>JAKTPE010000001.1:0-1227555 GCA_030557465.1 Kuraishia cidri
CCCCACACACACATCCCCACACACATCCCCACACACACATCCCCACACACATCCCCACACACATCCCCACACACACATCCCCACACACATCCCCACACACATCCCCACACGCCGCACCCCCACCTGACATAATCAGTACACTTTTCATTTTTCCGCGCCGGGCTTCTACTCGGACTGGTCGGTTAGTCGGCTGTGGAGCCTTACACCCTCAAACGGTCTCGGCGCGATCAGCTGTGTCAAAGTCGCCAATGTGGCGGATAAAGCCAACTTTATGTATAGACGCCGACAGATACCGGCATTAAAAGCCTGTGGCGTATCTTGCTTACAATTACCCACCTAATGGAAGGCCCTGCGCCATAGTGCTTGTGGGCGGATGTGTGGAGTATATGCCACAGAGATTGCGTCAAACGCGCAGCGATTGTTCCTGAAAGGGCCTATCCACCTGCTCTCGATACACACTGCCCGGTGCTTTTTTCTTAATGAGTTGGGACGAGCCACATTTCACGTCTCTATTCCTCAGTTTGTCGTAATAAGCTCTTTGCAAAATGCTGCAGAGTATATAATGTCCTATGAGACTAGTGAAACTTTTTCATTTGACACATTTTGGCAAGGACCTCCACAAAAATGGCGGACGATTCACCGCACAAGGTTGCTTCTGCAACTGTGTCCGAAAATATTCTTGTCTCTGATCTGTCCTCTGAAAATGACAGTTCTATCGAGCTCGTGAGACGTAAGGGGTTGAAGTACAGAATCGCCAAGGTGCTGTGGGATTCTGCCGATAAGAGTCCCGCAGAGCGGTCCCTTTTGTTCAAGCTTGACCTTTTCTTGCTCTCTTCAGTCATGTTTGGCTACTTTATCAAGAATTTGAATCAGGCAAACGTGAACACTGCTTATATCAACGGAATGAAGGAGCATCTCAAAATGGATGGATCTCAGCTGAACTACATGCAGTCGCTCTGGACCACCGGCTACATTCTCGGGCAAATCCCATCCAACCTCATTTTGAGAAGAGTTTCGGCTCGTTATTATCTTGGATGCATGGAGTTGGTATGGACCGCTTTGACGATCCTGACCATAACGTGCAACACGTATCAGTCAATGTACGTGATCCGGTTCTTTGTTGGGTTGACCGAAAGTGGGTTTTTCCCTGGTGTTGAATACCTGATTGGCAGCTGGTATCTGAGAGATGAACTCACAAAGAGATCAGCCTTGTTTGCGCTTAGTGGTGTTGCCGCAAGCATGGTTACCGGTTACTTGCAAGCTGCCATCATCAAGGGTCTCAGCCACAATCGCCTGACCCCATACAAATGGTTGTTCGTTTTTGACGGGATCATCTCGCTGCCAGTTGCTCTCTACACGATGTTTGCCAACCCAAACACTCCAGAGACCACCACTTCATGGTACTTTACTGAAAGAGACAAGAAACTCGCTATTGCCCGGCGTGTAAGGGCCGGAGCTGGGCTCAAGAAGAAGTTTACCAAGGAAACTCTCAAGAGTACATTCAAGACATGGCATGTCTGGGTGTTTCCTATCGTGTTTCTGTGCTATAACAATTCGTGCAATGCAGGAGGCAGTCAGCCAACTTTCCAATATTGGCTCGCAACTCTCGGATACACCCCAACCCAGTATAACGTCTACCCAACAGCGGTTAATGGTGCGGGTATAGGTATCACTTTGGTTTTGGCTGCGGTTTCGGACCTTTTGGGTGGATTTAACTGGTTCTTCACCGGTTTGTTCTTTGTCTGCGAGATCATTGGGTGTTCTCTCTTGGCTGCGTGGCACATTCCGACTGGACTCCACTGGTTCTGCTACTTTCTGGTGGGTGTGCCAACTGCATGGGGCCAGCCCATGATTTTTTCTTGGGTCAATCGTACGCTGGCGCACGATAATGAGAAGAGAAACCTTGTGGTTGGTATCACTAACAACCTGGCTTATGTGACAAATGCTTGGGTTCCCATCTTTACATGGAATGCTACGGATATGCCAAGATACTATATCGGATTTTCCTACACTGCGGCTCTCTCCTCACTTGGCTTGATCATGACTGCGGTGGCCGGTTACTTGACCGTGAGGGACCAAAAGTTGAAGCACACTGGCTTGCATAACTTGGACGTTACTGAAGAGGTGTCTAATTCTGAGCTCTTGGAGCACAGACACTCTCTCAGCTCTGAATCCAAGACCTGAGCTGCTTGTCCTGTGTATTTAGAAAACTGTCTATAAGTGATGGATATAGCTAAATTTTTGTGGTATAATGTTGTAGCCGGGTAACTGCATAACTGGGTTCCCCTTTTATCATTTTGTGGAGACGGCAAGAAGGCGGCGCAAACGCGTCTCCACGAGAGACCAGGAAACATGGCGCCATTGTAAGATATATTGTTTTGTGTTGCGTTTTTTTCTTAGAGCTGACTGATTTAGAACCTCATTCATTCGGGTATCGCCAAATGCGGTGATACCGATCCGCACGTTTGTCAACCGCAAAGCCATCATGAGCAACAACTTGCTGCTAGAAACGGTCCTTCCCTCATCTTCAAAGGATAACAAGGCGGTGATACGATTGAGCAAGTCGGTACGAATAACCCTGTCGAATCGCGATCTCAAACGCCTGATGGGTGAATTTCGAGAAACGATTCTCAAGTATTGCTTTGACGTTGCAATTGAAGAGCTCCAAACGTTGTCAGTCAAGGATTCTGCTGGTCTCGGCAATTTCACTAGAAACAAAAACGTTGTTGTTCTTCCGCTTGAAAAAAATGGATGGCGGTGTTATTTCATTGCTTCGGTGCCCAATATCCAGTATCTTAGAAGCTGGTTTTCCGGTGCTGAGCTGGAAAGGCACCAACAGGGCGCCTTTTCGACACTCTTGGTGCGAGAGACCATCATGGACACCAACGGATCCGAAACTCCTGAAATGTTGGTAGAAGACGAAGAAGATACGGACATTTTGCATAGGGAGCCCTACCAAAACACAGACGCAGATACAAAAAAGGCAGAGCTCAGGTATAAATACCGTAGCCGAAAAGTGATTGGAAAACCGTTCGACATACACATCTACTCAAGACCAGCATAAGCAATTCATTTTGTGATAAAAGTATAAAGTTACAGAATAAAAGCTCAAAAGATCAGAAGAGAAAAAACATACGAGGAACGAAGAAATAACACACAAATGTGAATGTAGGTTTTGTAAACAGAAAGACTCAAAAGGGTTTTATAACCTTCAAGCGGTAGCCTTTTGCTCCTCGTCATCCCACTGCTGCTCAGTAATGGCCATGTTCTCAGTGTCCTCAGCCAAGTCCTCCTCATCGTAGATGTCGTCGGTTCTTCTGATGGAAAGAGTGGGCTTAACCTGCGCGGTCTCAAAAGTCCACGAAGCCAGAGCATTCTCGGCATCGATAATGATTTGCTTGGACGCCTCGTAGCCGTCGTATGACGGTCTGGTCTCACCTGGAGTCACTGGAGAGTCGTCGAGCAACTCCAGAAGAGCCTTACCGTAACCGGCAATCAATGCCAATTTCTCAGAGTGCTCTCTCGTCGAGTCAAACTGGTAGACAAAGGCAGCCTTCAACTTCTCTCTGGTAATGTTGGACAGCTGGGCCTCGGCAACGAGCGATTCAGCCTCAGCTCTAACGAGCTCCTGCTCGAGGACAACAATCTTTGGCGATTGTGGGTCCTTGTACTTGAGGTAAGCAATCTGCTCGGTAATTTTCAGCTTTCTGTCTCTCGAGGGCTGAACAGAACCTTCAATGTCTCTGATGCCCTTGAGCGTGATACGGTACTGGTCGTAACGGTCGATGAACTGCTCCTCAAGCTCACCAATCTCATAGATGAGAACACCGAGCTTGTCGGTAACGTCGGACACGTCATCCTCATTTTCGGCACCCCAGAGCGAGAGCTGCTTAGCAGCAGTCTTGCGCTCCTTGGCACTCAGCTCAATTGCTCTCATAACGTTCTTCTCCATTTTAACGAGCTGGCTGAGCTTCTTAGCCATCTCGGGGCCAAAAGAACCGGCAGTAGATCTTCTCAAGGTGTTGGTGATGGAACCCTTACCGAAAAATCTTCCAGTCTTGGTGGTTGATGGTGGAGGGGGCGGGGCAGCCAACTGGGAGGCAGTTGGAGCCCTCGAATTTCTCATAGAATAAGTTCTGTGCATTGTGACTGGCTTTTTAATACTCGAATGAAAACGTTTAAGAGTACAATGATCGAAATTTATGTACTGTGCGTTGTACTCGTTTAAACGGCAAGTGCAAGGAAGGGGGGGGCAGACCGTGTGGGTTTTATAGGGGGAGTTTCAGCACAGGGGCTGGCGCTGTTTGCAGCTCATCGACGCGCTGAGCATTGGGAGCGCTACAGAATGGGCTCTTTTCCCGCCACTTTCCTCGAAAAAAACCAGATTGGAACATATTCTAAGTTGCAATCAACATCTTACTCGAAAATTCTGTTATAATCATCCCTCAAAGAGCTGGAAATGTGCCAAATTGTTGACCCGAGAATGAAATTCTGGAAAGTCCCAAAAACGGAAAGGGAAAATATCAACTGCCTCTTTGGGAAGTGGGTGGCGCACGACTTTCTTTATCGCAATCGAGCAAGACCATAAAAATTGTCGCTTGGATCTATGCATCTCTTGCTACTTGTGTTGAAAAGTGTTTTTATGGGATTCATTGAGCCCAAGAGGAAATGGCAGGAGTACTGAACGCCTATACATCACTGGTAAAGAGACGACCCGTTCTCACGAACTCACTCACAACGGCAGTAAGTGTCAAAAAGGAGAACTACTTTTCACCCAGACTGTGGAGACTAATTGACCCTGTCAGTTTTTGTTTGGATCGGGAGACGTAATTGCCCAGATCATTCTGCCTGACAAGAATACCAAGAACAAGCCTTATGATTTTGCAAGGACTGCTCGTGCCGTGATCTATGGCGGCGTTGTATTTGCATCAATTGGGGACAAATGGTACAAGTTGCTCGCAAAGATCAAGTTCCCCGGTCCGTCAATTGCTGGCCACGCCACCTTGAACAAAGCTCGAGACACTGTTTCGAGAGTGGCCGTGGATCAACTGGTTTGGGCACCGATTGGAATTCCATTGTATTACTCATGCATGACGCTGATGGAGGGAAAGGACTTGGGTAATGTCAGAAAAAAGCTTTCGGACAATTGGGTCCCCACGCTTTTAGCCAACTGGGCCGTGTGGCCAGTCTTCCAGATGGCCAACTTCTGGTATGTACCAGTACAGCATAGGCTACTAACTGTTAACGTTGTAAGTATTGCATGGAACTGTTTTCTCAGCTTTCGGAACGCCATGAAGCCCCAAGACAAAGATAGCGTTCCAGTTCACTTTCCTCCCGTTCCGGAGTGAAAAATTCCTATAATGATGCTCATGTCTTAGGTTCAAAGTTAGTGGTTGGGGTTTTTTTAGAAAAGAAAAATAATGTCCGTTTCTGTAAAAAGCACTAAGCGTTGTTTTTTGTTGTAGAATCAGAGTAGCGGTTCTTTGGATAAGAGTCTTCAAAGAATAATCAGGGCCCCATTTGAACCCGAAGGCCAAAGAGGTCAGGAAAGAATCATCAGGAGAACTGAGAATTGCGCGTATCACAAAAGGGATAGTGAATAAAGACACACATACGTATACGCCCATAGCAATAACCCAGGAAACACGTAAAAGAAAAGAATGAAGAGGAAAAAGTGATCATGAACAAAATAGGCAAAAATCCTTCCGCGTGGAAAGGGCAAGTCGTCGTGCCCAAAGCACAAACTATGGTTACGGTGCCCCGCAGCGCTCGCTGGGCGTCTCTCGGCACAACAAGACAGGCGTAAACACCTGGCAAAGTGACATAGTGACAAATCGCAACATATTGAACATACATTTTCACAGAGGCAAATCAGCTCTTTTTTCAAGTGCGATACAATTGCAATAGCTATAGGCTGCTGTCGCTTGTTTTGCCACCTTTTGTTGCATTCAGCTAGCCACCTGGCGTCCGGATCGCGATCCTTGAATTGCCGCTATTCCACGATTGAGACATAAAAACTCCACCAGCTAGTTACAGTTGTATCCGATACATTTGCAATTATTGCTATTGGTGCTTTCACTCCCTCTGTCTGGCTTTCGCGTTGTTGTATTGCCCTGCGAACTGATAAAACGCCCCCACTACCGAAATGATGAAAGGATTCAAACAGAGGCTCAGCAGGACCAAGAGCCAAACTGCAGCCTCTTCAGGTACGAAGAAATCATCCAAGGAAAAGGGTAAGGATGATAAGAAGAAGTCCTCTCCACCTTCTGAAAGCGCCAAAAAGACGCCAGGCCAGAATTCGCCACATCACAAGTCAACATCATCCTTCTCGAGTATATCCTCCACATCCTCATCATCTATACAGCAAAAAGGTTTCAAACAAGGGTCGCCGGCTCCCGACTCGGGCAGCCCCTCCACTCCAACAATAGATGTGACTCCACCTTCGACTCGAGTGCAGCAGCCGGTGCCAATCATGGGTCACCCCAAAGACTCGTCATCCCCACACTCTCTATCTCTTAATAACGTGGATACGCTAAGGAGCTCCCACTCGTTTGAAGGTTTGCCTACCCCAACGAAGCTGGATGGAGACATTGATTTGATCAAGACGCCAAAACGTCATAGCTCATCGAGGTTTGAGCCAACAGCTGCGCATCAGAGCTTTGAGAGGATGCCATCTTTCAATGAGGTGGAACCCGAACAGCAAATCCCACTTTTTATACAAAAGGTGGATCAGTGCAACATCATGTTTGACTTTTATGACCCTTCTTCAGACATTCAGGGCAAGGAACTAAAGAGGCTTACTCTGCAGGAGCTGATGGCTTTCATTACAACGAATAGGTTCACCTATACCGAAGAGATGTACGCTCACATTGTCGAGATGTTCAAGACAAATATCTTCAGGCCCATTCCACCGCCCGTGAATCCAGTGGGTGACATTTATGATCCGGATGAGGATGAACCCGTGTTTGAACTGGCTTGGCCGCATATGCAGGTTGTTTACGATTTCTTTCTACGCTTTATTGAGAGTGCAGACTTTAATCAGACTCTGGCCAAGCAGTACATTGATCACAAGTTTGTGCTCACGCTTCTGGACCTGTTTGACAGCGAGGATCCAAAGGAAAGAGACTGCCTGAAAACAACCCTGCATAGAATTTACGGTAAATTCTTGAGTTTGCGTTCTTTCATCCGGAAATCCATCAATAATGTGTTTTTGATCTTTGTTTACGATACTTGTCGATTTAATGGCATTGCGGAATTACTCGAAATCTTGGGCGCCATCATTAACGGGTTTGCGCTGCCATTGAAAGAGGAGCATAAGATTTTCATTTGCCGGGTGTTGATCCCAATGCACAAGGCAAGATCTCTATCATTATACCATCCGCAACTTGCATATTGCATTGTCCAATTTTTAGAGAAGGATCCGTCATTGACGGAGGAGGTGATCATGGGCTTGCTGAGATTCTGGCCCAAGGTTAACTCGCCAAAAGAGGTGATGTTTCTCAATGAAATTGAGGACATTTTTGAGGTCATGGAGCCGTCTGAATTTGTGAAAATTGAAATCCCCCTTTTTGCACAATTGTCGAAGTGCATTTCTTCCCCCCACTTTCAGGTTAGTGAAAAGGTGTTGTGTTACTGGAATAATGAATACTTTCTGAACCTGGTTACCGAGAACGCAGACACGATATTGCCAATCATCTTTGCCTCTCTGTATGAAATCGCAGCACCTGAACTTGAGCTGGCTGAGGAAACTAATGACATGGATGGTGGATATCAGAATAACGGTGACTCGGGCTCGGCTAACTGGAACCGTACGATAAGCTCTCTGGCTTATAATGCGCTCAAGATCTTCATCGATTCAAACCCAGTTCTGTATGATAGGTGCGCTGTGTTGTACGAGCAACAGGTGCGGGATCAGAAGGAGAGACTGGCGGTCAGAAAGGAGAGCTGGAAGAGACTTGAGCAGTATGTCAACAACCTCAAGTTGGAGGACGCGCCCAACGGCGACTCTGCGGTCGGTGATGTTAATTGATCTTTTTTGAGGGTGATTTCATGATATTGTGACGATTGGGAGGAGGGTGAGGATTTCCATATCCGCCCTATGTTTTGCAGTTCTGTTTTTTCTTGTCTTTTCATTTTTGTTCTATTCATCTTTTTTCTTTGAGCGTTGGAGCTTCCAACCAAACAAAAACATTTTATACCTCAGATTCTTCATTATCGAGTCCGCAGCGACTTCTGTTAGTTCCTTCATTTCGAAACTTCGTCATTACTCATTATTTACCTAATGCTATGTAGCCTTATACTCTCTAAGAATAACAGGCACTGATGAGGGGGGTAATGCTCCCACCTCGGTAATGATCTTCTTGACATACTCTGGCGGAGTCAGATCGTACAGGACGTTGAGTATGTTAAGCGCAGGAATGTCCTTCCACGAAGCCAGCGTGTGCGCTTCCTTTGCAATCTGTGCTCCTGCGTCGCCACCCTTGATATCCTTTTTCTGCTGTTGGTCGTTCTTTGCCTTGTCATTGCTCAATTCAGCTAGGAAACTCGCAAGGGCATACCCCTTCTTTTGCAATGGTTTGCCATCCGTGGCTACCAAGTCGTCTCCATCGCCAAGCTCGTTGAGCGTGACACTGTCCAGCTGCACCTTGTCGCTGAACTTGATGCTCTCACAGCAAACTAGCACTGGAATATTCCTACTCTTGGCAGACATGGCAATCAATGCGGTACCGACACGCGAGTAGAGTCGACCATTCGACAGCATGGCATGTGCACCCAAAAAAACCGTGTCAACGTCTTTGAGCACCGACGACAGAGCACTTATCAGCACATACTGGCACTTCAAACCAGCATCACACAGCTCTTTTGCAAGTCTTCTCCCTTCAAACAGTGGCTTGGAGTCAACTATTATAACGTTGAAACTCCTTTTTTGATCCGTTCCACAGTGCAGGAAAAGCTTTCTCAAAACCTCGGAATGGCCATATGTGAGAACTGTGCAGCCATCGGTAATATGATGGCTTGCGCTCTCAATGATGACCCTGTCAGAATACTCAATCTTCTCTGAAATGAACTGATCTATCTTCAGGCACAGCTCTTCCTTTGCCGCAGCGTCCGAGGTATCGATGGAAATGAGAGAAATCTCCTGCTTGAGCCACCGGATGGAATTACCCATGGAGACAGAAAGCGGCCTAGCTGTTTTCAAGTACTCGATCTGGTGTGAGAGGTGCGATGTGAGGTTTCTCGAAAGCGACGTGCCCTCCGGGGTCACGTAACTGCTGATCACATCCTTGAATGCCTCGAGCATTGCGGTACATCTGGGGATGGATCCCACAACCCTGTAAGTCGAGTACTTGAGCGTCAATGACAAGATTGTCGGATGCACAATGTTGGCAATCTGCGGAGACGACGAATTCCTCTGTGCGTGTGTTTCCAAGTGACCAAATAGAGGCGGAATCTTTATACCGACATCCTTGATCTTGGCCTGGTCCATTTGCCTCTTGATGTTGGACGACGTCTTGGGCTTGCCAGCCTTCGCAGGCACTGCATCGTCAGACTTCGTAGACGGCCCTTCGGTCACTTTAGCAGCGGCTCTTTTGGCGGCCTTTTCCTTCTTCTTCAGCTCCTTCAGCTCTTTGTTACTCAGTTTGGTCTTCTCTCCAGCGGCCGCGGGCGTGCCTACTGGCTTGGCACCTTCCTTGGGCTGTTGCGCCGCAATTGTTTGTGCACTCGCAGGCTTCACCGTAGGCTCCTTAGACGGTTCCGACATACTTAGGTGACCCTAAAATGAAGTACTTGTGTTATTATCGCTTGAGCCCAAAAAGTTTTGGCGCTGAGTCAACGAACCCACGCAAGTACTGGTCGGTACACGACCGTAGTTTTTTAGCTGAGAGAGTGTGAGAGGGGCGAGAAATGTCACCAGGCTCAAAATCATAGATAGTTTGTTGCCTAAGCAAGGAGAATGTGTCAGTAAAATTCGATAATGACAAAATTAGATTTTTGGCTTTGCCTCTTTGTAAGAAAAGTCGGGCCAGTTCAGAGTTTCCAGCGTAGTTGCACCTCAAAGGCGTGCACATCTCAGAACGCCAACTCGATTTTTTTTTGCTGTGCTACGAACTTTTCATGAAACCCGATATTATCGAAGTCAGAGCCTGCTCGCAAGAAAAAAAAACCACCTCGGGTATCTAGCGGAGGATTTGAGGATTACTGTGCTTTTTATTTGCATCGTTGCCAAGGGCCTGAGTTTTGGAACCATTAACTCCTGATCTTTTTACACCCAGTTACGCGTTTACACATCATTAGAAAATGGCACCTACAGCACAGGAGACAGAGGCCGAGAAGAACATCGAGATCTGGAAGGTGAAGAAGCTGATCAAGAGCTTGGAGATTGCCAGGGGTAATGGTACCTCGATGATCTCGCTGATCATCCCTCCCAAGGGCCAGATTTCAATCATTCAAAAGATGTTGACAGATGAGTACGGTACCGCCTCCAACATCAAATCGAGAGTTAACAGACTGTCGGTATTGTCCGCAATTACATCCACTCAACAAAAGCTGAAATTATACAACAGAGTTCCTCCAAATGGGCTGGTGGTGTACTGTGGTGACGTTCTCACGGAGGAAGGTAAGGAGAAGAAGCTCAACATCGACTTTGAACCATTCAAGCCAATCAACACCTCTCTGTACCTCTGTGACAACAAATTCCATACCGAAGCGTTGTCTGAGTTATTGGAGAGCGATGACAGATTTGGTTTCATCGTGATGGACGGTAACGGAGCTCTGTTCGGTACGCTCTCGGGTAACACCAGAGATGTGCTATACAAGTTCACCGTTGACTTGCCTAAAAAGCACGGAAGAGGTGGTCAGTCGGCATTGCGTTTTTCGCGTTTGCGAGACGAAAAGAGACACAACTATGTCAGAAAGGTTGCGGAAACGGCAGTGCAGAATTTCATCACTGCAGACAAGGTTAACGTGACTGGTTTGATTCTGGCCGGTTCTGCAGATTTCAAAAACGAGCTGTCCAAGTCGGACATGTTTGACAACAGGCTGCAATCCAAGATCATCAAGATTGTGGACATTTCCTATGGTGGAGAGAATGGGTTTAACCAGGCTATCGAGCTCTCTGCGGAGACTTTGTCGAACGTTAAGTTCATTCAGGAGAAGAAGCTGATCACCCAGTACTTTGACGAGATTTCCCAGGACACGGGCAAGTTCTGTTACGGTATTGAGGACACGCTGAAGGCCCTTGAGCTGGGTGCGTGTGATATAATCATTGTTTACGAGAACCTGGACACCATCAGATACACGCTCAAGGACTCGGAAGGAAAAGAGGTGATTGCGCACGCGTCACCATCCGCAGACAAAAGCACGTATATCTTAGACAAGGATACCGGTGCGGAGATGGAGGTTGTCAACGAGGTTCCGCTCTTGGAGTGGCTGGCGGAGAGTTACAAGAACTACGGTGCCACGCTTGAGTTTGTCACTGACAGGTCCTCCGAGGGTGCTCAGTTTGTCAAAGGTTTTGGTGGTGTCGGTGCGTTGCTGAGGTACAACGTGAACTTCGAACAGTTGGCTTCAGGTTCGGAGGATGAATACTACAGTGATTAAGAGAAAAAAATCCAGGATGGATGGTTTGTTTTTTACTGCTTAGAATGTATGGGGCTAGTATGATTAATTTTATGCGTATGAGATGCTATTTTTTCCCCTTTTTATTCTTCTTGCCAGCTTTTAGCACGTCCAGAGCCTTTTGCTGTAAATGACCCATGATCAACCCATGGCCATCTCCCCTAGCCAAGAGCTCAGCAAGGTTGGTGGTCCCGCCAGTCAGATAGCTCCTTCTTCCATCCTTCCTAATAGGTTGACTGAGCATGGAACGCAGCTCGGCCCTGAGCGTCTTAGCTTCGCCCTTCTCCAACGACTTGTTTTCCTTTCTTTTGCGTTGTCTTTTTAAATAGTCATCCTCTTTGAGATCATCCACATCGGATAAGCCCAGCTCTTCAGCAGCCTCTTTAACCCAGTTAGACTCCTTGCGCAAACCAGCAGAAGAAACCTCGGAATCAGCCAACTCAGCCGCAAGCTTTATCCTGGGTTTGAGCTGTGTCAGAATTCCCATTTCAAGCGGCAAGCTTTTGATCTCCTGTTGCAGGTCAAACTTGGAGTCTTTACCCTTGCGGCCATTGGCAAGGATCTTTCTCAGTTTCTTCAATGGCCCACTGGCTTCTTGAGGCGAGCACAACACCACCGAGACACCCTCCTTTCCAGCTCTGGCCGTTCTACCCGATCTGTGAATGTACACATCAGCGCTGCGTGGTAGATGATAATGCACCACGTGGGTGATGCCCGGGATGTCTAACCCACGAGCCGCAACATCGGATGCAATCAACACGGCAGAACCATTCGAGCTGTTGGCCTTGATGCTCGCCTCTTTAAACCTCTCCAAAGAGCGAAGTCTTTGTTTCTGGATCATGGACGAGTGCAGAGACACCGCGGCAATGCCCAGGTTGTTCAAGAACGGAGTGATTCTCTTGACTGAGTCAATACTGTTGGCAAACACCAAAGTTGTTCCTGGGAACATGAGAAGGAAGTAATACAAAAACAAATCTCTCTCTGCAGGCATGCATGGGATCATCGCCTCGGTTACCCTTCCCGCAACCATCTCCTGAGGGTTGGAGTCAATCATTGTCGGGTTCTTGTCTTTGAACTTGAGTTTTGACGACAGAATCTCCATCACCTCATCATTCTCCTCGAGGTCTCCCTTTTTATTAGCTGGCTTGTTCTTATCAAGCTTACCGAAGAGGTCTTTTGAGAAAGTGGCGGAGAACACTAGACTCTGCCACCTGTTCTCGAATTCCTTAGGCCTGTAGTTCTGCAGTATCTCAATAATCTTTTCCAGCTCTTCGAAATGGCCATCCTGTAGCAACCTATCAGCCTCATCAAAGACCAGAATATCTGTAGAAGCTAGTCTGATAGCCGTATCGTTACTTTTCTCTAGAAGCTCCAAACAGCGGCCGGGGGTGGCCACTATGATACCCGGGCCATAGCTTAGCAGTCTTTCCTGTTTCAAAATAGACAACCCGCCAGTCAGCGAAACGATACCGTTCTCCCTGAGGGGAGAGTACTTGGCAATCTCCTTCAAATGTTTCATCACCTGGTTTGCCAGCTCCCGAGTGGGTGCAAAAATTATACCCGCTGGCGGGCTCTTCTTCGATCTGCTCGAGAATTCAGCCAGGTACTTCTCCATGATAGGAATACCATAGGCCAGCGTCTTACCGGAGCCGGTAATGGCCTTACCAACAAGGTCCTTTCCTTCCATTGCTATCGGTATTGTGCTTCTCTGGATTGGCGTTGGTTTGTGGAAAGCTAGCTTTGACAAACCTTGCAGAATGTATGGCGATAAAGAAGTTTCGCAAAGGTCCCATGCCGGTAAGTGAACTTCATCGGGGAGGTCATGCAGAGAAGTGAAGACACCTCCTTTGAGTTCATCTTCAGCCTCCTCCGCGCCTGACTCCTGCTCTGCTCCAACTTGTTCCTCTTCTTCTTCGCTCGAAGATCCCAGTTCTTCTTTACCGAATGCGGACTCCTCATTCATATCAATGTCCTCAGCCTCATCACTTTCACCCACAGTCTTCACGTCCTTGTCGTCTCCGACGAGAAATTTGACTTCACCATTCTCAACCTTGACGTCAACACCGTCAATTTCCTCAAGTCCATAGAACCCTTCAAAGTCATCAAGGGTGTCTGGAACATCCACCGGTTTCCATTTCAGCTGGTTGACTCCAACGATCTTACGTTCGTTCTTCTTGATCTGTTTCGATGGTTTACGCTGGGGCTTCGATACTTTGCTTTGCGGCAGACTTTTGCCCAGCTGCCTCCGCTTCAGCACAGCCTTCTGAAGCTTCGTCACCATTATTCTTGTGCTGCAGGTTCCTCTCCTGAAACTTTTCCGCAAATGCTAACGAATCTCCTGCTCATCTCATCTCACGTAAAAAAAAATCCGGAGCTCCAAAAAAAAAAACTTGAGATTTACACGTTCATCTTTATTGTGTCAACATGTGCACCACCACGAGCAACAGGTATTGAGCAATCAAAGCAATGGGGACAAGAAAGAAATCGCAGGGGCTGCTGAGAGGCCCCAGGTCGATTACCTTGCAGGGCCAAAAGATTGCCCCCTCGAGTCTCAAGCCAAGACGGGCCAGGAAGCTGATCCGTCGTTTTCACGTGCTGCAAAAACACAAAGCGGCTATATTGCAAAGACTCCCAATACACATTAACGAAACGACATATCGGGCATATGTATCAAGTGACCCGTCTTTGCTATCAAGCTACACCGCGGGCGAGGAGTCGGTTCGCACAGAGGACCTCGAAAAGTCCGCGGCTGAGATCAACGTCCCCGCGAGCGCATCGAGCACGGAGCTGTGGCGTATCCTCGGCAAGATCGATGGTGAGCTGGTCAGGCGAGGAGGCATCACGGCGTATCAGGTCGCATCAACTCAGGGCCAGGCGGGCGCACGCGGTGGCGACTCGTCGAAGAAGCTGATCGAGTGGCTGCGCGAGTACCAGTATTCTTCCAAACCCGTGGCTCTCGAGATTGGCTCGTTGAGTTCGAGCAATGCCATTTCCACATCTCATTTCTTTGGCAAAGTGACGCGGATCGATTTACATTCTCAGGAACCGGGTCTGATTCTGGAGCAGGACTTCATGCAGAGACCCCTTCCACAAGCCCAGAGTGAAAAGTTCAACCTGATTTCATGCTCGCTTGTCTTGAACTTTGTCCCAAGTGCTAGGGAACGCGGTGAGATGCTACGTCGGGTTGTGAATTTCTTGCTTGAGCCAGTGGATGACACCCCGTCGCTGTTTTTCCTAGTTCTCCCTCTTCCCTGTGTCGTGAACTCGAGATACCTCGACAATACTACTCTAGACACGCTAATGGGGGCATTAGCGTTTGAGAAAGTTCAATACCACGAGGCTAAGAAAGTTGCATACTGGCTGTGGAACTGGAAAGGTTCCAGCCATGCTACAAGGGGATACAAGCTGTCCAAAAAGGAGTTGCATAGTGGGGGCAATAGAAACAATTTCTGCATCACTTTAGACTAGATGTACCACTTAAAGCAGGCCCGCCGTTTTGAACTTCTGCTCCGTCTGATCGGTCGACTCAAAAGCCTTGAGATCCTGTTCTGTTCCGAATCTCTCGCCGTTGAAGAAGATAGTTGGAACCCACTTGCGTCCAGAAAGCTGCGTGAATGCTTTTTCCAACTCCGCAGCCTCCTTCTGGTCCATCTTGTCAAGTTCAAGGAGCTTCACTTTGTCGAGCACGCCATACTTGCGGAAAACGGCAATGGCATAGTGGCAGTCGGGACACCACGACTTGGAGAGCATGAAGAACCTGTTCTCCGCGATGTATTTCTTGGCCTTTTCTATCTGTGACATTTTTGGTTGGTAATCAGGTGTTTGGAGTGAGCGGTGTTGCCAGGAGTGGAGGAGGTTTTCTGTACAGTGTACGCAAAGAGCATGAGATGACGGCATCTACAACCGGGTAACCGCAACATGGCCACGACAAAATTCTGGTCAACTTGAGATACGATTTCTTCTCTCTGAGGATTGTAAGGGGAATGGTTTGCCTCTCTGCTTAGGTCTGAGACGGCTGTGTGCTGAGAATGGAGCTTCGGATTGTTGGAAAGCCTGTTGTTCCTGCCGTTGATACGGGGAGAGAGAGAGAGAGAGAGAGAGGGCTGACAGTTGTCGAAGAAAGGCCGGCTCTGGGGCGCGCTTCTCAGTGATCTTTTCTCTGTATGTCATCAAATACACAACCCTCACATCTAGATAAAATGTGTAACAGAAATCTCCACTTTCTGTGTAACAGTGTAGCTGATCCTCTCGGTGTGCTCAAATAGAGAGCCACAGACCACTCACTGGTGGACCGCAGCATGTTGGCAGAGCCGCGAGCGATAAGATGACGCTGTAAGCGCCAGCCTCTCAACACAGCTCTTACTCGAGCACAACACAACACACAAAGAAAATGTATTCCGGCAAGCCGAAAGACGTGACGTCTCTCGACGATGATCTCAAGCTCTCCAGAAAGAACAAATACAACAATGCTGAGCTGATCGCCGATGTGAAACACTGGCTCTTCAACGTGGTGCTCAAGGACAACTCAGCCTACACAGGGTACGCCACACGGCCAGACGACCTGATGGAGATGCTGAAGGATGGTGTTGTCCTTTGCAATGTGGCCAATGCTATTGAGCCGAAATCTGTTCGGTTTAAAGAGTCCAAGATGCCGTTTGTTCAGGTGAGTGTTGAATCTGCGAGTCTTCCAGCGGTCCTCAACTAACAACAGTCACAGATGGAGAACATTCAGTCGTTCTTGCTTTTCTCAAAGAGGATAGGAGTGCCCGAGGATGAGCTGTTTCAAACAATCGACTTGTACGAGTCTAAAGATCCTTACCAGGTGCTAATGACAGTACAGTCGTTCTCCAGGTATGTGAATAAAGCACACCCGCAAATCCCCATAATCGGCCCGCGGTTATCGGTGAAACAGGCAAGACCGGTTGTGCCCAGGAAGCCACAGAACCTGTCTGGAAAATGGAGCTCTGTGGAGTACGGTTATCTCGGCGGCTCAAACCAGAACACCGAAAATATTGTTTTTGGAGCAAGACGGGATTTCACATCCCCTAAGCATTAAATACACATTATCATTTTCTTATTTTCTTAGCTCATTAGATACTCCATTGCCGTGCTTTTGATCTTGTCGCTGTCGCTGCTCAATGTTATGATCTTTGCCAGAAACGTATCCAGATGTAGATTCTGCAGTTTGGGACCCTCAACCTCTTCGAAATCGTCAAAGCAAATCAGGTTGTACGTCGACTTGAGGTGTTTCATTACGTGGAACACGCCTTCCTCGGTCTCACACTCGATAAACTTGTATGCCTTCTTGTAGTCTATGCCCTCGTACTCTTCAAAAACCTGTTTTCTCGCTTGGCCCGGTGGTAGGACAAACACAACATCCGTGGTGTTCTGTACAATCTCGCCAATCGGCAATCCCGCCTCTAGCACCGACTGGTCAAAAAAAAACTGTGTGTCAGTCCAGTCACATAAAACCACAGGACACACCGTCAAAAAACAAACTCACCTTAGACAGAACTATCGTCATCTGCTTACGGGTGTACGTGTCTCCCACTTGCCGCCGCTCCTTGAAGAGCGAGTACCCCACCCCAACGAGTCCGCCGATTATCACCGCAGACGATGCAAAGAGTATATTTTTCCTGGGACGGCCCATCTGATGCTTCCACGGAGATATTCCAGATCAGATATTATGTGGTGATCCTGCAGTTGTGTGGCAAACGGAGAAGAAACACCGGAGATAATCATGCTCTGGCTGTGAGTTTTTGTTGAGCTTTCCCTCACTGTTTCCCCACCACAGTACGCGCAGCGCGATGAGAAAGATTTCCTGATACGCGCGTTGCACACGTCCCTCGAGCGCAACCATAACACTACAGACGTAACTTATTTTACATTCCTCGAGTTTGCTGTGTATATTCTGCGGGCTAGATGACGACAACGCAGAATGACTCGGTCTTATTCACAGCATCAACAACCGAGCTGACACACCTTTGTAACGTGCTGAATGCACTCACACCCATCAGCTCACAGTGCCAGGTACTCATCAACGCCGGGGGCACCTTCTTCACACTCACCGGACACGGCATATGTCGCGTGACGCTCAGTCTCGATGCCGCGCGCACGTTCAAGACGTACGAGTACCATCCGCCCGAGGGCGAGGACGGCCCCACAGTGCTGCTGCTCGACATACACTCGCTCGTTGAGTCTCTCAACATTGCCTCGTCGAACGTTGCGGGCGAGGGCGCAGTCAAATGTACGATGAGCTACCGTGGGGCAGGATACCCGTTCACGCTTACGTTCGAGGATGAGCGGATGCTCGAGCGCGTTGAGTTCCAGACGCTCGAGGAGAGAGCAGAGGACAATGACGATGAAGGCAGCGAAGATGAGTTCTTCAACGTTGATCCCGAACGGATTGTGCTGGATGTTGTGCTTAAGGGCTCGGTGCTGTACGATGTGCTGCGCGATATGCGTGACATAAATACGGACCAGCTCGTGATGTACTGTGATGCAAAAAACAAAAAGAGTAAGCTGGTGCTTATATCACGCGGGGAGCTGGAATCATCGGTGATGGTGCTCCCAGAGCACCGCTCAGTGATACAGAGTTTGCAGGTGTTTAAGCAACATGATGACGACTCTACTGAGATTGGGGAACCAGAGCCCAGTACTACCGATTCGGTGGCTAGCTTGTACAGCTTTGAGTACTTTAGCAAGATAATAAGAGCAGTGCGGTTGTCTTCGAAAATCAAGATCAGAAAGGACTGGAAGGGCGTGACTTGTTTATCGCTTCTCCTCGGCTCTGCAACGACTATCGATTTCAGTTTGCTGGAGGCCACCTCTGACGACCTCACGTTGGAGAACCACGGGTACAACAACGTGGAGATCGAGGACCTCGTCAACGACGAGACAAACGTGATTGCCGTCCCGTCTAGATTCGATCTCGAGCCTGGACAGATGCAGGTTGACGAGTTCTACGAGGTTGGAGCACATGCAAACATCGGAACACAGCTGGAGTCGCTCATGTCGCGTCGACAGCCACCAGCCACCACAACAACAAACACAACCAAAGACAAATCTAACGGTAATGTATCTGAACGCAGAAAAACAGGGATCCGCACGGTGGGTGGCGCTATTGAAATACCTCTCTTCCTATAACTGCTACAACTCAAGATCGTTTTCGACTTTACAATCAGCCATTAATTAATACACATGTTGAAAATAATTTCTTCCCCTCATGTAAACCATGCTAGCAGCCTCATGCAAAATCAACTCCTCCATATAATGGTATCCAAAACAAATCTCAAGCAAATTCAATTACTCATAGACTCCAGAGGAAAAACACTTTACTGGGTGGAAAAGTAGTCGAGAAGAACGGAACGCGCCTCAGACTCAGCACCCCAGTTCTTGACAACGACACAAGAAGCACCAACAACCTTTCTGGCGTTACCCTCACGGTCAAGGGCACACAGACCAGCCCACTCGCCGAGCTGCTTGGCGTCGGAAACCTTGATCAGTGGAATCTTCTCCTCTGGCTCGTTGCAGAGAGCCTCGACGAGCTTAACGATCGACGTCTCAGTGACAGAGTCACAGAGGACACAGAGCTGGGCCTCACGACGAGACAGGGCCTTGGAGGCCTCTCTCAAACCACGGGCAAGACCATCGTGCACAAGAGCTGTGCGGAGCACGGACTTGAGAGCATCCTGGATGGAGATTGATCCGGTAGCGGATTCTTCAACGACAACTTCCTCAATTTGTTCTTCGACGTCAGACATTTCTGAGATTTATGTTATTGAGATCTGTTAGATTTAGAAACTTCGTCCACAAGTGTTTAACACTGGTCAGTTCTATATGGTGAGAGAGGTCAGGACCTTATAAGTGTTGAAGTCGGTTTCACCAACTGTGAAAAGTTCCTCGCGCCAGAGCACACAGCGCCACGGCCGGGTGAGAATGTAAGGGCGTTACCCGTACTTATTTAGTGCACGACCTTTTCAAGCTTGGGAGGGCATCAGAGCCCTGTATATCATCACGTGATTAACATAGGCACGCCTGACATTCTCCCGACCGTTGTCTCTTTTGTTACCTCATGCATGAACAAAAGTAATAGGATGAACATACGCAATAGAATTAAGCGGACTAGGCTTATCAGGCTACATCAGCATGCATGCTTGGTGTATTATGTATTTCGACGAAAAGGGAGACAGAAACAAGACAATAGTAGCAAGGACTTGAAAAAAAGAAGAATGATTTTATACATTTAAAAACAGCAGTCAAGTTTAAGAAGAAACCACAAAAAAGTAAGAATGAAAGATGTCATGTGAAAGGAAGAAGAATAATAAAAATTCAGAAAAAAAGACGACCTATTCAGTTTCTATTATAGCACAAACTCCATCTCGTCTTTAAACTTCCCATCCGACGTAGTTGCGCCTGTACTCTCATCGTCATCCATGATGGCATCTTCATCGGGAATCATGTTAACCGCATCTGTAAGTGTATCATTGTCCTCGTCGTCATCTTCAAAATCGATATCAAAAAAATCGTCGTCGGATCCAACGACTTTCTCGTACAAAAGACGAGCTTCAGTAATGGCTCCATCATAAGAAATCTCGGTCGATGGCATATTAGTGTAAAGCACACCATCATCCGGGGAAGAACCAACAGCCACGCCATCATCCGATTTCTCAGCAACCGTGTCAAATATCGACGAGGATACAACACCAAATGGAGGAACCGCAGTGTGCTGCGTAAAGCACAGCTTGAACAAATACTGTAACCTCTGCTTAGGAACAAAATCTTTGAAAGACTTGCCTAGCTTGACCGAGTTGATTATTGGTGCTCCGTCCGGTCTGATAATCACGTCATCAGCATCGAGCGGAACGTCAAACCCATCCTCCTCGGACTCCCTCAGAATGCTATCTTCTAGCTTGAGCAGAGCAGCCTCGATATCCTTGCGAGCTGTATCACCCGTCTCGATAGTGGACAAATACCATACACATTGACCGAGGGGGCAGACGCCGGTTCCACCGCCCATGATGATCACTTGCACAGGATACTTGTTCAGTGTGGACAAGCTCTGCGAGGGAAACACAACAACCGCTGCACTCTCTCCCTCTGCCATCCACTCTTTGCAAGATTTCTTCACAATGGCAATCAGCCTTGTGATTTCATACTTGTGGTTTGGAATGTGAGCAGCATTCTTCGGCGCCTGAGATGGAGAACAAATCACGCGCTCACTGATGTGGGCACTCGACCCATCCGTGAAATGTGCAATCTTTGTTTGCGGGTCAAATGCAGCGAGCGAAGAATCCAACTTGTAAGTTGCCCCAGCAACGGCTGCCGACCTGCAGAAGCCTTGGGAAATCTCACCTGGACCACCATATTTCGAAAACATTACGGGAAAGTTGCCGTAAACATTGTAAGAGATCAGATAGCGCCTTATTCTGGATAAACCTTCTGGAGTGAGGATATCCGGAGACGCAGAGAGTCCTAGCGAGAACACAACCTCATTGATTTGAGCCTTACTCAGTTTGAATTTCTCGTCAATGAACTGCGTGAATGGCTTTTCCTTGTATGGCTCCAGTAGGGCGCTGTTATCCAACTTATCTTGCTCAAAGACAAACTTCATAAACTTCATCAAGTGCCTTTTTGTCGTCAGCGACAGAGACTGGTCCGTGAATATCTCCTCCTTTGAGGACGACAGTTTCCCGAAGGAATCGTTCTCAAAAGTGTGAAAGTTGCTAAGAGCTTGAAACTCGAGGTACTTGTAAACACGGGACTTGATAAGCAACGCTAGTAGATCTGACTTTGCGAAAAGAAGTCTTGGTGTGAGATCGATACCGTAGTCTTTTGATTTGAGCTCATTTGGCCGCGGTATGTACAACAGCGCCTTGCTGAACCCTTGGTATCCAGTGGCACCTATATTGACATTGTGCACCCAAGCCTTCAGCTGGTCGATAGTGAGCGTGGCACTCGTGTCACCATAGTAAGGGTTGGAATCCACGTGCAACACGTTAGTGCCTTGCCAGGACAGCGCAGCTGCAAGAATGCTCTCTACCAATCCAGTACCACAAATCAGTACATCACATTTGTCGGGAGTGAGCGGAGGAAGTGGCTTCTCGATGCCCGCCAACTGCGGGATGACTGAGGGTCTTCTTCCATTAGCCGTTGAAGGTCTCCGCTCCGCCATCGAAGTGCGGCGTTCCGCCATTGAGGGTCTTCTTGACTCGACAACGTAACTCATGGGATGGGGGTGGGTGTGATGATGTGTATTTGCTCAATCACAGTTAAACGCGGGGCGACGGTGGCAGAGGTGGCGCCGGGGACACGATCGCGGCGGCGGCTAAAAAAAAGACAGAATGGCGGTGAGGCACAACAGGAACAAATAAAAATCGGTAATGTTATCTGGAAGACTATGTGAGAGGAAGAATGGTGTGGAGGATGTTCATATAATACACAAGCTGGAGCTGGGAGGGCAAAAAAAACCGACATAAGCCCAGCCCGTTCTCGCCAGTTGGTGCTAACAATGGCCCATTCCCAGAGCTCCCACGCGAAGCTGAGGGAGGCGAGCACCGGGTAATCCCAACACAGCTGTCCGCCAGGGCTCGCTAACCGCGGGCAGATCCTGAGGGTCGTGTCTGTGTCAATAGCACGTGACCGCGAGCAGTGGAAGACCCAATCACCAGCTATCTTAAGAAGGAGTAATAAGCATCACTCGCTGGGCACAGAACACCACAAGAAACCGACACCACGCGCTCGATTTACACGCACACAGACCCGCAATACACCCCGAATCAGCCATGCTCAGGGGTAACTTTTTGTCGTCTGGAGGCTCGGTGGCCAGGCTGGCTGCTTTTCCCGGATCGCGCGTCACTGGTGCGATTGGTGTTCGCCACATCTCTGCCAAAGAGCTCACTCCATCCACGATGCCCATAGACGGCCCGCTGCTATCAGAAAGGCCAAACACAAATGTGCTTGACTATGCATTCACTTCGATGGATAAGATCAAGGCGTGGGCAAGAAAGTCGTCGTTTTGGCCCATGACGTTTGGTCTGGCGTGTTGTGCGGTAGAGATGATGCATTTGTCTGCCCCGCGGTACGACCAGGACAGACTCGGGATCATTTTCAGAGCTTCGCCCAGGCAGTCGGATATAATGATCGTTGCCGGAACCGTCACAAACAAGATGGCTCCTCCTCTGAGACAGGTGTACGACCAGATGCCATACCCCAGGTGGGTCATATCTATGGGTTCGTGTGCGAACGGTGGTGGCTACTATCACTATTCGTACTCTGTCGTGAGGGGTGTTGATCGCATTGTCCCTGTCGATGTGTACGTTCCTGGTTGCCCTCCCACGTCCGAGGCTCTCATGTACGGCATTTTCCAGCTGCAGAAGAAGATGATGTCTCATCAACTGCATAGAATGTGGTACAGGGCTTATTAGTACCGAGGAGTTGAGCTCACACACACACACCAAAGACTCATTTGTTTATTTATTTATTATAATATTTATTACTCGTCAATGATATTGATTGAGAACTCGTTCAAGTTGTTCTGCTTGCGCTGATGGCCTCCTTGAGCGCGTCAAAGGGGCTCTTCCTGAACCCTGAATCCTTTAGAATCATACCAAACCGCGCCCTTTCAGTAGTCTCGACCTTTTGCGCTCCCCTCACAGAAGTATGGGGGTTGGGTCGGTGGTCAAGCGTCACTTTCTGCACGTATCCGTTCGCCTCTTCGCTATACATTTCTGCTGAGTCTTCGGCGACAACATCGCTCTCTGGAAGAGCATTGGCGAGCTCGCCCAGCTCAGGCTTTAGCCTATCCCTCTGCTTCCTCTTGTATCGCCTGATAGAACTTTTGGAAAGTCCCCGTAAGTGTGGGTCTGTGATGTCGTTCGTTACCCCCAGCCGTTTCAGGAACTCGTCCGACTTCTCTCCGTGTTTCTCTCTCTTGGTGATTTTAGACTGTTGCAGGAACGGGACCTCTTTCTGTTGTGTCGCTATCGCTCTCTGGACTGCTTTTGGTATCACGCCTGCCACAGTTCCTCCCGTCTTTGAAGAGGTGTTCGATTTGATGGATTTGGCACGGAGCCTCGTTCTCGTACGCTTCTTCACTGCCTGTAGACGTGTTAGCAGTGCGCTTCAAGCAGGACCGTTCTGGGATCATATACTCACCATTATTCAAACTTTCAAGATACTTTTTATCAGGAATATTACAGGATAACTACAAAAAAAGACAACCTACTGACCACCACTGTACTCAAAATCTGGAGCAAAGAAGAAAAAAATTACGTAAGACCGTGAAAAAAACGCTGAGCGCGATGGCCAATCCAAGGACCATTGGGGCCAACCTGTTCCTCCGTTTTACAGACAAGTGAAGGGCAATAAACGGAATCTTCCAAATACTTAGACCACTCTCCCACTATGTCCAAGACATTCACATTTTCGGCACTGGCAGCCACAGCTGTAGTGGGCTACTGCGTGTACTTTGACTATAACCGCAGGCACAACCCCGAGTTTAGAAAGAAGATCAAGAAGAGCGCAAAGCGCGCGGCAAAGGAGGCAGATCTCGCTTCTAAGATCGAGAAGACCATCCAGGTTGAAATCATGAAGGCCAAGCTTGCGGAGTCTCTTGCAGCTGAGCCTATTGTGCAGGGCTCCACTGAGAGCAACCAGAAGACGTTCCTTGTTTCCGTGCAGCGTGGCGAGGAGCTCTCGATGCTTCCCGGTCGTGAAGTTGACTGTGCCATTGAGTTCTACAGGGCGCTGCTCGTGTACCCACAGAGCGAGCTTCCGCAGTTGATTTCGATTTACCAGCGGACGCTGTCCAAGGAGGTTTACGAGTCAGTTGTCCAGCTCATCTCACTTGGTGATAACGCCAGTGTGCGCAGCAGCATAAGCGCAGAAGTTGACGTTGACGTTGAATAAATGGAGAGGATTCGGTTTTCTGATGATTATATTTAAAACTTTCCCGACCATATATCTATATATATATATACTTTGATTCTGTTTTGTGTTTCCCTCCTTGTCTTTTCTCTCTCTCTCTCTCTTTCTCTGTTTTTGGTGTCGCTGCTACTTTCTAGCATCGCTGTATAACCTGCCCTGTTCTGTACATACGAGCATTTACGAAACGAGTGAAAATCCTATAATAACAAGATGTAAGTCAATTTGTGGAAACACTGAATTGTTCAAGAACTCCCTGAACAACTTTCGAGAACACGTCGCTCAATTTGCTGATCTCCAGATTGTGGTCAGTCTCGTCAAACTGGTCTGCGCGCTTAAATTTTGCCGTTTCCGCCTCCTCGTTCGCGATACGATTGTCAGTTTTCAACAGCTCCATGAACTCTTCATTCGAAAGCTTCATGAGAGGAGATTCCGTCTTTTTCCGATCCATGAGATCCACGAACTCAAGGTTCATCTCGTCCACATCGTAGTCATCAAGCCCGATGAAGTTCGCCGCACCAACCTTCTGGCCATCGGCACCCTCACCATCACCGTCAAAGAGCTTGTTCATGTTCCCGTGTATCTGGTTCCAGTTCTGCGTCACGGCCTTCTTACGGTACATTGCCAGTGCATCCTTCTCAGCGAGCTGACCTTCACCCTCGAGGTTCTGCTGCAGCACACCCTCGTACGCCGCACGCTTCTCCTCGACGCTCTTAACGAGCTTTTCAATCTCAGCAATTAGCTTTTCACCATCGACGTATGCATCATCATCTGGTGAAACGCCTGTCTCGTGTTGAGCAGCCATCAGACTGCGCACGAGTCCAACAAGATCGATCCCTGTGTTGGTGTTGTCGGTGTAGCTCGTCTCTTTAGCATGGCGCAAGAATGCCACAAAGGTTCCAAACCACTTGATCAGACCATTAAACACTTGCCCGTTAGGAGACTGCAAATCTGACACGTACAAGTTGTGGATGAACTTGTAGAAATAGTCCTGATACCGCGTTAGCAAAGACATGAAGCGAATCACCGTGTTGTTGCTCTTACCGCCTAGCATTGTATTGTAGTCGCCATGGTATAGGCTGAGCAGCCCAATGAGCTCCGTCGTAAACTTGCGGATGATTGGAATATACAGGTAGAGCTGCGCCTTTGTGAAAATCTTGATGAGCGGCTCAAAGAACACTGCAATTAGCTCCTTGATCAACTGGATCATCTCGGGCTCGTCCCACAACTCCATGAGAGCATCCTTGTCGCGGCGGCGCAACGACGACCGGAAATGCGCGCGCAGGCTCGCATAAAGTTCAGACTTGGATGTCAGCGACTTGAAGTATTCGACATCGTAGTTGTCATCTTCATCCTCGTTAATAGTGCTATTCATTTCCTCAAACTCAAGCCAGTACCTGTACGAGTCCATGATCCGGAAAAGAGGCCGCTTTGGAATCTTTGTAGACGGGCCGTTATCGTTCAAAAGGATTCCGAGCGTGAGATCAATGTTGTACTTGATGCATTTCTTCTTCACTTCCAGAATCAGTTCGTTGTCTTGGGTGTTAACATACTCCGAGATCTTAGCCAATAGACACGAGCTTACCGACGAGTCGAAATCGGTGATTTTGTCAACGAGCAACCGCAACTCCTTGTCCAGCTTTTTCACATCGTCGTTCAGAATTCCCATGAATACAAACTGCATGAGCGAGCGCCTGTGACCACCAAATGATATTGGAGACTGATACATGAACAGATCGATCAGTTTCTTGACAATCTGCATGGGATTGGTGAACCGCAGAATCGTAGCAACGAATTTGTAGGGGAAGAAGGCATGCATCTTCTTGAGAATTTGCAAATACTCCATCGAATTGTCATTTGCCAAAAAGATCTCGTATATTGTTGACGCAATTTCAATCTTGGCCAGTTCGAGCCCCGACTTGAGCGGCGGTGAAAGCTCCGAAATGCTTGACTTTGAACCAATCTCGTCAAACACCGAAAACAGACCAAACTCTTCCTGCTTGTCACCCTCCCCAGCGACCGAAAACACTTGCTCCTTCAGAGTGTTGATTGACAGCTGCAAATCAGAAATGGCCTTGATGGTTTCCTGCTGGAACTTAACCTGCTGAATGACAATCAAATCATCCAGACGCTGGCGCATCTCCACATCCTTGGCTTCCTCCTCATCCAGAGTATCAAATGAGTCCTTCGTCAGAAATTCTGTAAACTCAGATGAGTTCTTGACAATTGGTATACGCAAGAGTGACTGAATGTATCCCCTCAGCGCGACGCGCATCCTCTCACGTGGGAATTTTGCAGTGGAGGCATTTAGGGACGCGGACTTGCTTTCATTGTTCGCCGGACCCACCCCGGACTCATTCACCGACAAGCGCAAAGAGTTGATGAAATCGCTTTCAAGTCCCGAGATTTCCGCTTCAAACGCATCTTCTTGAGGAGGAGGTGTTGGTGCTGGTGTTGCTTGGGTGGACTTGTCGTCGCTCTTCTGGAAATCGCCGTTGAGCATATCGTAGCTCTCGTCATCACCGAGATCATCTTCAACTGCTCCCGAATCAGCTTCAGATATATCGAGCTCAGTTCCCGTTTTGATTTTGGACGGTAGCATAGGCAATTCCTGGCCGGGGAACTGTTTTACAAGACTTGAGTCCAATTTGGAAAACTCGGAGTACCTGTGTTTGACGTAATGCACGGTTCCCATTTTATGATCTTTCACACGCAGTATAAAGACATAATACGTTGAATATTTCGGTTCTTCGGAGGAGGACGACGACCAAAAGTTCAAGGATGACTTGATCCTGCTCTGCTGTTCACGTCCAACGGATACCGCACAAACGTTCACGTCCAAGCCATTGATGAAATTGTCTTCATGTTTGAGGATGTCATCGAGCACCAGATCAGTGGTGATCACTTTATTTAACTTTTTGTACGTGTTGCGCAGCTCATTCTGCTTAAAGTACTCAGCGTCACTGAGAGTCAAGATACCGGAGTTGTACAGCATGAGTAGCAACGACATGATCTTGTGCAGTGCCAGTTTGCGCTTCGAGAGCTCACCCCTGTCATTGGAGTTACTTATTTTCTTGGACTTCCATAGTTCAAAGAATTTCTGAACTTTCTCTATCCAGAACGAGTCCGGGTCCTTTGCAGACCGAACGTGGTGCTCGATGAAGGGAAACTTGACGACGAAGTTGACGAAAAAATGGCGGAGAATCGGGAACTCGGAGTTGTAGTGATCGATATAGGCATTTGCAATCTCCTTGGCCTCCACCTTGTTCTGTGGCGGTCTATTCGGATCATAGGCACAAAACGGCGGACCAAACCTGCGCAAGCCGGTGATATCATTATACGTGGGAGATAAGCGGTTGAGCTCTCTGTGGATCTGTATGGAGAGCAGCTCCTTCTTGAGGTAGTGCTCCTGCGTGGCAGTCAGCGTGAATTCCATCTCTGTTACTATGCTGTGTGTGAACTATCAATGCTTGGGAAATGCTGCTGAAAAGGGCGGATTGGCCCAGTTTTGTTGGTTTCGCGGTAGGAGCAAGCAAGCGTGGGGCGGACAATAGCACGTCAGGTCGGGCACACAAAGAAGGTTGAGCAAAACGTGTCTCTGTGGCGAGAACGGGTCAGAGGTTCAGCTGACAAGCGCTCAAGTATCGTATATATTGTGATATATAGCCAGTTTGTCTATATCTCTCTGTGTGTCTATAAATACGTAGCGTAAATAGTCCCTACAAGCGATGCGCCTCCAAAGTCATCGCGAGAGAGATCTCCACATGGAAATCAGAACGTGTCGCTCACTCTTCCCTGAAAGAGATCGGCACCACCCGTCGCACTGTCCAGTACACCGCAACACCGCAGCTCCCCGTCTGTCTTGCTGTTGTGCCCACATAGATGGCCCCCCAGCATCCTCATGTCCAAGCCAGAGATACTCCCACACCCACACAACCGCGTACGACATCGTGGAGCGCGTTCAAGAGCCGGCTCAGGGCATCGGACAACACCTCGTCAGCACAGCCTCCGCACTCTGACCAGTCGCTGTTGCGAAGGTACTCGGCGTTGGTGACGCCGAAGCACAGGTCCGTGGCCCCAAGCCCGACTGAGCATGCATTCACCGAGGGGGTGGACGAGACTTTGACGGCTGGTCAGGTGGTGTCACCACAGCTGATGCCAGCAGCGGTTCCAGCCCCACTTGCTGAAAGGCCGGTTCTTGACAAGCGCTCATCGTCATCGTCGTCGTCTTTAGGGAGTGGTGTACTGATGCCCCTCAGCAGGCTGCGCAGGCGCACCGCGTCGATATTCACGCATGACGGGAGCGACTCAAGCACTCCTGCTGACGATCCTGAGACGCCTCTTGGGATCAAGTTTATGATCTCAGAAACAGGTGGTAGTCCCAGCAGTGGATCTAGGCCCTCGTATGGAAGGTCACAATCATATCAGTCCACCAAGGAAGAGTCGCCGGAAAATTATACAAGCGAAAACGACAAGCCCGTGAGAAAAGAGATAACGCCGCCATCATCTGCACAACGGATCAGCAGGCAGAGAAGCAAGACGCTCAACGCGCTTGACACAAGCTACGTGCAGTCTTCTCTTAGTGTTCAGCGCAATGGCACATACCCGTCGAGCGGGAACCTCAGTACCAACAACAACAGCAGTAGTGGGATGCTGAATACAATTACAAGTTTCATGAAGCTGAGAAAGAATAGCTCAACTGCGGAAATAGCAAGCGTTGGCAGCGAAAGCATCTCCCCGGATGTCTCGGAGCAGTCGTTGATATCTGACCCCAATGAAAGAGATTTGGAGATGCTGGATGGAGAGACTCCGTCGGATTACGTCTGCAGGATAACTGAAACCGGGATGTTCAGTTCAGCTCTAACACCACTCACCACGACTGATGAGAACCTAAAGAAAGAATCCCTTGATTCATTCATGAAAAAGTTCTTTGATTTCACAGGCGAGCCTCTGGATATGTCTCTTCGCAAGTTTCTCATGCTTTGTGAGCTTCCTAAAGAGGCTCAGCAAATAGATAGGGCCATATACGCCTTTGGCCGCAGATACTTCGAGTGCAACTTGCATATGTGCAGATCTGTGGATAGCTGTTATATTTTGACCTATTCGCTAATCATGCTACACACAGACAGATTCAATCCGAACAACAAACGCAAAATGACAAAGTTTGAATATGTCAACAATCTGAAGCAAACATTGAGCGATTCCACAAACTTTAGAAACGAATTCTTCAAGTCAGTCTCTGGTGAAATTTTGGAGTATTATTTTGATAACATCACCTATTTACCTTTTGCAAGATGCTCCAAGGAAGACTCTGACACGATAGTGAGCATCTTACGGGGCGATGCAAAAGGTCCACTCCCGTATCCCATGACAGCTGCAATGGCGTCTTCCGCGTCTTTGAGTGGTGCAGGCATGCCTATGATCAAGAAGCGGAGCAGTACCTTTTTGTGGAATTCGTTGATTTTGGATCCTTACGAATTCCTCGCAGATGGTCATATTGACGATCTGAAGTTGGACTTGGTATTTGTGGTGGACACCCCGTTTCTCAAGTTCCATGGAACTAATCAACGATCTACCCATATCACTGATGATGAAGTGTTTACGCGTGAATGGATTTGCAGAACAGTGGATGAGAGCATTGACGAAGTTCGCAAGGAGATCTTTGAGGAGATAAGAAGCGCCCTTGTGGGCGCTCATTGTCCTATGGTTTTGAAAATTCCTAGATCCAAAGGGTCATTTTTGCTGCACCACCGAAGCGAAATTGTTCGGGACGAGCGAGGTCATGACCTGATTGTCCCAACTACCCATCTTGTGACGAGAATTCTCAAAATTGGTACGATCAGCAGGCAGGAGACGAGGAAGCTTTCGAGTGGAAAGCTCTGGAGAAAGTACTTTTGTATTTTAACCTCGGTAGGTTTGTTCTTCTTCAAGGATTTAAGCCTTTTCAAGATGACAGAATCTGAGGATGGTACATTTCAGGTTGAAGAGCGCGTGCCGAGTTCAGCTTCGTCAAGCATCTTTGAGAGTATGCAGCCGAATTATACCCTACCCACTAACGGCCTATTTGCTTCTCGTACGCGGCAGAATGTCCAGTTGGAGCAGATGGGCAACGATTCTACTACGCCAGATGGCCTTACCCAGGACTCTCTATCCCATACATTTTTCATCTACGGCGCGAGCTCCAAAAATGTGTATTGTGTCGATAGTTTGGAGGAGTTGGAGGCGTGGATCTTGACGATAAACTATCTTTCGACGCTCGACATGTGCATTCTTCCCAATCAAGCCAACCTTGGTCTGGTGTCGGATTCCACAAGAGAGGTTGTGCCTCTGAAAGCAGGATCTGCGGGAAGCGTCAACGGCGTCATCACAACAGGATTATCAGCAAGTGATCGACTGGCCCGAGTGCATAGCGCTCGGCTAGCAGCAACGGATTTGTTGCTTGAATGCTTCAAGCTGTGCTCGAGGTTCCAGCACCTCACGCCTCTGGCTCCGAAGACGCGAGAGATGCTACACTCCAGTGCCAAGCTTTTGAACGTTAAGATTGACTGGCTCTGGTTTGAAGTTCAGCGCAATGCTGCTTTCGAGACAGTGTTGAAGCATGAGATTGAGTACGAGCTTGCAGCGGGTATTGAGCACCTCGATATTGCTCCTGACAACGCCATCGACTACGAACTTACGACACTGGAGAAAAATTTAGATTAACAAACATAACTCATAAATACTTATGCATAGCAAAACACAGCACGATTTTTCCTCGCCTTCCGATACATTACACCTCTCTCTCTCTCTCTCTCTCTCTCTCTCTCTCTCTCTCTCTCTCTCTCTCTCTCAACCCTCCTCAACCTTGTACAGCGCGTTGCTTCTTGCGCTCGTAAAACATATCACTCCGGGACGAACCAACGTTGATGATCTTCGGACACCCGTCTCGGTCCTTCTCTGTCAAAACACACTCAGCGCAGTAATACGCCATGCCTATTCCCCTATTCCCGCATAGGATGCACTTACCGTGGAAATTTCCAAACGAGCAGTCATCGCAGACTCGCACGGGCGTGGTGGGCTTCACGTATGAATCGCACGTCGGACACCGTCCGTCGCATTTGTCACAGAGCAAGCCTATGTTGGTGCCGGGCTGTTTCAGACACATCACAAGGTCAAGCTGATGCCGCGACATGGTCTATGGAGTGTGGTTATGTGTGGCTGTGAATACGGAGGCGTTTTCTAGTTGTGGTTAACGGTGAAGGTGAAGTTGAGATGGGATGGAGGACCGATGGGGGACCCCATCGCTCTTGCCCCTTCTGGGAAAGCGGGAGCACAGGCTTTTCTGTATACGGCCCCCAGCTGAGTTGTCGTGACATTTGACAGATTTTCACAGAGTGGCAAATTGTTCAGAGTGTGCCCGGGTACAAGAATATCTGATAAAGTTTTGCGTTATTTGCGTGGTTGCCAACGTTAGTGCTGCTAATCACACCCCGGATCACTTTGCCACTTGTCGCAACAGATGCTAGCTAAACGTCACATGGCTTTCAGCACTTAAAAAATGGATCCCATCGAGCTCTCTCCTAGTCCTCAGTTGGAGCCAGTTGATTTGGATACTCTAGTGCCGTTGACGGTAGAAGAGGAAGGGGAAGAATTGTGTGCCATTTGTTTGGATCTGCTCCCCAGCTTGAACCAGGAGGTGCATCGGTCAACCAAAAACGCACAGTACCTCGCACAGACAAAGCCATGCAATCACTACTATCACGATTTTTGCATAAGGTCGTGGTCTGAGAAAGCTAACTCTTGTCCTCAGTGCCGTGCTCCTTACAACACAGTTGATCTGCTCTCAAAAGGTGCTGTCGTTGAGTCTTTTCACGTGGATGACAAGAAACTCCCAGTCGAGGTTGACGAGGACGAGTTTGCATATACATTGGATGGCATTTACGAAGAGGAAGATGAGGAGTATTTGCCATCACCAGCTATACCTGTCTGCGTTCTCTGCGATGAGTCCGATGCCTCGTCGTCGCTCGCGATATGCGCCGACTGCTCGGGCACCTTCCACACATCCTGCCTTGGACTGCTTGACCTTGGAATAAGCTCATGGCACTGTCCCATGTGTGACTCTCCGCAGACAGGAGACAGCATCGTCTCGGCCCCACGGACGCGAACGTCGCGGCGACGCGGGGCTTCAGGGCGGCGCCAGCGCAGCAGGAACTCACAGATCACACACCGGACATATGTCCAGAACATAAGGCTGCAGATCCGCAACAGCCGCTACACCTCACTGGGTCTCCCCGTGCCGCCCCAGCGTGCTCCCACTCTGCGGAGAGCGGTGATGTCCGCATCAAGATCGACATCTGGGCGTTCGCTGCGTGGTCGGCCGGTGGGCGACGCTGACGCAGATTATACCGCTGTGGTTGATGCCAGAAGGCAGTATGAAGAAGGCCAGGTGCGCACTAGAACCATCACGCCTCCGCTCGAGCAGAGACTCACGAAGGAGGAACAGGCAAGCTGGAACATGCTGGAGAATGTCCGGCGCGGGAGCGAGACCGTCGAGGAAGGCAGCAGCACAGGCGTCGCTGCTGGTGGCGATAATGGCACACATCAGGGCTCAGGGACGGCTTCGCGGGCGCAGTCACCTTTCAGAATTGAGAAGAAACTGAAACGGCCCAGCAAGCGCAATTTTCATCATCATGCGTTGCCACCCGCCGGCTCCCGCGCGCATGGCAAGACGCCACATCCTCAGTCGAGCAGCAGCACCTCGAACGGTTCCATCCTCAGCACGCTTCTGTCGGATATCAGAAACCACTCAGCTGGTCAGATTGCTGCTGGCGGTGCTGGTTCCATGGCGCGGGCAGCCGAGACATTACCACGACGCATTGCAGATACTCCTGAGCAGCCGCCAATGCCGCTACCATCTCCGGGCCCTTCCACGGTTGCATCCTCACCCAAGGGAGATCCTCCTGAGATGAGACTGACCGTTGAGGCTCTTGAAGAACATACGCTGCACACGTTGGGATCCCGCAGCAGTTCCTCTTCTTCGAGAGTGAACGCGCGAGGAGAACGGCCGAATGAACTCAGTTTAACACAGAAACAATTTATTCAGAAACTGCTCATTAGATCGCGGCTGAAACCAATCTTCAGAACAGGAAAACTCACGATTTCGGAGTACACCAACATCAACAAGAATGTATCGCGTTCGGTGTATCGTGCGTGCCTGGAGGATGACGCCTTCATTGGGTGGATTTCCAAGGTTATTGAGGTAAGGGAAAGGTACGAAGTGGGTGATCTCGATGAGTTCGTTAGGGACTACGAGAATTACGGCGGTGATGTGAAGGAAAAGGATGACTTCGTTGTAAAGTACGCGGAACTGGTTGAAAGCTTGATACAAGCGGAATCCGCACGGATCGGGATCAGACTTTAGATGTACATAGGGATGACGCCCAGGTGTTGTTGTTTATTTAATTGTACAGGAACTGCAAAATGAGTAGGTGAAAATACAGCAAAGGTGGGCGTTTCGTTCGGTCTTCATCATATCGTCATCAGCGGCATATCCAGCTCTATGATAGCGTTGGACATCACGTTATACTTCTTCGAAGACAGATCTGCAAGCTCTTGAGAGTAGTCAGTTCCGTCAATATGCGCAATTTGCTTTGATATCTGTTCGTAAGAATCAAATCTCACTTCTCCTCCAAAAAGTATTATTCTTCCGTTGTACACGATTGCAGAACCGCAGATTATCGTTCGGTTGAAAAGTTCCCCATATGTGAGTCCCTGACTCGCTAGGCAATCAGTGAAAGCAAAATCAGAAGAAAACTTTGAAAGCTTCCACGTTTGGGTCTCCAGATTGAGGCTAAATGCGTGAATGACAGATTCCATTTTGATTTCATTCAAGGGACTATGCGATTGCAGCTTCTGTCTCAGTGATTTTTCTCCCAGCTCTTTGCACACTCTGCTACCACGATCGTCGTCCTCGTAGAAAATGCTGTTTTCGTCCGTGTACCTGAACAGGTGCGGAGGTAACTGATCCTCGCCTATTCCACCATGCACAACAAGGTACCTACCGTTGCAGACACCCGTGTGCCCGCACCGCCCGTAGTCCACAATCTCGGGCATGCTCGATGGAAAATCTGGGTCATTCGATGCATAGTGGTTGAATGTGTCCACCTTAGTCCAGGTTTCGGAGAGAATATTAAACCACCAAACATCGCCATGTATTTCGTGCTTCGAACATCTGACCCGATTGCCATCCTTATCTTCGAACTTTTTGTATTTTATGCTCGAGCCACCATAAATGATCAAAGTCTTATTATAAAGAGGCGACGAAGCTGGAATCTGTGAGCCCAGCATCGGAGATGAAGTAAAGGTCCGATTTTCCTGCACAGAGCCACTGCTTTCGCTCTGGGTCCGGCTGTTATTGTAGAATCCTTGTGTCAGATAGTCCTGAAAGGATTGGTGTGTAAGATGGGGCTGCTTCCTATGGAAGGAAGTAGGCGAACCCCGCATGGGCGGAGACTTTTGAGATGCAAGGCCATTCAGGGGGCTCTCGCGCTCAGAAGTCGGGCTCAGCGCATGTGCTGGCGGAGAAGCAGCCACCAAACGAGACACGGGTACGGGATGAACCAGCTCGGTACTTTGATCGTGATCGGCAGCTGTATCGGCCACATAACAGTTCTTGAAGAGAACCGAATTGTCGACAACAGCAGAACTGAAAAACCCTCTGGGGCTTGGCCAATCCATCAAGTCCGTCTTAATAACTCCTGAAAAGCCTCTGCCTTCTTCGTTATCTTGTGGGGTGGCGGGGGAATCATTTCTTTCTGAAAATGTAGCAAGCTCTTCTTCTTTCTGTTCATCGTCTTCTTCTTCAGCCTCGTTTTCTTCGTCGCTTTCGTCTTCTGACCGTTCGCTGACCGTGCCCATTTCGCTGTTAATGATATCAAACTTTCCTAATGGATATGCAAGCAGCTCCTCCCCAAAAGTAAAGTAATTTCCTCTTCCAATGTAGTTAACGTACAGTTCAACCTTCCAGAGGTCGTTCATAGGGATAAAATCCCTCCCATTTTTGGCTATCTTATATCCACCCATGACAAATGCCACAGCTAGAGTTTTGTTCTTCATGCTGACATTCATCGATTCAGCCTGACTGGGTGAGCCAAGTCCGTGCAAGTTGTGGGAAGAGTTACTTTGGCTCCCTGAGTCACTAAAGAGACGGAGCCCGGTGCTGGCAGATGGAGTCGCCATCGCCTCGACAGGTACACCAATGCTCGTGTGGCCAAAACGTGGAATAGCAGCAGGAAAGCGGGTTGACATGGTCGGATGGACAAAAATCCGCATTTCCTGATAGAGCAGTGTCTTTGTGTTCAGTATCCACGCTCTATTGTTCACCAGCATTTTCTTTTCCACCGTAACTGTGTTGCGCTCTTTATCCTTGATTACATTTGTGAAGAGCTGAAATCCTCCATAATAAATCGCATGTCGCTCACTTATTTCAACCAGTGTTGCAGAAAGTAAAGGTGGTGGTACATCGTTGAGAAAGGTCGAAGCATCAGAGGTCGCCGTGTCTGGTTTGCGAGGGGTGACGTCAACAGATTCAGTCAGCGTCGTTGTTTCCGCCGAATATATGCTGAGTCGAGAATTAGGTTGCATGTAAATAGATGTGATCTTGGCCTCACTCAGCGGCAGAGGAAGGTTGTAGTCAAATTTCAGCAAAATGTTTTCCGGAGGTATCGTGAAATCATCGGTGAGATCTCGGAGTATACCCTCGTGCTCGTCCTCAGGCACAAGTCGCAGTCCTCCAACGACATATACTTTTCCCCTCAGCTGCACAGCACTGTGATATAGAAGGGGCTCGGAGCTTCTGTCTGCGAAGAAAGTTGGCAAGTGCATGTAGTTGACAAACGTTTTATTGTTCGTGGCTTTTCTGTACTCCGCATCTGACTGCGCCGGTGGAGACAGATCAGGCATCCACATCTTGTGTGTACGGAAGTACTGAGACGTGGCGGAATTGCTCTTCTCTTCATACAACAATCCGTCAACATTGAGCTTGTTGTAGTACTGCGTGAACTTGGGGTCGGCGTCCTCGCCCGAGCCCTCGCTCTGGGTTTTGTACCGTGTGTATACTAGCGGTGGAACGGTGAATCTCGGCGGATTCTGTTGCAGATACGCCTCCATGCTGTGCTGACCTGTCATTGTGCGGTAGTAGATCGCGTCCAACACGCCTTCTGCAATCCTCGCTCGATCCGACTGACCCCGGTCTTGACTGCTGCAACAGTGACGTGGGTTGCTGAGAAACTCCATCTCCGCTGGCGGTCGTGGGGGGCTCGAGAACTAGCGCCGGCTGGGGATCACTGAAAAATGGCCGTGTCGAAAGGGTCGACGGACGCAAAATGTGCCATTCTGTGTCGGCTTTAGCATTTTCAGAATATAATTCCAGCATGCTGGTGCGAATGAAGTTTGCCGCTCCGAGGTGGCCGCTTCATCTACGAGGAGTGCCGCTTTTGTTTGGAGGCTTTTCTGGTTCTGTGCGACCCACGTCGACAGTGTCGCTGGAGACACCACACCCTGGCGTTGCACAATCTGGCACCGCTGAGCCGCTTACCAGCCGCTTTGCAGCCCCCTCGCACGTTGGACCGGGCACTTTGGGTGGTTTGGGCTCGGAGACAGCGCAGCTTGTGCACGAAAGCAAGCATAACGAGAGGCCACAGATTGTCAAGGATGTGGTCGAACGGCTCTCTTCGGGACACGAGCTTCGAGAGTTTCTTACCGAGAGGCTGGAATCCGTTTCAAACCTCCCTGAGTTTCTCACGAAGGAGGAAATAGCTGAGGTGATTCATGTACTTTGTCGGTCTCAACTGGAGACAGTCGAATTACTCAAGTCAGAGCGGAACTGGAAGCACGATCTCAAGCCTGAAAAGGCGGTGTCAACTGCCTTTGACACCAAGATTCAAACTTATACAAAAGTGACAAAGATTTTGAATGCCCTGCAGCATACAAGAGTTTACGAAATGGGGAGTGCGGATTTTGAAACTTTTGTGGAAATGCAAATCATAAATCTTCAGATGAAGGACGCAGCCGATACTATTGGTCAGATAGAGTCCACCATACAATATCGCAAGAGAAAGGGGGTCCCAAGCACACATCCACTGAAGATGACAACAAAACTGTGGAACTATAAATTGACTGCCTTGGGAGACGGATCGCCCTTACTTTGGCGCTACAACAAGGAAAAAATCATGCACAACGGACATAACACGCTGAGGCGAAGCTACAAGTACAAGCATCATGACAGGAGCATACGAGAACTGATGAGGCGATTTCAAAACAGCGGATGTATTCCTGACATGAAGACACATGAGATTATGCTTTTGTGCATTGGCAAGTCGAATGACCTCGGCCTGGTTGAGGAGTACATATCCAAACTCTGGGGAATAAACCAGACTGATGTGATAGACGGCGCACGGCTCTGGCCACCGGGATCTGCATACTATCCATCGCTGTCAATTTTGCGGGCGATAATTTATGCCTTCAGCATAAATGGTGAGTTCTCGAAGGGGCTGGGATATGCTGGCACTCTCATCTCTGTCTATGGGATAGACATGACGTCGTCTCAAGTCTTCTGGTTAGGCGCATTCCGCTGTTTAGAGTGGAGCATGCCCAGAAACAGCGACAGCGGGCTCGAAAATGCAAAGACCTCCAAGGCAACTATGATGGATGATCTGTGGAAACTTTCGCATCAGTATTGTGTGCCGTCCTTCGAGATGTGGTTGCACAGGGTGCGGTACCTCAAAAAATGCTTCCGGCCATTTGCGCTCAAAGAAGAAATACCCGCGATTGAGAAACTGGCGATTGAATCTCAAGGACAATCGAACGAAGCGATGAAGGAGAATTTCGCACTCCTGTTGTATTCTTCTCTGGACTGGTGCTCGCGCACTCTGGTGAGAAGGGAGCTGTACGACAACGCTGTGGCACTCATTGAGACCCATGCAGCAGGCGCCGCTATGAAGACGAGACTTCTTGCGAAGACCAACAGCACCAATGCACAATATCAGAGGAAAATGCGCGCCCGGCGGAAAAAGTATGGTTTAGGTTATGATGATGAAGATGATGACAGCTTTCTGGGGTACCCAGTGTCATGAAATAGAAGAGCATAGTATATATCTGTATACAACACGAAGCTTCACGAGATAATATGTAACGGTACAGCTACACCGTAGATGCAACGAGCTCCAGCTCATTTGAGTTCATGTACTTACTCATGATGAGCCATATCCATCTAAACCAAACAATTTGAGAGTAATGAGCATACGACATGGATCCCAAGCTCAGAATGAACATGTTTAGATCCGAAAATATCGTCAGAGAATTTTCTGTTGACGAAGATAGGATGTGTCCCTGGAAATACTCGCGTGCGGCACGCGGAAGTCGGTGAAGGAGCTGTCGCAGGTGGACAATTTTGTCATGCCTGTTAGTCACAACGAGCTCAGTTATTCTTTTGAACAATTGGAAAACCGTGAGGAAGAACGCGGAGTACTTTTTGTAAATTGGCCACGTCTTGAGGCTCCACATCCGTATAGACTTGACTCCAAGCCGCGAGCGATACTTTTGCACAAACATTCGGCTCCCATGGTACAGCGAGATGTGATTGGGGTGATTTGAAACCCCGCCCTCGTCGAAAGTAAGAATGACCAACTTCTCGTCTGCAAACGTATCGCTCTGGCCTCGTATAACCTCCCAAATCTTATCTGCGATTAGATCATAGTCCCAGCGCTTCCCAATGTGATCGGGGAACTCCTCGTCATCTAAGACAGTAATATCATTCGCAAAAACACCGAGAACCCCTCCGCTTCTCGCAAGCTCACCGGATCTGATAGCACCGAGGCCGTCGTACCCCCCGTTCGAGAAACAAAGGATATGCATGGTGTTGTTGTACGCTGGCTTCAGCACTTCGAGGATTGTGGGGGCAAAGAACATCGCCTCGTCATCTGGATGGCCTATAATCAAATAAATATGCGAATTTGTCAACTGGTGTTTCGTGATCTGTCCATAGTTGAGGGTGTGCAGTGCAGTGGTCTCCGTGTAGAATGTGTCCGAGTGGCTGGCTTGGCTCTGAGGCTTGTTCTGCGCTGGAATCCACGCGGGCGCTATCGTCGACAGCAGCACCCACGCCAGAAACGATTGGCACAACTTCTGTACCAGTTTCTTTATCGGTCTCATTGCAGCTCGTCTGTGGATCTGGGGGAGATGCTGATGCTGGCTCTTCCCTTCTGTTCTGCGTTGGCACGTCGTCCGCGATCTGTCAGCGGCATCGATGGCGCCCGGGGGCTCATCGCTTACGTGTTGGGCGGGCGGCTCAGATTTATTTCTTCTTTATTGTACACACGGCTGTGACACACGGCGCGCTACTCAGCCGGGCAGTGTCATGAACCACCTCGACTTGGCCCAGTACCCAAGGTGCGCTCCCTTGCGGATGCTGTTCTTGGACACCAGCCAGTCGAGGAGCTCCTGCAGCTCCCATAACGTCAAGAGAGGACCCAGGCGCTTCGACAAGATCTCTTTCGTGATACCGGGCCGCACGACAATGTGCTGAATTATGGAGGTTATCAGCTTTGTCCAAATGGGCCTGTTGAGTTCCCCCTTCAGGTCTACCCAGAATCTCGAACAGGGCTTCCCGCACGGAATCGGAATGGCCTTGATCACGTCCCCTGCGTTCAAGTCAGCCTTGCTCAACACGAAATCGCAGTCGAGCTTCTCCTTATCCATGGAGCGTGACGAGTATCCCTGAAAAAGCCTCGAGGGCCGTTCATCTATCCTCGTGCAGGTGAGATGATCTTCGGCCAGGAGCTGAAACAGTGGCGAGTAAGTACTGTTAGGCGACACAGTTGAAAAGATTAAGCCTTTGGAAGCACCAGCAGCCGAGTCAAGCACATTACAAAACAAGCTAGCCGTTCTGAAAAATGCGCTATCAAACTTGCTGTCCAGCAGTGTAAGTGTTTTTTCTGAGATGGCAAATTTGACAGCTGAAGCTGCACCAAGAAAGGCCACCTCGTTATCCTTCTCCAGAAGATGTAATGCCTCACGACAGAGCTCATCACCAAGCTCGCTGAAAAGCTTCGTTGTTCTGCCACCGTCGAAATTCTCTTTGTCGGTGACAAAGAGCGCTCTGAGAGCAACCTTGGCACGCTCGATCTCGAGGTCAGTTGCGTGCACTTCATCTTCATTTTCTGGGTACGAGAAGGAGAAATTGTTAAAATTCTCTTCACGCTCAGCCATCGACAAAAACTCTTTGAATATCATCTGCCATGGCTCTTCGGAATCAGGAATGAAAACAAACTCGTTTTCGTTATCATCCATGTGTTCATAGATGGGTATTCTGATGCTCTCAAAACTTTCACTGTCCATGTTTTTCCACAACTCAATCATGAACCTCATGTCAAAATCGATCAAGTCGCTCTCAGAAACATCTCCGTTGGTGATGGCCAGCATAAGCAATTGCTCCCAAACAGCTCTTGTCTTATCCAACACTCTGCTCCCGAAAACCTTCTTTAGCCATGGCCATTTCCGTTTGAGAGCGAGAGGGGTGACTTCAGGATCGTCAAACAGCCCAGAAACTCGCTCCCAGTCCACAGACTCATTCGTGGACAGCGACTGCGCTATCACGACCGCTCTGGCAACCATCATGGCGTCCGTTATCTCCACTCTGAAGTTCGATCTCCGCATCTTCCTGATCTCCCTTTTTCTGGTGCCCGGCTTCTTTGCCTTCTCTTTCGGTGGTGCCACCTTCTTACGTCTTCTGGGCTCCATCATCGGTGCCAACAGATCAACGTCGTCCGAGATTTTGGGTGGCGCTGGAGCCTTCTTGGGCTTTCTTGGTGACCTCCTTCTTCTCGCTGCGTTCACTTCTTGGTGGAAGTTTCGACTCAGACGGCTACCTGCAATCGGTACACCCTCCCGCTTTGCCAAATACTTTGGCGGGGCAAAAAATGTCACGTTAGCACGCATAATGTCCAGCGGCTTCTTGGCAATCTTCTTGTGTGTCTGCTTTACTCTTTTATCGGCATCAAGGCGCTTCTCTATCGCCGCCTCAACCACATCCGCAGATGGCTTGTTCTGTACCGGGGTCACAACTAGTCGTTTCAATTCCATATGATTCGACAAAGTGTCGCGCATTTCCTCAATATTCACCAATCCTTTCTTTTGAAAGTTCAGCAAGTCTCTTTGTAAGGTCCGACGATCCACCTTATGCCCAAATTTCAACCTCTCATTCAGACGATACAACACATCTCTCCCGGTGATCAAGACACCATCCTCCTTGATGAGCTCCATTAACGCCTCATGCCTCTTGGAGACAACAAAGGAGGGAGCCGCACCCTGGTGAGCTCGTGATGGTGTGAGCAAGTCGTCTGGCTCTGGCGTCATCATGTCTTCCGTTTCCAGCTTCACGTTGGACGAAGGTACCGTCGCCGGTCGTTTGCTATTTACTGGGGTGAAAATGTTAGCCGCATCGGCTGCTCTCTTCCTCACCGGTGTGGACTCCCTTGGTGTCGAAATGACCGCTTCTCCTTTCCGGGAGACCGGCCTGCCGCCTATGGAAACACGAACGTTGAAATCGTCCCCTTCGAGAGTCGTTCTGTAGCTTGAAGGAGTGGACCGAGCCGCTAAAGCTGTGTGGCCTTTTCCGATAAGATCTGGCCAATAGGGCCGAACCTCACCATTTGGACATTGTAAGATCTGAAGTCTTGTGTTGATGGTGTTATAGTATTGTCCGGTCAATTCAATAAGTGACTTGCTTTGCGCGGGCTGAATGTAAGCAAATTCATCAGGAATGTGATCAACAGACTTCCCTGTGCTTCGTAGATAATCAGATTGGGTCAAATACCTGAAAAACTTGACCCGCCCGGCAAAATCGTAGCCACGCATAATCTTCAAATCCGGATTGCCCTCACTCAGTTTTTCCGAAGAGAAGAACGGTAAAAATCGACTCAGGAAACGGGCAGATGCCCTCCCACCTGTAAGATTTATCAGATCCATGGCTGTGACACCCTTCTCCCCCGAGAGTTTGATTAGGTCAAGTATTTGGTTCTGTAGGGGAAAAAACCTGTTGGCGAGAGGCTTGCCTCTAGCTCGCAAGCCCTCAAACTGAGTAGCAGCTGAAGGGAGCTCTTGAGCATCCAGGAACTCATCATTCTCCTCATCTTCCTCATCCTCTTCTTCTTCAGCTTCCATGCCCAGGATATCGCCCACATCGCTATCATCTTCCTCCAATTCGGGCAAGTCTTTCACGTACTGTATGCCGTAATACTTCTTTTGGCCAGGAACCATTTCAATAAGAGTATATTTTGCGCAACCCTTCTCAACCAAAAACTTCACACTTCTTCTGAAGCGCTTTTGGTCTTGTACCCCATCGTACTTGAGCTCTTTCCGCAGGTCAGACTGGACCCGAACTTGGTGCACTGCTTTTTGAAGTTCTGACAAAATCTTTCTGCTGAAATCTAGCATGCCAAGGTTCCGCACATCTGACCCTGAAATTGCCTGAAATTGATCCCAAAACTTCGCATGGATCATAAGATTTGAGCTCATCTTCGCTCTAATGGGAACCTTTTTGATCAGCCCGTATTCCTCCAGAACTGCCAAGCGGCTTGTGAAGCTTCTCAAATCCTGCCCGGTTTCCTTAGCCAAATCCGGTGAATTAATTCCCTCCTGACGATGTTTCGCGATGCAGGCGAGGAGGCCGAAGGGCATTTGGCCAATCTGTTGTTCGTTAGTGAACGTCGCTCTGAGTCAGCTCCAAAGGGAATGATACATACAGGATTGTTAGCCTTGGGCATGTTTGTAAGATATCTCCATGATACATCCTCGCTTGTCCTTACAGTCAGTTCAGAACCATATTGCTGTAGCAGCGCGGGCAAATCCGCGGTCGATTTTAGAATGAGTCGCTGGGATGGGGAAAAGGTTAGTGTCCTTGAAGTTCAGGGTATCAGCAACGGAAAAACGTACCTCTTCACTGTCATATACAAAAAATTGAGGATTTTTAACCAGCCATCTCCATATTACGGACTTGTACCGATCATCCAGTGTTCCCATATGCTTGGAAACTACCTCCCATAGCTTCCCAATGGTTAGTCCATCCATGCCCTGCAGGGCAAGCTCCTCCATCACAAAAGCAACCACCCTGTCGGGTGGAACACTAGAGCCAAATTGTGTCATTTTCCAGCCTCGTTTACACTGTCTGGTACCTCTCAGCTAATGTTTCTATGTAGGGCGGCGTATCTAGGACTCCATCAACTTATCTGCGCTTGTTTACTACGCGCGCACGTACAGTACTGGTTACGAGCATTGTGTCGTGATTCTTAATGTTAGGTATCTTTAGCTGCTATCATTATCTGTGTTGATTCTATCATTTAGAAGGATCCCCCTGCTTTTTGGATCCAGTATTCCCGCTTGCTTTTGCTGTCAACTCCTTTGGTGACTTTCATCTCCTCCCCGACACTATTTTCGTCCTCTGAACTGGTGGCGTGACTGCCGGTACTTATAGCTTCCCCTTCACTTTCTCCATCTTCAGTGTTCAGCCCCATCAACTCATCTGCATTTTGAGTATTATCTCCAGTCTTGCCTGGCACAGCATTCCCCGACTCGTATACTATTGTCTCCAATCGGTCGTCTTCTGTTTCACTGTCCGAGCTTACAGAAACGTCCGAATAGTAGTGTATGTCGTTCTTGCTCAAACCATTCTTAGCACTTTCTGCCGTATCCGATTGTCTCATTTCGGAAGGTAGCGGTGGTAAGGAGTTAGCTCTGGAGACATCTGAACCACTCGCGACAGCAAATGCTTCATTCACGACCTGCTCTCTTGCATCTCCAAAGTCTCTCTCCTTTCCGCTGTACTTGATGATACCGCCAAGAATCGATTGTCCCAAGCGTTCTTTGTAAGTAGCATGGTGCATTTCGTAACATTTGTTTGACAAGAGCTCAAATGCACCTCCGAACGATCGTTTGATATCCCTCATGTTGAATGAGCCCCGGCTTAAATTGTTGGAGGGATCATCAGGATCTTGGATCGCCAAAGAAAAAGGATTTCTCGCTTGAAAGGCGGCGTTATGAGTTTTGTCTAAGTAACGGGGTCCGCTCTTGTCGAATCCAATAGCGACTGCATCGTATCCAAAGTTGTATCCGTACAACTCAAAAAATTCAATCAGAAGAACTCCCAAGTTCTCAAGTGGATCCATGACCGACGTTGAAATCCTCGGATGAAGCTTCAAAAAGCTGAAAACGAGGCATATTATCGAGAACCCGCCTAATCCACCCAAACGTACATTGTTGAGTTTCCGTACCGCAAGGAACTGTTTCACAATGAGCACAAGTTCCCTTAATCCTGGTGTGTCGTTGAGCCACGAAATGATCAGTTCCGCTGCTCTCAGCCCGTTATGCCTCTCAAAGGAAATATCGATGTGTATTTTGGTGCTCGGGTCAACGAATTTGATAATGGGAACCCTTGTCTTTGCCACCGTCTCCACGTTGATAGCCAAGTGGTTTGATCTCAGAAATGATGATAGCTGGTATAGAGACGATCTCGAATCAAGGTGACCGTCTGGCGTTGTTATCACCATGTCAATATCCGATCCTGGAAGATATAGATCGGTTGCAAAGGAACCAAAAACGTGAACCTCGCAATCAGGCCAGAGCTTTGTCATAATCTGATGACGCAAATTCTTCACTGTTGCGTTTCTCCCTTCAATTTCTTGTACCGAAGGTGATATGTAACTAATAAAGTCCTTCATCTCAAGAGTCAACCAGTCCGCACTTTCAATCTGCGTCGAATGGTCGTTGTTCTTCAGCCACGGATGCGATATGCTCGCGGTGAGATTCTTAGCGGAAGATGACTTTGTATGATACGACATCTCGTCATTACTGAGGTATCCGGCGCTCACGTCTTTGTCATTCTCTTCGTCATCCACCTCCCCTTCATCATCGGACGAGAGCCCGAAGGCAATGAAATCGTCATTTTGTGCCAGCTCGTTACTGTTCATCTTCCCATTTCTATTGCCGGACTTTGATTCCATCGTTTGTGCAGATGCAGTGTCAGAGTCTGAATCGATGAGTATAACTTCCTCATTGTCACTGTCTTCAGAATCGGACGCTATTGCGATGAAATCGTCTTGTGCCTCCCTCAAAGCCTCAAAAGAATTGGAGCGCTTCACTGAAACTGGATCCTTCGGACTTGATTCAGTAATTTTTGCCTTCTTTTTCTTCCGAAACCGCGAAAGCTCCTTGATTTGTTTAACCGAGTTGGAGATATTTGACGTGAGCGAGCCTTTCTTTGATGAGCCAGAGCTCACACTACCGCCCTCGTGGGAACCAGACCCCTTCGAGACGGCCCTTCGCTTCTTTCCTGCCATATCAATCCACTCGTCAAAATACCCTGACGGGTTGATTTCCTGAGGCGAACTAAGCGCCCGAAAAGTACAAATTATGATCAGCTTCAGCGAGGCACATAGATTTTTTTTTGAGATGGTTGTCGCACTACGCTCATTCTCTGGGAGGATAACCTGCGACGTTGGACCCGGACTTCGTCTTCTTACTTTTACTTCTGTGAGGGTGTCGGCAGATAATGTTTACAATGTTTGTGCTAATAGCATACTCACCACATAGGCGTCAGCTCTTCAATCCAGTCAGCCTTCATTGGTCTGAAGACTTTTACCTCTCCTTCAATGAGCCTGCTAAGCTCAATGCTGTCCCGCATCACAGCTCTAACACCATTTACATTCTGATGGGCGATCTCTATTTCATCTCCACCGGCCTGTAGCACGACCGACGTATGGTCAGGGGAGCCAAAGTAAAGGGCCTTGTTCGGATATCTGAAACAGCAGTTTTTGAACTGTAGTATATCGCCCCTCTTGAGCTCGTCCGTAGTGCCGTGTGGTACAAACGCAGCCTCATTGGTTCCCGGTTTGGTTTCCACGGTGAAAATAAGAGCTCCATGTGTGAACCCGTCACTCACAAAAGCATGCTTGCCACAACCCTTCTCGAGAGCGTCATGAGCCAAAGTCCAGCACTCTCCGTCCCCCACAACTTTGTTCTCGTTGGCTTCACACCAGCTAGCCACGTAATCTCCAAAAGAAGAGCTTCCTTCAAGAAGTTGTTGCTTTGTCGCACCCGGAGGCGCGGTGAATTTGGAGTCAACTTTAACACTCGCGACCGGGTCTCCGCTCTTAGACCATTCAAACTTCAGCTTGATAGTGGACAAGTCACGGTCGCGCAAAACCAAAACGCGAAAATTCTCTTTGGAATTATATCCAAAAGAAGTGGCATAATTGAGGCCTTGAAGACATTTGGGAAGCTCGGATCCCAGCGAGTCAGATGCAAACCAAGATCTACTCAGTTCCAGGTCCAAGCGCGGAGGGGTCCAGCTGGAGACAGCAGCACGGGTAGGAGGATTCGGAGCAACGGGAGGAGCCTTTGATCTCGACTTTGGAGGCGCCGGAGCTGATTTGGGCTTTGGCGCTATTTCTGGCTTCTGCGATCTTGACGGGGGTACCTGCGCAGGTGAATTCGCCCTGGTCGACGCAAGCGACACACTGCTAGAAGTGGTTTGCGAAGGGCGCTGCGGCAGAGGGGGTCTCGCTTCTTTTGGTTCCTCTGATGTTTCTCTCGATGCTGGGGGGGCAGGTTTGCTGGGTGACAGCAGCGCCAAAGGCTTATCCAGCGACCCTGGTGTTACTGCCGTCAGTAGCACGGAGCTGGCTTTGAGCTTAGTCGGAGGCTTAGGTTTGGGCCTATTCAAACCACGTGTTAAGGCGACACTGTTTGAGCCAGGTCTTTGTGGGAGTTGCGGTCTTTCGTCATCGTCTTCTGGGTCCTGCGACGGTGAGCGGCTGGGCAACGATGGCGCCTCAAGGCTTTCTATGCTGACGCTTCTTGTGGGCACGAGCCTTTTCGGAGGTGGTGGGAAAGCGCTGGTGACACTCTTGAACTGTGTTCCTGTCCTTGCTCCAACACTTGAGGAATCAATGGCACCGTTCTCATCTTCGCTGTCCTGAGCACTGCCAATGGCAGATTCCATCCCAGGCAACTTGAAGGAACCTGGAAGGGTGGGAATTCTCACGCCGGAGCTCTCAGAAGCGAGTGATACTGATGAAGAACTAAAAGAACCAGGTTTGGGTTTGATGATTTGTGGTAGCGGTCTGGCGATGGGCTCAGCCGGTCTCTCGGGCGACTCGTCGCGTCCAGAGTCTTTCTCTGTAGTCTCCAAGGACCATTTTGTCTTCCTCAAGCCTCCTCTAAGAGAACCAATAAAGTCCTCGTCAGAATTACTGGCTGGCGACGCCAGTGGTGCTTTCACATGTTGCGGGACCGGTGACTTGGACGAGACCGCGTCCTGAGCGAGGTTGAAAGCCTCAAAGTTCGGTTTCTTCGGGACAACGGGCGGCTTGAGCTTAGGCTTGGGCTTGAGCGCCGGTGGAGCAGGCTTCTGGGCAAGTGACATTTCTCACGTCGGCGCTCTTCAGCGACATCTGAGTCGAACATCTGAGACCGAGTTCCGGTTACACGTCCTGGGCCGAGCGTCAAGTGTCGATCTCACCTGCACGGCCCGTTGTTACCCGGAGACAACATCTGCGATGAGACGGTGTACTGAAAATGTACCTGTTTGCTAAGCGTATATACAATTACTGGTGTTATCCCCTAATACGCAAAACTAGTCTTCCGTGCCGTTGCCACCGTCATAAGCTCCGCTGAACAGACCATCAAGATCAAACTCCTTTGCCCATTCGGAAACAATGGTGGTTTGCTCGACCGTCGATGGAGCTGGAACATTACCGCTGAGCGCCTTAGATTCCTCGGCAGCTTGAGACTTCGAGGACTTTGGTAGGGACCAGCCAAGGATTCTTCCATCTCTCCAGTCATTCAACACAGCCAAGCCAGCGGATTGCAGGTTGGGCAAGCCGCCTTTGCCCAATCTTCCCATTTTTCTCGCTACGTGAATCAGCACGTTCTTAGTAAACTCGTCGAGGTCACCGCTCGGCAGCGCTGGCAGGTCGTAATGTTTTTTGAATCCCTCAGACATTTCTGGGGACTTGGATAATTTCCTAATCAGCAAAGTGACCGCAGGTGTAGCGTCGACTATCTGCTTTGGAGGCAAAGCACTCAGCAAAGCGAGCTGGGCTTCCTGCTGCTTTTTAGACTGTTTCTTCGAATCCGGGAACACGATTCCCGGAGAGTCAAGCACTTTGAGCTTGTTGTCAATCTTCACTTCCCTCATGGACGTCGTCACACCTGCCTGGTTACCAACGGGGCATGCCTTGGCTGAGCCGCCGTGTCTCGACGTCAAAGCGTTGATGATCGAAGACTTTCCCACGTTGGGGTATCCGATGACACCCACGATAATAGACCTTTTGAGATTCGACTTTGCGGCGTATGATTTGAGCGCCTGTAACAGAGACTTGGCAGTTGCTGTTGTGGTCAACTTTTTGTTGAATGTGTTGGAGTTGCTTGCACCAGTGGACGCCTTCAATGGAATCGTCGGAAAAGACGACTTGAGGAAATCAAGCCATTTCTGCAAAACATCCTCCGGAATCAAATCCACTTTGTTGAGGATAAGGATCAGTCTCTTGCCCTGGCTCTGCAAGACTGCCTCTTCCACCTTTCTGGATCTTGTGCTCTCCGGGTCTCTGGCATCCAGCACATAGAGAACAACATCCGAAGCTTCAACCACAGTCTTGAATATTTTATCGTACGCCTTGCGCGATTTGTCGGCTTCGGCAATGTCGTCCTCATCATCACTGAATTCTATATCGTATTGGACAACGTCATCCTCCTCGTCGCTATCCATTTCGTCGTCCTCGTCGTCATCAGACTCGCCTTCGTACTGTTTGGCTGCATGTTGAGCTGATGCAAGAAGAGCTGAAAGTCCATTACCTTCTTCCTCTTCCTCTTCCGACTCCTCCATCTCATCCTCATCCTCAGAAACTATTGCTCCGGTCTGAAGGGCTGCTTTTCTCTCTGCCCTTCTCCTGATTCTCTCTTCCTGATCCTGTCTCTTCTTCTCCTCTATCTGCGAAATGATCTTGTCTTTGTACGGAAAACTGGCAGGAATTCCCAAGTTGCTTTTCTTGGACTTCCATGTGACATCCGTCTTGGCCTTCTTTCTCTCCTTCCTCTGGTGAGCTGCAGCCTTCTTCTTGATGCCCTCCCTCATGCGGGTGCTCGTTCTGTGGGATGTCTTCTCTGTTTTTTGGATACGTTAGAATTCAGGTCCATGAAATGAAACATGGTATCTTTGCTTACTTCTCACTCTCATTCTCTAATTTTAGTATTCTCTAGGATATCGATCAAGGAAAAGACAGGATAGATCACTATTCATTTATCAATCTGAAATTTTTTTTTTAGGTCTTCGTGTGAGATGAGGTTACCCGGCTGATGAGAACGAGAGGCGAACGTGATACAAGAGAAGATAGATCAGATGACAAACAGTCTTCCTTCGATTCTACTTCGCCAATCAATCAACCGATTCACCATCACACAATCATATCGTCTAAAGCAATGACGGCGGATGATTTGAACAGTGCTGATGAGAAGAAGAAGTTCAGTGGGGTCAACCTGAACATTACGCTGGTTTGTCCGGAGTGTAAGGTTTACCCCCCAGAGCTGATTGAGCGATTCAGCGAGGGAGATGTTGTCTGTGCGCTTTGTGGCCTGGTGTTGAGTGATAAGATTGTTGACACCAGGTCGGAGTGGAGAACGTTCAATAATGACGATCAAAATGGAGACGACCCCTCGCGTGTTGGTGAGGCCACAAACTCGCTACTTGATGGCGACCAGCTCTCCACGATGATTTCGTACTCGCAAGACAGCGGCAGAGTCGGAAGAGAGTTGAACAGAGCACAGAGCAAGAGTATAGTTGATAAGAAGGATAATGCTCTGCAGGCTGCATATGCTAAGATATCGCAGATGTGTGATGGTTACCAGCTGCCCAAAGTTGTTCAGGATGGCGCCAAGGAGGTGTACAAACTTGTACATGACGAAAAGGCCCTCAAGGGCAAGTCACAGGAGAGTATCATGGCTGCTGCGATTGTTTTGGGTTGTCGTAAGGCCAAGGTTGCGCGTTCCTTCAAGGAGATTTGGGCGTTGACTAATGTGCCCAGAAAGGAGATTGGTAAGGTGTTCAAGATCATCAACAAGGTCATTCAGGAGAAGAATGTCCAAGCTGGTGGTATCCTCACATACCAGAATGATAATATAGGCACCACTCAAACCAATGCGGAAGACTTGGTGGGCAGATTTTGTTCCCATCTGGGCTTGAACCCCCAGGTTTCTAGCGCTGCGGAGCATATCGCACGGAGAACAAAAGAGGTTGGTGTTCTTGCTGGTAGATCACCTACCACTATTGCAGCGACTGTCATCTACATGGCCTCGGTTATTTTCCGTCAGCCGATTTTGCCCTCGAAAATCTCCGAGAAGACTGGTGTTTCCGACGGTACCATAAAGACTTCCTACAAATTCCTCTACTCCCAAAAGGAAGAACTGGTTGATCCTTACTGGATCGATTCAGGAAAAGTGGATTTGGAGAACATACCAAAGGCATAGAGGAATTTATACTTGGGAAAAAAAGGAGAAACGTTAAAGAGACATGTGCGCCTTTTGTGTTTCTGGGTTTGTTTGTTTTTTTGCGTCGGCCGCTTTGAAAGAAAGTTCCCGTACGTCCAGAAGAGAATTTCACTTTTCATAACGCGAGTGTCTAACATGGTTTTCTAGTTAGCATATATTTAATGACGATTTTTTTTTTTCAATTCAGGTGGTCTATGTCAAACTTGGCCACATGCCCTCATATCCCGAGTCCACCACTCAGGTTGCTTAGGCCCAGGTATTTGTTATACTTCTTTCCCATAAAGTCGTATGTGCCGGGAGTCCCCCCTTGAGTGAAACTGCTTGCCCTTCCCAAAGATGGGATGCCTGAGTGTCTCTGGCCGTTGAGTAAAGTACTGTACAATGATGAGCTGCTCTGGTGTCCATGCGAGAGCGAGCCAGGTCCATCTTCGACACGCTCTGCGTTCATCTGCGCAGGGAGGTTAACGGCAGAGGTTGACGGAGAGCCCGATACGAGATCCTCAAAACTCGCTGCAGACGAGCGAGTTCGCAGAATCCCGGACCTGGTGCTGAAAGTTTGCAGAGTGGGAACTATGCCTTCTTCCAAGTCTGACGACTGCTGATTGCCCCGGTGGATATCAGCCGTCTCAGAAGAGACGAGGTTGGAGTAGTAGAAATTCCTAGAGTCTGCCTTTACTTTTTCGTAAACTTGGGGTATTTTGGATAGTACTTGCTGCGCCTTGAGTGAGTTGGATATTCTTCCAAGAGAAAACTTGCGGAACTTCCTGTTGAAAAAAAGATAACCCAAGATTCCCAGAGTGCACACCACAAAAAAGAAGGGAAACAAAAACCCGCTCGCCAAAGACTCGTGGTCTTTGTTCTTGTTCTCGGTTTGCCCGAAAAGACCCGCTTGGTTAACGACGCCAGCGTCCTTGAAGCGTCCAAGTGAAATCTGGCTTGGTTTGATCCCCACTGCCGTTGCTTCCTTAGCCGTGGGAACCTGGCTGGAAACATGGAGCAGCATTTTACCCAACGTCCATGAAAGCTCAGCACCATCGATCAGGTTGGCGCTCTGAAAAGGTATGTGGTTATTATCGGTGGGTTCCTTGTTGATCTCACTGATTTCGGCCTTATTCAGGTAATCGGTGTCCAAACCTATCCGAGGAAGCCCGAAACCTTCATGTAAAACGTTTACAACCCAGCTGGCCTTAAAGCAGGAATCCCTCAGCAAGCTAATGTTGATTTCCTCGCCATATGCATTATCAAGGAAGGCTTGCTCGACCGTGCTCCAGTCGCTTTCACAAAACTCCTTAATGCGCTCGTTGAACTTCATGAAGCTGTACTCGCCTCCCATATGGAACACATCATTGGCAGTGTACCAGTATTCCGATATCCCCACAAATCTGTCTTTCTGAAAATCTATGCTAGGAGCATGGACACCGTTAAACAGACAAGGGTAATCTTTGCACGGCAGGTGCTTCAAAAGCAAGGGATATATCTGCTTCAAGCACATCTCGTAATTTCCACCACCCGTCAGCTCGTACTCTATTCCTTGGTATTTCTGCCGGGAAATCATACCCTTGGGCGAGCAAGGATCCACCAAATCATATACTTGATCTCCCGTGACATCGTAGTTGACACCCTCAGGAAGGGTGGTAATGAGATTTTTCAGGTGTCTTTTCCTGGATTCATTTGCTCCAAATCCAAGCCACGTTGAAACAAAGACGGACCAGTCCTGGGTCTCACCATCAATGTTGCGCAGATATATACTGGAAAGATCCTCGCGGTGCTTCTCGAGTTCCTCCGCGCTCGAGGGAACAAACGCAATCTGAGTGGAAGCCCCGCCCATGTCCATGAACCCAAATGACTGGTGCTCTGTTATCGGGAGGGCTGAGTCGTAGTTGTCCAGCTGACCCTTGAGGTAGTTGAGCCCTATCCAGCCATAAAGTCCCTCGGTTTCACCATCGATCACCTGCACGTGGGAATCACAGTCAGGCATACTGAAACGAGTATGTTTACGGACAGAATTGCACACGCTTTGCAGAATCTTCTGTCTTGGTAATTCGGGAACAAGCCGCATGCCAGCCGTGGCGAGGACGAACACTGGGGTTTCGGACTGTTTGCTTTCCGGGATGATCTTCTCGGCATATTTCATTAGGTACTTGAAATGACTGTCCCAGACCTTACCTGGGGAGTTTTTGAAACTCGAAAGCCCTGGTGTCATCTTGTAACTCCATGATTCTTTTTGTATTATTCTGGGTACCGACTTTAGCACTGCCTGATCTTTGGAAGTTGTCTGCAGATACACAGGATCTACCCACTTGTAGATCTGGATTCTTGAGCCTGACGACCCAGAATCCACAACGATACCGTACTTCTCATGCTCCTCCAAGTCTCCAGCCATCTCAAAACAAGCAGCGATATCACCCTAAACGTGCAGTTAAAGCTTTAAAGGCGAATGTTTCAACGGTGCTGAGAGGTGCTTATGAATATTTGGTAACGCGCTCCTTACTGCAAATGCTGATCGGTTGGCAGACGACCGTTTTGAACAACGCCATAAATTGTTAGGGAAATCTCAGAACTCTGGAAAGTAAACAAGCGATTCGTGAAGTCGAAAAAGCAAAGACTCCTTATTAAAAAAAGAGCATATGTAAATACTGCATGCCTGTTTTTTGCTAATTACTCTCCGGGTCTGGAGTTCTGCTTCGCGTAGCTGTCTTCTCCTTGCTGCCGTCAGACTCGTCGTTATCAGCCTCCTTGTGCTTCTCCGTGTGTCTGTGTCTGTGTCTGTGACTCTGACTCTGACTGTGACTGCGACTTGTCTGCGGTTCACGCTCTCTGTATTTGGCGTCTCCATGAGTGCTGCGGTGTTCGTGTTGCCTAGAACTCCTGTGGCTGTCTCCGTCGCGTTCGCCCTTCTCTCGGTGCCGATGATGACGACGCGAGTGAGACCCACCGTCGCGGTCCTTCAAAGAGCGGTGCGGGGAGCGGTGACTCGAGCCGTGGGCTTTCGCTTTGAGATATTTCGCCATAGGGTCGGCAAGTTCTTCATCCTGTTTCTCTGTAATCGCCCCTGCAACATCCGACGTTTCCGTCACCTCCGCAAAATCTTTCTTCATCTCCTGTGCCGTTTCCTCGTCCCATTTCTTGCCTGCATCATCGCGGCCATCATCTTGCCGCTCTCTGTAACGTGTATGATCAACTCGTATCGTCCTATCCAGTATCCTTGCTCCGTTTAGATTGTCCACCGCCAGTACAGTAGACCGCTGGTCCTCATATTTCAGAAATGCAAATCCCCTCGATTTCCCTGTCTCTTGATCCCGCGCCAGCTTGACGTGGATTGGCACACCGTACTGAGAGAAGATCGTCAGGATGTCTTTCTCCGTCAGTTCGAACGGCAGAGATCCTATAACTGCGTGTGTTAGTCAGGCACCCAATGGCACTCCAATCCGAGCAAGCTCAGTACTCACATATATATGCTGTGTCGGCGTATTCCTGGTGCCACGAAGCATTGAAGGGAATGTTGTTGTCGAGCTCCTGCTGATTCAGCTTCTCTATCTGCCGCACAGAACTGGCATATCCAAAGTTAGTAAGAACCTCGTAGACAATAGCAAAAACAAGCGCAAGTACTCACTTCATTTCTATATTCAAAAAACTCCCGTTGGGATTGTGGTCATACAAGTGTCGTTGTCTCAGTCCGGAGAGTGTGAGAAACCTCCAGAAAACTGATCGAGCTCATCGCGATGCGACGCTACGCGCGTCCGACTCGAGGCACTCGTCGAATCAGTCGTGGACTCTCAGCGGAGACGCGTCTCTCTTTTTGAAACAGACGTGTTGCCTTCCTCCGGAGATGGCTCGCGATGTTGAAATCAACGGTCGACTCTCGTATGCGGGTGAGCTTGCCACTGTGCGGTATATAGGACAGATTCCCAACTGGCCGGGCGAGACAGCAGTTGGACTGGAATGGGACAACCCGGATCGGGGCAAGAACGACGGGACTATCGCCGGTATCAGGTATTTCCACACTCGGCACGATGCGAAGGCCGGCTCCTTTGTGAAGTCTGGCAAGTCGCACGACGGCTGGATCAGTTTCCTGGGTGCTCTGGTGGAGAAGTACGGGAGCGAAGACTCGGTTAAACGCATGCTGGATAGTGGCAAGCTGGAGAGACGGGAGATTATTTTGAGAGACCAGAACGTGGATACTTTTGAAACGGAGATTGTGATTGGGAACAAAACTGTGGAGAGCTATGGATTTGAAAAGCTTTCTCAAATACAGGCAAACTTTGAGAACCTCGAGGTGATTTCTCTTGATCGTCAGCGGGTACGGAACGCTGAAGATGCAAACTTCGAGTTGACCTCCAGCCAACTAGGGGAGATACTGCCTAATGTCGAGGATCTCGACTTAAGTTTTAATCTCTTCAACAATTTCCAGACAGTGGTGGAGATTGCCCATGGGCTCCCTTCACTTGTGAGCCTAAAGGTGAACGGAAACAGATTTGAAAAAACGTCCATTGAAGGTCCCAATACAGTGGTGAATCATGTTGCCACTCTTTCACTCGCGTCTTGCTTACTGGATGTGAGCACGCTGGCAGTTGCTGTCGAAAGCTTTCCCAACGTGCGGAACTTGTGCTTGGCTGGCAACGAATATGGAAATGAAGAACTGGCGAATAAAGAGTGGCTGTCACAGCTAACGAAACTGAAAGGGTTGAAAAAGCTAGACCTGTCTTTCAATGTATTCACGGCTTTGCCATATGATTCAGTTTCGTCGCTCGATTTGGATATTTTGAATCTCTCAGGCTGCAGAATCTCGCTGGCCGAGCTTAGCCCGGGAAATGAAGTGTTCTCTCGAGTGCAGGAGCTCAACTTGAGCGACAATAAAATAGGTTCCTGGTCTGAGATTGATGCAATTCAGAGAAATTTTCCCAAGCTAAAGAAGCTGAGAATTGTGCCAAATCCTCTCTTTGACGACAATCAATCTGAAAAGGGGAATACCTATGAAGACAGACTTGTGCAGCTCGTCGCTCGGTTAGGCGACTCTCTGGAAATCCTCGATGGCTCGACAATCACAGCAAAACAACGCACCAGCTTTGAGCTGTACTTCATTTCGAAGGTCAGGGGAGGTGAAGTGGACTATGACGAAAAGTGCTCGCGGTGGATGCAACTATGCCAAAAGCACCAGATCGAGCCGAGACGCCTCAAAGATGAGAATCAACCCACACCCACTTTGGAGATGGTGACGCTCAAGCTGCGTTTCCATGATGACATATTGTACCAGGCGGTGTTTCCTGATTTTTCAGTCGGCAAGTTGCGAGGGAAGATCAGTAGGCTTACTGGACTCTCTGCCTTGGACTTCAGGATCTTCTTCCTGACGCATTCGGGCCATGATACGCCGCCTATTCGTGAAGAAATAACGAACGATCTGGCGTCTTTGGGTTTATGGGATATTGAGCGCATCGAAGAAGTCTACGTACAAGAGTTTACGGAGTGGTTATAGTTTAAATCGTCACATGTCATTAGATGTAAAAATGGGATAGGAACCGTCATGTTGCCTACTCTGCTGTGAAGTTCCAGAGTCCGTCGCCGAGGTAGTGAATGACTTCAACACCAATACCCTTGTTGACAGACTTGATCTCGTCCGTGCCCATCTCCAAGATTCCGATGGCGAGCGCGTTCTCTTTTCCCTCGGCATTAACGGCAACAATGGATCCCTTAGGCAGGGGCTCCTCAGGAAGCTTGGCACCAGCAGAAGTCAATCCAGGGCACATGATATTAGCGCCGGATAGTACAAACTTGATCGCACCTCTGTCAACTTGCACGCTTGGAAAGCAGGAAGGATACTTGTGCACCAGCTTGAGGGCTGGAAGAAGTTCGTCAAACTGCTGATACAGTAAAACCTCGCCATCATTCGTATACAAGTGGATCTTGTCCTCGCACTTGTAAAGCACAATCTGCGACTTCTTTGGTATGATCTCGTCAATGACAGGCTCCAGGTCCTTGAACTGGGAAACCAGTTTGGTCTTGAGACCTCTCTGCACCGAGGACTTGATATTTGAGCGCGAGTGAATCTCCTCCTCCGAGAACTTTTTGAACATGCTTGTATGAATATCTGCGAATGGAATGGATAACCAGAGCGTCTGCACCGTTCAACTGGGGCCATTGCTAAAATGGGTACAAGTTGGCATGAAAAAGTTGATGGTTACCCGGACTTGACTTATCTAAGTGCTTCAAGACTACGACACTTGGGACGGGAAAACGCCTTTCAAGAGGTAAGGAAGAGCTTCTATCATATATCGGTCTACTAGAGTGGAATCAAGTTCTTACCCTTGCGGCTTTTGATCGCGAAAGCTAATTCTCCAAGCTCAGATTCTGCGGCAGCTACACCGGCACCATTTACTCATGTTGAGGCTCAGTAGATGAAATCGACAGTCCGATTGAAGAACCAGTAAGCAAGCACACCAATTCACACTGGGAAAGTGACAGCCCATAATAGTGAAGATCATATTGGAGGATAAAGGAGAAACTGTCTCAAGTTGCACGCGAACTCGTGTGCAGCACCCCAGAGAGTCTCCCGCCCCATTCACTGGTGGCAGTAATCGATAGTACCATTCATCAGCAGTTCTCTTTCAAAAAGAGAGGCTCGCTATGATTGAGTTCTGACCCGTACAGTTGCAAAGGTGCCTTTGCACAGTGGCAACTGTGAGTTGTGTAATTTTTCCAAAAATTCCTCAGGCGAACACAGACAATGCTGTAGATCACGTGAGAGCGGTCATGGTTAAAGTTTTCAACCAGCAAAAACATGATCTCGGACGAATCCTCACTGATACACGTAATGCCCTTGCATAAAGATAAAGAAGGGAAAAATTCAAGAGGTGTGCGAAGCAGAAAGTTCGGTGGCATCGGCGCTCTTTATACTCAATCGCCAGGTGTTAGGCGGCCCTGGCCAGCCACCCACAGAGTCAGGGTAACCCTGCAACTCTGCCAGTGTTACAGCGCGCTCCTGTCTGATATGCCAGTTCTATCTAAATCATTATTGTATTCACTCATATTTCTCCAAAGAAGCCATCGTCGTCGCTGAACTGAGTCCTCAATTCGGCATCCTCTTCCTTTATGAAAGCCCTGACCGACGGTGATGGTGCACTGTCGGTCGGAGCATCTTGAGCGATCAGTTCTTGCAACGCATAATCATCGTTGAACTTGAAAATTTGATTCTTATCATGGTAGGCATGTAACTCAACAAGCAGTGTATCAAGCTCGTCCAAAGACTCGTCTCCATTCGTATAGTCACCCGAAGTTCTGGCTTCTTTCATTAAGCCAACCGTGTCGATGAAGCTGTACATTCGCTTGCTATGACCCACTCCACCAGTGGCTGCCCCAGTGCGTATAGCCGTCATTGGATCCGAGATATCGCCCAGCTGTACACCCACACTGGGGGACGAGTAGTATTTCGAGTAGAATTCTTCAGCTTCCTTGGAGGTTAGATAGCCGTCTTGCACCTTGAACTCATTGGTAAATAAGGGGTCTGCGTTGGAAGATTGCTTTAACTGATCCATTATCGAAGGACGTTTCGGCCCACTAGTTCTCGGCCGCGTTGTAGTATGAGACACGGGTGGCTTTCTGATACCAAGCGACTTTCTTGCTGCCTTGCTTTCTCCCTCGGGGGCGCCCACAACAGGTGTATCGTACTGGACATCTTGTGGCACGTCGTTATCTTGAGTGCTCAGCACGACAGCGTCCTCTATTGATTTCATGACAATAGGCTTCACATCTCCAGCGGTTTTCAGCGATTGGACTATGTTGACGGGCCTTCTGCGTCTGCCTCCCAAATGCTTCCCAGTTCGAGAACCTCGCTCTGGTGAGGCAGAGACAGAATTAGCGGGTGTCACGCTTCTGGGTCTCTGTGGCGCCTTATCAGGTACTGGCTCGGATGCATCCTCGTGTACTGATTGGTCAAATATATTGCGGGCGGAGGTGTCTTGCGAGGACATCGGAGAAGGGGAGCTTAGGAAGTCCAGCAAGTCGCTCGATATATCACCCTTTGCCTTTTTGAGTGAGCCGCCATCTGCATCACCTGAAACAGCCGTGCGCTTGTTCGGCGTAACCTTGTTGGTAATCAACACTGCAGATACAACAGTAATGTCTTGGTTATCATCCGAAAGATCATCGAGTTCTTCGACTTGGTTGGGAGTCTTCTTCACAAGATACGCAGCCGACTTGAACCCAGTTTCAACGTTGTCCGGCATGAAAAACCTTTTCTGTTTCGTTGCTGCTTTCGTGTCTGCCTTTCCCTTCTTTTTAGATTTGATCTTCTTGTTTCCTGTTGTGTACTGTGTCGCAATCTTCAAAAACTCGTCATTATCATCTGTTTGCCGGATAATCTCATCATTTTCCTCTGGGATATCAATAAACTTTTTCTCCGCCACGGGAGAAAACTGTTTGGGTATAATGCGATCTGACTTCTGAAAGTTGATTGCAATCCCACTTTGAATCTGTTTTTGAATCCAGTCGTAATTATCCATGGCCTTTTCAAACTTTGAACGCTCGTTGCTCGAGCAAAGAAGAATGATCTTGCCGTCTCTTTTTCTTCCAGTACGTCCCATTCTTTGGATATTCTTGATCGGACTGCTTGTAGAATCATAGCATACAATAAGATCAACTTCTCCAATGTCCAGGCCCTCTTCGCCAATCGAGGTAGCCACAAGTATGTTATACTCGCCAGCCTTGAACTTCTGGATGAGCTCCTTTTGAAGCTTTTGGTTCATTCCCTTGAGTTGAGCATCCTCTGAGCTACCAACCCTATCTGCAGGGCGCGAGCCTTTCTTTTTCTTCAGAGCATCTTGAGCTTCTTCTTCTTCTTCTTCTTTTTCTTCGTCCTCCATGGGTGCCTTCTTCTTTCTGCCTCTCCCTTTGGGCTTTATCTTCTGCAGATACTTTTGCTGGTCAAATTTGTCCTTTTCCTTGGACTGACCAATGAAAATATGCGGCCGAAGCAATTGGCCGTGTCCGTTGTTTGCCGGCACGGCTACAGTCTTGTTGGCATTTTCAATCACCTTGACAATCTCCAGGGCGGACTCGCGGAACTCGGTGAAAATAATAACCTTAGAGTCGGAGTCTTCGCGTTGATCGAAAAAGAGAATGAGCTCGCTCACCACCTGTTCCAGTTTAGGATGGCTGTACACCCCACCAGTCACAGAACCTTGTTTGGTTTTAGCGTCGTCGTCGGCGATCAAACGCTCGCAATAGCGTTTGAGGGTGTCAATTTTTGGATGGTAGAAAAACGAGGCTGCAATCTTGTTGGTGGACTTCTTGTTGTCATACTTCGTTCTGAACTCGGTGTACTTTTCCAGAAAGTACGAATAAAAGGTCTTTATTCCGTATATGTTGAGCCGCCTCAAACACTGACCGATGGTTCCCAATAATTGCAGGAGATAGAAGTATGTCCATTTGAGCCCTTCCGCTAACGTTGGATTCTTAATAACCCTCTGGCTGGCCTCCATAGCCTGGAAAGCGTTGATCTTACTGGGCTCTCGAATTTCATAAATGTTAGCAGCATTTGCTTTTTCAAGGACAGGCGCTGCAGCATAACATAGCAGATGCATGATCTCAGTCATCTCGTCATTTGGATCACACTGTATCTTCTCTATTGTCTTTCTCTTCATGTATTTTGAAGTGTCGATGCTTTCCTCCGTTCTCACTTCGACCTTAGAGATCATCAAGTTGTCCACAATCTGCTGTACACCTTCAACATCAGCCGAGGGAGTTGCAGACAGCGCGAGGACTCGGAAAGATGTGTTGAATCGCCTGATGAACTTCACAACATTAGTGTACGAGTAGTTCCCCTTAGCTCTGTGGGCTTCATCAACCACTAGACACACAATTTCCTTGGGATCCACAAACCCACTCGAGAGGTCATTTTCCACCACCTGCGGAGTGGTGAAGAACACTCGCTTAGCGTCCCAGATCTCGGCTCTGTTCTTTTTCGTCTTGTCAAGTAAGATAGCGGTGTCGTGGCTTGGTATACCCGTGATTCCGTAGCATGCCTTGATCTGCTGAGCAACTAGCGGCCTCGTTGGAGCCATAAAAATGATTTTGGCACTCAACGTCCACCTGTAAAAGTTGAGCATTACCGCACTTGCAATGAATGTCTTTCCGAGTCCCGTCGGTAAAGCACAGAGGAGATTCGTGAACAAGGACTTCGACACGATGTCAAACTGGTAATCACGAACCTGAAAGTTTGTAGGGTACACGAACGTATCCATGTTATCATAGTTTAGCTGGTGGTGGGTCGGGGTGAAAGTAACAACTTGTCGCACTTCCTCGTACGTTGTTGTCGTTCCGTCCTCGCCTTCGACAACAACGGCCTCTCCTTCAAGGTTCCTCTGTTGGGGATCTCTTCGCACGTTGTTGGGGACATTTCGCACCCGTCGATTGACTGCAGAATGTGTGTTTGCGGGTGGCGGATTCTTGTGTGTGATCTCTAGCAGCTCATCATCCAGTCCGTCATCGAAGCTGTCGTCGTCCTCGTCACTCCAGACATCCGACTCATTGTGTGGCATCTTCAAGGGTGGGAGTTGGGTCCTCTAGATCACGCTGCTATATATGAAATTTCATAGAGCGGCTCTGCTATCTCGCTTGTTTCTTGCTGCTGGTTCTGTGATCTTGAGCCCGATCCGAACGCGTTCCGCGCTCTTGTCCTGCACGAGCTCGCGTCTGGCGATGCGCCCATTTTCAGAGGGATTCCACCTACAACTCTCCACGCCAAATACAACCCCGTCTTATTATAATACACACCGTATGCTATGCAGGCGCTCTAATGCTCAAACTTCTGGAACCCATAGGCGATCTCGCTCCGATCAACTAATATATCCACATCGCGGTAGTACTTGTCGACAATTGCGTTGAGCCTTGTAAAGATACCGGAGTACTGGGTCTGCAGAAACCCAAGCACCTTGTTGAAGAGCTTGGACTCGATGTCCTTGCTCACAGATAAACTAGCCTCGCTCTCCCTCTTGTCCTTGTAGTGTGAGGCATCCAAGAGCTGCTTAGATACCTGGTTGACGAGCGTCTGGATACCGTTCACCAAGCCTTTATGGTCAAAGTTAACAAGAATCTTCCTCAGAACGTCCTTCGTGTACGCATTCCGTTTTGAAGGGTCAATCTCACGCACAACCCCAATTTTGGGGTCAGGTTTTGTAAGACCCTCGACACCCTCGATAAAGCCAAGCAACTTGCCTATTTGGTTTTCTCTGATGAGGAAGTCGCAGTAGCGGATGAGCTCTTCGTGGAACAGTTCATGCAGCTGAGTGTTGACCTTCGTAAGCACTGTGCTTACGTCTGTGAATTCTTCAACCAACCAGTTGAAGTTCAGCAATAGAGTGATGTGTATGCCGACGTCGTCCACAACACCGTCCTCGTCGTGCACCTTGGAGGAGCGCATCCGAGTGAGGGCGTTCCCACGGCCCGTAGCGTCAAGTACTGCGCCCGATTCCTTAAAACTCTCGAGCGCAGTATATAGTTGCTTCCAAATTTCCTCGTAGCTCGCAAGAACCATGGCGCGAACGGGGTAACCATTCGCACGCAGATCGCTGGTCGTGAACTCCGACTCCACCCGCCTAATGAACTCTGGATATGCCTTGAACACAGTGGGAACCCGCACCGAAGTGGGTGAGCCTCCGAGGATAGCCTGCTTGGTCTCATTGATAGTCTCGATCTGCTCGCCAGTGTATCCATTCCAAAGAGACGTCAGCTTCAAATCAAGCCTTGAGAGCCTCTTGACGAGATATTCCTGATTTGTAGCACTAAGTTTCTTCGCATGATCTTGGAGAACTAGAAGCACGCTTGGGATCTCTATAGCAGTCTCCCTTAGGTTTGAGACAATGCTTTTCGAGAAGACGCCACTCGCATCGCTGCAGATAAGAGTCATGCAGTTGAACAAATCACTGGCCACATTCCTGTCGGATTCCATCGGTTGTAAATGCGACCTATTAGGAGCAAGGTAGTCTCTGACCCTGTCGTAAACGGAAGACACCTCAATGTATTCCGGGAACTCGCGGTAGCTGGTCGACGAGAGGTGAAACAGCCGAGTCATAAAGTCCTGTTGGTCAATACAGAGCGTGATGAAATGAGTAATCATAACGCTCAGGCCCATGCTCACTGACTTGAGCTCCCTAAGATCGGACGAAGATGTAGGGCTGTTTGAGTTTGAGGAAATACCCAGCTTTTCCATTAGACGAGAGCTTCCGGTGCTCGAGCTAGCAGCCCTGAATGCGCCCGATTTATTTCTCGAAATCACAAACCTCTGGGAAAATATATCACTCGGCTGACTGTTGAATGTGAAAGGTGAATGTGTGCTAGGCATGCTCGCCTTGCCTTCTTTGAAGAGTGAAAGCAGTCTCTGGACAAGTCTTTCGTAGAAAGGCCGCATCTCAATCTCATACAAGCCGATGATCTCATAGAAAACCTGAGGAGATATATCCTTCACAAACAGTATGATTCCGGAAAGAGGCAGGATCCTAGACAGTTTTTCCGGGATAAGCTTAATCACTGATTCAACATTACCGGATGACTTGTCAATTTCTGCGCTGAGTTCGTTCGTGACCATTTTGAAAAGAAGCTCAGCTTCATCCTTAACATTTTGCAAAAATATCTTGGCAGTCTTCTCATACTTGTAGCGTCGCTCTTGAAGTGCCTTCATGTGGGCAATGTCGTCACTTTCTTTGCCGTCAGATCCTCTCATGGTTTTCAATGCCGAGTACAAGTCCGAAAGAACCGCCTCAACCTCCTTAATGCGTGATGGGTCAGAAAGAAGATGGTTTCCAGCACCTTGGACTAACAACTGCAATTGTGTATCCGGAATCGAGACAGTTTCCAAAATGTCCTTGATTTCACTCCAAAGAAGTTTCTTGTTTGTGGTCTCAATCTGCAGGCCCTGCCCCTGTCTCTCAACGTGACTGATCTCATCCGCAAATGACGACAGTTCAACGCTGAAGAAAGACAGCATAGGTTCAAGCACATCACACTCATGCAAAGCTGTTTCAAGCAGTCTTTCTATTGATCCAGCCTCGTCAGAAGCATCCGTCAGTGCCTTTATACTCTGGAACTCTGCCTTCCGCAACTCCTTTTGTAGTTTCTGCTCCAGTGTCGATGCATCCTCCGTCCCCTTCCATCCTATTTCTTCCAACAGTTCTTCCACAATGTGCAGCTGATTTTGAGAAGATTTGGAGTCTGGGCCAGCACGCCCACCTATTTGAAGAAACTTGGTGTCGATCGCTTCATTGACTCCGATGCTCGATCTGGACATCGCGCCTCCCGACTTTAATGGGGATGTTGAGTCCAAGTTTGCTCTTGCAGATTTCTCGTCCTCCTCTAATGACTCGAGATCTCCGCTCTCATCATCATCTTGCGGCCTGGAATAGCTATTGCCACTCAGTTCCGTGGATACCGCTGGCTGTCGCACATCGCTAGCCGGTGGCTCATCCGCGTAGTCATTATAGAAGTCATCCAGTGCATCATGATCCTGGGATGAATCTGGATCATTTCCACTAGAAATGGTTATTCTCTCAAATTCGTCAATAGTCTTTCTGTGGCCACTAAATTCGACATCGGCAGCAGACGTTGGGCGGCTCCGTGTCTTGCTGAGGTTCAATGGCTGTTGCTGTTCCTCCGGAAGCAGCTGATGAACGGAGCCAGACTCCCATTGCTTCGAAGCAGATGTTAAAGATGGTGTATCGCGTGGAGTCCCCTCTAAACTAGAGCGGCCATGCCTTACAAACAATGACGGCGTGGATTCTTCAACTGGAAGCGAATTCTTGCGCATGGCTATGAGTGTTTCGAGTTTTTCAATCGACTTGGACGATGACTGCCGTCTGTGTGCCCGTGATGTCTGAGCTGCTTCGCTGGATTCAACAGCTTCGGGCATCACGGCAACTATACTCCGCCTAGGAGCTGTCTGCAGTACACGCGCGTCCCTGGGAATGGAGTCTGGTATCATGCTAGTCTTGGGCTCGGGGGCCCTTTCCTGCCTCGGCTGCACTTCCGGACTGGCACTTGACGGAAGTGTCTGAGCCCTTGCGGGAGTCGTTCTCAGTGGTGCCTCAGATTTGAACGATCTTTGATCACTGGAGGAAAAAGAGTCGGTCTGTTTGGGAATCATTGGCCGGGGAGCAACACCACCCACTTGAGTCTGCACGCTCCTCAACGGGGTCGGGTGGAAAGATTTCTGTGTGGGCGATGCGGGAGATGCCCTTGCGGTGCCACCTTGAGGCACTTTTGCTCTTATTCCCAAGCTATCCAGCGAACAGTGCACGAGCTCAGGCAGTTTTCCACCCGTGTACTGCATGTACGCGTCCACTACCGTGCGACAGAAAACACTGCACTCTCTGGGACTGTTTGTCTCCCAGTAGTACGGCTTCCCCAACATCAGGAGGAACCCAGTAGGCACATCCGGATCTTTGTCGACGCGTGTGAGTTCATCGAGGTTCCACGTCCGCCCAATCTGGACAGATCCGTCTTTGTTCTCCCTGGCCTTGTGCATGCGCACCTTCCCCGACCTCTGCACTGCGAGAGTGAGAATTCGAGGTTTTTTGTTATGCGCAGGACTGTCCGCGGGTGGCCTCGATCCCGTGTGCTTACTATCCTCAATGACGCGCACATGGCTCACATAGGTCTCGTGCACTATGCCATCATCGTCGAACCGACTGAAGCAGCATCGCTTTATCACCTCACGGTCAACCTCGTACTCTCTCGCGAGGTCCGTAGAGCCGTTTGATGTGGTAGAGGGCTGATGGCCGTGTGAACTGCCAGACGCTCCGGACCTCCCAGTGGAGCCAGATGGTTTCTGCGATGACCCCGCCGGAGGCGAACCTCCTGCTGGGTGAGAGAGTCCCTGCTTGGGAAACCTCTTGAGGTTGGTCGTAACCAGCTTATGTGGGCTTTGCATTGATCAATGCTGTGGCGTCTTGGTGTTACCTACCGTCGGCGGATGGTGGGAACATCAAGGCGTTGCTCTTTTGGGCCATAAACAGAACGAGCCGCGATCCACTCTACGCACGACACATCTTGTGGCACCCTTTGCATATCCCCCCAGCTCCTAGCAATTTTATTGAATAATTTATGTATCCTCTTTCTTTCCTCCTTATTAACCGGCCACCAACAGATTAGACGACACGGCGTCGAATCTGTCGGTCAAAAGCTTTAGCGAAACTGTCAGTAACTCGGTGTAGAGCTCCACGTTCTCTGCTTTGAGCTTGGTAATGTTCGCGCTTGACAGTTTCCAGACCGTAACTTCATTTGTCGCGGTGTATTTCACTGACCTCTTCGCATTGCTTGGCTCCAAGTCGCCAAAAGCTGTCAATGCGAGCACGCTCGATGTAAGCTTGAATCCACTGTCGGCGAAGGCATATTCGGCTTCTATTAAACCATTCTCGACAAAGTAAAAGTTCATGCCGTCCTGAGCTCTGTCGTAGAAGAGCGTTCCGGCCGAGATCATCTCCTTCTCCAAGTATGGAACAAATTTCAGCCAAAACGTTTCTTCCTTGGTGGACAGTCCTTGAAGAATTGTCAAGATCAGCGGGAGAGGCGGGATTGTAAGAGGAGAGTTCGACGCAGACGACTGCCTTCTCTGATAGTATTTGGGCGAATTTTTCACTTCATCCTTCACTGTCCTCCTGGCTGCAGATACCAGCTGAGCATGGCGCGGTGAGCCTATAGTAGGGCTTCCGTCATCCATCAGTGACATGACGCTGGGCTGGTTTCTCTTGCCCGATCCTCGCTTGCTGATTGACCTGTTGATTGCCTCTCTCGGCATTTTAGCTGCTGATGCGAAGTTTGCCGAGTTGCCAAGGTGTGTCGTTTTGATGTCTTTGTAAGTCTCCAGGAAAGTATTCTCACACCACTCCAAAGCAGAATTGAGATTGCTAAAGAGCTGGATTCGCTCGTTGTGCTCCTCGGATTCCCATAAGCCAGAATCCCTCAATGATTTGATAATGGTGCTGTCCTTTTCAGCCACTGACGAAATAATAAGGTAGCACTCCTTCTCAACGATCAAATTCCGGATTCTTCTGAAGCCTTCAGCTGCCGAAAAGTCGATCGAAAGAACATTGTTCATGTCGAGAATTAGATACCGTATGGGCTCCTTCGCAAAAACCTGTGCGTCAAATCTGTAGCGGATTTTCTCTTCGAGTCCACCGATGGACCCGAAGAATAGCGAGCCTTGAAGCTTCATGATATAGATCTGGTTCCCCACTGTCTGCAAGAACTCTTGCTGTTTCGGATGCCTCACCACAATCGACCTGGCGTACGCCCCAGTATAGATCCCAGAAACCACGGGCTTCCTGGCGGCTTCCACAACGAAAGACAAACACGCGAGAAGAATACCGACAAGTATACCGTACACAAAGTCCCAAGCACCCATGGTAATAACGATGATGATGATCGTCAGGTACTCAAAATTGCGCAACCGGCCATATGTATCGTAGAGAGCCTCTTTGAGGAGCTCGTATCCCAAAAGATAGATGAGCGCACCGACGACGCAAACAGGAATGTATCCAATCACACCTGGTCCAATAACCATAACGATCGCAGTTGCTCCGGCAAGCATGACTCCTGATAGTCTCGAGTCAGCGCCCGCGCGAATGAACAGTACACTGTTGGTATACACCAAATAGTTCTGAATAGAACCGAGCATTCCGGATACAACATTCGAAATGCCATGCGCCACGAGTTCTCTATCCACGTCAAACTCGTCCATTTTCACAGTAACAGCCAGTGCCGGCACGTTGATAGGCACGTGCAGGATTCCAAAGAAAGTAAGAGCTAGCATGGTGGGCACCTGTCGCAACAACACCCACCAGTCCACAAGATCAAATTTGTAGTGCTCGTAGAAACCATACCATGGTTCTTTAGATGCGGGAGACTCAAAGACCCATCCGAATTCCCTGGCGGTGCTCAGACTCCATGATGGAACAATCAAGATCAGTGCTTGAAAAGCCACAAACACAGCTATGAAATAGACCGGCACAATGATTGGGTTCTTGCTGAAATGCTGCAGGACAATAAGGATAAACGTCAGCACGAGAGGAGTGAACCACTGCAGGAAAGCTAGAGGATCAAGCAGATATTTGAGCGTATTCCAATCGTACTGAATGCCACCTTCTAGTCTCGATGACACTTCAATACCAGTCACCATCAAAAAGTATCCCACTCCTCCGATACACCCAACCAGGATGTGTCTGGGAAAAAATCCAACAAGCGAACCAAGCTTGCATTTCCCCAGCAGGAAGAATACGAGACCTGTGACCATAGAAGAGACAGCATATGTGCAAATGGTGGTTGCAATGATAGCCTGGCTGTTCGAGGGGTTCTCTTCTCCATTTCCCATTTCGCTCAAAACACTGAGTGCCATCGAGTGAAAGAACGGGGTCACCTCAATCATTTCTGAACCAATACCTGACTTGAATGCTGAACCTCCTAAAGAGTAAACCAGTTGCGATACGATACAGGAGACGTAGAACATCGACAGGCCAGCCGGGGACATCTCGCTGAACACCAGCTCTCCGATCGGGAACATGATGAGCCCGTAGGACAGTCCATCCAGAATGTTCAGCAGCACTCCCAGAAACACAGCGGGAAGGTATTTGACAGGCTTGACGAGACACTCATCGGCGATTGTCTTTCTGTCTGCTGTCTTTATCGACTGTAGTGCCCTGTGGACGACAGATGGAATGCAGGAGCGCTGCGCGTCCGATTCGTACCCATAATCTCTTGACGCAGTCGGCGTTAGTGCCTCCTCAATCTGAGAAGCACTCGAATATGAGCGAAAAGGGTCTGAGAAGGGTACCGCCGTCAGCGGCGATGTCTCCTTGTAGTCATATCCCACTGGCTCAGCGATCTTTAGAGGGGCGGAACTAGCCGTCTCGGGCAAATCGCTAGCAGTTTTGGCGCCACTCTCTTCTCTCGTGTCAAGCAAGTCGGACAGCTTGGAGTGTGCTCCGTCCCGGACGGTGATCTGCCTGCCGAAGGAGAGGTCCTTATGTTCATTTTCATCCGTGCTCTCGTGGTCTTCTTCGATGAGTGCGTTCTCGCCCTCGTTATATGCGCCGAAATCAGTCACGCCGACTCCCGCAAGGTCAGCTGTGCGCTCATTGATCGACGCGCCGGAATGCACTGCGGGCGTGGCTCCAGAGCCAGGGTATGCCAGCGGAGTAGCACCACTGAAGCTTCCAAAGACATAACTGCGGCCCCCATGCTGGTCAAATGATGATGCTGAGTGATGCTGGTATGATCCCTGGATGCGCGTCCAGGACGTGGCCATAGCGGCTGAAAAGGAGGGTTGTCGACGGGCGATGTTCTTGGGCAGCGACGCGCGCTGCTCAATCTCTGGCCTTCCATCCATGCTGTGGAGAATTTATGAGTGCAATAGACGGTGGGCGGAGGGCGTGAGTGTCACAGCGGTGCAGAGCAAGAAGACCAGTCTTGATCCTCTTACAATTTTCTATTCCTGATAGCAAAGCAATTGTCTCCAGTACCTCGGTAGCCAACTGGTTACGAAGTATGGGGTGATAGAACGTGATAGGATAGCCGTCCAGAAAGAAAAGATGAGTTCACCAGATACAAGGCAGCTAGCTGCCTTTTGGACAAAAGCTGAGAGCTATGACTTGGGCAAACCGGCCAAGAGCAGTACTCGGGTCCTGCACCTGTTATGCAAAAAATAAGGAGGTATAGCCAGGCAACAACAAACAAAAAAAATTGTCTCGGCAGCAGCTTGATCTTTAAAAGAGCCTCACGTCTCGCTCTGCGTTTTAACGGTGGGCACACTACTTTCCATGGGACGGCGACTTCTCATTGAACGGATAAGCTGCGGGTGCCTGGGTGGTGGATTTTGCAGCCGCTATACACACTATTTAGAGCTCATCCTTGGCCACAGGTTCGTCAATGGCACCACTGTCAACAATGGTGATAGGCTTCTTTGGCTTGTCGCGGCTGCCAGTGGGAGCGGCCTCAATCTTCTTAACAACGTCAAAGCCCTCAACAACGTAGCCAAACACAACGTGTCTGCGGTCGAGCCACGAGGTCACCACCGTAGTGATGAAAAATTGCGATCCGTTGGTGTCCTTTCCACTGTTGGCCATTGACAAAATACCGGGACGGTCATGCTTGAGCTCGAAGTTTTCATCGGGGAACTTGCTGCCGTAAATCGACTTTCCACCGGTACCGTCGCCTCTGGTAAAGTCACCACCCTGAATCATAAAGTTCTTAATCACTCTGTGGAAAGAAGAACCTTTGAAACCCAGAGATGGGTCCTTGGAAATCGCCAGCTGGTAGAAGTTCTCCGCGGTCTTTGGAACGACACCACCGAACAATCCAATTACAACCCTGCCGAGGTATTCGTCTCCATGGTTGATGTCAAAGTACACCTTCTGGGTGATCTCTGGTAGCTCTGGCAAGTCACCAGCCGCAGCCGCATGGTTGAAGTAAAAAAATAGAGCTGTAATTACAGCCAGTAGAGCAGAAATCACCTTCATCATAAATGCTTGGGGCAATGGGGTGTGAGGCGGAAGCAAGCTGTTGGATGTTTCATGGTCTCGGTGTCTCCTCTAGCACTCGACGGAGGGCGTTCTGCTGGCACTTTGTGGGTGGAGGGTTAGGGGCACGCTGTTTCTTGGCAGAGTGAGCCACTGTTATGGAATAACATCTTTCTCCCCATTTGTTTCCTAAATAAACCTAAAGGCATTTTGTAATGCAATTAAGGCGATTGTAGAAGATTATTGATTCGGAAATTGGAAAAAAAAGAGAAAGATAAATTCCTGATATTTAGATTATGGTGTTTGCATTTTGTAGAGTTATTCGTGAGGGCTGAAAAATAAATTTCAAGTTTAACTCTCAATTTTCTTTTTGATTTTTTTCAATTCCTTGCAATAATTTTGTTTGGAGCTAGTTGAGTAGAATTGATCAAAGATACAAGCTACGCCTTTCAGAAAATAGAATTTGAGACCATCTTGGATCGATCAAGACTGAACAGCTCCAACTGCTACAGAGTCTCACCGGAAGCCACATAAAATAATAGATAATGAATAATACACAGAAACCTTTAGTTTGATTAATAGAGTATTACTATCTTTTCCGATAAGCAAATCAAGCTTGTTTTTGTCGTGCTGGGTAATGGAGCATAAGAGCTCAAGATGGTTTCAGCCGTGCCACACCCAAAACTGGCCACGCGGTAAGGAGTAGCGCGTCGGAGATCAAAACAATAACAAAACACTCCACAACTTCAAAACATCTTCTGAGCCTCACCTGTTTGTTGACAGCGAAAATGAAACGGGTTTGTTCAATGTTTCACAAACTGACTGCTGATAAGGACATTGCGCCAGCTAAAAAGTAATGCAACCAACGACTTACCCATCTACAGATAATTCTTTCAATAAAATCATTTCCATTAAATTGACTAATATACACACCCAAAATGACAATCGTTGAGTAACCATAATTAAGCACAGAAACCAATATAAAAACCCCAATAAAACTTAGATAGAGCCTAAGCAAGAAACTTAAGCAGAAGCAGAAGAGGTGTACTTGGTGACGGCACGGGTACCCTCAGAGACAGCGTGCTTGGCCAACTCACCAGGCAGGATCAGACGAACAGCAGTCTGGATCTCACGGGCTGAGATGGTCGACTTCTTGTTGTAGGCAGCGAGCTTGGATGCCTCACCGGCAATTCTCTCAAAGATATCATTGACAAAAGAGTTCATGATCGACATGGCCTTCTGCGAAATACCAGTGTCCGGGTGGGTCTGCTTCAGCACCTTGTAAATGTACGAAGAGTAAGTCTCCTTTCTGGTCTTTGATCTCTTCTTTGGCTCAGACGACGCGGCGGTCTTCTTGCCAGCGGCTGGCTTCTTCTCAGCAGGGGCCTTGGAGGCGGGCTTCTTCTCAGCTTTTGGTGCCATTGTGAAAGATAGTTTGTAGGGTGTGTTTGAAAAAGGTGTAACTTTTTTCTGTATTTGCTGCAACAAATAGGATATAGGAAGGAAAGAGGATCTAGTTGAATTCAGCGTGTTGAGGGGGCGAGAGAGGCCATATATATAGCTGGGGCATAAACAGAGCAGAGATGCCAGTGCCCAGATGTACAGCGATCGCGGGATATCTGAGCACGCGCCCGCTACATGGCCATAGTTAAGCTTCTCCTTTTTTCTCTGCGGATATCGCGACAAGCTCATCGCTTTGGCAACACTCCTACCGTGCCCACATTTATCCAGCCGGCCCGTAAAATACAGCACGCCATGCACGCCACTCTCCGTCTTCCCCCCTAATTTGACCTTGCTCTGCCTTCCCATTGGCCGCCCTCTGTGCGACCGGCGCCCCCTGCTGCTCCCGTGCTTGATGGGAAATTGGTGTATAAAGACTACCGCCTTCGCCCCCTCTTTTGCTGCGAAACCGTCAGAGAGACTCTTCTTTCTTCATAAGAAATTTCTCCCTCTTTTCTTACTTACACTCACAACACATTATTATAATTCAAAAATGTCTGGCGGCAAAGGTGGCAAATCTGGATCCTCTGAGAAGGCTTCCACTTCCAGATCGGCGAAGGCTGGTCTTACCTTCCCAGTGGGAAGAGTCCATCGTCTGTTGAGAAAGGGAAACTACGCCCAGCGTGTTGGTTCCGGTGCTCCAGTCTACTTGACTGCCGTTTTGGAGTACCTTGCTGCTGAAATCCTGGAGCTCGCTGGTAACGCTGCCAGAGACAACAAGAAGACGCGTATCATTCCAAGACACTTGCAGTTGGCCATCAGAAACGATGAGGAGTTGAACAAGCTGTTGGGACACGTTACCATTGCCCAGGGTGGTGTTTTGCCAAACATCCACCAGAACTTGCTGCCAAAGAAGTCGGCCAAGACCAAGGCTTCCCAGGAGTTGTAAGCCGGTGGCTAACATCTTTCTGTGGTTCGGGTTTTATAATGGCTGCTTTTTATTGGGGTTTAATGTGTTAACTGTATATTAGTTTTATGTCTCCGGTTTCCTATTCGATATATTGGGTGATGCTATTGAAATTATGCCTGTAAGTTGTAGTGATATTAAAAGGTTGTGTTGTGTGTATGATCTGTGGTGTTTGTTTTGATTATTCGCGTCCTGTTGAAGCAGACCCATTCCGAATTGCAGGGGGCGATGCCATCTCTTCAGCACACGTGCTAGCAGGATCCTGAGAAGAGAGACAGATATACAACATCGTCTTTGTGGCACACAACAGTTGAAAGAGAATTAAGCGCCCGGCTTCTGTATATAAATCATGGCATTTCTTCTATTGTGACGTTGCCTGCTATCATTCACCCCTATCATTCCGTGTGTGCCAGTCTTCCTACCCGCTCGACATCAGATCTCCATTCAACAAACACAATGCCAATCAGAGCCATCATCAGAATCCTTAGGGCCCAGTATGAGGCTATCCTGAAAAGATTCTCCCCATCTGCGCCAGCTGCCGCTCCAGCTGAGCCAGCTGAAGAGGAAGCCCCCGCTGCCGGTGAGGCCATTGTGGTGACATCTGAAGATACAGATGCAGCTGCTCTCGAACCAGCTCAATCTTGAGCGAGGACACGTTCTAGCACGCGCTTGTTCTCTGCCGCGTTCGGCAAATGCAGTCATCCAAAGTGCTATGAAACGATCGTCTATGATGCTCCCTGTTGTTTTCACGATGCTTTTGTGTCTAATATGCTTGATATGGAGGAGCTCCCGTTGTGCTGGTGGGGCGGGGCCGTTAAAGTGAGCTTGCGTATGAATATAATGTCGATGATCCATTTTGATGAAATGAACAACAACAACAACAGCTGTAGCTCTCTAACTCTTGTTTGTGCCCACAAAATCCCAGGCCGCCATTGTGCCATTCCTCGAAACAGACACCAATACCTGCCCACCTCCGAATACGTCTATCTGTGATATCGGGGAATGTTCACCTTGCAAATTAGCTGAAATTACAGCAACGAGGTCTTTTGTCTGAATGTCCCATATCAACACGTTCCCATCTTCTGACCCAGACGCAACCAACGGCTTGTCCGCTTGATTGACCAAGAACCTGGTACCACATGTATACTTCTCAGCAACGGGCTTGAGATCGCCCGTCGCAGGATCCTCGTGCAAGAAAGTTTTGACAACCTTGTTGTTCATGTAGTCCCACAACCTCACACTTCCATCCAGTGTGCTCGCCAGTACGTATTTCCCATTCGGCGAGAATCGCACATACGAAACAGGAAAGGACGATCCTCCTCTGTCGTAAATAAGCGTCTTCAGACACTGGCCAGTCTCTGTATCGAACAGACGGCTTAGTCCAACGTTAGTCTCGGTCTTGTATAACCCACGAAAAATAAAAAAGTCACACTCACATCAACCCGTCGTAGCTCGCAGACGCAATGATAGTCCCATCCCAGCATAAGTCCACGCTCGAGATCGGGTCCGAGTGCGCGCTCAGCGTCTTGAGACACCGACCGCGCTGAACATCCCATATCCGAATCGCCTCATCGGAGCTACCGCTGATGAGCAGGTTGCCCTTGTAGTTGAACTCAACGCATGTGACGTGGTACGTGTGTCCGCGCAGCACGCGGAGACACCTGCCAAACTCAAGCGACCATATGCGTATCGTCATGTCGTCCGATGCAGAAGCGAGAAATTTGCTATCAGGCGACCAGCAGAGCTCGGATACACCGCGCGCGTGGCCCTGCAGTGTGCGTTTGTACCCGCCTGTCTTGGCGTCCCATATCTTGATCGTTGTGTCGGATGCTGTGATACTGTGTTAGATTTGATTTAGCCTGGGAGGACAAAAGAGGAGACTCACAGCTCGTGGCTAGGTACTTTCCATCGGGACTCATCTTGATCGACGATACAAGGAGCTCATGGGCATTCGGGACCTGATACCGCTTTTTATATATAGGTTGCAATGATGATAAAGAGCCATTCTTGTTATCAATGTGGCCATTAGTTTCTGATTCCGTCATGCTGTGTTGGTACGCCTCTTTCAGCTGGAAACATTCATCATCCACTTCGAGGCCAGGCGCTCAAGATTTCACCGAAGCGCGCGCGACTAGGCGACGCCCGGGATGTCCACGACCATCCACACTAACACCAACACAATCATCAATTCGAAAAGTTACATTTCTATTTGCGGTGTCATATAAATGCTTGTATAAATTAATTACGAGCGCATCACATCCTTCCATCTGGGGATGGCTTCCGCTGCGCCCTTTCCTTGGACCGTGAGAGCTGCCGCCCTGGTTGCAAACTCGATAGCTTTGCCTATCTTGTCCCCGGCAGCGAGACGCACCACAACGGCACCGAGGAACGTGTCTCCAGCACCCGTGGTGTCCACGACTTGCTCTTTCTTGAGCGGCTGGGCAGCAAAATGCGTTGGCTTTTCTAGCTGGGTTGAGGCCGCGACGGCGCCCTTGCCTCCCAGGGTAATGATGACCGCCTTGACCTCTCCGTCGTTTCCCAAGAATGGTAGTAGTGCAGCCGCAAGGTCTCCAAACTTTTGTACAGCCTCAGTCGTTCCCGTGAGCTTGGACTCCTCAATCGCGGTTTGGGCTGACTTCACAGAGGCAGACGAAAACGCATCCGCACATTTAAGCGCCTCTTCCTCATTCACCACTAGTACATCGACAAATCCCCACACTCTTGGGTCCTCTGTGAACTTGGGGTCGATGGGAGAGGGGTTGTACACTATAGTGGCCTCGTCAATGCGGTCACGAATCAGGTCCATGTTGGTGATTGGATCGGGCTGTTCGTTTTGCAGGATGAAAAACTGTCTCTCCTCGAATCCGCAGATTCTGAAAACGTCCGATTCGGTAAGCTTGAGATTACCATTTGCTCCAGGAGTGACAAGGATCCTGTTCTCGCCCGAGTCCTCCACCAGGATCACAGCCGTACCGGATTTTTCATTCTCATCCACAACAACGTACTCGGTATCAATACCGTGCTGTGCAATGTAGTCCTTCATCTGCTTACCGAATATATCGGACCCGACATGGCCAACCATCTTGACGGCAACGTGCTGATATGGGTCGCGTAGCTTTCCAACGGCAATCACCTCGTTCAGGCCCTTCCCGCCAAAATGTGTCTCAAAGGACCTCGAGTGGATCGTCTCACCCGCATCAGGCACTCGCTCGGTGTACGTCACCAGATCATAGTTGAGCGAGCCGACAACGGTAATCGCAGTTGATTTATTTGATCTGCCCATCGTGTATGTGCGTGGGTGTGTCGAATGATTACTTCAGGGGCGAAAGACAGAAGGGGGAGTGTGATGGGAAGGAGCGAGGAAAAGGAAGCGAAAACGGCCTGTTGGACTCCATTGGGCAGGACCAAGTTTTTAAATGCCCGCTGGTGGGGTTTGAGTAAGGCACTCCCGGTGGGCTGTTCACTAAGCCACCGCCCTCCATGAGACAGATTCGGCCAAAGAGTACGTAGCCTAAGGATACTACGATAGATGAACAGTTGGCTGCATATATATTTCTATTTATTAATCCCATCCTCTTTGTTGTAGTGGAGGGCTGAGAACTATAATGCGGTCGCCTCACTGAAGATAGGTAATAGACCACTACCGGCCTGGAATTAATAATGAATCAGTTCCCACAGGCAGTCGATGAGGCCGTGAAAGTTCTGTGTAGGAGTGTCAGGGAGAATCTCTTTCCTCACCACAATAATGGGGCGGTGAACTTTGGAACCATTGATCTATAATCCCCTCATAGATGCCTACAAAGAAGCCATTCGCGGCTTGCCTCAGCTCGATTAGTGCCGAAGTGCAAACAGATAGTGCTTTTCTAATTGCTAGTCAAGGTGCTTTTACCCCATTCTGTGCGATAGTGGGGCCAACATTAATAACTCTGCATTTTCAGGACCATAAAATCGATAAATACACATTCAATAAACTATACACGCCTTATAACCTGAAAGGTTCATACGCTTCCTTTGAAAAAAGATCCTTCTTGGCCTCCTGTTCAACCAGCTCGGGCCTGAGGTCAAAAATGGGATCTCTTCCCTCTACATGCCCACACCACGGCTCAGAAACATAATACCCCAAGCGCCTCTGGTGTTCGACGGGCCACTTCTTGACAACCTCAGTAGGAACACCAAGGTACTGGTTTTCCTCTTGGCGGTAGTAGCCCTTGGCGGAAAAGACACCAACAACAAGACGCTCTTCGCCCTCCGTAGTATTGGCACTTCCACCATGGTAGCATGAACCGAGCATGAAAAACCCATCGCCTGGATTCATTTCAGCATAGTATGCAAGATGGTCTGAGGGCTCTCTGTCTTTGCCCCAGAGATGCGAGCCAGGAATGAATCTTGTGGCACCGTTCTGCTTTGTGGTCTTCTTGACGGCGAAGAAGTACCCGATGAGGGTCTCTCTCGCCTGCAGATCTTCAGGGTACTCGTCAATCTCCCTCATGTTGTTGTGATGACAGTGGTCGTCTCTGTGTAATGGCTGGTCGGCTGCCTGTGGCCCCACAGAAAAGGCAATGGCCGTGTTGAGCTGTGGTGCAGCCTTGGCCCACTGCTTTTCCTGGCCGTACCAGTACCAGTTGACCTCCTCCAGAAATGCCTTGCTAATATCCCAAAAAACGTCGCAGCCCATGATTGCCTCAGCGGCGGTCTCGGACTTTCCAACGAGCACAGTGCACCGTCTCGTCTGTGGTGGGAAAAAACTGCCATCCCACGCTACGTCGCCAGACACATAGGGGCGGATCTCACTCTCGAGTTGCTTCATCTTCTCTGAAGAGTAGATTCCCTCAACAATGACGCCGCCAGCGACGGTCATCGCCTTGACGATCTCCTTCAGTGGGGTCCCATAGGGAAGTCTCTGTACCGTGGGCAGGTCTTCGGGCTTGATGTCAGCGGTCCGCGGTGGAAGCTGCTTTGTCATTACTATTATTATTGCTGCTAGCTATTATTTACTCTCAATTTTGCGAAAGGTCAGCACGAAGGCCTCTAGCGTATAAGTATGAAAGCACGCTGTGTGCACCCCTGCTCCTCAGCCTGCCTAATAAGGCAACTCTGATTTCTGGCAATCAAACTGGGGTCGAGCTTCTCAAACGAGCAAACTGACCGACCAGGGGTAAACCATTACCTAAGTGATCTATCGTGGCTCTGCAGGATCTGTTTGTACAGGAAGACTCATTAAGATGGCGGCTGAGGCTGCTTAACGCGTCGTCGCATCAGGACCGCGGTCTTCCTGCGATAAGGCGCTATGCCTCTTTGGAGGAAAGTGTGTGGGGATGTGTGTGTTTCTCTGTCTTCTACTGGGATTGCCGTCATTATACTGGTATTCTGGTTTGCTGGCGTGAGAAAGATGCACAAGGGACCTTTATTGGACCTGGATAAAATCGACCTCCGCAAAGAGGCCCTGCTCGATAAGTTTTGTTTTTGTTTTGAGTAAATTTGATTCATTAAAATTACCGTTCAAGGTTCTATACAAAAGTTCCCCGTGTTGGTCTCATCAAGTAAACATAGCCTCACCCTCTCCTGTCCGGTTCTTATCCAATAACACGTTCCACCACTTGATGGTTCCTGCCGACGTCTTTTTTTGGTCCCATATTTCAACCAGCAAGTCCATAGCCGTTCCAAACATCCCCACGCCAATCTTACGTTGAAGCATCTCAAGGGTATTCAAACAGAAGACCTGTGTTTCCATATCATCCCAGGGTATCTCGCAAGAAGCCATAAAAAATGGCCACATCAGCTGTTTCGTCTTGTTGTAGTCCAGTCGTCTAAAGGGATCAAGGATTCTGTCCCGCAGTATTCCCATCTTGGCACTCTTTTCAGCAGAATCACCGAAGAAAACGCTAAAAACGTACAGAAGAATAGCCCACTTCCACGATTCACTCAGCATGGAGCAAACCTCAAAGTCTGGATCGCAGACAAGGTCGAGCCTTGGCGCATACTGCCAGTCTTGAATGCGGAAAAGCAGATCTTGCACTTCGTCCCATAGAGCCGGAGGAAGCGATGCTCGGTCCTGCAGTCGCTCAAAACCGTACTCGCCCACTATATATCCAACATCAATAATCAGAGAGGCAAGCTCCGGCGGACACCCAATCATGGCAAACATGTCGCTATCATGACCGCTGGCATTTGGGCTAGTGTTGCGTCCGTACGCCAGCTCTTTGTACCCGCGAGGAAACACTAGCTGCCGTCCAGACATCAGCCCGGATATAGCGTCGTACCAGCAGTACAGTTGACCCCAAAACATGACGTGTGGGTTAGGTATTCCTGGAATCACTCCCGAGTACTCAAAAATGTGTCTTATACCAACGAGCAGTAGCCTTATTGGCCTGTTTCCCTGAAGAACGAGATTGAGGAAGTACAAGAGGAAAGCATCGACAAGGAGAAGCTCAGTGCTAGTTTCTTGAGACATGGCTAGATTGAGTGTGCTTCTCAGCACAAGCATGCTTGTTTCAGCTGGACCCGAGCCCAGTTTTAAACCTTTGTTAATCAGAGATATCAGGCGCATTTTTCCCCGATCCGCGTAACAAGCCTGAAATATCCGTTGTAGCATCGAGAAGCAAGTGCTATCGATATTGGTGCCAAAATTCACGTTAACGGATACAGAAAACTTCTGCAGCTCTAAATCTATTGGGTCGTGAATCTTCTGGGAAATGCAGCTGGGTTCACCTTGAGGAGCGCTCCCTCCATGGTGAAGAACGAGGCTGTACGCCTGGCTGCCTCCTATGTCCGTTACGTTGTTGTCCCTCAGTGCCTCGTCGACGAAGGAAAGAAAGCTAGGATCACTGGCTTCCTCAACAGGATATACCACTTCAGTAACAGCAGGCTCCTCCTCTGTTCGCCTTTCTTCTTTGTATGGCTCGTTGTGGTTTATGAATCGTAGGTTTGTCTTCCTCTTCTTGGGGATCCGTAGGGGCCTATTGCATGATGAGTTATGCTTTGTCCTGGCGGAGTCAGCTTTGGGCCACCTTAGTCGAAACTTTCCTGTGCCCATACTTGCATATCCTAACTGTCAGGGAACAGCGAAATGAAATGCACGAGACAGTCGCAGTCGTGTGCCGGAATAACACTACAACACTTCTCCCGCAGAGATAGCCGATGTAACGTCTCACGACCGGGTAATGGCCCTTAACGCGAAGTGGCCCGATAAGAGATCCGTGATGAGGTTGCACCGGGAAAATTTATTAAGTTCTGAACGAATGACTATGCAGAAAAATTAGATAAAATACACACACACAAATTAGTCAAAAAAAAACAGTCTAGACGGCATTTAGAGATGCGCTCTCAGTTTTGAGGACGCCTCGAATACCTTGTTTCCAAGCTTGTAGACCTGCTGGACGTATCCCTGAGAGTCGAGCACCGTCAGATCGGCATCGCAACCGACGTTCAGGAACCCCTTCCTCTTTTGAACGTTGATGGAGATTGCCGGGTTGTTAGTGACCGTCTTGATAGCCTGCGCTAGCGAAATGTTCGCCCACAGCTTCAGGTGTCTGATACACTGCGGCAGGTCAGTAGCACTACCTGCGATTGTGTCCGTTCCTTGGAGGTGCAGCAGAGGTCCCTCCTTGACGATGAATTGATCGTCCCATTTGTACACACCGTCCGGCAGTCCTATCAGAGACATGGCATCAGTCACAAGACAGCACTTGTCAGGTGACGTGTGGTACGCCATGGCAGCGGAAGCGTGATGCACGTGAACACCATCAGCGACAAGGCCAAAGTATGGGATTTGCGGGTCAGCAATGAGACCCACGACCCCCGGTTCCCGGTGGTGTGGCTGAGGCATGGCGTTGTACATATGGGTGATCATCGTAGCACCACGCCTCACAGCCTCTGAGCTGGTCTCGTAATCGGCCTCGGTGTGGCCGATCGAGTAAGTGATGCCCTTGGAAACAATTTCGGGAATGAGGTCCATGACACCCTCCACCTCTGGCGCGGCCGTAATGATGGCGATATTCTTATAAAAGTTGTCGCTACCACCACCGTAGACGTCTCTCAGGCTGTTTGGGCCCGCCTTGGCCGTACACAGACACTGTCTAGGATGACAGCCCTTCTTGTGGGGGGAGATAAATGGACCCTCCACGTGGGCTCCTAAGCTCTCAGTCTGGTCCGAAACGGTACTAGCGGTCACCAAAGGAAGAACCTCCTTGTACACTTCTGGTGTTGAAGTGATGATCGTGGGACAGAGCGAAGTGACTCCTGTCTTGATCAGCTCACGCATGGCAGCATTGTATCCTTCGGTGTATTTCTCCGCGTCTGTAAAATGAGAGAAATCAAACCCGTAGCACCCATTAATCTGAATATCTATAAATCCAGGAGCAAGAATTTGACCCTCCAGATCTATCGTCTTTCCCCTGAACTTTCCCTTTGGCGGTGTGACAATCGTACCTTTCTCGGTATCGACGTACAGGTCTCCCCTGGTGAGCACGCCCTTATCGCAGAGTGCGCCATTTGTAAATCTCAAGATGGACGACATGTTGGTATATTGTCTCTAGCAACGGAAGTCTTGCAGAATGTATAAGTATGAATTATGAAGGAGAGTTTGACACAAAACGAAAACAGGAGAGATGCAGCCGGCAAAAGGAAAATGCAAGAAGTACTTATAGTCTCTTGAAGATATTGCACTCAATCTTGTAGTGTAACGTGAGTGTAACATGGAACATCTTCCGCGCCATTTGACAGAGACACGTCCTTTCCTGACAAATATTAGTTGGTGCACGACACAACAGATGGTAATAAGTTACCCGGCTCGAGGGTCTCAGTTTGGAGGGTTGGCCCTCGCCACATTGCCACTTGGGAGAAGGACAGAGGTATTACCATAGCATAAGCCATTGCGATCCCGCGTTATCCCTTTGTCTGCAAAATCGTGCATAGTTGGTTATACCAGGTCAATTCAATAACCGTCAAAATGGTATGCTAGTCAATTTTCTCTGTTTCACAGGACCTGATCGCGTCCCGTTGAGCTGAGGTAACTAACGTGTTAAACTGTCAGTCGCTGAGAATAGTTCCTGAAAACTCGCAGCCCTCGCAGGTTGACGCTGTCAAGTATGGTCAGAGCGCTCCATCTGCCCCGGCCCTGCAGGATGTGCTGAGAACGGGCGAGGGCCCGCTGTCAATTGGCTCGAAGATCAACAACAGACACCCGCTCGAGGCAAGAATAACGAACTGGGAAGAGACCCAACAGGCTTTACGGTTGGAGCAATACAGAAGAATATTTGGTGCTGGCGAGCCCATCAAGAGAACTATGGATTTGAACATTGTCGAAGGTACCGACTACAAGCCCAGCATACTGGGTGGACCAGCCAATGTGCACAGGGACATTTTGATGAACAAGGACTCGTCGGTCGACTGGGAAGACATTTACAAGGGTTCGTATCAGTTTTATTTTGCTTCTTTGCTTACTGCTTATTCGAGCTTGACACTAACTTGGGGTTGCTCTTGCAGATTTTGAATCTAGACAGCCAATGGATTTCCACTCAGAGCTGGAGAGGACCATGGGAATTTGAGCAGCACGCACGTCAGTTTCGATACAGGTACGACTGCTGGATATTTGCTATATGTATCAAAATATCAAATATTGGTGATTATCCAATGAAATGTGTAGATCAAAGTGGAGAATTGGCGTACCAGATCTGGATAGTAGTGCGCGGCTCACTCTTAGTACCTTTTTGTGGGCAGTGGGAGAGGTTGGTGGTAGAATCTGGGAAAAAAATTTCAGATACACACTGAAGTCGAGATATTACAATCTTTGAAACTACTCGTGAAAGAACTATTCTCATTTTCGAATAGCGTGATTGTACCCATACCTTTGTCCCTCCAACTTTAAAATCTCTAACAATGTCCCAGTCATTCGGCCCTGCTTGGTATGTTGGTTCTTCTTCCTCTCCTCTAACGAGAACAATCATGATCCCGCATTTGGCGATTCAAAAAGGGACCGTATACTAACCCCCGATCACTATAGGATGCGCCCTAAGAACTCATTTAGTGGTGAGCTGACTCCGTCAGCTCCATCCGCGTCCTCTGATTTGAGGCCAAAGATGACCTGGTCCGGTGTGGCATCGGCATCACTGGCGTCCAACGAGCCAGTGGCAGCAATACCCTCTCCGTCCAGACAATCTACCGCTACGCCGATCTTGAGCGCAAGTGAAACAGTGAGCAGCAACCATGCGTCTCCTGGCACTCCAAGCTTAGGTTCCGGTGCACAGGCTGCGCAATCGAACGGCGGAGACACGAGATCTTCTGGCGACACAAAGAGAAGCTACACTATGGGGGAGATGTTTGACGTTTATAAGCAGATGGACGCTACGCACTCGCTGGTGGCTGTGGAGTCTGACCTGTCGTATATGGCGTCGCACTTGAACACAGCGCTGCATGTGGATATCTTGAATGGCGTTTTGGATGATGGTGGTAGTAGGAGCGCTGCGGACATTGGTCACGCCTCCAGCCACGCCAGGGATGTTCGAAATCTGTCTTCGAATCTGGAGAGCCTAGGTATTGCAGAGGGATCATCAAGCGACAGAAGTATTCCCAGCGTGTCCCGTGGCTCTTCAGCTTGGGGCAGTGTGAATACGGAAAACGCCAACTTGGCGTCGTTCGCCGCTACGCGCCCAAGCGTCAACTCAGCTCAATCCATTTCTGCTCGTCCCATGCTGAGCCACACAGGCTCTTTCCTGCAGTCTCCGTCCGTGGGTACGCCGCAACCGCCACCGCCGCCGGGCATGCTTCCGCAGGTTCGAAAGTTGGATCCTGCAAACATTCAGTGGTACTATCTTGATTCCGCAGGGAACGAGCAAGGTCCATTTGACGGTAATCTGATGCAGAGCTGGTACGCTGCGCAGTATCTGCAGTATGATCTCAGACTTCGTCGCCAGGGAGAACAGTCGTATCGCACACTAGCTGAGTTTGTCCAGCTGGTGGGTGATCTGAATCAACCCTTTTCGGTGCCTCTTCCATCGCTGGACCAGCCTGCTCCATTGCTACCAACAAATTCGTTTGGGCAGATGAGCGGTGGTTATTTTTCGCAGGATTTCAACGCGCAAGGATCATTTTTCCCTGATGCTACCGGAATCGGAGTGAATAATAATGGCTTCAGCCAGACCCAGACACAGCAACTACAACCACCACAACAGCAACAACAACAACAACCACAGCAACACAGCCAAGCGGCGGCGTGGGGTATTGGAAATTTGCAGCAGAACGTTTCAGGCTTGCCCTGGACTGCACAGCAGAACGCTGCATCGAGCGATTTCCTCGGTAATAGAGTGGGTGCACAGTCGCCCTTCTACACACAATCTCCCATTGCCTCGCTCCAAGCACCTCTGCACCAACAGCCGCAGCAACAGAAGCAGCAGCAGCAAGTCAGACCACAGCAGGAGCTTATTAACGAGCGTCATGACAGCCTGGATGAGATTCACTCTAGGGTTCTGGGTGACGTTTTGAAGGATGATGATTACGAGACTGTGCCTCAGTCCGAGCCAGCAAAGTTTGTCGAGGAGCAGCCGATCCAAGCTGCCGCAACTCCAGCTCAGCCATCTCAGCCCAAGCAAGCAGGAGCAGCAGCCGCAGCCGTGGCCAAGAAAGCACAAAATGCAAAACCCGTTGCGGAGCCCTCCCCAGCGAAGGCGGCAGCGCCCACAGCAGCAGCCCCAGCCAAGCCAGTTCTGGCTCCATGGGCATCGGCTAGCTCTGCACCCGCAAGACCCAAGATGACACTCAAGGAGATCCAAGAGCTCGAGGCTGCCGAAAGAGCAAAGGAGCTCAAACTGCAGGAGGCTAAGAACGAGCAACAGCGCGCGCTACTGACCGCACAGATCCTCACGGAGGAGCAGAGCGCCAGGACTGCTGCTGCCATCAAGACGTCTCTCCCCTCGGGCTCTCCGTGGGCCAATGCCGCGACGAAGCAAGCCGCTACTCCAGCCAAGACTCTGGCGGACATACAAAAGGAAGAGGCCGCTGCCGCCGCCGAGGCTGCTGCTGCCGCTACCGCTGCAGCCGTTGCCGCCGCCGCCGAGAGCTCCGAAGCGGCAGCAGCAGCACACGCCGCTTCTAGCGGAAAGCCATATGCCTCTGCACGCCCGTCATTCGCGAGCGCTGCGTCGCTTGCCCCTCCAGCAGGCACAAGCGGGCCAGCGTGGACAGTCGTGGGCAAGAAGACGGTGGTTCGTCCCGGCGTCGGCAAGACCACGGCGTCTGTCTCGTCCCCTGCGTCAATCGCCAAGGCGACTGTCTCCCCCGCGATGCTGCGCAGTGTGTCTGCTAGCTCCCCTGGTGTTGGCGCTGGTGTTGTTCCCGGCTCCGCGGCCCGGTCAACTAGTGGAACGGCGATGTCGACGACAACAACCAATCTTTCGCCCTCGAGGGATTTCTTCAACTGGTGTCGTGGACAGCTCGGCAGCCTGAACGCTGGTGTGAACACGGAGGATGTGCTGTCTATTCTGCTGCAGCTGCCGCTCAGTGGTGAGTCGCAGGAAATCATCGCGGACACGATTTACTCCAACTCGTCCACGATGGATGGCCGTCGGTTCTCGCAGGAGTTCATCAAGCGCCGCAGCAATGTTGAGAGTCTTGTGAAGAGTTCCGGGATTGAGTTCTCGTGGAGCGAAGCCCAGGTCAAGAGCGCTACCGATAATGGTGCGTCTGACGACAATGACGACTGGAACTCTGCGTTCACCAAAGTTGTTTCGAAAAGGGGTAAGAGAAGAAATTGAAGAAAACGGTATCAGTCATTTACATATGAACGCAAAAGATACAAAAATTATATTCACATTTACGACTTTTCGCTAACTTTCCTCTCGGCCTCATCCACAATCAACCCCCACTCTTTACTCAGTACAACTTTGCGCTCGTCAATAGCATTCAGCCGGCGTCTCAGCGCTTCGTTGAACGTCACCTCCTGGCACACAGCGAAGAAAACCTGCGCCCACCCTGGCTTGTAGCTCTCAGCCTCGGCGCCCACCTCCTGCAGCTCGAGTTCCTGGATCTTCTGTGCAAACTTGAACCGCTCGTACAGCTCTTCGCCGATGGAGCCCTTCTGGTACAGCACTGTGAGGTACTGCTGCGACTCGCGGATCTTCAGCATGCGCCGGATCGCCTCTGACCCGCGTCTTATCAGCGCAGCCTTGAGCAGCTTGTCGTTGGGCTTCGGCTCGGTGTACTTCAGGTGCAGATACATTTCCCTAGGGATGTTCTCGGGGAAGAACGGCTTCATCTCGGTAAGGTGCTCTGTGGTGATGTACGTTAGTATTGATATATGCATATATGTTCTTCGAAATTGGATACTCACCTAGTTTCCGTCTTCTGTACACTATGGAAAACGTCACGAGGGCGCTTAGGAGAACGAGCACGTATATGATCGGCGTGTAGACGGAGATCTTGGCCGCAATGGACTCTTCTGGCTGTGTTTCTCCGTCCATTTTTGCAGATCGGGTGTGTCTGTGCTCCGGTGGAGTGTAGCAATCTGATCTGCCAGGATGAACACGAAACCTTTCTCATCATCATCTTCAAACTCCAGAAAAAAAAAGGACGTGCAAAACAGAAAATCAGACGGGCTCTTCAGCATAATCAAAACTTATTATCATTATGTCTCGTTTTATTGTTACGCCAATTACACTAAAAATATGCTAATTCATGCTCTACTATGTCGACCAAGTGTCCTGAAAAAGATTCACCGTCTCCTTTTCCCCTTCTCCATCGCCTGTATGAACTCCAACTTCCTTTCAACGTTCAGTTCAGCCCCCACAGGCTTGAGCTTCCCGTAGTTTGTCAGTTTCTCTCTCGCTTCCTCCCACGTTGTGTCTATATCCATCAGAAACACCTTTGCTCTGTAGCGTACATCGGGCAGAGGGTGGCTGAAAGCACTAGCGACAAAGCCGAGGAGAGATTTGGGCAGCGGTGTTGTGACGAGATGCGGATGCGAGCTCGACAAACTGATCACTTTAACCTTGAATTTTCTCTTGTTGTTCAAGAGAGACAAAGGCAGCGTGCCTCTGCTCACTGGGAGGATAGCCCTGTTGTTCGATGTTGTGCCTTCGATGAACAAAAACACCGTCTTTTTGCCGACGCTCGTCAGATCAGTCACAAAGTCACCACCACCGTTGCTTGACGAAGTGGGAGCAGAGTGAATCACCGGCTTTGACAGAGCAAACATGAACGCCCCAAGCTGGGAATAACGACGCAGTCTGCCGAGGTTGTCCGGTATGAGGAACACACAACTGCCTATAGACGCATCAGCCAGCGTAGCCAGCACAGCCGCATCTAGAGGCGAAGAGAAATTCACAATGACCAGATCAGACACATGCGGACGATTGACTCGCGTCAATGTCGTGTTCGACTTTTTGATTCCGTCCACAACAACCTCAATCTCACTGATGTTGAAGCACAGCAGCAGGGCTAACCGCTGGATGGATTGGTGCAGTGGTGCCAGCGGCGTAGTCAGCACAAAGAGCAGACCCAGAACCAGCACGATCGGCACCCTCACGAGGAATATCACGGCTGTGATGGCCTGTGCTGCTATTCTTTTCAGTGGGCTTGTGCTGGTGATGGCGGGGGTGGGTAGAGGCATGAAGGGCGAGATGCCCGTTGCGCGGTCTCTCCAGTTTGAAAATTTCTCCATGCGTGGTCCGGAAATACAGGGGCGGAAAATGCGGTGTGTACTAGGGGTTGTGTTATATTGATCTCGGGTGCGGATGGTGTGTTGCTGTTGCTGTTGTCATATGGCGATGGAGGTGTTTGTTGATCCTGTCCGGGTCGCACCGCTCGCTCGATGTAATTTTTCCACTTTTTGAAGGGAACTTCTACGGAATTTCAGCATTTTAACCATTTTGGAGATGGTCAATTATGCGCTTTGCTGACATTGGGGAATATTTTGGTATCATTGGATAGATAATGAGCTGGAGAGTATAAATATGTTATTATATTTTCAATTATTGGGGATCTTCATGAGTAGAATGGCCGAAATACGTCGCTGCTCTTAGTCTTTGCGGAAAATGACGACGGACGTATTGGCGACTTGCATCCACAGCTGAACTCTTTCTCGCTACTTTTCATTTAGGCGCGCGTGGCAGAATGTACAACAATAAACGAGTGACCTCAGTATCTTGTGAGGGCAGCTCGAAACCCTGCAGCGGAGTTCGAGAGAGGCCTATAATAAATAAGCTCGCCGACACCAACCACCGTTTACCCCGGACAGTTGCTGTCTGAGCAGATGGGGACAGAGTGCTGCACTGTCAGCGGCCCGCAGACGCAGCATATGTGGTGTCTGACGCACGCACACTTCGAGTGGGAGCATCTTAGCGAGCATCCAGATGGTCTAATGATCTGATATTATATATTCAGTTGCCTGATTATCACCATTAACCTGTAACAAAGCCAAAGCAAAGCAAACACAGAACCAAGACAGCGTGCCCCGCCCAAATCTATTTCGGGCCAGCCCAAAAAACGGCGCAGACGCAGCGAGCGCACGTCAAAACTGAGAGCAGGTGGATTGACTGTGAAACAGACACCTGGCACTGACTGCAAGCTCAGATAACACAAAGCACTCACATACTGATAGCTGCCGTTTCATTCTGACTATTATTTTTAGTGTTTAGCTTGATCCACGAGGTAACCCCTACACGTTCGCTCGCTTGCCCTGTGTTTACTTTTCAGAGAATAGTGCTTAGGAGGCTTGTACCCCTTTGATCCCGCGTTATTCCCAGCCACTGCATACTCCCACAGCACCACCTGTACACCTCAAGAAATGGCTAAAACTACATCGACGAAGCCGCCGTCGCTCACGACCTCGACTTCGAGCTCTGCAACGGCAAAAGGCACATCCGAGAGCTCTTCCGACTCCAGCTCCAACTCCAACTCCATGCCCTCAATGACAGCTTCGTCATCCTCTGGATCATACACAACCCCAGCAATGACTATCCCACCCTCTTCTGATAACCCATACCTCTGGAAAAACACACAACCGTCAGGCACGGTGTTCATATGTCTCGGTGCGGTGGTGGGCGCAGTTCTGCTGGCGTTCATGGGCATGATGATATGGCGCACATCGCGAGCCAAACGACTCACAAAGTTGACTAAAGAAGGATCAGGGTTCAACCATGAGCCGACATTCTATGGTGGGTCGAGACATTACGCTGGCAAGAATTCAATGTCTGTGCCGCTGGTGGGCACCGGCGTTTCGTATGACACGGAGTCATATGCGGATACATCGTTTGGTCAACTACGGCAATCTTCGCCGTTCCGCCCGCAGACGTTCATTTCTCCTCTTGGTGCTTCTGATTCGCTAGGTTACACCCGCCGCTCGTCATCCATGGAAATGCTAGCGGAGTACGGGCGCGCGCCGCGGTCTATGGCTGATAGTCATCATCGAGGCACGCGCGGACACACTCCGGGATCTGGGTCTGGATCGCTTGGGAATGCGTCGCTGCAGCCTCCGAACACCGAAGCGGGAGAAGTACAGCTGAGTCCACCGCCACGGGCTAGTGAGTCACCAGTGAGGCGGGGAAGACTGGAGCACAAGAAGATTCCTAGTATATACCTAGATGAGTTTCTGGATGGAGTTATCGACCCAAAGGATGACGACAACCGCTGAAAGATAGAATACTATGGAATAATATGGGCCATCGCTTTTCTTCACTTTGTAATTAGAACGAAAGAGTGAGGGAAAAGATTAGTGGAAGATAGTAATAATGAAGGTATGATAGAAAAAGAAAGGCACGGAAAAACTCCAGGCTTGAACTGTTTTTTTTTGGATGTGTTTCGCATTCACATTATAGTACAACCTTTACTGCTCTCACCCTCGTTCGCAGCATTGGCGCCCTTGGGCTTAGCGGTCAACGCACAGCGCGCAGCCTCGGTGAACACCTCGTTCACACCTCTATTCTTCATCGCTGAACACTCGAGGTACCGCAGCGCGCCGATTCTCTTCGCCACAGCGAGTCCCTCCTCGTAGCTCACGAGCCGCTTAGTCCGCTGCTGCCCGTCCTGGATCACATCGCCGTTCATCCCCGTGTTGAGATCGTCGTTGTTCCTCAAGTCGCACTTGAGAGCAACGAGCACGAGTTTCACTCCCTCGCAGTGCTCCAGGATCTCCCCTACCCACTTATTCTCAACGTTCTCAAGCGAGTCCATCGAGTCGATTGAGAAACACAGCATTATCGTATGCGTATCGCTGTAACTCAGAGACCGGAGTCTGTCGAACTCTTCCTGTCCCGCTGTGTCCCACAGCGATAACTGCAGTTGCTGTCCGTCGATGAAAATGTCGTGGATGTAGTTTTCGAAAACTGTGGGCTCGTACACTTGTGGGAAGTATCCGCGCGTGAACACGTTCAGCAGCGACGTCTTACCACACGCACCATCGCCCAGAATGACTATTTTACGCTGAACTGAGTGCGCAAAGCGAGCTGGTTAGTTAAACTGTGTGTCTGCAAACGTGGGCTGGTGTGATACGTACTTGGTTTCTTGGTTCCTCCACAGAGAGGCATTGTTCGAATGAAAAAGGATGATGGTGATGAAGTGGTGATTCGCGATGTCTAAGCGCAAGGTCGGAATTGTAGAATGCAAAAAGATGATTGTTTGTTTTTGTTTTCTTCACTTTCAATGTAAACAGAACAGTCCAAAATAAAAATAATAAAATCGAGCAAACAACAACAACAACAACAACAAGAACAACAGAGATGGAGCAAAAAAAGGGAACAGACAAGCAGGACAAAGGAGTGTAGCGATATATAGACACTTGAACAGCAAGAGTCCGTACCGGTTTGAGTGTGCTGAGCGTTGATTATCCACCGGGCAGAAGCTGAAGGGGTTGAGAGTTGAGCTGTGCGCTGTGCTCTCTGCTGGCGCCTCGTGATCTCATCAGCAGGCGGTCTCGGGGGCGTGCGCGCACCGGTTTTCTAGCTGGGTGTCGTTGGGCGGTGTTCTTCTTGGGGCGGTTGTTGATCGGGAGGTGGTTGTGTGGATATTGCTGGTTTTGACTTTCAACTGACAACATGGCGGCGAAGACAAAGAGGAAGACAGACAATGAGCTAGCGCGGCACTTGCGGCCTGCTCAGACCCAGTCGCAACCCCCCAAGGCTCCCGCTACGTCGCGTCTCAAGAAGAACCCTCTTTTTGCTGCTCTGCAGACATCAAAGCCGAAAACTGCATCTACGCCGGTGGCGCGGACGCAGCTGAAAGCGAACTCTTTAGCAAAGGCACTGAGTGAGCCCGGAACCACCAAAAAGGCAGCCTCAAAAGTGCAGAAACCGGCAAAGGCCACACCAAGTGGCCCTACTGCTGCTGCTGCTGCTGCTAAGAGTCTACACGAGAGACTGGGTGTCAAGTTGGCGGGTAAGCAGGGCAAGGCCACCAAGACTGGTAATGGTACAGCCAAATCGGGCACGACGGTCAAATCAACGCCGATTGCACCGGTCAATTTCCGCAGGACAGAACCACAAGACACCAAAAAGACAAAGAAAACAAAAAAGCCTCAAACATCGGATGAAAACTTAACTTTCAAACACATTTCGAAACCAAAGTTTGTGAGAATACGTAATCTCGATATAGACACGTCAATCCACGATGTGCGGCAGGTCATGGAGACCATAGGCGAGGTTAAGAAGATCTTGCTGAAACGCGAAAAGAGCAGGTCGCTGATGACGGAGGTTTTCTTCAAGAATGAGAACCTGCTGCCCGTTGCAATGCAGAAACTCGATAACAGACGCGCCGATGGTCGGATCATCTCGTGCGTTATCACGTCGGACACGGAGATCCTCTCGTCGAAGGACTGGTCGCTGTTCGTCACTGAGCTGAAGGACCCGAACGACACGGACGTCGAGTTCACGCGCGGCGAGGGCGCGCGCAGGAGAGCGGCGGTGCCCCAGCCTCTCTCATACGGACCCTCCGAGGATTACGCGAGGTACTTGCAGAATGGCCATTACTATCAGAAACCAGTGGCACATACTCCAACTGGGCCTCGTCTCTACAGTGATTTTGAGAGAAAGTGAAAGACAAAAGGAAAAGGACAATTGTGACATAGTTGATATAACTATTATTGTATGTATTATTTACTACGAATATTTCTTTATTCATTCGGGTATTCTTATAGTGTAGTCGAATAAGGTGATGTGTTACCCGGCTCTGCGTCTAGATGCTATGAAAAAAACGGGTTGAATCGCTTGACGAACGCGCGACCGACCAGACCACCAGCCACGACGAAGCACAACAACGACAAACACATGCTTTCTGCAGTCAGGAATCTCTGGCAGGGGCGCAGCAGCAGCAGCGCTCTCTTGCGCCCGGTGCCTCGGGTGAATGCAACACGTAGTATCGGCCTGCTGTCAAAGCTGCATCCCGCAGCTGGCTCCTTCAAAACGCAGAAAAGAGTCGGACGCGGACCAGGAAGTGGGTTAGGAAAGACATCCGGACGTGGTCAGAAAGGTCAGAAGGCGCGCGGCAGCGTGCGGCCGTGGTTCGAGGGTGGCCAGACGCCCATCTGGAAACTGTTCCCCAAGCGTGGATTCTACCGGTTTAACCAGTGGGACCTGAACGAGGTGAAGCTGGTGCGCATAGCTGAGTTCTACCACAGTGGGAAACTCGGGCTTGCGGAGGGCGAGACGCTGACCATGGCGGGGATGAAGCGGTGCGGGCTGATCACTGGGCCGCTCAGGGATGGTGTGGCTGTGCTCGGGACGGGGAAGGAGAGGTACGATGTGCCAATCGCGATCGAGGCGACGAAGGCTTCGGGGCCGGCAATTGAGGCGATTGAGCGCGCGGGTGGTACGTTTACCTCGAGGTTCTACAGTCCGGCATTAGGGTTCCGGGTGCACCATGCGCCAACGTGGTTTTTGAGAAAGCGCGGATACCTGCCATTGCAAGCGAAACCCATTGCCAGAAGGGACATTTTGAATTTCAGCAATCCGGACAGACGGGGATATCTGTACAAGGCGGCAAAAGATGGCGAGGTGGATGAGAAGAATGCGATTACGCAGAGCTCAAAGAGCCGCGTCAAGAAGAGTGCGCTCGAGGAGCAGCTGGATAAGACGCTCGCTGGGAATGGTGTCCAAAAGTGCACAGAGGGGTTCACGCAGAGCAAACTGGTGTCGTTCAAGAACTTGACTATTTAAAGCCCTCGACATGTAAATATTTCTTATTAAAATACAACATCGCTTCGCAGCACCCATTTCTCTCCGTTTGTAACTAGCTCGGCCTCGTGTAGCAGACAATCATCTCCGTGCTTGTGCAGTAACGCCATACCTTTCCCTGGATGTATATTACGCGCCTCAACTTTTCGGCGCCCACTTGCAAAATCGTCAATATGGAAAATTGTCCCACCACCACTGAACTCCTCGTCGCCAGTCAAATAAATAAGTAGTGTCCACTTAGTCACGCCCCGTCGCACACCCTTGGGATCAACCTGCGATCTCACGCTCTCATCGTAGTGCTTGCCGAAATAATGGCCCGCACGATACCGGTATATCCTAAGCTGCGGGTTCAGTCCGATCGCACGGGCAAACTCGTCTCGTATCCAGCTATTGTCTGGGTTATCGTCATACTCGTCAGTGTGCATCAGTGTCCGATGCAGGTGCTCCCACAGCGCACCCGACGCAGCGTAGTCCGTCGTCATCGCGCGGTCGTTAACCCGCGCAGCGTAGTCTCTACTCTTGATCAGCGGTGTCGTCTCGAGACTCATCCCCGTGGTGAATGAGCTGATCAGTTGGTTGCATACCTCCGTGGTGAAGAACCTCGGTATCAGGATGATCTGGCCTGCGGACTCGGATTCGGGGGATATCTGCATGTGTGGGTCTGGGGTTTTTTGGGAATGCTCAAACAGACATCGCGGAAATGTATATGTGAGTGAATCCGCCTCAGTTGGCTTCTTTTGCTGTTTCCTTGCCATTTTTGCCGGAGAATAAGATGTTCGAGTTGCGCCTTGTCGGGTGCTACAGGTCAAAATGACAGACCCGGTAAGCTTCGTGCGTGCGGGGACAAGGTTTCAGTACTGACTTTGTGGACATCATCACACACCGGAGGGAAACTCATAAGAGCCGTGATCTGATTAGCAGAAATGATTTCAAAATGGTCGGGTGCATGCTCTTAACTATGGTAAAAAGTAGACTGGCTCTGCCAGTTTCGCAGAAATCAAAAATATTGAGCAGCAGTGGCGCGCCACTGGGGTGTTAAAAAGAATGGTCCCTAGCAGGATCGAACTGCTGATCCCCGCGTTATTAGCACGATGCCTTAACCAACTGGGCCAAGGGACCTTCACGGGGCTTCGAATTTTTTCACATCTTCAGACAGACTCAGACAGGGAGGGATCTTTGAACTTGGCTCTACGTAATATCTGACTTCTTTATATCGGCAAAAGTATTACCCATCTAATGGTTTCAGCTGCCTTCTGTAGGAATTTACTTAAAAGATTGAGCAAAGCACTTTTCAGTGTGTTAACTCAGCGATGTGATGTTTCGACCCGCAGAGTAAGATGGGCGGACTGACAATACCACTAAAAAAAACTACAGTAAATCGCCGAGAAATAAAATAAAAGCCAGAACCCTTAAATTACCAAGGAGCAATTAGTGTTCATTTTATGCTTGTCCTATGCTAGATATCACAGTTGTTCAGTCCGGTGAAGCGCGTGGGACCACATGGCCAGTATATTTGGTAACGTCAAAACACTGTAGTGATAAATTTATAAACAACCTATAGGAAATGCAAGAACAAACATACAACCCCTCAATCAATCTCATCATCCGCATCCGCACCAGCGTCCACGTCCTCCGACGCAACGAGCTCAAATTTGAGAATAACACCCACGTCCCCATTGTCTACTCCATCAGGCGCACCTGGATCCTTCTTCTTCAAAACCCACCTCACGCTCTTGGAATCCTCGTGACTCGACATGAATGACGTGAGATATTCTGACAGGTTCATATCGAACCCACCGGGAAGACAAATGACAAACTTTGAGTCCTTCAGCGAGAGATACCGGTTGAAGAAATCAAGCTTGTACGTCTGTCCCGGGGTGAACGTGAACTTTGCAAGATTATCAGCAGAAGTGAAAAATGACTGCCTCTTTCCTGAGTCACGCGGAACCGCGAGCTGAGGAACATGCTCCTCGACCCACTCGCCCAAGTTCTCAGTGACAACGCCAGTAGCATCACTTGTAGTCTCCTCGTCCTCTCCGAGACTTATAGCGTTGAAGCTGCTCAGAACCTTTCCGTACAGATACGGCTTTTCGGCGTACAAGTCACCGTCAACACTGGGGTCAACGGCCCACTTGAAGATCTTGAAACCGGCAGACATCCCACGCGGGAGGTAGTCCTTCAAGGGGAAATCGAAATCGTTGCCAAAGAGAAGCTCATCACCTGTAATTTCATAGGATGGCGAGAAGTGAATCTCCAGCGACAAGTTCATGTCCTTTCGGCTGTCCACGTCAAAGTACGCGCTGTTCCGCTTTGACTCAGCCTTGTGGGCCGGAGCCCCCAGGAAATCCTTCACCCTGACCCATACTTTAAAATCTCCGAGTGAGGAGCGGATGTGTAGAGGTATTTCAGAGTTGACCGCAACGGTCTCGTACGCGGGCTCCCCGGCGTAGCTGCTAGAAGCCGAAATTTGGAGCAGGTACGGCGCCCGAGCAGCCGCCGCCGACTGGTTCGTGTCCGTCTGTGCCATTGTACCCGACCAGAGCCACGACATGCCTTATTCTATCAATCTCACCCTGCCGACCCAAACCCCCAAACCCCCACAAGCCAGCCAAGCTTGCTACTCCAGCGCACGATAACGGCCCGAGCGTGCACCGCCCAATGTACCCCGACTTTATGAGCCCCACACTTCTTTTCGCGCAGCATCACGATCGTCGTGATGCCCTCTGTCCTCTGGGTGGCTCGGACAACGTCTCTCCAGCACCGAGAAAGGACACCCTCCGAGACAGCACAAAAAGAAAGAAAAAAGGTACATCCTTTTTCCTCCCTTCACACCCTCCCCCAGAAGGTCAAAAAATATATCCTCTCACGGATAAGGTGAGGGCGCCGGGATCACTTGTGTGCAACAGCAGACCCAAAAAATTAGCATGCAGGTGTATCCCATATCGTGTGTCGAGTGCCGTCGGCGGAAGATAAAGTGCAATAAGCTCAGCCCTGTTTGTAACCAATGTATTAAAAGACATACAACATGCACATATCCTGAGAAGTTCCGGTCGATAGAAGTTGAGACTTTGATCGAGGATAATCCCAAACCAATATTGGAAAGACGCACGTCGCATAAATCGAGCAAAAGCAGTCGTTCTGAAAGTCTCGAGCTACCGGACCCAGCGGCTAGGTCACCGGGTCCCAAGCTCGAGGACGATGCGTTGAGGGAAAAGGAGCTGTTGGCAAGTGCCCGTACACCCCTTTTGACTGTGGAGAATACGGATAATCAAAGCAGCAGGAACGGGAGAGAGAGCGACGAAGGTAACGAGGCGGCGGAAGAGGAAAATATTATCGACTCGCTACAAAAGGAGAACGATGTGCTCAAGTTGAAACTGAAAGATATGCGTCTTCGGATGAGGAAAAGTCGGCTGGACTATCGGGGCAACCGTGGGTTTGACGACGAGGATGATTACAGAGCACCCACAGACACAGGTGAGCGGTACTATGGTCCAAATTCTACTGAGTTCATGATTAGTTCTGCAAAGAAGAACATCTCCGAGTTTGACAACTATATCAAGGTGAAACGGCAGATGAGCCAGAAGCGCGACCTGCCCATCTTGACGGATGAACACCTTCAAATAAACGGCGACAAGAAGCCGAGCAGATCCGCACGGCACGCCGCCACATCACCACACAACATTTCTCTTATAACAAAACTGGTCAAGCGGTTCTTCCGTTTCAAGAACCATTATGTGAACTTCATTTCTGAGAAGCCGCTTTTGGATTTTTTGTCCAACTATGCGAAAATCAAAGAGTGGTCTAACGACGACGACCTGTTACTTATTCTGGTCATCCTGATCACCACCCTGAGGTGCCTCGAGCCCGACAACCAGCTACTGGTGGAGAACAACATCAGCTACCATAAGCTAAGAGGCCGGTTGTACAAGCAGTACAAGAACCTGAAGAACGGTATTTCGATCGAGACCGTGCGGAGTCTTGAGGCGTATGTGTTGGAGTGTGAGGACCTGTTTTACAACGACCAGATTGAAAAGAGTTGGGTGTTGCTATTTCGCATTGTGAGTTCTGCGTACTCTTTGGGGCTGCATGTCTACGACAAGAGCATATTGGACACGCTGAAAGACGAAGGTGGTAACGCGGGCGAAAGTGAGCGGAGTCTCGAGATAATACACAACCACCCGCGCACATCTCTGTGGTTAACGATCAATTTCAATTCTGCTGTTCTGTGCTCGATCCTGGGTCGGCCAAACCCTGTGACTTTCAACTTCCAGCCGTTGTTGCGAAACTATGAGATTCGGTTGAATTACAAGATTGGGGTTTCCGAGCTGATCAAGCGGTCAACCAACGTGCTCATCGAGAGTTATAAAGTTGAAATTGACTACGATACAATTCTGGAGATTGACGACGACTTTGAAAGTGAGATGATGATTTATGAGAAGATTCTATCAGAAACAAGGGCTCTGAGACAACAGGTTAAGAACTTTGAAAAGCCAAGCCACATCACGTTGCCATTCAGGACGGGGGAGCAAGAGGGCCGGAAGAGAAGGAGACTCTCAACCGTGAAATCGTTCTCGCACGGTGAGCTCGGCTCGATTCTCAACGATTGCCCATTCGACTATCGGTTCACTGTTCTGCGGCCGTATGTCAGCGAAGATGGCGTTATTGACGACTCGGGCTACTGTTTACTGCAAACGGACTGCGAGACGCTATGCGACTTGATCTTGATCTGCGGCAACAGATCCAAGTTTCACCAGCATTTCATGGCGACACACAAGAACTCGACGGAAAAATGCATAGATGCGGTGCTGAAAGTGCTCGAGCACTGTTTATCGCTTTCGGAAATACTCAAGGAAAAAATGAACACAACGGACATCCAGTCTATTTATCCGTTTTTCTACTGTTTTGCATACCAGTCGTTTGTGGTGATTTACACATTCATGCATCTTGGATTCAACCTCATTGCAGACTATCATGCCAAGATCTTCTTCATGCGCGAGCAATTGCTCAAGTTGTTTCAGCTGGTGGGGCCAGATTTATGGAGACCCAGCGCAGCCAGAGTCGTACAGTACATCAACGAAATGTGCGATAATTTCTTCAAGTTGTACAACGAAAAGATCGGCAAGATGTCTGAGACACCAGTGGGGCTTGCGCCGATCATCAGACCGGGACAGCAGCGCAGCACGGCTGTGCCTCCCGGGCTGTCGTTCACGTCTCTGAGGTCGCCGCACGTCAGCGTTGCGCACCTGCCGCCTCCACCAACGGCCCAGGAGCACGCTCTGGGTGTGCCACTGCAGAGCATCCCGGAGAAATTCCCGCCGATGAGTATCGTCGCTGTTGCTGCGAACGCGGAAGAGCAAGCACAGCAGCAGATCCCACCACCGCCGCGCACAGGCAGCAACAGCAATTTTTACCCACCCACCCCCGGTGCATTTTACAGCGGGAACATGACTGCGTCGCAGATGTCACTGTCGAACTACAACATTGATTACTATAATGGACAGCCAATGTTCCCCGTTGACGATGGTGTTCCCGTTGATCCGCTTTTAGGGTTTGACCTGAATGATCCGTTCTTCATACAGAACCCAGCCAACTTCAACGTTGCGAGACCTGCTCCACTGCAACAGCGCAGCGACACCAACGGGATCGTGCAGTACATTGACGGGGATCTTGACTCGAGGAGCGGGGGCCAGCCTGAGCGTCCGCGTCCGGATACCCGTGATAGCGTTGATTCATTCAGCGATAATGTTGAGATGATGGTTGATTGGGTTACATGAAAGAAGAAAAAATATGTATAATTCTGTATTCTTATAACTACTCTATAATTTTTTGATTTGACTGTTGTCTAAAGCGGGTTCTATAATTTATCCCTTTTGAAATGGAACCAATCCCATTAGAGTAGCCCGCCCGCTACAGATCATCAAGAGATCCGATCCGGCGCTGTATGCAATTGTATGAACCTGTGTTCTCAAAAGCCGCGCCCACCTCTCCCCTCTCGCCGAGCATCAACCAAAAAAAAAAAACCATATACACACAGGCTCTCTAATAATGACGAAATCATACATCGAGACCCCACTAATCGACTCGCAACCGCTATCGTCAATAGCGGGCTGTCGCGTGATGCTCAAGTGCGAGTACACGCAACCATCAGGCAGCTTCAAATCTCGCGGGATCGGTCACTTGGTAGACCGCGGGATCGAGGACGCGCGTAAGTCAGGACTGAAGCCGCACTTCTACGCGTCGTCGGGCGGGAACGCGGGGCTGGCTGCTGCCGTCGCGGCGCTGCGCTACTCCGCGCCGTGCACCATCGTCGTGCCAACGTCGACGAAACAGCGCATGCTGGACAAGATCAGGGCCGCGGGCGCAGAGGTGATCGTGCACGGTGCGCACTGGGGCGAGGCCGACGCGTACCTGCAGAAAGAGGTGATGGCGGGAGCGTGTGCTGCGGGCAGCGTGCACCCGGTGTACTGCCACCCCTTTGACGACCCTGTGGTTTGGGAGGGCCACTCGTCGATGATTGACGAGATGGTGGAGAAGCTCAGGGAGGAGGGCGCGCTCGGTAAGCTGCGCGCCGTGGTGTGCAGCGTGGGCGGCGGTGGGCTGTTCAACGGGATAGTTGCCGGGTTGAAGAAACACGGGCTGGATGAGGTGCGTGTCGTTGCGGTCGAGACGGTGGGTGCTGCGTCGATGTACAAGGCGCTCCAGGCGCGGCAGGTGGTCAAGCTGATGCAGCTGTCGACGGTTGCCGTATCGCTGGCGGCGCCATACGTCTCTGCGCAGACGCTGAAGTATGCGCTGGAGCACCACACACGGCCGATCCTGAAGCAGGACCTCGAGGCTGTGGATGCGTGTCTACGGTTTGCGGACGATCACAACGTCATTATTGAGCCGGCGTGCGGTGCGGCGTTGTCGGTGGTTTACGATGGCCAGATCGAGTCGCTCGTGGGGCAGCTGGCGAGCGACGACGTGGTGGTTGTGATTGCGTGCGGAGGCTCGTCCACGACGTACAAGGACCTCGTTGTTCTCGATCGGGAGCTGACCGCCGCAGAGGTGTGTCTGTGAAGTTGAGAGAGAGAGAGAGACAGAACATACAGTCGATTTCAGCCGGTTGGCGCCCTGCCCAAAAGGATCACCACCGCCGGAAAGGATTTATGTTGCGCACAAGGGAATGAAAGGTTCTCCCAAGAATTACCGCGGCGCCAAAGAACGGGGACTGCCGGAAACAGATGAGTAGTGCCACAACCAACGAGTACGGAATGAGGTCGTGTCTGTGTGGGGATGTCTGGAAGAAGACATCAATCTGGGGCCTGCCTTTGAAGCGGCGGCTTTCCGTGGTGAAAAGCATGTTGTTTTTCTCATGTAAATATTTCTCTTGAAATGAGGTAAACCAGTCTATGACGGACTGCTCTCTGGTATCTGCTGGAAATCCCACACCTTTCAAGTTATCTTGCCTCATGCTTCTAAGAATTTTCCTTGATTCTCTGTCGAAGGGAGAGAAGAACTTTTCGTGTAAATCAAGATCGGTAAAAGTGCAATCTTTGATCTCAGTGAACAGAGCATCTTCCACAACAGCGCGAGTTGCGCTCCCCACATGCTGTGTGGAGGTCCTCCGGGGGGGTGTGCTTGGAGCTATGTCTTGAACGGTGCTGACAGGATGACTGGTACGAGGAGGCGGTGGAGTTCGCGGGCGGGCGGGGGCGATGTGGGCGACAGCTTCAATAATCTGGTAGACAGCAGTCCAAACGGCTACGTCACGAGATTCGTCGGTGGCGTCACGAGATTCGTCGAAGGTGATGCTTCCTAGGCGTCGAAACTCGTCGAGATTTATCGTTCCGTTTCGGACAAGCCTGAGTATAGAGAAAATTTGCTCCGACAATGAGTCTCGTCTGTCCGGTAAAGTGAGTAAATCTGCCGCTGGAGCCAGGAGTAGAGCTCCCAGGAGCTTCTCAACGTTTTCTTGTTCCGAAGTGCCGCCATCTTCGCCTAGCTTTTCCAGAAGCGAATAAACTTCATGATCGAGAGGGTGCTCCGAGATGATCTCGAGGTCGCTCGGCTTCAGGGCCATATTCCTAGGGTATGTGCTTGCCCTGTGTTGTGCTGAGAGAGAGAGTGGAGTGATGAAGAAGCGAGACTCGGCAAACGACCACAAACAAACGCAGATCAACTGTCCAGGGCCCTGGCCCTGGCGGATCAGAAAACCAAAAAAAGCTACAACAAAATAAAAAGAATATTGATCCCACAAAAACCGGGGCCGCGGTATTCGCACGACTCATCTGTTTCCGACAATCCCCGTTCTTGGGCGCGGCGGTAATTCTTGTGGGAACGTTTTCATTTCCTTGTGCGCGACATCGATTGTTTCCGCCTACTCCTCAATCCTTTCCGGCGATGGTGATCCTTTCGGGCAGGGCGCCAATCGGCTGACATCGACTTTATATAGATAGAGCGAGGTTAGTTTAGACACTACCCCAACAGAGTCAGCGTGGCCCGAGTCACTCAGAGACTCTGCCACCCAGAGCACGAACCTTAAAACCGCTACTGCTACAACGGCTGTGGCCTCCACACAACGGCGGCGTTCTAGAGCACGCGGCCAGGCGCGCCCAGCGGCCTATCAGAGTGTCCGGAATACGGCTCTCTGAAAACGGGGCGCCTCCAGGCGACGGGATCCGCGTGTCGCGCGGCCCGATGCGCCTCCCCCAGCGGCTCCTCAGACTTGCCTCTGCTCAGTCCAGACCAGACGAGAACGAGAACTATGAGTGCGAGTGAGTCTCCGTTGCGCCTATCTCTGGGGAAGGGGGTTGTTCTTGACTCTGCTTATACATATAAATATACATAGACATAGCACATCCCCTTTTACTTCTCAACCAACCCTGTTGCGCCTGTTTTTAGTAGTCATCATCATGACCATCACATCACCACCACCACCCACGGGTGTCCCGCTGCCATATGTCCAAACACCGCTGCTCGAGTCGCTCGCGCTGTCGCGCCTCGCACACTGCCGCGTGTTCCTCAAGTGCGAGTACGCACAGCCCTCAGGCAGCTTCAAGTCGCGCGGGATGGGCAACCTCGTGCTGCAGGGCGTGCGCGAGGCCGACGAGCTGGGCCAGCACGCGCACTTCTTTGCGTCCTCGGGCGGGAACGCAGGGTACGGCGCCGCGCTCGCTGCCAGGACGTACGGCGCGCCGTGCACCGTTGTCGTTCCCACAACCACGCCAGCACGGATGAGACACAAGATCGAGGCCACGGGCGCGGTGGTTGTCGTGCACGGTGCGCACTGGGCCGAGGCGGATGAGTTTCTGCGGCGCGAGTTCATCGATAAAGTTGACTTGGGAGTGTACCCCGTTCACTGCCATCCGTTCGACAAGGCTGCGATATGGGATGGCCATTCGACGCTTGTGGATGAGATCATCACGGGGCAGCAGCTGACACCGGGCGAGCTCAGCAGGCTGCGGGGCGTGGTGTGCAGTGTTGGCGGCGGCGGGCTGTACAATGGAATAGTGCAGGGTTTACAGCGTCACGGCAGGCACGATACGGCTGCAATTGCGGTTGAGACCAAGGGCGCGCCCACGTTGCACAGTGCGCTGCAGCGGGGGGAAGTCGTCAAGCTGGAGTCGGTGAACACGGTTGCAACGTCAATCGCGACGCAGTACGCCTCGAGCATGTGCCTTGAGCTAGCGCGCAAGCACGCAACGACATCCATACTCGTGAGTGACGAGCAGGCCATTGCGGCAGCAGTCAGGTTTGCAGACGACCACAACGTTGTGGTTGAGCCGGCGTGCGGGGCGGCGCTGGCACCGGCTTACGACGGGCTGCTGGATGGGTGCATCGACGGGCTCAGTCCGGAAGATGTCGTTGTGATTGTTGTGTGCGGCGGGTCTGCCACAACCGTTGATGACCTCGCGAGGTACAAATCCGAAATGACTACCACCTGAATGAAGAAAGAGAGAGCAAATAAGCTGCTGCGGTTAAGGTTCCGGGGGGGAAGGTTGAGCCGCGCACGCCGCCACAGCCTTGATCGGGGGGCTAAGCCTCGGCCGTTTTTTCCCCCCCGTTGCGGCTGTTTCAGACAGCGCGCGAGTACGGCGTAAATTAGTAATAGGGGGTAGAGGGAGAGATAGCTGAATAATGATATATGGGCGTGAATACGAACGGTTGGGGGTGATAAACGAGGTGCAGCGGTAGCCGGTTGTCGAAGTCGGAGTGTCCCGCCCGATATCCCCATCAGCTGAGCCGGCCGCCATCTCACGAGACGTCAGGGGGATGACCGGCGGGCGCGGGCGCAATTGTTTGGTTTGCGGTTGGCAGTTTGGTAGTTGGCAGTGGGCGGTTGTTGGCGGTGCGGTGACTGCGATTATTGTTCTGCGCCGTGCGTTCTTGTGCCGTCAGTACCCCACAGATGCGTCGAGATACAGAGAGAGAGAGGCGAAGGCGAGAGACATCAGTCTCAGCCACTCCCACAGCGATAGCGGCCTGAGCACTATGACGCGCACTTTATGCACTGTGCGCGAGTCCCGCGGGTCGGGCTCCATCTGGGTTATTATATATATACTGCCCCCCGTATCCCCCTTTATTCTTTTTCGTTCTTCTACCGTATACTTATTATTCACTCAGCAACAAGATGTCTGACGATTTAACAATGGACGAACACCCAAAGATAGTGAGGAACAACTCCGACAATTTGCTCGACGACGAGAGTTTCACCAAGCCCAATGTCCCCCACCAGGCGCCTGGCCCCAAACCGATAGTGACCAAGCAACCCACCTCGAAGGCCGACATGCAGGCTCCGTTTGCGTTCGAGTGGGAAACCCCCAAGAACGGCGGGTACGGCAAGTTTGTCGATGCTGTTGGTGGGTTTTTCGGTGGCATTGGCATGATCCCGTGCTGCCCCTGCCCCAACCCGTACAAGGAGGTCAACCAGGGTAACGTTGGGCTGATCACCAAGTTTGGAGAGCTGTACAAGGCCGTTGACCCCGGTCTCGTCAAGGTGAACATCTGGTCCGAGAAGCTGTACACCGTGTCCGTCAAGATCAAGATCATCGAGATCCCGCAGCAGCAGTGCATGACGCGCGACAACGTGAACATCTCGCTCACGTCGGTGCTGTACTACAACATCACCGAGCCGCACACTTCGTATTTCGCAATCACCGACATCAACTCTGCGCTGGTTGAGCGCACGCAGACGACGCTGAGACACGTTGTCGGGTCGCGGAACCTGCAGGATGTGATTGAGCGCCGCGAGGAGGTTGCCGAGCAGATCCAGGAGATCATCGCGGAGACGGCCACCTCTTGGGGCGTGCACGTCGAGAGCATCCTGATCAAGGACCTGATTTTGCCCACGCAGGTGTCGCAGTCGCTGTCGATGGCGGCGGAGTCCAAGCGGATCGGTGAGAGTAAGATCATCACTGCGCGCGCCGAGGTGGAGAGCGCCAAGCTCATGCGCAAGGCCGCCGACATCCTCGCCTCGAAGCCGGCAATGCAGATCAGGTACCTCGACGCGATGCAGAACATGGCCAAGCAGGCCGGCTCGAAGGTTATCTTCATGCCTAGCTCGGGCGAGATTGAAATGACTGCGGGTAACAACATTGGCAGTTACTCTGGCGGCGCTGCAGGGCCGTCTTCGGATGCGCCACCGGCCCCACAGCATGAGCTCACTGCTAACCACAGTGGTATGAATGCGCGCAATGCAGTCGACACGATCGCACTACAGGAGTCGATCAACCGTTAATCTTGCGCGGTCCAATTCGTCGGGAGTTGATAAGCTGAAAATCCTCCTCCTCTATTATTTTAATTTTTAATTTGTACTTGTGATGATTTGTTACGACATGGTCAATACATTCGCTTAATATTTGATATACTGATGTATTCAAGTCATAGTTGGTTCTCCGTGCGCGACTCAACGAAGGTGGTGAAGCAGAAACTAAAGCCGAAGGGTCGCTCTTCACCGCCCGCAACACACCACCCTCTATCCCCCACAACCACCCACACACTTCAAATGTTCTCACAGAACGACCAGCTGATCCAGCAGCTATGGCAGTACGACCAGGCGAAACACAAGCTGCGCCAGGAACAGCAGCAACAACAGCAGCAACAGCAGCACACGCGCCTGGGCGACTACACCCCCGAGCTGATCACAACGGCCGAAGGCGACGCCGCAAGCGAGGCTGACCCCGAGATCGACATAGACAGCGACGGCGGTCGCACGAGCGCGCCGCGGCTGTCCACATCCACATCCGCACCCGCGCAAACCCACTACACCGCGCTCAAGATCCTGAACAAGAAGCCGCAGTACGTGCCCCCGATAAACTTCTCCGTCGTGGAGGACGGCGTCTACCGGTCTGGCCACCCGCAGCCGATCAACCACGAGTTCCTGCGCGCGCTGCGGCTCCGCACGATCATATACCTCGGCGACAAGACGGACAACCACGAGTACTACCGCTGGATAGCGGCGCAGGATGGGTCGGTGAGTTTCAAGTTCTTCCGGATGGCGCCGTCGGCGGGGCTGGGCCAGAGCAGCGACGACGAGGAGGCGCTGACGCGCGCGCTGAACATCATCGTCAATAAGGATAACCACCCTGTGCTTGTGCACTCGAACAAGGGGAAGCACAGGGTTGGCGTGCTCGTTGGGCTGATGAGGTTGGGGTTGCAGGGGTGGTGCATCAGCGGTACGTTTGACGAATATGGGAAATTCGCAGGCGAGAAGGGCGAGAGCGATCTGGAGTTTATTGAGATGTTCAAGCCGGTGTTGAAGGTTGATATGGAGAAGAAGCCGGGGTTTGTGAGGATATGACGTGGGTCTGTGCTCTACTCAGTGCAAGAATCTACTCATTGCAAGCACTGAGTAGATTCTGCAAACACTGAGTAGCTCGTGTTGTTGCATAGGGTATGTATATATGTATATATTGCATCGATAATACAGGGGTGTTCCCAAACTATACCCAGCCACTAAAACAACTACAGATGGGTTATTAGAGTGCAGTAACAGCACGTATCAGCATATCATTGACAACATACATATTCCTTTTGAAGAGACAAAAAAAAACTAAGCGGTGAAAGACAGAGACAGGCCCAGCTTGTGGGCAGACTCACCGAGCTTGAGGGTGTCAACAGCGGCACCGAGCCCAAGCTTGACACCTGGTCTCAGGTCCTGCGAGTACGCAAGCGACGCGATACCAGAGTCGGCAACCTTAACCTTGAAGAAGGCAGTTGGGTCGAGCTGGTACTTTGTAGCGATCTCAATGGCAACTGGGTTAGGAGAAGAAGCAGCCTTCGAGTCAAAAGTACCCTTGGCGCCAACCTCAACGGTTGGCGACACCTTGTGGTAGTAACCCGCAGAGAACAGCTGCAGGCTGTTCGAAGCAGTAAGGGACACAGCGTACAGTGGCGCCTTGTAGCCAATGGCCGCAGAGTACCCCGTCAGCGTGGCGGACTTGACGTCGTACGAGAGAGATCCACCAGTGGTGAAGCCATCGTGGCCAACGGTAAAGTCACCGTTGAAAATGGGGCCCTTGAGCAAGTCGACAAACGCACGCGCGTTGATCGATGGCTGCGAGAAGAACAAATTGAGCTTGACGTCTCTCTTGCCGCCTGGGACAATCGAAGTGGCGAGCTCAGATTTGAGACCTGGGGAGAGCGCGTCAACGAGCTCAACCTTGGTGTCGAGCGCGTTGGCCGTGTTCCAGCCCTGGGTCAGCGTGAGGCCGGACGCCTTGTCGGCGTACTTTGCCTCAAGACTGGCCGAGGTCTTTGCGCCGACAGCCTTACCCTTGGTGGTGAAGGCAACGCCATTGGGAGCAACAGACTTGAAGTCAACAGAGACAGGAGCAAGGTGGTAGAAGTCCTTGGAGAGAACGTCGTTCGTACCCTTGGAGATGTCGGAGAAAGCAGGAGGAGCCATTGTGGTGGGTTGTTGCGGTTGGTTTCGAATAAAAGTTGGGAGGTATCCGTGTGGAGCGGGAAAAGAAGGAAGAGAGCGCTTCCCAGATCTCTCCTCCAATTGGCACCGTTCCCGCATCGCCCTATTGCCCTCCCCTGCCCACCCACCGCCGGTTCGCGTTCAGAGCCCAACGGGGCGGGTAACCACGTGCCGAGTGACCTTGCCCGATTGCACGTGCCGTCATGTTGTGGGCTCTGTACTGTGAATCTAATCACTTTTACATACAGTGATGAAATGACTCAATAACAATAATAATAAATTAACTCCGGTGCTTTAGTTTTATGCTGCTCAATGGCTTGACTTCTCTGCGCCGCCCGCCGTTTCCTCAACGGACTCTCCCCCCGTAGTTGCCGTCTCCTGTGCGCCCGAATCGTACTCGAGCTTCGACGAACCCTCCGCGCCAGTCTGTCCGTTTCCCCTCGTACTGCTAACGTGCGGAGCACCCACGTACTCCTCCGTAACATACTGCTCATCAGACCCGTGCTGCGGTGTCTTGTTGTCGTCGCCCCAATCCAGGAAATCACGACGCACCTCGACGTAATCGTATGCAAACTCACCCAGCTGATCCTCATCCATGCCGCGCACCTCTGCCTCCTCGTCGGCCCTCAGCCTCAGCATCGGCACGAACCCCATCACGAAGCAAATGAGCGCAGTGACAGTCATGGCGTACCCGCAGCACGCCAAAACGTACAAGATCTGCTTGTACAGCTGTCTCCAATTATGGTCGATCCAGCCACCGTCGTGGTCGGTGTACCCGTCGTAGCCCAGCACTGTGGATGACCCAAACAGCGCGTTGAAGATCAGCCCAATGACTCCAGCGATGCCGTGCTCAGCCAGGATATCGAGCGAGTCGTCGACGCGACACCACACTTTGATTTTGGTGGAAAAGTTACAGACGATTCCGGCAGTGACACCGAGGATGACGCTGGCCCACAGCGGGATCACACCGGACGACGGCGTCGCCGCCACCAACCCGGAAATGATACCGGAGCACAGCCCAACCGTTGTCCACTTGTGCTCGATGCGCCAGTCGAGTAGACACCAGGTGAGTCCGCCAAACGCAGCACACAGGTTGGAGTTCATGATGGCGTAGACAACTTTGAGCGACGGCGTCACGCACGAAAACCCATTGAACCCAAGCCACCCAAACCACAGGAACGACGTGCCGATCGTAATCATCGAAACGTTATGTGGACGGAAATTTATGAGGGATCTTTCATTGCGTGGGCCGAGAAACCACGAGTAGACAAACGCCGAAAAGCCAGACCCGATCTCAACGGGCCCGCCGCCGGCATAGTCCAGCACACCCCACGAGTACGCCCATCCGCTCGAGTTCCAGACCCAGCAAGCTATGGGACAGTAAACCAGCGTTGCCCAGAAGAAGCAGAAAACCATAGCGGGAAACACGCGCCCGCGGTCAGCTATGCATCCAACGGTGATGCACATAGTCACACACAGAAACATCCCTTGGAAATTGGCAAACACCATCTCGGGGTACCCGCCAGCGTCAACCTCGAGGTTCTGGTACCCAAAGTTGTGCAAGTTGCCGATGAACTTGTTAGAGGCGGTCGAGCTAAATGCCAGAGAGTAACCCCAAAAGTACCACTGGAAGGTGGAGATGAGACACGCGGCTAGCACGATGAACACCATGTGCAGTGCCGACTTGCGTCTCACGAGACCAGAGTACAGGTATGCAAGACCGGGACACATGAAGAGCACCATGGCTGACCCGATGGCCAGCTGGACTATAGTCGCCTCGTCATAGTTTGCCTGGTCTTTCCATGGGCCGTCCCGCTTGAGCAGCAGCGTTGAGGTTGCTCGTTCGAACAACTGTGCAGCAGCAGACATGTTTTTTTTACTTGTATGTCGTAGTTAAAGGGAAAAGAAGAAAAGCGTTCAGCTCTAATGGAGTGGGGCCTTATATGTTGTGTGAGAAGAAAAAATATGCTGTTGCTGTTGCTGTGTGTTGATGCTGTATTCTGTTATGCTGAGGGTAAGACAGTCGTTCTAGATATATATACACGGGAAGAAGAAAGGTCGAGTAGGAAGTAGAGAGGAAAGCGAAAGAAAAAGATTCTGGTCCTGCATTTCACTGCATCGCTCCCAGCACACACACACACCACAACGAGAACCCTGAACCGGCTGAACAGGCTGAAATGTTTTTGCACACTCTGAGAGGTGCGTCTGCATCACCAGAGGCCGCCGATGACCCAATCACCTAACTACCATTTTTTTTTCTCTCTCTCTCTGTTTGTTTGTTTCTCTTCAAGTGACCGCCTCTTTTGCCAAGACTCGTTATCTACACGCTGCTCACAGCAGCCAAACCAACTCTGCAGCGGAAGATCGAGCTGCCTGACGCTCACAGCCGGGTGCAAGAGAGTGCCCTGGTGGGGACACACTTAGCCTACATGCACTTTGTACTGCCTAACAACCCACAAAACCCACCACAAACCCTCCTCAACACACCCAGAACACACCCACACGCAACGTCCCACACGGGCTTATCACAGCCCAATCACACAGCTCGCCGCGCCCAGCCAATAAATTCGGATCGTGACTCAAACGCCGAGCACAACGGCTTTTTCCTTGCGCGGCACACGACCACAAATATTTTCCTTGACACCGCCTTCCCCGGTGCCGGGCCTGCGCCGGCATGCCTCAAGGAACGTCACTCATTCATCGCCATGACCGTCATTTGATCCGATTTTTTTTTCAGCAACGAGCTTGGCGGCTCCGCCTGGCCCCCATGTTTGCCGCTCTTGAAAAATTGAACCCGAAAGGCCATTTAAGCCAACCTGCCCACACTACAACAGAACCTCTACATTAGTGGCACCGCGCCGCAAAGCCGCCGACGAGGCGTTCTGCGACCCGTTTCTGTAGGGTGGCACGTGAGAATCCCAGCAGCACAGGCCACCAGCAACCAACAGCGAAACAGCACACATTAATGGACACAGGCGCGCGCGCGGGAACAGCTGCCGAGTGAGCTGTGGACCCACTCGGAGAACCGAGTCCGTAGATTTATAGTAGAACATTCGTTCGCTTGCATCGGCTGTAATCCGATGCTTGGTAGAGACAAAGGAAGTGCGCAGCCTAAACGTGCTTCAAAAAGGGTCCCGCGCACGCACATTACCGAACCGGCCAGTATCCTCCAACCCCAAAACTATAGCAAGAACAACATATAGACAAAGATCATGATAATCGTGCCGCAGGACCCGCCCTTGCCGGCTCAATGCACATACAACCCCGACCTACCCCTGCATCCACCATCGCGGCTCACGGACCTACGCGCTGCACTCGCGGCAGCTGACCTCTCCTCGTCCCGCGTTGACCTGGCCAGTGTAGCTGGGAACTTGGAGGACTACATCGACGCGCTGCTGGGGTATATACACGCATGCAGCGGTGCTCCGGCAGACGCATCCCATCTCCTCGCTGCTGCCCGCAAAGTTGTGCTGTTCCACAGTGGCGGGCCCTTTCCCCCCTGGCATCGGATAACTACTACTAGCGCCGCAGGCGCGAAGAGCAACAGCGCAGAGTGGTGTGCCAGTGATGAACTCGTCACGGCTGTGCTTGTTCTGGGGCAGGTGTGTGCGCGAATTGCTGCTGGCTCGCTCGCTTGCGTAAGTGGTGGTTCCCCTGGGATGTCGGAGGAGGAAATTGCCGGGTGTTGGCGGCGTCCCGGCGCCGTGCTGCGGCGTGCGCGTGGATACCTTGCGTTTCTTGAAAAAGACAGCGTTGAAGGCAGCTGTGCGGATGTTGTGCCGAAGGTGAGCTTGCGCGCCGTTGCTGCGTCGAGTCATCTCAATGCTGCTGCGTTGCAGCTATCGATAATCATGAAGAGCGTGTGGGGTACCTTTAGGCAAATGCAGGAGGAGTTCGGTGAGCTCAATTTGGGAACCATGAATCAAAAGTCAAACTACCATACCTTTGTGAGGATTGTCGTTTATATTCATGACCAATTGAGTGTCAGTGAGTCACTGAGCGAGTCGCTTAGCGAGCCGTTAGGAGAGCTACTAGGGCCACTCAAGGCATTTCTCAAGTGCTACCTGTGCTACTTCCTGTCTCTCGACAGCTACAAGAGAGACAAATGCGGGCTGTCAATTGGATTGATCAATTACTGTCTTGCACTGTCAAATGCCGGAGACGAGAGAAACGTTGGGGAAGACAACAACAACAGCAGCAGCAGCAGCACAGACACAACGAAAAAAAGCGGTATGCGCGACAAACTCAAATCCAAAATCACAGATAAAAGGGACAACAAACTACTGAAGAAGCTAAACACAGACAACAATAGCTCATACAAGCTATCCAAGAGAATTGCCGTTTCGGATGCCAGCGTGGGGAAAGCACTCGCGGGTCTCGCACCGCCGCTCCTCGACAACCTCAAGTGTCTCGTGAGCGTCGCACAGGTTCTCAACATGAAGTACAACAAGGAGAACAACAACCTCGCGTTCCAGAAGATTGTGCCGCTCGACGAAGTGGCTCGGTTCTACCTGTTTGGCTCATCGAACCTCCCGAGCGGCATGGGTGTGCCCACCAGCAACGCCACGGACTGGCTGCCGTCGTGTCTGCAGAACACCCATCATACCAGCGAGACCCGGGCATACTACTGAACAACTGTACACATTAAATACTAAATACCCAAATGAAATCCAATCCCCCTTCCCGTTGTCACCTCGCAACATATATACCCGGCACCGGAGGGAGAGAGCGCCAGCTGACATAAGCAGAAGAGCAACCTTTGCGCAATAAAACAACGCGAGCCGCATGTCAAGAAAATGGCACTTGGTGATGGGCTATATATATAGGGACTCTAGGATCACCTTTTCCCCTCTAATTTCAGGTATTACTCGCCACCAGTGTGCAAATATGACTTCTGAATCTACCCTATATACCCAGCAGGTATCCACCGTGATCTCGTTCGCCCTAGCGGTGTACGGCAGCTTCCACTACTTTCTCTTTAGCCACCACACGGCCGAGTACCAGACTCCCTTTACCGGGCTGTTCCCCATCACGGCGTCGTTTTGGGCGGTTACCTTTTTCTTTCAGCTAGTGTTTGTGCTTCAATTCTTTATCCAGAATGAGTCCACCTCGAACAGCGACCAGAGAAAAGTTGCAAGCATCGTTGGGTACCACTTCACCGCGTTCAACTTGCTCCACTTTTTCTGGACCTACTTCTTCCACGGACACCACTTTATCATTTCCGAGGTGTTGCTCGTTGTCAATTTCTTCAACCTCATGTCGCTATACACCGTGCACAAGACATACAAGATCAAGGACATTAGCCGGTGGTTTGTGATCCACGTGCCGGCTTCGGCGCTGCCTCTGTCATGGGTGCTCTACGCCATCTTTTGGAACGGCGCAGCAATGTTCCACTCCCACAACCGCCACCTCCTTGCTAGAATCCTCGCCAATGTCTTCATCTGGGACTTCTTCCTCGTGCCTGTGGCGTTCCTTGTGTTTTACGGTGACTGGGCTATTGGCTTTGCAACGGCGTACCTCACCCTCGGCATTGCTCTGGGCCAGTTCTTCACCAAGGCAATTGCACTCCAGTGGATCTTTGGGTTTATCATCTCGGGCCTCGTGTTCATCGCGTCCATTCTCGTTGCGTTTGGATCGTCTCTCACTTCGCAGTCCAGATCCTCTTCTGAGCAAGCTCCTCTCTTGCAGAATGCGTGAGCACAAAAACAAAACACAATTGACCAAAACATTATCGGTCTTCCCTCCTCAATGGACAATTATTTTTTATATTTGATATCCACATATACCGAAACCTTTAATGCAATCATATCCTTAAATCGGTTTTTTGTAATTTCAAGCCTCTCAGAAGCCGTTCTCCTTGGAGCCGGACTCTGGCTCGACGGGCTGGATCATCTTCTCGATCAGATCAGCCTTGACGAGAACTCGAGGTTTGTTTAGGCTCACGCTGAGCTGGCCAAGCATCGGACTGTGTCCTGCCAGACTCGCATACGTGTCTCTGTGAATATTGGTTATCCAATCACGCCTTGAAGTGTCGCTGTTGCCCAGTCCAATGTGCCGCGACTTGAGCTGCTCGTACACCTGCTGTTCCCGCACTTTATCCGCCTGTGTGTCAACCGGTTAGCACTTCGCACCAGAGCAAAAACATCAACAATAAAAAAAGGTCTAGCTCACCATTATAAATATCAGGATCCTTCTGTGGTTCCCTTCATCTTCTCTTCACCCACGAGCTCACTAGCTCACTCTCTCTCTCTCTCACAAAATTGTATTTCGCCCTCGTGCTGACACGTTTCGCGATGGCAGATGCTTGCAGGGCGCCCGGTTCACCATCACCTTTGCGTTTGCAGAGAGCTCGATATCTCGCACCAACTACCCAGATCCCTGAACTCACCAGTACCACTTACAGTAGCCTAACCATGGCTGATCCGGACGTTGAAATGGAGGATGTGGCAGCGCAGCCCCCAGCGCCGGCAGCGACACCTCTTGTACCGAGTACATCTGTACAGTGGAGATACTTCAACGACGAGACGTTAAAGAACTGGTCTTCCACGACACAGGCATTGTGAGTGCCTTTACCCCCTTCTTTACTCTTTGTGTAAATGGTCAGGCAAAGACTAACATCACACAGACTGCGCAGGGCATCCACAGATAAAGACCTTGTGCCGGATATACTATACGAGCTGTTGTTTTGCGTAAGGGACTTTCCTGAAAAGTTTGGCGCGCACGATTACTCCGAGTTTGTGAACGCGCTCATTGTGGACCGCGAGTCGGCGGTAAACTTCCTGCTGCTGTTCCAGTCGCTCCCGGTGAACGACAACCTCAAGGCGTTGCTGGAAACCCTCAAAATTGACGACAAACTCAAGAGGGTACACCTCGATGTAGCGTACCTCAAGGAGACTGGTCTCTTCACGGCAGACTACAACCGTCTCTCGTTCTCGTGGGTGCGCGAGCGCGAATTTGGGTTCCCGGCATACAGCTCCCTGCATGAATCAAGCGAGGGGTTCGCGAAGCTGATCGGCGAACTCAACGATGCATTCTACGATCCCGACGCGAGCTATAAAGTTGGATTTTACATCCAGCAGATCGAGCGGATAGTGGGTCATTTTGCGCTCGATGCTGCGCGGGCTCTTGTTGCTGTGCTTGGCGTGGCTGCGCAGAACATCCACCGCAACCACGATCTCGCGATACAGATCCTGCGGAGGTCGTTCTGGTGGCCTGAGCGCGCGGCGCGTCGTCCCGCGCAGCTGCGCGAGTCGCTCGAGGTGCTCGACGCGGCGACGAGCGCTGACGACGATGCTGCGGGAGGGTCGAAGCTGGCGTCGGAGGTGCTGTGCCATGCGCTCAGGCACCACTCCGAGACCGATACTCTGCGCGAGGAGGATAAACTGCTGTATGCGCTGCTGATCAAGGAAGGCTTAGTTTCGTTTCCCATGGTTTACAACTCTCTGAAACCATTTGCAGACGCAGACATGGAGAAGGTGAATGACGAGTACAAGAAGAGCATGCGGCAGCAGGCGTCTCAGGCTTCGGCTTCTGCACTCGCGATGGCCGCGCCGCTGATTGAAGACTCAGACGATGAGAAGGATTCGAGGGGTTCGGCGAATGGAAGCTCATCGATGAAGAAGCACACAGCTGGAGCCAGCACCACCCCGGCGGTGGCACCTGCTGCTAAGAGCACTGCAAACCACAAGGCAGAGTTCCTGAGGGTGTGCTTGACTATGGGACTGTACCCTGAGTCTCTCTTCATCCTATCGCAGTTCCCGTTTCTGGCGCTGGCCGACGACATCACCAGCAAGCTGGTGAACAGGATGATGGACGCAGTGATAGATCCATATTACAACCAGGTGGCCGCGCCTTTGTCCCCGGCAGATTTCGCACTTGTGCGAGCTGCAAAGGGCACAGCGGCGGAAAAAGCCAGCAAAACCAAAACTTCACTAAGTGTGGACCCGTTTGCTCGCGATACGGTGTTCTTCTACCCTGATTGGACAAGGGACGCACCACCTGTCTCATCGAGAGACGACTTCATCAGCGTGTCGCAGGAGCTGCTCAAGTTCAACGGCGTCAGGCTCGCGGACGACCTGACGCTGCTGTCCAAGATATGCCGCGTTGTGCGGAGGGACCTGTTGCTCAATCGCAACGACGACAGCATCAGAGAAACATGGCTGCAGTATTTTCGGACATTCATCTTTCCATGCCTCGCGATGATCACAGACAACCCGTGCGTTGTCGACGAGGCATTTGGCATCCTTGCGCTGTTCCCACTCGAGGTGCGGTACAATATCTACGGTGAGTTTTTGTCGGTGACGTGCAAGTCCAACCTGAGTGTCAAACTGCGCCACGGCGGTGCAGAGAAGCAGACCAAGGACGTGCTGAAGCGCCTCTCGAACACCAACGCAAGCCAGATGATGAGGAAACTGGCGAAGATATCGTTCTCAAACCCGCTCGCGTCTTTCCAGGTTGTGCTGCAGCAGATTGAGAATTATGACAACCTTGCGGACCTCGTGGTGGATTCATCGCGGTTCTTCAACGCCTATGGCTGGGACATCCTCCCATTTGCACTCTTACTGAGGTTGACCTCCGGCAGGGTGGCGATACAGGAGGACGGTCTCAACCCTAGTCAGTGGATACAGAACCTCGCAATGTTCATTGGCAAAATTGCACGCAAGTCTGCGTCGATGGACTTCCAGCCTATCTTAAGCTACGTTGTGAAGAAGCTGCACACCGGCTCGGCAGACGTGCTCATCATCTTGAAAGAGCTCCTCGTGGCAATGAGCGGCATCCAGCCTATATCCAACCTGACCCAAAGACAGATCCAGTTGCTCAACGCCGAGTCGGGACTGCAGGAGCTCGTGTTCATGGTTATCCTCGACACGCGGCGCGAGTCGTCAAAGGCATCTAAGCGTCTCGTGCGCGACCTCGCGGCCGCCGGCGTGCTGAGCGAGCTGTTCATCCTGCTGTGCCAGCTCCCGAAACGATTGACGTTCGGGATAGAGCAGCAGCAGCAGCCGCTCAAGGTGGTCGCGCAGCGCACCGATGACCTCAATGCGCTCATCCACGTGTTCACCGCGGTGCTGGATGAGTCAATGGCGCCGCAGGAGCTCACCGATGCGATGCTGCCGATCGTGCAGCTGTGCAGCGAGTATGCCGTGCGGCCCGAGTGGGCGTTCGAGGTATGGAGAAGGCAGCTTGGGCGCACGATGAAGACAGAGGCGTCGGCGAGTGAGTTACGGGAGGAGGAGGAGGAGGGGGAGGAGGGCGCGGGCGGCACCGTGTGGCATCCGGTCATGTCGAGGCTGGCACGCGACGTGAAGCAGATTATCCCGGGATACGACTGGAAGTACCTGAGCCCGGGGCTCTACGCCGTGTTCTGGCAGCTGTCGCTGTACGATATCAACTACGAGAAGGTGTCGTATGCTGAGGAAACAGCAAGAATCAAGGATAGCCTCGCTGGGATCACGCGCGGCTTAAAAATTGCCACGAAGGACTCGGAGACAACCTCGGCGACTCTGAAGCGGATGGAGCGCGAGAAGGAGCGGCTTTCGAGAATTTTGGATGAAATACCGGCAGACATGGAAAAACACAGGTTGCATTATGAGTTGGTGGTAGCTAGGTTCGAGCGTGTCAAGAATACTTGGTTCACGAGCGGGGCTGGTGACGGTGACCACGACGAGACACTCGAGAAAGTCCTGGAGAAGCAGTGCGTAGAGTTTCTTGAGCACTGCCTTTTGCCTAGGATCGTGCACTCGCCCTTTGATGCGGTGTTCTGTGCGAATTTCATTCTTTTTCTCCACTCTGCAAACACAGCCGGATTCTCGACGCTGATGCTGCTGGACAAGCTGTTCAGCAGCGATATCCTCAACCAGACGTTTTTCACATGCTCGTCGATGGAGGCAGAGAACCTAGGGCTCTTTTACGCGGAGATCTTCAGCCTTCTTGAAGGATGGAGAGTCGCTGAAACGTACCGTGCGCAAGCAATGGGCGCCAGCGGCGAGATCGGTGAAAACTACCTCTTCGGTATGAAGACACCAGGTGCCGATGTCCCACTGGCGCACGACATGTTCCGGCGTGCTTTGTTCAACTGGCACCGCGCCACACTGAGGAACGTTGTCGTTTCGCTCGAGACGACCAACTACATGTCGCGGCACAACGCCATAACGTTCCTCAAGAACCTGCTCGGCGTGTACCCTGTCGTTGAGGACCACTGCGAGACTGTACTCGCGGTGATCACATCGATAAGCACCAACGACGACAGGCAGGACCTCGTGCTTGCATCCAACGCACTCACGGGCCACATGAGATCCCGCGCAAAGAACTGGGTGCACATGTGGGACTTTTACGAGATGGGAGACGAGGAGAAGAAGGTGCAGGTGGAAAGGCGTGAGCAGATTGCGGAGAAACGGAAACGTGTCGCGGAGGCTGCTGCTGCTGCTGCTGCCGCCGCTGCGGCTGCCGCACGCGAGACCACGGCAAAAGTCTCGTCTCCTGTTCCTCCATTGAACGCTCTCCTTGCGAATCGCGCGGCTCCACGGATTAATGGTAAACCGGCTACGCCTTATGGGCTCACTGGCCTCTCACGGCCTACAACACCGGGTGGGGCGAAGCTGAAGGCGGAGACCAAGAATGACGCCAGAGCTGCGAGTAAGCCAGAAGCAACGGCTGAAGCCAAATCTGACAACATTGCGGGTACTATACAGGAGAGCAAGCCTGAGGACAAGCCGGAACCTAAACCAGAGACCAAGCTAAGGACTGACGAGAAACTTGAAAATGATACTATCGAAGCAGGCGAGGCCACTGCGAGCGAAAATACACCTAAACCGCCGGAAACCCTCGTGCCGATGGAGATCGATCCCAAGGAGGACCCCAAGGATTCCACCCCAGACGGACTCAAAGCTGCACAGGAGGCTCTCATCAGAGAAGCAGAGGAGGCTGCCGCAACACGCAAGCAGACGGAGTCACCCGTGCCCGAACAGTCGCGGCCCGCTACACCATCTACGGCCGAGATCCTCAAGGCGAGGATCAGGGAGGAGAAAGAAAAACAGGCCCGTGCGAGGCATCAGCCCGAGAGGCCGTTGGACCCACCGCCGTCTGCGCCGGCGAAACGCACACAGCCAGAACAGACCAACGCGGGTCAGCGAGGCGGCGCGGGAGCTGCTGGGCGCAGGAACGACGACAGATCAGGTAGTGGACGTGCATCCGCGGTCGACAGCATCAATAGCCACCTACAAGGAGCGCAGAAGGATGCTCGGGCTCCGAGGAACCAGCGCCGCGAGCCATTGCCCCCACAAAAAGTGCCCGAGAGAACACCACTACCACCGCAGCGACTGCCTGAGCGGGCTCATCCCGCAGCTCAAAGGGACAACCGGAACACACGCACGCCGCTGCCTCTGCCTCCGCCCAGCGGGCCTCCGCCTTCTAGGGAGTCGCGGCAGGGGTCCAGTGCGCCGCTGCCTCCACGACCCGGGAGACCGCCAACTCAGCCCAGTGGAGCAGCAGGAACAGGAGGAGGAGGAGGAAGTAGACCACGACTGCCACCTCAGTCGTCTCTCCTGCAGAAAAATGATCCCTCAGGACGCACACCCACTGGACCCAGATCGAGGCCGCCCGCCGCGGCAAGTGATGGGAAGAGACCGGGCAGCTTCACAGATGGGGACCGCAAAAGGGGCCGCTACAATTAATGCAGCCCCCATGTACTTTACCAGTTGTAAAAATATAACGACTTTAATTTTAGTTTCAAAAATTGAGGAGGGCGTGCATGGCACAAGGGCTTAGCGAAATGTAAACAAAGCCTTGCTCAATTTGGACAAACCATCACAGCCTCGATGATCATCAGCTTCACGAGGCGAAGGCGGGTCTACTCAAGAGGGTCCGGCAGCGCGTTGAAAACATTAAGTATATAAGTGCCCCATACGATGTCTAGAATGAGTCTGGGGTCCAACTATGACGAACAGGGCAATCAGCTCGTGATTGTTGTTTCCAAAGCGCAGGATCTGCCAAACCGCAAGAAGCTCGACAAGCAGAGCCCTTACTGCGTCGCCAGAATACAGGACCAGGTGCGTAAGACCAAAATTGTGCACCGTGGGGGTCAGAACCCGGAGTGGGATGACGAGCTGTGGTTCACCCTTGACGAAACCACGGGGAGCACAGTGACGTTTTACATCTACCATCAGCTCAAGAAGGACGTGGAATTGGTCGCGAAGACCGAGATCGACTTCTCGATGGTGCTCAAGCGCTCGTCGAAGGAAGGATACGATGCGTGGTTCCCGCTAGAGTACGATTCCAGACCTGCGGGACGGGTGTATCTCCAGATGACGTACTACCCTGGCACAGCGTCCGTTCCACTGCAGGTTGATAGTGTACCCCGGATGATGGACCGCAGCGTGAGGCAGATGGAGCGGCCACTGCCCGCAATTCCAGGGGCAGCATCGTCCCCCGTGGGTTTTCCCTCCATGAGTACAACACAAAGAAGTGAGCCTATACCCCTGATGTCGTCGTCGATGTCGTCGAGATCGTCGTTCAACACGAGAAGCGTGCAGGGCCGGTCTGGATCTGCGCAAGAGCCAGAACAAAACCCAGAGCTGCCCCAAGTCCGGGGCGGCAACCTGGCAGACGAGCTGTTTTCTGATCCTCCAGAGAGTAGAGCAAAGAAATGGCTGCCCAAGCTCTTTGGGACCAACCTGTCAGCAAAGGAGTTGCCCGGGGTGCAGCGGAACCCTGGATCTCCTCCGCGCATTGCTCTAGACCTTCCAAACTCCGCTAGTATTGACGCGCTGCCGGCGCTGGACAGAAGCCCACAGATATTTAGACCTCTGCCGCGCAGCGACAGCTACGAGGGGTTCCACGGCCAACGTGTGCCCATCGGGCCCTCGCCAAATTCGCCCACGATACCACGAAGCTCGAGCAACATCGAGATGACGTATACACGGTCACCCGAGTCTCGTCAGCGAGGTGAGCATAGACCACCTGTGCCTCAGCACCGTGTCCCGCTATCGCTAGTCAACAGCCCGCGATCGCCATCGCACCCGAACCTGCGTCTCGTGACGAATGAGACGAAGTCGTACGAGCCACGTGGTGATCTGCTGCGCACCGCGCCGACGCCAGCAGAGGTGGTGACCAAGGAGTGGCGCTTGAAAGAAGGAATGGTATCTCCCAAAGACTTCGAGGTTGAGCCCGGCCAATCGGGCTACCTTGGCAGCTCGAGATGGGATGCGGACTCGGCGTCGTACTCGCAAATCAGGAGGAACAACCTGCGCAAACCCGAGGTGCCCGCCAAGGTGCCGATTGGCATGACCCAGCGCGAGTTCTACTTGCAGAGCCCGAGTGAGTATGTGCAGCGGTGGAGAGGCGACAGAAACTAAACTAATCATTTTCACGTATATACATGTAAAGTAAAAATAACAATTCTCTTTTCCCCATTACCGTTTTCTGTCTTACTAGTGTACAGAATGCACGCTTCCTTCAAAACGCAGCCTCATCATCGCCATCGTCGTCATTGCCGTAGGCGTCATCGTCACCGTCGTCGAAGTATTTCTCAGCGTTATAATCGTCGTCGTCATCCTCCTCAAACTCATCATCCACTTCCTCCTCTTCCTCGTCGTGCTCTTCAGCCGCATTGGGCTCCTCCTCCACGCTATTAAGCCGCTCCATCAATTCCTTCTGTCTCTCTTCTTCCGACTGCTTTATAATCCCAGACAGGTCCGAGCCGTTATCCTGTGCATAGTCTGAAATCGCCAGCATTTTCTTCTTCTTGCTACTATCCAAGCCCATCACCGAGTACAGTTCCTCGGGGAAAAAATGTACAAGGTACGGATGCTCGTCCACCGAGCGTGCAGCCCGCCTCTGTTTCCTGTATCTGTCAGAGTACCGTTTTATGCCATCGTTTATACCGCCCTCGTAGTATGGCTCCTTCGCGGCCCTCTTCTTTCCTTTATTGCCGTCGCTATTCCGCAGCACGTCCAGAGTGCCCGTGTAAAACGGTCCGTCCCGAACGATCTTTGTGAAGTTTATTGCCTGCTTGGCCGAATCCTTTTCAAGCTCCGTCAGCGGTTCACCGACGGGCAGGGGATACTTGAGCGACTCCGACGTTTGCATCGTCTGTTGCACGTCCACGCTCTCCAGGCCAAAGGGCATCAGCACGCGGTTGGATCCCCAGCCACCACCTCGAAAGCTCATAATGTGAGTGCTTGTAAGTGCAAATGCAGGAACCGTGCGCACTCTTTGACATCTCTCAGCTCTATGAAGCCGCTTCCAGGTTATTATTTTTTTCCAGCGTGCGCTGCTCAAAACAGACCTGGTGCGCGCACGTCCCTTTCCTCGTCGAAGTGGGAGCAGGTGCTCCACCGACGGTGACCGCCGAAGCTGCTCTGGATATCGAATTATTGGTGCGATTGTAGAACAAGAAACCGATATCTATTATTTCCAGATTAAAAGCATGCAAAAGGATTATCGTTTTTATATGTATATCTGCGCATGACGCCAGTTTTTGATGGGGTTTTTTTTACAGATTCTTACTCCCCCTTCAAGACTAGTAGTGTTCGCCGCCTTTGCTCTTATTCCTCCTCGAGCAGGTCGGCAATGTCCTCGTCAGTGTCAACATCCTCACCGTTAGCCCGCAGCGCTGCCCTCTCAATCTCCTCCTCAAAGAGCTTCTGCTGCTGCTGGACCTTTCTCCTGGTGTGTTTTCCCCAACCCCATCCGCGCTCTGAGGCCTCGATGCCCGTCGTCTCGGCAAAGTCCTCAGGGCGGTCGATCAAACCCTCGGCCTTGTCCCTGCTGTCCTGCGCAAGCTGTGTCTTGAGCTGACGCCTCTTGATCTCCCTGAGCGCTATCTGGCGGAAAAAGTAGTATCCACCCACGATCATCACCAGCCGGATACCAGAGTAAAGATCAAGACGGCCAAAGAGCCTGTCGATGATGCTTGCAAAGTCGGGCATGTTTTTGTCTCGTGTTTTATGTTCTGAGTAATGCAACGGGACTGACGTGTCTGTCGCTCACTATTAAGCAAAGATCAGCAACTTCCGAAATCGTCAACGTGCGAGTCTTTTCACCGGCCCGCTTATCGAGCTCCAACTTTTGAAAACAAAGCGCTCGGGTCCGGTGCTTACTCACCCGAGTAAATGTCAGACTCGACTGTTGTTGTTAGTAGAACTTAAGAAAATTAATGCGAATATGACTTTTAACCTAAACTTATAATGATGCTTTTATATTAGATGCGGTTGTGAGAAAATCTAGCCCCTCACTATATCTCATCTTCATCGTCGCTGAACAAGCTGGCCGCTGGAAAGTCACCCACCTCCACAGTTATAGGTTTCACAAACGATCCGTACCGCAGCTTGCAAGTGAAATAGCGCGTTCCCTTCACCGAGCCGTCGTTCTTCCCGAAGGGCTCGTCAAACTCGACTCCAACCCACGTGTTCTCATCGTCGATCTCAGGAACTTTACCGACGTACTTCACGGTGCCTCTCCTCTCTATCGACGAAGATATGCGACACCGATCACCGACATGCACACCAGCAGCGCTATCCTCGTTCTCCTTGATCAGCTTGTCCCTCTTGCTGACAAACTCAGGGTCAAACCGCCCGAGCCTGTTTTCCTCCTTCCACCGCTTGACTGAGTCCGTCCGTTTCTCATAGTCTTCCTCCTTGAGCACAAACCGCCCGTCATCTTCGTCGCCATCGCCATCGTTGCTCCGCAGCACATCGTCGAGGTCGTTTAGCTCAGAGTCTGGCCTCGTGTCGTCCGCGTGGAGCCGCGTGAAGGGCACGATGTCGAACTCGAAGAGGAACGTACTGGCGTCGGCTTTGCCCGTGCCGGGCACGAGCTCAAACCGGTCGTTTGATTCACGCATACGGTAGACCCATAAACGCTGCGCATCGGGTGGTATGCCTGTTATGAGCTCGAGCCTCTGCTTGAAGTACTCCAGCGACCACTGTGGTGAGACGCGTCTCTCCGACGATGTGAGTCGCGATGTAACGTAGATGCTTATGTCGGCCATTGTGATGTTGCAGAACTTACAGGATCAATTAAGGAATAGGTGACAATGCTCTTTCTTGTGAATACGAAATGTAAACAGAACGTTCAGAGAGAGAGCGTCGCGCGACGTGCGGGTAACCGCATGAGCTGGGAGAAGCTTCAGCGGAGTGGAAAACAGCCGGACCGTGGAGCAGGCGACACCAGGAGAGCATCTCAGATCGTATCACTAAATCGTCGTTTTATATTCACAATGGATAGCAGGGATAGCAAGTACAATAGGGTATGTCTTCCTTTTTGTGCTGGTGCTGTGATGGCAGGCAGTGGCGGCGACTTATGCCGACGAAGAAACGAGACCTCTAACATTCGTTCAGCAACAGCAGCAGAGGAACAAAAAGAACAACACCAACAATAAGGGCAAGCATGACGGACCCAAGAGAGAGGCCATCCTAAATTTGGCCAAGTACCAGGACAAGGAGATAGTGGTGACGTTCATCGGTGGCCGCAAAGGTGAGTGACGGTTCAACTTTCTTTCTACAAACGTTTTGCATTCTAACGATACTGCAGTTACGGGCACGCTTAAAGGGTTTGACCAATTGATGAATTTGGTTTTGGATAACGTGAAAGAGACATTGAGAGGTGAGTAGTTTTAGCCGTGATGGTTGTCCCCCACAAGTTCACCCATTGCTTGGAATTTGCAGCTGGACGGTGATGAATACTAACTCATGGAAAAGATGCCGATGACGAGACGGTGCTCACTGAGAACACAAGAAGTCTTGGACTCGTGGTGGTGAGGGGTCCATTGCTACTGACGATCTCGCCCGTTGAGGGGTTCGAGGTGATTGACAACCCGTTTGCTGCTGCTCAGGAGGAAGTTGCCACCATTTAGACGGTGCCTGGAATAAAGACATAGCTTACTCTTTTCTGCAGATGCAATGACAACTTTGTAGAACGAGCGATAATGCGGTGTTGTTCGCCGTCAAGTGCGGCCCGGAATGGCTCTCTCCTATCGATTGTACCAGACCCGCTGAAATGGGACAGGTCGTGCGCACATCGGAAACGTCCGACGTGCGCAAAAACTCGTCCGTGCGCTATCGACAGATAACCGGCCCTGACATCACATATAAGGAACAACAACATCGTCTGATCTCTCTTTTTGACGAATTGTGATCCGGAAACAGTGCCTTTTTTCTTCCATTCTCTCATCATGGCTACCAACCCGACACCCAACTCGATTCTCCTGCCACAGACCAGCCAGCTGTTGTCGCTGTACACGTATGTTCTTATCTCAGCAGCAGCAGCAGCAGCACACTAACGTCTGTCAAACAGGATCATCCGTGACAAGAACACACGCCGTGGCGATTTTGTGTTCTACTCCGACCGAATCATCAGGCTTCTCGTTGAGGAAGGACTCAACCAGCTCCCCGTCGAGCCGCTTGTCGTACAGACGAGCACCGGTGAAAAGTACAACGGGTCCAAGTTCCTCGGCAAGATCTGCGGGGTGTCAATCATCCGCGCTGGCGAGTCGATGGAGCAGGGCCTGCGCGATTGCTGTCGCAGCGTGCGCATCGGCAAGATCTTAATCCAGCGCGATGAGGAAACCGCGCGGCCCAAGCTCTTTTACGATAAACTGCCCGAGGACATTGCGGAGCGGTACGTCTTTTTGCTGGACCCGATGCTCGCGACTGGTGGCTCGGCGATGATGGCTGTGGATGTCCTGCTGAGCAAGGGCGTCCAGCAGGAGCGTATCTTCTTCCTGAACTTGCTGGCTTCACCGGAGGGGCTCGAGGCGTTTGGTGAAAAGTACCCACAGGTGCGGGTCATCACTGGCGGTATTGACGAAGGGCTCGACGCAAACAAGTACATCGTGCCCGGTCTCGGAGACTTCGGCGACAGATATTACTGTATATAAGAGTTTTGTGTGTGATCTATAAACATTTGACGTGCACTATGTCCGGGTTTTCGAGGTAATCGGCCTTTGTGACCCACATTTTCTTGAACGTGCTCAGCCCAGCGAGAATCGACCCACCGATCCAGGTGCTCAGCTTCCGCTCGGGCGGCGCGTAGATCTTCACCTTTGTACCCGGCACAACGTCCCTTCGTATCTCCTGCAGGAGCCGATCACCGAACCCGCGCGTCGTCGTGGTGCCACCACTAAGCACAATCGACTGATACAGCGCGGGGCGCAGGTCCATGTCGACGCGCGCGATCGCGTCCCGCACTAGCTCATGCACCCCGGGACTCTCCGACGCAACGATGCTCGGCGTAAACAGTATCTCCGGCGCACGGAACCGCTCCGCGCCCAGGTTCATCACCTTCCCATCCGGCAGCTTGAACGTCTCGTGGGACCCTGCCGTTGCTGTTGCAGCTGTAGTAGTCTGCGCTTCCGCCGCCGCCGCCGTCCCCAACCGCGGATTCGTAGCGGCGTACATCGCCCACTCGCCCTCGTCCCGCCGCGGGTCCCTCGACACGAAACAGTGCCGCTCCTTCACACTCCGCACGATCTCCATCTCCGCAGACGTCGACAGCAGATACCCCGCGCGCTGCAGCAGTCTCTGCAGATGCTCCGTCACGTCCCTCCCCGCGACGTTGCTGCGCCGGACCGCACCCGGCAGCGAGAACCCATCGTACACGGGCACAACGTGCACGACGCCGTCGCCCGCGTCGAGAACCACGCCCGTCGTGCGGCCCGACGCATACAGCGCCAGCACGGCCTGCACTGACACATACAGCGCCGGGGTGTTGAAACTCTCAAAGAGCAGCGACGCGGCGCGATCGCGGTTGCGCGTTGGGTTCAGCGGTGCCTCGGTCAGCAGCACGGGGTGCTGTTCGGGCTGGATGCGCAGGCCGGTGGTGTACACGTGTGTCCATATGCGCTCCATGTCGTCCCAGTCTTCCACTGTGCCGTGGGATACCGGGTGCGATAGCCGTAGGAGTCCACGGTGCGTCTGTGCTTCGTTTCCTATGAATGTGTCTCCTTCTAGCGCTCCCGCCATGATCTTTGTGTATTTTGGCCGTCCAACTCTGCGGAAAGTTAGCGTGTGTGCATAAACTGATGCTCAGCAAGAAGAAAAAAAGTCAACGTACATTGACGGAGCATGGTATTTTGGTCTTTCATCACCTGCAAACCCGGCCCTTATTATGCCTGAGCCCTTTTGTGTGGGATGTCAGCAAGCAGTCACAATAACAACAAAACAGCCACGAAAAAAACTCACGTTGTCAATCACAACCGGCTGATTATACATCATGGACTGGCCCTCGCCCTCCATTTTTTTCTTCTTTTTGTTTTTCTAGTGTGATGTAGGAAAACACCACTGATCTCCTCCATACATAAACGCGTGTTTACATTTCGTGGGGCATCCGGTTGGCGCACGCCGAAAGCACATACCCATACAACATTAAAAACAGTATAAAGAGCAACATAAATAAAAAGCAAACAGCTTCAAACACTGAGGCCTTCGAATTCCTGGCGCATTTTGTTCTCCCTCGCAGCGTTAATCATCACCGTCTTGGTCTTATCTGAAACCTTCTTCCCAGAAGCTGTAGAACCATAAGCCAGCGACGACTCGTCCGCGCCACCACCGTACGACCTCGCACCACCGCCACCGTGCCTCGCAGGCATAAGCAGCAAATCGCGAATTTCCGTATTCCCTGAATTTGCCAGCTGCGAGTGCAGCCCACCTGCAAAGAGCCAGCGCAGATGGATCACACGGATGTAGCTGAACCAGCTCGTGATCGGCAGACTCTTGCTCTTGCTGATCTTGAGATGCGACAGAACTTCCGGTTGTTGTGTTTCAGTATCTTCGAGTGGGGCGGTACGCGCCTCACGCGACGCATGCGACTCGACCGTCTGCAGCACATCCCTCAGAACCGATCTCGTCTCGCGCTTGTCTCGCTTGCTCACCTTCTTGGTGCTCTGCTTCACCAGCCCTTCAAGAACACCAACCACCTCATCCACGTCGAAGTACGGCGCCAGCTCATCGTCTCCGTTTTGCTCGGTCACCTCGTCGTCGTCCTGGTAGTCGAACAGCTCATACATCAGCGCCACGAGCCTACCAGCCGCCTTCTGCACGCCGCTCGGCACACCAGCCTCAAGGAACGGCAGCACACGAGGCATCAGGTCCTGCACCAGGTCATCCAGCGCCTGCGTCGTTGTGCGACCCTTGTACAACAGCGTCAGCACCACGCCTATTCCATGCATGCAGTTGACCACAACGCTCGCGTCGTCTTCGGACCCAATGGTCGAAAGGTATCCCTCCGCAACGTCAATGAGCACACCCGCGCCATCCTCCACACCGGAGCACCCACTCCCGTCAAACACAACCATCATGAGCGCACAGTACGCCGTGACGCAGTTCGCCCTCACGACGCTGCTTACGCTTTTGCCGCTGCTGCTGCTGCTGTCATCGCCATCGCCTGGTCCAGCGACAATCACACTGAGCACGGCAGGCATCACGCGCTCAACCACCACGGTGCCCACCTCGTCCACGTCGCTAGCGGCATATGCCGCCGCGCACCGCAGGGCAAACAGCGACTCTGTGTCTGACCTCGCGCGCACAAAGAACGACAGCAAGTGCGCCAGCTCGGTCTCGTTCACCGCGGCACCGTACTGCGGGAGCGGCGCGCGCGTAATCAAATGGTACAAGTGACCCAGCAGCGCCTCGCGTGCCGACGTGGATACCTGGTTCCGAGGCGCCATCAGCGCGGTTATCGTCTCCGGGATGCTGTGTGGTTTCGCGCCTGGTGTGACTGCCGACTCTGTCTCCTGTGTTGCTGTTGTGGTGGTAGTGGCAGTGGTGGCGGTCTCGGTATCGGCATCCCCGCCTTCAGACCCAGCACGGGACATTAGCAGCTCATCGAGCTTGCTGAAATTGATATCAGCATCGATGTCAGCGTCGTTGTCTTCAGTGTCGGTTAGGTACGCTGAGGGGGTTTGCGTGAGTGAGTGAGAGCGAGACGAAAGTTTAGAGTGAGAGCGGGACGTTGGCTTGCGCGTTGGCGATAGTAAACTTCTCTGAAGATGCGACATTCTTTTGTTGTTTGTGTAACTATCGTTCGGCGGGGAGGAGGTAAAGCAGCAAGCGAGCGATGATGGCTGTCAAAAGAGGTCAAGAATCTGGGGATCTCGTGGTGGGTTGTGCCGTGCGGTTGGTGCACGTCTTTCTGGGGGTGTCTCTAAGCAGCTAAGAAAATGGAGTGGGTGCCAGAAACGCAAAATTGGATGTCTGAATCACTCCAGTCAACCTCGATTTAATTTGGAATACTAGCCAGACTTGAATTATTATCTTACAATGCTGTTGAAATTAACTCAAAACAAAAACTACTCAAGAAGAATTGATTTACAACAAACTTTATTTTTCTGCCTCAGCGAAAAAACCTGTGAAAAGGTATCTTCATACAAAAAATGGATTTAAATATTTACTTCCTGCAAGCTATACTGCTCTTTCACGAGCATTTTCGATTGCCCTTAAATCTGCAAAACGGTTCGAATCCGTGAGGCCCGCACACCGATTCTCTTACAGCTAGAGGCCAAAAGTTTAAGCAAATCCGCTCAAGAAACTTGCATTTCGAGTTTACAAAACCCCGAAGCCTGGCTTTAGTTATAGAGAATCTCTAGTGAGCGCAATCACATCTACATTGCCAAAACCACGATAGTTATATCATTGCGAGTCATATTCATTATTTGCTAGCAAAAAGCGACGACATCTACTTTCCATCAGCATAATCCAGCGGACTGATCGAAGACGTACCACTGATATTATTGCTCGACCCACCGTTAGCCGCTCCACTCCCTCTCAATTCCATAATCAGTTCCTGCAACTGCACGATATACCGTGATGCCAGTTCAACAGTTGTAGCTTTCGAAGGCACAACAACCTCATTACGCATAGGCTCAGGAATGAGTTTCTCCAGGTCCTGTATCGCGACATTCATACGGTTTCGACGGCCTTGTTCTGCCAACTTATGGTTAACCTTCTTGTCACCGGGCAGTTCTCCATCGTCTTCGTCTTGTGCTTGTTGCTGTTGTTGCTGAGGTGCATATGACGCCTTGGGCAGGATCGACATGTGCTGCTGTTGTTGTTTTGGATCCCTTGGTTTGTTCAGCGACGTTGGTGATGTGTCTGTAGACCTTGGGATCGCTTTTGGGTCCGATGTGAGTGTGTTCACCGATGTTGAGGAACCCCGCTTGTTCAGCAGCGTCGTGAACGAGTTTGAAGATGGGAGAATCACAGGGGAGGATTGTGCAGATGACGAGTCGTGGTTGGGGTTCGGCAGAACGCTGTCGCCGCCGGTACTTTTATCGCTCTTCATCTCTTGCGATTGTTGTAGTTTCTGCATGGTGAATGACATGAGTGCACCTGGAGCAGTGGTGGGTGACGAGGATGTTGGTGCATCTTCATCAGTATGGATATCACCACTTGTGCTCATTCTTTTGTTATTAGAGGCGCTCGAAAAAGAAGGAGGAGGCGGAGGCAGCATCAGGTCGAGGCTGCTGTCGGGCAGTTCGATATCCTCTGGAGTGGCCGATGGTGGTTTGCTTTGCGGTTGAAACGACTGCGAGCTCGTTGATCCCGTACGTTTGAGGCTTGGAGTATACCCCGATCGCCTCGCCTTCATCACTGGTGACTGTTTTGCCGAGCGTGCAGAGGAAGAAGAAATAAGAGGTGTTCCACCCGGTGTTTTTGAACGCTTGTAGACTGATTTGCGTTTTGCCGAAGCATTGTCGTCACCTCCAGCAGTAGTTGTGCCCCCAGGAGGAGACGCAGTGGACTCAGCCGAGGCCGGGCTGCGTTTTGTACGCATGATGGGCGACCGCGAGTTTTGGAATTCCAGTGCTGGTGAAGTCAGTGGACTGAACCCGCCTTTGGGCTTATGGTTTGAAGGCATGTTTTGGACAACGTCAAGGGGTGTCACTGCTGGAGAAACAAGCGGCGTGAACACGACATCTGGGCGCACGGACTGACGATGGTGGTGCGACGAGTCGGCTGATTGCGGGTATGGCGGTTGAAAAGTGATACTGCCATGGCGAGAAACCGAGGAAAAGTACTGATCTTCGTACTGTGGGATTGCTGTGGTGTTTGAATCCATGAATGGGGACTCAAAGGGTAAATCGTTGGCTGTTGTGGTGGTTGCCGTGCTGTTGTTGGTGGTGGCTGCTCCGCTGAGGAACTCAGAAGAGTGAGGAGTAGGGGGAACCTTGTATGACGACGACGTTGGCGGAAAGGCCGTCTGTGGGAACTTGTTATAGTCGTTATAGTTGTTCTGCTGCTGCATGTGCTGCTGCTGCTGCACCTGCTGCTGGTGACCATTATTCATCATTCCCAAATTTTCCTCCATATTTGCAATATCGTGCTCGCTAAAGTTCGTAAACTCAGCCCAAGACGCGAGGTCGTCCAGCTGTTCAACAGTCAGGTTGACCGCCAGAGCATCGGGCAGCTGTGACTGGCTGTTTTGTTGATGGTGCTGGTGCGGCTGATACAGAGTTGCCTCTGGGGTATGAGCGGCGCTCGAGAGAGGAGTTGAACCGCGTCGGCTGGTCATTTCGGAGGATGCTTGTTTTAGTCTTGTGAGCGAAGACTGGTGCGAGTGGGCGGGATCCGAGTGTGGGAAGGAGGCAGGCTTCGAGTTGATCGTGTCCAGCATTTGGCTGTGGTGGTGGTGCTGCAAGTGTTGGGGGTGATTCTGTTGAGGAGAGGAGTAGGTGGAGTGGGAGGGAGACGAGATAGCTGTCCAGGGAGAGTGAGCGTGCGAGTACGAGTGAGAGTGGGAGTTCGGCGTAGAGCGGTCCTTGTCCATTTAAAGGCCACTTGTAAGAGAAGTGTGTGGAAGTGAAGATGAAGATGAAGATAGGAGATAGACGTCAGAGAGATAAAAAAGAGAGCGCGTGTGCCGAGAGAAGGAGCAGTGTCCAGTAAATATCCCGTGAGCGCTGGCCGTTGCGGTGTCTGCTATTACCCTCACCACCGGTAGCCTCTCTCCAGTGATCCTGACTGCCTCTATGGCTAATAGCGCTCTCTCTCCCGGTGCGCTCTCTCGCGCTCGCGCCCTGTCTCATTCCGATTAGACGCCTGCAAATGAAATGGGGCCCACGTGGGTCGGGTCGCGCACTACTATTCTGGTCGTGTGTTACATAAGCCGTGGAGGTGACGTCACGAGACCCGCGGCGAGGTGGATCAACAATCGTATTGCGGGTGGGCCCTTACAGATTGCTTGTACGGCGGATACGCGTATCCAGTTGCGGATCTCCGCCATGTTCTCTGCTCAGAGCACTAAAGCTGTTCACCGCTGAACCGATAGACTTGGGCTAAGCTAGCCTGTCCCCCCTTCTGACTGCTCTATCTCTACTTCCTGCTCAACGGCTAAAAGTGAGACGCTCTGATGTCACACGACCTCTGTCCCCTTTTGACCACTTATACCCATTCTCTCGATAACACTCTTTTCTTCTTATACATGGCTAATCACATCACCGGTCTGGCTTCATACTTTCCCTCCAACTCAACCACATCCTGCTCGCTCAACTTGAGCTCAAGCGCACTCAGGAAATCGTCAACCCTCTCAAGGGAGTTCGCACCCACAATAGGACTCGTGCCCTTGGATATCAACCACGCCGTAGCCACCGCAGCCATGCTCACGCCGTGCCGCTCGGCAACGCGCTCAACAGCAGTCACGATCGCCCGATCGTTTTCGGTTAATTCTCTCTTCTGTCTCCCAATCCCATCAGCCGGCGCACGCTCCAGCGATACCTTCAGCGGGCGCGCGAGAACCCCACGCGCAACGGGCGAATACGGAATAAGCCCCACACCAGTCTCATTGCAAAAAGCATTCATCTCGCGCTCCTCCTCGCGGTACGTCAGGTTGTAGTAGTTCTGCATACTGATGAACTTCGTCCATCCGTTCCTCTCAGCCGAGTACTGCATAGCTTGAAATTGCGTCGCGCGCATTGCCGAGGCGCCGATGTACCGTGCGTATCCTAGTTGGACCACATCGTGCAGCGCCTTCATCGTCTCGTCGATGGGTGTAGTCGTGTCGAACCGGTGGATCTGATACACGTCGATATACGTTCCGAGGCGCTCCATCGACGCGGCCACTGCATCGAAGATGTGCTTGCGTGATAGCCCTTTCGAGTTGATCCAGTCAGCATTGGTATCAAGATCTGGACGCTCCGCGAATGGTGTCTCGTCGCCAACAACGAAGAAACATTTCGTCATGATGACAATCTTGTCGCGCGGGATCGAATACTTCTTCAAGAACTTGCCCACAAGCACTTCGCTGCGTCCAGCAGAGTATACATCAGCCGTATCGAACGTCCTAATCCCAGCATCGTAACATTTCTTCATTATCGCGAACACTTTGTCTTCATCTTCAAGAACGTAATCTCCCCATAGTGCCTTTGATCCGAAACTCATGCATCCCAAGATGATCTTGGAAACTTTGAGTCCGGATTTGCCGAGGCTGGTGTATAGCTCGGATGAAATAACTGTGCTCACCATTGTTGTATTCAATTGCGCTTGTATCGAATAGTGAATTTTCAATTCTTCAAGGTGTTCCTCGGAAGTGCTTTTAAAGCATTCTGTTCCATGGTTCCCCCACCACTCGGACTTGGGAAACTTCATGTCCGATGACTCACAGAGTTTCCCGTGGGGTTATCCCCACATTTTTCGAGTGCTGAAAAGATCTCGGAGCGAAAAATAATTGGTACAATACTCGAAAGTGCCTTTCCATTAGCATATATTCATTCATTTTTATGCAGAAAATGGAAAGGGCAGCCCATGTTCTCCCCAACATGTCGTGCCCTCGAAACGGTTACTGCCGGTCCAGAAGCATCTCTTAAAGCCGGAGTTGTCGAACCCCACCAAAAAAAAAAGCCCACCTTCATATTACCGGTTAGAGATGCCCGAGACCAAATGCCCGTGAGTCAGTTCAAACTTCCGATTTACCCAGCGGTCGACGTCACATGACCTATTATGCCCCATTCTCGCGATAACACTTTTTATTTGCTATACTTCATTGACGGTTTAAATAACCATTGCTCTAGCCTCATACTTCTCTTCCAGCTCAGCCACGTCCTGCTCAGACAACTTGAGCTCAACAGCATTCAGGAAATCGTCAATTCTCCCAAGAGAGTTCACTCCCACGATAGGACTCGCGCCTTTCGATAACAGCCACGCCGCAGCCACCGCACCCATACTCGTCCCGTGCGGCTCGGCAATACGCTCAACCCTAGACTCTGCGGAGATTGTTGCTGAAACCCCAAAACTGATTGCGATCCGCTACACATACTTGTGAGAGTCACCCGTAATTATGGATTTGTGTATCGACAAAGACAATCATTTACCGTTTGCGAGCGACCGATCGGGCACTGACTCTCTTTTGTGTTACCCTACCTGCTGCCGCCGCACGGCTGGATAATAAGAGCGCTCTTTTGGCCGCTTCATGGCTTATTTCATATAATTTCTTATATTTCGCATGGTTTATCGATCACTAATCCATGACTGGTCTGGTCACATACTTTTCCTCTAGCTCAGCCACATCCTGCTCGCTCAGCTTAAGCTCCACGGCAGTTCGGAATTCGTCAACCCTCTCAAGAGAGTTCGCACCCACAATGGGATACGCGCCCTTCGATAACAACCACGCCGCAGACACCGCAGCCATACTGGCCCCATGCCGCTCGGCAACGCGCTCAACGGCAGAGATTATCGCACGATCGTCCTCGCTTAACCCCTTGCTCTGTTGCCCGATCTCAGCAGCCAGGTTACGCGCGAGCGAGGCCGCAAGGGGACGCGCGAGCACACCACGCGCAACGGGCGAGTACGGAATCAGCCCAACGCCAGTCTCGTTGCAGAACACATTCATCTCACGCTCCTCCTCGCGGTACACCAGGTTGTAGTAGTTCTGCATGCTGATGAATTTCGTCCATCCGTTCTTCTCAGCTGTGTACTGCATAGCTTGGAATTGAGTCGCGCGCATTGCTGATGCGCCGATGTACCGTGCGTATCCTAGTTGGACCACATCGTGCAGCGCCTTCATCGTTTCGTCAATTGGGGTCTCCGTGTCGAACCGGTGGATCTGATACACGTCGATATACGTTCCCAGCCTCTCCATCGAGGCAGTGATTGCGTCAAAGATGTGCTTGCGAGACAGCCCTTTGGAATTGATATACTCCGCGTTCACTTCAAGAGCCGGACGCCCCAGAAATGGTGTTTGGTCATTGACGATGAAGAACCCTTTAGTCATGATGACGATCTTGTCGCGCGGGATGGAGTATTTTTTTAGGAATTTGCCCACGAGAATCTCGCTGTGCCCACCAGAGTACATATCCGCCGTGTCAAACGTGCGGATCCCGATATCATAACACTTCTTCATGATTGCAAACACCTCATCTTCATTTTCAACAACGTACTCTCCCCACAAGTGCTTGAATCCGAAAGTCATGCATCCCAGAATGATCTTGGAAATCTTGAGACCGGACTTACCGAGGTTGGTGTAGAGGTCGGGCGAGATAACTGCTGTTGACGACATATTTTGTATCCAATTATTCTTGGCAGACAGGTGAATATTTCTTCTTTGGCGGTGTGTCTTGGAGGTGTCTTTATAGCAATTTGAAGAACCCGGTAGCGGATTTGGGGGGATCAACCGATGGGGCCCCGCTTATCTGCGTTGCCCCTTTCGGACAATTCCCCATATTTAGTCGCCCTCTGAACAGGATCAAATTTGGTTGAAGATGGTGCAGTCCGGACAACGCACTCTAAAAATCAAAAAAACGCTTATACCTACTTGTTAATCATAATCGTTCGGGCTTGATCAGTGTTCCTCGGGTACCTTGGCCTGGCGTGTACGCTGGGACCCGATTAATCTCAACTTACACACACAATCAAGTCCACCACGTCCACCAAGTCCACCGATCCGTCGTCGCTCAATTCTGATGCTTTCAGCAGAGAATTCGCGGGAGCTCGAAAACGGATTGCGGATCAACCATGCGAATTCGGTAATATTCCAAGGCGTCTCGGACCTGTGTAAATTGTCCTCGACAATTTCTTGGGACTTGGTCCGCCTCTCTTATATGTGTTACCCTACTTCCTCCAACCCTGCGGCTGAATCAAGGCTCTCACGTCACATGATCTATGTTCGAGTTTTATGCCCATACGGTCGATATCAACTTCCTATATGTTGTACTTGATTGACGGTTTAAAGAACCATCGGTCTAGCCTCATATTTTTCCTCCAACTCAGCCACATCCTGCTCAGTCAACTTGAGCTGAACTGCAGCCAGGAAATCGTCAATTCTCTCGGTGGAGTTAGCGCCCACAATGGGACTTGTGCCCTTGGACAACAACCACGCCGTAGCCACGGCAGCCATACTAGCCCCGTGCCGCTCAGCAACCCGTTCAACAGTAGAGATTATTGCACGATCATTCTCGCTCAACCCCTTACTCTGTTTACCGATCTCAGCAGCCAGGTTACGCGCGAGCGATGCAGCAAGGGGACGAGCAAGAATACCACGTGCAACGGGCGAATACGGAATCAGCCCGACACCAGTCTCGTTGCAGAACGCATTCATCTCACGCTCCTCCTCGCGGTACGCCAAGTTGTAGTAGTTTTGCATACTGATGAACTTTGTCCATCCGTTCTTCTCTGCGGTGTACTGCATAGCTTGAAATTGCGTCGCGCGCATTGCCGATGCGCCAATGTACCGTGCGTATCCTAGCTGGACCACATCGTGCAGCGCCTTCATCGTTTCGTCAATGGGCGTTGCCGTGTCAAACCGGTGGATTTGGTACACGTCGATATACGTTCCTAGTCTCTCCATCGACGCTGCAATTGCATCAAAGATGTGCTTGCGGGACAGCCCTTTAGAGTTGATATACTCCCCATTGGCCTCAAGGGGTCCACGCTGCATCAATGGCGTTTGGTCCTCAACGAGGAAGAAGCATTTGCTCATGATCACGACCTTGTCGCGAGGGATAGAGTATTTCTTCAAAAACTTGCCCAAGAGTATCTCGCTGCGTCCACCAGAGTACATATCCGCCGTGTCAAACGTGCGGATCCCAACATCGTAACACTTCTTGAGAATGGCAAACACCTCGTCTTCGTCTTCAACGACGTAGTCTCCCCATAAGCGCTTGTATCCAAAGGTCATGCATCCTAGGATGATCTTCGAGACCTTGAGACCGGATTTACCAAGGTTGGTGTAGAGATCAGGTGAAATAACTGCAGTCGAGGACATTATACTTAAATCAATTATAGTTGTCAATCAAGTCAATTGATTCCTTTTCGGGTGTCTCTCTTTCTGTGCTCATAGCAACTTTGACGTCTTCTCGGCTTTAGCACCAGCAGATTTCAGGGACTTTATAGTCGATGAGCCTGGTAATCGCCCTGCCCCTTTTGGATAAAGCCCGACATTCTTCTGGCAGGGCTAAACCACCACTGGTTGAAAATAGACCGTAAAGTTCATTGATGCATGCTTATAAATGCTTGTCTAATATATCCGGCGGGTTAAATCACTCAGTTCCCACGGTGTCTAGTGGGGGTGGAGTGAGTGGATGCGGAGCGTACTAGTCGATGGCTACCTTTGCCCTGTAAAATATTTGTAATGGACTGCGCGCGGACCCGAACCATCTCGTCTTGTTACATAATCAAGTCTATCGATGGCCAATTCTAGTTCTTTGAGCAGAGGATATTGCGGGAGCCCGTAAAATGATCACAAATCCGTTGTACGGATTTGTGAAAGCCACCTCTCGGATTTGTGTATCGTCCGAGACAGTTTCTTGTGGCTAAGTCCGTCTTCTGTCCTGCCCGCGTTCCTCCACCTCCTCCTTTCCAAAAGCTAAACACTCAGAGCTCCGACGTTACACGACCGCTTACGGTTTTTCAACTACAGTTTTTATCTCTTATTATATTTTATTGGTGATGATTATATGGTTCTTCACATGGCCATCATCGGCTTAGGATCATACTTCTGCTCCAGCTCAGCGACGTCCTGCTCGCTCAACTTGAGCTGAACTGCAGCCAGGAAATCGTCAATTCTCTCGGTGGAGTTAGCGCCCACAATGGGACTTGTGCCCTTGGACAACAACCACGCCGTAGCCACCGCAGCCATGCTAGCCCCGTGCCGCTCAGCAACTCGCTCAACGACCCCAATGACCTGCCGGTCACCAGGGCTCAATCCTTGACTCTGTCTTCCAATCTCAGCAGCCAGGTTACGTGCAAGCGATGCCGCCAACGGACGAGCAAGAATACCACGTGCAACGGGCGAAAACGGAATCAGCCCAACACCGGTCTCATTGCAGAACACATTCATCTCGCGCTCCTCCTCGCGGTACACCAGGTTGTAGTAGTTCTGCATACTCACGAACTTTGTCCATCCGTTTCTCTCAGCCGTGTATTGCATAGCTTGAAATTGCGTCGCGCGCATTGCCGATGCGCCAATGTACCGCGTGTATCCTAGCTGAACCACATCGTGCAGTGCCTTCATCGTTTCATCAATGGGAGTTGTCTTGTCGAACCGGTGGATCTGATAAACGTCGATATATGTTCCGAGGCGCTCCATCGATGCGGTGATTGCGTCAAAGATGTGCTTGCGGGACAACCCTTTAGAGTTGATATACTCCCCATTGCCTTCAAGAGCTGCACGTTCCAGGAATGGCGTTTGGTCATTAACGAGGAAGAAACATTTGCTCATGATGACAATCTTGTCACGGGGGATAGAGTATTTCTTCAAAAACTTGCCCACCAATATCTCACTGCGTCCACCAGAGTACATGTCTGCCGTGTCAAACGTGCGGATCCCAACGTCATAACACTTCTTCATAATTGCAAACACCTCTTCTTCATCTTCAACAACGTAGTCTCCCCATAAGCGCTTGTATCCAAAGGTCATGCATCCTAGGATGATCTTCGAGACCTTGAGACCGGATCTACCAAGGTTGGTGTAGAGATGAGGTGAAATAGTTGCAGCCGAGGACATTATACTTATAAAATCAATTGTTTTTGTCAATCCAGCCAATTGTTCTTTTTCAGGCGTCTCCCCGTCTGTCTTTATAGCAGCTTTGACATATTCTCGGCTTTATCTCCTGCGGACTTTGGGGACTTTATACTCGATGAGCCTGGTAATCGCGCTGCCGCTTTTGGATAACGCCCCACATTCTTCTCGCTGGGCTGGATCACCACTGGTTGAAAAGAGACCACAAAGTTCAGAAAATGCGTGTTTATCCATTATCCTTAAATTTAATCGCTCACTTTCCACGGTGTGTAGTAGGCGTGAAGTGATTGGATGCGGAGGGTACCGTTCCGACGCAAATGCCATGGTTATCGCGGACTACCTTTGCCAAGTGAAGTATTTGTAATGGAGTGCGTTCGAGAACGAGAAAAACTTGGCTTATATATGATGTCATAGCAAACTGAAAATAGAACAAAAAAAGGAAGCTAAAAAGTTGCGGATTTAGCAACGTACGGCTTCTCAAGCTCGGCTATATCCTCAGCGGTCAGCTCCACATCAAACGCATCAAGACACTGCTCGAGGCGCTCAACGGAGTTAGCACCAACAATAGGACACTCGCCCCTCTGAAGCAACCACGCGGTAGACACCGCCGCCATGCTGCACCCACGACGCTTGGCAACCGCCTCAACAGCATTGACAATCGCGAAATCTGCCTCAGTCTCCAGCCTGCATGGGTTTGGTTCGTTGATCCTGGCGAGGGACACGCTCAGCGGACGAGCCAGCCCACCGTGCTCCATGGGCGAGTATGGCACGATACCGACACCTGTTTCCTTACAGTATGGGATCATTTCGCGTTCCTCCTCGCGCGTCACTAAACTATGACGGTTCTGCATGCTGATGAACTTTGTCCACCCTTTGGTTTCAGCAACGTGCTGCATCGTTGCAAACTGCGTGGCGCGCATCGATGAGGCGCCAATGTACCGTGTGTGCCCCAGGGACACCACATCGTGCAACGCGCGCATAGTCTCCTCGACGGGCGTGGTTGGGTCAAAGCGGTGGATTTGGAGGACGTCGATGTATGTGCCCAGGCGCCCGACGGATGCAGACACGGCGTCAAAGATGTGCTTGCGGGACAAGCCACGGGAGTTGATGAACTCAGGATCATTGCGGTGCTGTGTATACAACTTCATCAAGGGGATCTCGGAACTAACCATGTTGTTACATTTAGTCATGATGACAACTTTGTCCCGTGGGATCGAGTGTGCCTTGAGGAACTTGCCAAGGAGCGTCTCGCTTAGCCCGCCAGAGTACGTATCCGCCGTGTCAAAGGTGCGTATTCCCAGGTCGTACGCACGCTGCAGGATCTCAAATACCTGTTCTTCATCTTCAACGACGAAGTCGGCCATGAGTCGCTTGGAGCCAAAACCCATGCATCCAAGGACAATGCGGGAAATCTTGAGGCCAGAGTTGCCGAGGTTGGTGTAGAGATCAGGTGAGATGGTGTGGGTGGTTGCCATTTTTGGTTGATGTTGCTGTTGGCTGTAGTGGAGTGATGAATCAACAAGGGGGAATTTCTTTGTCCTTTTATATTGTTTTGTGTTACTTGGATTTTAGGAATTAAGGGAATTTATCATTATATTTTTTTGCCATCTGGAGATAGCATATTAGACGTGCGGCGTGAACCCTAGGCCTTCTTGTACTCCATCGCGTATCACCGAGGAGAGTCCTTTGGAAGAGGTTAAAATCAAGTTTTCTGTAATAGAATTTCACCGACTCAAAAAAGGATTGAAATTATTGACAACTAAGCAAAAGATATCCCCTGTATCTAGGCCGAATTTGCCTGTTTCTCACAGCCATTTCCCGCCCATGACTCCACACGATGAGCCGCACACGGATTAAACGCCGAGAAAGACGGACACGACTCCCCGAAACGGAAGTCTAAAACCCTCGGCCGAGTTGTGCGGCTGACCCTGCTTTTACCGTGCGGCGCTTATTGCCGAATATCAGCCCCGGGTGAATAGCGATGAGCCCCTGCAGACATTCTGGTTGGATGGATGAATGCTGTATACTGTATGCCGAGCCTCTTTTGCGAGTGACCTATTGATCGATTTTGATTTGCAGGGTGTCTGGCCGATAGGATAACGAGTGTGCTTTGTCGTTGCATCTCTGAGCGCATTTTTCAAACTTGCCTGGTTCTATTTATCTACGTCATGTTGGCAACACATTTGTAATCACTAAGCAAGAAATGAACCTAAATAATTGATTCGGAGCGTCTTACGAATTCCAGGTTTTTGCAAATCATTTGATAGCCTCCTCCTCGACAATATAGGGCAACCTTGAGCCAATGTCAACGAGTTCTTGTGAAGGATGGCGATGAAATATGGAAAGTTACTCGTCCAGTGAATCATCCCACGAAACACTCATCCTTTTCTAGATCAAAGTTTATGGAAATAGAAAACGGTGCAACTGGGCGCGAATAATAAAAATCATAAAATGAGTTTATCATTTGCATCTGCAAAAACGTAAAGAGCTATACACGGAACCCAAAGTGACCGATACCGATCACGCCAGTTTGCTTATCGCGTTGTCGTCAAGTTTTGAGAGAATGAACTTGATAACAAGGAACACGCCGACCGAACGGTTTAATTGAAATTAGTCTCAGGCATCTTGGGCACATGCAGTGCATCGAGTTCGGCAATATCTTCCTTGGTGAGCTCGAGGCTGAGCGACTCAAGACACTGGTCAACCCTCGACACAGAGTTTGCGCCGATGATTGGATTCTCACCTCTGGCCAGCAACCACGCAAGCGACACAGACGCCATTGACGAGCCGTGTCTCTTTGCAATCTCTGCAACCTTTTCAATAACGGGACGGTCACTCTCAGGACGGTTGGTCCAGGGGGTTTCAGCGTCGCGCTCTTTTGTCACCTCATAGGGACGAGCAAGAGCGCCGCGGTCCATTGGAGAATATGGGATCAATCCAACACCGGTCTCCTCACAGAACACATTCATGTCGCGCTCCTCCTCGCGATACAGCAAGTTATGGTGGTTCTGCATGCTGATGAACTTTGTCCAGCCGTTCTTCTCAGCGATGAACTGCAGCCTTGCAAACTGGGTCGCACGCATTGACGATGCGCCAATGTACCGCGCATAGCCGAGCTCAACGACATCGTGCAGTGCCTTCATCGTTTCTTCGGGAGGCGTATCTTTATCGTATCTATGGATCTGGTACACGTCGACATACGTGCCCAGACGCTTCATAGAGGCATCGATAGCGTCAAAGATGTGCTTGCGCGATAGACCACGGGCGTTAACCCACTTGGGATCATTTCTGTATTTGGTGAACATTTCTAAGATGCCGTGCTCTCTCTGAACGACAAAGTAACACTTGGTCATGATCACGACAGTCTCTCTGGGGATAGAGAACTTGCGGAGAAACTTGCCCAGAAGCTCCTCGCTTAGCCCGCCAGAGTACACGTCTGCCGTGTCATAGGTACGGATCCCGGCATCGTAACACCTCTTCAGAATTGCAAACACCTCTTCTTCATCGTCAACGACAAAATCCATCATGAGCTTTTTCGACCCAAAACTCATGCACCCAAACACAAGTCGTGAGATCTTGAGCCCGGAGTTACCCAGGTTGGTGTACAATGAGGGTGAAAGTGTTCCTGGTTGTGTTTCGGCCATGGTGCTTGTTGAATTGATAGTTTAGCGTAGCATTCATCGTTGCAAAGGGCGGTCTTTGAGGAGAGTATTTATACAGATATCACCGCTGGTTCGTTTGTTGACAGTTGAGCGCTTAAATCCGGGAATCCCGTTAGTCCCGCACCCTGGGCGAAGCGACGCGGGGGACAATCGTCTACTGCTTGACTGCTCACCAATCGCATTTGACATGCATTTTTTTGAATATAAAGCATGCCCGGGAGAGGCACTGTTGCCGAGATTCCGAAGCTATCAGCGTTCGTGGTATTTTAATGTGCCGCTTTTCTCCCGAGGTCTCTCTGTCTGTTTTGCTCTACGCACCGAACTCAAACTTCTTGATTCCAACCACACCCGGCTCAATTTTGAAGATATGCCCACCCAAATCGGCCTTCAGACTCGCATCAGCATGCTGGGCCGTGACAACGTATAAAACGTCGTTATTCACACCACCCCACGTTGGACACGTGACCCTCGAGGCTGGCAGATGATAAACCCTGAGCAGTTCACCAGTGACTCCGCTCCAGCACTCCACCATCCCACCGTCGCAGATAGCTATCCACAAGTTACCCTCAACGTCCGCCACCATACCATCGACGACGCCCGCGCGCCCCTTCCGGTCCACGAACACGCGCTTATTTGACGCCGCCCCCGTCTCTGGGTCAAAATCGTACGCAAACGTTGCATTGGGACATGAGTCGTTAACGTACATCGTACGATTATCCACGCTCCATGCGATCCCGTTCCCGCAGATAAACCCCGTGTCCACCTCGTGAAGCGAACCGTCGGGGTCGTACCGCCACAGCCTGCCCTTGGCGCTGGCGTACGCACCGTCGTCGCCCTGCGGACCCGCGGCAAATGACTCAACGTCGATCTCAATACCGTAGAACCGACCGCGGCAGTCAACCGCACCGTCGTTGAACCGCCGCAGGTGTCTCTCGTTGGTGGGGATGATCTCGCGCTGGACGTCGAGCGCCCCGGTGTGCTCGTCCACGAACGCTATCCCCTGGTAATACGCGCCGATGTACGAGCCAGGCACGCCGGCGCGGAAGTACTGTACGGACACACTGTCTGGATTCGTCGCTATGGCGAAGCCATCGCGGGACACGTTAAGTGCGTCGCGGGACGCGTGTGCGAGCGCCGTTGCCGTGTCCGGGCCAGGGAACCGCGGGGCGTTTGTGGTCGGGTCCACTTCAACAACGTGGATCTGCGGTGGGTCGTTGAGGCAGTCGTTGTAGTGCAAGGTGTGGTCCTCGTGCCTGTAGATTGGGCCCTCCTGGAGCACACACGGACTTTCGAGGACATACCACGGTTCAGTGATGTGGAACTCTTGTGGGGCCATTTTTTGAATCCCTTTCTCTGGATATTGTGTATGCTGTAAAGAGATACAAGAAAATTGGCAGAACGATAGTCATGTATGAAGAGTTGTCGAGGAAGGGGGTGGGCCCGACGGGCATTTGTACATGGCCGGCGAGGGATGTTGCATCGAACCGTTTATCTTTTGCAGGTTGTCGCATCGCGATTAGCCCCCCACCGGGGCACCACCACCACCACCACCACTACGACCGCTCGTCAAACTACAATCGAAGCAGATAAAATGATAATAAATAGATAAATAAATAGATACGCGGGCTTCCCTTTTTGGTACTTTCTCGTTCACATTCTCAGAATATGGCAACGCTAGTTTTCGCTCCGTCGCCCACGTTTTCCCCTCTATGCCTTTGCTCCCATATGTCTACTTCTCCCTCAGATGTCACCCTTGGCCTTGGCAGCCTCGTACGCCACTTCCGAGTGGATATGAGGCATTGGTGGCTGGTATATTGGGTTCTTTTTCAAGTGGATCTGATCAGCCTCAGCAACCTCCGGAATCACCTTCTCGAGCTTGAGGTTCTCGAAGACACACTTGTTCAACAACACCTCGGCCTTCCTGCAGTTCTTGTACTCCATGTTGCCCGCTGCGAGGCACCTCCAGTGTAGTCTGAACTCCTCAGAGCAGTGCGTGTTGATATCGTGTAGTACGCTAGCAGCGCACCGCGTCACGCGCCGGCCTTCCTTCAAGCAGTCAATTGGACCGTTTCCCTTCGCATCCTGCTGGCACAGCATGAAATCGTCGTTGTAATTACGACAGCGAGCACCAATGAAGTAAGCGGCGCTCATGAGTGGGCCTGTAGTGGCTCCAATCTCTTTAACGTGAGGGATCTCAGCGGGAAGCGGATCGTTCTCAAAGACATATTGCGTGTCCCTGAGCTTGTCCGTCCACCTGTTCGAGTTGATCGTGTCGTATGTATTAGTCGTGGACATCTTGCCTTACACTTTCTCTGCAAGCTTTGATTCACTGGGTCCTGTCTATGTCTTTGTCGTTGATAACTCGGTGCTCCCCATTGGCAGCGACTTTGTGTAGAGCACTACTAGGACTATAATTTACACTTGTGCTGTGTAAATGTGAGGCCGATGCTTCAAGAGACACAGTTGTCTCAAGTCAAAGAGATGTCGTAAACATAGTGACAGAAGAATCGAGACCTATCGTACGCCAAGATAAACTAAATATCATAGACTATGTTTGGTGGTAGCTCAGGTGGCAACACGTCCGGTGGGTTCTCGTTTGGTGCGAGCAAACCAGCCACGACGGGCGGGTTCTCGTTTGGATCGGGCAGCGCGTCGCAAAATCCACAACAGCAGCAGCAGCAGCAGCAGCCTGCGTCGTCCCCCTTTGGTGGAGTGGTTAATCCTGCTCAGAAAAGCAATTCCTTTTCACTGGGCAGCGCGACGAATCCGGGCCAGTCCTCTGGGTTCAGCTTTGGCGGTGGTAACACTAACGCGGCGCCCACCACTACGACCAATGCTGGATCGACAGGGTTCAGCTTTGGTGCGAAACCAGCGGGGACAACCACTGCTGCGCCGTCTTCGTTCAGCCTTGGTGGATCGGCAACTACTTCATCGGCACCGGCTGCCGGAGGACTTTTTGGGGGTTCATCGTCGACGCCGGCTACTGGTGGTGGATTGTTTGGACAACCACAGCAGAATGCGACGACCGGTGGTGGTTTGTTTGGCGGAAATACCGGCGGAAGTGGCGGTTTGTTCAGTGGGTCGAATAACAACAGCAATACGGCTGCGGCGCCTGCAACTGGTGGACTGTTTGGAAACAATAATGCGGGTGGAGGAGGAGGAATGTTTGGAAATAGCAACCAGCAGTCGTCGTTATTCGGACAACAACAACAACAACAACAACAACAACAACAACAACAACCGCAGCAGCAACAGCAGCAGAATCAGCAGCAGCAACAGCAGCAACAGCAGCAACAATCTTTCAACCCACAACCCTCGTTTGCATGGTCCCAGTCACAGCAGCAGCCATCTTCCAATTTCCAGCATCCATCGCTGCTTCAAGCACAACTACAAGCCAGCTCCTCTAACAACAACAACAACAGCAACAATGCCAACGGGTACACCCCCACGATAAACGACCAGCTAATCAAAGTAAAGAATTCATGGGATCCCGACTCGCCGAACTGCATTTTGAAAACGCATTTCTACAACAAGATCCCATCAACGGAGTTAATTGCAAATTACCAAAGACCAGCAGACGAATTGCCCGAGGAATGGGAGAAAGCCATGTCCAATCGGCCTAACAAGTACAACTCTATCCCCGTCAAGGCCAAGGGGTTTGAGGATCTGCTGAAAAGGTCGAATACCCAGGTTGAGCATATCAAGCAATCGCGGGTGATTTTGAACCAGGTTAATGAGAACCTGACGCGGTTGAGCGACAAGCACGATCTGGACACCACTGCGCGGCTTGTGGCGTGCAAGACAAGACACAAGAACCTGTCCAAACGACTTCTCAAAATCGCAATCATCCTGTCTGTGCTGAAATCAAAGGGGTACCCTCTAAGTCCCGATGAGGAGCACCTGAGTCAGGAGTTTGACAACCTGCTGAAATCGCTAGATGACCCCGTGGGGCTCGCGCGGTCGAATGAGCTATGGGCGAGACTGTCGAACCTGAGGGAGCGCGCTAAGAATTTATCGCAGCAGCTCGATGTCCAGAGTAATCTGGTTAATGAGGCTAATGGTAATGGTGGGTCCTCCGACAGCTACGGGTCGTCCGATGTGACTGTGAACAAGATCTCGCGCGTGCTTGCCAAGCAGCAGCAGGGGATCCAGTTCCTGTACGAGACGCTCGAAAAGGACAAGGAGACGATCAGTCGGATTTCCACCAAGATGGGGATATAGATAGTTTTCTAGAAAATATGTGCATGCATGTAATTAAAATCGTTAACTCCTGGGAAACCCCCTGAACCCCTTCAGCGTAGAGTCCAGCTCCGACACAGCCGCCTCGTTCCGGTGTGCCTCCTCTGCATATATCGCATCACCGACAACACACCCAAGGTACTTCAGCCCGTAAACCCTTCCAAAGTCAACACGCACAGCAGACGAGTCAAACCTCTCACCGTCCCGCACGAGCCAGAACGGCAACTCCGGCCCGCGCGGCGGCTCCAGTCTGTCCGCAACCTCCACCGCAAACTCATCCGTCGTGTGTCGCCGCGCAAGCGGGAGATCTATAGGAACGCTTGAGCTTTCTGAATCGTCGTCAGCGGTATCGCGCCAAACGCTGCGCGCATGCGCGTGGTTCATCACGGCCACAGCGCGCCCAAACGTCTCCTCCAGTCGCCGCACGCTGTCCTGCTGTGTGCCGACGTCCACGGTTATCTCTATCCGCCGGAACGAGCGCGGGCGGTACGCAACGAGCGTGCTTGTTCCGTTGGTCGAGTGCGCGATGAGGTTGCGAAATGCAGTGTACAGATGCGTGCGCTCGACCTGGGTTTCTGGCTTGTTGTACACGTTGAACGCATACCGCGCGTGTCTCTGCAGTGACTGCCTCACTGATGCCGGTAGCCTGTCCATTTTGTGCTGGCGGTGGTGGTGTTTACAAGGTGGAGGTTGTCAAGAGGATGTGAAGAAGTTGGAGTGCGGTCCGGTTGGCGCACGTCGGTTTCAACATCTGACCCGAGCCAGCATCTAAACACACTAGTGGCAGTGGCAGTTGACAGCAGTGACTACACACTGTTAGGTGTCCATTGATGGCGATCGGCAGCCGAGAGTGTGGAAGTGCAAGAAAGGGATTGAACTCAGTCAGACCACATGCAGACGACAACTCCCTCTACATCCTACCCGCGCACTCCAAAAGAGGCTTCAATAGTAAACTCAGTATAATGCTACAACCTTCCTAAATACAAGACCACTACCCGCTCAGTCACTGCAACTGCAGTCGCAAAAAAAACAGCAAACAAACCATCAATGCGTGAGCTGTACAGGTTTCCCCCACTCCCACTCCTTCAACGCCGTATTGATATTAACCCAATACCGTAGCTTCACAGTCTCAACAGCAGCGCGCTCGTAATCCTCCACGGCAAACAACTCCTCCAGCGCCCTCTCACACGCCACCACACGCTCGTCGTTCGCAGCCTGCAGCGCCGCCACATCCTCAGCCGTCCCCGCGCCCTCGAGTTCCTCATGCACCTCCAGAATCTCCATCAGCAGCGTCTTATCACGCAGCTGGAACTCCCGCGACGCTGCGTCGGACGCAACGTCAATCCCAGCGTTCTGCTGCAAGATGTACTGCGCGCGCGGAAGCGACGACTTCAGCGTGGTGTACGCCGTGTTCAGCAGCGTCGACAGCGTCTCGGGCGTCGCTCCCGCTGCGTCGGCGCCACCGAGGCGGTGCACGAGGGCATCCGGGTGACTTACGGCTTGCAGCTGGCGGTACTCCCGGCGCAACGACGCGAGGTTGACCGAGAACGGCGATGCTGGAGGTGGTCCCTTCGGGAACGTGCGTGGGAATAGAGCATAGTAGCTGGTGTGATGCGCGCGGAAGGCGAGATGGGGAGAACGGCTTGTGGTTATGCCAAACCGCAACACCCTCAGTGGTTGTATGTTCATGAGCGACATCGTTGTGTTTCCGTTGTTGTTGTTTTGTTGGCGCCCGTGCTGGATCGGTGGGGACCGGAGTCTGAAGTAGTGGGGATGGATGTGTGCTGCACGACGGTCTGTGAAATGTTCATGCCAGCAATGCTCATGTTCTAAGCAAATAAATAGTATATAAGAGTATGGACAGCAAATAAATAGGAATAAATATATGAGACCTACAGCCTCTCATTCTTGACGAGCGATCCCTCTTCGTACAACTTTGCCAGCTCGACTTGAAATCTCTTGCGTGCGTTTGGCCGTTTTAGTTTAAACGTTGGAGTGAGGACATCTTCAGAGGCTTTCAGTGGTTCAATGGCACAGTACACATTGCGCACCTTTTCAAAACCTTGTAGACCCACATCGCTGACTGACCTGTTTAGCTCCTGAACGATCAAACGACGCAGGCCTGGGTTCGCCTGGAGCAGCGACACCAGCTCTTCGGGACTGGTCACGCCCGCCACGTCCTGCGGACTCTTGTCTTTGAGGTATGCGAGTGCTCCCTTGTACTCAATGCCACACACCGCCACGAGGTAGTTCGTGAGGGAATCTCCATGCACAAAGATCTGCGTCACGAGATGCGAGCAGTTTGTCAAGTAGATATTCTCGATCCGCTCAGGAGTAACGTATTCGCCCTGTGACAGCTTGAAGAAATTCTTAACACGATCGATAATGTACAGCTTCCCCTCGTGGTCGAATCTGGCAATGTCACCGGTGTAAAACCATCCGTTTTCATCCAGCGCCTTACGCGTCTCCTCTTCGTTTTTGTAGTACCCACCGAATATCTGTGGCCCACGCATCAGCAACTCACCGCGCGGCCCGCCCTCGTCCTGTGCAGTGTACCCCATCTCGGGCACATCGCGCAGGCGCATCTCGGTAGACACTCCCGACGCACCGCACGAGCCGGACACCGCCTCCCTCGCACCGGACATGCATATCCCTGCAAAACTCTCGGTGAGCCCGTAGCCTTGGATGAACCCAATCCCGAGCGCAGCACGCATGAAGCTAACCGTGTCCGGGTTGATCGGCGCCGACCCGGTAACGCAGTAGTCCAAGCGGTCAAACCCGAGCGCGGCGCGCAGCTTGCGCGTCAGGATACGGTCGTACAGCGCGTGGTCGCCCGTTGCGCCATCGGCAACGCGCTGGCGGTCCATTTTGGTGCGGATGATGTGTTTCGCCGCGGCGCGGCTCAGAGCCGACGCGTCGCGGTTGTTGATCGTGGCTTCCTTGATCACCGCTTCAAACTTGTTAAACAGCCGCGGCACGCCCGTCATCGTGCATGGCTTGAGCAGCTTCAGGTTCTCAACGAGCGCGTCGGGGGAGGGATCGTGCGGGAATGCAATGGCCACGCCGCGCGACATGGCGTGGCAGAAGTTCATGCGTTCGAAAACGTGCGCCAAGGGCAGGAACGCGAGCGTATACGCGTTGCCGGCGGGCACGCCGAGGTGGCAGAAGCAAAACGCCACACCGGAAGCAACGATGGCATGGGTCAATATGACGCCCTTAGGTGGGCCCGTTGTTCCCGAGGTGAAGCAGATCGTGTAGGTATCCTCAGGCTTCGGGATAACATCGTCAAGCACGTCAACTGCGCCGATTGCTTCAATCTCTGCGAAATCGTAGAGTTTAACTTTGGCGTCACGCGCATCCACATAGTGGTGCGAGTCACTTTTGAGCGGATCCATCGACACAATCGTCTTGAGGGACTCGATACCGTGTTTTGCCTTGAGGAACAGCAGTTGCTCAATCTTGGATTCGGAGCATACAACGATGGGCGAGTTTGTCAACGACAAAATATACCTCGACGCATCTGGACCCAGCGTATCGTACAGCGCGGTGTTTGGTATCGAGTACGCGGTGCATGCCAGATCGGTCAGTCCCCACTCGTGCCGATTCCTCGAGAAAATCGAGAGCACAAATTCACCGTCAACGGCACCATATGGATTATTTCTCACAACGTACTGAAATCCCGAACCCAGTCTGCGCGCGCGTGCTTGAATCGAGGCGTAATTATCAAACGTAAATTCGGTTTCATACCGGGCCGTTTGGTGGTTGAACCGACGCTGGCCGAGACACGGCAACTCGGCATACTCTTTAAAGGACCGGTTCGTGAGGGCGTAAAACGTATCTAACGAAGGATGTATAGCATTGCAAAGGAAATCGGGAGTTGCTTTATTTCTGTATATCGGCGAAAACCCCGTTTCCTGAGAATTTACAACAGTAACCGATTGGTTGACGCTTGCGGGAGGGAGAGGGAATGAGGAGAAGTCGACAGGGTCCTCGGCCGAGAGCCAGGCTCTCAAGGGCGCTGTTTGGGTGTTTGACATATTCGAGGTGATATACAACCAGAAAGTTTAACAGACACCATCTACAAGGGATACAGTATAATTTAGGGAGGGCGGGGGGCTACTACGGATATTTATACCGGTGGTGCGTTTGAAGCGAAATCGTGAAATTCGAGCAACCGAGGCAGATTTGGAGTATTTGTGGGGTAGTCGGGAAGACATGTGGAATGTGCGGTGTGCGTCGGCTTTGTGGCTGTTTTTTTGCCGGGGCTGTGTTTTCTAGCCACATACTCTATATTTACTATATGCATGTATGCTCTCTAGAATATATATTAAATCACACTTTTTCGAAATATCCAGGTTTTTCCCACTGTTGCACAGTTGTAGCACCAACACGTCCACATCCCCACACACATAGCGGGAGTCATGCTGGGCGACTGTTTGTGCCTCGCACGACAGCTTCTGCTGCTGTTTTCTTCTGTTCCGATTGAAGGGTGATTTCATACGTTTTGCTAGCCCTTGTTTTCCTCTCGTAGCTTTATAGTTATTTTAAAGGATCTCATCCATAGACAGCCTGTTCCTGTTTTTCACCACGAGCCCCCGAGTAAAGCAAGCACAACCTCTTTTCAGCAGTTGCGCGGTGTGTTTGGTGTGTGCACGACCCTTGCATTCTGCTCGGCCAATGGGCTGAAGACAGACAGACAGAGACATCTGAGAGAAAGCAGGGACAACAACTAGGCGAACAGGTGAACCATCCACAAACGCCTGCAATCCATCTACAATCATGGCTGGCCATAATCAACCACATCGTATGTCTTATTTTCAGGTGCTTGCTCATGCCACCACAGGACACTCTGACTAACGCCCTCTCGCAGTTCTCAAGGAGGATGTCGGATTTGAGAAGTTTGGCTATTTGAGGGAGAACCTGGCGCTCAACTATAAATTCAGCAGAACAGCAGCTAGACATGCCTTTGTATTCATGGTTTTCGTCCCTGTTGGACTCATGTGGCTGGGGTATAAGACCGAGGGGAAGTATACTGGCTTAGCCGGTAAGATGCGTGTTGAGCCAACGTACCCACAGGAGAACTATGTTCCCCGTAAGTGACGGTTTACACCTATTTATTTCATATTTATAATTCAATATTTATTAAGTATCCAAAAAAGTATAAGACGGGAAAATTAGAATTAAGTAGAAAATGCTGGGTGTGTGGGTGTTTGTGTGTGCAAGTGGGTGTGTGGCTAAGTTACTCCTGTCCTCTGGACAAATTGAGCTGAAACTCCATCAAACCATCCTTGATATCCTTATGGATCCGAGGCTCAAATGGAACAACGTTATCCTTGGGGAATTTCGAAATCGATCTCATGAAATCGCTGTTCTTTTTGAGATCATCCTGCGGGGATACATTAGCAGGCATGGTTGAATTCTCGAATGAGAAAATCTGCTGCTGCTGCTGTTGTTGTGGGCTCTGTGTGGATAATCCCTGGAACCTCGCAACGGTCTGTGATATCGGCGTGTTTGGCTGAGATTGCGACTGCGAATGCGGCTGTTGGTGCTGTGATGATTTTGTGCTAATCGGTGTTGGTGGAGCCTGAGCAGCAGCAAATGGAGTTCTGCCGGGCCCTCCGGACAGAGGCGACGCCGAAGCACGCGCCGACGCCGATGCAGAGCTTGACGTTGTCGTGTTCACAGTAGAACCAGTGCCCACACCCTGGTGCGAGTGTTTGAAGACCGTTTGCTTGGGGGGCCCGTTAGACGCGCGCAGGGTCCCTGTTCCGAGCATCTTGGGCGATGGCTCAATGATGAACGAAAACGTCTTTGACGCATGCGCGTGCATGCCTGGCCTGCCCTGTCTCACCTGCTGCTGAGACTGCGGATGCGATGACGATGGTGTTTGTTGCTGTTGTTGAGCCACAGCCACTGGCTGCTGCTGCTGCTGCTGCTGCTGCCTATCGCCAAAGTACACAGTCGCAGCACAGTCAGGGAACGACAGCGTGCGTGCTGGGTTCTTCGGGGTTGTAGGCGATGAGTTCTTCGCGTTCAGCGTGCTCTTTGATTTGCGCAGGCGTGCCCTTGGGGCCTTTGGCGAGCTTGACCTCACGCGCACGCCGACACTGGACGGCGACCCCGAGCCAGACGACACACCGGGGGAAACACCACCGTCGAGGTAGCTGTTTGGCGGTTTGGGCGCCATGTCTATCCCGAGCCCGATGGCCTGCTGCTCCAGCTTGACGTAATGCAGCAGGGTTTCCTCCTCGGACACGGACCCGCGTGTTGAGGAGGATGAGTGCTGCGCACCGCTGCCGCCGCCGCCCACGCCCATGCCCATGGGCGATTCGAGGGACGCCACGGACGCACCGCGCGAGAAGGCCAGCGCCGAGTGCGCCTGGCGCGGGCTGTCGTTTGGCGGCGACAACGGTTCAATCTTGACGTATCGCAGCATGTCCTGCTGCTGCTCGGTTTCCTCAGCATCGCCGTCGCCGTCGTCGTGGAGCACGTTCGACGTGAACTCGAGCAGCGGATCGTTCTCGAGCAGCTCCTCGAGGTTGACTGGGGTGGTTGTAGAGTCGGAGTGCGAGTGCATCAGCGAGTCGATATGCTCGCTTGTGTCGTGCGGAGAAACACGGATATCGTGTGGGTCCGTCTCAGCGGCCGCAGCCGCCGCAGCAGCTGCTGCTGCCGCTGCTGCTGCTTGCATGTTGTAGTTCCTCAGGATAGCCTGCGGCATGTCCAGCACCGGGCCTGCCACTTCATGAGGGTAGTACCCACCACCACCCTGATGTATTTCGGCGCCCTTTGGTAAAATGGTGTATTCCGGCGGCGTATTGCTCGAGCGGTAAAACATACCCTGACCATGCTGCAGTGGAGTCATAGGGTACTGCTGCTGCTGCTGTTGTTGTTGCTGTTGCTGTTGGTGATGGTGATGGTGATGGTGCAACATGTACTGAGGTTCGGTATAGCCGGTGTTAGACGGCGTGGGCTGAGGATAGACACCAACTTGATTGTCATCATCATTGGCACCACCCCCGGGAGAACCAGAATGGTATGCTCCTCGGTTGTTAAACACTGGATGGGCATACATGTTATCGGTTATTTGCACGTTCATCTGATTTTTTTTTTCTTGTCTGCTTGTTGTTTGATTTGCGTGGTGAAGAGGGACAAGGCAAATATGGGTTATAGCGAATGGAAGTGCGTATCAAAGGCCCACACTGGCCGGGAAGAGATGTATTATCGTCAGGTGGTATGGATGGTGAGCCAAGTAAAGGTAAGACAAAGGCTCGACCGTTGGGTTGGCTGTTTGGTGGCTGTTGGATGGGTTGTGATTGACGGTTGCTATTAATGGATACAGAGCGAATGTTTGTTTGTGTACAGCCGTCCAGTATCTCGAGATTGGTGTTCGAATACGAGTAAGTAACAAAAAAAAAAACGAAAGGTATCAGAGCAACTTGAACGATATGAGCGAGTGAATATCGGAGTGATGATCAAGTTGTGTGTGTGTGCGTGTGGGTCAGTTGCAACAGAAAATCGGGCTGGCTGGGTTGTTCCATAGAGAGCTCTCGGTCCGCTCTCTCTCGCAGTGCGCTCGGCTCACTTCGCTTAATCGCTGGGTGTGCGGGTCGTGCGGGACTCAGGCGAGAAGCCAGCCTCCCCTCTGAAGGTGTTACCCGGACCAGAGTAGTGCGTTGCCCAATTCAGATTGCGGCTGTTTACAGTTTCCCCAATTGGGGCATTTGTCTCTTTTCGTGGCCACCTTCTGTGATCGTGTTGGACCGTTATCTTCTCGTGTGCCGTTGATCTTCCTTATAGATATACTCTTGTTTCTCTTCTTTTGTTCTTTCCTTTTCTTTCCCCACGGCTCGCCTCCCTTACTGGTCCTGTTGTTGTGTTGGCTGCCAGCTGGACAACTCTCCCCCCTCCCTCCCTCTTTGCACACACACAAAAACAAAATAGAAAACAAACAAACAAAAATGGATTCATCAATTTCAGCATCTTCGGCCTCGTCCGTTTCACCCTCGTTCCTGCCATCGATAAAGCAGCAGCAGCAACAGCAAACGGCACCTGACGGATACTCGGTGACGAAACGTTTACAGAGCGAGCTGGTACAGCTGATGATGTCCTCCACGCCCGGTATATCTGCTTTCCCTGAGTCTGATTCAAACATGCTGCAGTGGGCAGGCACGATCGAAGGACCGGACGGCACACCGTACGACGGGCTCAGATTCAAGATATCGCTGCACTTCCCCACGAACTACCCGTATTCTGCTCCAACGATCAAGTTTGTCTCACCAATGTGGCACCCAAACGTTGACATGTCGGGAAACATATGCCTTGACATCCTCAAGGAGAAGTGGTCTGCTGTTTATAATGTTCAGACCATCTTGCTCTCTCTGCAGTCTCTGCTCGGTGAACCAAATAACAGCTCCCCTTTGAACGCGCAGGCTGCGCAATTATGGGATAACGATCAGGCTGAGTACAAGAGGTTGCTACTTCAGCGCTACGAGGAAATTGAGGATTAATTTGGAGACTCGGACGGTGTTGGATATGGTTATTCAACTGCGAAGAGCTTTTTTGGGAGCACATTTTTTATCTTTAAACCCGTGCAATATCTCACGGGTTTTTTTCATCACTTGGATTTCTTGTCATTCTAAATACTTGTGTCTTTTAATATCTCATGATACATTATTCATTCCCCGTCAAAAGAGACACGGTAAGATTACGCAGGGCACTCGGTAGTGCCCCACCAAAGCTAGACGCGAGCTATTTATACGCTTTTGGATCACCGGTGCGGTTTCGGTTTCACTGAGACTGTACCACAGCGAGTGACGGTCTCTAATGCCAGCCCTGTGCACTACAGATCAACCAGGTTCCATCCCCACAATCCGTATCTAAACGCGTCGTTTATTCCCGGCAACCCAATCTATTCTGAAACGCCAAATTCGCAATCGCAGCGCCTCCGCGCCGTGCCTTTTCCCCTTCACCCAGCTCGCGTCTCCGCGTCCCCCACCTAAAAAAGAAACAGACGAGACAGCCAAAAAACAAAACAAAAAAAAAGGAATCGAGCCGCAAGCATACCCAAGCCCGGTGTGCTAAATAAAAAGATGAGTCGTGTTTCGGACGTGGAGCCGGGCGTGCGTGGCACAAATCGATGTAGGGGACCGTATTCTGTAGTCATTCATTTTCTGGTGTGTCACGTATTGGATTTGCTGTGATATTTTTTTGTGGGTGTGGAAACATGGTGGCGAATTTTGAATCGTTTGTTTAATGGTTTGAGTTATTGGGTGGTTGTCCGTTGCTATTCTCTGTGATGTGATGTTGCGATGTACGATGATACGGCATCTCATCACCGTGATGTAACGGTCAGCACATACTGATAAAAAAATCAAAGCCAAAATAGTTAATTATTATTAAAACACTCGATTACCATGTGTACAGTGATAAAAACCTCACTTATATATATACGATGCAGAGACCCATATTCCAAATGATAACCCCAAAAAACCAATAAACCAATAGAGTATTAAAAAACATGCTGCCATACTCTCGCGTACTGGCAGAATCCGAAAAAAGAAGGAAAAAACACTCTTGACAAATCCGTTGTCAAGAGGTTTGCGAAGAAAAAAATGACGAGTAATAAAAGGACAATCCCAAGATGAATAAACCGAAAGTCGATGAGAAAAAAAACCAGTCCTGTAGCCTTAAGCCCCAAACGTGTATAATAATGATGCCAGTAATGTTGTTGTTGTTGTTGTTGTTGTTAAAATGTAGTGATTCCTCACAGGAAGCGCAAGAAATTTGAATCCTCAAGCCATCCGACTTTCTCAAAAGACGCAAATAAACGACTTGCCTTATTCACATCGATCTTGCATGCCTTCTGAGCGTCTGTACGACGGAATGGCAACCCCTTACGGAGCCGGCTAACCTTCTCGGCAAACAGCCGCCTCTTCGAGTCGAGGTAGACATTGCACGGCAGACGCAGGATGGACGCCAGAGTCACCTCGGCAGGGTGCAATTGGTCAACGAGCGGGTCGGACTGGAGGTTCATCGGCTGGCCCTTCCACTCCGTCTTGAGACAGCGCGCGTTGTTGGGGAGCGTCGATAGCGGCGGCGAGAAATCGGGCACAGCCTCGTAGTTGAAGTGTGGGGCAGGCGACGTCTCAGCGGACGTGGCTGCGGTGGTTGGCTTAGCGACTCTCCTGCGCTTGGGCGTAGATGGCACGGATGACGTTGGCTCAACTGTTGTGGTGGTGGTGGTGGGCTGTGTCGAGACGCCTCTGCGACGCGTGCGCATCCTCTCGTCGCTCGTGGTGTAGTAATAGCTGTCCGTGTCGCTGTTGTTAACAGCAGAGGAAGTAGAAACGGCAAAGGTACGACGCTGTGGAATTGTAGCGAAACGGCGACGCAGAGCGGACGAGCGGGTGATGCTGCTGTTGTTGGTGCTTGCGTCACGCATTCCTGCAACCTTGTACTTTTCCAAAAACTTGAGCTGGCGCTTCTTGTACCCCGGCGTCTTCAGGTCGAGCCATGGGTTGATGTACAGCGACGAGCGTCTCAGGTCCTCCAGTGGGAACGGCTTAGCCCGCGAATCTCCGTCGGAAAAGCTCCGTTTAGATTTTGGCTCAGGAGTGCCGCAGTCAGCTCCTCCGTCCGAGTAGTCGCCGTCTGTGGTGGTGGTATTATTATTATCGTCGAGCACACTGATGCTCCTCTCGATTCTGCGCGGCACCATGAGGTCAGCAAACTTGGAAGCTCCGTCGTGCTCATCGTCTCCAAACGTTCCTCTGTTGTAGGGTGACAAGGGAGGCGATGGGATGGTTAAGGATGTTTCAATTGGAGAGGTTGTGGTGACGATTGACAATTTCGTAGCTTGCTTAGGCGTGTGTGTATTTGAGTGGGACATTCCCGTCTCTGGTTCTGCAATTGAAGGGGTCAGACACCCGTCAACCTGACGTGATGAAGATGTGTGCCCCAATGGGTATATGAGCGACATTGTGTTGTTGTAGTATCAAGAAGTTGATAAAAAGGGAGGGAATAGTAAATGTGGATTTCCAAGGGAAAAGAAGTTATGGTGGGTGAGACTGCGGGAAGTGCGAGCCATTCACTCTATATATAAACAGGATACATAACAAAAAAAAAAAAAAAAAAAATTTGTAAACACTTACCAGAGATTTCTTTTAGCGTATCGAGGCTGCGGCGCGCAAAAGAAAGGGCGGGCGGATTGAATGGCGGATTGGCTGACTGGCGGAATGGCGGATTGGCGGGTTGCTCCGTGTGTCTGTCTCTTTGGTTGGTGGTTGGTGGTGCTGGCTTGCGCTTGCTCGTACGTACCCACTGGTGGACTGCACACACTCGGTGTGTCATGCCAGATCACCATTTTACAGAATGACCACCACCACCACCACCACTACAACCAGCGAGCACCACGACCTCGGCGTGATGGTCCATCTGCCGGAGTGACTCCCATCCAGCAATTGGGCCCGGCACGACGCGCCAATGACACGTGATAAACCAGGCGACTCGCCACCGCTGCAGAGTCCATTCCAGCTGGAGATATCCGACGAGCCATGCCATTATTCCATTCTGCCTGTCTCTCCTCGGTGTATCTTTAAAGGCTGTTTTGTGTGTGTGTGTGTGTGTGTGTGTGTGTGTGTGTGGCCGGGTGCGTGCCGGGGTCAGTTCACGCGGTCGGGGTTTGGTTGTGCTACGCCTAGTAGTGTGGTGGTGGTGTTCTACAGACACACGCTCGCCATGCGAATATATTGGCCAATTGCATGGACCAGTGCCATTGGCACAGCATTGACTCTTCATATTCATCCGTATATATATATATATACAAACAGTACAGCACACTCGTCTCCACGAAGCCCGCCGTGAGTGTGAGCACCCCACTTTTCGCAGTCTTCGCGCGCGCGTGAGCCGTTGGGATTATCCGGAGCACCGCGATGGGGCCACGATAAGGCACGAGACGGAGATGGAGATGGACAGAAGTGGACGCTGTGCGTCTAGCTGGTTTGCCTTGTTTGGCCTGTGTATATATATATGTATACTTATACATTTATACATATGTATATATATATATATATATGTATATGTTCAATGTGTTCACGGACCGTGTTTTGTCCGACGCTGGCTCTACTCTACTCCCACACGTCACTCACATCAGTCACGTCTAACTCGCAGAGGTGCACCGGAAACCGGTCCGGCTCGTTCTGTCAGTCTGAACCGAGCAAATGAGAGTTTATTATAATCGATGACGGGTCCTCACTCTTTCGGCTTGCACTGTGAGATCACTCACTCAGATCACTGGGAAAATATGGGGTACCTCGCTTGCGCTGTTGCTCTGACACAGAGCGGCTATATATCGCTCCGGCGGTTTGTTCGTGTGCTCGGGCGTTGAATGTGTCAAGAGGCTGGCGTCACCTGGAGTCAACGGCAATCGAGCAAACTTGCTAAGGAACGACTTGTACAATTTTGACATGGATGGATCTCGTAAAATTTGGGGAATTGACTCAACGCTACACTCGCAAACAAGAGCCAAGATGACAAATTGTTAAGCGAGACAAACCGGCGGAATCAACGGAACACTCCCGTCGGCTCGGCCATTCAACTGAGCGACTTTCAGATGAACCTGTCGTGACAAATAAACCACAGCTCCGGCATTGAACGTCAATTGACACTCTCCACGTCCATTGACTCCAGCTTGCTACACCCCAAAGTGAAGAACACAAAATGTCGAGGCTTATCAGCCATATTGGGCAAAACGGAGAAAGAGCCGCTCGTGCTCAGATTACGTAACGGGGCTTTTACTCCATTTTTTTTGTTTCAGATTTTTTTTTTTTGGTTCTGGTTTTTTTGAATCGGGCTCTGCAAAAGAGGCTAAGAAGAAAGCGGATAGTATAGTTGATTGAGCATATGATAGTCACTATCCATATATACCATGTCGTGCTCCAACGGCGGAATATCCAGCCGTGGTATCCCCTCTATCGATCCTGTGTGAACACACCTACTATCACCTGTTAAATGTAAACCCTTATTATGGAAGGTACAAATAAAAGAACGGAAATCCAGACCCTATATTCACAGCCTGTACAATTCGTATATTTCTCTTGCATTCTCCACAGTGTGTTGTAGAATGAAATTGTTCAGTGCTTAGTGTGGGCTCGATATTCTCGTGCAGCCATCGTACATAACGTTTTTTTCTTTCTTTTCTGTGACTTTTTGTATGGCGGTGGTGGGTGGGCAGCACGCACGTTGCAGCACGCTGTTGCATTCGAATCTGCTGAGAGATTTGATATTGATATACTTGTTGTTGTATTTATTTGTATACGCTTTATTTATTTCCGCCTCTCCAATCTTCAAAATACAAGTGTACACCGTTGGCGGGCCTGTGGTTTGTCAATTCATAACAATGGTGAGCTCGGTACGATGTTCACTGTAAATCTTCTACCGTGCCTGTACTCGTACAATTTTGGAAGGTTCTTGGATCCAGCCAACTTAATCTACTGCATTTACCCACAGTTTTTCCTGAGAGCCGCAAGATGCCACCTTAATCCATCGATGCGTTCACACATGTTGGGTGATCGTGGATCCTTAACGCTTAACTCTTAACTCTTAATCCGTCGCTTATTATGACTGAAATACGAGCATCTAAAATTCTAGCTGTGGGTGTTTTAACACACTGTGGCGGGTAGTTAATCATATATATATATTCATACAACACCATTACTGCCTCGTGTATCGTACAGTGTATTCTTCAAGTTCAATTGCACCCACCCGCAAATGGCTCCAGAAAAAGAAAAGCCCGAGCGAACTCCAACAAGGTAAAGACTACACGGCTGACCACTCCTCCAGCCACAACAGCTCCAACGGTTCCCAACAGTCTGGCCATAGCATATAGACGAATAACTAACACGCCAGGTCAATCGGTACATCCACCCATATTCCGACCACTCACCTCTCTTCAGGGTCTTCCCAGCCCGCGCTTATGGACAGGCGCACGCCGATCACCGCAAATCGATCGGCTCTCGATCGTGCGACTCGCCTCGCCTCCCCCGTAGTGAAACAAGACAAGCACGAGACGAGTCACCGAGAAAGAGCAAGATACTCTCCTTCTCTCTTCCCCCCCCTCTCTCTCCATCTCCCCACCGCGATATATCCGCCAAGAAACCAACCACACAGAGCACACCGCCTCATAAGCACTCAAATAATTTGAGTCCCACACACTTTCTGAACGAGAGAGGGCGATTCCACAACCTGCAAAACAACAACACCGCAACAACCACAGCCCTCTTCCGTTCTGTTATTTCTTGCACAAACCACCACAACCCCGCGAGCTCCCGCTTCAACACCAAGCACACAAACACTCACTTGATCTGCCTCTGCTGTGATTAAATGGTATCGCTCACGCCCAAGCACATTGCACGCGTGCTCTGTGTTGCCCTTGCCGCGTTTCCGGGCCCCGTGCTGTCTCTCATCGACACATACCTCCTCGAGCCAGGCCAACAGTTACAAACATGCGCACTGGTTGCAAATTACAACAACTCGCTATTGCTATCCGACCATAACGTTCCATATATCGGCATCCAGGTTGTCCAGGACAAGAAAAAGCTGAAGAAGGCTGCAAAGAAGAAAGCCAAGGCGAAGAAGGAGGGCAAGCCTGCTCCCGCTGAGGAGCTTGAAAAATGGGCCGTTAAGCTCACTGTGATTAGTGCGGCGGATTTGGAAAGCACGCTGATTACACCAGGCGCAAACGTCAAAGTATGCGATGAAGCCGCCATGAAGGCTGGCTTATGCACTTATGACGCTCCCGTTAAGGAGGTGAAACCTCTGGATGAAGTCGAAAAGAAGAAACTGAACAAGTTCCCAATCACAATGGGAACGCTGTCGCCTGTCCTTGGAGACTCGCTCATATACGAAGTGGGAAGCACACAAAATTATTGTGTCTTTTTGAAACTCGATGCTCCAATAGATGAAAAGAAAAAAGTTGAGGTGAACGTTATCTGGCAGCAGTCATATGGCCAGCTCGTGCTGTGGGATTACCACTACCTCTACATCTACGCACTGATGAGCTTGCTGTACACCATAAGCGCAGGATTGTATTTCTACTATGTGTTTTTCAGACGCAGAAAGACGATGAAGGAGTACGCCAGCGTCATCAACAGCAAGACCCAACTGAAGAACAACGCCATCCAAACGCGTATCCTCATGTACATGGCTGGCAACGCGCTGATCTACTTTCTGACGGCAGACCACCTCTTTGTCCTCAACAAACTTGGATATCTGCATTCCAATTTCAACGTGGCGATCCTGTACTTTGCCGGGCTGTCCCTTGGAACGGCGTTTGCCATCTGGGTCGTGTACAATCTGCTGCTGCTGTGCTCGGGTTCCTTCTTCATCAGCAACTACGTGGGACCCAAAACCACCGTTTTCATCCGCGCGTTCACCTTTGTGACTTTTGTCTCGTTTCTCGTGTTTGACATCGAGGAGTCAACGCTGTACTCTGTGCTGAACGAGCGCGGCTGGACCGTGATGGGCACAGCGATCTACGTTGAGCTGTTTGCGGCGTTCCTCGTGTGCAGTTATTGGTCGGTCGGCACGTTCAAAGAACTGAAGAAGGGCGGTCGCACGGGCGCCGCTACACGGTTTATCGCTACGATTATCCTCATCGTGCTGCCTGTGCTCGTGAGCACGGTGCTGCGCGAGGTGATTGCGAGCAAGCTGTCTAACTCGATGTACACCATCGTTGCCGATATCAGTTCGTATAGCTATGCGTTCAACTTTTGCGTCACCGTCATCGTTGCCTTTATCTGGAGAAACACTCTCCTTGAGTCTGAGGTTGTGCGGAAGGCATGATTATCCCTCCCTTTTTGTTTTGTCTTCTTTGGCCCTCTCTCTCTCAATATATATCTCTATTCTAGTTCTTGTTGTTTTGTATAATTTTTGTTTGTATAAATGTTTTTCATATCGAGGAAGCTCATCACGTGTGCATGCGAAGATAGAACAATAGCGCCACACATTCTGGACCCTTTCGACTTTCCTCCTCGGCATCCCAATCTCAAACGACCCGGCATCCAAGAACAGAATGTGAAGACTTTTGGGATCTGTTCACCCAAAGACAAGCAAGGAAAACAAAAAAACAAAAAATGGTGAGCGCGGATCTGTACGCTAACCTCGGACGCTCCGGGCTCAAAGTGTCCAAGATCATCGTTGGATGCATGTCGTTCGGCGACCCCAACTTCTTCCCCGATAACGTTATAGGCGATGAAACCGCGGTGTTTGAAATCTTGAAGAAGTGCTACGACGCAGGGATCCGCACCTTCGACACGGCGGACATCTACGCCGGAGGCACGTCCGAGCTCCTCCTCGGCAAGTTCCTCAAGCACTACGCGATCCCGCGCGAGCGCGTCGTCATCCTCACCAAGTGCTTCTACTACGTCGAGGACGAGTACACCACCGCGGACGCGCACCTGCGCACCGCCGCTGACAGGATTAACTGCGAGGGCCTCAGCCGCAAACACATCCTCGACGCCGTCGCCGCCTCGGTGCGCCGCCTGGGCACCTACATCGACGTCCTGCAGATCCACCGGTACGACCACGGCACCCCGCCCGACGAGACGATGCGCGCGCTGCACGACGTGGTCACCGCCGGATCCGCGCGGTACATCGGCGCGTCGTCGATGAAGGCGTACGAGTTCCAGAGGCTGCAGCACGTGGCGGAGCGCCATGGCTGGGTGCGGTTCATCAGCATGCAGAGCTACTACAACCTGCTGTACCGCGAGGACGAGCGCGAGGTGAACGCGCTGTGCCGCGAGGAGGGCGTTGGGCTCGTGCCGTGGTCGCCGCTCGCGCGCGGTGCGCTCGCGCGGCCCGTGGCGGAGGCGAGTGCGCGCGTGGATGGCGTTGCGTTCGCGACGGATCTGCTGGGGATAGACCGCGGCGCAGCGGACGTGGTAGAGATCATTGGGCGTGTCGAGGAGGTGGCGAGGCGTCGCGGTGTGTCTATGGCGACTGTGGCTACGGCGTGGGTGCTCTACAAGGGGTGCTATCCGATCGTGGGGATCAATAAGCCCGAGCGTGTTGACGACCTGGTTGCTGCAATTGAGCTGAAATTGAGCGACGAGGAGGCGAGACATCTGGAGGAGCCGTATCTTTCGAAGCTTAACAAGATATTGTGATCAAATATATAACTCGGAATATAATTGTGGGCTTTGTGCTGTATAAAGAGGCGGTCCGAGATGTCCGGGTAACCCCCTCTTGCTTCTCTCGTTCCCATCGTATCCCAAAAATCCTCAGCTGTTTATCCCTCGCGAGACTTTTGTGCTTCATTAGCATTGCAAAACACACCATTCGTCCTTTGCCTTCTTCCACCATAGCCGGGAACATATAAAGCCTGGCACTGCCTTTGCATCCTTCCTCCGTTGCTTCTGTGGCCTTTTTTTCTTCCAGCATCCTCACAATGGAAGTTATATCTGAATTAATCGGTCACTCCGGCCTCAACTCCACCGAGTCCGAGCCGGATTTTTACTCATGGGTCTCGGCCGCAATCTCGGGTGTGTCGTGGTGGACCGTGGCTGCTGGCCTCGTGACTGCCATCGTACTGTATGACCAGGTGATGTACCAGCTACGCAAGGGCGGTATTGCCGGCCCAGCGTTCAAGGTGTGGCCTATCATTGGACCCTTCCTCGAATCGCTCGACCCCAAGTTTGAAGAGTACCTTGCGAAATGGAACTCGGGTCCGCTCTCGTGTGTCTCCATTTTCCACAAGTTTGTCGTTATTGCCTCGAGCAGGGACTTGACGCGTAAGATTTTCCAGTCTCCGGCATATGTCAAGCCCTGCGTTGTTGATGTTGCAGTAAAGATTTTGAGACCTTCCAACTGGGTTTTCCTCGATGGTAAGGCTCACGTTGACTATAGAAGGTCGCTGAATGGACTCTTCACAAAACAGGCCCTCGAGGTGTACTTGCCAGCCCAGGAAAAGATCATGGAGACGTACATTGAGAAATTCGTCACGATGACCGCTGACAAGCCAGCGGTTTTCTTCCCGGAGTTTAGAGAAATCATGTGCGCGCTATCCCTCAAAACGTTTTGCGGCTCGTACATCACCGATGAGCAGATCAAGATGGTGGCTGACAACTATTACAAGGTGACTGCTGCGCTCGAGCTCGTGAACTTCCCCATTATCATCCCATACACCAAGACCTGGCACGGGAAGCAGGTGGCTGACACCACGATGAAGATCTTTGCCAAATGTGCACAGCGCGCCAAGGACCACATCAATGCGGGCGGTGAGCCAACTTGTGTCATGGATGCGTGGATCAACCTGATGAAACAGGCCAAGGAAAGTAAAAAGGAGGACGCAGACACCAAATTGCTCGTGCGCGAATTTAGCAACAAGGAAATCTCCGAAGCCATTTTCACGTTTTTGTTTGCATCGCAGGACGCTTCATCTTCAGCGTGTTGCTGGCTGTTCCAGATCATTGCTGACCGGCCCGACGTGATGCGCAAGATCAGAGAGGAACAGCTCGCGATCCGTAACGGTGATCCCAACGTGCGCATCACCAACGCACTCATCGACCAGATGACGTACACCAACATGGTGGTCAAGGAGACTTTGCGCTACAGACCACCCGTCATCATGGTGCCGTATGTTGTCAAGAAATCGTACCCAGTGAGTGAGAACTACACTGTGCCCAAGGGTGCAATGGTGATCCCAACGGTTTACCCTGCTCTGCATGATCCGGAAGTGTACGAGAACCCAGATGAGTTCATCCCGGAGAGGTGGGTCGAGGGATCTCCAGCTAACCTGGCCAAGAAGAACTGGCTTGTGTTCGGAACGGGTCCACACGTGTGTCTCGGGCAGACGTACGTGCTCATGACTTTTGCCGCTCTCATTGGTAAATTCGCACTGCACACCAACATCGAGCACACCGTGACGCCGCTTTCCGAGCAGATCAAGGTGTTTGCAACTATCTTCCCCAAGGATGATGTGATTCTCAAGTTTGAGAAAAGAGACCCATCCGTTGTTGCTTGAGTTCAAAGTACGTGCTAGCCACTGCTATGGAAAAGTGACACGTTTAATGTGTTGATAGAAGGGGAGGGGGTAGGTCACTCGGAGGGGGCATTCTGTGTGCCCAGATGCATAGACCCATATAGGCGTCGGTTGGTTGTCTCGTGTGTTGTTTTGTTGTATATTTTTGTCGTCATTTTTTTCTTCTTCTATTGGTCTTGTATGGGATTTAGATTTCCACCGGATGCCATCTGACCGCCACCGCCTTGAGTTTTTTCTTGCCTTTATCCTCTTTTCATTTCGTCTATATGGTATTTATCTGTTTAAGTTTGAATTCAAAGCATTTGTCTCGAACGTTGCTATTGCTGCTGTGTTCCTTGGGGCGTGCGTGCTAACACCAAGACTCATCGCATCGCATCGGCTACGCGGGCCACAACACGACAAAACCTGCCTACATACAGTATAAGCACAACCACTCCAGCACCAGATCTTTACCCAATGCAGCGCGAATCGGCCCAGCAGAGCGTAACAGCCCTGCAAAGCGGCCCACCGAAGCTCCCACTGCGGATCCAGACGAACTCACCGCAAACACAACAGCCACAATCGCAAACACAGCAGCAGCAACAGCAGCAGCAGCAGCAGCAGGAAAGCCAGGTTCAATTCCGCGGGGCTGGTTCACAGCATGAGAACATCGGAGTGCTGCATGAGCTAGTCGAGCAGCTCACAGCTCGTCTGCGCGAGAACGAAGTTCTGAAACGGAACATCTTCATCGAGGCGGAGGTGCTATCGCTGCAGATCAACTCGCGGCATGATGAGGTGGAGCGCGCAGAGCGCGCAGGGCTACGTCCTGGGCGCGGCACCGGTGGTGCTGAGGAATCACCCGCAGCGCCCGTGCGGACGCTGCGGCCGCCGCCGCAGCCCGAGGACGGCGGCGCTGAGCCAGGCGAGACGGGCGAGGAGGAGAACCAGGATTTCTTGCTCAGCCGCTTCAAGTACAAGAACGAGATCTGCACGCTCGAGCGGCTTGCGGCGCGTCCTCAGAACGATGCTGCTGGTGCTGCGGTTGTCGGCGGAAGCGTTGGCGGTGGTGGTTCGCGTTCGCGATCGCTCAGCAGGCTGAGCAGTGCGTCCGTATACCGCAACGTCAAGTCGGTGATGTCGGGGAAGGGCAGGGGAAGCACCTCGACGGGGTCGGAATCAGACACAGACAGCGCGACGGCGACAACGTCCGTGCCGACACCGGCACGGCCACCGGTACCCATGACGACGGAGAAACAGCGGCGACTAGCAGCTCTACAGAAAGAGAACGCGCAGCTGCATGTGCTGTTGGAGGAGCGGGTAAAGTACAATGCTGCGCTCCTCGGGCTGCTGGCGGAATACGAGGAGGCAGTCATGGAGATCTTGAGGGCGGTGCACGAGTACGTGTTCGACACGCACACGCGAGGGGTCGAGCGGATGCGGGAGAGGTACGAGGCGCTCGAGGCGAAACGCACCGAGATGCTTGCGCTGTACGAGCGGATCACGCTGGTGAAGGTCAGCGCTGTGCGGTTGTTTGAGGGTCTCGGCGGGGCATTCCAGCAGGTTAACTGGGACGATACGGACAGTGGCACCGGCAGCGTGCTGCGAGATGCGGAGATCAGGACGCACGAGATCCACTACTTGAGGAAATGGCTTGAGCGGACGAGGCTGCCGGAATGACGAATATATATATGTGCTTGGATAGATCGAGATCAGCAAATGCAGTATTTGTTGGACATAGTGGAGCTCGCTCTGGTATTTGTGTTGCACACTACGGGGTGTCTTGTCAGCCACTTCTCTACAAGAACCTATTCTGGAAAAATCACCAGATATAGTTTCTTTTCTTACCTTATATTCAAGATTTGGTGCATGAGAGAACTATATAAAGGCTTTTACCCCCCATACTTCACTTTCCTCTCTAGCTTCTATATTCAATCGAGGGATTTATCTTCTTTCTCACCACTCCACTATGTCTTCTGGTTCTAGACACGACCTCACCTCAACATCTCCAGGGTATTTGTGTCTCGCACGATAGCAGTACGGTCGGTCTTTTTAGGGCTTCTTCCCTCTTCTCCTGCGGTTTGCTCTCGTTCCAACAAAGCGTGACTGCCGAGGTATATAAATGCCCTTGTTGTCCTTTGCTTTTTGCTTATAGCTATCTAGTTCTTTATGGAATTTTATCATTACACTGCTACGCATTTTGTCCTCCTCCGCGCCCCGATGTTTGTGCTGCACACGACCTGCTGTATATGCACCAGTTGCCTATTCAAGATCATGTTCTGGTCATGTCTTGCAGCACTTCTCCTACTTCTTTTATTCAGGCTCGAAAAGGACTATATAGGGACCTCTTTAGCTTCTTTCTTTCTTCCTCTTATAGATCCGTCAAGGGATTTATTTTCGTTCTCGCCATCCTATCCTGAAGAATATAATACTAGTTGTGCCAGACACGTCAGAGGAGACACACGTTTGATTCTGTCAAAATTAAAGAACACAAAAATAACAAGATAATTGTTCGAGTCAGAAAAGTTTTTGCCACCGAGTATCATCTGTTTATCAATAGTCTCCCTTATAGCTGCAGCTGCCTCAGCGTGTCTGTTCTACTGTCACACAATGTCCACAAATGAAGTTTCCCAGTATAGGCTGCCAACTTCTACGGAAGAGAGTTCGGACAACGGCCCCAAAGAGAACAGTAGAAAGAGACAAAAGCCTTTACAGAAGTCAACACGTATACTTCGGTCACAGGATAAACATGACGGTCGTGGAGGTGGAGAAGGAGCCGATGAGGGGACGTCTGGTTGTGGTGGTGGTGGCGGCGTGGGTGGTGCTTCTCAAGGAGATGGGAGCGCTGATTTGGGGATGTCTCCACGATCATCACCCAGCCACTGTGGCGATGTGAGGGAACAGAAAAGGCAATACTGTACGCCGTCGTGCCTCCTTTCGCTCGTCGAGGGAGGATCGCTTGATGTAAATTGCCCCAACGTGGCACTGCACCTCGATAAGACGCGTGCCAAACTCAACGACGATCGGAAAGAGCTCAGACACCCTGTGCTCTATGCCCAGTTCAAGAGCTTATTGCGCGACCAGCTCAGCAAGGACCTAGAGAAGGGTGTGGTCGACCTGGACGAAGGACGTGGCGGCGGCGCCTTGTTCCAGATCAGGCTATTGCAGTTTGGCTACTCCTTTATGGCCAAGGGTGTTACAAGAATCGACGTGCCGGATCAGGAGCGGGAAGAGTCAGTCTACCAGAAGCTGCTGCCTCTGCAGGGCCACGGTATCCCGGTGTGCCTCGGCTCCATCGACCTCGAGCCGTTAGGCCAGGTTTACTTCTACGATTTGCACGTGCACCTCATCCGGTTCATGTTTCTATCCTACAGCGGCACCGACGTCACAACGATGGACGAGCGGGCTAGGGCACGAATCATTGGGGTAGCCACATCTACTCTTGGCAAGATGCACCAGCTCGGGGTAGCGCACTGCGGCATCCGCTTGCGATGTCTACTGGAAGGGCCTAATGGAGAGATCAACATAATCAACTTTGACCGCGCCGTGGTTCTATCTGGCAAAGGAGGGGATATCTTGAGTTCAATCTCCCCTGATACGCAGAGGAGGCTTACGGGGTCTAAAAGCAAAGAGTCTTCCTCGCGTATGAAGAAGAAGTTTCTAGAACTAATTAAGCTAGACAATTGGAATGCGCGGGGCCTCCTCATTTCCGACGACGCTCAGAGGACATGAAGATAGTTGTATTAGCCTAGGAAAAAATTGCTCAGTTCTATCTATATATGGCGCATGGGCTGCATTGGGTCTGAAATTAAAACAGTTGTACCAGACTCACTGAGGTTCCGATTATAGAGGAGGATCATCGCGGGTCTCGAACGGGGACCTTTGATCCAATTATCCTTTCTCCTCAGTAATGATCAAGGTTCCGACCTTCCCTCTCGGAAATCTTGGCTTCGGCTCGTTTGGAATTGTGTTTAATAAAGTTTCTGATAAGATAACGTGAGCAGGATCCAATAAGGCACACTTATAACTGCCACTGCGGCTTGCAACTTCCCAAAATACCAGCATCCTGAAGTGTCGTAAATACTTTAGTGCTTTTGCAGACTTTGGTCTTTTATCAAGTCTACTTTTCAAGTCCAATATAGCTACTATTAGTTCATAGAAAGTTCACAGTCAGACAGATCCTCAAAACATCCACCTGCCTTCCAGTGCCACATTTAGTCTTCACCACTTGACATTTCCAAGTCCAAGCCCGCTCCCAGCTCTCTACATGGCATTTGCACCCCCGGCATGCTCCCCTCTATCGGAACAAGGTGAGCCCAGAGAAAAGAGGAAGAAAAGATCACGGTAGTGCGACACACAAAGAAACTTGGGGTAGTGTCTGCCCCAACATTGTTGCATGGACCGAGCACGACCGCTGTCACCTCACGTGACTCCACGTCTGGAGAGCGCAGAAGGAGAAGCAGATGGGTGGAGGGGCTGATGTGAGTGCATGTGTGGATCTATCTCTGGATCAGCGTTTGCCTTACTTTCCTTATTCCCTTTTTTAACCTTGCATATCTGCTGTGTTTGCCCCGTTCAGTGTTATTCCTGGATCAAAGAGCATCGCGCACATACACATTCTGTCTCGTTGAGATGCCGGCATTAATCAGCCACACGCCAGTCGTGGTGCCGCTGGACAACGTCTCCATTGGGGACCCAGACGACATCAACCTGCCGGTGATCATCTGCCTGTCGTCGATTCTGAGTTTCATCGTGCTGCTCGTGCTTGTGGTGGCCGTGTACTACATTTTCTTCAATAATTCTAATTTTTCCGATTTCCTGGGGGAAGTTGGCGGCGGCTCCTCCAGTCTGCATATTCCGGACTCGTTCAACTACAATGAAGACAGTCTCAAGGAGGACGAGCTGTTGTATCTGGAAGAGATGACTCCGCAGGAGCAGACGAGCTACCAGCTGGGCAAAGAATTCTACCGTCGCAATAAACCCGTGCTGAACTACATGGGCACAGGGTTCGACGTGCATGCTCTGCTCATGCGAGAGCGGGGAATCCACATCTTTTACTTTGAATCATACTCGGACCAGATATCGCCTTTGCTAACTGGTCCTTCATCTCCGGCCTCCTCCCGCTCTTCTTCATCCGCTGATCAGAACACTCCGCTCATCCAGAGCCGGACGCCGGCTGTTTCTTATGGTGCCGCGGAGTCCCTCCTGCCCACTCGCGTGCCCTTCTACATCGAGGACAAGACCGAGATCACATTCACAACACCTGAGGTGTCCTCAACGATTCTTAATTTCCCGCTTCCGACCAACAACAGGCGAAACGACACGGTGTACTTTGAGTCCAAGCTGTTTGATTTCAACCCCGATTCAACACTCATTTCAATCGGCCTGAGCACAAAACCATACCCCAACTTCAGACTCCCTGGTTACAACTACCACTCTTTGGCTGTGGAGACATCGGGGCATCTACGCATGAATAAGCCGTTCCCGAACTCTTCATCCTGCCCAGTGATTCTTCCGCAACTCATAGAGGGCGACGTACTTGGAATCGGATTCAAGGCGTCCTCGGGCACGGTGTTCGTGACGCATAATGGCAAAAAGATTCTCGACGTGATACGCAATCTCAAACTGGATCTATACCCCTGCATCGGCTCCATGGGTGCGCCGTGTAAAGTGCAGGTGAATCTGGGCCAACTGGGGTTTGTCTTTATCGAGGCTAACGTGAAAAAACTGGGATTTTGCGAGGGTAACAACGAGGGTTGTATCGGTGCGCCCCCAGTGTACGGTGAGGTGACGGGTGCGAACAGAAAGGAGAATAGCGACATAATATTGGAGCAGGGCGAGGCGCTTCCGCCCGAGTACCCACGGTGGGAGGAGACATTTTTTGGGCCCAAGTGTCTCGTAGAGTCGTGTCCGCACACGGTCAACGATGATGTGATTGAAGGGAGCAGCAGAATAATGAGGCCACAAGAAGAGCTTGAAGCGGGGCCCTCGTCGTCGTTGTCATCGACGTCACATGCGCCGCCCGTGTCGAAACCTCCAAGCTACCATTCGAACGACGACACGCCAACCACGGACGGAAGCCGCACGCCGACGAGTACACCTACCGAGTCCTCGAAAGCGCCGCTTCCGCAGAACGATGCGTCCTCGGCTCTGGAGTTGGACAGCGACTATGAACACAGACACAGTGGGTTCGCAAACGACGGCGTGGGATCAAGCACGGGCACACCCCTCTTCCCCGATGCCAATATGCTTCTGGTGGCGAAGAACTCGGCAGAAACGCCATTGCTCGAGGGATCAAGCGACGGCGGGATGCCCAGTGCTGGGAAATTGAAGAACTCTTCGAAACGATCAAAGAAGAAAAAGAAGGGGAAAAAGAGAACATGAATGACTTTTGGCCACTACATAGCTTTTACGCGCGCTCGAATAGAATTGCTTAATACCAAAAAAACACTATGTAAACCATCAGCGTTTCTTGCCCTTCTTCTTGCCCTTCTTGGGCTTACTCGCGCCTCCCTGTGTTTGCTGCTGTGACGGCACTCCTTCCTCAGTAACAGAAGCAGTCGCCTCCACAACGGGCGTTGCACCCTTCTCAATCACAGCAGGAGCATCCTCAAACGCAAAATCCCGGTTCGCCATCAAACTAGCAATGCCACGCTCGTGCACCGGCGCCGCCGCTGCGCCCTCGCCCTGTCCCGTCTTCGACACCTGCACACCACGGGGCCCAAGCAAAGCAAGCAACCGCGATAGTTCCTTGGACCTGTGCGTACGCACGCGGAAACATGCCCCGCTAACTGGGTCATACGTCTTGAACGTAACGTAGCTGTGCCGCAATTTGTCCGCTCCTGATTTCGTTTTCTTCTCTGTCTTTGTCGAGGCATTGCCGCCATACGTTATCGTGACCCGGGCCTTGTTGAAAAAAAAATGGGTTAGTTCGGTCGATGGTGGAGTGCGTACGTTGGGAAGACATACCGTCGTAGGCCGAGCTTCAAGCAGGCGCAACGACCGCTCTATAAATGAGTCAATCGATTTGATAGCTGGCATCTTGTTTTATTGCGGAGTTTATTTATCTGCAGTGGATCAGTGGTGCTGTCGAAAAGATGATCCACATCGCTATGGTCGTTAAAGACGTTGGTCAGAGATGCCCGCTCGTTGGAAATACATTTTGAGTATCGCACGCTTTTGTTTGTGCTTGAGCAAATGAATTATAGCATAACAATTACATATTAAGGCCGGCAGAGCGACCATTTCTCCAGCTTTTAGTGTTGAAAAAAGAAACGGGTTCTCGGTCGTCACTATCTTCGGACTGTGTGTACGAGCAGTCGTGGGAATCCACCGGGGAAGCTGAGGGACTGGATGAACGCATCAGCGTCGACTCGGCCGCAGCATTGTCATCACCCAGCAAATCTTGGACGGTGCGCATGGCACTTTTCCTCTCTTCAAGCATCTGCTCAAGACTTTCCTGTTGACGGAGAACGCGGCCGCGGTCGCGCCTTCTGTTGCCCGCGTTGTCGTTGGTCAGCGTACGAAGTTCCGCATGCAGCCTCGCAATGTCGTTCTGCAATATCTCCAGCAGTCCCTGTGCACTAGTCTCTTTGCTGAAGTGAGACGCTCTGGCGTCATGCGCATTGCGACCTGTCTTTGCAGGCTTCTTGGAGCAAACGGGGCATTCTCTGTGTGGAGCGCGTCTCTCTTCATGCTTGGATTCTCTGCTTAGCAAAACGTCGAGATCGTGAGTTACATTCTTGCTGGATTTCCGGTTCTCCAGCAGCGGAGTAATCAGTCTGAGTACATCCTCGTTACTGACTTTTTCGACATTCTTTTCCTTGTGTGAAACTTCCTTTTTGATCATTTCTTTCGTTTGTAACACGAGCACTTTTTCCCTGAGCTTTCTCACTTCCTCCATCAGCCTTTCTTCCTTGCTGAGTGGGGTGCTGCTCTCTGCCACATGGTCAATTCGCGTCTGTAGCTCGGCAATTTGGTCTTTGATGTCCTGGATGGCAGATGAGAACTGCTCGTGCTCGGTCTTGGAACGATCAGCTTCTTCGGCAACTTCGACTTTTGATTCTTTGAGACTCTGCAGCTTCTCAAGATCTGCTCTCAGCAACGCAATCTCTTCCTCTATCGCGCTGTTCTTCGTTGGCTTCACACTGTCCAGAACCCGATTCACTTGTGCTCTTATTTCCCGCACTTCTTGCGCAATACTGCCTTCACTGAGCTTTGGAGATTCCGGCTGAGTGTGTGAACGAACAAAAACATTCCCTAGCTGTTTCTGAAGAACACTGATGGTCTCTTTCAGGCTGTCGTCCGTCGTCTTTGTAGGAACCTCTTCAACATCTGACTGAAGGTCCAACTTAGCCTTCAGCATCTCCAGCTGCTCCCTCACCGAAGGCTCAGATTTCACAGGGGGCTCGGATATACCCAGCTGCCTTTTTAAGTCAGCAATCTGTTGCTTCAGCTGGGCGTTCTCGGTCACAAGCTCCTCGTTCTTGCTCTTATATGTTCCAAGCTTACCAACCACAGACTCGGCAAATGCCTTGAGCGTCTCGAGTTCCTCCACCAGTGACTCATCTTTAGTTGCAGACTCCAACTTCATTTTGAGCATTTTGTTCTCCTTTTTGAGAGCCGTAAAATCCCTCGTAACTTTCTCTATCGACGAAGAAAGGAGACGTCCATATACATCTGTTTCAGGAAGGCCTTGGAAGTAGTTGTGCGTCTCAGCTAGCAGCTTTTCCGTTGTGTCTTCATCCGCCAGTATATCAGTCTTCTTACTGCCCCTGTAGTTACTGTTGCGACCGAGAAAGTTCTCCTTGTCTGCCTCGAACAAATCATTCGTTGTGAACATGCGTCTTTTCGGTTTTAGCGTTTCCGTTTCCTTCTTTCCGAGAGTCTCAGCACGGGCATATCTCGCCCTCGCTGCCGGCGACGGGTATCCAGACCGACCAAGCTCAATCGAGTCGTCGAACTCATCCAGTTCATATGCGTGTGGGGTCCTATGCGATACGCCAAAGTCATCACCTTTGTATACATCCCTCAGATTGTCTGTGTTGTTATACTGCCGATCCCTCAGGGGCTCAGCGTCGGGATCGATAAAGTGCCGTCTTAGTAGCTCCTTCGGCACGTTTCTCCGCAACACCATATCCAAATCAATGTTGTCGTCAATCAGTATCAAGCCCTTTGCATTGCCGTACGGGATCGGCCTATGATCGATCATAGCCTTGTAGTTAGCTTTGTACTGCTCCAAAGGGAGCGAGTCTTGCCTCATTATGGAATGATTGCAATGTCAATGTGGTGTTGTTATTGTGTTATGCTAATGGTTGATATGCGTGTTTCTTTCGAGCACCGCCCTCGTGGCCAGGTAACTAATGCAAAGAGCCAGCAAATGGGGGCTTCCAGCAGACAGAAAAAAATAATAGCAAGTGCTTGCTCGGAGCACTTCGATACACCGCAATGTGGGTAGGGGACACGGGATTGCACAAATGTCGGGTCTTTTTGAATTGACAGGTTCAGACTCAGACTCGTGTTTGTAAACAAATGATCGATCCCAAAGGTCGTGTGAATACCATATGGGTCGTGCACTACCTAAGTGCACCGCCCCAATAGTGCAGCCCCGCCCCAACTTCCGCATAGGGCGGGCCAAATCCGCGGGCATATTCCAGCGAGAACTAGCAGCCTTCTGCCATATGCACCAGGGGTCCTCAAGCGACGTTGCATGCGACGCTCAATCAGGCAGTTCTGGCTCGCGTAACTGTAGTTTATCGCATCTTCTGGTGGCCGTTGTCAATCGAAAACACCGGGTCGTTGAAGAAAGACACATGATTTTCCAGAGCCGCGGTGCTGAGCACACCAAGAGAGTCACTCAGCCTTTCTGCTCCGCTTGCAAATCAGAGCAGCCCAATTCACATCCATGTCTGGGCATCGCGGCCACACAACCAGCTCAGCTGCCAAGACTCGCTCTAATCAACGACAAAGTGGCGGCTCCTTATCACCTGAACATGACTTTGGATTTTCTTGCCAAGTGCGACCATTTCTTGCCTCAGTCAGTGTTCTACAATGGATGATTGCTCAAACACTACCGCGCAAGAGGTGTGGGTGCTCGAATGGGAATGGTCAAGACTCCTGCTGAATGCGTTCTATTTATTAGCCGCGTTGCGGACACTTGCTTGCAAAGAATCCTAACATTTCGCGCTTTATCTTTGTGTCAGCTTACTTTTACCCGGTTCAAGGGTCTTATTGAAACTTTTGACATTTTTTCCCACGCACAGCAGAAATGTCCGAAAACTGCTGCGGCTGCTCCATCTTCATTTGTTGTTTCAGTCACTGACATATATATAAACCCACTCCCAGCCCATGTGCTCCCGCTGAATATAACATGAACTCACCCATAACATCTGCACTCAATATGGACGACATCTTCAAGTCACATGCGAGCACCTCGGTCCGCACTGCCTCTTCTTCTTCAGAGGCAGTACAGGAAGTAGTGTCGCGCAAGGTACACCAGACTGCCTCTCTCGCTCTAGCACACGAAGGAGTCACAAAAGATGAAGTACAGCTCGCTGAGCTCGGATATTCACCGGAGTTACGTCGCAGCTTCTCAACTTGGTCGGTGATCGGTGTTGGGTTCGGACTCACCAACTCGTGGATTGGCATCTCAGCTTCACTAGTTGCCGGAATTTCAACTGGTGGGCCTTTAGTTATTGTTTATGGCATTGTGATCGTTGCAACTATCTCTATCGGGATAGGCATCACACTTTCAGAGCTGAGCAGTGCAATCCCAAACGCCGGTGGTCAGTACGTGTGGACCAAAGTACTTGCACCTCGCTCGGTTGCACCCTTTTGGTCTTTTATGTGTGGGTCATTTGCATGGATAGGCTCGATTTTTACCTCTGCTTCGGTGTCAATATCGATCGCCACGGCCGTCACTGCGATGTGGTCATTGACCCATCCAGACTATGTAACCGAGTCGTGGCACGTGTTCCTTGTGTTCGAACTGATCAATCTGTTTACATTCTTCTTCAACTGCTACGCTGGATGGCTGCCTCTGTTGGCCCAAATTTGCTTGTACGGCTCGATTGGATCGTGGATTGTTATTACTATCACTATTCTGGGTGCTTCAAAAGGTGAGTTTCAGCCTGCCAAATTTGTCTTTGCAGAGTTCAATAATGCCACGGGGTGGTCCACCCCAGTGATTGGGTTTATCGTCGGGCTCATTAACCCAGCGTGGTCGTTCTCGTGTCTAGACTGTGCAACACACATGGCTGAAGAGGTGTTACAACCAGAAAGAGCTATTCCAATTGCAATCATGAGTACGGTAGCCATAGGGTTTGTAACGAGTTTCTCGTATGCGATCGCTATGTTTTTCTGTCTCAAAGACATTGACGCGATCCTAGACGAATCAACAGGGTTCCCAATCATGGACATCTACTATCAGGTACTGGGAAACAAGGGAGGTGCTATCTTCCTAGCGTTCCTCGTCCTGTTCACTCTCCTGGGTTGCAACATCCAGAGTCACACATGGCAGCAAAGATTATGCTGGTCATTTGCACGCGATCGTGGGATCTGGGGGTCACGGTACTGGTCTCGCGTTGACAAACGCACCGGTCTTCCCGTCCTCGCCCACGCCATGTCGTGCGCTTGGGTTGCAGTCGTTGGATGCATTTACCTTGGGTCTACCACAGCGTACAACGCCATGGTCACCGGATGCATTACGTTCATGCTCTTGTCGTATGCCATTCCAACGGCGTTTTTACTCTACCGCAAACGCCAAATCCAGCACGGGCCGTTCTGGATGGGCAAGCTCGGATGGGTTGCAAACATCGTGACGCTGGGATGGTCCCTTTTTGCTCTTGTTTTTTTCTCATTTCCCAGTGTCATGCCTGCTGAGCAGGAGACGATGAACTACGCCAGCGCTGCAACTGTTGGCGTTGCGGTTTACTCGGTTGTCTACTGGTTTGTACGGGGTAAGCGCACCTACATCATGCGTAGTGAAGCTGATGGAATTGAGGCACTGGAGGCAGTGCTTTCCAAAGCTGAGACTTAGAGTCACCTTCAGAAGTTATACAAACCTAATATAAGAAGACAATTTTATAATATTTGAAAGATTCGTCTGATAAGAAACACCACCAAGTATACTGATTAGCGCACGCCCTGCGGCCAGGCCTCGGGGCCGAGCCGCCGAAGGGGTCACCCGGCGGCCAATCCGAGTTTCTGGGGTCGTCGCTGGCGGGCCCCGGGCGGGAGGGCCATCATCATCATAAGAAAGCGATCCGATCTCGTCAGGGAGGAATTGACGGAAAGAAGAAAGCCAGGTGGGAAATTCTTATATTTCTGACACAGAAAAACAACTTCACTTGACGAACGATGCTCAGATCTATGTCTCAGAAAGTGGTCTCCAAGGCCGCGGCTTCTCGTTCTTTCTCGAGCAGCGCATTTGCGCTGAGAATCGAAAAGGATGCATTTGGAGATATCGAAGTTGCAGGTGACAAGTACTGGGGCGCTCAGACGCAAAGATCGTTGCAGAATTTCAAGATTGGCGGTGTGCGCGAGAGAATGCCCGAGCCCGTTATCCATGCCTTTGGCGTTCTCAAGAAGGCTGCCGCGATCGTCAATACTGATCTCGGCGTGCTTGATCCCAAGCTGTCGGAGGCCGTTCAACAGGCCGCGACGGAAGTGGCGGAAGGCAAACTGCTCGAGCACTTCCCACTTGTGGTGTTCCAGACTGGATCAGGCACACAGTCGAACATGAACGCAAACGAGGTGATTTCGAACCGTGCAATTGAGATTCTCGGCGGTGAGCTCGGATCGAAGAAACCGGTGCACCCCAACGATCACGTCAACATGTCCCAGTCTTCGAACGACACGTTCCCAACGGTCATGCACATTGCGGCCGTGACTGAGATCTCTAACCACCTGTTGCCTGAGCTGACTGCGCTGCGCGACGCTCTCGAGGCCAAATCGGAGGAGTTTGCAGACATCATCAAGATTGGCAGAACGCACTTGCAGGACGCTACGCCGCTCACGCTCGGCCAGGAGTTTTCGGGCTACGTCCAGCAGCTGACCAACGGGATCCGCCGCGTCGACGCATCGCTTGAGAGCCTGCGTTTCCTTGCTCAGGGCGGCACGGCTGTGGGCACAGGGCTCAACACTAAGAAGGGCTTCGCCGAGAAGATTGCAGAGCAGGTTACTACCCTAACAGGTCTGCAGTTCTTCACTGCGCCAAACAAGTTCGAGGCCCTAGCGGCGCATGACGCGATTGTCGAGGCATCAGGCGCCTTGAACACCGTTGCCGTGTCGCTGTACAAGATTGCAAACGATATTCGTTACCTTGGATCCGGCCCACGTTGTGGATACGGTGAGCTTTCGCTGCCTGAGAACGAGCCAGGCTCGTCGATCATGCCGGGCAAGGTGAACCCAACGCAGAACGAGGCACTCACGATGGTGTGCACGCAGGTGTTTGGTAACCACTCGACAATCACGTTTGCCGGCGCATCGGGACAGTTTGAACTCAACGTGTTCAAACCCGTGCTGATTTCGAACCTGCTGTCGTCTGTGAGACTCCTCGCTGATGCGTCCAACTCGTTCAGAGTGCACTGTGTCGAAGGAATCATTGCTAACAAGGAGAAGATCTCGCAGATTATGAACGAGTCGCTTATGCTCGTGACGGCGTTGAACCCCAAGATTGGGTACGATGCCGCGTCCAAGACGGCGAAGCACGCACACAAGCACGGACTCACGCTGAAGCAGGCTGCTCTTGAGCTCGGTGTTCTGAACGAGCAGGAGTTCGACGAGTGGGTCAGACCAGAGAAGATGATTGGCCCAAAGGACTGATCGTGTAAGTGTGTGTTTTTTTTTTCTTTCTTTTCTGATTGATATTCTATACATACGTTTATAATTAAATCCTCACTCCATGAAAAAAAAACACAACCTCTTTCTTCTTAACTAAAAATCATTCAAAACATTATCGTTCGGGGATGGACATCCCTAATTAGTGGTGCTCAACGGCATGGTGCGGCAGAGGCTGGTACCCACCACCACTTCCATCGCTCTCAACAGTACTCATCGACCGCACACTGAGATGCGTAGGCGGCGCAACATACTCCTCCGACCCGTTGAAATCCCGCCCCGCTACAGCGGCAGTGGCAGGCGAGTAATTAGGCACGCTTCCACCACTTGCACTGCCACCCATGAAAAACCCATTATTTTCATGAGCGCCCAAATCACCATGAAACCCGTCTGCGCCGAAATTAGGTGTTGTGCCCGGCATGCCCATGCCCATACCCATTGAATTATTGAGGAAGCCAAAGTTGTTGTTACCACCGAAAAATTGCTGTACGCTGGGTAATTCGTTGAACATCAGCAGCAGCTGATCGTTACTGTCGAAATCAGGCATGCTTCCGCCGGTGCTTCCATTTCCGGTGCCGTTGTTGTTGCCATTAGCGTCAACCATTCCGTGTGCTCCAACGCCGGTCCCGTTATCCAGGCCCAGCTGGGTTGGAGATGTTTCGGCAACCTGGCTGAAATCGCGCAGGTTATGCGTTGAGCGACCAGTGTGCATTTGACGATGGTATGGTGGTTGCCTATCGAGATGTGGGTCCATTGCACTTGTAGCTTCAGATTCTGGTCCGACGCCACTCAGGTTGTTTGAGTTCTTCGTTGATGACGTTGCAACGATTTCAAAATGGTTCTGATTGGCGAATTGCGCTAGACTCTCGTCGATTCCCAGTGTGGGTGACAGTTGCGATTGGAGGGAGTCGGGGATAGGAAGAATATTGTCGCTGTTCGACAGCTGGATTTGTCTTGCGGCAACCACGCCCATCTGATGGGACGAGTTACCGGATGCCGATAGCTTGGAATTAGAAAATTGTCTTGCTGCAAAGTTTCCAAACCCAGGTGTGTTCACGGATGACGCCGCAGCGGGCGCGGCAGCAGCTGCGGCCGCTGCATGCGAGTTCTCGACTGATGTTTCGAGCTTCCGCAAAAAGTCACCGCATAGTTTGCTGACTGTTCCCGCATACCACCACTTGTACGTCAGTCTATCGAGAAGTTCAATCACACGTTGCCAGCTCCATTCCTTCAACGCTGGATCGTGCCTTATACCGTTGATCGTTTCATTCTTGATTGGCCGCAAGTCAACCTTCAGGAAACAACTGAGCGTGAAACTGATACAGTAAGGAACGAAATTCGCCACCGGTAGGTATTTCAGGTACTGCGACGTAATGTTCAGAATCTGCAATGCACTTTTACTGAAATACTCATCTGGAATAGCCTTTTCCTGCCTGTAGTTCTTTGAGGTTGGATCTAACAGGTCATGACGACGTTTCTGGGCATACATGATGGTTACGCAAACAACCAGCCTGCGCAGACACTCTGACCCAACATTCTTACCCTCTGAAATGAGCCCATCGAGACTCTTGACATCCGCATGAACGTCAAAGTCAATATCCTTGGGTACAGATCTGTTGTCTCCATGCGGCTGGTAGTAGCACATCACCTTTTCAAGTCTCATACACGCTTGCACTAAGCCGTTGAGATCTTTATCCATCGGCAAATCCAAACTCGAATCTCTGCGGTTGATGATCATTGTCCTAGAGTTGATCAGACAGTTGAATCTATCGAGCACGAATAAAACCCACCACGCTTTAGAGATCGACGTGTCTCTCTTTGTGTTTTTGTTCGGCTGAGAATAATGATTGTGATGGATGCCAAGTGTGAATGCGTGGTGTATCGCAATTGTGAGATCCATCGATGACATCTCCAAACCTGCTGTTCTATCCTTGGCCGATAGCACTCCACCACCACCTCCATAAATCGACAAGAGCGCATGTGTCCTCAACAGAGTGAGACGGTTTTCGTCCAAGTTGAACCGGATCATCGTACGTACTTTGAACTCCAAGTTATGGTTAAACTCATGAACGTCGGCGATCCCTTCTTCTGACAAAACTTTGTCTGCTCCAAGAAGTCTGGTGGATACCAAAACCAAAGCGTACAAAATCAAAGTGGGCATGTGGTTGTTTTTGAAAGTTGTGCTTGCTGACTCTTCGCTCAGGAGTGGCAAGGTATTGTTGAGCCGTTTCATGTAAATCTTGAGCAGTTTGTACTGTGCCTTTTTGGATAACCCAATGTCAAAACAGTTGCAGTCATCCTTGAGATATGCAAAGATGGATTTCGGCAAGCTGAAAGGCCCATAGTTTTCCGCATTTTTGAACTGATGGCTCGATTCTTGAGACCGAACAAATACTCCCAGCATGTCTCGTATAGCTTCATTAGCCATGATCGAGGAAGCTCTCTTCTTGGCTGCAGCGTCTTCTTCGTCGTCTCCTTTTGACTCAGGGTAGTCTCTGTCACTTGCCAATACGGACGAATTCATAGCCATGCTCTTCAGCTCGAGTTCGATATCTTCCTTCGTTGGTTTGAGTCTATACTTTTTCAGCTTGGGACGCCATGCAGCGACGGCATAGTCAGGAATACCCGTCGTGGGGACACCGCCAGCCGTAGTTCTATCGATAGGCTCACCTTCTGGTGATGCCTGTGCCGCGAGCGGGCTGATGTTATCACCCTCCGACGTGATTGTTCCACCAGTGGCTATACTGACCGAGTCGTTTTGGCGCTCTTCTGTTTTTGGCTTGCTCGAGCCTGCAACTTGGATGAAAACAGCGGTCGCGTCGGTCGTGCCGACAAACTTGGATGACATGGCTTGAAATGCAGTCACCGAGTTTGATTTTTTGATCTCCTCGGAGCCGTCTTCCTTTGTAAATGGAAGGTTCAAAATCTTTATGAGAGACTCTCCAGTTGATACAAAATCCACCACACTGCTCGGGTCATCTGCAAAAGTGACAAAATCAGACTCGCTATAGTCATTTGGATCATCTCCAACGCTCATGTTGATTCTTTCGCTCCGCCTTGCCCGCCAGTTGGAGTGATGGTCTTGCTGTTGTTGTTGCTGCTGCTGCAGTAGCACATCTGGGCTTATGGCTCTCAGTTCCTGTAGTTCCTGCTTGACGCGAGGGCTATGAGAGCGTCTCTTACGTGGAACCTGCATCGTCAGTCCAGACTCGTCATCACTCGAGCCCGTTGGCTCCGGGGATACATTCGAGGAGCCCAATGTAAATGAACTGGCTTTTCTCTTCACTAGTGATGGCCTGGTGCGGGTACTCGAAGTCAAACTAGGATCGGCACCCCCGATAGCTTCAGCTGAAGATTCGGCATTTTTTCTCTGTCTTGTAGACTTGAGGTCACATGGGACGGATGATTTGATGCAGTGATTACATCCTTGTACATCATAGTCTTTTGAAAGCTCGCACTTGATCTATTGTAGGGGAAGAGTCGGTCCTATTGTTAGTAATCGGAGATTCGCCGAAAATTTGTGTGGCACATCACACACCCACAGCCAACCACACCGAGGGAAATAAAAAATCTAGCCTAACATACTCTTTTGGATCTGCAGTTTGTACAGCACTTGAAAGTTCTCTTTCTATTCTTGAAGTTGTTGTCGAAAGCCGGAAAGACAAACATTGTGTTGTATCGTAGAGTCCCACGAGGGGAGAGGGTGAGAGGGTGAGAGTGCGGGAAAAACGGGTATAGAACGAGATATATGAGGATATTCAGGCCAAAGCCGGGAATGGGCACACTGATGGGCGCTGGAGAGACAGGTCTTCGACCGTGGACACAGAAGACTTTGACAGTTGAAGCACGCTGTAGCGGGAGTGGGTATATCGCGCTGTGTTGTCTTGTTCTTATTTCGTGTGCTCGTTGGCGCCAGCGAGTTTGAGCCAAGAGATCGCAGAAAGTTGTACCCCACACTGCCGGTTGCGAGCGCTGGCCGTTGGCTCTGGGGCTGTGTGGGGATGTGGGGATGTGGGGATTGCGTTTGGGCTGGTTATTTGTTTTGGTGTCGGTATTGGTGTGTGTGGGGCTTGCCTTTTGTGGTTTGTGTCCTGTGCTTGTGCTTGTGTTTGTCTGGTCTGGAGATCTGTGTGTGGTGAGCTGGTCTCCTGTTGGCAGTCCTCGGCTCGCTGCTTCGCGTGTTCTGTGCATCTGATGACTTCCGCGTGGTTTCCGGTCTCGGCGCACTCTCCGTCCGACTGCTGATGTGTATGCACAATATATTAACTCCCGATTTCACATCCCCACACAGACACAAGGACGGCAAATGCAACACTGCACATCGGCCTATTTTAATTCCAGTTGCTCTTATTTCCGACGTCCCCACACCCCAACGGGCAGGGGTCTGCCATTTATGCCGCGTGCCAGTATCAACTTGGTGCGCGCACGCCCGCTGCGCTGTGCGCTCTCCGAAATTTTGAGCCCTTTAGCTGGTGACAGCCGGAAAGCGGAAAGGGAACTAAGCGACTCACGTGCAATACCTGGACCGACACCTCCAGATGTCAGAGGAGATACGTGAGCCCAGAGGTGCCACCCCAGCCACTGACAGAGCGGATGCGGATGAAGTGCAGCCAATCGACGCGTCACCCGTCGAGAAGCCGTCGGAGACACCTGCACCCAAGGAGGAACCCAAACCACAATCTCCACAACTACAGCAGCAGCAGCAACAACAGCAGCAACTACAGCAGCCACAGCAGCCAAAAGATGGGCGTGTGGGCCGTCCGGGGGAAGACCACCAGCCCAAACGAAGACGCCTAGTCAAGTCGCGGGCTAATGGACAACGAGGCTCGGCTTTTTCCCGTCGTGATCGGGATGACGATGCGACGAACGATCGCGAAGATAAGAGCCGGCAGCAATTGGACGGTGAGAATGGTGGTGCTGAGGCAGAGCTGCCTACTGCCGAAACACCAGCGGCACCGCAGCCAGGTACACCCGAGCCAGCCGCTCGAGTTGAAGAACCGTCGAACCCTGTAAACAACCGTGCCAAGCCCGCGTGGATGTCCGAAGAGGAATTTTCCAGACGCGCGCGTACGATCCAGCAGTCGGCACAGCAACAGCAACCGGCTGGTGACAAGCTGAGGCGGCCGAAGCGCCGGACCAACATGGAGGACCAGCTACGGCAGGCTGCGGACGCGCGGCGCCGCGAGGAGGATAAAGAGCGCCAACTCGTTTCTGAGAACATACAGCAGCAGCAGAACCAGCGTAATGACGATTTGGTGCGTAGTCATTACAACCAGCGTACACAACTCGCCAAACGCGAACGCCGTACCGAGTCTGCGATCTACAAACTGCGAAATTTCAATAACTGTATCAAGTACATGCTGATCAACATGTTTGCATCCGAGGGTGCCAATATCCTCGATCTGGGTTGTGGCAAGGGAGGAGATTTGAACAAATGGCAGATGGCACGCGCGGGTCATTATACGGGGATCGATCTCTCGAATGAGTCGATCGTTGAGGCCGTGCACAGATACCGCAGGTCGAACCAGGCATTTGGAGCGGTATTCGCCACGGGTGATGCATGGAAGACCCCAATCCCAGAGATCCTGGAACCGTTCAGCGCAGAGGTATCGCTGCCGTTTGACGTTGTATCGATGCAATTCTGCATGCATTATGCCTTTGACTCGGAAGAGACGGTGAGGTCGATGTTGAACAACGTTTCGCGGTCGCTACGGCGCGGTGGGATGTTCATCGGCACGATTCCGTCGTCTGATTTCATCAAGGATAAGCTGAGACATCTGCCCGAAGGTGAACGGCGCTGGGGGAACTCGATCTACAACGTGACTTTTGAGAATGACCCGCCGCGCGATGGCGTTTTCAGACCGCCGTATGGCCAGATGTACACTTATTTCCTGCAGGATGCAGTGGACAACGTGCCTGAGTATGTCGTGCCCTTTGAGGCTTTCAGATCGCTGTGCGAAGAGTACAACCTCGAACTGAGGTATAAGAAACCATTCATCGAGATGTTCTCCGAGGAAATTCCAAAGTGGATCTACAAGCTGAACAAGCGTTTGTTGGAGGGAATGCGCCGGAGAGATGGTAGTTATGGTATCGAGGGAGATGAAAAGGATGCGTGTGCATTTTATTTATCGTTTGCCTTTGAAAAGACAGGTTATGAGTAACTTTTAATATAAATTTCCCCCTTTTGTTGGTCGTTATGTAATGGTATACCTTCCTCCCTTTTGCTGACTTCTCGCTTCATCCTTCGCTGCAACGTTTAACCCCGTAACCATCGCCTCCTTGAACATTCCAACCGCCTGCGATACTGCAATCTTGTTGTCGCCTTCAACAAGCAGATACAGCTTGGGATCGTCCTTGTCGCTCGCTGGACCTTTACCAGGAGGGTAGTACCGGCCTCTGGACGTGATCGATGTACTCGTTGCCTCGATCACCTTGGCGAGACTTTCAGCATTCGACATCGTCCACCTCGCCTTTTGCGGAAGGTCGTTCGTCTGGATCGTGGCCTGACACGTTCCATCGTCTCCGTTCACATACTCTACCTGGAACAAGTCCCCACCGGCACCAGCACCGCCCATATCCGGCGCCGCACTGGACGCCTCGCGCTCAACCGCATCAAGCTTGACGCCACCATCGTCAACGCCTCTTTCCTTAGCCTCCTCGCCAATCGCCTTCTTGCGGTTTCGTATCTGCTCAAGCTTCTCCAACCCCTTGCCGCCAAACCCAGAGCTGAACTTCTCCTTTCCTGCGTTAAACTTGGTTCGGAAAGCCTGTGCCAAATTCGCAACCTCCTCAGGCACATCCTGGTGGCTGAGCTCTAATGCACGTGCAATGTCCGCCGCAGCGCGCTCCTGGTTATTCGTAATGAACGTCATTGACTCGCCGCTGTTGCCTGCGCGTCCCGTGCGCCCGACTCTGTGCACGTAGTCCTCCATGTGGTTTGGTGTGTCGTAGTTGACAACAAGGTTGACATCCTTCACATCCAGTCCGCGTGCAGCAATCGAGGTGGAGATGAGAATATCAACAACACCCGTTTTGAACTCGCTGATCGTGTAGTCCCGTACCATCTGCTCTTTTCCCCCATGAAGAGAATTGGAGACGTATCGCTCGTCGAGCAGCCGTTGTCGTAGCAGATCTGCCGACGTTTGACGTTCAACGAAAATGATAATTTTGCCGGAAGCATCATGTCCGCGAAATTCTTCAAGCACCTCTAGAAGTTTGGCAAATTTATCAACCTCATCAACGACCAAAACCTTTTGCGTAATGGTGTCCGATACAACGCTGCGGCTACCAACAAGTATTTCCACTGGACGGTGTAAAATCTTCTTGGCCAGCGACTCCATCTTGAAGGGGAACGTGGCTGAAAACAGAACCGTTTGCCTGTCCTCGCGTATGTTTTTTGTAACTTTGAGCACCTGAGGCTCAAATCCCATGTCGAACATCCGATCAGCCTCGTCCAACACCAAATATGTCACTCGAGCCAGGTTTATCACTCTCCCAGAGTTCGCAGTCAGGAGATCGATCAGTCGTCCCGGTGTGCACACAACCAGCTCGGCACCCTTTTTCAGCTCTGCGATCTGTATGCTGATTGACGCACCACCATATGCGCAACAGCCCCGCAGGTTCAGACTTTTGAGAAATGGTTTGCACTCGCTGAAAATTTGGATCGCAAGCTCTCTTGTTGGTGTCATTATCAGTGCCATAGGTCCCTCGCCTGATGATAGGGGCCGCTGGGCCGTTATATGTCTAAACAAAGGTAACAAAAACGCGAGTGTTTTGCCGGATCCAGTTTTAGCAATCCCAATGATATCGTTACCGCTCATTATGTTAGGAAGAGCTTCGCATTGGATCGGGGTAGGAGAGTCAAAGTTGAGAGACTCGATGACGGACGTGATCTGTGACGGCAGCCCAAGCTGAGACCACGTTAGCACGGGACGAACCGCTGTTTTGCCTCGAACGGTAATCCCATCGGTCAGCCGAAGACTCTGCACTTCATCATCCGCCAAGTTCTTGATAAAATCTGATTCATTGTAGAATTTCTTGGTGAATGGTTCAGAGCTCGGCACCACCTCAGGAATATTCTTTTTGTTTCTCTCCTGGACGCTCTTCAGCCGGTTTTGCGCATCTTCCAGTGATCCAACCTCGGTCTCGGGTTCTTCATACTCCTCGTCAGAGCCCAGTAAACCATCCCTTTCACCCTCCGCATCTGGCGTTGCACTTGAGGGAACGTCGTCTTTCAAAACTGACATGAACTTCTCCAGGGCGTCGTCGTTGTCCAGCTCCATTGCGTCTTCTTTGTCTATTACCCTTGATTCAGTATTATCGTTACGGCGCAGCGGGCGCCGCTCCAGAGAATTTTTATCATCACCACCATCATCATCATTCAAGGGCCCAAGTACACTTGGTTTTGCCACTTTTTTCAAAAGACCAAACTTTTTGGGCTTTGCAATGCCAGATTTCATTTTGATGGATGTCATGGGCCTGGGAACAGAAACCGGAGAAGACGCTTTAGTCTGTGGGGTAGCGTCTTTTGACGAACTGCCGTCACTTGCGGCCTCAGTCGCCGCTCGCTCCTCCTCTTCCTTCTTTTTCTTCCATGCGGCCAGTTTCTCTTGTCTCAGTCTTCTCTTCTCCTCGGCGCTCAGCGCGGGTTCCGATGCCAAGCCAGTCTTGACTGCCTCCGCTGGCTTTGCTGCTGGCGTTGATGTCTGTGTCACTTGTGGTCTAGCAGCAGTATTCACTGCGGCTACGTGTCCCGTATGCACGATCCCAGCTGAGGATGACGGTTTGGTTAACACCTCTGCTTTCTGCGAGAGTGACTGAACATGATGGCCGCTCGGACCATTACTTACTCTTTCGGGAGCGGGAGAGTAGTCCCTCCTATCGTAGCGCGAGTCCCTCTGATCTCTCTCGGCACGGTTGTGGTCTCGCCTGTCCCTATCCCTGTAGCTTCGGTCGTCGTGGTGGCTCTCCCAGCGCTTGGAGCCACCGCCGCCGCCGCCCTGTCCCCTCTCATGCTCGTCACGGTAGCCACCATAGCCACCGTGGCCCCCTCGCCTACCCTCACCGGGTCTTCTTGGATAGTGCGACCTATCCATTGGCACTTCTTCAGAAAATTAAACTGAGAAAAGCGATGGATACTCCGACACGCCCATTTTCCGGCCCGTTTGTCTTGTCCTTGTCAACATCACAAATCTTCCGGTAGTGCGCCCACCAGTCCTCCTGCCACGCTGCAGCAACGCGCATCTCCCAAAAGATAAAGGAAATCAGAGTGAGTGCCAGTGGGCAGCCTGGAGATACCCGCAGAAACATACCCCGGCCGTGCCTGTTGTCTCTCCGTCTTGCCGTCCACTTGGACGATTTTATTTTTGTATTCTGACGCCCTCGTCTTCTCTACGCACGCCGAGATAACGCTGGTGTCCAGCATCGAGGAAACGTCTGCATTCTCTGTCCCCACAAGTTCGACACAGCAATCGGCAGAGCATGTCACAAGACACAGAACGGTATACAGAGTCGACGCCGCTGATGCGGCGATTTGTTCGCAACAACTCGCTGTCAATGGACAGGTACGATCACAGCCTTGGGTCCCAGCAGAGCGCTCCAGAGAATGATCTCAACTCTCTGCTCGCGGTGAAGGAAAAGCTCATAGAGGGCGTCGACACAACGTCAAACAAACTCGGCACCTTGGGAGGGGTCTTTCTGCCCACTGCGCTCAATGTCCTTTCGATCTTGATGTTCCTCAGATTTGGCTTCATTATCGGGCAGATGGGCATTCTTGGAACCTTTGCTCTCTTGCTGATGAGTTATAGTATAGACTTGCTCACAACCCTGTCTATTTCCGCAATTGCGACAAATGGAACTGTCAAAGGCGGGGGTGCATACTATATGATCAGCCGAAGTCTTGGTGTGGAGTTTGGAGGTTCCATTGGGCTGATCTTTTACATCGGCCAGGTTCTCAACTCGTCTTTGAACGTTGCTGGTTTCATCGAGCCGCTTCTTGTGAACTTTAACAACGTTGACGGACTAATTACAAAGTGGCTACCCGTTGGCTACTGGTTTCAATTTTTGTACTCGTCCGTGTTCTTACTCCTATGCACTGGGGTGTCTCTCGTGGGTGCTGGGACTGTGTCTAAAGCTGGCTCGTTTCTCTTTGCAATCCTCTTCCTGGCTACGATCTCGATCCCCATTTCCACGATGTTTGTAAAACCGTTTGAAGTTCCTGAGCTTGACTCCTTCTACAGTGGACCCTCCTGGACTACTTTCAAGGAGAACCTGCTGCCACATTTTACCAGAGGTGCCGCTGGTTCTCAGATCATGGGCAAGGAGACCTTTAATGACATGTTTGGAATCTTCTTTCCTGCAACTGCGGGAATATTTGCGGGCGCGTCCATGAGTGGAGATTTGAAGAAACCCTCAAGATCGATTCCAAAGGGCACACTGTGGGGTTTGCTTCTAACGTTTCTCTGTTATGCCAGCGTCATACTCGCAATGGGCATATCTATACCGAGAGATCTCCTCCACAAAGACATTCAAGTCATACAGACCGTCAGTTTGTCTAGTTTTCTGATTCTGCTTGGAGAAATGTCAACCTCTGTTTTTTCCGTTATTGTCGGCATAGTTGGGGCTGCAAAGGTGCTCCAAGCTATAGCCAGAGATGCTATTTTTCCTGGATTGACTGTTTTCGGCAGAGGCACCAAAGGCTCTGACGATCCTGTACTGGGCATACTTTTCACATGGCTACTTACACAGCTCTTTCTGTTTGCTGAGATCAACGAGATTGCCACGCTCATCACCATGGCATTTCTCATGACTTTCATCGTCACTAACCTCGCTTGTTTCCTTCTGAAAGTTGGGTCTGCACCCAACTTTAGGCCTAGTTTCAAATACTTTGACACATCGTCAGCTTTCCTTGGTTTTCTCAGCTCTGCCATTGCAATGTTCATTGTTGATGGTATCTCTGCGAGCTTGGTGATCTGTTTTTTGATGTTTCTGATTCTGGCTGTCCATTATATGTCTCCGCCCAAACAGTGGGGCGATGTATCACAGTCTTTGATTTACCACCAAGTGCGGAAATACTTACTGAAGCTCAAGCAAGACAACGTCAAGTACTGGCGGCCACAAATCTTGCTCCTTGTGGATAATCCACGCACGGGATGGAAACTCATCAATTTTTGCAACCACCTGAAAAAGGGTGGTTTGTATGTTTTGGGCCATGTCATTGTGTGCGAGTCATTCCAGGACCGTGTTACCGAGCTCGAAAAGCAGAGGAGCGCATGGACAAAGCTGCGTGACATGACGAACATCAAGGCTTTTGTCCAGATTGCTATTGCCCCAACGCTGACTTGGGGTGTGAGGAACGTGTTCCTCGGTAGCGGTCTAGGAGGTATGCGGCCGAACATCACGGTTATTGGCTTTTACGATCTCGCCATGTATAACCCTGACTCGCCTGATCGCCTTCGCAACGGCAGAAACCGTCTAGAAAGCCGCAACCCAGATTATCAGAGTCAGGTTTCCATCAATATGGAGAGCCTACCCACAGACAGCTGCTCCAGAGAGCAGAAGCTTTCCGTAACCGAGTGGGTTCATATCATTGAAGACTTGCTCCTTTTAAACAGTAACGTTGCGGTCGCTAAGGGGTTTCCCCGGCTGAACATTCCCGACAGAACAACTCACGAGTTGTCAGAAGATGGCAAACTGTTTATTGATCTGTACCCGATCCAGATGAGCGCCCAAATCATGGATGACTCAGGTAAAAACAGCGCGCTCACCACCAACTTTGACACTTACACGTTGATCCTTCAACTGGGTGCCATACTTCACACGGTGCCTCAGTGGAAAAAAACGCACAAGCTGAGGGTGGTTGTGTTTGTGGAGTTCCCAGAGGACGTTGACGACGAGAAGACAAGGGTATCGTCGTTGCTTGAGGTGCTCCGCATTAACGCCGATGTGCTTGTGCTCTGTCTAAGTGAGGGTGGTTTTAAGACGTATGACTTCATCGCACGTGGTGCAGACGTGGACCAGCATGTTGTGGACCGCGTGAACTCTCTGCTGAAAAACGACGAGTGGTGGACCTCCTTATCTGAGTTTAGGCATGACTCGAAGAATTTGAAATTTGACGGGTACCAGCTCAACAAGGTCAACCCGAAGGCTGTGGATAGGTTTGGTCATAGCAGGAAGAGAAAATACACTCTGTCAAACCTCCACCGACTTGGTGTATCCCTCACGATGGTGACGAACAGAATCCTCAACTCGGACATCAAGAGGACCCTTGGGGAGAGCTCAGACGACGAATCCGACTTCTTCACCGATGACGAAAGCATTATATCCGCCACTGGGCCCACGAGCTACGACTCTGGTTTGAACCGTACCAGCAGCTCCAAGCGCGGAGACCTGTCGCCCCGTCTTTCGTCAAACACACTCGCGCCCTCTTCTGCAAGTCACCTGCGCAAGCCGTTACTGCAGAATCGGCCATCGCTGCTCGGAGTCAAAGAGCGGCTCGGCCAGCAGTCGTCGTCGAGCCTGAGCTCAGTGTCGAAGAAAGCCGTTGCCGCGCGCAAGGTGATGCGTGCGAATTTTTCCGCTGAAGCAATGCCTAAGTCCCAGGTGAACGAGGACGCGGTGGGTGACCAGCCGTCGATCATGTTTGTCCCTGATATCGAGCGTGAGGAGCGCAGTCGCGCATCGAGTATCAGGAAGGGTCATGGCGACAAGGTCAAAAAACCAAGGGAGGCGAATAAGGAGTGCTCCAGGGCCCACATGGTGTCGTCCGAGTCAAGCTCGTTGACAGACGCGAACGACCAAGGAGCGAACACAGCTGCGGAGGACGACCTCAATTTCTCCTTCAACGAGATTACCTCACGCGCACAGCACCTGATTTTGAACGATGTGTTTGCGTCTGTCTCTTCAAAGAGCGCGATCATCTTTTCTACGCTTCCGACTCCACTCATTGGGTCTCACAACTCCGAGGAGGACAGTTTGGAGTACGTGCAGAACTTGGACCTGTGGTGTGAGGGCCTGCCACCCATGATGCTTATTAACTCAAAGACTATGACTGTAACGACTGCACTTTAACTAGAATATATATAGATAGCGAAAAGAAGTCATATATATATATTGAAAACATACAAGAAATGATCTCTTTTCCTAATAGAGGAGTTGACGTTGGTTGGCGCACGTCGACGTGGGGATAAATTTCGGACGCTTTCTTGGCCGGACAAGAATAATCATCAATCTCGGCAAGTGACAACGGCCCAAAATGACGACTATTCTTGAGGGCCAGCGGAGTGTGCTGGAGGAGATAGAGAGAATAGAGCTTGCGATAAGCGAGAGGATAAAAAGGAACCCGGAGGTGCACGAGATATCGGCTCAGCATTCGCATGGCGTGCTGGGTGGGAAGAAGAGGCCTCTCGGACAGACGCTTCTGCAGCAGCACGAAGTTGCCGGGTTTTTGGAGCAATACAAGAAGCAATGCACGGTAGCAAAGGATTTTTTGTTTGATGAGAAGCAGCAGGCTAAACTGGAGGTTGAGGAGCTGAGCGACCCGCAGCGCACATTCGAGACGTTTGATAAGCTTCTTGACCGCATACAGGACTACCATGAGCGGTACCCCAACAACCCTGTCGATGATCTTGCTCGGATATACTCGATGTTCAGCGGACAGTCTTCGTATGAAGAAGGTGCCCCGCCGGAGGAACACCAGACCGAAAAGAGCAAGAAGCAGAAAAAGAGGATTCTGAGTGCGTTCGCCGCTGATCTGCACCTGCACGATATATTCACAGCCGAGGAGAGTTGCGGCAAGTTCCTCGATCTGAGTGAGTTATATGAACTGTGGCGCAACTTGCCTGGTAATAGTGCCCAGTTAAACTATGTTGAATATCTCAGGATCTTCAGCGACTTCAAAGATGCCCAGGGCTCCATACGACGGGATACTCCCGACTATGCGACCTACCTTCATCGTCTATCGGGATACATCAGGGCGTTCTGGATCAAGATCCAGCCGCTAAGGCAACCCGAAAAGTCCGTTCTGAGCATTGAGAAAGATTTTGAGAGAGAGTACCAGCGGCGAGAGGTGGAGCGCGCACGGGTTGAGGAAGAAGAAGTAGAGCAACAGGGAAAGGATGGCGAGGTGAATGCAGATGGGTCTGTTTATTGCTCAGCATGTGACAAGCTATTCACAAAGGAATCCGTGTACAAAGGGCACTTGGAAGGGAAGAAGCACAAAAAGAACTTGTCGAAGCAAGGGTCTAACGGTAACCACGTTGCCAATACTGCAGATAGTGGTAATTCGAAGGAGCAGGAGAAGCAGCTTGCGCACGATGAGTATCTAGTTGAGCATCTCACGGAACTCCTCTCCAAGCAAGTTCAGGCCACAAGGAACAACGTGGAGAGACGGCGGCTGCTAACCGAGAGGGAGAGGCAGCTCGAGAACCTGGATACGAAGAATGCCTCTGAGGACGAGTACGACTTTGAGGCCGAGGACGGCGACGGTGCAGGCTCAGACGGGGATGACGATGGAAACGGAGACGACCAGATCCACAACCCGCTGAAACTACCGCTAGGGCCAGATGGGCGGCCCATGCCGTACTGGCTCTGGAAACTCAACGGGCTGGATTTGGAGTTCAACTGCGAGGTGTGCGGTAACCACAAGTACCAGGGCCGCAAGAGCTTTGAGAAGCACTTCACGGAGGCGCGCCACCTTCACGGGCTCAAGTGTCTCGGGATCGAGTCCTCGCACGCGGGTACGTTCCGAGACATTGTGAGCATTGCGGAGGCAACCGCGCTGTGGGATCAAATGAAGAAGGAGCAGCGCCGCAGCGCTGCACTCAAGGAAAATGCAGTCGAGGTGGAGGACGAGGAGGGGAACGTCATGTCTGAGAAGGTTTACGAGCAGCTCAAGAGGCAGGGTTTACTGTAACGATAACGTCTTTTGAAGAGGATTAGTTATTTCTTATGTATAATCATCATGCAGCATCTGCGTACTCCTTCGGTGAGTATTTTTTCAAGTAGGCAAGACATTCCTTTTTCAGCTCCTCCACGTCGGTCTCTTCGTACAGGTTCTTGAGTAGGTCAATGCAGTCCTTCTGCACAGGGGGTCTGAACATGATCAGGAACTGTAGTGACTGGAACCCGAGTTTGAATCTGAGGGGGTCCAAGCAGAGCGATCTGATCTTCTGGACGAGCTCGGCGTTCAAGAAAGGCAGATCCGAAATCAGCCGGATGAAAATCTTCCTGTCCGTCGCCTCGAGGAACGGTACAACGTTGTCGAGCACCTTTCCTGCCCACTTAACATAGATAGGCGTACTGATCTCTGTAGGTTCTGTTTCGTTCTCCGCGTTGCCCTCTTGTTGCTTCTGCTTCTCAATGAGTGCACTCTCGCTCTTCACGTACTCGCTGTACCACTCTTCGCTCAACCACTCAATCGCAATATCAATCCGTCCCCTGATATCCGCGGCAAAATAATCAAAGATAGCCTCTCGCACCAGGTCACTCATGTTCTCCGCATCGTCTGAGTCTGCATCAAACAGTCCCCTCGTAGCTAGCCTGCTCAGCATGATGAGCCACGAGTCCTTGCCCCAGTTTAGGATGGCCACTTTCGAAAGCTCGCCCTGGGTGCCCGCCCCCTCCGCTGTAAATGACTGTAACTGCGGCTTGTGACCTTTCTCCGCAAGCTTGATGAACTGTTCTATGATTTCTTTCAGGTGCTCCTTCTTTTGGGCGTGTGTGAATTGTTTGGGCACCGGCAGCGAGTATGGTTCCGCATCCAGATCCGCAACCTCTGGCTCGAAATCTTCATCGTCCATCAATTCCTGTCCAGTGTCGCCGGCGCCTTGTTGATGGCCTAGTTCACCGCCAGCCGCAGAATCACCCACCAACGCAGCACACAGGTCGACATACCGGTCGCTTATGATGGACAAGCCCGAGACAATCTTAGGGATCTCCACCTTTCGCAGCGCACGCAGCACCATGTCCGCGAGAATGTCCTGAGGTATAGTGGAGATATCAAAATTGCTCAGTTTATCCTCTGGGTTAACGAGAGAGTACAGAGAAGTGTAGCTGGTGTCTCGGGCAACGGGTGAACTGTTGTAGAACAGGGTTCCTTCGTCCGCGGCGCTGGCGCTGTCTCGCACCTTCCTTCTCTTTTGGTCGTTACGTTCGTCTGCGTCCTCCTCTATCAAGATCCCCCGCTTTCTCTGCTCAGAGTTCATGTCTGTCAAGTACTTGAACTTCTTTTCAAACCTCTGCTTCAGGTTGGCATCTTTTATGAAGCCTCTGTTGAGGAAGAACCCAATCATGATCTTATTCATTCTGTCGTTGAATCTCCTGATAAGCCTCACTTTGAGCGTGTTTGCTTCAAACTTCGATTTCACCTTGAGCATTGACTCGTATGAGATGACAAGGTTGATCAGTTTACTATACACGTTGCTGGGGCGAAGCTTGAAGAGCGATATGAGGGCTGACGAAATGGCTGTGAAGATGGGGGTTGTGACTACTAGCTCGTCATTGGCGCAGTTTAGCAGGAGATCCAAAAGTCCTGTTCCTTCAGCGTCGAGTGCCGAGGGTTTCAGAAAGGGGTGGCCAGGTGTGATCATCGATATCGAAATGTCGTAAGGGTTTTCTGGGACTTGACTCCTGCCGCGCGCACGAGGGTCCTTTGCCGCCACTGGCAAATGTGTTTGGATCACCTTTGAGATGAACTTGATCATTGCCAGTTTACAGGCAATTGATCTCCCCATGTCTGTTTCTCTGTTGAGCAGTAATAGTGGATAAGGTGTTGCCCATCTGTCAAGGATTTCAACCTTGAGCACAGACAGTTGACCCCATATTTCTTGTTTTACCGGGTTTTTGATTCTTGCAAAATGGTTAGATTATTTCTTCAAGGTAGAATGAAGAATAGGCGCAAGAAAATAACTTACAGATATTGAAACACCAGGTCATATATCGATGCCGAAATGTCAACGATATTTCTAAACACGTTCACGTCGCGCACCATCATCATGTAGATCAGTGGATCGAGAAGCGTCACGCATAGCTCGGCTCTGAGCTCTCTTGGAATTGCGTGCTTCACGAAGGATTCCACCAGGAAATCGATGCACCACTTCTGAACGGGCAGCTCGCGGTTAGTACATATCGAGAGAGTCTGTTCGAGAATCTGTGGGTACAGCTTCAGATTCTCAAGCGCCAGCTGCCTCGCACTGTTCAGCTGGGTCAGCGTCTCCTCGGTGCTCATGTTTCGCGCTCTGCATACACGGCAGAGATTGATAACCAGTGCTCGCCTGACAAGTGCTTTACGTTGACCATCTTCTCTCTTCTCTCTTCTCTTTTGTCAACTTCAACACACGCCAGCCAATTTGAGTCGGGCACGCAAACTAGTTACATGGGCTCTAGTCACGTGCCCATTGCTCTGAATCTGTCGCTCCCGGCCACAGAGTCAGCGGGCGCTTGCTGGCTGATCTGGTTGGAGACTTGGTGGGTCCGTTCTTTTTTTGCAGTCGCTCTGCGAAGGGTATATAGTCTAGGTGTTTTTGTTCTTGGTGCAAGTCTTTCTGGATTAAGTGCTTCTAGTGCGTCCTGTGTCCTACTCTTGTAAATATGCCCCAGATTTCGTCACACCGCTATCGTGATGGGACGTTTCCCAAAGCAGCTACTGCCGCAAGCCGTCCTCGGTGGGCGTCGGTCAATGTTGCGGACCTCCCCGTCCAATCTTTTACAACACCATCATTGACCTGAAATATACTGCTCATAGAGAACAACTGTCCAGACTCTGTCGATTTTGGATTCTACGTCATTGACACATTCATATAATCACCTCCAGAAATGCCAAAAGTTCTCTCTTGGGAAGACTGCGGGCTCGCTCCCGCTAGCGGAATCCTCTCACCGGCGTCGATCTCCGGTGACAAGGTGTACACCTCCGGGTGTGTGGGCGTCGCTGCCGATGGCTCGATTCCCACCGACGTGGCTGAGCAGACCGAGCTTGCGATCGCGAGCCTCAAGGCTATCCTCGCCGCCGCGGGGTCCTCGATCGACAAGGTTCTCAAGGTGCTGCTTTTCATTGCGGACCCTGCAGATGCCCCCGTTGTCAACTCTGTCTACGCGAAACACTTCACCAGCAAGCCGCCAAGATCGTGTGTGGTGATTGGCTTCCCTGCGCCAGCGCTCAAGGTGGAGCTCGAATGCGTTGCCGAGCTGTAAGCTACTTGGACTACACGCTGTGACTGGACATGATGGGCCCACTGGGTGTTCACCTTTCGGGAGGGTCTTCCGTTGACATCTGATAGAGATTCTCACCTACGTTTTTAGAATTGGATTTTTTGCAGATATAGATGGCGTTCGTAGAGTTCTCAGGGGTAAACCAAACATCTTCATGTTCCCACCAAGCTTCCACAGGAGCTCGCCATGGCTAGTGTTCTCCGGAAGCCCACCAGCTGCGTTTCCATCCATCCTACTCATTTGCAAAGAATGTACTCTCGTGGAATACCGATGCGTGCGTGGGCGGGGGTTGGTGGGTGCTACAGCACCGTCGGAAGTTCACAAAAAACGCGCCGCACCACCTTTTATGAAGAGCCCTCAGCTCGCACCTGGCCCCCGCGCTCCACGAGAGCTTCGCCACCACCACCCAGCCCAATGCACCGACACCTGACGTGGGAGGAAACCGGCATCTCGGTGCCCCCAAGCACGATCCTCGTGCCCGCAACGGTATGCGGTGGCCTCGTTTACTTTGGCGCAGTGGGCGCACGGCCCGATTTCAGTTTCCCCAACTCGGCTCACGAGCAGACCGAGGTGGCTGTTGAGAATGTCAAGCGGATCCTCGCGGTGTGCGGGTCCGCGATGGACAAGATGGTCCATGTGACGCTGTATGTGAGACACGCGGAGGAGGTGTCGGAGATAAACGCTGTTTACGCGCGGCATTTCACGACGCGGCCGCCTGGGACGTGTGTAATCGTTGCGTTTCCAGGAAAGGCGGTGAGAGTCGAGTTCAGCTGCGTTGCGGAGGTTGCGGAGGTTTCATAGCGCCATATTGGTGAAGTCTTGACTCTTGACATAGGTTATATATTATTGACAGGATTGGTTGGTTGACAGCGCGGGCAGAGACGCGGTCACACACTCGTGAAATGAAATGAAAAAAACAACTACTGCTCCTTGTTCTGGGCATAGAAGAAGTTTACAGCAAGAAGCTCAAGACCGTACTTCTCGGCCCAGTTCCTAGCGCCACTGCCAGGGGTTCCGGTTCCCCATGTTGGCCTGTCAGGTGGTGCCTCCGGGGACGTTCCTGGCTTCTGCTTGAACAGCAAGAACACATACCGGTGCAGCTTCGTCTTTGGGGGTGGACCAGCCGGGTAGTAAGGAACGAGAGTAACGCCGTCCTTCTCGCCCAGAGACTCGGTCGTGAGGTTTTCAACGTTGACCTCCGAATCAGAGCTGCTGAACGAGTTGAGCTTCAGGTCCTTCACGATAAAGTGGCAGAACTCAGACCACTTCTTGTCGGTCTTCGAGGGGGCGTCTGGGTCCGTAAGCACCAGAGAAAACTTGTCTTCTGGGGTCACGGTAAAGTCGTTATCGTCATTCACGTTCAGCGTGAACGCAATCTTGGGCTTTTCCAGAGTCTCCTCTGGCTTCAAGGTGTTCCCGAGCACAACCTCCTTGTCCTTTCCATAGGAGATAATGAGCAAACCCTTTGGGTCAAATTTTTTGTCGTCAATGACGTCGGGGATGATCTCGCTCTTGATGAGACTCTCCTTAATGGAGTTCGTTATGGTGACGAGATTCATTCTCGAGCAAGGTCTTGAGATATGGTGGTTTGATGAAGTGATTGGGCCGTATCCCTTTAACACAAAGTTGTTTGAGTTGACGTTTAAGCGAGAATTTCTTGCTAGAGTACCTCGGCTCGAAATCAGGTGCTTTGTATGATTGGTAACGTCAAGTCCAATTGTACGAGTCAACAACCTGAAGCTCATATAATAGGGCGGTATGCAAAAGAGAAACTTCTGCGGGCAATGGTTCTACCTGCGCGTATTTATAAAAATTCCAGCTCCTCTGTGGCGGAAGCAATCGGATTTCATATACATCAACTGTTGCTTAATCCCTTTTGAGTGGAGTACCCTGCCAGGGGCTCCAGATTTTAACTTGGGCGGGGCACGCCATCTAGATGGCGAGAATCTCCATTATAACCACACTGAGATATGGTGTATATTTCTCGATATGTAGAGTATTAGGTGGTTACTGTGTGGTGCTCGCATGAGAACTGCTCAAAACAGTCAAACAACGGATCAATTCCTTGCGTTACAGGCGTCACCGCACAGCCATCCCGCTTGCTCCCCCCTGTTAAACCTATGCAAAAATGGCTGGCAGAAACAAGTATAAGCAGACCCCAGGTCTACGCAAATCTATGCTTGTCCCAGACGTCATCCTGGATGAAACTGATAAGGCTCTTGCTTCCCGTCTGCAGCAGAGGGTGGCCACCCACAACAGTCAAAAACTTCTCAAGGCCCTGTCTCCTCTCCTCGATAAACTCATCGCTGAACCTGTTCCCGCTGAAAATCGACTTATCGGGTAGCTTTGGTATTATAACTCTGGACGTTTCGAGCTCGAGTACCTTGCGAAACGAGTCAAAGTCAGAGTATCTCCGTCTCACTCTCGTGCTTTTTCTCTTGAAAGCCGGTATGTTTGTCTGTGCGATAGGCGTTAGCTCCCACGTCAAGGTGAATATAGAAGAAAGAACTTACACGGCACACGATCTCGTAATCGGTGTACATGGAGCTGCCTGAGCCGTGTGTGATAGGGTTGACAACCTAGTAGAGTTAGTATAACCGATGGGTCCGGGTAGAAGTGGGAAGTCCCTCAAAGGAGACAATCAACACACACTCACCTCTATCTCGAGAAAATTCTCTGGCTCGCCGTATATCTCATCAAATGTCTGCTTGTGTCTCGAAGCGTACTTGTCACCTCCTGTTGCGCCTACTCCTCCTCCCTTTGACGTCTTTGCTGTGTACGACTCGAACGACTGGAACGGGTTGGACATGGGCATGTACAGACAGAGCAAAAGCAGGACAGATCTAGCAACAACCAGTTCAGCAACCCAAGAGACCGACGAGTGGTTGCCGACCACCACCAAAACCCCCCACACACACACACCGCCGTACCACGGGCCACACGAGCCACACGCGCGCCCCGTCCTCCCCGGTCCCACAGTTACACGGCCGCCCTCCCGCGCGTGTATATCCGAGCACTAACTATCACGCCCAGAGAAACGCCCCTAAAAGGCCCAGTGTTGAAATTCTCAGGCCCGGTTAAGGCATATACACCCAGGTTGTGAAGAGCCAGCACAAACCCTTGCATAAATTCACATCAACGGCACTCGTTGCAAAAGCTACTTTTTCCCCCAGTACAATCCCACTGGGCCGGACTACATTTATCGCTTTCTGCCGGAGTCACAATTAATTACTCTCTCCCGTTTGTTGGGGTTTTCCATATTCTACATTTGTTTGTGTTGTGCTTCTTGTCTTTGTGAGTGAGTGTGTGTGTGTGTGTCTGTTGTGATTCGCTTAATATAATCATCCACGAGGCGTGCGGATTTTTAAAGATCGATTTCTGCAATTATGGAAACCGAGAATATCTCCTACGACCCCCGGTATGACGAGGGCAACGTGCCCGTCGATCAAGGATACCACGAATCGAGCGAGGATGGCGGACTGAATGACTTTCACGACAACAGAGGCAACGGCGGACAAAGTCTGCCGAATGAGCAAGGACTGGTGCAGCACGGTGGCGATGATGACATAGACGAAGATGAGGATATCGGAGAGGATGAAGACGAGGAAGAAGAAGAGGGTGAAGAGGAGGAGGAGGGCGACGAGTTTGGCGGGCCCGGCGGAGCGTTTCAGAACGTTGGCCAGGGTCTTGTCGGGCGGTACAAGAACATGATGATGCAGTACTGGCAGGAAACGATCAACTCTATCGAGCACGATGACCACGATTTCAAAAACCACCAGCTGCCGCTTGCGCGAATCAAAAAGGTTATGAAGACAGACGAAGAGGTCAAGATGATCAGCGCGGAGGCTCCGATTCTGTTTGCCAAGGGATGTGATATTTTCATAACCGAGTTGACGATGCGTGCGTGGATCCACGCAGAGGAGAACAAAAGACGTACCCTGCAAAGAAGCGATATTGCCGCCGCTCTACAAAAATCAGACATGTTTGATTTTCTGATTGACATCGTTCCGCGGGAAGACGATAAGCCACGGAGGAACAACTCGACTACATCGAGGCTGCACATGCCAGTGCAGGATGAAGGCGATGCGTTGGGTCCAGCTTCGGCAGCACAGGCTCTGGGTCAGCAGCAACAGTCACAACAGTCGGCGGCGGCTGCTTCTATGAATAATGCTGACTTTCAACAACAACTAATGCAGCAGTACCCTCATGCGGGCGGTTATGCGGTGCCACCCCCAGGTATATCTCAACAACAACAGCAGCAACAGCAACAACAGCAGCAACAGCAGCAACAGCAGCAACAGCAGCAACAGCAGCAACAACAACAACAACAGCAGGCGATGCTGCAACAGCACCTCCTACAACAGCAGCTGATGCAAAAGCAGATGAAGCAGGACCAGTCGTTGGATGCTAAAAACGGGCTGAACGGGTTCAGCGGAAACGTTCCTCTCAAAGATGACAATAACGGTCACGACCAACTTTCCGGTGTTTACGATGTTCATGGATTCTGAATCGGGGCGAGGATCCGGATTCATTCTTGTTTGTTTGTTTTTTTGTTTATTATGTGGTTTTTGCTTTTTGATGCTCCTGCTGTATTCTACCGAATGGATGGCTACGTTTCAACTCAGATGTGGAGCGTTTGGAGTTTGATTCACAACGCCAAACCAGTGAATCAAATCCGAACCGAGTTGGTTTTCCTTTTCTTAGTGTTTGTTTTTTCTTTTCTTGTGTCCTTTTACATTTAACGACTTATGCTTGCTAGATTCAAAAAAAATGTTTACTGTTGTGATAACACTGGTAGAGACAATGCTAGAATAACTCTTGTTACTTTGGGGGCACCACCGGAACAGCCCACCAACGAACCAGCCAAAAGTGCATAAATAACATGAACATAAACTCGTAGATTGAGATAAAATGGTACAAACAAAAAGAGAGAATGCGAAGGACAAAAAAAAACCAAAACGCAGCGTGGCGTACCCAAACGCCAAGAGGATATCGATCACCATCCCCCCCTTCAGAATCCCAACGACGCCATGATACCATATCCGACGGTTCCGACGAGCACGTAGATTACAATGGACGCCGGCACACCCCTCGTGATGAACGTCGACACGGAGAGGTACCTGTTCCCCACCTCGTCAACCATCGATATGGCGGTAACGTTAGGGAACCCCGATGTGGGGAGCCCCATAGCGACAGACGCGAGCAGCGCCGTGCCGACAACCATGAGCTTCGGGTGTGGCGTGGGCAGCGCCTCGCCCACCTCCTGCACGAGCGGGATGATGATGAGCGCGGCAACGGTGTGCGAGACAAACGTCGCAAAGACAAGCACGAGCACGCCAAAGATGAGCAGCACTTTCAGCGCCGAGTAGTCCATGACGCGTTCCTCGAGTGCCGTGGCGATCGTCGTCAGGAGTCCCGAGGACGTGACGGCCTTGCCGAGCGCGATGCCGCCCATTGCAAGGAGCACGATGCTCCACGGGTAGTTGTTCACGTCAGCCGTCGTGAGGAGGCCCGTGCCGAAGAACAGGACAATGGGGATGATGGAGATGATACCGGACTGGCCAAATACGCCGTCGAGCTCCGTCATGAGACACCACAGCAGGATCGTGCCGAGCGTGACGCCGAGGATGTACCACTGCTTGAAGGTGAACTTCTCGCGGATTGGCTTGATCGGCTTGAGTTTGACGGTGTTGATCTTGAACGTGAGCACCATCTCGATCCACACGATGAAGAGGCCCACGATCGCCAGGGGCAGCGCGACGGCAAACCAGTCTCCCCACGATGGCTGTGGGTCGAGGGCCTCGATGGCGATCATGTTCTGCGGAGACGCAATGGGCGAAGCCATGCCTGCAACGTCACACGCGAGCGCGATTCCGAGCACCAGAGCCTGCGCGAACCCGGAGTCCGTAGGGATCGAGCGCAGCACGGGCTGGATCAGCGAGTATGCGAGCACGGGAGCAGCAACGTTCGAGATCCACATCGACAAAAAGAGAGACACGAGCATGATTGCGAGGAGCACGTTGCGTGGTTTCGTGCCTGCTGCAGCAAGGATATACGACGAAAACACACGCGCAATGTTGTACTTGGAGAGAGCAGCCGCGAGGGTGAAGCCACCCATCAGGAGCATGATGACAGACCCCCACATCGTCGACAGGATGTACGTCGCGCCGTCGGCTGCATCCATTGGTGTTCCGTCGTCATTCTTGAGCACGTTGAAGAGCACGGTCAGAAGCGGCACGAGCATAGCGGTCACCCACAGCGGGATCGCCTCGGTGGCCCACATGATGGCACAGCACGCAACGAGAGCCATGCAGCTGTGCTGCTGCTCGTCGTGGAATGTCTTGACGCCGAGGAGTATACCGGTAACCACGATTGTGAGTGCGAGTTTCCAGGTACGTTTGCCAAAGAAACATTTGGGCACCAGGAAATTGCCAATCTTGGAGTAATGCACCTGCTTGCTCTTCCAGCTATACCAGAATGGTATCGACAGTGTGAATGGCAGTGGCAGGGTGTAGCACTCGGTGGAGTACATGTTTGACAGCGCGCCTTCGTCGCCCGTCAAGAGCGTCGAGTGTGCCGTCTTCTTGCGTCCCAGCTGGTACGTTTGCCTCTCCATGCCAATCATATCCTTCCACACGGTGTTTCTCTCCCAGACAATGTGCTCGCGCAGGTACGACCTCAGCTGGTGCTTGCATCCGTCAATGTTGTACTGCTGTTCCGTGATCAAACTGAACACCTTGATAATCTCGTCGATGTAATCGTCGAGCTTGCGCAGCGTTGACTCCTGGAAAACGTATGCAATCTCAGGCAGCGAGTTGAGGTACTCCTCTTTCGTTTCCTCGTTCAGCACTTTGTCAAACTTCTTGGCCACTTTGCTGATGGCCAGTCTGTTGAGCTCGATGAACGATTTCAGCTGTGTCAGCTCGACAAACAAGTATGTGGTTCTCTTCTTGTACGTGATTTTCTGCTGTGAGGAAATGTTGAAGTCCATGTCTCCCAGCAGAGCAGAGTTGGCCGTGTCCATATCGTCGTCCTCATCCTCGTCCTCCTCGATCTCCTGCTTCTCGAGATCCTCGTCCTCGTCCTCTCCCTTCCGCACATGGTGGTGCTCGCCAGTGAGTCTCGAGCGCCTGCTGAGCATCGAGTCGTGTGTCTTGACACGGCGCAACGACGCAATGTCCCCCTCATAAGTCTCCAGGTCCTTGAGCAGCGCAATCACCTCGTCGTATATCTCGCTCTCCTTGTCCCTATAAAAAGCATCAACCTTGGCTACCTCCTTGTTGAGCTTCGCGATGAAGACGCGTCTGGGAAACGACGCAGCAGCAGCAGCGGGAGTCGCCAACGACAGCGACGAGCCTTGCTCCGCGCCGCCCTTGTTGGACTGGTCCTCGAGCTCGATCGTCTCGATGTTGAAGTCGCTGGCGTCGTCGCTTGACCCTCCCGTCTGTTTCCCATTGCCACTGCCGCTGCTGCTGCCCTTGCCGAACGACGGCAGGGTCCAATTACGCATCCGTTTGCGCTTGCCCTCGTTCGAGCTGCTGCCCGTTGCGTCTGCTGCTGCGTTTTCCGAGACATCTCCCTCCGTTAGCGTGTCCTCCTGCAGCTTATAGATGATTTTCTTGAGTCCGGAGTAATTGATGTAGTGGTCCTGCCACTCAGGAACCGAGTTGAACTGAAGCGAGTGTGAGAACTTCATCGTGGAATCAGTGGAAACGAGAGATCCAGCGATTGGTTTGTATTGACTCTGTAACTATGGATAAAGATGAAAAGAAGGTGGGATAAAAAAAATTACAACAGGAATGGGTAGTAGTTTAGAGAAAAGCACAGGCAAAAAAGAAAGTTTCGTGGGCCGGCTGCAAATGGAAGGTGATCACACGAGCAGTTTGTGCAGATCGCCGTGGGCTGGTGGGGGCACGACTGTTTTTCTGCCTCTGTTGCTCTGTTTGGTATAAGTGTATATATTGTTGGATGTTTGTGTATACGCTGCTTCTACAGATGAATGTGGATCCTATGGATACGCCTTTTTTGTCTGCTACCCTGGCGTGTTGTTGTGTGTGTGTGCAGTGTTGCACCGTGTCAGACGTGCCTCTTAAGCCATGGCGCAGCGGTTGGCAGCGCGCCCTGAAACGGGCATCCGCCCCGATTGAGAAGGTGGATGAGGAGTGCACGGGAAAAGAAAAAAGCAAAAAAGCGATGAGGAAAAAATGACATAAACGTGAATATTTATGTGCATCTGATTTTTCTGGGGTTTGGTAGAGGAGGGCAGGCTGGTTGTTTGTGCCGGGCGATCGTGCTGGTTGTAGAACAATGTCTTGGCGATCCTGGAGTTGCTGGACAAGCTTTTTTATGTGCTGGACTGGTTTTCTTTGCGCGTATATGGTTGCACTTTTCTGTAGATTTGCGTAGCTCGCTGAGTATATATACTAAACATTGTTTAAACTTGAAATGCAGTAATTTTTTACCAATATTTTGAATATTTTTGCACATGAATTTATTACTTCTTTAACGTTTGGGGATTTTCAGCTCTGAAAATGGGTACAACTTTGCTTCCACAATTAGTTTTTTTTTTTTTTCTCGGTTTCAATTTTTATTTCAATAATTATTGATTGAAATGTGTGTCAGTGATATTCCTTGAATTCCATTTCGATACTCCAATAAACTTCAAGAAGTAACACTGTGAGCTCAAGGAGAAGTGGATGCTACCGGAAACAGATTCGGCCGAATAGCCGGTACACGACTACCTCAGCTGCACATTTCCATGAGTATTACCCGGACAGCGCTCTCGAGGAACGACTTCGTTCATGGGGAACAGGCCGGGACGAGGTGAGAAGGTTGTTGTTGGGGAGAGCACATCTGAAAAGGCAAAAATAATAGAAGACGATTGTAATTGGCGTAGATTAAATGTAGCGGACCAATCCAATCGCGATTCCTTTTTGGTTAGCCAAGAGCTGCTTCTACAATTGGGCGCTGATCAGCCCAGATATACTGTATCACCACGCCGCTCCAGACTCGACTATATATCTACTATATAAATACACCACCCCCTGTATCGTAGAACAGACAAACCAGCGATCCATCGCTCTCTCGAGCACTTGCCCAAGCCCACACGGGGGGTGAGCTTTGTGGAGCTGAAAGAACAAAACGGATAAACACCGGACCCCTCCCCCTGCTCCTCTTTTTTTTTCCCCCTTCGCACCCTCGAGATTAAAAAGTCCGAAACTACAGCTGAACAACAACAACCCCCTACCGGAACGAACGACTGAATCGGAACTCGTATTGCAGCATTTAATTGGCCTGGTGTGCCTCCGAGCGGGGTCAGTGTGGGGCACCCGCGCCGATGTCTGGAGAAAAGGGACCAGAGACGATGTCATAATAGCTGTCCATTCCCCATTCCGCGGCACTTGTTCTGTATTTCTCCATTGTTCTGTGTTGTTCCCGAGCGGCGGCCGGTGTGTGGACCCCCCGGGCTCCGGGACCCCCACTTGGGAAGGAAGAGAGGGCGGAGCAATTTCGAGGGACACCACAAGGAAAGAAGAAACCGGAATGAGGTGAATATATTCGGAGCACAATATTAGGATACAAGATAGAATATGTACAGGTTAAAAATAAAAACAGAAACAGCAGGAAAATAGACTAGACGAGGCTCAACGGTCCGGAGCTGCTGGGAAGCATAAAAGTGGTGAGACGGGGGGTGTTCGGGGCGCGCCGCTGGGAGTTTGAGCTGTATGGCCGGAGCGGGTGTGCGTTTTATCGCTTTGTCTCTTTGTGTAGCTGTGTCGGTGGTTTCTTAGTGTTGTACAACTCGCACAACTATTTGGCGAGTGGACAAACTCGGGTGGTTTGCCAAAGTCCGAGGCGGGCGCCGAGCCAATAGTCTAGGCACGTTGCTATACACGTCTACATCCCCCCGCACCACTACAACTGGACGGGCTCTTGCTTGCTGCAATACTGCAATTCTGTGTACTTCTGCAATCCGTGCAATCCGTGGAATTCTGCCAATCCGCATCGGCGTCCGTCCGTGTCTGCTCAATTGATCCTCTCAGTTCCGGTTGGTGGGCGTGCTCAGCAGTCTCTCCATTCATGTGCGCCGGAACGACTGAGAGCAACGCAGCGCAACGCAAGCCATGCAATACCCCAACAACAACCATAACAAATAAACATAAACTATAGACAGAATAGGCTAATAATCCGTATAGCGCATAGCAATCGACCGACGCTGTCATCAACACGAGCCCAAAAAAAGGCGGAGACAAGTCCGAAGCAATGCCAGTGGCTGATCAGCCTGTCCGCGCTGTGTGGTGTGATGAGCCGCCCCCCGAAACTCGCCGAATTCCACCCCCGATGGCCACCACCCCGTCGCCCTCGGATCAGCTGGCGCCCCCCTCGGAACATCCCGCTCAGTATGTACACTCACCCCCGGAAGTCGAACATGCCATCCCAGCTGCACCCGCTGCAACTGTCTGGTGATATCTCTGAACGGCCTCCCCCAACCGGTCTACTCACAACCACCTCTTTGCACTATAAATACCCAGCCATATTCCCCCCCCTTCCTTGAGTTACCACTTGGACTTCCCTTTATATCTGCATCTGTCAATTCAATTGATACCGATACAAACTACAAACCAACAACCAACAAAACATACAATGCCAGAAATTCCAAAGACCCAGAAGGGTGTAATCTTTGAGACCAACGGTGGTCCTCTCGAGTACAAGGACATCCCCGTGCCCACCCCCAAGTCGACCGAGATTCTCATCAATGTCAAGTACTCTGGTGTCTGCCACACCGACCTCCACGCATGGAAGGGCGACTGGCCGCTTGCCGTCAAGCTGCCCCTCGTGGGAGGCCACGAAGGTGCCGGTGTCGTTGTCGCCAAGGGCGACAATGTCACCAACTTTGAGATTGGCGACTATGCGGGAATCAAGTGGCTGAACGGCTCGTGCATGGCGTGCGAGTACTGCCAGACCACCAACGAGCCAAACTGCGCACAGGCTGACTTGTCCGGATACACGCACGATGGCTCGTTCCAGCAGTATGCCACTGCCGATGCCGTGCAGGCTGCTAAGATCCCCAAGGGAACCGACCTCGCTGAGGTTGCCCCTATTCTGTGCGCCGGTGTGACGGTGTACAAGGCGCTCAAGACGGCTGCGCTCTCGCCAGGCCAGTGGGTTGCCATCTCGGGTGCCGGTGGCGGTCTCGGGTCGCTTGCGATCCAGTACGCCAAGGCTATGGGATTGCGGGTGCTTGCCATTGACGGTGGTGACGGAAAGGAGGATCTGTGTAACTCGCTGGGCGCTGAGGCGTATGTCGACTTCAGAACCTCGAAGGATATCGTTGCCGACATCCAGAAGGTTACGAACGGTGGGCCACACGGTGTGATTAACGTGTCTGTGTCTGAGTTTGCCATCTCGCAGTCGTGCGAGTATGTCAGGCCTCTGGGCACGGTTGTTCTCGTTGGATTGCCAGCGGGCGCCGTGTGCAAGTCGCCAGTGTTCCAGCACGTTGTCAAGTCGTTGTCGATCAAGGGCTCGTACGTCGGTAACAGAGCCGACACGGCTGAGGCTCTTGACTTCTTTACCAGAGGCTTGGTTAAGGCCCCAATCAAGATTGTCGGTCTTTCAGAGCTGCCAAAGGTTTACGAGCTCATGGAGAAGGGTGCCATTCTTGGTAGATATGTTGTCGACACCTCGAAATGATTAACTCAAATGGTTGATCCGGAGATTTATTTTGTCTTTATTGTTTTTAGAAGAGCTGTTCAATTGATTTTTTAACGAGTTGACTTTGTTGGTTTGTAGAATCTCACGTTTACGCCATTTCCGTCACAGCAAAAGGGTTCCCGTTTCCGCTCGCGCTGTTCTGAAACTGTTACCCGGCGACCACCACCCAAAAACGCGAAGAGCAAGACGAAGATGAAGAAAGAACAAGACCTCGAAATGGGCTGAGCCGCTCACACATCCAACACTCCAACATTCGACACAGGCTGACACAAGAATGCCTGAAATATACCACCACTTCAGATACACAGACGGGTTCGTGGTGATACAACAACACCCGCACCCACACGCGTCGCTGCCCGTGCCCCTGCCCCTCGTCAAACGCGATGCCTCAGCCTCGGGCTCAGGCACCCTAGCCTCCGCATCCTCCTCGTCCTCGTCCTCCTCGCACTGTGTCCAATGCAGCTCCGTGCCGTCGTGTCCCACATGCGAGGACGACGAGCAGTGCGTCCTCACGACTCAGACGTGCACAGAGTGCCCGCGCACATACTGCACCAAGGCGACCTCGTCGCTTGCGTCCTCCGGTGCGGACGCGTCCGGCAGCGCAGCCGCCTCGCTCTCCTCGGCCTCGGGTGCTGCGTCCTCGCGCGCGGCCGCGGCGTCCGCAAAGTCCCACGCCGCGCGCATCGGCGGCATCGCGGGCGGCGTCACTGCCGGCGTGTTTCTCGTGCTTGCCGTGCTCGGGTTCTTTGCATGGCGGCACTACCGCGGCCGCGGGCGTCTGCAACAGCAGCAGTACGCCGAGTTCGACGATGTCGACGACGACGAGGACGGCGGCGAGGACAAGCCGCATGCTGGGCTGCTGGGCGGCCGCGGCGGCAATGGAAGCAGCACGTCTGAGAAGAGGCTGTCGCAGGCCACCCTGAGCACGATGGCGAATAGCGTGATGACGCGCGCGTCGAATGTGATTAACGTCGGGTACATCCCGGGTGTGACGATCCGGCACGGGGGGAGGGCGCTGCGCACGGCGGGTCCGGGCAGCGCCGTCAGCGTGTACAGCCGTGAAAGTTATCTGAGCGATTTGGAGAATGCGTCGATCGGCGGGGCCGAGGGCGTGGGCGGCGCCGGTGTCGATATGACAACGGCGATCCGTGCTGTTCCAAAGCTTGTGAGCGTAAAGGATGAGGATGAGGACGAGCAGCCGGCGGCGGAGAACGAGGGCGGCCGGAGTAACCTCGGTAACAATAAGGGGCGGCGCGGGTTCCAGCCCGTTCTGCAGAATGAGTTCATCACGGAGGAAGAGGAGGACGAAGACGAAGAGGGGAGAACTGGCGATGACGACGGAGACGACAGCTCTGTGCTGGAGTCGAGCGACGAGGAGGATATCGAGTACCTTGCCGCACAGCACTCTGATCGGATCACTGCGCTGACGGGCGTGGGTGTGCGCGGCGGGCCAGTGGGCAGCACTGTGAACACGGCTGGGTCGCTCAGCACGAACATCCCACGGTCCGGGTCCCGGTCCGGGTCGCGGTCTGGGTCCGGTACGCTCGACACGTCGCTGTCTGTGGGCAGTGTCGGAACGAGCGTCGGAACGGCACACGGGGTGCCTATAGTTGAGCACCGCGGCATCCCAATCGACGTGATTGTGAGCGATGAAGAGAGGGAAGATGATGAGGATGATGACGATGACAACGACGAGAATGCGTTTGTCCTGCAGGTTGATCTGGAGCGGCCGCAGCGGAGCAGCACGAACGGTGAGGTTCTGAGTCCGTTTGACGATATTTTTGTGTTGTAAAGTGGGTCTTTTCATGTATTTATATAGAAACATTGGGTTTTCGGTTTGTCTAATTGTTGCGTAGGAAAAAAAAGAAATCGTGCACTCCGAAGAGAGATAGATAGATCCTCGAGGCTCATCTTCATCTTTGCGATGCGACGAAAAACACTCATCTACTGCACAGTTACACCAATTACACCTTCACACCCACTCACAGACAAGAAAAAAATGGTGTCAGCGTAAGTCAATCCCATCCATTTCATCCCACACACCACCGCCAAATCCTAACGCTCCACCCCCCCGCAACCGCAGAGTGCTATTCGTGCAGAATGCCACGCCAACCTCGATCACATCGTTCCACGACCTGATATCCAACGAGCTCCCACTACCGCTCGGCAAGTGGTCGTTCGAGCTGAAAATCTTCCTCAACAACAAGTACTCCAAGCCGCAGAACATCCTCCCGAACCAGGTCCCGAACAGGTACCTCTACACGCTGCAGCTGTCGTACCTGCCGACGCGCACGGTCACGATCATCAACAACACGAAGTCGATCGTGACGACGACGAGCGTGCGGAGCGGCGGCGGCGGGGCGGGCACGGGCACGGATGCATCCGCATCCGTGCCGACGACGGACACAACAACACCAGCAGCGGCGTCGCGGCTGCAGCGGCACTTTGAGCACGGGGCATGCACGGGCGCGGCGGGGGACCCGTTCGACGTGTTTGTCCAGACGCGGCTCTCGAGCCTGTGGACGCTGAAGCAGAGCGTGAAGGGCGAGGGCGGGAACGGGTACCTCGTGAGCGTCGTTGGCGTGACGCCGCAGCAGCACGAGACGTTCCGGATCCGCACGTCGAACTGCTTCCTGCACGGAGTGTTCAAGGGGTTTCTCATCGAGATCGAGTACGTCGAGCACGAGGGTGTTGCTGGGGCGGGTTTGGATGCGGGTGCGCCGCTGAACGAGAACGAGAACATCATCGTCACTTTCAGCCGAAGCATCGGCAAGATCAAGGCGCTGCTTGAGAACTATAACTTCCCCGAGGGGAAGCTGTGCTATAACGTGCTGAGCGACAGCAAGCTGGACTACCTGAGCGACCTGTGCCAGCAGTACTCTGACGCACTCCAGTTCTGAACATGTCTATAAGCGTGGCGCATGTATCTATGGTAAAAAATGTAAGTGTATATGTATGAAAAAATAATGTCTTGTTGGAATTCTTTCAGTGCGCATGTCTCGCAATCAGCGCGCGCTCCCGCTCCAACCGCATACGCACCGCGAGCTTGCTCTGCTCGTAGAGCTCCGCCCGCTCGTCCTGTGTAAACGCCTTGAAGATCCCTGTGCCCGCACCCGCACCACCAGCACCCTCACTGGCCCCGCTCTCGCTGTCTGCATCATCCGCGTCAAACCCAGAGTCAAAACTCGTCTCGCTCCGCGCAGGCTCTTCCCGCGCGTACGCCGTATCCAACCTCAGAATCGACAACGACGGCTTCTCGCGCAGTCGTGGCTGTGGCTGCGACTGCGACTGGGGCTGCTGTTTCACGGGCGATGGGGTCCGCGGGGATACACGCGTGGGCGACGTGCTTGCGTCAGACACATCGAGCGAGGAGGTCGATGCGTTGCTCACGCGCATGCGCATGCGTGATGGCGACGCACGCAGCGTCCGCGCGGGTGCTGCTGACTGTTGCTGTTGCTGTTGCGGTTGCTGGTGGTCGTCCGAGTCTCTCCTGCCGCCGCGCGTTGGTGACGCATAGCGCACCGTGCTCGACGGGAACAACACCAGGGGTTTCGAGATGTACGTTCCCTCGCCCTGTGGCGGCTTTATGAATGATCTCTTGGGTTTCAGCCGGCGCGTGGGCTCCAGCACTGGCGGCTCCTCTGGCTTCACCGGTAGATGCTCTTTAGATTTCATCGTTGCCTTGTGCAGTCTGTCCACCTGTAGCTGGAACGCAACCTTGTGCAGGTATTCTTCGATGATCTTTGCGCGGTCTGTCTTTGTAAACACCGCGCCTGCGCTCCGCACGCGGTACGCAGCGAGAATAGCCTCGAGAATCGCGGTCTTCGTCTCTGTGCTTATCCTGTGCTCTTCGTATATGCGGCTCTTGTGCACCAGCACATCTATGTACCATGCGTCCGGTGAATCCGGCTTCAAAACGACAAACCCAAACGAGCGCGACGGGAACGCAGGCAGCTCGTCAATCTCGCGCGGATCACCGCCCAGAATCAACAACGATCTGAACTTGTTCTTGGCAAAGTCAACCAGAATACGGTGCTCGTCGCCCAGGATGCGGTGCTCAAATTGAGATTTGTTGTATATGATGTCGAGCTTATCGTTGCCCTGGGCACCGGTCTGATGGTGGTGCTCATTATCCTCCTCCTCCGCTATCGAAGCCTCAGGCTGCTCCACCCAGTCGAACCGGTAGTACCCAACTTCGCTCGTCACTAAGAACGGCGTCAGCTTGTCTATCCTGAACCGCCTGAACATGTACATCAGCGACTTTATCTGGAGGTCAATCGAGTCCTCCTGTTCCCCGGGCAAGTAGTTTGGGATCGCCAGAGCCGGCGCGCCCCGATGAGACAGGGGCCAGAACAGCTTGAACATTGTGGATTGCAAAGGAAATAGGGAAGGTTACTGGCTCTACACCAGCAAAGGCATCTGCTCAAAGACCCACCGACTCTCTCTCAACTGAAGCAGACGTTGATCCTCGACTGAGGGACCTGGCGCGAGGAATGTCATTTCATTCTGCGCATCGCGGTTTGTTTACGTTTCGGCAAACGGCACGCTGCGCGCACGTGACGTGCGATAATATGTCTTCATGATTAAAATGGATAAATGATAAGGGGATAAAAAAAATAAAAGATAAAGTAAATGCTGTTTTTGTTTTTGTGGCTGTGTGCTATCAGTGAGCTGCAATGTTCGTGACCGGCTCCTCCTCGATCTCAATCTCAACCCGTGGTCTTCTTCTCTTTGCACGGGCATTGTCCGTCTTGCTTCTCTTGCGGGACTTGCTGCTCTCTTCGTCCTCGGACTCGCTCTGGGAGTCCTCATCATCGTCGTCGCTGCTGTCGGAGGCAGAGTCGTCGTCAAGCCACTTCTCGAGGTCCTCCATGTCGACAAACTCGTCCTCACCGTCGTCCTCAACGTACTCAACCTCGCCAACGTCCGAGTCCTCCTCTTCCTCCTCTTCGTCCGAGTCCCAGTCCTCCTCCTCATCCTGGGACACGTCCTCCTCGTCCTCAACAGTACCAAGAACCCGCTTCCATATTTTCTCGTCAACGTTGAGCGGCTTGTCGCCGTATGCTCCCGACTTGAGTCTCTCGAGCAACTGCTTCTCAATCGCCTTCTCGATCTTCGCCGCAGCAAGCGCCTTTCTCTCTCTTGTCTGCTCGCGTCTCTTCACCTTGTGCTTGACTCCAACGTAGTGCCTCTCCTCATCCCTCAACGCCAGTCTTCTCTCCGTGATGGCAACCTGTGTCAATCGCGTGAGTCTCTGCTTGCACTTGTGGATCAAAAACTTGTTCCAGTAAAGGAGGTGTCCGTCCACCTGGCTCAGGGCCTTGTTGTAGTTCTTGCTGAGCTTGATGCGCTCCCATAGCTTGACGGGTGTGTGTGCTCTTTCTGCCGTTTTCATGTATAGGTATAGCTTACCATCAACGCTTTTTACCGTTGCATATCGCGCATTTGCGAGCGGACAGGACTGCCTGTTGCAGAGGCCGCTGACGTTGTACTCGTTCCTGCAAAAGTTCTGGTCCTTTGTGGTTTTCAGCTTGAATGCACAAAACTGCTGATTTATAACTTGCCAAATCACCTGCAAAGGAAAGACAGATCGTTAGTTTCTTGCTCGGCCGGAACCACAGAAAAAGATGACTTACCTCGTCTGACATTGTGTGACTATGTATATTCTCGTACTGTGAACTCGACCGTTGGTGTCTCGTCGAGATATGCGATCCACAACGACCCTAAAATTTTCAGCACTTCCTTTCCTTTCTTCTTACTCTCTGTCCCTTTGCACTACAAAAAAAAAAAAAAAAAAAAAAAACTCCATGTTACCCGGCGCAAAGTCATCGTCCCGGAACTGACACGTGATCTCCCGCCCCCGGAAGTGGGCCGCGATTATGCCAATGGGAGCACTGCGTATTGTCATGGGGACAGAGAGCGAGTGGTGGGTAACAGGGATATATATATATATATGAGTGTCGGTTTGCGGTAGCGGGCGAGTGGAGTTGGGAAAGGGACATACAGAGCGCACAGTAGTAGGTGTCTGCTCTGCCTGGCCCGCTACTGTGCGGTGAGCACCGTCCCCACAACCAGATACACGCGTGCCTCACCACAAGGGCTATGGCAATTCGACCAGATGGCAGCTGTTCTTCTGTGAAACTCTCTTCGGAGGTGTGACGGTGGATATTGAACGGACAGAGCCGCCTTCAGCTCTGTTTCGCGGTGCTACGGGTCGCGACCTACCCCAGAAACGGCCTAAGAGCTGACCCATCCCAGCGGGCTCGCTGGGCAAGCAGCCGTCAGTCGGTGGCCATAACCGAATTCAACTATACGTAGCCCATCAGATCAGGCATGGGCCAAATGCCAGAGCAAAAAATATGTAATCAAATAAAATAAATATATATATCCAGCCGCGTCGATCGAGAGGGCGAGACGCGAAACGAGGCGCCGTCCCCAGCCCGTGACAGGGCTCAGACGCTGCGATTCTTCACGAGCACAGCCCTTTGGAGAACAGCACAGCACAGCGTTGCCGCTTGGATCTAAGCACTCTGCACCGGCCTCTCGCATCTCAAAATCCTCCACAGCCTCTTCGCGCTAGCAGTGCTTAGTGCCACTGTCGTCCGTTCTTTCTACCATCATGAGTAAAGACAGAAACTCGTTCAAAACCCCCATAGGGTCTTCTGATCCCTTCGAGGTGGACCTACTATCGGACGACGTGATGCATAACGATCAACACTACAACGAGAATAGCGCGTCGTCGAGACCAGGATTCACTCAGAATCTCGGTCTGAACAGCGCATACGACGATGCAGACCCCTTTTTCAACAACAACGAGTCGATGAATTCACTGCCGCGCATTGCCCGATCCGATCCATTCGACAACACGCATTACATTGACGACTTTGATGAGGATGATGATATATTCGCGGATCGGCCGATTTCCCCGGACGCCGAGAGCGGGCCGAGTAGCGCTGATAACGCATACCAGCAGGAGGAACAGAAACAAGGTATTCGGGGAATGTACAGAAACGTGAAATCGAAGCTGGGCATGCCGGACTACGACGAGGTTGATGTTCCGCTCGGTGGAGCTAAGAAACGCGTCATTGAACCAGAGGATCCCTTCGAAGACACATATCACGACTCAAGACCGCCACCGGACCGTGATCTGAGCGAAGATTTCAAAAATATGTTCGATATACGCCGCATCATGAACAAGGTGTTACGACGGAAGGTTGACGAGTCGAACCTGGGTCCACGCATCATCCACCTTAATGATCCAGCTTCGAACAGGGCTTTTGGATACCTTGACAACCACATCAGTACGACAAAATATAACGTGGCAACGTTTGTGCCCAAATTCTTGTTTGAACAATTCTCCAAATATGCCAACCTTTTCTTCCTTTTCACATCCATCATCCAACAGGTACCGAACGTGTCGCCCACCAATAGATGGACCACCATCGGAACTTTATCAGTGGTGCTGCTTGTCTCTGCGATAAAGGAGGTCACCGAAGACTTGAAGAGAAGCGGAGCAGATAGCGAGCTGAACAAGTCGCGAGTCGAGGTACTTGATGTTCACACGGGCGATTTTGTCTCAAAAAAATGGATCAGGGTGTCTGTTGGCGACATTGTCAAAGTGCACAACGGCAACCCGTTCCCGGCGGACTTGCTCCTACTGAGCACCTCCGAGCCCGAAGGGTTATGCTACATCGAAACCGCCAATCTGGATGGTGAGACCAATTTGAAAATCAAGCAGGCCAAGACGGAGACCTCGCACATCGTGAGCCCACACGAGCTTGCCAACCTGCAGGGGAAAGTACTGAGCGAGAGACCCAACAGCAGTCTGTACACTTATGAGGGAACCCTCAATTTCAACAACTCGGAGGTGCCGCTTTCACCTGACCAGATGCTACTGAGGGGAGCCAACCTGAGGAATACACAGTGGATTCAGGGTATTGTCGTGTTTACTGGTCACGAGACAAAGCTCATGAGAAACGCAACAGCGGCACCGATCAAGAGAACCGACGTTGAGAGAATCATCAACCTGCAGATCATTGCTCTGTTTTCGATCCTGATTGTGCTCTCGACCGTGTCTGCTATTGGTGACTTGCTGACGGTCACTTTCAAGAAGAACTCCATGACCTACATCAGTCTCAGCAACACAAACAGACTAACGTTGTTCTTCCAAGATCTGCTAACGTACTGGATTCTGTTCTCGAACCTCGTGCCAATTTCTCTCTTTGTCACGGTTGAGATCATCAAGTACTACCAGGCCTGGATGATTGCATCGGATATCGAGATGTACTATGCAGAGACGGACACTCCCACGGTATGCCGCACATCCTCGCTAGTCGAAGAGCTCGGCCAGATCGAGTACGTGTTCAGTGATAAAACAGGCACCCTCACGTGCAACATCATGGAGTTCCGTACGTGCACCATTGCGGGCCGCTGTTACATTGGCGAGATCCCCGAGGACAAGGCGGCAGTCGAAGTGGATGGCATAGAGACAGGGTACCACACCTTTGACGACCTGCGCAGCCACCGTGCCCCGGGACAACCTGCATCTGGCGTGATTCAAGAGTTCTTAACGCTGCTCGCGGCGTGCCACACCGTGATCCCGGAGACGATGGAGGACGGGTCAACAAAGTACCAGGCTGCGTCTCCCGATGAAGGTGCCCTCGTTGACGGTGCCGCTGACCTGGGGTACCGTTTCCTTGTGCGGAAGCCCAGCAGCATCACACTGGTGGTTGACGGCGAGAACGAGCTGACGTATGAGCTGCTCAACATTTGCGAGTTCAACTCCACGCGTAAGCGTATGAGCGCTTTGTTCCGGTGTCCTGATGGCCTGATCCGTCTGTACATCAAGGGCGCGGACACGGTGATTTTGGAGCGACTACAGGAAGAGAACCCGTACGTTGAAGCCACGACGCGACAGCTCGAGGAGTTTGCCGCTGAGGGTCTGAGGACGCTGTGTATCGCCACGCGAGTTATACCGGAGGAGGAATACAGGCAGTGGTGCGAGGTGTACAACAGGGCAGCCACGACGCTGACGAACAGATCCGAGGAGCTAGATGCCGCGGCTGAGCTCATTGAGAAAGATTTGTTCTTGCTGGGCGCCACCGCCATCGAGGACAAACTCCAGGATGGCGTTCCTGAGACGATCCACACGCTGCAGGAGGCTGGAATCAAAGTGTGGGTGCTCACGGGCGACAGACAGGAGACGGCGATCAACATTGGTATGAGCTGTCGGTTGCTGAGCGAGGACATGAACTTGTTGGTTGTCAACGAGGATACAAAGGAGGACACAAGGGAGAACTTGCTGGGGAAGCTCGAGGCACTGCACGATAACCAACTATCTTCCGAAGACATAAGCTCGCTCGCGCTCGTCATTGACGGTAAGTCGCTCGGGTTTGCTCTCGAGCCCGACCTCGAAGACTTCCTGCTCGAGATTGGTGTGCTCTGCAAAGCTGTAATCTGCTGCCGTGTCTCGCCGCTGCAGAAAGCTCTCGTTGTCAAAATGGTGAAGCGCAAGAAGAAGGCGCTACTGCTCGCGATAGGCGATGGCGCAAACGACGTGAGCATGATCCAGGCTGCGCACGTTGGTGTCGGTATCAGCGGCATGGAGGGAATGCAAGCCGCGCGCAGTGCTGACTTTGCCATCGGTCAGTTCAAGTATCTGCGCAAGCTGCTGCTCGTGCATGGTGCGTGGTCGTACCAGCGTATCAGTCTCGCTATCCTGTACTCTTTCTATAAGAACATTGCGCTGTACATGACGCAGTTCTGGTATGTGTTCTCGAACGGGTTCAGCGGACAGTCAATCATCGAGTCATGGACCCTCACTTTCTACAATGTGTTCTTCACGGTGCTGCCTCCGTTTGTGCTCGGCGTGTTTGACCAGTTCATCAGTGCCAAGATGCTGAACCGGTATCCGCAGCTGTACAAGCTCGGCCAGCGCGGCCACTTCTTCAACGTTGAGATCTTCTGGGGATGGGCCATCAATGGGTTCTACCACAGTGCGATCATCTACCTCGGCTCGATCAACGTTTACAAGTACGGTAACCAGCTGTCGAATGGCCAGATCGTGGACCACTGGGCGTTCGGCGTGGCGGTGTACACCGCGTGCACGCTGACGGCACTCGGGAAAGCAGCGCTCGTGTCTAACCAGTGGACCAAGTTCACGCTGATTGCGATCCCCGGGTCGTTTGCGCTGTGGATTGCTATCTTCCCGCCGTATGCATTAATCGCTCCACTGGTCAATGTTTCGGATGAGTACCGCGGCGTAGTGCCGAAGGTGTACGGGTCGCTCACGTTTTGGGGCATGGTGTTTGTGCTGCCGATCCTGTGTTTGCTGAGAGACTTTTTGTGGAAGTATTACAAGCGCATGTACAATCCGGAGACATACCACTTTGTGCAGGAGATACAGAAGTACAATATCCAGGACAACAAGCCACGCGTCACGTCGTTCCAGAAGGCTATCCGCAAGGTGAGACAGGTGCACAGGATGAGGAAGCAGAGGGGTTATGCGTTTGCGCAGGTCGAAGAGGGCCAGGACAGACTCGTGAGGTTATACGATACGACCAAGAAAAGAGGCCTGTACGGCCAGTTAGAGCAAGCGGCGAATTGATTGAACAGCGATATATACGTCTAATGAATGTGTACTCAACTTCCCTGCACACGTATTTGTATCAAGTATTGGAGGCTTCACTCATCACGGCAAGCTGAGCAAGCAAGGCATTGCTCTTGGCAAGTTCCAGGTTGCGCTCCAGCAAAAACTTCTTTGAGTCCAGCGTGTGCTGCGTCTGCGGTTTAACCCTTTCGAGGGCCAGCTCGGGTTCCTCAACGAGGGCCCAGCCCGCGGGTTCGCCACTGTTGATACATTTAGCAATAAACTCATCCGTCGAAAGCAACCCCAGCTTGGAAACATACCCAAACACCGGCGGCGTGTTCACCGAGTCCACCTTTTCCCGAATCTCACGCAGGGTTATCCTGTTGTGTCCCGCAATAGCCATGGATATTTTGAACAGCCGTAGTTTGTCAATCAGCAACAGGTAGACTTGTGGAACAAGTCCTTCGATCAACTCCTGACGTGCCGCATTGCCGTTTATCCGCGTATATATAATCTCAACAAGTGCCGGTATGTCCATCGTCTGGAACGCCTGCACAACGTTGCCGATCCAGTACTGCTGTAAAGTGACACCGAACTTCTTAATGAACACGTTCTCTTCCTGGTAAGTATCAGCCGTCAAGAGAGCACCGACCGCGCCTGCTGTCAGGAAGTTTGACCTCATCTCCCTCGACACCAACGACGCTGGAAGCGCCGTGGTCACTCGCAGTACGTATTCGGCATCGTCAAACTGCAGGGTGTTCATCAGCGACGTGGCAACGCCGCAGTACGACTGCACCACCATCGATTTGCCCATATACGAGCTGTCGATCAAGGCAAACTCCAGCACGCCCGCGTGGTAGAGCTCAGCCACGAGGTTAAAGTCCCGGTACGCCACACCCAGCTCGAGCGTCCTCGCCAGCAAGAAGCAAAACGCATGGCGGCTGCCCTTGTCAAACAGCGACATGTACCGCAGCGAAACCTCCTTCAACGCGAGCAGTGCGAGCTCGTTGCGAGACTTGAGCGCCAACTCGCTGATCGAGTTGACGAGCCCGTTGAACACCTGTTTGACTAGCGGCACGCCGTAAGGGTACGTCCTGAACGGATCGTAGATGAGCCCGAGGTTGACGCCGCCAAGGTACCGCACCGCGAGCTGGATGAACTCCGGCCCCGTATTGCGCGACTGCAGCCCTCGCGCGTAGCCCTCGCACGTGCGATTCAGGACCGCGGTCCACAGAATGGTGTGTGTCTCGGGTGGATGAGCATTGAGCAGCGACGTTGCAACGGTCTTGAGCCTCTCCCCGGTGAACGAGCTCGCCTCGAAGGGCAGCAGCCTCTGGATGGTGCTCACCACGCTCGGCACCAGTGCCGTGTAGCGCGTGTCGTGAGTCTCTGGCTCGAGATATGCCGGAGAATCATCCATAGTTTGAAGAGCGCGTCCGTGATTATTATTCCGCCGAGACGGCGTTGAAAAGTATTTGTGGTGTGCTCTTGTTTTCAAGCTGCACGGGATATGCCGGCAGCCGCTGACCACAGAGAGATGGCGGGGGTACTTTAACATCTCGCTACCAGTTCGTCTTTTTCTTCCTCGACACAACACTACACATATATATAAAGGGAACGATGATTAGACATTTACTAAGGACCGATAAGCCCCTTGTGCTGGACGGCGCAATGGGGACCGAGCTGGAGCGGCGTGGGGCAAACGTGAAGGATCCACTGTGGTCCGGGCTGTCCGTGCTGACGCACCCGGATCTAGTGAGACAGATCCACTACGACTACCTCAAGTGCGGTGCTGACATTCTGCTGACCTCGACATACCAGCTGAGCTACGCGGGACTCCGCAGCAGGTACGCCGAGTTGGGGATCCCGCCCACGGACGACGGTTGCCGCGCGGTGTTTGACCAAAGTGTGGGGTTGGCCGCGGCGGCCAGAGACAAGTTCCTCGAGATTCATTCGCCAAAGGTGAGGCCGATGATAGTTGCATCGATAGGACCATACGGGGCCTTTCTGACGAACGGAGCTGAGTTCACTGGCGAGTATGGCTCGGTGACTGACGAGCAGTTGGAAGAGTATCACGTGGATCGGCTGAGAGCGCTCATGCTCCACGCAGACATTGACTTCATTGGCTTCGAAACGATCCCGTCGTTTCAGGAAGTAAAGGTCCTTGCGAGGCTGTTCTACAAGCTGGCAAAAGACTATAATCTCCGCGACATGTACTTTTACTTTTCGTTCAGCGTCAAGTCCACGGAGGGCCTCGTCGACGGGACACCATTCGGCACAGTGCTCGACTTTTTGAACGACGAGGAGGGAAAGCACGAATCGAGGCTCGTTGCCGTTGGTGCCAACTGCTGCCGTCTCACTTTGGCAAATGGCGTGCTCAAGACCATACAAAAAAACTTGGATCGGCTCACCAATCTCCGCGAAGTCAAGCAGATCGTGTACCCTAATTCGGGCGAGGTGTACGATGCCGTGGCAAAGGAGTGGCACAAGGACCCAGAACTGGGCGACGAGTTTGACGTTGAGCACGAGGACGAAGTTATGGGCGCCATTGGTAAGGAATGGATCGATAACGGCGCACGTATCGTGGGGGGTTGCTGCAGAATGGGTCTGTCCGAAATAGTGGCCCTGAGAGCTTTGGTTGACAGTCTTTCATGATACCTCTGTTTAATGACCTGAATGCCGCATGTAGTTTTTATCCTTTTTTTATATTTTTTCCACAAAAAAAAGCACAAATGTTTTCATACGAAAGTTGATCAGAAAGATAGATAGCAGACAGCACTGTTTGTGGCACGACCTTTTCTGGTGACTAACCGTCAAAAAGTTTCAAGAAACCGACAGCAAAGACAGCAAGAGTATGAAAAACATAGACGAGCTAAAGTCATGGCCGAGGAAATTGCTAGAGGTGCGCATTTGGCAAGCACGATACTGAAGACTCTCACCGACGAGGAGCGGTCGCTTGCGTTGTCCAAGATCAAAGATGGACTCCTGTCGCATAAGGAGGAGATCCTTGCAGCCAACAAGCTCGACATGGACGCCGCCATTGCGGGGGAGCTTTCGCCATCGCTAATCAAGCGTTTGGATTTGTCAAAGAACGACAAATTTGACTCGATGTGCGAGGGCATTCTCGATGTTGCCAACCTGGAGGACCCGCTGAACCGGATCACACTCGCGACCAAGCTCGACGATGGACTCAATCTGTACCGTCTGACGTGCCCCGTTGGCGTGTTGCTGATCATCTTTGAGTCGCGTCCCGAGGTGATTGCCAACATCACGGCTCTTGCGATCAAGTCCGGAAACGCGGCGATCCTCAAAGGTGGCAAGGAGAGTCTGCACACGTTCCAGGCGATGGCGTCCATTATCAATAGAATTCTCGAGGAGGAGACCAAGGTCCCACAGGGGTCGATACAACTGATCTCGACGAGGGGCGAGGTGAGCGATCTGCTGAGCCAGGACAAGTACATCGACCTCGTGATTCCACGTGGCTCGAACGAGCTCGTGCGCAGCATTAAAGACAACACCAAGATCCCGGTGCTCGGCCACGCCGACGGTATCTGCTCAATCTACGTTGACGAGTTTGCCGACGCTGAGAAAGCGGCCCGTATCTTGGTGGACGCAAAGACAAACTACCCCGCGGGCTGTAATGCCGTGGAGACGCTGCTCGTGAACGACAAGCTCATGGGCTCCGAGACGTACACAAAGGTGCTCACTGCACTCGTCGAGAACGGCGTGACAGTGCACCTCGTGGACGAGCTTCTCAAGAGTGTCCCTGCGGATCTGCTGGCGAAGCACGTGGACAAGTTTGTGGGCGCCACGGAGACGGATTTCTCAAAGGAGTTTCTGTCGCTCGACATTGCGGTGAAGCCGATCCACTCGGTAGAGGATGCCATTCTGCACATCAACAAGCACTCCTCGAAGCACACGGATGCGATCATCACTGAAAGTGAAGATATAGCCAACAGGTTCCTGAAGGGTATCGATTCCTCTGGCGTGTACTGGAACTGTTCGACACGGTTTGCCGATGGTTTCAGGTACGGTTTTGGAACGGAAGTTGGAATCTCAACCAACAAGATCCATTCGCGCGGCCCAGTGGGATTGGAGGGGCTTGTGTGCTATTACTATCAGCTGAGGGGAGACGGCCATGTGGTGGGTGACTATGCCGGTGGTGGAGGTGCTAGAGTTTTCAAGCACGAAAAGATCGACGTGAACGGACTTGTTCTGTAATTGTAATCCAATGCTAGTTTTTCTTTTTATAATGTGCTACGATTTCATTCTTCTCGTTTCCATAGAACCTTTTTTTTATCGCTTAAGTCAATACACCAAAAAACGAACACCCACTAACCCTTACCAAATTCGTTTATCTGCCATCTCAAACCTCACAACGTCATTAAGTTTGTCGTCATCGTCATTTTTGCCAGAGCTCACACTCTGCTTCTTGGCTTTGAAGTGCCGCACTTCCTCGAGCGACGGAGGCACCCTCTCATCAGGATCGTAGAAATGCTTCCTGACTCCCGGGTTCACATCCACCAGCGTCGTATTAGGGGCCCCTGGAACGTAGTCATGCAGGATCTGTGTGGAAACTGTCAGTCCCCTGTTTCTCGCAATAGACCGCTTGATCGTCTTGTTGGACCACTTCAGGAGAATCAGCGAGAGCAACAGTCTCACCAACAGTAGGATCGCAAAGCCTAGTACAAACGACAAGATCCCCACGATGCTCAACGACGACTCCGAGTCAGAGCCAGTCTGCTCATGCACCATCACAAGACTATGAATCCAGGGGAAAAGGGTCATCTTGCAAAAGACAATGACAATCGTCGTCAAGGGCAGCCCTGTTCTTCTGATGAGCATCATGTCAGAGTAGGAATTCGTGTCGGGGTACTCGCTGTTCAGATTGACCCTGTAAGAGTTGATATAGTCCAGCGACAGAATCTTGAGGTACTTCTCGTACACCTTGGGTTTTATTTTGTTGAATTTCGTAACAAAGAGGTGCTTGAGCCAGTCAACCAAAACCTCCGATCCAATCACGATGAATGTGGGGCCCATCAGCACTCCGATCCAGTTGTTCAACATGGGGGAGAAAGTCAGGTGAGAAGACCACGAGTTGGGCTTCAGGCTGCCGTTGAAAACCACACCCATTGACCCGCTGCTATAGATCTGGAAAAGGTTTCTGGAGCTGATGATGAACAGTTCAACGAGCAGTTGAAACCTCTCGGTCAGGTCTGCGCATGTGATTTGAAATAGTCCCTCCCTCTCGGCCCTCTTGAAAACAGTCGACTTGAGCTCAGAAAACTGGTTGGACAGAATCAACGTGAGCAGCGCATTAGAGTAGGAGTTGATCGCCACGTTTAGAGCCATGATCTGGTAGACGAAAACCCACGAGTGGCAGCATAGGTACGCGGTGCACAGGCCCAACATACCAATCAGCTTCAAAAATCCAATCGGGTCCGCACTGAGTTCCTGATCGCCGTCTACCTCTCTCACTTTTGAGATCCTGATGTTGAAGAGTACTTTGAGAATGTCTTGACCCAGAGACGACAGCAGTTTGTCAGCCACTTCGAGGGCACCAACCATGAAATACAGCTTGATTGCAGTTCCTGCTCTAATGTTGTGATATATCCTTGACGTGTCTAGTCTTGTAAGTGCACATAAGCAAGACACAACGAGCAATATCCACATCATGTCCTTCTTCATGTATCCATATCTCCAGCTAGCTGTGCGGCGGCCGTCGGCCCGTGTCATCTTGAACGGATACCTCAAGAGCGACAAAAGATGGATCATAAGTCTCAGCGGAGTGATCGTCAGTAGCGTCAAAAACTCATTGAGACAGTACAGCAGCCCAAACAGCATGAAATTCTCCAAGTACAACGGCACCTTTACAAAGCTCATGAGCTGCTCCATCTGAACTGCCCCACGGTCATCGTCGTACAGCCTCTTCGAAGAGGACTCGCCTGATTCAGACAACGATGGAATGTTCAGCTCTATCAGCAGTAGCTTCCACAGATTGATCGAGTTGTTGTTGTGGTGCTGCGACTGTTGTTGCTGTTGTGTCTGCTGGGTGGTCTGCTGGTTAGACGAGTGCGACCGGCTCCGGCTCCTGCTCGAGCTCCTCGCCCGCATCAGCGGGCTGGGCACCGGCTCTTTTAAGTAGTCAGACATCTGGGCCAATAGAGCACCGGCCTCCGAACTTGTCCTCTCGAGTGTTCTCCCTTTAGAAATGAAAGCTTAAGCCCTTCCCCTTTGCTCTGCCTCGCGTTCTGGCCGATGCGATGAGCACCCTCCCGCTTTTGGCGCCTTCCGATTTCTCTCCACAACGGCCAATGTGCGCTCCACCTGCCCTATAGACAAGAATATACTACAGAAACACGAACATATACTACAAGGAAAAAATGCTGACGGTGACCGATATCGTCAGCTTATTGCTGCCATACGAGGGGAAGTCGGTGCTTTCTCCCGGGGAGGCGAGCAAAGTGACGTACTTACTTATCGAGACTCTGATGGAAGGCTGCTGCGACAAGGACACGCTAAAGTTTGTATCAAGGTACTTTTCGGTTGACACTTACGAAGAGCTCACGACGGAGCGCATTATCAATCACCACTGCGGGTACCCGGTATGCGATTTTGTCGATAGTACAAAGATACAGCACCGGGTCGATAAGAACGCCCTGCTGGGTCGGCTGAAGCTGTCGGGAGCGTACAATACGAGTTTCTGCAGCAAAAGACATTATCAATGCTCCGAGTTCTACAGGAAACAATTGTCGGGAGAGGCGCTGTGGGCACGGAAGGACGTGATGGTGCTGCCGTTGAACCACCCCAAGTCGTACGAGCAGCACATAGTGCTGCTGGAGGACGTGCTACAGAAATCCGGCAAGCTGATGCATAAGGATAGGTCGATGGAGAACGTGATACGATTGCTGCAGGATATGAACATGACCGAGGAGATGGACGATGAACAGTTTTTGGCGAACGGAATGCATGACATCACTATCGTGGAGAAGATGCCTTCGGCTCCAAAGAACTCTGACATGCTTTTTGTAAATGAGGAGACTGATTCATAGGTAGCATTCATAATATCATTCTAAAACTATATGAATCCGATCCGCTTGAGTTTGGTGGGGGCACGGAAATGGTATTTCTCCATCAGCTCGCCCAGGCTAATGTCAACTGTGTCCGTATATGGACCCAGCTGTCGACTCTTGATATCGTCAAGAAGCAGCTTGAAGTTCTTTCTCCGCGCAATCCGCTGCGCCTCCAGTTCAGGCCTGATTTTGTTCATGTAGACAATCTGGCTTCGGTTGTGCAGATCCAGCCTCGATTCCCGGACCCGACCCCGGGCCGCCAGTGACCTGTTCAGACTTGTGAATAAATCTACCCACTTGACTTTCCTCTCGTGGTCGCTGCCACTGGACTCTCCTCTACCCAGTCTATCCATCTCAGCTTCCCATTGATCCTCCAGCTCGTACAACGTGTACATGTTGCTTTTGTACTCGCTAATGGCTCGGAGATCCCGTAAATGCTCCATGTGATCGTTAGAGGTCCTGTAAAACGTTCGACTCACGTTTTTTGCGTCCAACACCTTTCCCCACGGCAGCCTCACGAATATACCGCCTTGCCGATCGATTTGGGACTTGGACGCCTTCAGTCTCAAAGGCTTGGGAATGGAGTACGACACTCGCCTCAACTCACGTTCGCAGAGCCAGTGCCGCATTCGCGAAGCCAAGATCGTTCGCCGATACTCTTTGTCCATGGCAGCTTTGTTTGGGATCACATGAGCCTGCCGCAGCATCTTGATATACGCCCAGAAGAACAGCGCAAGCTTTTTGTTCTCAACCGCCTGCTGCTTCTCAAGCCTCGTCTTCTCCACCTTTGGCTCCCGCTGTGGCTTAACGACTGGCGGCTTCCGGGCCAGCTGTAGCGCATCAAGCTCGCTCGTAATAACTTGCAGCAAGCGCTCCTTCTCCACTCCGCTCTCCTCTGTGAAATATTCCCGCATCATTCTATCCATTCTCATTCCATTCACAAGTTGCTCCCTGCAGGCCCAGCTCCCATCGGCTTTTTGAAATTGGCGAAACTGTCTTCGCACAGCATGCACGCACCTGATGTTCAGGTCCGGCGCCTCTGTGGGCGCCAGGTGCACCGCATTCCTAATGAGCGAGCGGTACAGCTCCAGTACCGACCGCCGGTGTTGCTCCAGCTCTCTGAAGTGAAGTACCATGGGGGAGTGCCACCCGTGTGTGCGGTGCCGTCTTCGCCTTGTGAGACCAAGGTCGCACATGCTTCAGGCGGTGAAATCTCGAGGACGCGATGAGGTAGGACGCGGGCGTTGGAGGGCGCGCGTAACTACGCATTTCAACAGAGTAGCAAGCGGCGACTTTTTACTTTCCACAGCAGCAACGACTCACCACTTCACAGCAAGCAGACAACATGGTACGTAACTGTTGATCTGTTGATTTACAGATGACTGAAGGCGAGAGACTAACATGCGATTTGGCAGCCACCGAAACGCAAGCCAAAGACGATTCCGTTGACTCTACGGCTCAAGAGAAAGAGCTACACTGAGTTTGTGTCGATAAACCAGGACGCCACACTTGCCCAACTCAAGGTGAAGCTATGCGAGATGGTGAACCTGACTGGTGGCTTAGTGGTGGACGCTGTTCCGGAGGAGATGAAGGAATCGGGCGAGGGAGAAGACGACGACGCGGCTATCCCGATTCCTAAAACCTCGTTCGCCACAGGCTCTGACGAGGAAGATGAGGGGGAAGAGGAGGAAGAAGGAGAGGAAAAGAGCGATCGTGCCACAACACCGTTTGAGCGGGATACTGATGGAATTGTGATAAAGCCACGCGAGATCAAGCTGGCGATTCCGCGGGACCAAACGCAACCATACAGTGAGTTGATTGAAGAGATTGGAGTGAACCCTGACAGGCCAGACGAGAAAGAAGCGGACAAGAGTATGCTCGAGGACCTCGGGATCACTGAAGGTAATGTCATACTGTTCGCTTTGAACGAAGAGGATTTCAGCGTGCTGCAGCCTGCTGACGATAGAGACAGCGACTAAGTACGAAAAACGACAATATTGTAAAAATCCCAAAACACCTGTTTTTAAGCAATTTTTGTTTGATTTTATTTCTTCTTTTGTTATACAAAACCAACGGCAAAAATATACATTAAACTACTTAGTTCACGAGAGCAGAAGCAGTCGCAGACTCGTACTTCCAGTTAGGTGGCAGAACGGCAACGGTTCTGTAGTAACGGGCCAGTCTGTGGATTCTAGACTCGATCAGAATCAGTCTGAACTTGGAGTCCTTGTCCTTTCTGTTTCTCTCAAGGTGCTTTCTGACGGAAACAGCCTTCTTGATGAGGAAGTAGAGGTCCTCTGGAATCTCTGGGGCGAGACCGTTGGACTTCAAGATACGCAGAATCTTGTTACCAGTGACAAACTTGGTCTGGGAGACACCGTGAGCATCTCTGAGGATAACACCAATCTGCGATGGGGTAAGACCCTTTCTAGCGTACTTGATGATCTGCTCAATGACAGCCTCCTCAGAGAGCTTGAACCAAGCTGGAACAGCTCTGGAGTATGGAATAGCGGAGGACGAAATGCCCTTTCCCTGTAAAAAAGAGAAAACTAGAGTTAGTATAACAGGAAAAGACAAATGCAACTTAACCAATACACGATAAACAAAATTGGTATCGCGCAGCTTAATAGCATTGGGTTGTTCATCAAGAGTGGCCCCTTGAATGGTTCCATTACTGTAACATTTCTCCCTCTTCAGAGACAGCCAAAGGTGAAGATATCACTCTTACAACCTGATCGGCTCTCAACTGAGGTATGAAAGAAAGAGTCCGCGAGTAAATGCTTGACGAAACCTTCGTACGGCCAACAAAAGAGACAGACACCAACACCACCGCAACGATCCGAACTTCGTGCTCCTTGTATTAATTCCAGGTTTTCTGTTTACACACCTTGCTGTGCATGCGACCCATCTTGACTTATTTGTTTTTTGTTAACAAGAGCTGTAATGTGTCGGTTCGTCTCGTGCTCCAAGATGAAGTTCGAGACGGAGAGTTTTCAACCTCCACCTCCCGCATCGGGGGAAGTTGAAAATTCGCTGTCTGAAATCTGTACACCAGAGCCGTCACAAGGCACGTGATATGAAGCAGGGCTTTTATTATTAAACACACTACCTTTGTTTGTTATACAGATAAATGTTACATGTCAAGCATGAATGTCATTATTTAACTCTTATCCCAATAGGAGCTAACTATGCTGTTACTCGTCCCCTTGAACTGCTATCGGTGAACCTTTTGCAGCAATGCGCACACTCGCGTTCACGCAGGCTAGACCGCACCGAGCTCTTCGGGTATGCTTTCAATGTCATCCTCGTCGTCAATCTCAATCACCCTAAGTCGCCGTAAGGTTAGTAAATGCATGAGTCCAGGATGGTACAAATAGAGAATGCCCGCACTCACCTAGCGACACCCGCTTTCTCCCTTATCAGCTCCACAGCGGCCGCATACAGCATCTTGCTGTCCTGAGTCGATGTCTGTGGCCTGTAGTACACCAGTACAAGGGGGAACGACTTGCGGCCGTCCTTCTCAAAGGGGTACGAAAGCACAATGTATCGCGGTGAGTTGTCCGGCAACTCATCGACGAGCTCCTCGAGCGACCCAATCACCTCGTCGTTCGTCTTGATCTCGTACGTCTTCTTGTCGATTTCGTCTGGGAATCCGCTGTCAGTAGAGTTTCCTGTGCCGGGATTTATCAACACCGCTTGTAACTATACTTACACACTAGGGCCTGCATTGACGAGGTCCGCGCACTGGCGAACCTGAACTTGCGAAGCCTCGTCACGGTCTCCTCACTAAAGCTGTACAACGTGGAAGACTTGGTCTAGGTTAGCAATGCTGACTGCAAGTAGTCCATAGAATCTCATCACACACTCACCATTGTTCTATATCGACGGCTCTATCGCGGTAATTACAGGGTTTCTTGGATCACGTTGTATCTTCTAAGAGTATGTACACTAAAGGGGCGCATCGAGATAACCGCGATCGTCGTGTGCAGACGATTCCGATAACGTCAGATCATTAATGTGTAGACTAGAAATAAAGACAACGGGACTAAAGATCGATTAGAGGAGAATTTAGAAACTAACTGACATTGAAAACCGACCAGTCCCTATCTAGACAGGGCACTATGAACCATGTTCATAGCCCTGCCAATTCAGCTTCCGTTTCGGCCGAGGCCCTCTTCTGCAGTACCAGATCGTTTCCAGTCACGCGCTTGTATATATCCTTAACGTCATCAGTGGTGGTTTCAAAATGGGACGATGGGTCATAGGACCTCGAAAGATAGATCCCATCGGTGCTCCCATCTTCTAGTGGTTCATAGAGCTCAGCAATGCCCATAAGGACATCGACCGTCGAACCGATGATTTTGAAAGCCGGCTCGAGCTCAATGTGCGGTCTGTCAGTCTCGACAATCGTCGAGATGATCGCAAGGTAGTAGCCCTTGGCGCTGACATTGTGACCGCTGGAGACAACGGCAATGTAGATATCATTCTTGCGGCCAACCTGGTTCTGCGGGATGATGATTTGCGCCGAGTCCGAGTTGCTAGTGTTTGGGATTGGATGGTCCAAGATGCACATGGCTCTGATGACTCTCTGGCCAATCTTCTTGGCCTTCTCGGGGAAATATGTTGGGTCAGCAATGACAAGAGGGGCATGCGCCGTTCCCTCCTTTGTCTTCACACCAGAAAATTTTCCATCCTCGTAAAGAACCTCATCAATCGGGGTGTCGAGCATGTAGGTGCCTCCGTAAATGGCAGAGAGTCTTGCAAAACCCTGGGGCAGCTCGCCCAATCCGTACAGTGGGTAGATGTATGGCGACTTGCCGTAACGAGCAACAGACTGCACGTACAGCATGATTCTGTCGTACGTCTCTCTAGCGGGCTGAGTCAGATAATTATCATTTGGCCAGAGAGCCATCGCATGGCCAATAAAATCCTTGGTACCCTTCTCCAAACCATACTTATAGTAAATCTCATCCATGGTGTTCTGGTCAAGATCAATTCCATGCTGGGTCTTTGGTTCGTCCTGATTGTAATTGGCAATGAACTCCAAAAAGTTCTTCATCCTTCTCTTTTCAAAGAATCCCATCAGAGGAGAGGCAATGGCTTCCATTTCAGTGGCGGGAACCTTTGAGATCCTGCCATCGCGATACACATAAGAGCCGGAAATCTGCTTGAACTCGATATAGCGGGTTACCTCGGTGTGAACGAGAATGTTGGTCAACTCGCCGTTTGCCATAAGGAACTTGGGGATGAGGTCGACACACCAGTCTCTGTCCTTTCCGAGAGCCGTATTGTACGTCTTACTTGGCTTGAACTTCTTGTACAGTTGCGTGAGGTTCAGCGAAGCACTCTCACCACCGTAGAAGTCTTGTCTGTCAATGTGAAGCACCTTTTTACCCTCGACGGAAAGGAGACCGGACAATATGCACTCGGTGAGGCCTGAAATCAATCGTGTTAGTAGGACGTGTCTTCGATTCAATACTTTACAACAAACCGCGCATGATTAAAGCGTTCCCAGATATCTCTCCCAAAACATACCAGTGCCTAGACAATTAGAAAAATTAGGTTAATTATGGATCCAATAATGCGCTCGAGCTTGCGTAGGTTCAGATGGCACAGCGGCTTCATCCAACCTGTGGGTACGACAGCCTCCCCCCACACATACACAGAGCAAAACAAAACGAAAGCAAAGCAAACAAACATACCCAAAACGATCACGTCGTAGTTTTCATCCATCGTGCCGCCAGATTCTCCTCAGTCTGTGTATCCCAGCAAGTTATCGCTGTCTCTACATAAAGGGGGGTTTCCCTTGCTTGCTTGATAAGACTTACCCTCAACCTCCATCTCCGCGTGCTCCATCCGCAGCGCGACGGGGACACATGCAGCTGAGGAGGGTAACTCCTAGAGAAGTCTCCATAGTAAGAGAGCAGTTGTAGGTCATAACATTATCATTTCGTTTGATATATACATCTTTTTTATGTGACCGATGTTGGCTTTTATCGCACGCCTCTAGCATTGCCCAATTTCGTACTGTCCTTCGGCAGCGCTGGCGAGCTGGAGGTACTTGTCACATCGCGGCACCTCATGCTCGACATGGCCAATCACGAGAACACAACCCTCGTTCCACTGCTCCAGGAGCGCCTTGCTCTTCATGATAGTCTCGTCATTCATGGCACTGAGCGACTCATCAAGAATCAAGATTCTGGGCTTTTTAATCATGGCTCTCAAGAGCAGAACCAGTTTTTGGTCAGACACAGAGAGCTGCCCAAACGGAATGTCTCTAAGATGATCGATCTGGAATATCTTCAAGTAGTCATCAATATCCTGCTTCTGCTCGGCGCTGAGTTTCGCAGGGGGAATGTAGCTTCCAACCTCGTAGCCAGTTGAAATACCATTGAAAACAGAAATCTTTCTCGGGAAGATTGCGTGCAGTTCGGGGGAAGTAAACCCAATGTCTTTGTTGGTGTCAAAAAAGCTGGTCTTCCCCGTAGCTCTTGGTTGTCCCATAAGACTAATACTCCTATTCCATGCCTGCGGATGATCCAAAGTTATTAAGGCAAGCAGTGTGGTTTTCCCAGAACCATTGCGGCCGCGAATATGCCACTTCTCACCGCTCTTGACCTCCCACGTAAGATCCTTGAGTACTGGCTTCCCTGAATAGGCAACGGAGACACCTTTCATTTCAATAACAGGAGCCGCCGCGGACTCGGTTGATTTCCCTTTAGGTCTGAACGTGCCCGTTATGCGCTGAACTTCTTTCGCTTTCTCCGACTGCAACTCGGCGTATTTCCCCCTCTGTTCTAACAGGTGCGCCGCCAATTCGGCCTTGGGACCACTTTCCACAATCCCCATTTTGTCAACAAGAGCAATGTGGCTAATCCACTCAGGAACGTTGTCCTGGATGCGCAGTCCAATTACAATACCGGTATCTGAAGAAGTATCGTTCAGCGAGGCCTCAAGCGCAGACGATACAGTCTCGACAGCAACAGGGTCCAGCCCCAAAAACGGATCGTCAATGAGCAGGAGATGTGGCTCCTTGTACAGGGCCTTGGCAATCCGCGCTCTTCTGAATTGTCCGTTACTCAGTGCATTGATAAACTTGTCCTCGAGACCCTTCAGCTTGAGCTGGTCTAACAGACTGACGAACCTTCCCTCATCAAACGGTTTTGAAGAATTGTAAGAAAGATCGCAGATGAAATCCGAGACTCTCTCGTCAATTTCCGAGTCTTTGAAAAATTCGTACCGTGCGCCGAGGTGGGTGAAACCACCGTTCCCCTCATTTGTCGCGCTCTTGCCGTAGTTGTTGTTGACAAACTGCAGCAGTTCAATTGCGTCGCTCGACCAATTCGAACGCTCATTCAACAAAGGGTAGCGTCTTGCGGAAGCAGGGTGCGCAATATACTGACCAGCAAGTATTTTGAGGAACTCGGACTTGGTTGAACCCACAATAGCCCATTTCTCATGGTTGTGGATCGCCAGGGAGACGGGCTCGGGGAAGATACAGCTCTTCGGGGAGAACTTTGTCCCGTACGCCGCTACCTTCGCAAACAAGCCTCGCGACAGAGACACCAGCGGCTTCGACATTTACCTATCCCTGTCTATCCAGGCCGACTGACAGATCATTGTCCAGATCAAGACCCCCAGGAAAGGGGAAGATAGAGAGAGAGAGAAGCGCCAGTGAGTAACATCGTCACGTGACCATCAGAATGTAGTGTCCATACGAATTACCTAATGTGGTGAAGCGACGGCGCTTTGAAGATCGAGCCAAATCCAACTCTCCCGGCACCTGCTTATGGCTTATACTCAGTACCCCTGAGCAGACGATTAGGCCCTGAAAAGAACACGCGGACAGGTCAATCTGTGCATCTCACTTCCACATCCCTTACCGCTCACCCAGCACTCACGCAAACCACTCACACGCGCTCGCTGTCGTTTGGCTCTAAGCCCTGCCTGTGCTCTACCTTCCGTCTGGCCACATTACACGCGTTGTTGTTGATGGTCTCTAGACCCTGATCAAGATACACCTGGCAATAATATTCCGCGACGGCTGCAATTCACCACCACTCACGAGGACCAACATAACTACTCATTTTTGCTGAAAGCGCAGGCTCATACTTAATACGTGGTCCTGTGAGACAGAGCAAAACTTACCCATTACAGAATGTCAACCAAAATCCCAAATGCGCCCGTGGACACGGATACCCCGGAGCAGAAGGGGGAGAAGGAGTTTGGCTCGCTGAGCTCAACAGATTACCTCTGTGTTTCTCAGCACCAGTTGGGCGAACCCCTCCCCGAGCCAATTAACGATGACCCTCCGTACTACATTCTGCTCGCTACGTATCTCGATTATCTTATTCTCATCATAATAGGTCATGTGAGGGACTACTTTGGAACGGTGTTCATGCCTAAAGAGTTTGCTGCCGTCATGGAGAAGGACGGATATGCTCCATGGTACGCCAACTTTGAAAGCTTTTATCCTCGTCGGTTGAAAAAGAGACTCGACGACTGTTTTGCCAGACCCATCCACGGAGCGCCGGGAAGATACATCAAGTGTTTTGACAGATCATCGGAAGACTACAACAACACGTACACCTACGACGGAACCACCAAAGAATGCTTGAACCTGAGTTCGTACAATTACCTTGGGTTTGCGCAGTCGGTTGGCTCTTGTACCGATGACTCCATCAAGGCCGTTGAGAAATATGGAACCTCTGCCGGTGGGTCCACGAGCGCTATTGGGCGCAGTGACCTGCATATGGAGTGCGAGAAGATTGTTTCTGAGTTTGTTGGAAAGCCCGAAGCGTTGCTGTTTTCTATGGGTTACGGAACAAATGCCAACCTGTTTACGTCTCTGGTGAACTCGCGTTGTCTCGTCATATCCGACTCGCTGAACCATGGGTCCATCCGCTTTGGTATCAGGTTGTCCGGTGCATCTGTGAAGGTGTTCCCGCATAATGACATGACGAAGCTTGAGAAGCTGCTCAAGGAGGCCATCTCGCAGGGACAATCCAAGGGTCACAGACCATGGAAGAAGATTCTCGTTGCCGTTGAAGGTTTGTACTCCATGGAGGGCAATCTGTGTAACCTTCCCAAGCTTGTCGAACTGCGCGAGAAGTATAAGTTCTATCTGTTTGTCGACGAGGCGCACTCGATCGGCGCCCTTGGCCCCAACGGCAAAGGTGTATGCGACTACTTTGGCATGCCGACATCAAGTGTTGACATTCTCATGGGCACATTCACCAAGTCGTTTGGCGCAGCTGGTGGGTATGTTGCCGCGTCTAAGGATATAATCGACCGGTTAAGACTGGACGTCACGACCAACGTCTACGGTGAGTCGATGGCTCCAGCTGTGCTGCAGCAGATCTGCACCTCGCTCAGAATCATCAGAGGCGACATCAATGGCGATGAGGGCAAGCTGCGGTTGCAGAGAATTGCGTTCAACTCGAGGTATCTGAGACTCGGATTGAAGAGACTCGGGTTCATTGTGTATGGTGCTGACGACTCTCCCGTCATCCCACTCCTCTTGTACCACCCCCAAAAGATGCCTGCGTTTAGCAGAATGATGTACGCAAAGGACATTGCCGTGGTGGTTGTTGGCTACCCGGCAACCGAACTGGTGTCTTCGAGGATCAGATTCTGCGTATCGGCCTCTTTGAAGAAGGAAGACTTGGACTACTTGCTGAAGATCTGCGACGAGGTTGGAGACAAGCTGTTTTTGAAGTTCAGTACAGGTATCGCTGGCGGAGAGAAGCACCCAGGCGACTACAAGAAGGGTATCAGACCTAGATGGTCTATAGAAGATGTTCTGGCTCACACAGCAGAGGATTGCAAGAAGCCGATGTACTGATTTTCGTTCAGCCCCAGCAGACCGAACTGTAACATGTCAATAATTCATATTTACCAGGGCCACTCTGCCCTTGGTGAAGAACGAGAGGAGAGAAAAGCTTGAGCGGGGATAATAATTGAAGATGGTGCTTGGTGACTCAACGGAGCGTGCTGTGTCTGTGTGCCCGCACGTCTCCCTCTCTCCCTCTCTGTATACAATTTCTATTCTTTCCGACCTATGATATTTTAATCACCACATGATCTCACACACATCCAAGAGATGCTCATAGTAATGATAGTAATGTTAGTAGTGCTTACAGCCCTCCAAACCCCCAGTGTCGAAAGCCTCTCTCATTGTAGCCAGGCGATGAGGTTGGGGGAGAACGGACTGTGTGAGCGGCGCGCGCGCAGTGTAGGTCAGGTCCCACTCCGCCCTTTCTGGGCTGGCTCCGAGGCACCACGAAAAACAGCCCAGCGCCTTCCTTTTTATATCACCAGGGTCCCTTACATTGCATGCCCGTGGTAGATACAGCACAACGACACACACGGCCGTGATGACAGCGACCGAACCGTACATACCGAGCGGCGACCCCGGGGGCGGCTTTTCCCCTGGAGATCAGCAGCCGCAGCTCAAGAGCCTCGCGGAGCTCACAACGATAGTGGACGAGCTGCTCGACTCGTACAAGGCCGAAGATCTCACGATACAGGCGTACCTGGATAAGGCAATTGACTGCTACACTGCGTTCAGGAGGAACGCCAAGGCTCTGAAGGATGGGCGGTCCGGAGTGGATTACGAGGAGATGTTCGTGTATTTCTCGGCGGCGTCTCGTATCCTCTCTGTGGTGATCCCTGAACTTCCGGGGTTTGACAAATTCACGGAAAGAGGGACAGGGCGCACGGAGGACACACAGTTCCGGCTGTTCAGCGACTTTACGGAGCAGATCTACGGCGATAGGAACACGATAAACCACGTCAAGAGCTATATCCGGGCACACTCGCCTGGGTACGTTGACGATACTCTGCTGAGGCGGCTCGAGAGACTGAAGATGCCACTGCTGAAAGATTCCGGCTCGCTGTCTGACGGTAGCGTTGACCCCCTGAGCAAGACACCCTCACGCGGAGCTTCACCCACTCCGCAGATGGATTTCTCCAGCTTCCGCAGTTTTTCCAGGAATGGGGCTTCAGCGTCTCCTGCGCCGTCGCTTGGGATGCGGACATTGGAGCACAGCGTCGCGGACCCCGTACTTATCAAAAGAGCCTTTGATGAGTTCAAGGACAGGTCAACGATCCTGGTGGCGGAGCTGAAGGAATTGGTGGAGAAGCACGCGGAAAAAGTGCTTCTCATCGATTTGAGGAGGCGGAGGGATTATGAGACGGAGCATATCGTGACGTCCAGTGGCAACGTCATAAGCGTCGAGCCGGTTTCGGTAAGGCAGAACTATTCTTGCCAAGATATTGAGCGGTTCTCTATGGCGACGAATCCGGATACCGAAAGGTTGCTCTTTGAGACCAGAGATACATTTGAGGCTGTGGTGGTGTATGACGCCGACTCAACCATTGACAGAATAAGCTCAGACAGTGTGAAGCGGTTTATGGACATTTTGAAGACGCGAGGCGCGCAAAAACCGCTCAAACGGGCCCCGCTTCTGCTGCAAGGAGGTTTCAAAGAGTGGGTCAGGGTCGCTGGACTGCCGGCCCACATCCGTGCGGATCACGGTAATATCCTGCCACCCTCAGAGATTCCTTCCAAACCGCTCATGTTTAGGAAAAACAGTCTCGCGAGCAGATCATCACTGGTAAAGGAGCCCAACTCTGCGGAGGATGCTTATTATCGAAGGCCATCCGACAGCTACCCATCGCGAACAAACACTGGAGGATCGCTCACGCGTGTCAACACCAACGAAAAGCAGCACAGCGGATCTGGGTACGTAAAGAACGTCAATGAGTTTTTGTCGAACCCAAAGTCGAACGACCTGTCTGCGGTCACTATTCGCGAGGGCTTTCCATCGTCATCTCCCACTTTCCCACACCAGTTTGCGCCGCCCAAAACCCTTGCACGGACCACAAGTCATTCGGGTGGGCTCAAAGTTTCTCATTCCGGCGGTGGTGGTGGTGGAGGAGGAGCCAGCGGCAATGGGAATACCATCAGGAGCGATGCGAGGACACCAGATCTTGCAAAGAGAATACCCGCTATCCCTGAATTACGTCCCGGGACGCCAGTTGCATCCCCCTCGAAACCCAAACCCGTTTTCTACTCTCCCTCTTCGGTCACTCCTTCGTCGTCTACAGTCTCAGTTGCCAGTAATAACAGCAGCACAACTAAGTTCATACAGCAACAACCGGCACCCAATGGTAGCGACGATGGGTTCAACGACAGCTTGAACGTGATGACGGGCATTGCGAACCTTGGGAATACCTGCTACATGAACTGTAGCCTGCAGTGCTTGATAGGCACCAAAAAGCTGGCTGAGTTTTTTCTCAATGCCACTTACAAGCGGCACATCAATATCAACAGTCGGCTGGGCTCTAAGGGTATCCTTGCCAACGAATTCTTTGGACTGCTGACCGAACTGTACATTAAGTCCAACCAGAGCCGTCCCACATTCATTTCGCCCCTGCATTTTAGAAGGGTTATTGCATCGGTCAACTCCAACTTCAGGAACAATGACCAACAGGACTGTTCCGAATTCCTCAACTTCATCCTGGACAGCCTGCACGAGGACCTCAACCAATGTGGCAATCATCCCAAACTTCCCGAGCTTACCAAGGAGGAAGAGGCTCAGCGTGAGACTTTAGCGATCCGCATTGCGTCGACGATCGAGTGGGAGCGCCATCTCAGGACCAATTTTAGCATCATTGTTGACATCTTCCAGGGCCAGTACCTATCGCGACTGCGCTGCACGGTGTGTAACAACACTTCCACAACGTACAACGCGTTCAGCACCCTGTCACTACCTATCCCTGAGAACGGCCAGGACACGATATCGCTCGAGAGGTGTTTTGACGAGTTTTGCGCGCCCGAGATGCTCGACGGCGATGATCGGTGGTTGTGTCCAAAGTGCAAGACGCGCACTCGCACCACTAAGACAATGAGCATCTCGCGGCTGCCCGAGGTTTTGGTGATTCACCTCAAGCGGTTCAAGCTTGGGAACTACCTCACGAAGCTCAATACCTACATCACATATCCACACGAGCTCAAGCTGGACAAGTATTGGCCGCATGTGAACAGCCAGGAGGAGATGCGCGATCTCGCTGCCCTGCCCATGCGCAACCAGATGGCACCGTTCAACTACAAGCTCTTTGGCGTGATCAACCACTACGGGAATCTCGTCACTGGTCACTACACCGCGTATGTTGAAAAGGGACCCAAGAACGGGTGGTGTTACTTTGACGACACCAAAGTGACCAAGAAATGTGCGCCATCCAAAGTGGTGAATCATGATGCGTACGTGCTGTTCTACATGCGGGTGTGAGCATAATGGGAAGTCATTTATATGTAGATGTATTCTTTGGAAAGTACCACCACGAAAAAAATAAAATAAAAAATCATTCAAAAAATTTCAATCACTACTCCCAGTCGTCGTCCTTGTCGTCCTCGTTGCTGTCCTCGGGTTTCTGTGTAGTGGACCCAATCACATCGAACGAACTGCCTGCGGAGTCGACGTATACCTCACTCGAGGTGCGCGATGGCGCCTCCTCGTCTTCCTTGGCAACGACAGGCTTAACCGGGCCCTCAGTCGTGCCGCTCTTTGGCTCTGGCTCCTCCTCATCCTCGTCCCAGTTGAAATCCTCATCCCCGTCGTCGTTCTCCTCGGCGCGCTCCTCGAGCAAAGCCTTGCGTCGTTGCTCCTCCTGGATAACCTGCGACGCCGCGTAAAAGTACCGTGACCAGAACACCGTGGCGGAGACTTGCTCAGGCACAAGCTCATCGTATAGCGCCTTGAAGTCTTCGTGCTTCGCTAGCAGCGCGTCCGCCTCCTTCTGCCTGTCGCCCAGCACAAACGTCTCGCTGAATGCCTCGAACCCAGCGTCGGTGTCCTTATCCGTTGCACTCACGTAGAGCTCGCGCTTGCTGCGTAGCTCGTTCAGCTGGGCCTCCACGCGCGTCGTCGCTACAACGGAGCCCTGGGGCACGTTGAACAGCACCTCGCTCTCGTCAAGCGTTTCGTCGCCGTTGAAGTCCTCCGCGCGGCGCCGCAACTCCTCAAGGCTGGGCGGCTGCACCGAGATCACGTCTTTGAGAAAAGAGCCAAATTTGCTCGCGTACCGCGTTGTGTAGTTTTCAATCTTCTGCAGGTCGTCGTCGAGTTCGTCGAGGTAGACGTTGGTCTTCTGTGTGATGTTCTTGAGCAGTTCGGGCGGGATGAATGACGCGGAGGCGTCCTGTTTCTGTTCTTCTCCTTCCCCCTTGTCCGCAGACTCCCGCTCCCCCTCCTCCTCCTTCGTTTCCCCCGCAATCCCAAGGTGCTCCAACCTGTCCTTCGTCTGCGCAACGTAATCAGGCAGGTTCTTCTGGAAGTTAGTCAAAAACCCATTGAACGAGCTCCACCCGACTTTGGAGCGCGCCTCGATGTTGTTGTAGATCGACTCGACGTTCTTCTCGAGGTCGCTCATGATCTTTTCTGTTTGCGCGTTGATGTCGTTCGTTGGTGGGTGGTCCGTCTTCACCTCCGCGTCCGCGTCCTCCGCCTTGAGCGTACTGCTCGAATCCGCCATCGGATCCGAGCTCTCCACAGTGTCGTAAATATCCATGATTTATCTTCTCGCTGGTGCGATGTCGTTACTCTTTTTTTCCCCGCGACGCGCGCAACACCTGACACAAAAGCACATACCCGTGTTGCTGCCCTGACCTTCCCGCGACGTGCGCCAACCGCACCCCAGAGACAACTAACTAACTTCACCACCACCAGAGACTAAAACGGAGAGGAAGGACTTTGAGCTATAGTGCCTTAGCTAGCAGATCTACAAGAAACAACCGCACCGAGAGCAGTAAATGAGCGGCCCGCACCTGCGAATCCCCGAGGCGCTGACGCCGCCGCTGCGGTTCAACAAGATCCAGCCGGACCTGTATCGCGGAGCACATCCACGGCCGATCAACTACCGCTTCCTCAACACGCTGCGATTGCGCACTATCGTGTCGATAACGACTGAGCCCGTGACGCGGGAGAACGACCCGGAGCTATGGGGGTACTGTGCCGAGCGCGGTGTGCAGCTCGTGCATGTGGAGTGCACCGAGGGCGGCAAGGGCAAGAAGCGCGGTGTGCCCGTGGATCACGACGCGGTTGTCGAGGTGCTGAACGTGCTGATTGACGCAGACCGGGCGCCGACGTATATATACTGTGCGAATGGCGGGCAGGCCACGTCGCTTGTGGTTGCATGCTTGAGGAAGCTGTCGTTCTGGTCGTCGATCTCGATTTTCAACGAGTTTATCAACTTTTCGGTGACGATAAACCACAACGACCGCGTGTTCATAGAGAATTTCGAGGCGGACATCAAGCTGCCGCGGCATCGAGTTGAGTGGATGTGGAGCGGGCTCAGCAAGCGGATAATAGATAAGCACCCGAGTCTGCGATTCAGCGACTACGACGGCGACGATGAAGATGGAGATTGTTGAGAACTAGTTTTGTACACTATTCAAAAAAAAAAAAATGAAATGTCTATCCGAATAACATTCCTGCAGCCAGGTCAACGTTGTTGTTACACTGCTGCAGTGCAAACTTTGCTTCTTGTTCCGAGAACCCCATCTCGGTCAGGGTCCTCACCTTGGCTGGGTCCGGTTGTGGCACCGTGGTGGTAGATGACGAAGCAGATGCAGGTGTTGATTGCGATTGAAAAGGCGACGGCTTTGCCCGCTTGTTGCTTGCAGGGATCGTTGGAGCACCAGGTGAGAATATATTCCCGCCAAAGCCCGACGGAGGGGCCGGCGCACCGAGCTGCGATTCCGGGTTCATGAAATCCTTTGGGATCTCGCTCTCGCCCAGGAACGGCGTCTCAACCCCAGCAATTCCAAGAACGTTGCGTTTCAGATCGATGACGGCCTGGTATCCGCGCATCATGTCGAGCCCCAGCAGGAGGTCCACGTTCGAGTCGAGCACGGTGAAAGCGCACGGCACGTACACGCTCTCGATGCGCAGCGGCGCAGAGTGGATGCGCCCCAGGATTTCTGTTCTCCCCACACCGCGCGCCTCGCCGCGGAACCGCTTATCCACGAGCTGCGTCAGCTCGCACTCCTCCGCGAGCCGCGGAGAGATGATCGTCATCTGTGCGCCCGAGTCGACAAACGCCTTCACCGGGTGTCCATTCACCTCAACGTTAACGTACAGCATGCTCACGCGCGTGAAGCTCTCCGGGGACATTTCGTACGCCGTGCGCATGTTCTCCTCGACCGCCTCCTCGTTAATCAGCTCGAGGATCCGCCGCTGGTTCTCTGGGTTGGTTGGCTGCTGCTGGAGCCGTTCGAGCTCAGCCTGCCGCGACCCGCCCGGGGCGCCTATCCCGCCACCCATCGTTGACAGTACCAGCGTCTTGAACTCCTCGGGCCGCTCGAGCACAGCGGCCAGAGCAGGGTTGGTCGCTTCGAGCTGTGCGCGCATCGCAGGGTTGCCAAGAAACTGAAACCGTATACCCTCAATCTGCTGCGAGATGAGCGTCGACTCGTCAGCTGCAGAGGCGCCCGCTGCGGCGGTGGTCTGCGACTTGCGCAGCACAATCAGGTCGTTGTTGCCGACACCGAGCGACTCGAGTGACGCTGCCTTCTCGGTGAGCTGTTTGTTGTTGTGCAGGATGATCTGGTTCTGGGGTGCAATGTCCGTTTCAGCCTCGAGGTACGCGCTGAAATCCTCGAGCGCCATGTCCTCGGGCGTGTCGAGAGTGATAATCTGCTCGGTGCCTTCGACGGTGATCGTTAGGTTCATCGGGGTGGCGTTGGGTGGTGGTGGTGTCGTGGAGATGGCTGTTGGATCCCGGTGGCGGGCAGGCGGATTCGATGGGCCTTTTATCTTTCCCTTAACGGGCGCGCGATGAGCTGAGCGCCACTCGAGGCTGCGCTGGGGGGAATTAATTGTCAGACTTTATCTGAGAGGAGCAGACTTGTACTGAAATATTCATAGTTTCAATCTACTACTGCCGAGATATATTGATAATCACCACCGGAGTACCCCGGTCTGACATATCAACAGCGATTCTCCCGGGTTTTCCAGCGTATTTATGGCCCAGCGATGAGCCCAGCAGCACGATCGATGGCCATCAGCACAGCACCGGTAATGTCAGCCCGAGTTCTGAGGTCCCAGGCTGTGCGTCTCGCGAGCACCATTGCTGAGAAGAAGCAGGTGAAGCAGGAGGAGACTGGGCATGTGCGTGCAAAGGCGACAAAGAAAAAAACGACGAAAAAAGTGAAGGTGGAGGAGGAGGCCGTAGAGGCAAACGGAGCAGCTACCACCACCACCACCACCACTACCACCACTACTAAAAAGAGGGTCCGCAAGCAAGAATCACCCGAGACCCCGGGCGAGCCCATCGTGATAACATACTACCACGGTCTCGCAGGCGCGTCGGAGGTGTCGCTGCCCGCGGCGTACGTTGCTGCGCACGACGCCCGCTTCCTCACGGGTCTCACGGCGATTCTATCCAAAGACCCCTCGCTGCTGCCCGTTGTGCTGCAGGCGCCGTTCCGGAACTTCTCCAGCGAGCCGGAGCACGATCGCGTCGAAGAGGAGCGCCTCAGCGGGCACTACTACTTTGAGAAACTGATCAACGGGATCATCTCGCAGCAGATCAGCGGCAAGGCCGCGGACTCGATCAAGCGCCGGCTGATTTCCGAGCTCAGCGGCGATGGCGATGGCGATGGCGGTGATGATGATGTGAAAAAACGGCTCCCCTCTGCAGACGTGTTCCTAGCGACGAGCGCGGAGAAGCTGCGCTCGTGCGGGCTGTCGAACAAGAAGGCAGAGTACGTCAAGGGCCTCGCTGCGTCGTTTGTGTCCGGCGAGCTCACGCACGAGTTCTTTCAGACCGCGTCTGAGGCCGAGCTCTCGGAGACGCTGCAGCGGTTCAAGGGGATAGGCCCGTGGTCCGTTGTGATGTTTCTCATGTTCTCGCTGCATCGGATGGACTGTTTCACGTCGACGGACCTCGGGATCGTGCGCGGTGCGTCCAAGTACCTCATGGAGCGCCCGGACCTGCTCGCGGAGATCAAGGGGAAGTATACGCTGAAGAAGAAGCGCGGCGCGATTAAGGACGGCGGGAAGCGGAAATGGGTCGCTGTGAACGAGGGCTACATCGAGTGTCTTGCCGAGCAGTTTGCTCCGTACCGCACAGCCCTGATGCTGGTGATGTGGCGCCTGAGCGATATCAACATGGACGTTTTGGAGTCATAGTTATTTTTGTTGTTTGTTTTGTATCTAGTATACAGTGAGTGGCATTGCCCATCACGAACGTTCTCCTCCAGGCACCATCTGAACAAGTTAGTTGAGTTGTTTCTCCTATGGAAATAGTCACTTCATAAAAAACACTGGATACTCACCATTGCTATCCCCCTGCCATTCAGCAGCATCTTCTTACGCGTGGTCGTAGCACCGTCAGCCTCATACTCCGTGACATCCTCCAGCACCATATTGACAAAATCGTCAAATCCAACAAGCGTGCCGGTAAATTCCTTGTAGTCCGTCATGATGACCCAGAGCTTGGATCCGATGCACTTGTCCACTAGCTCCAGTGGCTGGATCGTGGCTATTTCCGACATGTCAGTGTGATTGTGTTTTCTGGGCTTGAAGGAGAGCACCACCACCACTTTGCTCTGGTTCCTCTTCACCTTTCTGCGGACAGGGTGCCAGCCGGTTACGAGCGCTGGGTCTGGGTCGCTCTCTGGGTTCAGTCTGTGTGATAATGTGTTTATTATGGGTGGATGGGTCTCGTTGATGTCTGAGAGTAAATTTGAATAAGTGTGGCTTGCTCAGGCCAGTCAATTGACCTTTGTGGTTGTCGGTGGGTGGGTGGTTGCCAGTGTAGGGTCCTCCCGGCCATACTCCGGACAGTGCCAACCAGCCAGCCAGCCAGCCGCACCGCATAAACAGAGAACAACAAGACAGCACCCCTCCGTTGGACTACTGCCAGATCACCCAAGAAAAGCTGATTATGTATCTTGCTAATTACTTCCATGACACTCCCCCTTACCATACCAGCCACCTGTAGATATCACCGCCCTCAAGGAAAACAATCCAAAAAAGGACGTGCCCGCACCAATCACAGACGTGGCCACGAGACCCAAAGGGAAACAGCCAACGTGAAGCAAGCGCCATCCTCCCTTGCCACCCCCCCCCCCAAAAGAGGTCACAGAAGGAAACAAACAAAACAATGTCATCAGGATCAGTTGTCTCTGGAGGAGTGTCGAAACAACCGCCGAAACACTTATGTATACGGCCATTGACGATATACGATGCCGAGCAGAGCTATAACCTCGAGTGTCTTGCATTCCCCGCTGGTGAGCGCGCTACGCTCGATAAGATAAAGTACAGGCTGACGGTGTGTCCCGAGTTGTCGTCTGGGCTGTTTGTGCGCGAGTTCCTGCCCAAGTTCCAGGACGCGGGTGCGGCAAAATCCAGTGCTGCGGGGAAGTTGTCCGGAGGCGAAGGCGAAGGCGAGGATCGTCGTGGCGCGGGGATCGACTCTGACGACGACGACGACGCGGCGGCGGCGGACCACAATGACTCCGACGACGACGACGACTCACACGGCGGGTACCTGCCTCCGTCGCGGTCCACGATTGTGCGTGAGACGTTGATCGGACACGTGATTGGCACCAAGTGCTACGATGAGCGGATCACCGAGCGTAGCATGGGTATTCCTGTTCTCAACGCGAATGGCGTTCCTGATTTGACGATTCCTGGGAACGACAAGGTGGGTCATGTCGAGGCGTCACGATACATTGGCATTCACTCGGTTGCCATTGCCCCGGAGTACCAGAAGATGAAGCTGGGGAGCTTGCTCGTCAAGGATTACATTCAGAAGCTTGCGCAGCAGGACGTTGGTGAGCGGATCAGTTTACTTGCACATGACCACGTTGCCAAGTTTTACGTCTGGCTGGGGTTTGAGGATGTGGGCGTGAGTGAGTGCACTTTTGGTGGTGTTGAGTGGCACGATCTGTACATCACTTTGAGCCACGATGCAGATGAAGAGGAGGAGGATGATTAGGGCTATTATTATTATTTTCTGAATGATGAATCATATAGAGTGGAATGAATATGAATATGTGAATGCTTAATAAGGTATGGAAGTATATGATATGTTTATGAAGATCGGCACAACTTTTTCTTTCTCTTTCCTTCTCCTTTATTTACAATATGGGTCAAACCAAGACTGGAGTCTTGTACCGCGAAACACGCGCATTCCAACGGTACTACCAGAAGCAAAGTCCGAGCATACGCGAGCACGGACAAACTCCCTCTCCTTCTTGGCAAGACGCGACTTGAACAGCGTGAACGCCACGGCGGCATACCACAGGCCAGCAACGAGATCCAGTCTCCAGTGGTGGTCGAGGTACATGGTGGCCCACCACTGCAAAACCACAAATGCGAAAAGGGCGATTTTCGGAGCGAGCCAGCGCGAGTAATGAGCCACGAAGAAGAAACACATCACCGCCATGGCGGAGTGCAGGCTCGGGAGGGCGCCAAACACGATGGGCGACTTGTGGAACCCGCTCGTGTTGAGGTGTGTTCCGAGCACCATGTCGACGCGCGTGAGGCCAGCGGCGTAGCCCAGCATGTTGTAGTCTCCCTCGGCGTCCTCACCGTACAGGTGGATAAACCAGGGGGCAGCGTTGGGGAACAGCAGGTGCGTCAGCACGCCCGCGATGTTCTGCGTGCCGAGGCAGAACGAGAAGTACTTGAGCGCGCCCGGTGTCTGGAAGACATAGAGCCATATGGCTGTGAATAACGGGACGAAGAAATGGAGTAACACGTACGAGAACCACGCGAGGATGTCGAGCGGGGTCGACAGGTGTGTTATGAAGCAGTGGTCCAGGTTGAGGATTACCCATGAGAGCCCGAGGAGCAGCGGTGGGGCATAGCTGATGCAGTTGATAGGGAGGTATGTTGGTGTTGAAATGGTGGCTGTGTTGTTGTTAATTGTAGGGGTGAGCGAAGAGGATGCCGAGCGGGATGGCGACGAGGAGGACGAGGATGAAGAAAATGCATTTTCGTCCTCTTCTGTTTTATATCTCTCTGGCTCGCCGGTGTTCCCAATGGCAAACTCGGAATCGAGATCTGACTCCAGCGAGCGGATCCGTTGGTCGTGTGATGATGATGATGATGTGCAAGGAGAGTAGCGACGCGGGTCTTTAGGCACGTAAAACTGGGCATAAATGAGGTACGCCGACGAAAAAGTCAGAACGAGGGAGACCCATGCCGATAACTTGTCAAAATCAAACATGAACTCGTCCAAGTTTTTAGCGAGTCTCACATGAATTCTCGGCCGTATTTCATTTGGAATGTGCTTGGCTTGTTTAAAGATGGTGAGCCAGATGAAAACGGGGGAAAAGTTGATAAAAAAGTTGAGGGGAAACGAGAGGATAGATCTTTTGTTGAGACAGGAGCTGATGAGGTGTATTATGAAGTTGAAGCACCATACAAATGGTCGTAGTGGTGAAAACATGTCGGTGGTGGTGGTGGCGGTGGTTGTAGTGGTTGTGCGTGTCTTGAATGGAACACGCGGAACCAACAACAACGGGGGGACAAAGGCAGACAGACAAAGACAAAAAGAGACAAGGGCAAAGAGAGGCAGCTGGCGAGTCCCTGTGCTGAGGGAGAGAGACTTGCAAGACACGAAAGAAGAGCCCGCTATCGAGGCAGAGATGAACCCCCTAATAAGACAGCGGAGTGTATATATAATTCAACAACAAGAAAAAAAAAGAGGTGCAAAATGGAACCCCCAACGCGGCCAGAAACACGCGTGTGGCGCGGGCGTGGCCGTGTTGCCCGATCGGGCAGCCGCGGCAGGGCGGGCGGGGCGCAGTCGGCTGTTGCACCGCCACCGTGTCATCGCGCCGATTTGGCGAGTTGGCTGTGTCTTCTGGCGAGTTCTGGTTGGTGTTTAGTCTGCTGGTCTACATGATATATATCTGGCTTGGGGAGAGAGGGAGAGGGGGAGAATCAGGCTGTGTACCGGCTGTGTATCTGTACCTGAGAGAACAAGGGACAGGGTGATGTTCCCCTCCTCCCTCCAAATCTCACACGACACCGTGCGCGCACAGCACTTGAACCGAGCGCTCGGTCGACTCGATGTCGCGTGTCCTATTTGCCCGTGGTCTGTTGCATACACACCACGTAACCATCAACAATAAGATAATCTGCCGCGCTGCCTACCCGCCTATTGGCTGCCCCGGCTCCTCCTTCGGCACAACCCTCCCAGCTTTCTCCCGCTGGCAAAACCACTAAAATATTAATAGATTGAGACTGACAACCCCAGATCCACATCCCCACATCCCCACACACATCCCCACACACAAACGGTCGTGTGTGTTCCAGCCCACAATACCACACACCGCCAAAATTCTGCCTCCCACCTCGAATCTCGCCCAATCCATCCCGTTTATCTCTCTATCTGTCTATCTACATACATACATACAAACCGCTATCTCCATCTGCCCCCCATCTCTATCACCACCAACACATGAACACTGCGGCTTTCTCCCCGCAGCAGCTCATAGAGCTGGACAAGAAGCGAATCCATGTCCTGCTCTCGATAAATTCAATCCTCCTACAGAAATGTACAGTGCTGCAAAACTCTCTCGCTATGGACCCTAGCAACTTGAAAAACAGAGACGTCTACTCAAATTACCTAAAACGCATCCACGTCAACCTGTCGTGTCTGGCTTCGATAAATGACGTGCATTCAAATCAGCAAGGTGCCCAGACCAAGCAATCTCTGCCAACGATCCTCGCACCGCCCCAGGAGGTCCCTGAACTGGCTGAGCTATACTCGAACTTGCAACAGGTGTACCCTGAAGCCGTCCAACTACTTCAGAAGAAACTGATGATGATGAGACAGCAGCAGCAACAGCAGCAGCAGCAGCGGCATCAACAACAACAACAGCAACAACAGCAACAGCAAATACCCCCCATGGTTCAAGCATCACCACTGCAAGACAACAACAACATGCCCTTCCTCGCAAGCATGGGCCAGACCCCAGTGGCCTCGCATACACCGGGCAACTACCACACCCCTCCACAACAGTTCTCACCTAATGCAGCAGTGGGCCTTGGTTCCTCGGCTCTGAGCCCGCAGCAAATCCTGAACCAGGCGAGAAGTCAGAGAAACGGGTTTGCTATGCCTCCACAGCAGCAACAACAACAACAACAACAGCAAAGCATGCCTCAGCAGGGAACAGGAGACAGCGGCATGGGCAGTATGGGCCTATGGTGATGATTTAATATAACGTAACGTGTAACATCATAACTTTCTAAAAGAACTTGTACGATTCGATGGTAGTGCGAGGCACGACCTGTAACCCCACCCCCGGGTAACTCCAAATCTTTTTTTTTTACCATACAACAGAAAAGTTTGTGGTATGTAGCACCTTGATCTTAGGACAATCTCCAACACACACAACTCCAGCATGTCAGGCAGGGGGAACAAATACAGCACTCCGGCGAACGTGAACACAGCCGTGCTGGACAGGCTGTCCGCGGCTCTGACCGCCGCACCCACTGACCCAACCCCGCTCCGCGCATTCTTTGCATCCCCAACCAACGCAGCTCAAACCCTCCATGCCTGGTCCCATTACTCCACGGCGAACGAGCACGCCAAATTCGCATCCACCACAGCGCAACTTGAGCGGGCGCTCTCTGTGGTTGGCACACACGCGCAGCTCCACGACGTTGTGGGCGCGGTACACGAGCAGATCATCTCGGAGGTTGTGCGCTCGCACACGCGCGCGCTGTACCGTGGGCTGAACTCTGCGCGGTTGAGCATTGCCGGGCCTGTCCTGCGGCTGCTGACGCAGATGGCGCGGTTTGCAGGCGGCCGTGCTGCGGCTGAAGTTGCCGCTGGTGTGGACTGGACCCTGAAGAGTCTGCCTGGGCTGCTTGTCCCGCGGAAAGCTGCCGAGGGTGGTGGTGTTAATAAGAGCAGTGGTGGTGGTGCGAGTTTGAGAGACGAGTTTGTGGTGTTCTGGGTTGAGATATGCGAGTTTGCGCCTGCGCTTGTGCGTAAGGATTTACTGCTTAACAACAAGAAAATCACGGGGAACTGGTTCAAGTATGTGGGGCACGACGGGGATGCTTTGCTGCGGCGAACGGTGAGGTTTCTCGGTGAAAGCGTACTGATGGAGCCATCGTATAAGAAGATGACAAAGTGTAAAGTGTTCAATGAGTGGGTTTTGAAGCAGTTGACGGGGCTGTTTGCTCGTAATGGTGATGGTGCCGGCGTGCGCGATGAGCTGCTGTCGCTGTTGACGAAACTCGCTACTGATGAAACCAACGGGATCGTGTTTGCGGAAGAGCGATTGTGGTTTTCGGGTGGGTCTGGAGGAGGTACTGTGCTGGATGGTGGTGCACAGGTAACGGTTGCAGATCGCACGTTCAAAGTGTACAACAAGCTCATATACACGCTCCTCACGGGCCTCAAGCCCTGGGACGACGAGATGCAATTGAGTCTCGTGGTCGACATCCTTGACAAAGTGCCAGAACTCGTGCCGTGCTACAACGCGTACGTGCTGTCGTACGCCGGCACGCTCGACCCGAAACTGAGCTCGTTCTGGGTCGGCACGAGTCTGTTGCTGTGGCGCGTCATATCGCTCGATGTGCCTCATAGGCTTGGCCCAACCGTTGCAAAGCTGGGAAACACAGTTCAGCTGGCTACGCCAGCGGTGCTCGAGGCAATCATACCTGCGCCAATCACGCGCGCGTCACTCACGAACAGCCTCACGTGCGATACGGGACTCATCAGACACGTTGCTGCCCAGATCATCTTGGCGATCTTTCAGAAGCTTGAGAAGATATCGGCCCAGCTCGCCGGGGTTGAAGCTTATAAATCCACGCAGCGCGACATCATCGATGTGCTCGCGCACCACCGCTTGCCTGAGCTCAGCGTCGTTGTGAGCTGTCTTAACGAAACACAGAAAAAGAATCCGGATCGCAAGCTCCTCATCCTCACGCTCACGCAGGTTGTCAAGTCGTACATCGTGTGGCTCCCATCGTCGGGGAACGTGGTGCTACCAACTTCCGGGTTCATCGACCAGACTACTGCTTTCGCAGGGGTTGACCTCGTGATTTTGGACTCGCACCTGCAGCTCCAGAAGGAGTCCACTCGATCGGACACAGCAACCGCACAGACAAAGTGGTGGAACAGCACGCCGCACTCAGCGCACTCGCTTTTTGTGACCATTTGCAAGTTGCCCACACAGTTGCACTCAGATGACATGTTTGCGAAAGTCGTTGACGTGCTAGCGAATCTGGCACAGGCAACGATAATGTTTGGCGAGTCTACGCTCTTTTCACAGGCGTATGCGCTTGCACAGTCTCTGAAGCAGGCCATAACCACTACAACTACAGATCAGGAGGCTCTGTGGAGATTGCTTGATGAAACGGTGTCGCGTAGTGTGCGTTCACCTTACAAGTACCTCGACATGGCACAGGCGCTCATGCGGGACGCAGCGATAACAACACCAGTCAGCCCGTTTGTGGTGGCGCTGTTTGAGCAATCCGAGTTTGTGGACCCCGCAGCGCGTGCCTCGGTGGTGGACCACTGGTTGTTGCTGTTCTCCCGCGAGCTCGCTATCGCCGGCGAGCCAGCTGCGTGTCTGCAGCTGCTTCGCACGCGCGCGAACATCTCTCCAGCCGAATCGCTGCTGTTGCTTGATTTTGACAACTACGAGAAGAACCTGCACAGAGCGCGGGATGCCGTGCTGCGCAGTCAGGATGTGTCCGCGTGTGCGTTCTACGAGCACGCGATGTACGCCTCTCCAGCGCAGCTCGCATCCCCTTCAGCTGCCGCTAAGGTGCCGCTTGATATCCGCGATGCTGCGTCCGCACTGACGCGTGCATCGCTGATTGTGAATACTGGTAACATACAGAAGGACAAACCACTGGTGCACGATGCGCTCGTGTCGCTTATGTCCAAGTTTTACAACTACGCTGCAACACACTCAAACGACAACAAACTATACAGCGAGAAATACTGGCGTGGGCTTTTTGTCAGTTCGGCGGATTTGCGTGCGGGTGTCGTCGGAGAGACAAAACTGTTCACGTCGGAACTCCTGAATGAGATGTTCACGCAGCTGTTGCGCCAAGAAGAGGCCGGTGAGTATGCGCAGCGCGTGTGTGCGCTCATTGACGAGATCGTCGCCGCTAAGAGCACGGCAAGCACAGACGTGCAGGCGTTGCTCGCGGCGTGCGTTTGGTGTCTTGATGACGAATCCACCGTGCGGTACGTCACGACCACTGGGCTCGCGTCGGCTGCTCCGCTCGTGAGAGTTGCCCTCATCCGCAGCATCGCGGACAGACGTCTGCCGCTGTCGTTTGACGTATTTGCACAGATTGCACAAAACAACACCGATGCCAGCGCATCTGAACTGTTTGGCGACATTGCGCAGAACGTGCCTCTGCCAAGGGACATCATTTCACAAGCTGAGCAGCTTGTTACCGCGTCTGTGGTTGAGCCCCTTCTGTGGCCTACCGCTCAGGCACTCAGCCGCAGGAGCGCAGACCTACTGGACTGTTTGGTGCGTGAGCTGCAAGGTTCACCGCTGTTCAGCGACGCATTGGATCTTGGCGTGTTTGCTGTGTCGATGCTGAACAAAAAGGATACCTCTTCGTTTCCCGAGTTTAGACAGCGCATGCTGGATGCGTCACTGCGCGAGTTACCGTTGTCGTTGGACACGGACCCATTGCGTGCGGTGCCTTACTTGCGGGCCATCACTTCATGTTTTGAATTGCTGGAGTTCACGCAGCAGCAGCACATCCTTGAGTCTTTGCTGGGAAACGACAAATTCGCTAACACTGCGTCACTTGTATTCTCAGCCGATTTCACGCGTTTCGCCTCGCGTGTTCTCATGGCGCAGCAGCAGCATGATCTCGACGCAATCTCGTCGTTGCTCACGCCCTGGCTGCAGCGCGGCGTGCTCTATGCCACCAAGGTGTTTGCAGAATGCGAGGCCGATACCCTGCCACAGCACTTCACCTCTTTTCTTGTGTCACTTGAAGGTGTGATTGTGGCTGTGCCCCTGTGGAAGCTCGTGCCTCGGTCGATGCTAAACGCGCAGCTCGAGGTGCTCCTTTCATCCCAGCACTGGGTTCACACGGATTCGGTGATGCAGTACGCATCGTGGATCCTGGCCGCTGGCTCCAAGAACATCGTTGAGCACACACGACTACTGCAGATATTCATCAACAACAGCGCAAACGCACTGCACCAGTTCCCAACACCCACCAATGCTGCACTGCGGTTCCACTCGGCGCTTGTGATCCACCGGCTTTTCTCATTCGACGCCGTGAAGAACGCCACGGCTGACTTGCAGGATACGTTGGTTACGCTCTACCTTGGCTCGACGCGCCCCGAGGACCTTGTTCTAAAAGAGGTGCTCGTAGGGGTCGAGGCGGTAGTTGCGAGCAGTTGGGCACAGAGAATCGTCAGCTGGGAGTTCCTCGATGAGCTCAGCGCAGGCGACGTGGATCTGATTGGCGAGACAAGACTCGCGGCAAAGCAGCAGACTGGTGGGATTGCGGTGTGCGTGCACAAGTCATTCGTGACTAACTCGATAAAGCGGTTCGCAAGCGACGCGGCCGATGTGCAGTTCATCTCCCCTGCGGCATCATCCGACCCGGAAAGGTTCTACACGCGTGCGATGGGCAAGCTTGCCGATGCAACTTCGTACGCTTCTAGCGTGTACGACCCGGAGTTTCTCATCCCGTTGGTGCTGAATAGTGATGAGCTCGTGCGGTTCCAGCGCGGCGAGGGCCCCGCTCCGCATGTGGATGTGCAGAAACTGATTGATGCCGGGCTGCTGCAGTTTGTCGTGGTGCACCTCGGCAGTGACAACGAGCGTGTTGCCGCGATGGCGAAACAGTTCTTATCAGGCTGTTTGTTAAGTCTGGAATCAGAGACGAAAGAGGGTGAAGGCTCAGCAGAACAGGGCGCTGCGAGTCGGTACAAGAACCGCATGCTGTTCAAGCTATTTTTGGGAAACATCCTCAACACCCTGCAGCACGACGAGACGCTTACTCCGCTCGTCACGGGAATGCTCGCACACATGGTGCCCGTGCTGGCGAACCCGGGCCACGCGCTGTACGAAAAGGCGTACCGATTTCTGCTCCTCGGCCCACGGCTGCGTCCGCTCGAAATCCCGCTGTTCAAATCCATAACGCAGCAGTTCATCGATGCGCGCGACGCAGAGACGACTGGCGGCGCAGCAGCAGCTACAGCCGCGGACGACGCGTACTACCGGCACATCGCGTGGCTTCTCTCAGCACTCGCCGAAAGCATCTGCGCACCGCGCGATCTCCGCGTGCTCAACCGCGCCGGCGCCATTGAGTGGCTCCTCACGCTCGGTGTGTCTCCCTTTATATCCCCCCGCGTGTCCGCGCTCGCGACCGCTGTGCTGTTCCGCATACAGGAGGTCCCCAATGGGTCTGACCTGCTCGTTCGCAGCTACGGTATCCTCGCGGACCTCGAGATGAAGAAGGCGCGGCTTCGCGCTAGTGCTGACGGCAGCGGTAACGCGAGGGATGCGCTCGCGGCCGACCTCGGCGTGCTCAACCTCCAAAAACTCGCTGTGCGGTTCGGGATCGCCGCCGCGTGCGACAAGCGCGCTCGCGAATGGGCAGCCGACGACATTGAACGCGTCGTGAAGCGCGTCCTCACATAGACACGATCAGTCACTTTCTCTCTGTACAATTAATATTAAACGTTATAATCTCTTTCTCTGAATAAACTACTGGTTCCCGGTTCTGTTCGCGTTCGCGCCGTTACCCTGTCCCATGAGGGACCCAACCTCCTCGCCAACGTCGTTCGCAAGCCACACCGCCTGGTTCGTTATATCGTTCCAGAGCTGCAGGTCGCTCTCGGACGAATAGGCATTGAGCACGTTCCACGAGTTTTCGAAATCGGGAATGTTCTCCATGTCCTGGTTGCCGAGCGCGGGGAGCAGGCTCGGCGAGAAGAACTGCGACGCCGCGGGGGACCGCAGCCCCGGGGTCTCGTGTGCGCCCGCGTGCGCGTGCAGCGGTACGCCCTGATGCGGTTGGTGCGACCCCGGCGGCGGCTGTGGCTGCTGAGGGTGCATGTGCGGGTGTAGCCCCTGCGGCAGCTGGCCCGACGGGTCGTAACCCAGCGCTGCTGCTGGAGATTCGCCTATACCCATGCCACCATGCACTATCCCCGGTGATGCTGCCGGAGCGCCGCCGAAACGCGCCTGTTTCGGTGGTGGCATATCGAGGTGGTGCTGCTGCTGCGGCGACACGGGTGCTGGTCTGCGCTTGTTCGTCGTGACGAATCCCTCTGGTGTCGTTTTCATTCCGCCCGCGATGCCTTCGGATGGTGAGCCGGATGCTCCAGGTGCCGCACCCATTGGGTGTGCTGTCGGAGCTCCGGCTGCTCCAGGTGCTGCATGCGAATGCGCGGCTGCTGTCTCGCCGTCCGCCTTGTCATCGCTGAAGTACGGCACGGGCGCAGTGAGGTTGTCCTCGTGCTTCTTCACAAGAGTCGCCATGGCGCCTGTAAAGTCGAGCAGCGTCAGAAGTTTGAGCACCTGCTCGCGCCGCAGAGCCGCGGGATGGTTGCCCAGATTGCGCATCTTGGTGAAGATCATCAGCGCGTGATCGATGTGCTCGCGCGTTGCATCGTGCACGCCGAACGCCGCGTTGAACAGAATCAGCGTGGCTGTCGAGGTGAAGAGGTACTCTCTGTCCATGTACCCAAACAGCGCCACCATGTTCTCGGGAAGCAGCGACCAGAGCGAGCGTACCGTATTCATCGCAGCCTGGAACGATGCGTTCAGCAATGTCAGGATGATGGCTGAGTATTTCGACAGATCCAAGAATTTCTTCTCGCGCGGGTTGCTGCTCTTGAGTTGTAGGATCGTAAAGTGGAACAAAAGCGGCCGCACCGCCAGGTTTATGCCCTGGAAATATTCAGTCATCATATTCACCACCAGCCGCGACACATGGATCACCGGCTGCTGGTAATCAAAGTTGACATATGAGGGCAGACTTCTCTTCCATCTCAGCAGACTGACAACGAGCTCGTGCACCACGGGTAAAATGTTGGTGCTCGGTTGTTTGCTGTAGAGTTTACTCAGAATGTTGGCGTTGATCTGTGTGATCTTGACGCAGTTCTTGATGTACTCTGCCTCAGGGAAGATGTAATGCTCGCATCCGTCTGGGGGATGGGACATGTCAAAGTCGTCAGGAAGGTCCGTCGAGATGTTGTCATCCGTCAGCGACAGCGGCAATCCGGCCTTGGACGCAAGCATTCGCTCATACATGTAGACCGTCCACCAGAGCCTCCTTCTGTGCTCTAGCTCATATCGGTTTACCGCGTCTTTGCCTATATCCACATGCAGCCCAAGTACGAGTGACGCGCGGAGCGCTATTCCGAAGTAGAAGTACGACGCCACAGTACAGTCCGCCACTTGAAGGTAGAACGCATACAGCAGCAACGCCTCGATGCCACCCTCCCTGGCACAGTTATCTATTGCACCGGAAGCAAACAGCCCGGTGAACAGCTCGCTTGCCTGGTTGAAGAACCCGGACCCGGGCAGCTTCGGCGATTCGATGGAAGACTTGGGCCGCCGCGTTCCCTTGGGCTTCTTGCTCCCGGATTGCATCTTGTATCCGTTGAGATTGTTGGCGGTGCCTAAGTACATCTCGCCGGTGGCGAATATCAAGAGCACTTTGCAAAACCAAATTGTCTCCAGTATGGAGTCGTCCTCTTTCGAGTTGTTGCTTTTGCCAGAAAGAGCTTCGGATCCAAAGTTCATCAGGCCTTTGTCATCATATACCCTGCGCAAGTTTTCCTTGATCAAACCCTCGTTGAAAAAATAAAAACACCCATCGTTGTACGAGATGAACGTGTCCACCAAAAGCATGGCGTAACTGTAGCTGGGCAGAGTAAAATTGACCGCAATACCGGGTCGCGAGTATGTCCGTCCCAACATAATTCTGTACGCGTTGCCCTCGCGCTCGAGAACGGTCTCCGCTGGCTCACTGATCGTGGAGCTGCACGTCGAGTGTGTCGACTCGGGAGAGTCAGGATGTGTCTCGATGCCGGGCCACATGGGGGCCACAAGCTGTTTGATCTCCAGGCCAAAAAGCGTCATCGACGAGGATCCAATGTATATACGCTCACCGGTGCGGGAGTGCACTATCCGGCCGTACTTATCGAGAAACGGAGGTATCACTTCGCCGTCATTGGCACCTGAGCGTGATGTTCCTCCAACCATATCCTTCATGTCAGCATTTATCTCCTTAACTATGTCAGCTGACGTCCGTATACTGGTTGGACGTACCGGAGGAGGAGCAGTCGGCGGGTTCAGCAAAGAGTCGATGTTTGAGGAAACAGTGCTGATGCCGGGGCTCGCATTTCGAATGTCTGACGACTGGGGAGTTACCGGTGTCGCATCTTGCGTTTGCCAACTCTTCATAGCACTGCGCAGGTTGGCATTTTCGATTTTCAGCTTCGTTATGTCATCATGAAGCTTGTTGAGGTATTTCATAGAGATAACAATCTTCTTATCGCCCTCTATGTACTCACACGTCTGGTTTGCTTGTAAGCACTTACTGCAGGGCTCACCACCGGGACACTTTATATGCCGCCGCCTGCATCGAACACAGCTGTCGTCGGGGTCCAAGTTAGTCGCTGTATAGCTAATGGGATGGGTATCCTTGAGAGAGAGGATAAGCAAGACTCACGCCAGGTTTGACCTCTTCTTCCCGTTGGCATAATCCTCCGCTTCCGCGTCAGTCACGGTTTCCACTTTATATGGTAGGTTCAGCTCTTCAGTATCCGCCATGGTATACAAATGGTCAGGCAGCGGTTTATAGAGGATTGGAGAGACTTCCCCACCAATTACGCCCGTTCCGCGCCAAAATGTTTCTCCAACAGCTGCCAGTCCGCAACGTTTGAGTGAGGCACTACCTCTCCGCTTTGCGCCGCATTTAGTTGGGGGTAAAATGGACGACCGTGAGAAGGTATTGGGTGAAATTAGACGGCAGAATCAACACAATATTTGGGGCGCTGCTAGAAATAAACGTGCGGCGGTAGGTTGGTACTTTTAGGGGAAAGGCGTGGCACCCGCTCATATCGGTGTGCTTCCAACGGCCTATTTGAGTCCAGCGGCGTCGCGGAGAACGCCCGGGTCGACCCGAAGGGACTCGAAGCGACGCAAAGGGCGACGCACAGGGTCGTGTCGGAACCAGCAAAGGACGTGCGTGAACCAACCAACTATTTTCGCTGCGGCTGTTTGCGTGTGAACACAATCAGCATTCCCTGGCGAAGGGGGACTGCCAGCAAGAACCACGCTGCGAGCACTGGGGCAGGTTGGGCCCATGCCGAAGTACAGACCGCATAGATCACCCGCGGCCACGCGTCGCAAGTGAGTGGACGAAACGACGAAGGACAAAAAGCCGCGACGCGGTCTCGCTGTGCCCAAAGCGGCAAAAGGTAAACAGGCCCCAAACGCGATCCCCGTGCGGCTCGCCACACGCTCCACAAAGCGTGTCTCCTCCAAAAAAAAGTCTCCCTGTCAGCTGAAACGGATTAAACCAAACCATCCCTCCTCCACTTACTTTTCCTTTAAGAACTTGTTCCCGACTGGCCTTTGCTTTTTGTTGTATTTTCCCGTTCTCCTGCCGTTGAAAACGCCTCCATAACTTTCTTTGCCCTTCGGTTGAAAACGCGCCACTCGCCAACGTTGCGGCCACATCCAAAACACGTCTACGCGCCCAGCCACCCAACCGGCATTTTGCACATACAACCGCGTGCCCACTGCTTTCGCCAAAGCAGCCTACCATTTGCACCGGGAACATAAGGCCACTCGAAGCACTTGCTCCAAACACAGAAATGAGCGGATCCGCGGACCTGAACTCTAACCTGATCAAGTCGCTCACGTCTGTTCATCTGCCTCCGCCTCCCGGCTCCAGGACGACCCAATCTGCACAGTCCCTTCAGCACACAAAACACGCAACAGCAACCCACGAGAATCACATACGCGGGTCAAATAATATGAGAGAGCCGCTGAGAGAAAAATCGGTAAACAGGAATGCATCTTTTTCCGCCTCTTCAGCGATGGGTGCTCCCGCAATCAAGTCGTTTTCTCCAGACACCGATAGTATGCGCCATGAAGGAAATCCACTGAGAACTCCCCCACGCACGGTTACGAGGAAAGAGGGCCAGACGGTGAGCTTTGATGAGGAGCAGCTTCTTGATACGCCTACGCTGGTTATCACAGAGGCAGGCTCCAGCAAAACACGCGCTCTGCTCTCTCCGGAATTCTCTTCACCACAGACTGTTCTCAGGAGGGGTAAGAGCGCTGCCAACCCCACGCAAGGTCTCCCACCTTCACTTCCGAAGTTTGCAGTGGATTTCAGCATTCAAACAATCCCCATGTCGGCGAAAAAGTCGCGGAAACTCAAGGGCCCGAGAGAGGTGGAGCTTCCCTCTCCTGATAGGATGCCCAAGATTGTGGACGACTCGACAGACTTTACCAAGAAGCCGCCATACTCATATGCTTCTCTCATTGGTATGGCCATTCTGAGAGCTCCTGAGAGAAAATTGACATTGTCGCAAATTTACTCGTGGATCTCAGATACCTTCAAATACTACCGCAAAGGCGATGTGGGCTGGCAGAACTCTATCAGGCATAATTTGTCGCTGAACAAGTCGTTCACCAAGAGCGAGAGATCGAAGGATGGAAAAGGACATTTCTGGAAGATTGAAGAAGGCTACGAGTACCAGTTTCTCAAGACCAAACCTGCCAAAAAGGGCGTCGCAGCCGAAGGATCTACTGAGCAGCCACGCCAGCCGGAACTTGGTGTTGCTGGCGTAGATGAAGAAGAAGAAATTTCAAGCATGAAGCTCAAGAGCTCTCCTATAGAGGAAACCAGAGGGTCAAAAAGGGTCAGGATATCCTCTGGCTCGGTGGACCCGGAACATGACGAGGACCAGATGGCTACACGTTTAGGAAGCTACCAGGGGTATGAAAATGTGCCGCTGCTTCCTCCACTGAAAAGAGCGAATACAGCAATCGGACTTCAGCATTTCACTTTGCACAAGAGAAATTTCTCTACGGACAGCGAAACTTCATCTGATTTCGGTAGTGAACACTCAACCAACCAACATGTTCATCACCACAACCATCGTCATCCTCATTCACAGCCCACGAAGGGCTCTGCTGGTCATGGGGCAACTACAGGGAGCGGGTCTCTCAGCAACATCCCTGAGTTACAGGCTCCGTCCTCTTCATGGACTGCCTCTGCCAGTGGGGACCACGTTGTCTTTAGAAGCAGCAACCCGGCTGATACTCATGAGACGTCATTTTCTTCTTCAACACTGTACGACTCTCCGGTTCCCGCGAGCTCGCAGGATGGTGGGTTGTCTGGTCCAATCTATGCCTCCAAGGATATGCCGTTCACATCTTCTTTCAGCTGCAGATCAACTTTCGATCTTTCTCCGGTCAAAGCCAGCGACACTGGCCCACTACTCGAGCCAATCACGCCGGGAGGCCATCTCAAACCGCCTCTTCACATTTCGCGCACTCCGAAATCTCACATGAGAACGCCCTCTAATTTCATGCGTACTCCAGGGTCGGCGTCTATTATGAGGAAGCTGTGGAACTCGCCTTCGTATTTGGATGATTTTTACACGTCTCCTGTGAACTCGCGGACCTGTCCTACGTACAATGACGATGAAGACGTTACCAGAACATGTTTCGGTTCGCCTAGCTACTCTGTTGCGAGCAAAAGACGCAAGACTACCTCGTACATTCCAAGTACCAACGACCTGTTCGGCATTGACATAAGCTCAGTGGTTAGGAGAGCAGCGGGCACAACTGAGAAACAGGGAGGTGAGAATGGTGAAGACGACGAGGAGAGTCGTGAAAGCTGACGATGGAATGCTACTGATTTTTTCTATCTTGGAAGGGCATATCGTGTGGGAAGGGTTATTTTTTTCGAGCTGTTTTACTCATTATTTGTTGTTATCACTTTCTTTGGATTACGGGACCTCATCGTTATAGATTGAGGCTATGTCACATGTACTATTATTATCTTTTATTTGTTCCGTTTGCCTGTATTTTTGTAGCTGTCCCATTAGTCTGTACTTGCGCACCCGCGGCATCCACACGTCACGCACTGCATGTCCGCCTTATCCTTCCCAAGGGTGGCCTTCGGCACACGGCAGATGCATGCCGTACCGTGATTATTCTCATCTGTCGTTATACAGCGCACACAACACAGATTCTCGTAACCCTGTTTGCGCCACTTTGCAATGAGATTCACATCCGCATACCTGTTCTTCAGCAGCCACTGGTACAACTCGCGTGATATCAGCTTGCGCTCGTAATATAGGCCGTAGACGTATCGCGATCTCTGATGGTGCAGACGATATACGGGCCACAAGGCCTCATTTTTGGAGCTCGTCATTGCCGCCTTCTTCGTCGTTGGTGCGTCTGTCTCTATCTCCTTCAGCTTGTCTGCAAACTCCGCGAGAACAGTCTCAATCTCGGAAAACCCCTCGGGTGCCGGCCGCGACCTCTTTGTCCGTATCTTTGGCATCACGCTGTGTATATATACAAGTTCACCACCACAGCACTGGTATCTTTGTTTGTGACTTCTGTATCAATGTAGAAGACCCAAAATACTAATGGTTGTAGCACTACCTTTGATTCTGCCACGACTACGGCATAACCACGACGTCCGTCTTCCTTGGTTGTGCCGAGCATCCTTCGCGCGCTGGTGATTGGGCGGGCGAGTTGCAGAGACACAGGACACCTCCCCTGGAGGTGAGGAAGAGCATAACCACCCGGGCCCGACATCAGTCTCGTTCATCCACCACGCCTGCGCACAGCTCTACAGCAAACAGAACAATGTCCGTTGCCAAATCCGCCGCCACCAAGCTCGACTGGTCGAAGCTCATTTCCAAGCTCGGTCTCTCTGGACAGACCGCGACTTCGCTGACTGCGTTCAAGAAGAGAAACGACGAGGCCAAGCGTGTTCTGTACGAATTGAAGCAGCAGCCATCTGCCGTTGATTATGCCTACTACAAGAAGGTGCTCAAGAACCAGCAGATCGTCTCCAAGATTGAGGCTGATGTTGCTGCTTTTGCTCCAGTGAAGGCCAACCTGTCCAAGCAGCTGAACCTGATTGACACCTTTGAGGCCAAGGCACTCGAGAACGCCAAGTCTACCGAGTCTGTTGTTTTGTCCGAGCTTGCTGATCTTGAGAAGACCCTTGCAAACATTGAGAACGCCAGATCGTTTGACCAATTGACCGTTGAGGATGTTGTCAAGGCCAGACCAGACATTGAGGAGAAGACAAGCTACATGATAAACAACAACCACTACGAGGTTCCTGGTTACAAGGAGAAGTTTGGTGACCTCACCATCATGTAATGTGGTTACGGTTTTTGTTTTTGTCCGCAATTGCGCGGACAAGGCTTGAAAATCTGAAAAGGTAGGGGGCGGCCGGAGTGCTACGAGAGGCCCACAAAGATGAAGTTGTTGCCGTATCCGCGCGACAGTCATGATGTTTTAGAGACGGACGAAAAAAGAATTATATTCCTCTTTTAGCTTATAATGCTTACGATTATTATTTTGAAAATTGGAGGGTGCGTAGTAGAGATCATCTGTCCCTGTAGGAGTTTCTCAGCAGACTTCAGCTATTGTGATATTCATATACCGCCCCCCTCTCCCCAATACCCTGTTCTTTCATGCTCGACATTCAAAGCAGAAAGCGGACTCGTCATATAGTTTTTTGCTGGGGTTTGTAGAATTGTGCGGTAAGATCGGGATTCGAAAGATCACCAAAATTTCAAACATCTTCAGGTCGCATCTCTCGGTAAGAGACTCGACCATCTGCATACGCCCCACACACCTATTCTCTCACACGCAATGTCGGAGCCAGACACCAGCAATGCTAAGCTCTCACGGAACTTCCTACAATCGCTGGGGATAGAAAAGGCTGAGGATTTCGAGGCAACGGCGCAGCTGCTTGCGTCCTCGTCGCCAAAGTACCTGCAGGCACAGGGACTCGCCCTGTTGAGTCTTGAGATCGCGAACGTTCGCACCGGGTTCGCGGGAAAGACCGTCGTCGAGCTTGTGAGGCATAGCAGCGCGGTATCGCGACCTGGTGTGGGTGCTGGAAGTGGCGGCGGAAAAAAGACCACTGGCAAGGGTGGCAGGGGTGGCAAGAGTAATAATGGAAAGTCGGCTGCAGCTAAGAAGAGTGACGATGGCGATTCGATTGAGTCAGGGGACTTTAGAGTCGGTGACATCGTGAAGCTGGACCAGTACTCCGCTGGTGACGCGGCGAAAAAGGCAAAGAAGCTGAAGGGATCCTCGAAGCAGGACGACATCGAGAAGCACGAGGAAGAAGAGGAGGTGGATATTGACGGCGTCGTCGTCAAAGTGACGGACAAGCAGTTGAACGTCACGCTGAATCTTGACGCATCAGGCGGGAATACTGGTTCGTCAAAGGTCGAGGAGAAGCTGATGAAGCTGTATGGCTCGGACGCAAAGGTGTGGGTCGTGAAGCTGTCGAACTCGATAACATACGACCGCATGGAGTCCACGATGCGCAAGCTGGCGGAGCTCGTCCCCGAGACCACCACGGAGTTGATAAGGCTGCTACTTGGTGAAGCAAAGTATGCGCCGCCGGGGGTAAACCAGCTCAAGCAGAACTACGATAAGTTGGAGTTTTTCAACGCGGGACTGAACCAATCGCAGAAGAATGCAGTCAATTTTGCGATGTGCTCGCAAGTGAGCATCATCCATGGACCGCCAGGCACAGGAAAGACGTCGACTGTGGTTGAGCTGGTGAAGCAACTCGTTAAGGAACGTCACCCAGCCGAACCAGTCGATCCCGACCTGAGTTCCTTGAGCTTAAACGGTGGGCACCATTCACGAAACAAGCGTATTCTGATCTGTGGACCCTCCAACGTATCCGTCGACACGATTCTCGAGCGTCTGGATGACCTGTACGGTGGGTCGCCAGCTCTAGCGTCCAAGTTGATCCGGATTGGACATCCAGCGCGGCTGCTCCCAACGACACTAAAACACTCACTCGACCTTCTAATTGAGCACAGTGACTCAAGCGCAATCCTGCGTGATATCCTCTCCGAGATCGACTTGCTAGTGCGGAAGTCAAAGAAGGTCAAGAGCTATCGCGAGCGTCGCGAATGCTATGCCGACATCAAGGCGCTGCGGCGGGATCTTCGTGCTCGGTCACGCAAGGCCGTCAGTGAGCTGATTGCCAGTAGCGAGGTTGTGGTGTCAACGCTGCATGGAGCATCGTCTCGCTCGTTGACGAATGTACTGCGCGACCTCGGTGGAGACGTGCCACAGAGTGAAGGTCTGTTTGACACATTGATCATCGACGAGGTGTCGCAGTCGCTTGAGCCGCAGTGCTGGATCCCTCTAATGACCCACCTCGGGATCAAAAAGCTCGTTATTGCAGGAGACAACAAACAACTGTCGCCAACGATAAAGACCAAGCCAGGTACATCGAAGCGGAACGACCGCGCGGTTGCGAATCTGTCCGCAACTATGTTTGACCGACTGCTGGCAATCCACGGCCCTGCCTTCAAGCAATTCCTGAACGTGCAGTACCGCATGAACCAGGCAATCATGGAGTTCCCCAGCAAAGAGCTGTATGGCGGTGACCTCACTGCACACGAGTCGGTGCGGGATAAGACGTGTCTTGACTTGAGCTATGACGTGGTGGAGAGCGACGACACGCGTGAGAAGGTGATATTCTACGATACACAGGGAGGCGACTCGCCAGAGCGTGACAACGCGGATGACGAGGGGGGAACTGGACTCAATGCGTCCAAGTATAACGAGAACGAGTGCTATATTGTTGCCAAACACGTGAGGTCGCTGGTGAGCAGCGGTGTTGCACAGTACGATATCGGCATCATCTCTCCTTACAATGCTCAGGTGACCATATTGAAGAAGCTCTTGAGAGAAGGGGATTTGTACGGCGACGAGAAAGCCGGAGAAAAAACGTTTCCAGACATAGAGATTTCGACAGTTGACGGGTTTCAAGGTCGTGAAAAGGAAGTCATCATCCTGTCGCTTGTTCGATCAAACGATGAGCACGAGATTGGGTTCTTGTCTGACTTTCGGCGTCTCAACGTTTCAATCACCAGATCAAAAAAACAGCTGTGCGTCGTTGGCGACATGGCTACGCTGGCGGAAAGCAAGAATGGATTTTTGAAGAGATGGTGCCAATGGTGCGAAAACAGTGCCGAAATACGATACGCTGATCTGTCGGATTTGTACAGTTAGCATTAGCATTATATATTCGTACATTGGCTAGAGTGTAAATTAATCAGGCTCAATCAAAGTCAGGTAGCCACAGCGTCACTTCGGTATCGGCGGTCGCCAGAGTCCAAAGTCTCGGGTTGAAAAGAACCATCCGCGGAATGCCCTGTTCGGACTTCAAGTGCGCAACCGGGCTCGTGTCAGTCACCCCGGTACTGGCACTCAAAGCGCCCGTGAGATCCCACACGTTAACTGTGTTGGAGCCCGATCCACCGTACACATACCGTCCGTCGGGCGAGAACGTTGTAGACCCTGAATCCGGCCAGCTTCTAGGCGGGAACGGCTTGGAACCCACCAAACGTGTCTTCACCTCTCCGCTGTATGCATCAAGCACCAAGTGGATCTCAGCCGAGCTGACAAGCACGAACTTGCCGTTGTTGGAAAACTCAATCTTGGTAATGGGCTGTTTGAGCTCCGCTCCGAGATTGAACGTGTCAAACGGCTCTTTATCGTAGTTCTTCATGTCGTACATCCCGATACTCTTTGTTTTCTGATTAGCCACAGCAAATACCAGTCCGCTCGGGTCGAATGACACGAGGTTCGGCGCCTCAACCGAGAGTAGTCCCTGGCACACAGGAGACCGCGTGTCCCACACCCGCACCGTATTATCGTATGCAGCACTCAGAAACATATCGTCCAGCGGGGACATCTCAAGCGCGGTCACTTGGCCTTTGTGACCCTTGAAGTAGCGGATGTATGTGTTGTCATGCAGGGAAAGATAGCGGATCGTGTGGTCCTCCTTCGTCGAAGCGTAAACGCAGTTCTTGTCGTGATGTGTGAACTTCGCCAGGTGGCAACCGTATTTCTTGCTGTATGTGGACTTCGAGTGCTTGCCCCGCGACACGTCATAGAGCTGTATACTCTCGTCTATGCCTGACGATATGAGGAATTGGCCCGAGTCGTCAAAGTCCAGCGACGTTATAGGTGCACCGTCTTTATGATATCTGAACGTCTTTGACGGCCGAAAGCTGTACATCAGACTCTCTGTTATGGTCACGCTCATGCTCTACTGATTTTTTTGATTTATTTTTGTCAACGTTGATTATCCCCAGGTACTCTCTGACCTTTGCGCGCGCGTGTCTCTTCGATCGGTGAGCTAGCTCGTCTTCCCCGATGCTTCAAACTCCTTGGAAAACCGTCATCTGACGGAAAAATCAATCCGCTAACCACTATCCGAAATTCATTCCGCCTGTCCCAAACGGGATGCTCCGGCCGGAACACCCAGATGTGCCGAATATGAGCAGACCCTTCCTTATTAAGCGGCTGAAGCTCTGACAGTTTATATAGCAGCGCCTCCCTTTAAAATCAGGAGAGCTAGTGTTTTCTCACGCGCAACGATGAGCACTTTCATATCGAGTGGGATGAACAAAGCGAACGAGGTGGTGGAGGTGGGAAGCGATACTGCTCGGGCCAGAAAGCGGTACAGACCAACTTTGGTATGCCTCCCATGCAAACTGCGCAAGAGCAAATGTGATCGCGGCAAGCCTCTGTGCTCCGCGTGCAAGATCCGAAATCTCCCTGGAGAAGCGTGTCGGTACGACGCCTCGGAATGGAGTCACCTGAAGGAGACTCCATCCCCGGATTCATCTGAATTGGAGTTGCGGGCGGAGAATGACCGGCTCAGGAGGAAGATCGAGCAGCTAGAACATGGCCAGAACCTGAAACAGGAACTTGATCTCGTTGTCAAAAGGATCAATAGTCTGGAGAAGGTGCGCGGGCAGCCACCTCTTGTTGACCAGGGTGATGTTGGAGGAGTGAGAGACATACCTCTGAAGGCGCTTCGGTCAACTAGTGTACTTCGAAAACCATCGCGAAACATGTTCTTTGCCACTTCACTGAGAGCTGTTTTGTCGTGTGACCAGATAATGCTAATATGGCCTTTCGTTCCTCTTATTCGGGAGGAGAGAAGGATTTACAAGGCCAAGATCAGCAAGAACGCATATTCTATTAAGAGGCTACTGTCGGACCAGATGTCAATGAGATCCGATGTGGTCGAACAAATCGAGTTTTGCCAGCTAGTGGGAAAGAATCTACCTGATTATGATTTACTGGAAAAGAATTTCAACTTCTTTTGTGACAGCCTTACGTGCCTTTTCCCCTTTTTTGATCTTTCTGTTCTGGAGAAGAGTTTCAATCAGCATTTCAAGCGCCAAACAGATGGCACCCTCAAAGTCCAGCGACCGGATCTTGTGGTGGGATATGCAGAGATTGCACTAGTGCTCGCCATCGTCTGCATTGTCCGTTCAGTGTCTGACACAACCACGATAAAGTCGGAACTTCCCAATGATGATGGATCAACATTTTGGTTGTGCCAAAAAGGTTTGTGCTTAGCTACGTTCATGAGAAGAAGCACCGTGCCAGCATTACAAACTCTGTTGCTTATTCGAGCGGTAATGGTGTATGATGTGCACTATTGTGACGGAGGAGATGGTACCAATGCATCGTTGACACTCCATTTGGCTATTCGCATGGCTATGACCATGGGTCTTCACAGGGACCCCGCTGAGATTGATAGCTGCTTCGACATCTATGGCTCTTGCAAAGGGCATCTCTCTGATGAAACATGGCGCTCTCTGTGGATGTACATTCGATACCTAGACGGAGAGAATGCCTTCTGCATCGGAACCCCCTTGGCAATATCCGATGAGACCTCCGATACAAAACTGCCTTCAAGACATACCAGAGCGATTGTGAAGGGAGTGGATCTGGTTCGCAGTACTGCGCATTACTTTTCAGTCATGCTGAACGGATATTCCATCAACAGCGTTGTGAGTCAAATTGAAAAGCTGAAAACGTTCTTGGCGGAGGACTTGGAGGATTTTGGGGCCCTCTTTTCTCCCGCGAGTACTTGGAGTTTAGAAGTCAGAGAAGAGAAGATACGCCTGAGGTTTCAGCTCTTTGAAGCTGTTCATTCTCTCATTTTGCGTCTGAGCATTGCTTTGAACCGCTCCGAAGTGATTAGAAGTGAGCTGCCCCAGGCAGACGAATCCGTTCATCAAGAGATTAAGAATTTGCAACTGAAATTTACAGAAGATGCCAAGGTTCTCACAGTTTTTCTACTTTCAGCCATCACCCGCGTGATTGAGTGTGAAGAGAAAAGCATTTTCAATAGCAAAATGCATCTCAGGTATTTTGTTTTTGCTCCAATTAGGAGAATCGTGCTCAATGCCACCTTTCTAATGTGTGGACCAACCTTACAGAAGTGTGTCTTTTCTACGGAGTACCCCAAAACGAGTCTGGTGCAGCCGGATCCGGAATTCTCGGTGGACGCTATTGATGTCGGAAAGCTAGATCGAGGATGGTGCAGCAGCGGCCGTTCTCTTGTTTCCCAAAGCACAGCAGACTTGCTCTCCATGGTCCAGACTCAGGTACAATGCACCCAGAGTCTTATAGACTACTACCAAGGATATTTCCGCGCTGTGGGACAGACTCCCATGGCTAAGGACTATGCTCTTTTCTTCCATTTCCGAGTCATGCTCATCTTGTTCTGTTACGTTCAGGAAAAAATCAATCCCTCTGTCGGGTTTCAAAGCGAAGGCAAGTCCGAGTTGGATCGTGTCTTTGCCAGCGTCCTTGAAATTTTCAGTGGAAGTGAACAGAAGATGGAGAAGGAGATATCCAAGTACCTCATGAAATCATCCGATAACTTTCTGCAGCAAATTCTGAAATACGGGACTGATGATTTTTTTACGTTCCTCGAAGATGTGCCTGCGGAAGCGGCTGGTAATGCTCCTGATGATGATCTTTCCACTGGTTTGGCTACCGTTCTTGACGAAAGTTTGTATGCACAGTGATACATATATTGCCATATAATATAAAGACTCTATTTGAATTGCAGAGCTTGGTGAGTGAAGTCCCGCAGACACAACCTCCCTCTTCAACCATTCTGGTCCCTTTAGTCCCTCTGGTCCCTGAATCACAGCACACGAGTTTCCTGCGTGACGGCTTCGTGACTTTTCAATACTTTTCAACTCCAACTGCATTCCGATGCCAAATTGAACTTTGATAGCCGTTCCCTTTTATTTCCCTGGTGTTGTTGTTCCTCCCTCAACATCGGTTCAAGCTCGAAAACGGCAGCTGGGGTGAATGGCCGGAAATTCATAGCCACTAACCGGCCGCTCTTTCCGCCATGCCGCAACAGGCCACTACGGCCGTAAGCAACCAATGAGGCATAAGCGGCAGGATCACTCTCTCCCTTTAATTTATAATCCATATGATGTTTTCTCTGTTTGTCGGGATGTTACCACGGAGGCAAAGATGAGCACCTTTGTAATGAGTGATGTGAAGGGGCCAAATGAGGTTGTGAAGGAGGGAGAAGAGACCGCTCGGTCTAGAAAGCGATTCAGGCCAATACGCGTATGTATTCCTTGCAAAATACGCAAGAGCAAGTGTGATCTTGCCAAACCGACGTGCTTCTCGTGCAAACTCCGAAATCTCCCTGGTCAGGTATGCCATTATGGTGCCTCGGAGTGGGAACACTTGAAGGAAGCGGAGTCGTCTAAAGCAACCGAGACGGAGTTGCGCGAGGAGAACGAGCGACTCAGGAGAAAGATTGAAAAGCTCGAGCGCGATCAGAGCTTGAAGCAGGAGCTCGATGTTGTTGCCAGGAAGATTATCTGTTTGGAGCGCATGCATGGGTTGCCCGTAACAGAGACCCAGGACGGTGATAAAGGAGTGAGAGACATACCCTTGAAGCTACTTCGGTCTACCTGTATTGTACGAAAGAAATCGAGAGATAGGTTCTTTGCAACCTCGCTACGAGCGGCTCTGTCATTTGACCAGAATAAGCTGATGTGGCCATTTGTATCTGTCATGCAGGAGGAGAGGCGGATTTACAAGGCGAAGCTTTACAAGGACACATATTCAATCAAGAGAATGCTGTCGGATCAGTTTTCTATGAGATCCGACGAAGACGAGCAGATTGAGCATTGTCAGCTTATTGAAGCAGAGCTGCGTGATTTTGATTTGTTAAAAAGGAAGTTTGAATACTTTTGCAAGAGCCTGGCTTGCCTGTTCCCCTTTTTTGACCTACCTGTCTTGGAGAAAAGCTTTCACCAGCACTTTAAGCGCCAACCGAATGGAACACTTAAAGTTCAGCGACCAGAACTCGTTGTTGGGTTTGCAGAGATTGCAGTGGTTCTCGCCATTGTCTGCGTGACTCGATCAGTGGCCGATAGCACCATGGTGGGGTCGAAAGCTCCCGATAACGACGGTTCAACCTTCTGGTTGTGTCAGAGATCGCTGTGTCTGGCTACATTCATGAGACGAAGTTCAATACCAGCGCTGCAGACGCTTTTGCTGATCCGTTCAATAATGGTGCACGACGTGCGCTCTTGCGACGGTGGAGATTGCACCAATGCTGCATTAACTCTTCAGTTAGCCATTCGCATGGCAATGTCCATCGGTCTCCATAGAGACCCCGATGAGATTGACAAATTTGTGGGCATCTATGGTGTTAGCGGGAAGCCTCTATCTGACGAAAGCTGGCGCTCACTATGGCTGTACCTTCGATACCAAGATGGGAGTAATTCCTTCTTTATCGGGACTCCGCTGGCTATCATGGATGAGGCGACCGATACGAAGCTGCCTAATAAACATATTGAAGTGATTGCTAAGGGGGTGGAGGTACTTCGCAGTACTGCGCATTACTTTTCGGTGACGCTTGGTGGATTCTCCATCAACAGTATCGTTAATCAAATTGAGATATTGAAGACATTTTTGTCTGAAGAACTAGAAGATTTCGGAACCTTGCTTTCTCCCGAAAGCACGTGGACTTTTCAGGTACAGGAGGAGAAGTTACGTCTCAGGCTCTCGTTATTTGAGATGATGCAGACTCTGTATTTGCGCTTGAGCATTGCGCTCAGGAAGTGCGAGGAGATCAGAAAAGAGCTTCCCGATGCTAGCGAGTCTATGCTCCAGGAGATCCAGGGCCTGCAAGTGAGGTTTACAGATGAGTCCAAGGTTTTGGCGGTGCTGCTGTTATCGGCCATCAGCTCCATTATAGAGTGTGGCAAAGGGAGCATCTTCAATGGTAAAGTGCACCTCAAATATTATCTTTTTGCTCCTATCAGAAAAATCGTGCTCAATGCCACTTTTCTCATGTGTGGGCCAACTCTGCAAAGATGTGTGTTCAAGCCGGACTACTTTAAAACAAACCTGGTGCAGCCGGATCTGGGATTCTCGGTGGAGGGTGTGGATGTTGGCAAGCTGGATCGAGGATGGTGCAGGTGCAGAGGCAAGGGCATTCCCTCACCAGCCCCTGAAGATACGTCGGACTTGCTCATAATGGTGCATACACAGGTCCAGAGTATCCAGAGTCTGATGGACTACTACCAGGGGTTTTTCCGCGTTGTGGGACGGACTCCCATGGCAAAAGACTATGCATTGTTCTTCTACTTTCGAATGATGCTCATCCTGTGTTGTTACGTGCAGGAGAAAAGCAGTCCATCGACCGAACTCCAAAGCGAAGGTAAGTCTGAGCTAGACCGCGTGTTTGCCAATGTCAGGGACATCTGGTCTGAAAGTGGACAGGAGATGGAGAAGGAGATATCTCAGTATCTCACGAAAACTTCGGACAAAATCCTGCAGCAATTGCTCAGCTTGGAGACCGAGGACTTTTTTGCATTCCTCGAGGGAGTGTCTGCGGATGTGGATCCAGCTAGTACTTTCTCCGCTGGTATTGATACCGGCGTTGACGAGAACTTGTACGTACAGTGATATGTTGAATGTTGATTATAACATTTCCCCACAAAAAGTAGCCAACAGGAAGCGTAAGGCTGTGCCGCCATCGCTCGTAACGCGGAGCTTTGGCGCGCGGCAGTTTCGAAGATAAATAACGGTATTGCCACTGTAAAGAGGGCGAGCTGTTTTCAGCAGTCGTAGACAGAGTGAGAGCGATCATGGGTGTAAGTACTTGCTCTGCGGATGGGTTCAGTGGATTAGTGATAGAGTGATGCCGACATGTACTGACTTTTGTGGCTGCAGGTTGGAAAGATTGTCCATTACACGGTGGATCTGGTTATGATTTCGGTCATCTTGGCCGGCATTCGCAGAAATACGGGACTCGTGTACGTATAGTACTTGCTCTAATGCTGTTGCATTTGGGCCGTTGCAACAAGATTCTAACTCGCGTGGTGTCAGCCTGAGCGTGAATGAGGTCACTGCGAGCGATGACAGCCGCTCTTTGCTGGCCAAATATCTTCACTTTGGCGAAAGCTGCTACGATTCCATAGTAGGATTGGCGAGAAGGTCTGGAATCTTTGCGCAGAAAAGAATTGAGAACACTGATGATCTCAGAGACCGCGTTAAACGCGAATTGAACGATTTCATTGATGACACTGGTCGCTCCAATCGTGGCTGATAGCTTATTTTTGCCTTTCTTTTTCTTTCCATACACGGCTGGCGTTGAGCGCAGGGTTTGATAATGTTTTATATGTTTATGAACTGAATATCAGGTTTTTTTGAGAATTGAATCTTGTTCACACTTTTGTATGCCCGGTCGCAGTGGTTACCCGCTGAACGTGATACAGTAGGGGCTCCACGAAGAGAGAACTGGATGTAAACTGGAACTGATCCTGGTTGGGCTCTCGAATTAATATTCTCGTCCTATCATTAGAAAACGCATGCGGTCTTGTCTAACACTGACCATAATTCACATGCCTATTCTATCAGTTGAGGACGTAGATTGAACTAGGACGCTGTGCTAGCCCTGTATCGGGTTGGCTTACAACGTCTCTCCCGATCTGGAGCCTGACTTTTCAGAGATAAATCGTGTTCAGGCCAATGGCAAGGGAGAACATATCCTTATACTACAGTTGTAGGAATCTTAATAACGCTCAGCTTAGACGGATTTCACTATAGACAATACAACCGATGTCTCTATGTTCAGTAGTATGAAGGAAATTAAGAATCTGCCCAGAACTTTGATATGCGCAACACCACGAGCCTCGCTTACTCGTCCTCCGGCACCAAGGCATCTGCCTTTTCGAGCAGCTCAGCGAGCTCTCCAGACTGACTCATAGACATGATGATGTCGCACCCGCCGACAAACTCGTTCTCAACGTACAGCTGTGGGATCGTTGGCCACTGCGAATACTCCTTGATTCCCTCTCTCAGTTCTGGGTCCTCCAGCACATTGTAAGCAGCAAATTTGAGAGGGTCAACGCCCTGTTGTCCTAGCACCTGGATCGTGGCCCTTGAGAAGCCGCACTGTGGAAACTCGGGCGTTCCCTTCATGAAAAGAACAACTTTGGATGAGTGAACAGCCTTCTCGATCGCCTCCTTCGTGTCCTGCGACATGAACCGCATAAACGACTGGGATAGCGAAGGGGCCTGCTTATTCCATGTTCTGTGTAGACTAGGACGGATCTGTTATGATAGTTAGTGCCTGGCGGGAAAAGCATGAATTGTAAGCGAGAATCGCCGATGGCGAAGTCTCGCGCTGCAGCGCTGACAGCAAACTGCCTCAACCTAGTGGTAGCAGAAATTGTACTTACATGCGAGGCCGTGTTCAGGAACGATCTGCTGAACATTTTTTATATATGTCTGTATGTTTATCAACCGAGGGAGTGGAGGTGCCACTAACAGAACCAGACGTCAAACGAGAGGACTCTGATTATTCATGGCGACTCGGACATCGGGGACTGTAAGCGGTTACATAAGATGGCCGGTATTGCACGGCGCACGACCGAACCCCACACTCGCTTCACATGGCGAGCCTCGGCTGAAGCCCCCATTTGCGAGTATATATACGGGCATCCTGATCCTCTTGTTATCTGGAGGGAAGTGCGTGCTGCTGTCACCATAAAATACCAGCATAGAGCAATGGAGACTGACAAGCTGTTCACTCGCAAGGACATCACTATCGCCGCCGCGCACCCAAGGTTGGGGCGCTTCGTCACTCTCTCGCCCACGGACAGACTGTCTGTTATTTACAGTAGGTTTCAAACCACCCGGAAGCAGACACTGTCAAAAGCCGACGGAGGAAAGCTCACTTTTAATTTGGTTTTCCTGAGTGGTAACTGCACAAACAGAAATATCTGGAACTATCATGCCGAAAAGTTGTTTGAGCTCGCTTCAAAAGACGACTTTCCCTTCCGTATCAATGTGATCCTCACCATGGACCCCGTGACGCAGGGCGACTCTGGGTACTTGAATAAGAAAAAACTGGGCTGGGAAGCGGACTGGAGAGAAGGTAGCAGGGATGCTATAGAGGTGGTGAAGCATGAGATCAATGACCCGTCTTCGCTTTTCTCCAAGGCGGATGGTAATGTGTTGCTCGGTCACTCAAAAGGCGGATTCGAGGCGATCTACTCTGCATATTTGGAACCCGAACTATTTTGTGATTTGATTGTATTTGAGCCCGTCATTTATTTTGACGACGAATCAAAAAGGATATTTCCGAGACGCTTTGCGGTGCTCTTGAAGATGATCAAGACGAGATTCCCCGACGAAGAGCAGTTCAGAAAATATTGGAGAGAGAAATCGTTCCACAGATTCTTTTCTGATCGCACAATGGAAGACTTTTTGAATGCGGAAAGAATAGTTGATGAGAAAACTGGGTCTGTGCGTGGCAGATCTGAGAAGGAGTTTATGATGCTCAACTACCTCGGTGGTGGGCCAGCCGCTGCTGCCGGAATGGCAGTGTTACCCTTCATCACCACTCCAGTGCTGCATGTTATTGCAGGGAAGGCGAAATGGAATCCTCCAGATATCGGCAAAGTACTAGCCTCAAAGATTCCAGATTGTGACGTTAAAGTGGTGGAGGGCGCTGAGCATTCCCTCAACTGTGACTTGCCAGACTTGTGCATAGACATGATTGTTGAAAGAATAGCCACCAGGGCGAGCAGCACAGTTACAGAACGCAAAGCTCTCAATGAGAAGTACGCACAAAAGATAGTGGATAAGGGAGCACAAGCTGTCTTCGATGAGGAATATACAAAAAAGTTCAGCGACATAATTCGGCAAGCGAAAGTAAAGCTCTAAATATATCAATATATATTCCCACACCATTCATCTTCTTGATTTTCCCCATAGTTACAAAAAGGCGTGTCAAACCCAAACGTGTCTGCGGCTCGATGCCTCTACAAAAAAAATTCCTGTGGGCTCTGAAAAAAAAATTCGATCGGGCTGTAATCTGTTCCCCTTATCAGTACAAGATCGGTTCACGACAGTCGAGTGCCGTTCTCACCAGCAGATCTCCTTGAGGTTTCAAATACTAAGCTACCATGTCTACTGTCACATCAGAGGTTGAAATTTTGCCTTACATAGTCGAGTTCCTGAGCCGGAACGGTTACGATAGGGCCTCGAGCGCCATCTACAAGGTTGTTAAGAAAGAGGGTGTTGAGATTGCAGCCGCCCCTGAAACGACGCTTGAAGCTGTGTTTTCGGAATGGAAGGCTGCAAAGGAGACTCTTGTCCAGTCTGTGACCGTTATATCTACAGAAACAGCAAATGATTCGAGCTCAGACTCCAGCTCAGGCTCAGAAACTGACTCAGACGATGAGTCTAGCGATTCGGATTCCAGCTCAGACTCAGACTCAGATTCAGACTCGGACGATGAGTCGAGTGACTCGGATGCGGACTCAAGCGATGACAAAACAGACGAGAAGAAAGACGCCATCACCTCGGAGAGGCCAGCCGTGAAGGTTGGAGTAAGCGCCACCTCAGATAAGGATTCGAGCGATTCAGACTCCAGCAGCAGCTCCCGTGACTCGGACTCTAAAAGCAGTTCTAGTGATTCAAGTTCTGACTCAAGTTCTGATTCAAGTTCCAGTGACGACTCGAGCTCTGGTTCTGACACAGACTCAGACTCAGACTCAGACTCAGACTCAGACTCAGACTCAGACTCGAGCTCCGATTCAGAAGATGAGGACGAGAAAACGAATAGCAAGAAAAGGTCAAGATCGGATTCTGAGAGCGATTCAGACTCTGGCTCTTCATCATCAGAAGCGCCTTCTCAGCCTAAAGAAGAGAAAGAAGATCAGAAGAAACGTGAACCAGCTAAGAAAGTTGCCAAAACTGAGTCAAGCGCCACTTCAGCCACGGCCTCCCTTTCATCTCAGGACGACTCTGCTGACACCTCTAGGTCAGCAACATCGACCCCTGTTCCCGCCGATGTGGTGGAGCAGCTACTACCTGGTCAAAGGCACCACTTTTCGAGGATAGATAGATCGAAAATTTCGTTCGAAGCCGCACCACTCACCGACAATACTTACAAGGGTGCAGCCGGAACGTGGGGTGAAAAGGCTAGTGAAAAGCTTCTCCAGGTGCGTGGAAAGGACTTCACCAAGAATAAAAACAAGATGAAGCGTGGATCGTACAAGGGCGGCTCGATCACCATGAGCTCTGGCAGTTACAAGTTCCAGGACTAAGTTGTTGAGCATGCTGTACTCTCTTTGCATTTCTCATTCTTGCATAAATAATTTTCTTCTAGTAGTGTACGTTTGTTATATGTTCAAATTTATTATAGAGGCCAATGGTTCTTGAAAGAAACTTAGGTTTTGATTATTGTGTTTGTGAGCGGGCAGAGATCACGGGGTTATGAGCACGGGGCCGGGCTCTCTCTCTCTCGCTTACAAAAGGTGAAGCTGGACTTGCCACTAACAAGAGTCCACAAGAACCCTTCTGTTCTCCCATCCGCATTTAGGTTATATTGTGTTGGGCCAGACTTGATCCATCGTTACCTCAGGAGCGATGTCGAGGAAGCCAGGTGTGTATTTGTTCCGCAATTGACGGTTCCGGGCGGCGCATACTAACGAACGAGGGATATAGGCTATTATGCAGATCTAGCTAACGGGAATGTGGACGACGACGAGTTTCTTTCTTCGGAAGACTCAAGTGCGTCTGATGCTTCTGACTACGCGGCAGTTCCGCGTCCCAAAGCGCAGTTGAAGAAGAAGGCACTAAAGACTGTCAGTGCTATCAAACAGCAGAGGGAAGACACCGACTTTGACGAAAGCGATCTGATCCAGGTTAGAGTCGACAGACCCTCAGATTTTGTTCCTGACTCCGTCTCCAGCATATTCGGGAGTGCTGACTTTACATACCTCAAGCTGAAGCCCGACCATGCCTCGCGGCCGATCTGGATTTCTCCCACCGATGGCAAGATTATCCTTGAGAGTTTCTCGCCGCTGTCGGAGCAGGCCCAGGATTTCTTGGTCACCATTGCTGAACCAGTCAGTCGTCCCAGTTTCATTCACGAGTACAGAATCACGTCGCATTCTCTGTACGCTGCCGTTTCTGTGGGTCTAGAAACGGACGACATCATTTCGGTGCTAAACAGACTGTCAAAAGTGCCGGTGGCACCCTCGGTAATCAACTTCATTAAAAACGCAACAATATCGTACGGAAAGATCAAACTGGTACTGAAGCACAATCGATACTTTGTGGAAAGTTCTCAGGCAGACATTTTGCAAATGTTGTTGAAAGATGAGGTTATTGGCAAACTGCGGATTCAATCGGAAACAACTACCACCACTAGTGATGGACTGGTCCAGAACAAAGCTCCAAGTCAAGGTGATCTTGTTATTCCCGGAACGAAGAAGCCAAATGGTGAGGAAAAAGAGCCGAAAGAGGGAGAGGACGTTGAGGATATATTTGCCAACGTTATTGGAGAAGGAGATGACGATGATGATGACTTGGATACGGTGCATTCGTTTGAGATTGCTGCAGATTCGGTGGAGATTGTGAAAAAGAGATGTCAGGAAATTGACTACCCTATGTTGGAAGAGTACGATTTCAGAAATGATAGTCGGAATCCCGATCTTGATATCGATCTGAAGCCATCCACACAGATCCGTCCATACCAGGAAAAGTCGCTCAGTAAGATGTTCGGTAACGGTCGCGCGAGGTCGGGTATCATTGTTCTACCATGTGGTGCTGGTAAAACACTAGTTGGTATCACCGCTGCTTGCACAATCAGGAAGTCGGTAATTGTCCTGTGCACGTCGTCGGTTTCGGTCATGCAATGGAGACAGCAGTTTCTACAGTGGTGTACTATCCAGCCCGAAAACGTTGCAGTGTTCACTTCAGAGAATAAGGAAATGTTTTCAGGGGATGCAGGCCTGGTTGTATCCACGTACTCGATGGTTGCGAATACGAGGAACAGATCCCACGACTCGCAGAAGGTGATGGATTTCTTAACCTCTAGAGAGTGGGGTTTCATTATTCTGGACGAAGTGCATGTTGTGCCTGCTGCGATGTTCAGAAGAGTCGTGACGACGATTGCGGCTCACGCGAAGCTGGGTTTGACAGCTACGCTTGTTCGTGAGGATGAGAAAATTTCGGATCTGAACTTTTTGATCGGGCCCAAACTGTACGAAGCCAACTGGATGGATCTGGCGCAGAAGGGCCACATTGCGAACGTTCAGTGTGCGGAGGTGTGGTGTCCGATGACATCAGAGTTTTACCAGGAGTATTTGAGGGAAACATCCAGGAAACGGATGCTGCTATACATTATGAATCCCACCAAGTTCCAAGCGTGTCAGTTCTTGATCCATTATCACGAGAAGAGAGGTGACAAGATCATTGTGTTTTCTGATAACGTGTACGCGCTGCAGGAATATGCACTCAAGCTCGGAAAGCCTTTTATCTACGGATCGACACCACAGCAGGAGAGAATGAACATTCTGCAGAACTTCCAGTACAACGACCAAGTGAGCACGATCTTTCTGTCGAAGGTGGGTGACACTTCGATCGACTTGCCGGAGGCAACGTGCCTGATCCAGATCTCGTCGCACTACGGTTCGAGACGTCAAGAAGCTCAGAGGTTGGGTCGCATCTTGAGAGCTAAGAGAAGAAACGACGAAGGTTTCAACGCGTTTTTCTATTCGCTCGTGTCGAAGGATACCCAGGAGATGTTCTATTCGACAAAGAGACAGGCGTTCTTGGTTGACCAAGGGTATGCGTTCAAAGTGATCACTCACTTGCATGGCATGGAGACTCTTCCTGACCTTGCGTACGCCTCGGCTAAGGAGAGGAGAGAACTGCTGCAGGAGGTACTGCTGAAGAACGAAGACGCAGCGGGTATAGAGGCTGGCGAGGATGCGGACAATTTCATCGGAGGTGGTGTGAACAGACGGGCTAGGGGTGGTCAGCAAAAGTCTAAGGCTTCCAGGACTGCTGGGTCGCTTGCTAGTTTGGCTGGAGGTGAGGACATGGCGTATGTGGAATACAGCAAGAACAAAAACAAGGAGTTGCACCATCCGTTCTTCCAAAAGAACTATTACAAAAAGAAGAAGCCGGGGAATTAATTGAATGGGTTGAAAAAAATGTTTTATTTGTTTTGGGTTATCATAGGAACTGATATAGTTATGAAAGTTAGAAAAATAAAAATAAAAAATGATCATGAGAAATATATTGAGTGAAAGCCGAAAAAATTTAGTTACTTACATCATAGGTGAGTTATAAGCCTTTCCTCAATTTGTTTTTTCTGGAATCAAGATCCAAGTTAGGGTATTAGTTAAACATCAGCTAAAATTATACAATATCCGTCCACATTCCCCTTACAATCTAAAAATACAGTAGTCGTAATACACTAAGCCTTGCACTCCTCCTCATACTCCGCGAGAGCCAGCGTCTCTAGGTCCTCCAGCTCAGACTGCACCGAGAGCTTGAAATTGATGATGAACTCAATCATGCGCTGGACACGGTTGTGGAGCTCATTGCGCTCCGAGTTGACATCACGCACCGTCTGATCATACTCTATCTTGATTGACGAGTACCGCTGGTTGACCTGGGTCGCCATCTCCTTGCTCTTGAGACTCATAAGCCGCAGGTCTTTAGTCATCTTTTCAACTTCTATGCTGCTCTGGGACGATTCCGAGATCATTGCCTCGTACAGTTCGTCGTATATCATCTTTGATGCAGTCAGCTTGGACTCGAGACTCTCAACCTGATCCTTCTTTTCATCGATGGCTTCTTTCAGCAAGTCCAGCGTTTCCTGCAATTTGATCGATTCGTCCTGCAGCTTGTGGATCTTGTCCGTTATGGCCACCTTGAACTTGAACAGATTGGCCTTGATCTCGTGCTGTCTGATCTCTGGGATCATATCGTCAGGGCGCAACCCGAGCTTGTCGTCATTCAACAGTGATGGACCAAAGCTAGTCACCTCAAAGTTGAGACCTGCGAAGCTTGGGTCATTCATGCTGACTGCATTTGTCACCTTGTAAATGTTCGAGTTATAGCTGCTGATTGTCCTGTCCAGCATATCGTAAGCGTCTGAAACGCTGAGTTCCTTGTCTCTAACCGACTTGCTCACCTCATCTAAACGAGAGTTTACCGAGTCGAGGGACTTGGATAGCTTGTCACGTTCCTGGTTCATTTTCTCGATGTCTGCAACAGTAAACCCTTGACCGCGCAGCTTCTCAAGAACGGTTTGTCTTTCCTCGTTGGCGCTCTTCAGCTCCGTTTCAGAGTTTGTGATCTCAACCTGTATGCTTTCCAGCACCGACGGCCACTTTGTCTTGCGCGAGTTCATCGTGCTGATATATGCCTTGAATTTGACAAGATCATTTTCTAAAGTCTTCGACCGTTCAGCTGCACCAGCAATGATTTCATTCTCCTTCACCAGCTTCTGCATCTCGGTCTTCATGGCTTCGTTTTCCGTTTTAAAGTTCTCAATCTTCTGCGCTATTCCACTGCTGTAAGCATCGTAGTCTTGTGACATTTCCTCGTAGTATTTGGAGTAGTCATCCTCGTTATTCAGGTAAGCTTTGTACGACTTGAGAATATACCTGGTGAACAGTTGATCCAGGACAACCTCGTCCTTAGCCACGGTGCTATCGTTTGGGTCATCGTTTATCATTGAGTTGCGATCCGTACGCTCAGCGGCAGCGTCCTGAAAATCGTTGATGTCTTTTTCGTCAAACTTGACGAGTGTGAGGTTCAGTTGGACCAACCAATGCAGCATTCCGACAAAAATCGGCCAATTCTGTCCGCCCACGGCAGAAATCTGAGATTTGTTGATCGAGTCGAGGTATGGGTATTGTATACTCTTGAGAATGAAGTACACCTCCTGTTCGATGCTCTTGGTGAATCTGTAGCCTGGGTCGATTTTTCTATACAGCCACTGGAAGATCAGGACAAAGTCTTTCTGTGTGGGTACTTTCAGAGTTTTGGTCGAAAGAGGGTGCTTCATCTCAACCTCAAACTTGAAAGCAAGAAGGAAATCGTAAATCTCCTGCTGAATGGTCATCTGGTAGCTCTTATCCCTCAACGGTCTTGGGTCTTTGCTCTGTGATGACTGCGACGATGAGAGCGAGAATATGTTGTTGTTGATGTTTGCATTACCATTACCGCCATAGATCGACACTCTGCTGCCGCTCGTTCTGTTGCGTGCAGGTGTGCTCCCGAAACCGATTGACTTTCTCCTGTTGTTGGTGGTTCTCAAGACCGATTGTTGGATCATATCGCTGAGCATGCCTCCGCTCGACGATGTTCGTCTATTAACCGTGGGAGGGGCCGCACCATTGGCCGAAGTCATGGCATGGTTCATGCTAAGCATGCGCGGTGGGCCTATCATTGACTGCCGCTTTGACGCGTACGAGAGTCTCTTGTTGTTGCTGGTGTTGGGTCTCTTCACGGCCGAGGACAGTTGTGGAATATGCGACATTGTGTTCACGTCGAGTGACGAGAGCACGCCATTGGAGTCGGACATCCTTTTCCTGTCGTTTTGCTGGGATGCCATAGTAGCTTGGAAGGAAGGAAGGAGTGTGGTGAGCTGTGTGTTTGTGAATGCGTCTTTTTGGGGATGTCAATGTGTTTTTCTCTATCGTCAGGGAAGAGTGGATGGGGTTCGCGAGCGACCTGTCTTTGTTTACCTTTTGACCAATTCGCAACAACAAACCGTCGTCAGGGCAACAAATCCTCAGTCTGTTGTTTACTCTTAAGTGTTCCCACATCTACACCAGTCACGTGACTAGTAGTCTAGACCCGTTTAAATCCAGTGCACAGCCACCGGGTTCCAGTTTTGGAACGGGGCTGGTGTCAGAAGGCGAGCTCGGTGGCTGGAGTGCGGGCAGTGACCAGCGCACTGCTCCGCTAAGAGTATATAACGCCCACATTCCCGCAATGGGACACTAGTTGTGTAGACGGTGCCAGTCTGATATTGTTCACATATATATACTTGCACCGCGCCTTGTCCACATCTTCTGTCCAGTTGTGCCACAACCATCTATCCACGCCTCCAGACCAGCCTATTGTTCCGACATCTCCTCCACAGGTCCCGAGCTCATCTCATCTGGCGTTGAAACTCTTAGCTTTCCGCGCTCGCCGTCTCTAAAGAGGAAAGAGGCACCGACAACTCTCGGTCTTCCCGCCACCACATTATATAGCAAATTCGCCGACGCAGCTATACTCGGAGAGAAACAACTAACGGAATGCTGGCGTGCGTTTCAAGATCAACCGTGCCTGTCTCTAGGAGACCGGTAGTGTCTCTGCTGGTGCTCCATACCGGCTTTCGGGCACAGAGCACCACGAGCTCTGGTGACTCTAAACATACTCACAAATCTTCGAATCCACGAGAGATTGACCCTGTGCTGCTAGACCAGCTTTTCACAAAGAACAAGGCGATCCACCCAGCCTACAGGTTCACCAAAGCGGATGCAGACCAGCAACAAGCCCGCACCAAAGAAGCTGAGGATCGGTTTTCGGTGATTAATAAGAACCTTTCCAAGTTCAAGTCGAGCTCTCCGGTCAACTTCAACTACTATCTGAGGAATCTTTCCGAGTTGAAGAATCCGAACCAGTTGCCGTACAAGTTTGGTAAAAACCAAATTGTCGAAAATGACCCTAAGGTTGAAAATTACCTCAAGATGATTCTGTGGGAGTTCAACGCACCCATTCGCTTTGCGTTTGGCTATGGCTCCAAGGTGTTTGACCAAGGAGTAACGAGTGAAGGCTCTCAGCTGGACATGAACTTTGCCGTGAGTTATCCAGACCACTGGCATGCTCTCAACCTCCAGCAATTCCCCAGACACTATTCCGGAGTTAGGTTCCTTGGCTCGTCGTTCGTCTCGCTCCTGCAGGACTTGGGGGCTGGCGTGTACTTCAACCCATTTGTCAAGATGGAATTCAGCAAGGCGCGTTCACTTTCAGGATCGACGCTTCCGGAGACCCAACTGCTCAAGTATGGTGTTTCTTCGATGGATAATCTCATCTCTGACCTGATCAACTGGGACACGATGTACCTCAGTGGGCGCCTGCACAAGCCAGTGGCGATCATCCGCAACTCACCCAACATCATGCTACTCAACCAGTTTAACCTGACCAATGCCATCAAGCTGTCGCTGTTGCTGCTCTCGTCGCGTGGAGGCGCCGGCGCAACGAGCGAGAATGTGATTGACGAGCTTCAGCTATATACGATGATCACGAGCCTTTCATACATGGGTGACCCACGTCTCGCTGTGCGCGGTGAGGATCCAAACAAGGTGCGCAACATTGTTGAGTCGCAATTTTCCAAACTTCGTGCGATGTACCTGCCATTACTCGAGAACTACTTCCCCACGGTGATACAGCCCGAAAGCCCGGAGCTGCTCGGCAGTACGAGCGCGGAGAAGCTTGCGTCACCCGCCACATTCCGGTTCCGCGTTGATCTGTGCAACTCCGCCAAGGCAAGCATGGTTGTTGACCTGCCGCGCGCATTCCGGAGGCGGCTGTACGCGAAGTATGCAGAGAAGTACGGCGACGCGCTGGCGAAGGACCCGATCGCACAAGATGTGCTTGGGCGGCCGCCGTGCGTGTCGCCCCTGTCGGTGCAGAAGGGTAGTGACAACGATGCGATGTCGTTTATTGAGCTGCAGCGCGTGGAGCGGCTCGACGATCTGCGTGTGTTGCCGCTTCGCGATTGGGAGTACCTCGCGAATGCATTCAAGGTGACTGGCGGGTTTGCAGCCGAGGTTGCGCGTGATGAGTTTCTTGTGGATAACTTGAAGGAGGTACTGCAGGAGACGATAAGGGGGCCGGCGCTTGTGCAGAGTCTCAAGGGCGTGCTTACTGCTGGTGTGAGCAAGAGCGTGAGCTATGCTCTAGAGAAGCGGAAAAAGTACAATCGCGCAGTTGCAAAGGATTTGCAGGGCAAAGTTTGAATAAAGAGAAACACAGTTATTTATTACTTATAAGAGGAATTGAATGGGAGGTTGTTGATTTTCATAATAGTACATGTATTGTTGCCTTTTTTTGTAGTTTCCAGCTAGCTCACTTTGATCACGGCGCTCTCAATCTCGGAGAAGGAGACACATATCGAAGAAGAATCCGAGCTCCACGTTACGCTCGAAATATAATTCTCCTTGAGACTCTCGCGCGACTCGGCACCCGCCTGGTACATAGCCAGGCCCGTAAGTTTACCCGTGCTCCGTATCAGCAGTTCGTCATCATCATCGTTGCTTTTGCAATCTCTATCTCCAAGTGACCTACAGGCCCTTGCAATTTTATCCACGTTGGTCTCCCACACCATAACAGTGCCCTCGGTATCACCCGTAGCCAGCCTGCTCTTGTCCGGCGACAGCGACCCAGCAATGATGGGGGACCCGCCGTCAGACACGTTGAATAACACCGTGCGGCCGCTCAGCACATCCCACACGCGCAGCGACCCATCGAGCGACGTTGTGAGCAGCACTGGGACAACCTCGGCTGCCGGCGCGGTGCCCGGGATAGCGAGCCAGTCGACCGACGTGATGGGTTGCGAGTGGCCGTACAGCACCTGCGAGCTATTGTACGAGTTGCCCTTCCATATCCGCACAGTTGCGTCGTCCGAGCCCGTTGCGAGCAAGTGCAGGTCGCGGTCGTACGCGATGCAGCCAATCGTGTCCATGTGGCCCAGCAGCGAACCGACTGGCACGCGCTCGCCAATCGAGTAAATCATTATGGCGCCATTGCGGCCCGGTAGTGTAAACTTGGTGTTGTCGATCCAGTATGCGTCCGTGCCGAGGCTTGCCGCGGTCTCTGTAATGTCGGTCGCGGTTCCCCTGGAACTGCTCAGGCTCACTGGAGACGAGTCGTATGTAGCAGCAACGTCAATGTGCTGCACGGCCTTCCCCGTGCTCACCTCCCACACGATTGCGTTGTTTGCCGCGTCTGCAGAGAGCACAAACGTAGCCGCCTCGTTCCACTTAATCGTTATAACAGGCGCATGGTGGAGCGAGAGCACCGAGCGCAACTTGCCGTTCGCGGCCCACAGTCGCAGCTCACCGCTTTCGAGTGCTGTTATCAGCAGGTGGCCCTGTTTGGCCCATGTTATCGCTGTAATGTCTCCACCTCCAACGATACCACCGCCGTTGAGAGCAGCCGCTGGGGACGGGTGCGCGAGCGTAATCACCTCTTTCCGCAAACCGCCATCTTCTGTCTCAGCCATTGCGCATATCTTCGCCGTGTAGTCGCGCTGTCCCCATGCCAGTACCGTGGGTGCAGCGGGGTTCCAGTCTGTAGCCTGGCTCGGTGGGAACTTGAAGAGTTCCTTGAGCACAGATATGAAGCTCTGTGCGCTCTCTTTCTCTGCTGCTGGCTTCGAGTTTCCATTTGATAGAGCGGGCACGGTTGCTGTGGAGTTCTCTTCGGCATGCTTTTCTTGCTCGGATGGCTTGATGAGAACGGGCTTCTTGTCAGCCTCGAGCGAGGTGAAGAGATTAAAGTTATCCGAGTAAGCCTCTTTTGAGTTCAGCTCTCCTTTCTCTGTAATCATCTCGTCAACTTTAGAATACAATATGCCCTTCTGCACCAGGTCCACCAAACACCCGAGGGGTATCCTGCCGCTGTATTTGGAGTCAAACTCATGAGCTTTGGCTTCGTCCTGAAGTGCAAATGCAGACACCTCCAGGCCGCCCTCCTGGAAGTACCGCCATATGAGGTAATTCAGCTCCTCGCTAGTTATGGACATTTGCGAGAGCAGCGGTGATACAACGATTACACTCACACCAAAGAATCAAGAAAAAAGCAGTTGCGTGGGGTTCCTTTCTATATTACTCCGCACAGAGTTAAAGACCCACGAGGCTGAATTTCTCGCTCTGTCCCTGGACTGTCTCTCGTTCTGAGAGCGGCGTGCAAGACTCAACGGCAGACCAGAACGGATAAACATCGGCGGCCAGGGACACCCTTGTGCGATAGCCGGTAATCGGAGCAAGTGTACAAGCTCGAAAGATTTTCGTCTGGAGTAATGAGCGGCGTGACAGGATGGCCTGATGTAGAGTCCGACGAGCTGGTCACCGAATTGGGCAACTTCTCACACGTGAGCGTCTACAAGATACGGCCGCCTGAGACGATGCTCGAGTGCCCCGGCTCGGCCGTTGTGCGCCAGAGATTCGACGTCAACGAATGGACCCGCGATAAGCGCGACTTTTTGTTCGAAGGACGGGTGAGAGTGTATGAGGTGCAGAAACTGTCGTCGTTCGATAGTGACGATATGGGCGCGCTAGACGACGACGGATTAAGCTGCGGGCTCGACATAATGTTCAACACCGGTGAGGTGTGGGGCACGTGCTGGTATGAAGTTCTAGCTGGTGTCAAGGCAATGAACGGAGCTGACTTTCACACGATCCAGAAGGTTGGTGGATGTGCGTTTTCTGTTGTTGTTAGCTACGAGGACAAGAAGATTGGGTTTGGGATCATCTTCAGAAGCATGTGGGACGAGATCTCGCTGACACGCACATTGCAGGAGTTTATGAGCAGTAAGAGGAAACTGCGAATGTTCAGGGAAAACTATCAGGAGGACAAACGGTCACAAAGTCCTCAATCAAGCAGCTACAGCGATAAGGATGATACGGCGGATGTGAGCCAGCTCATAGAAGAGGTGCATTTCGATAGGCAGCCTGATACGGATACAGCGCAGGGCAAAGGAGAAGGAGTTACGGTGGATCATGTTATGGTTGAAGACGGAGACGACGATGAAGATGACTTTGGCGATTTTGTGAGCAGTTGAATACCCTTGCTATCCTGTACATAGGAAATAGAGAGCTACTATTGTTTTATGTTTTTAATGTATTATCATTTTTCATTCAGTATGTACAGTTTCTGTTTAGTTTGTTTCAGCGACCGGCGTCTCAACTATGGGCTGCTCAGCTCCTTGCTGCTGAACACTTCTTGGCCTCTTTTGGCTAAAGCGCGAGTATGTCGAGAGCTCGATGAACGACGATGTGGTTTTGAACTTCTTGGCAAGGGCTTTTTTCGTCATGCCCTCGTCTCTCAGTTTCTGGATCTCCTTTATGTTTTCACTCGTGAGATGATATTTTCTTGGCTTTGGTTCGCTTACCGTGGGCATGTACTGAACAAACTGCTTTTGCTCCTCAAAGGGAATGTTGTAAGCCTCAGAGTGCTTGCGTGGATCCGATTCGGGCAGGAATGGGCGTGGAGTAATGAGAGGCGATGGTGCTGCGGGGGCAGGATGGTAGAAGAGCCCGCCTGGTAACACTGGCTTGAGGTTGAAACCAGACGACTTGGGGTTGTACTTGTTCGGGGTCGTTGCGAGCTTGGGCGGCAGCTTGGGGGATACTTTATGGGCCCACCTCACCTGAGCGGCCGCTCTCACAGTCATAGCTGGAAAGCGCACACCAGCTGGCCTTATGTGTGACAGCATGTATGTTGTTTTGCGGAGTGAAAGCTGGCTTTCTCTGCTGATCCAATCTCACTGCACTCTGGCCTTAGACGATATGGGTGAACAAACGGATGCTGAAAAACGCAGATGCATTACCCGGACACAAAAGCAAGTGACTTGCACACGACTCTTCTGAAGATGTGTCGTGCCCAGCTCAATACTGACCCAAGGCCCAAAGGAGCCGTCATCATCGTGATCGAGAAATATTTTTGTGAGCGCTAGCTAGAACGACGGAAACGAGAGAGAAAGAAAGACCCGCACTACTCCGAGTACCTCCGCCACCTACGCCCCGCACCCGCACCCACATTTCACGACAGCCAGAATACTCACAAGCTCCATGACCAAATCCAGTATACCTATTTTCAGAAGCGTGGCCGAGGTGAGACGGTGGCGTCTTCAGTGCACGCTCCAAAACAGAACCGTTGGGTTCGTGCCCACAATGGGCGCGCTTCATGCAGGTCACTGCTCGCTGGGTAAGTTATTTCCACGCCGCAACCAGGCCGCTACCGCCTGATACCCGAGAATTTAAACATTAACCATCCTCCTCTTACAGTCCAGCGGTCTCTTGACTCGAACGACGCCACGATCGTGTCAATATTCGTCAACCCGTCGCAGTTTGCCCCAACAGAGGATCTCGATGCATACCCACGCAATCTGGACGCCGATCTCGAAACCCTCGAGTCGCTGACGTCGCCCTCGGCCAAGTCCTCGGCACTGCGTCGTGTCGAGGCTGTCTTTGCACCCACCGTGTCGGAGATGTACCCGTCGGGCATCTCGCTCAACGTGTCCGACCAGCGCGGCGCGTTCGTCTCGGTCCCCGGCTTCAGCGAACAGCTCGAGGGAGCCTCGAGACCGCAGTTCTTCCGCGGCGTCGCTACAGTCGTGACAAAACTGCTGAACGTGTGCACGCCGACCCGCGCGTATTTCGGTCAGAAGGACGTGCAGCAGTCGGTCGTCGTGCGCCGGCTCGTGGCTGACCTGCTCATCCCCACTGAGATCGTTGTGCTGCCAACGGTGCGCGAGCCAACGGGACTAGCGATGAGCTCGCGTAACGCATACCTCAGTGACGACGTGAGGGCGCAGACGGCCGTGATACACGCTGCGCTGAAGGCAGCGGAGGATGCGTATTACGGTGCGCACACCACGACCGCGGCTGCGCTGCTCGCTGAGTGCAACCGCGTGCTCGAGCCATACTGCAGCGGCGAGGTCTCCCGCTACGAGGTTGAGTACGTCTCCGTCAACCACCCGAGTACTCTGGAGGAGCTCCAGGAGGTTGTGCCGGGCACTGGTGCCATCATCAGCACCGCGGTCCGTGTCCCCAGCGCCGCGGGCCAGACGAGACTCATCGATAACGTCATTCTGAACTAATGTGCTTGGGAAGTCGTCATGTATATGCTTTGGTATTTTTTCTTCATACTTTACAGGTTAATTAAAAGGTTGCTTTCGTTTTTTTTTATTCAAAACCCAACTCTGCGTCTGTTGAACCCACCACCCAGCGCGGTGCGATTACTCTTCTTCTCGGTAATTCCAGATTCGGTCTTCTTTGTTTTCCGCAGGGCATCCTCCGACTGCTTCGCCTCGCGCTCCTCTCGCTCGAGCATCCTCGCAAACTCCTCCTCCTTGGCCCGCTGGTTCTCCTTCGACGTGATCCCCACCGCGCCCTCCTCTTTCAAACTGTAAAACACCCCACCGTATTCAGCAAGCCACGCTGCGTCCACAGCAGTAACCACACTCATGTACTCTTTGGACGTGAGCACGAGCTCGTGGTACACGACATACGCGGGCTGGTCACCCATGCCGAACAGCGCCGACGTTGGATGCAACACCATGCGCATCCCGGTGCGCAGCCCAGTGTACTCCCCGTACGTCTTCACCTTTGCAGCCTGCTGGAAGAAGCAAGCACAGATGCACCGCCGCACAGCGTCCCAGTCGGCGCCCGCAGAGTGCACGCGCACGCGCTGCTTCTGCATGATCCCAACGAGCTGCTCGCGGATATCCCGTGCGCGACGCAGGGACTTGCCATGCAGGAAATGGCGCTGGCACCACATGTCCGAGTGTCGGTTCGCGCGCCACTGCGCGTACACGTTGAGCAGCGTCAGGTGGTCGGACTCAGGGACGAAAAACTTCTCGCGTGCAGCGTCGGACTCGGCCTGTCGCTCGCGCGGACGGTAGAACACATTCGGGACAGACAGACACGACACGATCGTAACCATCTCCTCTGAGCAGCCGTACTGCGCTGACAGGATCAGGAGCTTGGATAACGACGGCTCCATCGGGAACGATGCCATCTTGTGGCCCAGGGTGGTTAGGTTGCCGTAGTTGTCGAGGGCCCCGAGGACCCAAAGGTCATAGAGCGATGAGCTGACCGTATCCTCCGGTGGAGAGTCCATGAATGGGAATTTGAGCAGATCTTTAACGTCAAGGGATTTCAGCAACAGTAGTGTGTTCGAAAGGTTGGTCCTCTGGATCTCCGGGATTGGCTGTGGGTACATCTCCTCGCGCGCCGCAGTCTCCGTGTAAAGTCGGTACGCGGTACCGGGTCCGGTACGCCCAGCTCTGCCGGATCTCTGATCGGCCTGGGCAAGTGAAATGGGCGTTATCTGCAGCGTATCCATGCCAAGTTGCGGATTGTACACGTTGAGCTTTGAGAGTCCCGTGTCGACAACGTACATTATGCCATCCACGGTGAGCGATGTCTCGGCAATGTTGGTAGCCACAACACACTTCCTGACACCCTTCGCTGCCTTTTGGAAAATCTTGGCTTGCAGGTCGGCCGGCATCGACGAATAGATCGGAAGCACCTCCAGCGGTGGAGGGCTCTCGAGCTCCATCATCTTTTCGGCAATTTCCTCGCATGTGGTTTCAATATCTTCTTGGCCCGTCATGAACACCAGAATGTCACCCGGATCGGCCTGAACGTGTATCCTCATAATCTGCTTGACAGCGGCGTCAACATAATCCATGGCTGGAGCCATAGAAAAGAAGGTATCAACAGGGAAAGTGCGCCCAGGAATGGTGTACTGCGGTGCGTTTCCAAAAAACCTGGAAAATCTTTCAGCGTTCATCGTGGCCGACGTCACGATCAGTTTAAGATCCCGTCTTCTTGCAAGAACCCCCTTGAACAACCCCAAAAGTACATCCGTGTTCAGCGCACGCTCGTGGGCCTCGTCCATTATGATGCATGAGTACTTGTCCAGATCAGCATCAACAAGCGACTCACGCAAGAGCACACCGTCCGTCATGTACTTAATCTGCGTCTTTGCGCTTGTGCAATCCTCAAACCGGATGGCAAATCCAACTTCTTCGCCCAATTTTACCTCCATTTCCTCGCTCACTCTCTTTGCAACACTCATCGCAGCCACCCTTCTGGGTTGCGTACAGCCAATCAGTCCGCGGTTGTGGTATCCTTCCTCGTACAAGAACTGGGCAATCTGCGTGGTTTTACCAGAGCCGGTCTCTCCAATCACCACGACAACCTGATTCTCGCCGATCACTCTCATGAGCTCGTGCTTCACCGCAAACGCAGGAAGAAACCGGCGTTGCTGCTTCAGCGTCATCGAAGTGCTGAACTCACTTGACCCTCCTCCCCCATCTTTGCCCGTCTTGAGCGCATCCATAAACGTCTTGTTCCCATCCGTTGTCTCCTCCGGCTCTTCTTTAACACCCATCACGTCTCCCAGGATCGTGCCTGCGATGCTCGCGGCATCCCGTGCCTGTTTCTGTCTCTCCCGTTTCTGTCGCCTTTCGTTTACAAGCTGCGACCCGTTTCGTGAAAATCCGTACAAGTCGCCCGTGGGATCACGCACAGCACTTATAGGTTCCCTCTGCTTGGTCAATATAGTGCGGCCATCAAGAAAGGGCGGAACGAGCCGATGTACCATGATACGAGAGCGCCCGGCATCGTCGTTCTCGTCGTCAATCTCAAGATCAAACGCAGAGTCCTGTCGCACAGCACCACTCGCACGCATGCGGTTATTTATCCACGTTGCCTCTGCCTCTTGTGCGTTTCGCCGCCGTGCAGACATCCGCTTTTGTTCAGACTGCTTGAGTCTAACCTCGCGCTCCTCATCCTGCTCGTAGTCGCCCCCAAACGGGTTCGTATCTGTATAAGTGTGTCCAAGTTCGTCGCTTGTGTACCAATCTCTGTCCACTTGTAATGCATCTTCAGGATCAGATTCCACTGCGGGCTCTATGATGTCGTCATGGTCGTCGGGGGTCCCATGCTGTTGTGGGAATCTTCCGGCCTTTATTTGGCTGATTTTGAAACGGGCCTCCTCCGACAAGCCACCTTCGACCTGGTCTCTTTCGAGTTTTGCGAGAGACGACAACAGCGACGACGCCTTGTGAGGCTTGACGGTGGTCGTAGGCAGTAAAAAAGTTCCGTCATCATCCTCCTCTTCCTTCTTGAGAGCTTTGTAATCTTCCCCACTTTCATGCTTCAAATCCACGGGGGCATATTCCTTTTTGAGTAATGGCAATCTCTGGCTGTCGTCTTCATCTTCTTGTTTGATCTTCAGCGCAGTCTCCCTCTTGATTTTCTTGAACACAACGGGTCTGGCGCTTGGTTCGTCGTCATCTATATCACCTCCAATTCCAAGATCATCATCGACACGCAGGTCCAGCGTCTTTCTCTTGAACCCGGGTCGCACATCGGGTTTATTCTGCATGTTGCGTGGCCCAACCTCTGCACATCCATAACTCAGATTGGGGAAGGCGCCTCACAGAATATCTCTTACACCTTAAACAGCTGCGCGCGATGAGCTTCCCAAGAAAGTAGTGCACTACCCATAAATAGTGCCCTACCCAATACTTGAGCCAACTTCAATTTGACTGCCGTTTTCGGCAAAGTGTAAATAGTGGATCCTGACTATTTTTTGACAGTGATACCATCTCTAAATCGTCTTACTCCGTTGCTCCAGCAATTTTGTGCCACCCTTCAGGATCACCTTTTCATTCTTCTCAGACTGCCTGTCATTTTCTGCTCCCTAATACCACCCCACTCCAGCCCAATATCAGCACGAAAACCCCCTGTAAGCTCTCCATCCGCAACCTCGCAACCTTATCACAAAAAATGACCACCAAAACGCCTCAGAAACTACCAGCGATGACTTCCTCCCCAGCGACCAAGAACTCCAGCAGCTTCGCTACGCCGATCCACCAGGACTCGCTCACATCTACGGTTGACTCCACCCTCTCCGACGACTCACCCTCGCCATCGAAAAAGTTCATCCAGCCCCTACACCCGCTTTCTAACAGCACGAAAAGCAAAGTCGTACTGAACGACAACTTCAAGCCAAAACTGGCCCAGGAGAAGCAGTACCATTCTCCTTCTGACAAGTTCTCGATATCACCCATCAGCTCAAAGCTACTCAACAATAAGAAATTTATGTTTCTGAACAAGCTCATGAACGACAAGAAGAAGTCGCAGCCAGCTAGCAAAGAGGAGGACAAGGAGAACAAGAGCGTTGGAACTCTTTCTAATTTGAAGTTCAAGCTTGAGGCTCTTAGTTTGTCGGAGGCTACGAGCTCAGAAGCCGAAGCCACAAAGTCGTGAGAAAGTAGCAGCATCTGGCTAACTTTCTCTCTCCTGTGTTGTGATCTAGTCTGGCGAGTGCTACTTTAGGCACTTTATTTGGGTTTCTTTATTTGGTCTTGTGTGTTTTTTCCTGCGGTTCATTTTTTATTGTGTGTCTTTTGTATTTTTTGTATTTTGTGCTTGGCGGTGAACAACTACTGACCTAAAAGGAGTTGCAAAACAACCATAAAGAATCAAATTCAAAAATATACAAATTTGTTACTAAACTTTCTCCTTCTCAAAAGACGGCACAACAACCTCCTCGCTGTCGCTACCTAACGCCACATCCTCTGGGTTTTCCAAGTTGGATGCTGGTCCATGGTAGTACTTGTACTTGTAGGCGTAGAAGTAGACGAGCGAGAGGATCCAAACGCCACACGTGATCACAACGGTGTAGTTCATCGTGTCCTTCTCCACCGTTGGCGCAGATGGGAACATGCAGAGGAACATCACAAAGACGACCCACAGGCAGGTGATCCAGTTGAGCGGAGTGCTCCAGCGGCCAAGGTAAAATGGACCTGGCTTGAATCTGTCTTTGCCCGACGTGAGTCTCAAAAAGATGGGCGTGCCCCATGCAAGGTAGTTACCGGCACACCCCAGTGAGAAGAGGGCATTCGAAGCGGTAGCACCAGCCAGGGTAAGACATCCAATGACGAGCCCGAGGACTCCTGCGAAATAGATCGCTCTGAGGGGAACCTTGAGCTGCTTGTTGACAACCTTGACGTACGTTGAGAATGGCAGCCCGTTATCTCTGGCAAACGCCCAGATCTGGCGCGACAGCGCAGTGAGGATCGACGCACCCATGAGCCACTGACAGCAAGCCATGAGCGCCATCATCGCCACGGCCCAGCGCTTTCCCAACGAGTCGTAGATGATCTGCGCCATTGCAAACCCGGTGTCTGTCTCCAGCACGGCCTCAACGTCTGTTGACATGCATGCCGCCGTGCAGATACAGATAAACCAGCCCACGATCCAGCACACCGTGATGGATCCGATGATGCCAATGGGGACACCGCGCGATGCGTTCTTCGCCTCCTCGGACATGTGGACACACGAGTCAAAGGCACCGATCGTCCAGATTGCAGTCATCATCGACAGCATGAATTGCCAGCCTTTGGGCCACGTTCCAAAGTTGCTGATTGTGCCAAAGATGAACTTTCCATCGTTGAACCCCTTGTTGCGTGCTGTGCCGATGGGGAGCGCAATGAAGTACAGCACGACGAGAAGAGAGTTGCACACGGTTGAGGTTGTCTGGAGGTACGAGACGTTTCTGCTCGAGAGACAGGTTGCGAGAACGTGGGAAAACATGCATGCTGCAAAGACACCATACACCTTACCAACGGTTATGTCGAAGGCCCCATCGCTGTTGATGTACACTGCAGCGAGCAGCTCCTCGGAGAAGCCATAGTTGATCGAACAGAGACCACCAACCAGTGCCATGGTGTTTGAGAGACCGATCATATAAGAAAGTGGTACTCTGATAGACACTGGAGCATAGTAATGTGTCCAGTAATACAAACCACCACTGGTGGGGATAGCTGAGCCGAGCTCGCTCATCCCGATTCCGACAAGCAGGATGAATGCACCCGACAGGAACCACGACCATACGAATCCAGCGGCGCCCGACATCAGTCCCAGGCCTGTTGTACTTGCGATCGAGGGCAGCAGGCCCATGATCGAGTACGCGATACCAAAGATCTGGAAAGTTGAAAATGTACGCTTGAGTTCCTGTTTGTATCCGATTTCGTGAAGCAAGTCGACATCTCCGCCAACGTTACGAGCATCGATTTCACGGATGACTGAGGAGGAACTTATTATGGCCTCCAGCCGAGCAGACTTGACCGGGTGTAACATGGTGACGGTTGGTAGGTGTCTAACGCTTGGAGAAGAGCCAAGGAAAAGCCAAGAACGGCGGCGAGAAGGGGTTGATATATATACAGGATTACACAGCCAGACGAAACAAAAGCACCGCACATCTCTTGCTATCTATCCCAAAAGTAAAAAAAACTGTAAGCATTTGCTGCTTTCCGAGCGTGGTTATCAGCGATAGCAAACGGTGCAGCCGGTAATGAGCCGCACGGATGGGCCCAAAAAACACAAAAGGACGCGCGCGGAAATGTCGACGAAAGGAGAAAGAGCGGAGACAACAAAAGTGGGCCAATAATCGGGCGATGCCTCGACGATAGAGTGATAACGGCCGGCCTCTGAAAGGAGAGATGAAAACAGGCTAGAGGCAATACCGCGCAAAAGAGCAATGTGATCCCGTGACACACGGCACAGCAGGCAGGGCGCCTGCCGCCGGTGACGGCATTGGCTGTGTTGAGACGTTGGTGGGTTGTGTCGCTCGACCGCCCGGCGGACTGGCAGCGGTGGTGGTGTTTATTTGTCTTCTACATGTTTTATAATATATATGTGTCTCTTGCACTGAGGTGTCCATGGCTCCTGCTGTCCACTCCCTGTGTGTCCCCCACCGGGCCATTTCTCATTTCTGACACCTGTCATCGCGCCGTTTGTCCCCACGCTGCACACGCCGGCATCGGCCAATCAGCCACATCCTCGCCCACTCGCCACTCGCCACCCGCCGCCAGAGGCTCTCGCGGGACCCGCGCGCGTAGCGACACATCGAGAACGGCCAGAAGGGCGGTCAGGTGACTCTGTTGGCTTCTCTCTCGTTAACACCAATATGGCCCTGATTAAGCTTCCACAAACTTACATCTCTGGCCACGCTGCATCTAGATCTCCCGTTTTTATGCCTCGCTGCCAACGACTTCCTCTCACCGAGTTGCCCTTTCCCACTCTCCCGCATATCGACACGCACACGATTCTAGTTCAAGAGGTACAAACTATGGATCGGGGAACATCCCACCCTTCAAGCACCGTTCAAGACAGCGTATGTCTGGCTGTGTGTGTAGGTGACTAGTGCACAACAGCAGCCACTTAGTTGGGCCACCCGCCGTCCATCATCTTTTCGTAGTTCAAGCGATATGAGCCAATACGTTACTATCCGCCGTAAAATATTTTTTGATTTGCATTTTTTTTTCAATGGTCTGGCCAACCGATCTGCCGGTGTTCAACTCCGGTACTTTCGGTAGTTGAAGAGATTGCGGAGCACCGAAACTGATTACGGATCCGCCAAGCAAGAAACTCTGAAAACCTCTTTTGGCACAAGGTAAGCTCTCTGCTTTCTATGTGAACAATCATACATGCTGAGTCATTAAGTGTATACTTATGCCTCGTTGAGTGAACCCTTTTTTATCTGTCTAAGAATATATGTGTGTGCAGCGTGTCTTACTCAATATCAATCCTCATATTTATGAACCCTAGAGACGCGTCTGACGCGCGCGCAACAACCAGCAGAACAACAACACTGAGAGACACAGAGCATTCGACACATGTCACGGTATAGCGACGAACCAGAAGCGGTGCAAACACAAACATACGATGCGCCCAGCCCGACGAGCTACATCGACCCTATGGGCCCCTCGGCGGACGACATCCTCGGTCTCACGAACGACTCCGTGCCGCTGCGCGTGACGAAGAAACGTCACGTAGTGAACGAGGACCTGCTAACGTCAGCGCGCGGGATACCAGCACTCCAGGAAATGACGCGCGGGTTCAAGTTCAGAAGCAAGCCGAAACGCTCCCATCACAACAGACACCAGCGCGGGACCGAGCTCACGCAATCACATCACTTTGACAACCTCACGCGCATCCTACATATTTATCAACTGTGGGGGCACGATATATACCCAAAGGCGCGGTTCCGGGACTTCATCCGGATGGTGGCGAGCGCGTCTGAGCGCCCGCGTGTGAAGAACCTCCGCTATAAGATCCTGGAGGATGAGTTCAACGGGATGCTGCCGCCTGAGCCTGAGCGAGAGCCTGAGCAGGCCCCCGAGCAGGCGCCCGGGCGAGGGCCGCAGTCAGTGGATTTGACAGAGCCCGTCACAGATGTGCATCTGTCAGACATGGTGGATACTCCAGCTGAAGCTGTGCCCACCACGAATGCGCTGTTTGTGGGCGACGACTACGATGACGGTGAGGAGCTGTACACTCCAGCGACAACCAGGAGTCACGCACCAGCCAGGGTCATTGACGATGACTTTGACTCTGACGATGAGCTTGATGGGCCTCTCGCGGTCTCAGCGAAACCCGCAGCAACTTCTGCAGTTCCAGCAGCAGCTCCAGCTATAGATGAGGAGTATCCCGATGTTGGCGAGACTTGGGTCGAGGCAGAGGACGAAGACGAAATGGCCATCATGCGCGAGATGGGCATGTAACAGACAATAACCAAACCAAAAATGTAGATTGGGCAAATAAATACGTGGAAAATAAATAATGTAAAGATGATGATAATAAATAGAACCTCATGGCTTGACAATACCACGTCCCTCACCAAGATCCTCAACCGTGTGCGACAAGGGACGACGGTACACAACGTCCCAGAACCCCTGCCTCTCCTCGCTGACGACTCTCGAGTCCTCCTGGTCGTGGATCTTCCCCTCGGCGCGCATCTGCCTGTACGAGTTCTCATGCAGCGAGAACCCGCCGGCCCAGCCCAGCAAGCCATAAACGAGGCCAATCCCAACGGCCGCGCCGAGATTGCGCCCCAGCGCCGCCTTCGGCCTGATGATCGACAGACCCACGAGCGACCCAACACCCGCGGACGCCAGCTCGCCCACGGCGGTCTGCTTCTCGTAGTAGTTCGCAGCGGAGAACGAGAGGAACGCAAACGTCGCGGCGCCAATGGGCGCGCCCACGAGCTGCGCGCGCGTGAGGTCAAACATGTTGAGGTACCGCGCGAGACCGGGGCGCGAGGAGCCCTTGCGCCGCTGCAGGATGCGACGCAGCTGCAGGCCCGTAAGGAGGACGCCGGACGCAACGAGAATGCGCACCGACTCCGTCACTGTGTCTATTGGCTGGTACGTCTCGCTGGGGCCAACTTCGTGCTGGGGCCAGAAAGGGCGCGGCAGCTTCAGCTTGTCGGGCTTTTGTTCCGTGGGTTGCTCCGACATTGTGTGCAATTGGGATGTATAAGTGGTGTGTGCTCTCTCTTGCGCTATGCTTCCCTTGGTGCTGATGATTGATGGGATCTTGTGTTACAGGCCAATAGAATCGGGATGGGATGTCAGGGCATAAGCGTCGCGGCGGTTGTGCCGATTATTCTGAAAACAAAACAAAGGTCGTGCGGGACGCACAACAGAGTAAGTGAAGTACAAGCGGGTAACTTATATTTGTGGTCAGTCTAGATGCAAAAAAAATAAACGTAGATAAGTATATTGAGCAAGAAAATAAAGCAAAGCGTCCATGTTCCAGATATGGTACGCATGCGCATGTTGGGTCACATCTGATAACTCCTGTTCCCAAAGTCGTGGTAATGCTGCTGCTGCTGCTGTTGGTGCTGCTGGTGCTGTATATGCGGCTGCGACAGGTCCTCCATCCCATCCGGCACCAGTCCAAGCGAATCCTCAATACTCGCCATGCTTGCAACACTTTGGAACCCGCCATGGTGTCCCTGCTGTCTCCCCTGCTCAAACGACATCATTTCCGCAGCAGTTACTGCGTACTGGTGCGTATCAAGCAGGACATTCGTCCCCGTATAAAAGCTTTGCGGCACCCTTTCATCCTCGAGCTCGAGCAGCTGGTTCATCTGCTGCATGAGCCTCTGCTCCTCCTGTCCGTCGATTTCCTGCTGCAGGCTCGGACCAAGCCCAGATGGGCCGTGCGGAGCGTGCTGGACAATCGCGATATTCGGCAAACTAGAGTGCGCGTACCCGAACGGCAAAGCCGACACACTGCCTCCCAAATCCTGGTTCGTGAGCACTGGTGCAGACATGTGATGAGAGAACTGTGGCCGCGCGCCACCACCACCACCACCACCACCGTATCCGGCGTAGTCTTCCCGCAGCATCATCGCGGGCTGGAAGAAGGGCTGCGTCGTCGGTGCAAGCACCTGATGTGGATTCAGTGGAACGGTGTTCTCCCACGGCATCTGAGGCGGAACGGGTGTGTTGTACGTCCACTGCCCTGGCGCCGAGTACGGTGGTGGGCCAGGGATGAACGGCACTGTTCCCTGTAGGCCAATCGATCCATAGTTATTGTGTCCTCCTAATCCGTACCGCGCAGCGGGGCTCAGTGCTGATGATGCCGAAATGCCGGTGGGGTCGGTCGCTGCGCGTCCCGCTTTGGGCCGCATCGTATCCCCCCTGGGTTGCGGGACCTGTTGATCGAGCGACGACTTGGCCGATGCTTCCTCGAGGTGCTTTGCAAGCAGGAGGGAAAAGCTCAGCTTTGCATCGACGTCCAACCCGGGTGTCCGTGCTGGTTTCACGGCGGGGCCGTGCTGGTCCGGGTCGCGGTGGCTCAGCACCTCGTTCCGTGCGGTCCGCTGCTGCTTGTCGTAGACCGTCACCACGAGCGGCGGCTGCGTGAACATGCGGTGGTAGATCTCCTTCTTCATGACGGGCGTGCTCATCGAGTTCTCCATCGTTATGGCATGCAAGAAATGCACAAACGTCTGGACAACGAGCTTGAGGTTGTCGGTGCGCTCGCGCGTCCCCGAGTGCGGGAGGATGCCGTCCGCATCAAGGAGCTGGAACACGAGCGTCGACACGTAGAACTCGTCGTAGAGTTTGCTCGGCTCCTGCGTTGTTGCGCCCATGTACGAGTCGCTGAAGTCCAGGTGTGCGTTCAGGTCCTGCCCGCGGGCCTCGAGCTCGGCCGCCTCGAGCTCCACCAGCAGCTTGACGGTACTGTTGCTGCGCAGCAGCTTGTACAGGTCCTTGCACAGCAGGACCAGCGACCAGTCGCTGAGGAACGCCTGGCTGATGAAGGAGTCCTTCAGTCCGCTGAGCCCGAGGAGCTTCCCCAGACGCACGCACGACCGCAGGTTCTCAACGAGCTTTGCGTACACGTCTGCTGTTTCTGCTGTTGATGTCGATGGCTTTGCAGCGGCCCCAGCAGCAGCGCCGGAGGTGGACACAAGCTCCTGCACAAGGAGCGAGTTGACGAGCACGTGGTACATGAGACACGGGATCAGTGACTCCGGTGGGAAATCGCTCTTGAAAGGCTCGCTTTCCGGAGCAGACACATGCGGCCAGTTCTCCACTTCCACAACCGGTCTCAGGTCCGACGGGATCGCATTGTACACCGTGTGGCACGTCTGCAGGAGCTTCCCGCGCACGGCGTCGAACTGATGGTATCCGTGCAGCACGTCCGAGAGAATGACCGAGAGTCGGCACGTTGCGATGGTGACCGGCAGCATGTTGACGCGTTTCGACATGGGCGCCCCGGGCCCGTCTGCGAAGCTGAACACATCCAGCGCGCTCGGCTGCATGTCCGTGGGCGGGATTGGCGGCACAAAGGGGAAGTTCGGCACTTTGTTCGTGGCGCTCGCGACGAGCTTGTCCCACACGAAGCACGACCACAGCAGCCTGTTCAGCGTGAGCGTTGTCTTGTCGGTGCTGCTGTTGAAGTACTCAAACACCTCGATCGCGGTCCTGCTCGCGATGCAGCTGAAGAACCACGACCGCGTGATGGACCCGTTGGTGAACACGTCCATCATCGAGTGCATGAGGTATGCGTGCGCGAGCCCCGGGGACGGCGGCTCGAAAAGCGCATGCGACAGCAGCGTCGTGGCTCTGTATCTCAGGTACGTAAAGTCGCTCGTGTCGTTGCCCTTGGCGCCCGTGGCGTCGTACGGGCACTTGTTCCTCCCGTCGTTGCTTTCTAGTTGTCCGTGCGTCCGCTTGTCCGGTACCCGCGGGACAGCTAGCGTGGCTGCAAAGTCCTTGTTGTTGTTGTTGTCAAATGCTGGTTTGCGTGGAGACACGCGAGGCCCGTGCGCCACGGGACACCGTGGTGACACCTCCGAGTGGGTCGACGAGGAGCTAGGGCTCGCATCAGGAGACGGCGGGGCACGCTGCCCGTGCGGAAAGGGGCAGACGGCAGCGCTGCTTTTATCCTGTGGACTAGCGCTTTTAGAGCGCTTGGCACGAGACGACTCCTCCGGTTCATGTGGCTGTTTCGTGTTGTGGTGAGGGGCAGCCGCTGCGCCTGCGCCCGGGATCGACTTCACCATGTTTGAGTATGCCAGAAGCACCCATGCGAGTGCGGGCGAGAGAGTCCCGTAGTTCGCCAGTGGACTCGGCTTCTTTTCCTGTTTCACAGAAGCCTCGCGGGCACTGGTTGCGAACGTGCAGCCAACATCCATGTTTTTCTTCTCGGCTGCTTTGAGCAACGGCTCACATCCAGCAAAGAAGGACATCAGGTGTTTAGGCACAAACAGCGGGAACCCGTGCTTGACGAGCTCCTCACCCATCGTGTTCAGATTCTGAAGAGACTGGATTGACTGCTCGAAGGTGTTCTCGGTGGTTAGCGTCACGGTGTCGCCGTTGCCCGCGTCGATCTTCAACGACCTCCTGAACACCTCGACGCGGAAGCTGTCCGGGGCCAATGTCTTGAGGGGCTGCGTGAGGTATCCCACATGCTTGATCGTCTGTACCAGCTGGTCAAATTCAATGGTTGACGAGGTGAAATCGGGGAAACTCTCAGCCAGGGATGTCCTGAATATGGCTTCGTAGTTTCCCTGAGGTACGAGGTTTCGAGGGAGGTCATTGTCTCCACGGACGGACTCAAACCTACGAGTTGAAAGTTCCGCTACCCTCGAAGAAAAGAAATCCACTTGCTTCTGCAGATGCCGGACGTAGGAAATGGAGGCTGACTTATCGTAGACGCATTTGTCCCTGCTGAACTTGCAAGCTGAGCACACCGGGTACTGACCATCGCATTTGGCCTAGTGTTGAGTTATCCAGAGTTAGTACCGGCAAAAGTAAAGAACAGGTGATTCAAAAAAATATAGTTACCTTTTTCTTTCGACATGCCGAGCACGTCAGCTTGTGGAATCTGCGCTCGTGAGGGTCTGTAGTTGTCTGTTGGGCATTAGAGCCATCAACTTCAAAGGTAGAGGGAAGCATGACGTCTTAAACATGCACACGTGCGCATAAACAATAGCAGTAGCAGAGGATGACAATGTTAAGCTCCAAGAGTGGTTGGAGAACGAAGTTCCGGGATCAACAGATATGGGCTTGGACTCAAATAGCGGGCCACGAGATCAAAAGTAGATCGCTTGGTTTGGGGGGAGATCAAATGCCGGGCGGTGAAGCAGTGGGGTTCCGCAGGAGAGCTGAGCTATGGCAAAGTGTATCGTGTGCGGAAGATGGAAGTAAGTCTGTGAGTGTCAGGTCAGCGGTGACACGATCAGCTAGGGCAAAGTAAGTTGAAAAATCAGGCACAGCGTCAGGTTCTTGGGGACGTGTGTATTGCCTCTCTCGGTGTTCCCTCTCTATTCAAGCTGGGGGTGATGGGGGGGCCAAAGGAGAGGATGTGGTTGTGGCACACAGAACCACGAAAACCCACGCTCAACGGATGGGACTCCGTGGTGTATATATATAGAGATATTGCTCACTGGTTGACAATTACCAAATGACCATGTGCACCAGTCCAGTGCAAACTTTTTTTACCGTCAATCATCATGATGGACGCGAGGGTCAAATCGAGAGAGAAATGGATAGGGAGGGCGGCGCGGATGGGAGGTGTCTGCCCAGACACCCGCCGTATCCGGGCGACAGCGTGTGATGTGTGCAGCCTGTACCGGGGACGGGGCCCGGTGCCGGGGCTGGAGGAGCAGGGTTGTTGTTTTTTTTGTTTTTTTGTTTTGTGGTTATCTTTATCTCTTGATTCATTTGTTCCTGGAATAGAGGCATGTGTAGGTCATTCTTCTTCTTCGTCTGTTCCTCTGTCCACCGCGCCAATCGTGCAAGGACGGGCCATGGGTGGTGGTGGTGGTCCTCTCCGTCCCCGGCTATAACCTGATCCTTCTCTGCACACACACCAATCGTCTTTGTTGTGAGAAGGGGGGACAGGGGTTGCAGGGTGCGGCTCTGCCTGTGTACCTTGAATTGAACCGACTGGCCACATGGCCAAGCATAAGGGCAAAGTGTGGTTCTCATGGTTCGACCGACAGCACACACAATCTACAAGACGTGCGGCATTCTCCGCACACAACATGAATATGATCAAATCAGTGCATGTAAAAGTTTATAGCCGATCGCACAATTCTTTCTCAAGCATGGAATCGCGTCTTGCCGGCCTTCTCCTACATCAGTCGTTTCGTACCTTCCAAAAAAATTTTACGTCGATCGCTCCTATCTCTGTTTTTCGACTGTTTTTTTTTTCATTTTTTTTTCACTCTTTATCTCTTGATCCAGCGGCCCTGTAGTACCCGGACCCCACTAGTGCTGATATCTCCGACGCTTCTTCGCGTCGTGATCGGTGGACAAAATTGGTGGCTGCTCGATGCAGTGCTCGCCCGACTTTATGGCCCCATATAGGGGGGCATATGCATACGTGTTTCGCCTATATCTGCTATTTTCTCGTCGCTGTTTGTGGTGGTGGCAGATCCGAGCCATTAAAAGCAGGGCGTGCGGGACTCCAGATGGGCTCGCTGGGACAATGGGCGGCGCACGGGCGCAGAGCATCTCCTGCCGCTGTCACGTTGGCGCTGTGTGCTGGCCGGTGGCTGTCTCATATTCCGTGCTACGGCCGTGGTGGGGTATTTGTCTCTTTGTGTGTGTACTTTGTGTCACTGTGTAACACGCTGTTGTATACTATGCGTACTGGATTATATACGTGGATGCTGTGTTGTGCGCAGGCACGACCAACTTGAACACGGCCATTTCCGCAACGTGTACTCGTCTAAACGAGGTCTCTCCTCCGTCATACGACAGCTCTGCGCCTCGTGTCATAATAATCCTTGAGGATATTAACTAGGCACCATGCATCTCGTCTGTGGGAAGAGCACGCCCGCAACGACTAGGCTGCAACAACACTCGCATAACCACAGAGCGCAGATTCCAAACAGGAGTCCGTTCCGCCCGGAAATCTTCCTCGTTCGCGAAACGTAAACAAAAGAGAGGCCCATGCCGTTTCGGCAAGGGGCTAACCCTCGCAAAGCATCGTGTAGATCACCTGAGAAGACGCATGCATGTGCCCTCTTTTCCTCCAATGTTCATCCAGTCACTAAGCATTTGTGCACGCATCCTGCAGGTTAATGGCCAATTTCGCAGAAGGGCTGAAAGGGGGGTGGAGAACGGACAAATTGGCCGGTGGAAAAGTTTTGCGGTTCTTCCGCGGTGCCTCTGCATCTTTTTTTTCCTCCTCGGTAAACGAGAAAATCGGCCATCACGAGAGCAGGGGGGACCAAAGTCTCCCATATTCCATGCTGCGAGTGCATGCTGGGCACTTTCGTGGAAGGTGCTCGGGTAAATCTGGCGGAGAGCAAATGTAGGCCATGTGCACAGGTTGTCATATTTCTCCATGAATATGGTGCCACCGGTGGTTGGGTTCAGCGATCAAACAACACCTTCGATGCTACGGAGTGGCTGTGGTTCTCTGTCTGTGTGTCAGAGTGAATTGACATCAATAATAGAGTTGTAAGGAGCGTAACCCCCTTTAGGTGCATTTGTTTACATTCCAGCAGGATCTGCGCGTGCCGGTCTGTTCTCCAAGAGAAAATTGCATCATTTTTTCCTTCCAGCGATCGTCGGTGCAGCTCTGGTCGCCTTCTAGAAAACGATGACGCTGCACTCCTTATTCAGGGCTGTGCAGAGGGGACCTCTGTTTTCGGGAGTCTGTGTTTTTTTGTTTTTTTGCAGAGTTTGCATTTTGTGGGGAGTGGGTGATGTGTGGTTGGAGGGAGAGCGAATCGTGGTGTTTTCTGTCGTTTGTCGGTGATGCTGTTGATTGGGCTATCTATTCGTGAGTTGACGCAATTTCAATTGCAATTTCAATTGTGCCCATTCATATGGTGGTCATGGGCTCTCGCTTTTGGCCGGTCCCAAAAGAGCTAGATCCCCTGTCTCTATCGTCCCGTCCATTGTACCGGGTACAATCTTTTAGCCGTGCACACTACAAGAGCACGAACTTGTTCCGTTGCTCGGTGTTCTTTTCATCCGACAGCAGTGATGAATCAGCTCTGCCAACCCTAGCTTGCAATATTGTGCCGTACATCTTAGAACGTGTGACTAAAGTTTGAGTCACTGGGTAACTAGTCTGCCTCATTGGCCTCTCTTAGTGGTTACTTCTCTCCATCTGATGATGCTGTTCTTACACTCCATTCTATAATATTTTCTTTATCCCCTTTTATTTACAATATGAGAAAAAATTGAAAATTTCAGCCTTATGTATCTTTCTTTTGCTTTCCGTTCCATTGCGATTACAAATCTTTAATACAGAAATATTTCAATCCTGAAGGGCAAAATACAAGAAATTGCTTTAAATGTTTATAGACAAAATATGTTTAGATGAATTCTCAGACAAGTTGGTGATGCTTTATTTGTCTAGCTTGGTCGCTTCAAATCATATATTGACTCACGCATGGCTTAGGCGAGCAAAGACTCACTACGAAGACCTCTCCACAGGAAACATACATGTATATAAAAACACCACCACAAACTCTGTCTATCCAAGATACTATTAGCACAGAGTCCAAGCCATTGACACCACCATAACCCAACACTCAACAACGAATGCGATCAACACCCTTTCCAATTTAACCAAAACGGACACAGGGCCCTCCCAATTAGCGCGCGCACGCCCGCGATCGCCCTTCTACAATTTCTGCCGCTCGAAAGTAAACACAATAAGCAACAAGTGGTGAACCGGAAGACCCGGACATTACTAATAACCGAGCATATTCTGACTACTCCACACTTTGTCACCAGATACACATCCTCGCCCATAGTAATATTTGGTCAGGTTAACTAATTGAGCACTGGATAGACCAATATTTAGACACTCGGTGAACCCGCCGCCGCCAGCACAAACATTTGTCACATTCCCTTCTTCCCTCCTTCCCCCTTTACACGACGGGAACGACAATCCACAGAGTCACAAAAGGTGCCACCACACACACACATACACATACCTCGGAGCGCCATGATTGTGACATCGCATGTTCTATCGTTGGCAGTTGTGCTGACGATCATAGTTTATAACCTTGCTTCGCTGAACCAAAGCGAGTCTAATGCAAATGCCGCTGTGCCGCTAACTTCGCTACTACATCTCTCCAACACAGATGAAATAGAAGCTAGACAACAACTACATTCAAAATTCCCAAATTTTCATGACCAGCTGCGGCCGATAAAATTGGGACAGCTCAATTTCCTACACACCACGGATACCCACGGGTGGTATGCAGGCCACCTCAACCAAAGGCAGTACTCCTCGGATTGGGGGGACTTTATCTCTTTTGTAACGCATATGAGAAATATCACAGCAGACGCAGGAACGGATTTGCTGCTTGTGGATACGGGCGACAAGCACGACGGAAACGGACTGTGCGATTTGACGAGCCCAAATGGAGAGCTTTCAAATAGGATCTTCATGCACCAGGACTATGACCTCGTGACGGTAGGGAACCACGAGTTGTATCTTGAAGACGTGAGCAAGCTGGAATACGAGACGGTGGTGCCTCACTTCGGAGAGCGGTTCGTCTCTACGAACGTGGAGTACCTCAACGATGACAACGAGTGGGTCATTTTCGGACACGATCGGTATAGGCTATTCACCACTCCCAACCAGGGCCTGAAGGTGTTCAGTCTGGCTTTCATGTTTGACTTTGCAGGGGGCAACAGGCGGGTGCGGGTGTCGCCGATTGCAGAGGTGATCAAGCAAGAGTGGCTGATCGAATTGTTGAGCCGCGTCGCTAGCGAAGAGTCAGTTGACGTGATTGTCATCTTTGGCCACTTGCCAGTGACGCACCAGTGGAAGGAGACATATGCATTGCACAATTTCATAAGGGGGTTCTTCCCAATGACTGTGATCCAGTACTTTGGTGGGCACTCGCATATCAGAGACTTTGTCCAGATTGACGATTTGGCAACGGGGCTTCAGAGTGGGAGGTACTGCGAGACAGTTGGGTTTGTGTCACTGGACAATTTGGAGGATGCTCAGAGGAAACCGCTCCTTAGAGGAGTTGGCGGATCCCAGAGGTTGTTGAGCACATCGGGCTGGGCGCAGACTAATGTTGACAGGCGGTACATCGATCACAACCTGCATTCTCTGATGTACCACTCGAACAAGTCAACAATCAATGATTTCAACACTGTTGATGGACTTCGAGTTTCAGATGAGATTTGTGACATGGGCAAGGAACTCGATCTGGTTGAGTCCTATGGCAATGTTAGAAAGAACTACTACCTCGAGGCGACTGCATATCCCAGCGATAACAGTTTGCTCAGTCTGCTCGAGGACAGTGTGCTCGTGCGGCTCGAGCCCAAGTTGAAGGAGGAGGACTATCAGGACTTGAAGACCAATAACTCAAGAATCGTCCTGGTGAATACTGGATCCATAAGGTATGATCTCTACAAGGGGGTCTTTACCAAGAACTCTCAGTACATCATCTCACCCTTCAAAAATAAGTGGAAGGTTATTACTGCTGTTCCCCGGTCAATTGCCATGCAGCTCGCGCCCATCCTGAACAACCAGTCATATATCCTGTCACAGTTTGAGAGAGTGCTCGAAGACGACGTTGCAGCAGAGACTGTCGCTACAGACGTGCCGGATTTTCGCAGGTTGTTATCACCTTATCACCAGGCGCTATTCTTCAAGTCGTATATTGACGAGATGAGGATTGAAATAGAGATGGTGCGCGGTAAGGCCCAAGGCCAACAGCCGTTCCTACCCTCTCAGGACCAAAAGGTTCTCAATAGTCTGTTGGACTACTTTAAGTGGAGCAAACTGTCGTACGGTTACGTTACAAAGGACGACTTTGGATCAGAGGGTGACGATACGGTGCACAAGGCGTTGCCTTACTTCCCCGTTCCCAACGTGATCCAGTCGTATGAGAAGTACTACAACTCAACGGTGGGGTACTTGCTCGACGTGATTAAACCATGGGATGCCGAAGAGGAGGAACTGATTGACGTTGTTTATTATGACTTTATCGAGCCCTACATTTTGTTCGCACTACGACATGCGCTGGCTGATGAACAGGGTGCGAGGGCCCCAGGCATTGACACTCCCGACTACACCAAGTACGTGAACCGCATCCGCATGTACAATGACTACACGGACGATTTTAACGTTGGTGAGCTGCTAAAGGGGCACGTGATGCAGAGCTGGAAATAGAAGAAGGCTCTAAATCCATACATAAACTTAATTTAATGAAAATAATTACAACCTTGTTTCGCGCTTCTCAAATTATGTAATAGCGCGCGCGCTATCTGCACGTGATCAGAAACACCCGTGCACCGCTTTGCCAATGAGGGGTGACCGCGACTTCCCAAAACGGCAGCCCTTTTCTACAGCACGTGCCCAGCCCTCTTTTTTTCACCGACCCAGAGCTCGCAACGCCCTCAACCACTGGGGCAGGTTACCCAGCAGAGCGAGGGCCAGTGCGCCCTGCGAAGCTCTGCGCTGTGGTGCGCACTAGGCACCACCATTTCACTTTTTTGTCAATCGGCTCTTTTACACCACGTCTTGTATATCTTAGCAGAATCGACATTACAAAAATGGCTAGAGGACCGTATGTATAGATATACACTGGAAACCCACCTTTTGCTACAGCTGCCGGAGAAGGCATGTGTGAGATTGCCCACGGAAGAGTGATGGGTACAGCGAAGACAGATGAACATTTTCGCTTTGGCAAGGAAGCATGCTGTTTGATCAGCCAACATATGAAAGAAATTCCATTATGCTTCTGAGCTAGACATCTGTTTTGAACGGGTTTCGAGCCGGCGCGGTTATTGAACAGCTGGTGCTGATGCAAAGCTGAAATGAAACATTTTTTTCAGCTGACTAGGCTTGATCCATCAGACGAGGCTAGGGCCGACCAGGAATCACACACTCTCTCGCATCCACTCTACTGAAGCACGCTGCGGTTTTCTTTCTTTTCCCCAACGCCTGAAAGCAACGGTATACTAACTTTTCATCTCTTTTCAACAGAAAGAAGCATCTCAAGCGTCTCGCAGCTCCATCCCACTGGATGCTGGACAAGCTGTCCGGTACTTATGCACCAAGACCATCCCCAGGTCCACACAAGCTGCGTGAGTCCCTGCCTCTGGTTATCTTTCTCAGAAACCGTCTTAAGTATGCCTTGAACGGTCGTGAGGTTAAGGCCATTCTCATGCAGAGACACGTCAAGGTTGACGGTAAGGTGAGAACCGACACCACTTACCCAACCGGTTTCATGGATGTCATTTCTCTCGAGGCCACCAACGAGAACTTTAGACTCGTGTACGACGTCAAGGGTAGATTCACCGTTCACAGAATCACCGCTGAGGAGGCGGAGTACAAGCTCGGTAAGGTTAAGAGAGTTCAGCTCGGTAAGAAGGGTATCCCATATGCCGTCACCCACGACGGTAGAACGCTGAGATACCCAGACCCAGCGATCAAGGTGAATGACACCGTTAAGATTGACTTGGCTACCGGTAAGATTACCGACTTCATCAAGTTTGACACTGGTAAGCTCGTTATGGTTACCGGTGGTCGTAACTTGGGTAGAGTTGGTGTGATCACCCACCGTGAGAAGCACGAGGGTGGTTTCGACTTGGTTCACATCAAGGACGCTTTGGAGAACACCTTTGTGACCAGATTGGGTAACGTTTTCGTCATTGGCGAGGCTGGTAAGCCATACGTTTCTCTGCCAAAGGGCAAGGGTATCAAGCACTCTATTGCCGAGGAGCGTGACAGAAGACGTGCTCAGCAGGGTTTGTAAAATTTGCCGGATTAATGATATTTTGTTAATTCTGTTATTCTTTAGTTAATCATTTACAAACTTGTTTTGATCTGGGTGTGTTGTTTTGATCGCACTCTCCACCTCCATAGTTAGTGTGTCTTACGAGAAAAAGAAGATAGCCATGAAAGTGAAAAGAAAAACTTACATATATACATCTAGGTGTATGTATACTGACTGATATTATATCTACAAGACAAAAGTTTCGACTACCTCCGTTTTCAGATCCCTTTCTTCGCCCTTCTCATTTCTTGAAGGGATACTCAACATCTTCATCCTTTCTCTTCCAAATCTTCTTCTTCTTCTTGGTTGGAACATGCTCAACGAATATGTTCTCGCAATACTGCTTCTTGAACTTTCTGATAAACCTAGGGTCCCACAGCTCAGAAGCAATCCCCAAATCTTTGCAGCATCTCATTAACGCGTTACTCTTACAACCCTCAGTTGCTGTAGGTATACCCTTATCGCCAAAAAACTGCTGTTCTCCACGGGCAATCGACACCAAACGTTGTCCCACGATGAGAGCATACTCGCGGGATATGAGTCCACCCAAACCCATCTTGTAGACCACCGTTTCCGACCTAGGGGCAAGCCCCCACCCACCGGCCCCAAACGCCTTGTTCAGCACACGCCGATACTTGATCTCAGGAAAGTACAGCAGTCCATCCGGAGTGATCTCCACGTCCTCAGCCACTATGTCCCTCGACAGGATCTCCTGGGACTCCTTCGGGAACGCCTCCGTGCCCAATCCATGGAACGAAGTGGACCAGTTGATTAACGAGTTGTTCGAAGACCCAGCCGGCGGCCTGTCATCCAGCACACCGCTGAATATCTGAGAAATGGAGCTGGGCACTCCTTGCGGCGCAGCGGACTCGGGAGCCGCTGCTGCTTTAACCTTGGCTTCGGGAGCGGCAGCCGTTGGTGGTCTCGCGGGGACAGCGCTCGAAGGGGGCGCTGACCGTTGCTGCTGGTCAGCTCCAAACGCCTCGGACATAACACCCCAGTCCGTGTACCGTCTGCGCAGCACCGGAGCACCGGCACGCACACGTAAACCAGAACGCAGAAACATGTCGCTGGTGAATGTATTGCAATGGATGAAGATAATATGCGGCTTTCTCCCTTGTGCTTCTTGTCTGTGGACCCGCCTCGCCTCAAAGACGCGTGCGCGTCAATTGACACGCGAAAAGTGTGGCAGCCGAGATGGGGCACCTCCACCACCGTGTCATTTCAAGATCTGGCGCATTCTCCAGGCGTGCTGTAAAAAAGAGAAACCACGGACAGCCCTCAGTACTATATTCGCGTTTAGGCAGATGGGCACGATCAAGGTAAAGGGTGCGAGATCCTCGAAGAGCGCGGGCTCGGAGTCTGTGCCTCTGGAAGAGATTGTTTCGTCGTCGGTGGTTACCCCAAACTCAAGAATCGCCTCGAAGGATGAAAAGTGGTACAAGCTCACGTCTGTGCTGCTCACTATGATTGCGTTTGCAACGAGGTTTTACGCGATCCACTATCCGAATGAGGTTGTGTTTGACGAGGTGCATTTTGGCAAATTTGCCAGCTATTACATTCAGAGAACATACTTTTTTGACCTGCATCCGCCATTTGCAAAGTTGCTCATTGCGGCCGTGGGCTACATCATTGGATTCAAAGGAAATTTCAAGTTCGACAATATCGGAGACAGCTACATTGACTATGCGGTTCCTTATATCCCACTGAGGGCCTTGTCGGCGGTTTTGGGGACTTTGACCATCCCAGTGATGTTTGCAACGATGAAAGAATGCGGATACAGCATTCCTGCGTGCGTGTTTGCAGCTTCCCTTGTGCTTTTTGATAACGCTCACGTTGCTGAAACGAGGCTCATCTTGCTTGATGCAACGCTGATCCTGTCAGTTGCAGTCTCGGTGCTCTGCTACGTCAAATTTACAAAGCAAAGAGCGTCGCCCTTTTCCAGAGAATGGTGGAAATGGCTTGTTTTGACCGGTGTGGCGCTGTCATGTGTCATATCGACCAAATACGTGGGTGTGTTCACATTCCTCACGATTGGAACTGCCGTTTTATTTGATCTGTGGCAATTGCTCGACGTGAAGAAGGGACTCAGCATGCAACTTTTCTTTAGACATTTCGTGGCTAGACTGTTATCTCTCGTCGTTCTTCCCTTCATCATCTATCTCTCGTGGTTCTATATTCATTTTGCGATCCTCACCAAGTCAGGTACAGGAGATGCATTTATGTCGCCGGACTTTCAAGAGACATTGGGTGATTCCCCTCTGGCCAGAGAGGCAAGACAGGTGAATTACCACGATGTGATTACCATCAGGCACAAGGACACTGGTTGTTTGTTACACTCCCACCCCTTCAACTACCCCTTGCGCTATGACGACGGCAGAGTCTCGTCTCAGGGCCAGCAGGTGACTTGTTACCACGTGGCTGAGAGTAACAATCACTGGGAGGTATTGCCTGCCTCTCCGTTCCCTGAGGGTCAGCAGACCGGTAAGGCAGTGCTTCAGGGCGATGTCGTCAGGCTGAGACATGTGGTGACTAACGGATACCTTCTGACTCATGACGTCGCGTCTCCTTTGTTCCCCACAAACGAGGAGTTCATCGTGATCGACCTTGAGAATGGTGATGGTCCGCGGTTCAACGATACCTTGTTCCGGTTGGATCCATTTGACAAGAGGAAGTCGAGTGTCTTGCAGACTAAGGCGTCGTATGTCAAGTTTTTCCACGTTCCAACAGTGGTCACCATGTGGACGCATAACGACCAGATGCTTCCGGAGTGGGGGTTCAACCAGCAGGAGGTGAACGGTAACAAGCAGGTGGCAACCAATGACAACTTGTGGTCTATTGACGAGATCATCGGGCTCAACGACTCGAGACTCCAGTATATTCCAAAGGCCGTCAAGACGCTTCCTTTCCTTACGAAGTGGTGGGAACTTCAGAAGGCGATGTTTGAGCACAACAACAAGTTGACTAGTGAGCACCCCTTTGCCTCTGACCCGGAGACTTGGCCGCTCTCTCTCAGTGGTGTTTCGTTCTGGACCAAGAGCGACACCAAGGAGCAGGTTTATTTCATTGGTAACATTATCGGTTGGTGGATCGAGTGCGCCTTCATCACTTGCTATCTTGGACTGTTGCTTGCTGACCAACTGTCTAGGAGACGTGACGTTTTCATCTTGAACGACAAGGCCAGGTCAAGACTTTACAACAACCTCGGCTTTTTTTTTGTCGGTTGGCTTTGTCACTACTTTCCGTTTTTCCTGATGAACAGACAAAAGTTCTTGCACCATTACCTACCAGCACACCTGATTGCGGCGCTGTTCTCAGGCGGTCTTCTCGAGTTTGTCTTTTCGGACAACAGAGCTGATCCGCTCAAGTCGCCGTCCGAGCTTGCACTAGAGAAGAAGGAGGGCAAGAACAAGAACTCAATTGCGTGGTTGCCGTACGGCAGTACCATGATAATGCTGCTGAGCATCATCATCTGGGGGTTCCTGTTCTTTGCACCATTGACGTACGGAAACGTACCACTGAGCCCGGAGCAGGTTGTCCAGAGGCAGTGGCTGGAAATCAAGCTACATTTTGCAAAATAGGATAATGAACTTAGGATGCGCATATAGATAAACATCATCTCACACTCTTTCAAACAGACAACTTTTGCCCCTCCCCGCCGAATCATCGCGTGGGAAATGGAAGCACCCGGTGCATCTTGGTTATTATCGAAATGTAGTCTGGCTCGCTTTCTGCAGTGATGTAACCGTGGCGCATCAAAAAGTCAATAATAGCGCCAGCGCAGTTTGGTTTGAACTCCCCGTTATGCAGTCTCTCAACAACCTCGCTCATATCCATCAGCCTGAAATCCTCAGCCTCGTGATCCACAGGGTAAGGTTTGGTTCCTTCCTCCATTTCTAGGTCATACATGTATTGCACCTCTGGCTGTAAAAGTCCCCTTTCCGAGTCGTACACAGCTTCATGCTGGTAGAAATACGAGATCGCACCGACAGCCTTCAGTCGCCTCGTCACGTACTCTTCCTCCAACCCAGCTTCCTCGTAACACTCCTTGACGCAAGTAGTGAATGGTCCGTAGGGGTACCCAAGGCCACCAGCCACGGTGTTGTCCAACATTCCAGGATACGTCGGCTTGGTGGCCGAGCGCCGCGGCACCCAAATCTTGAGCTTGCCCGAGCTCGACTTTGCGGGCGGGATGAACCCCACAATATGGACCCCATACATGACGATGCCAAGAAGGGGCGCAAATGCGCGCTCCAGGCGCATGTACTCCTTTTTGTCCGCGTCGTAAACCACGTACAGCTCGCTGCGCCAGCCATCGAGAGTGTAGAACAGTTTGGCATCGCGCCACTCCTCGGCAATCGAGGCAAATGCAAAGCTCCGCTTGTCCACTGTTTCCAGGGACGCGTCGATAGTCAAAGTCCGAGCCTCGGAGTCAACGGTCACCACGTCCGTGTACTGTGCCAGCTTTTCCGCGACGGGAGTAACGAGATATCCCAGCCGCGTGAGCCCGTCGTGGGCCACCAGCGTAAACACTGAGTCAGCCAAGGTCTTGTGCTGTGCCTCGTGCGGATACGGCACGACGTCCACGATGCTCACAAGGTCTAAAAGAGATTTCCGTGCCATTGTTAGTTCTTGTTCTGTTGTTCGCTCCTGCGAAAGGGGAACGTGGTGATGTGGAAGGGCCCAACCAGTTTTGGGCTGTGAACGATCCCATCGCGATGGGGAAGAGCACCTCTGCGTCCCGAATCTATTATTTTTTTTTCTGGGTTTGTTTTTTTTGTTTTAGCAAGCTTTCAAACACACTGATTACTCTGCTAATAGACGGCTATGCCACCGGGATCCTCGAGGAGCTTGATCCGCTCTCTCGAGCAGCTTTTTGCGTCGGAAGGCGCCATTGAGACGCTGCCTCCACCCGTACTGGATAACGTCAGAGACTACATTGAAAAGCACAAGACGTACGACTCGCTCAATAACAACAAGCTGAACGATGAACTTTTCCACGTGTTCAAAACGTTTGTGGTGAACGATTCCGAGAAAGAGCCTGGATTTCTCGAGGTGCTCACGTTTTTGTGTCCGTGCATCATCGAGACACAAGAGCTCATGATGTGGGTGGAGAAGTACACTAAGCTGGCGGTGGACTCTGCAGGCCGGAACCTCAAGTTGGTGTCGCGTGCACGTGGACTGCTAATGAAGATAATGACTGGCATGTCCGAGACAAATGATCAAAAACTGGCGGATATGAGGGATCATCACTCTATTCGCGTGCTGCGATTGCTCATCGACACATGCATCGGTAGCTACAACGTGATACGAAGCAATGAAATGTCTCCCAGCTCTCATGAGTACGAGGAAAGACTAAGGTACGTGAAGCTGAACTCGAGGGAGCTCATTGTTCAGTTTGGCTCGAATCGCACCAGTTCTTTCATGCGAGTCATTAACTCGTACTTTGTCGATCCCGAGAGCAGACTTGGTGCCACAACGCTACTTTCCTCCTTAGTGTGCACCCAGCCTCCCCGTCTCTATGAAATAGAGGACTGTCCGCTGTTTGAGAACCTGGTCAAGAGTGTGTTGTTTGACAGATCTGCTGCTGTTGTTGCATCTTCTATGAACGTTGTCGTGATGATAATACCCCATATATGCGATCATCTTACTCTGTACTTGCCTCGTTTGTTTGCAGCTTACACAAGACTGGTATGTTGGACCACAGAGGGCTATGAATCCAAAGCAGAAGATGATAGCTGCTCGTACGACGATTTGACTCCAGTGGTGGAAAAGCATGATCCCGTAGACACACACCCTACACCAGAGGGCACGTTGGAAGTGGTTGGCAAAGATGAAAGTGTTATTGTTCCAGATTACTCTCGCCTGGGACTTTTCCTGTATGGTCTGTTTCCGCTCAGTTTTACGAGATTTGTCAAGACTTCTCGAGCTTACCTGGAGAATCACTTGCTGTTGGAACCTACAACGCCGCTTGCCCAAACTTTTGACGAATTCCAAGTGAAACACAGGTCAAACGCTCTTTTCGAACGATATTTGATGCATGAGAACTTCACAAAATATGACTCATGGGAAGAAGAGCAGGCTGATACCACCCGCTGGAATGGCCTAGGATCACCCGAAGACATATCCTCCATGTGCCTGGCTCTTGATTCCGAAGCTTTTGTTGTCTCCGGAGATCGTGGGTCTGTATCAAAAGATGCCACTTCCACGGCAGCCGAAAGCCCTCATCCTTCCCACTTTATTACAAGGGAGACGTCGATGACTTCATGCAACAGCCCACTGCAGTTCAAAATACCGGACTACAAACTAAGAAGTCAGGTGGCCCCGTTTGATCACCCGGGTTTAGACTCCGACTTGCGCAGTGCTCAACTCAGCGGTGCTGCTTCAGGCATTCAAGGAGCAAAGTCTCAGAGGTCTTCTGTGGCAGATATTTACGGACTTCTGGACACCCACAAGCAACTTTTTTACAAAACCGAGGCTGGCCTAGGATTTACCGAGTACATACGCAGGATGTCCACGCAGTCTCAGAACGCATCGCTGTCGGCCAGTGCGGAAAATCCCGAAGACATTGGCGAGACGCCTTCCATCCCTCAGTCGCAGCCTTCTGGTTCGCTGGAGTTCTATCAGCGTGAACTGCTCATCGCTCTGAATGAGCTGGATTTCTCAAGTTATGCGAGAGACATCAGCGTTTACACGGTTCGCAAACTTAAGGAAGAACAGAAGGAGACCCTGAGATCGATTCAGGAAAAGAAGGGAGAAGCGGAGAGCACACGTGCATTGAGGTCTAAGAAAGAGCAGCTTTCGAATGAACTGCAGCGGCTCAATGAACAGACATCCAAGTTCAGAGCCGAAAGAGCGAAATACGAAGGAACCTTGTTGCAACGCACGAAGGATCTGCAAGCTGAAAATACAAAGTTGGCAGATGATATAGGAGCCTATAAACGAGCGAATGAGGAGCTGAAGCGGAGCATTGGGCAGCTGCGAGAGGAGATCTCACCGAAAAATGCCACAATTGCCGAGTTGAACAACAAGTTGAGGCAAGCCGCCGCTGATGCTCAGCAGCTGGAGGCATTGCTGGCGAAGAGAGAGGCATCTGTGGAAAAGAGCTTCGAGCAAACCAAAATCAACCTTGCCAGCGCATTGGAAAAGGAAAATTATGAATTACGACTAAAAACTGAAAGATTGGAGCAGAGACTCAAGCAAGAGACGGAAGAAAATGCAAAGAGCCAGGCCGTTCAGATTCAATCGCTGAAAGATGAACTTATTGCTCTTAGGTCCCGAGACAGGCGAGAAGAGAGTCGCATTGTGAAGGACTACATTTTCAGCTACGAAGCTAGAATCAAGGACTTCCAGAAAACGGTGAGCCGGATGCAAAGAGAGATCGAGGACAAAGAAGAAAAGCTCACAAGACTCACAACCACACAGCCAATCAACATCCCTAGGTCCATTGTCTCACCCGCGGCATCCAGCGGTAATATCAAGTCTTTACTTGGTTATTCGGTGGAACCGCAGAGGGATGCACATCGGTTCACGTCCGCAGAGAGGTTTGACTTTTCAGCAAACTACCTGGGCAACGCGTCTGGGACTGAGTCTTCGGTATCCGACGAGCAGCGTAACCCGCCTGAAGCGGGTTTTGATCTAGCGCGCGCTGCCGGTGTACCTCCGAGAGCTACCTATAATCCCATCTCAAAGCTGTCTTTGACAGGCAAGCCGTCTGCGGCAGAGCCGGTGCTCGTGAAGGGCCGCGGCGGACTTCAAAAAAGGAGTGGGAAACTCAAGATGTGATCACGTGATGATAGGGAGATTTTGTGGAGACGATAAAAGCTAAATAGCCGATACAACGGTGCACCCTGATGAGTGCTCAGTAGGATAACACAAAGGGGACTCTACTTTATAATTTAAAATATCGAATCTCATCACTGTTGTGTCTACAGAAAAAGAAAGAGACGTCAGCTGAATTGGATCTGGAACTTGCAGCACACATACGATGGCGCCGACGTTGAGACAGAGAGCAAAGAGATACCACGACAAGCAGAATGCTAGACGGGTATCGCCGCAGCATGACAGTCCCATGGATCTATGGGAGAAAGTGAGTCAGCATTTTGAGCACAATCAACTGTGAGCTCTACTAACGCCCTTTTACAGACGAGAGAGGCTTGTCGTTCGAAAATTCGTGAGATTCTGGACTCTGGTGAGGCTCACTCCGATAGCAAGGAACTTCCCGACACTGTGACATTGGCAAAAAATTACGAAGAATCGCTGTATGAGAGTCACAAATCGGATATTGCGGCTTACCGCACAAAGTTCAGAAAGGATCTGATTGCTTTAAAAGTGAGTAAGGCTTATTGCTTGTTATTTGAAGGCTACTAACTCACAGACATAGAATGAAAAAACAAGATACCTTGATAAGATGCTTAGTGCTCAAATATCAGCAGCTGATTTCGCAAGGCTACCACCGGAGGTATGTTTTTAAAAGTATCTCTTGAATTGAGGACTCGACTAACACTGCAAAAGGAGCTGTTTTCGGAAGACCAGAAGAAGAACAATGAAGAACTGAAAGAGAAGGAGCTGAGGCAGTCCATCACTCAGGAACTGTTACCCGAGAATATAAACACACTCAAGGACTCGCTGCAGTCAGAGAAATGGGGCATTTCAAAAAGTGCCGCTGCTGTTGACGATTTTGAAGAAAATGGATGATCACCATGACCTTTACGATTATTTTGTATTTTATGTTACCCTTTACGAGTTACATATAAATGTACCACTCCACTTGCTTTTTATTTAAACATTTTCATTCGCGTCTGACGTTTGGGACAAGATTTTGATTTCGTCGTCGGAATCTGGCACGCTTAGTCTTCTAGAGCCCGTCCTTTGCTTCTTCCCCGACTTGCCATCATCGCCTAGTACCAGTAAGTCACCAGTACCATTACGCCTTGACGAGCGGCTAGATCTGGTCGTCCTGGGAGATGTCTGTGCCGTTGTTCTCTTCTCCACCTGTCTTGGGGTTGATTTGGGCTTCCGAGGCACCACCTCCTCTGGTTCCTCCCGAGCGTCGTGGAACTCTTGGGAAGACCTGTCGGATAACTCGACCATGTCAATCAAGCCGCTCGAAACATCTGGGGCAAGGGCAGGCACGATAACAGCAGCTGGATTCTCGCGTACGTGTTCCTGCTCTGGGCTGCGAGATGTGGCAGTGCTTGTGTCTCCGGGCGCCTGGCGCTTTGCTCTTCTCTTCTCAAATCTGGGAGAGCTATGATGCTCGGTCTTGGAAAACACGGCAACCAGTGGATCCTGGTCCGCAACGGGCGAGCTAAGCTCAAACTTTCTCTTGCGACCACTTCCTGGCGTTCGCTTACTGCTTTCCACAATCAAGTCAGATCTCAATGGATGATCGGACTCTGTCAATTTGACACCAACGTCCGGTCTCATTGGAGTTTCCGGAGGCACACCTTCCTGCTTCGTATCGACCTTGAGTTGAGTTTCCGGAGGCAAACCTCCCTGCTTCGTATCATCCTTGACTTGAGTTTCCTGATCCTCTTCGGAATCCACTTCTATCACTTCGGGCAACGCAACCTCTTTATCCTCTTGAGAGTCTATAACCACAAACTCGGGCACAGCAGGCACCACAGGCACTGGAAGCCCTGCATTGGTCCCGGAAACTATTCCCAGTCCCGTGGGTTCAGGCTCTGGGGCCACGGTCGCCTCTTGACTAGGAGAGACAGTGCGATCAACACTGTCACTCGCTGGAGTGTTCTCTCTCTCCATTTTCTCCACTTTCTCCACTTTCCCCACTTCCTCAGCACCATTCAGAAGCGAATTCTGGGTCTCGGACACATCATCGACCTTCTCAACTTCCATTGGGTCAGCACTATCCTGGACAATGGCATGACCTGAAACTTCCGAGTTCTTCGATTGGAGCTGACTTGGAGGAACCACAGCTGCTAGTTTCTGATCAAGTACACCGTCACCATTTGAGTGCGGCAGGTTGCTGGTGATCTGCTCCTGGAGCCTGGGCGTATCACAAATATTGATCGTCGCTTCTTGGGCTGCGGCTTCGTCATTCTTGCCGTTCAGGTCCACATTGTTATCCAAAGGCTGTGTCAAAGGCTTTTCAACTTTTGGTGGGATTCGGTAAGCAATGGGGTTTCCTTCGACAACTGCTTTCCTCATAATATCGAGTTCCTTGGAAATTGACTGCAGGACCTCGGCGCATAGAGGAATAATGTCTCTTCTGGCAACTCTCACTTTCTCTCTGGATGAGGACGAAGATAAGGTTGTAACAGGAGGAGTACCATTTTGCACCCCCAAGTTCAAACCTTGTGCATTCTTGGTGTCCATGAACGAGTTGAAAAGTGTCAGGTAAATCGAGTAGTAGGTGTCATCGATAAGGCCTGTAGGGGCAAATCCGTTAGTCATTTTGCGAAAATCAGCTAGTTCCGACAACAAGAAAAAGATTTCTCTCTCATTTTCTGGCATCCCATTCTCCTGTAAGTATTTGACGAATTGTCTGGAATTCTCGACAAACTCAGAATAGTTCAATCGAGTTATGATACGGTCAGTGTAGCCGTCATCGACTCCCCCGATTCGTTTTACAAGCCCGCAAACTTTGCCCACAGCAAAGTCCCAGGCCTTAATGATGGAAACCATGTTAGATCCAATGCGACGAAGCTTGCGGCAGAGAATAATGAGGGAATCCAAATCATCTGATCTATCAAGTATTTCGGTGTAGAAGATTGTGTAGTCATAGTTGTACACAAAATGCTTCCCGGGCCTCTCGTTCTCTGGTTTCCAGATTGATATCAAGCTCCGCACATTCGGTTTCAAATTCACCATTGGTGCCATAGCCTTCCGAGCACTCTCTGGATCGTCAAGTGCGTCGAGGTATATTTTCGCCTTCCTGTAATTTGGCTTATGGTGCCAGTTCTTCTTGTCGTGCTGGTTGACCTTCTTCAAAGCTTCGATCATGTGCAATGCAAATGAGCGTTTGTCCGTTATCTCTTCCCGAGGGACCACTTTAACGGTTGGATCACGATCAAGGTACTCAAGGGCTTTCGCATATTCCAGTCTTCCTGTCGCAACAAGTTTGTAAACAAGCGAGCAGAGTCGATAATGAGGCTCGATGATTGGATCCTGGGAGTTGCTTGCTGCTCTAGCTAGTTCACACGCTCTGAGGAGATTATCAAAAACAACATCGGTGGACCTTTCAAGTTTGTGTTGAGTTTTGGAGAGATAGTAAAAGCTTGACCAGTCATTGTCATTAGCTTTCGAGGATAGTTGGAACGTCATTTCCAGGACCTTCAACGTCGTGGAAGAAGACACTGGATTGTTAGAGATCTTTTCAAAAGGCTTTCTAATATCCCTCCTTAGAGGAGTTGCCTGCGGCGCTGGAGCATTGACTTGAAACGCCAACTTTGACATGGGAGACATGACCGCATTATAGAGTTCCTTCCCAAAAGAGGACCAGAGGACAACAGCGACTTGATCAAAGGGTGCCCTTTCATCCTGGCTGAGAGAAAGGTAAAGGCTTATGGCCATCAGGTAGCACAGGAGGGACTTTCTCTGAAGTAATGCTGTTCCGCTTTTCCGTTCTTCGTTGTTGAGCTTGTCTGAAGTCCATACAATATCGTCCTCAACCAGAAACGAGTATGTCTGCCCAAGGAGAAGCCAACTTTCAATGCGATTGGTACCACATATTAAGTCTGCTTGAAACATTTTTATCACCAAGTCCAACTCCACGGATCTACCCTGCATTGATCTTTTGCGAATCTTGTACAAGGCAAGCGCGCTAACCCCCTGCAGATAGTATAAACCATGATCTGCTGCAATCTGGAGATCCAACTTCGACTTGGACAGGTCTATGGTCAAGATACCATAAAACGCTCGACGCATTATCCTCACGTCCAGCTGTGTGAATTCCAAATACTGCTCCAAGGTTGCAAAATTTCTTGCAATTGATTCATCCTGTGAGTTGGGATCACCAATCACCTCATACAGCGCATCAGTCAAAGCCTTTATATCATTCTTGGGCACATTGAACATGGGGTTCTTTTTCCGAAAACAGTACGACAAAACAAATTTGCTTAGACGTAGAGCGTTCTTCCTCTGGAGAGGAATTTCCTTAGATCTATGATCAAAAGGAACGAAAAGGTCAACATTGACGCTGAGCTGATAGCGACAGCTAATACACTGAAATATGTCTCGGTCAGACTCAGGCCAATCAAGCTCAAGAAGGGCATGCTCTGCAAGTTCTAAGAATCTTCCAGCGCCTGCAGAGCATATGCCGCGTGTGCCGAGTTGCTCATGCAAAATACTGATGAAGTCGTTAACGTTCTCTGGCTTTAGCTGACTGGCCCGCAAGTGAGTAATGAAGTTCAGCACTATCAAGCTACTAGTGTCCGCAAGTATATTGGAGAGCTTCTTGAAGGAGCGAATGGAGTGTGTGTGGAGCGAACTTTTTGTGGAATTGATCTTGGCAGCATCCGCATTTAAGCAAACAACGTACAAAATCCTGAAGAATTCCAAAAGATCTGCAAAGGCTCTGGAAGAAGATTCAGTCGGCGTTATTGTATCCAAATTCCAATTGTGTTTGCTGAGAAATTCAGCATAGTTTTTGACGAAATCTCCATAATACCCCAGAATACGGAGCAGGAGCTGTTTCCGTTGAAAGTCATGCTTCTTCTTGTAAGTCTTGGTGGTTATCTCATTGATCAACATCTGTAAGACAATCTCAAACCCATGCTGGTACTTTGAAGCCTCGTTAGCCGAAGAATAATACGCAAGAAGGATCTGCCACAACTTCAAGCGAAGCTCAACAGACGACCTGCTAATGAATTGATCCATTTCTAGCTGTTCCTTCGACAAGATCCGCTCAGCTTCACCAGAGCGAATAAGCATTCTTTCGAGGATCTCAATCCTCTCATTAACATCCTCGTCTGTCGAACACGCATTAGCTATACTAGCAAACGTTGTGAGAACATTCATTTTGGATAGTTGTACATTCACAGAACGAACGCTAAGCCTCGGTATGAATTCATAGTTGGACATGAGAATGTCAATATCCTTTGCAGTGGAGGACATTATCTGGAGAAGATTCTTGAGCCTCTTTTGGATCATACGATTGGGAATCTCACCTCTGTGTTGCGATAGAATTATCTTGGCCCACGTAAACCTCAACAAAAAGGAGATCGCAGTTTCAGAGTCGCTCAACACAAAGAACATCTCGTCTATTATCCTTAACCATCTTTCAAGGCGCGAAATAAGGGTGCCCTGCGCCAAGTTCAGCTCATTTTGAAGGGACTTGTTTTTTTCCAGGTTCTTCCTGGTTTTTATATCTTGGGACAAATTGCTAAACTCGTCCACCAGTATTTCCAGTGTCGCGATGGCCATGGAAAAATGCTTGACGATAGAATCTGGATGAACCGGTTTTTGGTTTCTCTCTGCCGCCTGGACGATATCGCGGCATGAACTAAAAATTGTTGTATCGCAGCAATCGACGAAAACCTTCACTGACTTGTAAGAATCAAATTCAATTTTGCTGTCTGTAACAAAGCACACTCCAGTAGAAAGGTCAAGGGTCAGAATGCGCTCTAAGACCTGCATTCGGACCTGAGTCAAGTGTAGACAAGAACCATTCACTGACTCAATAACTTGTAGCAGTGAACGTCTTTCGAGGTCTAGCTCATCCAAAGTCTTCTGCTCGAGACCCAAGTCACTCAAACTCGAAGAGTTGAGGATTTCCATCACCGATAAGTCGTCATTATCGTTGGATTCGACGTTCAGCAGAAGTAGCTCAGATTCTGCCTGTCCCCACTTCTCTAGCACTGAAATGAAATCATGGATATGCATGTTTTTGAACTCTGTCCGCGTTCCCAAAAACACGGATATTACAGCCTGGAGACGTAGGGGAGTGACCTCATCAGAAGGTCCACAGAGGAGCAAATACTGGTTAAACAGACTAATAAATCTGTCCTGTGACGCGAATGACCCTTCTTCGTCATCTCCATCTTCTGTTCGGCTGCGGTTGAGTCTTTTGCTGGCTCTCTGATACTGAGCTTCCTTCACATTTTGGTTGACATCGGGGGTTTCCGTCTGTTCAACAAGCTTTTGCTCTGCAACCGGTGGTTCCGCGGTTTCTATTTCTTTTATTTCGTCCTCAACCAATTCGACGACATCCTGCTCGCTTGCTTCAACAACGAATTTGAATTTGATTTGTTCCAGAGGCTCCTTCGTAAACAAGTAATTGTCGTTGTATTTTGCTTTGCCTCTAGGTTTTGGAAGAATATGCTGTAGCTCTCCGAAAAGAGTACCCCAAGACAAGCCACTCTGGCCTTTGTTTGCAGAGATCGGGAGCTCAACTTCGAGAGACTCAGTGACTTTGTTTCGTTCACTTTTGGCCTTGACGATCTCTGCTCTCAGAGGTTCCAGAAACTTGAGATTTTTTTCGGTACTGTGTTTAGGTGTCGTCCTGGTCAAAGACTTAGGTATTTTGTTTCGGAAAAGGAATCCAGACTCGTTAGACGCAGCGTTCTCAAAATCGCATATGCTCTCTAGTAACTCGGAATAACGCGATATTATCCTGGCAAGGTGCGGCAGGATAAACCTGCTGGTTCCGTTTCTCACGATGGCCATATCATCGTCTTCCCCACTAATAGAATCATTTTTCATGAGCTCATACTCCAGGGTCAAACGCTCTAGTCGCTGACTGTCAAAATACTTGAAGATGTTGTAAAGGAGACTCAAGAGGTTTGAATCAGCCTCACCGTGTTCGAGGGCCGTGACGAGATCCTCAACGACAAGAGTTAAATCCGCGTGAAGATCTCCTTTGACGCCTGCATCTGCTTCTGTTTCTCCCGCCGTCGAATATTTCGCGTCAAGCTCGGCGAATTTCAGAAATCCCCTGTTCCTGTAGGCGAGATAGCGCAGGTTCTCAATGGTGGGGGAGACTATGGTTCCTTTGTCGACGGTGATTACTTCAAGCTGGAAGAGGGTCTTGTACTCAGCTTTAGCCCTGGCTAAATCATTCTGCCGCTGGTAGTCCAGAGCCCTCTGGAATATTTTGAAAGACTCTTCAATCTGAAGTTCTCTTGTGTGTTCCTCGGCATCCAACTCATCCTCGCTCAGATTGAGCGCCGTGAACGTTGACTATGCAAGAAATGTCAGTAAGATGCGCAACGAGGTGCTACAAAACCAGTGAAAGAGTAACTCACCATGCCCCGGGAGGTGGATCAGTTGTGAATATCTGGCAGTTCCGATCGTCGTCGTCCTGAGTTAGCTAAATGGGCTCTACAAACAACAAAACCACCAAAGCTGAAGAAGCGCGCGCGCCCACGCATAAAGCTCATCTCGTCCCGCAAAATGCTCGAGCCGATCAGTCTCCATCACCGAACCGAAGAAGACGCCTGATTTACCAGCAGAAGATGCTCCCATTTTACTCTGAGCATCTTCCAAGACTGAGATCGCTCTCTGTGTGCCTTGAGATTCCTTCAGGCAAAGATGTTGACCGTTGCTCGACCCCTGATACGAGCTCGCTCGCGCTTCAACTAAGGGACAACGGTGACCAGTCACTCTCCAACACGCTATTATTCCCATTAGCATACAAGGTGAAGCCAATGTCTGATTTAATGCCCTTACTACGTTGTCATGCAAACTTAGTAACCATAAAACTACCAACTGTCGAAGAAAAACCGATAGATCAACGCTCCGCTGACTTCTTGGTGAGTCCTGAGTCGAAATGGTCAGACAAGAATCTGACTTTGTACAAAGAAAAGACTGGTTTTCACTTGGTTTGCATGAATTGCGAAGCGAACTTAATAGACTCGCGGGATACAAACAGACTGAACGCCATGCCTTCGGAGATGTGGGCCGAAATGATGGACTACTGGCATTGCCATAAACCAAGCCAAGACCAACACACAGCCGCCTTTGCTCAGCGCTATTCCTCTCTGCGGCCGAAGGAGAAAAGTGTAATTGTGGGGTCATACTACTTTCTTGTGAACAGAGGGGACTTTGGCGGTATTGTCGAACATGAGGGCAGACCATGCTGTGCCAAGTGCAAGGCAAGCCTGGGTGTAATAGACAGAGAAGGCTTGCTCAAGCTCTGGAACTGGCACTTGCAGCTCCATCATGGAGTAAAGAGAGAGGCTTTTCAGCCGTTTGTACATGCATACAATTCTCTCCTGGACTCGGTGAGCTCCAATGCTACACGATTCTTTATACTTAAAGAAGAAGAGTCGGATGAGAGAGTGCTTCTCATTTGGGTTTTCAGCATGGGTATAGCGGTCTCGTCAACATTCGGAACTAAGCAAGCTCAAGTACACGAAGACTGCCTGAAGATAATGTTCACATCAAGCAGCGAGGATATTGACAACTTCATCGCCGATAGGGAAGCAAGACCTAGCCTGAACAACGAGATTGAAGTGCTTCACTTTCCGAAAGCAGTCATCAAGAGTCTGCGAGAAGTACTGGTGGCAAGTAATACCGGGATGCCAGATGCATCAAAAAAGCTTCACTTTTGGAGTGTGGGATTCGTTCCTTCTGATATATAGACTATAATGATTCAATGGCTTCTTTCACATACGGGGCAACCTGTTTCCGCGAAGCAGCAACATTTGCCTGCTTATAAGCAGCACCAGGGGCACCAGGAAGTGACTCCAGCCTCAGTTTATCCTTAAGTTGGTTGACGCATTCCTGCGTGATGTCGTCGCCGTTCGCAAGGCTAAAAAATGCTATCTGTCTGGTAAAGTTATTGCCTTCGTCCACAAACGAGGTCATAACTACAGCCGCGTCAAGGTCTCTCTCCTTACCCCATTCCTCAACGCCTTGCCTAAAGTTTTCCTCGGAGAACTGCTTCTGGAGATACTCCAGGGGTTTCACAGCTGAGCTAAAACCCACGCGTTTTGTTCCCAACGAATTAGTGGTGAATTCAAACTCCTTGTAGTCCTTACGCAGAACGTCCCTCGCCGACAAACCAGAAATATCAGATTTCGCATGCGAAAGCCCAGTAAAGTACAGAGCAAAATCTGAGCTTAGTACCTCCGTCAGCGTCTTGAGCGCCTGTCTGTCGGCAGCTTCGACTCTGCTCGACATATTCGCGGTATCAATCAGCAATGGTGAAAGCAGCAACTGGGATACGGCACTGAGATCTTCTTTCTCTAACTTATCGCTCCAGTAGTTGAGCACAAGACTTGAGCAGCTACCGCATTTCTCGATAATTCTGGGACTTGCCTTTGTGAACTTGCCCTCATCGCTGTGGTGATCGATGATAGCGGCAACGCGAGTATCGTGCTCGGAAACAAGATCTTTCAAGAGCTGTCCCTGGGGATCGTTATGATCCACAAGCACAAGGTCAATTGGATGAGTGCCTATGCGGAATTTGGAGAAATCGTCTGTGAAATAGAGCAACTCCGTGTTCACCTTTGACGCATTCAACGCATACTCCACGTCTTTGCGCAAGGGCAGATCCCCTCTAGGGATATTGATCAGCGGAATAACCACCGAAGACGGTGTCGCCCGCGTTTGAAAAAAAGCATACGAGATTGCAGACACAATTGAGTCAAGGTCTGAGGTTCAGTCAGTGAAAAGTTGCCGCTGGAAACCGCCCCATTGTATGCCATACTCACCCGCAGACTGATTCCCAGAAACAAGTGTTATTCTGGACCCAGCAGCAAGAGACACAACGGTCTCCCGCAGAGATTTGAGAAACTCGGCGAGCATCAAAAGGGTCCACCTCAACCAACAAACGTCAACTGAACGGCAACCCTCCCCGAGCTCAAGCCCAAGCTCAAAATCGGGGTCTAGCTCTGCGGCGCTGCTTGACACAGTCGTGTGATAACCTGCTCTCCCCTCGGCCAAGGCTTGGGACTCGCGTCTGGTTCCCCGACACCCATCTCACGCGTTCAACTCCACCGAAGTATTTTTTATTTTCCTTTTGAGTTTCATCGGAGAAGTCTGCAAAAAGTGCGAAGATGGTGAGGCTGAACAAGAAGATTAGCCGTATCACGGTCGGTGTCTCTCTGCTGGTCACTGTCATCACTTTCTCCGTGCTGCACGTTGGCGGGGTCAAGTATTCACCAGAGTACAACGAACAAGTCACCAGAGTGTCAGCCAAAATTTCGGACTACATTGAAGATTTCAACTATCATGTTTCTGACTTTTTCAGAGGTGATGTTGGGGGTATCTTGGGCGGAAACGACGGCCATTTATCAGTTTCACAGATAATGGACCGCCTGACGTTCAAGGAGAAGTCGAAGAAGGATGCCAAAGCCATAGTTCTAGACAACATGAACTACTACAGACGCATCATGAGGCAAAAGATCAGAGAGCCCAAGACCAAGAATCTTGTGAGGAAACCAGAGAAAATTGAAGAATACCAAAAGGCGAACGCGACATTTTCTGTTTTGGTGCGCAATAAGGAGTTAGCCAGTGTTATTGCAACCGTCAAGCAGATTGAGTCGACTTTCAACAAGAAATTTCACTACCCCTATGTCTTTCTGAATGACAAGACCTTCTCCAAGAAATTCAAGCAGCAGGTCAGAAAGCACGTCTCGGGTCCGGTTTACTTCGAGACGATTGATTCAAAGGTCTGGGACATGCCAGAGCATATCGATACAGAAAAGCAGAAACAGGGAGTAAAGCATCTAGAGGAGAAGGGAGTAGGATATGCGAAGACTCTATCGTACCACAACATGTGCCGCTACTATAGCGGGGCATTCTTTGACCACCCCAGGATGAAGCAGTTCAAGTGGTATTGGAGATTTGAGCCAGGCACCAGTTATTTCTGCGATATCGACTACGATGTGTTCAAGTTCATGGAGGATAACGACAAGACTTATGGGTTTGTGATCAATTTGTATGATATTGAGAACTCCATGGAGACTCTGTGGCCCAACACCATCGACTTCATCAAACACAACCCAGAGTACGTCCACCCCAACGGTTCTTTCTCCTGGTTGACTGAGAACTTGCAGAATCCGAAAAAGGCTCAGGTTGCAGCTGGCTACTCCACATGTCATTTTTGGTCTAACTTTGAAATTGCCAACATGGATTTTTTCAGGGGCGAGGCCTATCAGAAATACTTTGCAACGTTGGATAAGGCTGGTGGCTTTTACTATGAGAGATGGGGCGATGCCCCGGTTCACTCCATCGGCCTCGGGCTCTTTGAAGACAGATCAAAGATCCACTGGTTCAGGGACATTGGATATAAGCACCAACCATACACAAACTGTCCAAAGAGCAACAAGTGTAAAAGGTGTACTCCTGGAGATTTCACCTATAAACACTTGTACAGCCAAAACTGTATGACGAATTGGATCAAGTATGAAATGAGCGATCAGCTCCTAAATATGTATTGATTAAAGATTACAATATTACATGACTTTTGCGTTATTTGTTTTTTTCCCCAATTTTTGCTTCAGAGAGCTAACTGTGCTTGCCATCGAACAGGGCAACGTCGATATCATGGCTGACCTCCCAGTGTTCTTTGGCTTCCCTAAAAATGGCCCTCAGTTTATCCTCATTTCCGCAAGTTTCACGAAACTCTAGCATCACGCTTTGCGAGTCCAAGTAAAAGTTCGCGTCGGTACCGGTTTGAAGCGAATTTGAATTGCCGATATTCAGGTTAACTCTGGCAATATGAGTGTTGTTTGGAGCCAGAAATAAATCGCCGGTATCACGCAACTCTGCAATGTACGCACCCGTCTGATGGATGAACTGCGCATATCTGAACTTGGGCTTACCCCACGAATAAGAAACGTCAAAAGTTTGGTCTCTGAAAAACACAGCAGTTCTGTTATCGAGCAAGAACCCACTGCTCTCAAGAAGATAAATGTGGAAAAAGTAATAACTCTCGTCCAGTATTTCTTTTGTTGTTTTCGTTTTGAACTCGGGATCCGTCCATGGGTTAAGCGCCAACGACAGCTCAACAAAGGAATGGAAGGGGTTCCTTTCGGGCAGAGTGCAGAGTTCCTTCCAAGGCGTCTCCACCAGATTCAAACCATACCGTTCACACTGCTTTCCCCAGCCGTTGATGGTGTCTTCGATAAGCTTGCTCGTGGTGTTGAGCCACTCAAGCCGGATATGAAAGCAGTGTTCAGGGTTGTGCACTCTATCATAGTGAACAGTCATCAGTTCTGGTTTATACGATTTTCCGTTGGGGTCAATATCACACGTAAGAGAGCGACTCAGAACAACCTTCTTCTTGGGCTGCTCGCTGATGGAGTTAGTGCTTGGATGCGCCACATCGGCAACTCCGGAAAGGCTAGCTGACGGAATCCTTTTGACAGGAGTCTGCTCCTCAGAACCTTGAGGTGCTAGAACCGGAGTCATCAGGAGTTTTCCAATGCGTCCAGATTTTGCTGAATCTGAATTCGATCGAGTACGCGTGGCTTCAATCGAGTCGTCAACTTTCTTGGAAAACCATGTCTTCGAATCTTCCTTCGAGGGGACCGAAGCTGGAGAATTTTTGTCGACAAACTCCGCAGACATTTCGTAGAAATAATGCCCGTCCAAAAAGGTATGTCTGCGCTCAACATGGTTGAACATACCCTCCTCCATCAGATGATTACCAAAATCAACTGCTTGCTCTCGTGTGTCGATATCTTCGAAATTCTGAATCATCCAGTTGACAAACTCCAATCCTAGGAAACAGTAGGGGTGAGTGCGTAAATGCCACTTACGATCAACAAAGTTGATTCCCTTGTCACCTTGAAGAGCATTCGCCAGCTTGGCGAGAGAGCACCCGCGATCAAAAGTAGCCTCGGCAAATAAGGAGTCCTTCCCTCCAACCTCTCCTGCCGACGAGTACAAATCGGCTCTCTCTCCCAGAAACTTGAACAAGTTTCCCGTGTAGAAACTGATCTCAGGGGTGATTTCCACTTTTCCTCTCTTCCCAGCTAGTGCTCGTTCTTCTGGTGGTCTATAACGCATCCGGTTGATTGTTCCAATAAGCAGTCGCAGTCCTTCTAAGCGCATCTCCTCGGGCGTTAGCTTCTCACTGTTGGCTGCGATTTGAAACTGGCTCTCGGGTACGTCTGCCGGAAGAATCACAAACTTCATACGGTGAAAGCTCTGCTTGGCCTCGTCAATCGAGTCGTCGTAACCGGCCAATACTTGGTCTAGCTGATTCCAGTTGTAAGTCTTGGGTTTCTCATCCAACGACTCCACCACAGCAGGCCGGTACTCTTCGTCGTAGCGGGTACGAATGTAGGGGATGTAATCGCTGATTATCTCCTGGTCCGCTGTAAGGTTCTTCTCACTGCGGCGGTAGACTTGTACATTGACATTCCCGTGATAATCACAGCTTATCCTGTGGATCTCATCACCCAGACTCATGTATATCCTTGAGCCGTAGTAATTAGACATGTTCAGATACTCCATGAGAAGATTCACGTCACCGCCGGGTTTCCTTTTACTCTCAACTTTTTTCACATTCTCACCAGTGCATATCTGAAACCCAAGTGTGAGCCTAAGGGCAATCATCTCCCTCATAAGGCTCCCGCTATTCATTGTTTCGTTTATTCCACCAATGTCTAAAAACACATCGTAGATTCTGAAGGTGAAGTTTTGATTGAAGTCAGCCAGTGTGGGGAATACGGGCGTGATGATTGGCAACGATGCAGGAGAAGACAAAGACGCCCACTTGATTGATCTTCTCTTCACGTTAGGTGGGAAGACGAACTGCCACCTTCCGTAAGAGACCATACCCAGCAGCTCGGTCGTGATGGCATTGGATGGATTCTGCACAAAGGTCCACAAAGTCTGGACCATGCTTGACAACTTATCTTCAGGTCCAGCTGCAGAACTCTTTTTCGACTTTTTGTATTTGGCCGGATTGCGCTCCGCATCGAGCCTTGCCAATTTGCCCGTAGCGTCCAAACTGCTGATCGACTGCAAAGAATCACGGCTCCCGGACGATATTTTCCGGCCCTGATGGTCATAAAGTGTCATCACGTTTGGTCGCCTAGTTACACTTTTCTTTTCTTCCTTGTCATGAATATCGCTTCCTGCCGAAACTGTCGACTCTGGGGATCCCGGTGCGGTTTGCAAGGGAAGAGGCGAGGAAGCAATTCGCTTCATGAAGTTGAATGCCAAAGAGGTTGAGAACTTGGGCTTGTCGTCATTTTTAGATAAAGTCAGCAGCGATGAAAGAGCAGAAACATTGGGTCTGCCTCCCGTGATCCCCATAACATTTGAGGTCGTTGGGCTTGGGTCAATCTGCTGAGGATTAGGTACGGGCACCCTTGGAGAATCAACTCTTGCCTGCGCGTCTGATACCGCCCTGTTTGTCTGTTTGTCTTCGATGCTAGGTTTAGCAGAAGTAGGAGTCGGAGTAGCACCCTTGGGCTTTGCGCTGAAGACTGAATGGTCATAGTCGTCCATCGCTTCGACCACGGATCTGGCATTCGAGCAATTAAGGGGATCAACACTTATCGAGGTCATCTCGTTTTCCATTACGCCCATCATCTGGATTTCGTAGATCTTGCATCGTGGCATCCACTGATTAACCGCCTGACTTGAGTCACTCCAAAAGGAAATGTCCATCCAGCTGGGAATGCAGTGTTGAATCAGACCGTCACTGTCCTGGTACCTGAACAGTGGAACGACATGGAGTGGAGGCTGACTCAGACAGATCACGTCAATCGTGGAGTCAATGAATGACATCTTTTTACTGGTGTCAATGAGCAGGTTGTAATCGACATCAAATATGCCAGTTCCTGGAGATACAATGACGAAATGGTTAGTGGTGTGTCTCAGATCAGGGTCACGGAAGTGATCAACAACCAAGCTAGTCCCCAAATTGATCGCCTCCAGGAGATTCCCTTTGACAGCCGGTAAGAACCGCCCTTGAATCAAATACTCTTCGGGGTGTGCGTGGGATCTATGCTGATTTTCCTGCAATCGTATGTCTTTCATGAAGTTTGCAAACTCGTAACGTAATGCACTCATAATCTCACTCCAGAGAATGATGTTAACTTGATCAACAACAACCCTGTAGTAATCTTTGCGGTTTGAAGGTTTCTCGCCCCCCTTCAAATTTGTCAACTTCTCCGTGCCCAGGTCAAGGCTCGTGAACAACACAATTGTGATAAGATGGTGAGTGCCAGATTCCTTCCACCTCTTGAAGATCTTGGGAAACAGAGAATTCATAAGCTTGTGGAACATTTGCTGACCGCTTTCTTCAAAATGCCACATCTCGCTAGAGCATTGAATAAAAAAAATCAGACGAGAGGATTCAGAGCGAAATACCACTTTTGTGTTGGTGCCCACGTATGAAGAGAACACCTTTCGACCGTTTCGGTATATTCCTTTAATCGTCCCTCGCACGGCGCTGTCCATGAAGGAAACCTTTTGGGTTTTGTAGAAACATCCACCAATGAGAAATGACGAGATGTTCCACATGTCACCACGAGAGAGATAGATATCCTTAATAAAGATCTCGATAACGTCCGCTTCAACGTCCTTTTTGTTTCTCAATCGCACCAGAACTTGGCTTCTGAACTTCAATTCCATCAGGGCCTGCAGCGGTCCTGATTGCACAGATATGGTCATGCTCGTATTGCTCACGGTGTTCGTCGTGGAGTTCTGTTTTTTCGGATCATCCTTTAAGATGAAGTAAAGCTTCTTAGTGGAACCCTCGAGCGATTCGAGCTCAGCAACGTCGCCATTACTAGCCCCTGGAACCAAGCTGGGATCAAGAACAACATCGTCAGGTGATGTTCTCACCTCATGGAAACGAACGCTCAGCTGGACGGGTTCGTTGAACGTCAAGTCTGCCCTGCCCAGCTCGAAATCTGGGGGAAGGCTGTTAGGCTCTTCCGCCGTCGCGCCGGGAGTGCCATTGCTAGCCCCTTTCATCGAAGGCGCACTAACCGATCCCGTTAGACTGCGCTCAAAATCAAGTGGCCTTTGCAATCTCGAGTGTCCGAATGTGCCTCGGGGAGGCGACGTTATGAACTTGTGCCTTGTGGTGTCTGTGCCGCTAGCCTGTCCCACGATCAGACTAGCTTCGTTCGCTCGCAGTGTCGTCCGGCGACGATTGCTACCGGACATCATTGTACTTCTCAGCCAATGTTGACGTGAACTTTTCAATCGGTTGGCTGTTGGCGGGCTTGATTGAGTCACTAGCAGTTTCTGATTAGCCTTCGCTGGGTAGAGAGAGAGCGTCTCTGCAGTGCGGGCCAGGTCACGTGCCCCCACCAAAGGTTAGCTCTATTTTGTTTTTATAATGTCTTACAACTTTGAGTATGTTTTATAGTTACATGTTACTTTTCATGAAGGTTAATGAGGCCAGTTAGTTGAATGGCTCAACCGCACGTAGTTCCCTGAAGCGTAAGGCGTCGCCAATGAATAACTTGGAGGATATCATGGAACGCGTGTGAGAAATCTTGATCCTTGTCATGCTCTTCTCAAGGGAGTCGTCAGCCTCTGCAGTGTCCTTGACTTTAGGTTGTTTATTTTCTTCCTTTTTCAGCTGTTCAAACTCCTTTCTGATGCCCTTGAGGGTGACAAAGTGTTGTCTGATGACAGAGTCCAAGCCTGACAGCGCGCGCTCTAGCACCTTTGGGTTCGCCAGCAGTTCTTCAGCGTTGAGCATCCCATTAGCCAGTAAAAGCTTTGAAGAGACATTCCTTTCGTAGGTTTTCACATCTTCCAATTTCTGTCTCAACGCCTTTCTGGCGGCAGCCTGCTTGAAATCCAAAGGACGCTGCTTCGCAAGGGCAGAGTTGGTGATCTGTTCACGTACACGAGTTGTCTTCTCCTGAATAGATCCCATAAGCGTGTGTGACTCCGACAGCATGTCCTTGACCGACTCAAGAGCGAGCTTGTCTGTTTTCGCAGACTCAAGAGCAGGGGCAAGTTTCTTGTCCAGCTTTTCAACCATGGAAGCAATCGTGGAAGTCTCGCTGAGTCTCCAGAAAGAAGGAAAGTCAAGAGACGCTTCGGTATGGGTGGGTTCGGTCTGGAGATGGTCGCGCAAAAAGCTGCCCAGATTTTTGATGTTCTTCTGTAAGATCTCTATTTCTGCATCCACCTCGTAAGCAATCACCTCCAACTCGGCAACGATAGAGTTGTCACTCAAAGGAGGGTGGTCTAGGTATCCAAGACGAACGTAGCCTGGAACAGACGCCGGGATGTTCTGTCGGCTCAGATAAAGCTCGTCGTCTTCGAAAGATTGAATAGCTCTGTCCTCCGTGGCCAAGTCGATCTGTACCCCCGAAGATGCATATCGCTTAACGGCTGGTTCAGTAGATGCATCAACTGTTGTATGAACAGTCTGCACTGCCGCATCAACGGACTGTGGCTGGAAAATGTCTTGCGCCGTGCTGAAATCAACGTTTTCATATGAGCCGCTGGACGAGGCGTCCTCAGATTTGATCGACCTGACTCCACTGTGAGCATTATTTTCTTTCTCGACGCTCTCAAACTCCTCCTCATCGTCCCTCAAATCTTCCCGCTCGCCAGCATCGTGGGTGGTAGTGTCCTCTGGTTCCGAATTGCTAGCTATATCCTTCTCGGTCTCAAACTGCACATTCTCCTCCGTGAAGCCGGCACTCACATCGGCCTGTGATTCTTCTCCCTCTTCGTCGTCGTGCTTAAAGAAAGAGTCGGAAGCTTGATCTTCCAAATTGTCCACTTCGTCCGTTTCGTCGCGGACAGAGGTCGCTTCAGATATGTCAAAGCTCGTCGACGCGGCTGGTGATTCAGCAGGCAAGTGCGTTGGTATATTCTTCTCGGATCCGATGAGACTCACAGCGCTGTCCTCTGTCTCGCTCTCTTCCTTTTCTTCCTCTTCTTCTTCTTCTTCATCCTCCTCGCTCGTTTGTTCGCTTTCGTCATCTCCCTGCTCTGGCTCTTGTTTTAGGAGCTGAGAGAAGTGGCTCTGCTGCAACTGCTCTAGACTGCTATTACCAGACTTCAAATCGTTCAGCTCCTCTATCTTGCCCGGTTCGAGCGTTGACGAAGAGCCGGCGCTGGCGGCCGTTGATGATAGCACATCCGCTCCAATCTTGAGCTTCGCAAAGGAAAACTGTCCCCTTGGCTCACTGGTAAACTGCGGCTCGGTGTCTGAGTCTGCCACTGGAAGGCTCTCAACGTCATCGTCCTCGGAATCCTCGCTATCCCGTTCGCTTTCGTCGACAGGAGCAGCGGCAGTGGCGGGTGAAAGAGCACTTCCAAGGCCAAACGAAGACTTGGACTTCGTCAACGACGTGAACGACGACTTTTTTTGGGTTTCATCGGAAAAGGGCCCGGGCTGCTTGTCGTTCAGAGCTTCAAAAGGCGATTTGCTCTTGTTGGACTGCCCTGCGGATGAGCCAAACTGCGATTTTTCATCTTTATTCACAAACGAACCAAACGAACCAAAGGCGGGCTCGTGCGAGCCAAATGAGGCTTTCTGTAGTTCTCCAAATGAGAGCGTTGGCTTCTGCGCTCCCGATGTTGCAAACGGTGACTCTTTCTGGGGCTGACCCAGCGAGGCAAACGGCGATGCAGATGGTTCCTGTGATTTTGCACTACCAAACAGCGAGTCCTGTTTTGTGCTGGATTGGCCAAATGGAGACTCGGTCTTTGTGGCTGTCCCACCCAGACTAGCAAACGGAGACGGCTCCTTCGATTTGGCGAATGAGCCAAAAGGCGCCCCAGATGGGCCAGAGCTGCCAAAAAGGGGTGACTGTGTGTTTGGTGCCGTTCCTCCAAACGAGAGCGAACTTTTCACCTCGGACCCAGAATCTCCAAAAAGAGATGGTTTCCCTTCAGACGCTTGTCCGAACGGGGATTGTGTGCTCTGTGTGGTTTCTCCAAACAGAGGTGACTCCTTCGGTTGGGCGAGCGAGCCAAAAGGTGAACTCTTCACCTGTGACGACCCTGAGCTACCAAACATGGACGGCCTCCCCTCGGATGCTTGTCCAAAAGAACTTTGCGTGCTTTGTGTGGTCCCTCCAAACAAAGACGACTCGTTCGTCTTAGACAGCGAGCCAAAAGGCGAGGCCTTATTGGTTGACCCGAACGATTTATTGCCCTCTGCAGCCTGTCCAAACGGCGAGGCCTTCTCAGTCGAGGCAGACTCGCCAAATATCGATGTCTTCCCCTCGGCGGCCTGACCAAACGGCGAAGCCTTGTCGGCCGATCCAGACCCGCCGAATATCGATGTCTTCCCCTCGGAGACTTGTCCAAAAGGCGACTGCCCACTACTTTGTGCATTCGCTCCAAACGCCGACGTCTGTTTTGCAAATGCGCCAAAACCAGAACTGTTCGATAGGGATGACCCAAACGCACCTGCAGTCTGGCCGAGCCCACTAGCCGTCTGGCCAAATCCAGTTGACCCGAACGCGGTTTTGCCGAAGCCATGGGATCCAAATCCGGATGATCCAAACGACGAGGTCCCGAATGCGGGCTTCGCGTCACCGCTGGGCCCTGTCGACCCAAATGCGCCGTTTCCCAGCGGTTTGGAACCCGCACCATTTGCTTGCGACTGGCTGAACGAGCCAAACGCCCCAAAGCCAGTTGTGCTGGTTTCTGGCTCGGTCTTAGAAAATGTAGTATCAGCGCTCTTTGGCGGATCAGCCACCACTCCAGCCAACTGCACAGCTGGCGCCGACGCAGCCTTTCTCACTCTATCCCTGACTTCGCCCAGTGCTCTCGCCAAACTTGCGCTCCCTGACTTTATGTCCTTGGCGTGGAACACATTCCACGTGATCAATCTACCGCGGTTGGTGAGCACCCACAGACGCGGCAAGGGACCGCACTCGTCAACGCTGCTGCACGGCTGCACCACATTTCGTGTCGCTGTCAAATCGAGCGCAAACCCAATCGGCGTATCGTCGTTACCTGTCTCGTCATCAAAGGGCAGCTGTGCCCTGTCTGTGTCGTTCAACTGCACGAGCGTGGCCGTCGGCACAAGTGCAGAAACCTCGGTTGACTGCGCTGAGACAAAGAACGCGACGTTCTGGTGCTCCGTGGACCACTGGCTCAGCACCGAGCCGAGGTATGACGCGCTGCGCGGGATCATCCCGTACGGCGGACACACATCGAGCGCCTCTGCAAAAGTATACGACCCGGCGGCCGAGCGTGAGATCAGCACGGTCTGATACTCTGCTGGCTCTTCTGGCTCCGCAGCTTTCGTGGTGCCGTACACTCCGAGATACGACGTTGGCGATACGCTTGACACCGCAACGGGGTATGCGCTTGCGTCGGTCAGTTTGTCAGCTGGACGCGGGATGCGCGCTTGCGCCGTGAACTTCCCGTCATCCGTCGCGAGCACCTGTATGTCTCCCGACGTGCTGCTGCCGACAAGCAGCGAGTCGTCAAAGGCAGACCAGCTGAACGCTGAAACGGCACTGGCAACTGTCTTCCTGTTCTCCGGGCTCGCCGCGTCAATCACAACGAGGTCGCCCGTGATGAGCAGTACGGCACACAGCGCTGCGTGCTGCGGACTCGGGCGTAGTTGCACGATGGACGCGTCGAACGTCCACACGGTCTGTATCACGGGGCTCGCGTCATATTTTTCAACCTCGAGCAGGTGTGCGCCTGCGGCCAGCAGCAGCCGCGTCTCGTCGCCTGTGAACGCCACGGACGTGAGTGTGTCCGGAACATCCAGCGTCTCGCCGCCCGAGGGGGTCGGAGTTGGTCGCGCATCCGCGTCCGCATCGTCGGCATCTTCGCTGGTCTCCTCGCTGTTTAAAAACTCTTCGAGTTGTTCGGACACGATGCCAACACGCAGTTTCCCGCCTGAGGCGCATGCGAAGTATCCCGTTGTGTTAGCCCATGCCAGTAGGCTGTAGTCACCGTTCCTTATGCTGTCATTGTCCTCTACGGGCGGCACAACCTGTATGCCTTGGTTGATGTACCTGAACCCGAAATCCTGATCGTTGCGTTAGTATGTCAATGTCTTTATAGCAAGAGAGGAAACCTGTATTGGTGCGTACCTCTGTCGTTTCCTGGGGTAGCTCCTCGAACACCATGGTTGTATGATGGGCTAGTTGTGATGGAGCCGCGAGTGATCTGTATGAATCTTGCCAAGTTCAGCCGCTAGTCAATTCTTAAGATGCTCCAAAGAGAAGGACCTGAGTAAACCAGATGAATCTTCACGCACAGCGAGGGACTAGAACTGACTGGAAATGGTAGAGTGTATTTTGGTTACACTTTTGATCCTGGTTGGCACCCTCTGTTATGAATTTTTGTATGTCCATCGATAGAATCAATTATCGGTAAAAGCACGATATTATATTGGTTAGCACACGACATTTCTTGTGAGCCAGCCGTTCAGTCACTGTAACATGGTTCCTTTCTTTGAGTTATACAAGATTTCCAGATAGGGCTCAGCAGAAGTGTTACCGCTGCCTCCTGCTACGGGGTGATCTATCTTGATATGTGTGTGCTGATGTGGGTCGTTCTTCGCCAGGACCCTTCAAAATCCTACTCGTACCTCCAGGCAGCTCCAGGCTACACATGCACACCAAACTCGAGGAAAGACCCACCATAGCAATCCCCCACGCTCTTACAACAGGCACAGGAGTACCGGGCTTCAAAAAAGTCTCTGTAAGACCAGTAATCCAGAAAGCACACCAGCACCGTTCGAAAAACCATGCGGATTTGCAAAAAATAATAAGTCGTATGGTACAGTGGTTAATATGTCTCGTTCACACCGAGGAGATCGCGAGTTCGAACCTCGCTACGACTAGTTGTTTTGTTTTTGGGGCGCGATGAGGCTGGGATCACAGCACCGCCACGCAGCCGACTGCCTGCTGTTCGATTGCCCAAGTGGTCAGGCCGCTGGCCCTGATCAGCACTCTGTGGTGAATCAAGATTTGGGGTTTCAGCGGGGAGTAAGTAAGCCAGTACGTACGGTAGGTGGCCCCGCCAACGACGACAGTGTTGCTGTGCTCTGTTGTACTCTGCGACGTTGCGTCTATTTTTATTATTTTTCGTTCTTGCGGCGGCGCGACAGGCCAGCCACGCAGGAGAGCCCTTTTCTTTTTTTTTATTTTGCTCTGGCTGTTTTTTGTGGTTTCAAAAATAGTAGTAATGTATTAACCTAACCATTCACCTGTATGAAGATATCACTCTTCAAACAATTTCACCCTCCAAAGACAAAAAAGAATCCAAAAAACTGATATAATTTACATAATGATTTGAGGAGTCTCAACATTGGATGAAATAGACTTGTGTGGGAGAACTTTACCACCGTTAACGTAAACCTCATCCTTGACCGTGACATCCTCACCGAGCACAGTCACACCCTCGAGTCTGGCCCACTTACCAACGGTGGAGTTCCATCCAACAATAGTAGACTTAACCCACGCGTGGTCCTTGATCTGACAGTTCTTGAGCACAACGGTTCTCTGGATTCTGACACCGTCGCCAACGACAACGTTTGGACCAATGACAACGTTTGGACCAATCTTACAGTCCTTGCCGATCTTGGCCGTTGGGTCAATCAGCACGTTACCCCCGTGAACAAATGGCTCGGTGGTTGGGGTGAGCAGAGGAGACTCCTTCTTTGCGAGGGAAGAGAGGTACAGACAGGTGCCGGACAAAAAGTCCTTTGGCTGACCGACATCCATCCAGTAACCTGGCAGGTCGAAGGAGTACAGCTGCTTCTTCTCAACGAGCTGTGGGAAGGTCTCGTGCTCGATCGAGGTTGGTCTCATCTCGATGAGGTCGATGACCGATGGGTTGAGGATGTAGATACCGGCATTGATTCTGTTACCGACAAACTCAACTGGCTTCTCGACGAAACGGTCAATGAGGTTAGCGACATCTCTGTCGTGGACAATGACACCGTACTTCGATGGCTCGTCAACCTTGGTTGCAACGATGGTGGCCTCACCGCCGTGGGCAACGTGGAAGTCAAGCAGGTCCTGGAATGGGTACTCGCAGATAACGTCAGAGTTGAGGACAAAAATTGGCGTGTCGTCCTTCTTGAGAATCTTCTCAGCGAGCTTCAAAGGACCAGCGGTTCCAAGAGGCTCATCCTCAACGGAAAAGGTAATGTTGACACCGTACTCCTCCTCGTACTCCTTCAACGCACCAACCATAACTTCTGGCTTGTAGTTGACAGCGAGCACGATATCCGTGACACCAGCAGCAGCGAGAGCGGCAACCTGGTGCATGATCATTGGCTTGTTACCAAACTCCACGAGGGGCTTTGGCAAAGACAGAGTGAGAGGTCTGAGACGGGTACCGTAGCCACCGACAAGAATAAGTCCCTTCATTGTGAGTATGTGATTTCTGTTAAGAACGGGTAAAAAGGTTCGTTTGTTTGTAGTTGTATGGGATACAGTATTGAGGTACGATCAGGAGAGAACACTAGTCTATAGTATTCTTTGCACGAAAGTTCGAGATAAAGCGAATGAAATCAATAAGTAAAAAAGTACACCTGAACAGGGTCAAAGAAAGGAGAAGCAAAATAGAAACCAGCGTGTTCGATCAGAGGGAAAGCCGAGGATTATATAAATAAAATATCTGGCGCCACGGTGGAACGCGCTCGCCCAACAGAGCGCAGATCGTGCCTGCGCGTAATTCTGGGCACGGCTGCGATGTGCGGCCGCGTGGCTGATTTCTGTGATAGCGATCTGGGCGTGGCTGGGGGCTGGCATGGTGGGCTATATTTGTGTGTTTGTATATAGTAGATATATAGGTCTGGATTTATACTATATTCAAGTAATTTGTCTTTCTCCTTTGCTGTGGTGGGAGCGGGTGTCTGGAGTTGTGCTGTTCACGCTCCCTCTCTCTCTCTCCAGCTGGTTGTAGAGAGTGATCAGTGAGAAAGACCCGCGAGGCAGGACAATGCAACAGAAGGGGGAAAAAGAAAAAAGGGTGGAGCATCTGCTGTTTCCGTCCTTGGCGAGTCGCGCTGTCTTGTTTTAACTAGCCAGCTGCTAACTATATTTCTTTTACTACGCTATTGTGTATTTATAGAGAGCGGCTGGGACCACAGAAACGCACTTGAGGCGAGTCGGACCACAGCCACGTCTGCGTGCTCTGATCTACAGTCGATCACCAGCTACAACTCTCAGCAACAAAGGCAAAAAGGGAACGTCCGATCATCGATGTGACACCAGAGAGATGAAGATCAACATGTGTGAATGTAAATATTAAATAAAATTATCTCAAAACACAACCAAAAAGAAAGAAACACACAGGTGAAAGATCAACATCGCGGGCCCTTTCTTTTTCGTCGCGGGCAGATCGCGCTCTGAATTTTTTTTTTTTATCTTATTGTCCATTTTGAGCCTGTGCACGACCTTGGTTTTTGGGGCATTGTCTTCAGCTGTGTGTGTGTTTGACTAGATTACACTGAGTGCTGCGCGCACCACGTTCCGTATTAGTTGATTCATTGGTAGTGTTTTGGAGCAGCAGGGCTGAGGGCCAAAGGTTCAAGGGCGGAGGAACACACTTTCTTGGCTCGTGTTGACTCCTATTACACGGTGTCAACCTCCGAATGATACGCGGTGGACGCAGACAAAACACGTCGGCCATGCACGCTAGTTTCCGATCAGCACCGCAACGTGCTCGACGTCTTGACCATTTGGAGCATCCTCGCAGCCTCTAGACAGTCGGTAAAAACCACCAAGAAGATGGCTGGTATCTATAGCCATCTACTAGCACTAAATATAGTGTACACATGGCTGTGCTGTTAAAATCTCTCACCTTTTGTTTTCCTCGAACGTCCACCAACCTCGCAGTCCCCATATGCAGGAACACATACACTCACATCGCTCCTCCGGTATTGTTCACCGCACGTTCCTTTGAGATTTCAATATCTACACCTCTCTCACTTTTTATCATATTTGAGATTTTGATCTTTTTATCTAGTAAGCTAAACATCAAGGCTCTTCTCCAGCTCATGCATTACATCAACACCTTTACCCCTGCCTGACTTCACACCAGCTGCACCACTGCCACCAGCGGGTTTACTACCCTTCGCCGGCTTATTGATCCATCCAGATTGATCCGACGATGGCTTGTATACACGCACACGCGCATCAACTTCGCGAACAGCAGCCTGGGCTTCGGACTCGACTGCTTTGAACCGAGCTTGGAGAATCGCAGACACTTCGGCAGAGTCAAAGTTATCCACGGGAGTGTACACCGGAGTAGGAAGTTGTTGCTGCTGCTGCTGCTGCTGCTGCTGCTGTTTCTTTGCAGTTTTATTCGGTGGTGACACCGACCTAGGTTTCGTCGTTGCATTTGGCTGGATGTTTGGCTGTGTCTTCGGTGGAGGTGCTTGTTGTTGTGGTTGTTGAGCTGGCGCAGGATCTGTTGTTCCCGAGCTCGACTGCTTTGTCTTCGCAACACTCTGCTGTTGTGATTTCGTAGGCTCTGCCGGTGTCTGAGTAGCACCTGCTGTCGTTGATTTTGTCGTTGATGGTTTAGCTAATGAAGGGGATGTCGATGTTGGTGATTGTTTCAAAGCAACCGCTGATGCCCATCCACCAATAGATTTCGTCGACTGAACAGGTGTTGACGATCCATTTTTCGATGCGCCATTCGATGATTTAAGCGATGATGTTGAATTCAGTTTTTTGGCCATAGTTGATGACATGTCTTTGGGTTTGCAATGTATGTGTAGCTTTCGTTGACTCTTTTGTTTCTCTGTCTAAGAGGGTATGCTTGATTTGACGTAAAGGCAGGTATGGGTATGAACTGCTGAGATGCTGGTATTTTTTGATGAAATGCAGTTGCAATGGAATATTTTAGGATGAGTAGGTTGAGGGGTATGGAAGATCCAGGGAGTGAGAGAGAGGCTTTGGAGGGGGGGTCAATCACAATGATAGGGTAAAGCCAGCGCCAGATGATATGGAAAAGGAAAAAAAGAATATGACAAGAAACAAGATACAATGTAATCTGCAACAGATGCAAGAGAATTAAGACCAAGGGTATTGATGGGTTGAAGATAGGACAAGGCGGTTCAACCACAAACCCACACACAGAAAACACCCATTATACCCTCCAGGGTTAGTGCGTTTTTTTTCACGCACACATTATTTGCGGGGGGTACACGTCCTTTTGTTTTTGGGGATGGTGGATCTGGCGGGACACTACATTCTGTGTTGATTCGGTGCGCGCACTACCAGGGGGGCTGTCGAGGGCTGTTTGCGATGGGGGCCGTCGGGTGGGCTCGCTGGTTTGGATTTTAGCTTTTCTGGCTAGTGGGTGAGCGGCTGTTGCGATTTGCGTGGGATGTCTCTTTTGACCTGGTTTTCTTCGCTTGAATTGCGAGACAAGCGGGTGCAATTGACACACACTCTTTACAGCTTACAAACGTAGACAGAATATTTATCCAGATATATATGTCAATGGTCATTCACACGATGTTCTAGCTAGACGTCATGGCACACCCACCCGCCAAACAGCCAGACAGCCAGACAGCCAGACCCGCCATTACCCGCCCTGCCCAAACCCCCGGGGCTGCCGCACCCCGTGCGCACCCGGTCGCCTCGACTCGAATTCAACCTGCCCCGGAGCTCCTCGGCCACTTCCCCAGATTCTATAGTCTTTCAACTCCCAATAGAGTATACCCCCCGGATAGCGCTAACCTGTTTTACCCTTTCCCCCACCATCTGGTTCAGCCATTTTGCTGCTCTCATCTGTGGGAACAGGGTGCCAACAGTCGAGTCTTGGAAGACGAACGACGTGGCCGTAGTAGTAGTGCAATGTTCGGAGGTTCAAAAAAAAAAATCTAAAAGAAAGAGGATAGCAACGGCGGCGCGCCAGCGCACTTCTGCACGTAGGCACAACGCACTCGAACCGCAAGTTGCCGGTATTCATCTTGTTGACAAATTGTTGTCAATCACCCACCCGACAGACAGCTCTGTTTTCTCGGGGCTTAATACGCCGTCTCGATATTTAGTCTACGCCTGACCTTAATATTTTGCCGTGATGAATAATTCCACCCCCCTCTCGCCCTCCTCTCAGCCTTGAAAAGGGGGTATAAATACTCTCTTGCCTTCCCCATCAACCACCCCCCTCCACCCTTTTTCCCTTCCTCTTGATAGATAGACATATATATATATATTACTATCCTCCATCCCTCCCCCGATTCCCCGAATATCACGCATCTACCCTCCCCCCAATCCATCTCATATATAACACACCCACACAATGGCTGAAGCAAACGAAACTCCTAAAATCGAGACAGACCTCGTCACCTTGACTAGGTTTATCCTTCAAGAGCAGCAGAAAATCGGCCCTAAGGCCACCGGTGAACTCACCCTGCTGCTGAACGCCCTGCAATTTGCATTCAAGTTTATCGCACACACGATCAGGAGAGCCGAGCTCGTTAACCTGATCGGACTTGCCGGTGTGACCAACGCCACGGGTGATGACCAGAAGAAGCTCGATGTGATTGGTGATGAGATATTTATCAATGCCATGAAGGCTAGTGGTAACGTTAAGCTTCTCGTTAGTGAAGAGCAGGAGGACCTGATTGTGTTTGAAGGAAGCAGCGGTAACTATGCAGTTGCTTGTGACCCAATTGACGGTTCTTCCAACCTCGATGCTGGTGTCTCCGTCGGTACAATCTTTGGCGTGTACCGGTTGCTCCCCGGATCCACCGGGTCCATTAAGGATGTGCTGAGACCGGGAACTGAAATGGTTGCCGCTGGTTACACGATGTACGGTGCATCCGCGCACCTCACGCTCACGACCGGCAACGGTGTCAACGTGTTCACCCTCGACACCCACATTGGTGAATTCATCTTGACGCACGCGAACTTGAGTATCCCCAAGCAGCGCGCAATTTACTCCATTAACGAGGGAAACTCATACTACTGGGACAAGGGCGCTCAGGATTACATTGCTTCGTTGAAGCAGCCACAGGAGAATGGTAAGCCATACTCGGCGCGGTACATCGGCTCCATGGTTGCCGATGTCCACAGAACACTGCTCTATGGTGGTTTGTTCGGATACCCTGCCGACTCCAAGTCTAAGACGGGAAAGCTCAGAGTCCTGTATGAGTGTTTCCCAATGGCATTCTTGCTTGAACAGGCTGGTGGTAATGCTGTGAACGATAAGGGTGAGCGGATTTTGACCCTTGTGCCTAAGAAGATTCACGAAAGAAGTGGGATCTGGCTGGGTAGTGAGAAGGAGATTGAGAAGCTGCTCACGTACATCAAGAAATAGGAGTTTTATTCCATCTATAGTGTAATGAGCGTATGTGTATAAACTACTCTTTTTTTCGCTGTTTGACGGTACGAAGCTTTTAAATGGTCGCGTCCGCAAGCCAAGAGTCAGAACGTAGTGCACCCACCATATCCCTCCATTTTGGGTGCCCGTGTCCATTTTCAAGTTGTCGATGAGGCTCTCCAAAGTGACAAAACACAACCGGTAAACCCTTACACACATTCCCTTCCTCGTTTCGTCATATCCGCAATGAGTGGTTGTATGTATTTGATTCATTGCTTTTTTTGAAGACGGGCAACAGTTTCTGGATCGTCTTTGCCTAGTGGCTAGTCCATTGGAAAGGCTCCATCTCCGCGAAAATGCAAAAACGTGTCCCAGATCAATGCCCTTTCTTCTTGCTCCAGCGCTCTCACAACAATTACTAACTTTGTACTCGTCCCAGTTCGTGTTCTTGACCTGGTGAAACCATTCACCCCCTTTCTTCCAGAGGTGATTGCGCCCGAGCGCAAGGTGCCATTCAACCAGAAACTGATGTGGACAGGTGTCACCCTCCTCATCTTTCTCGTGATGAGTGAAATCCCACTGTACGGAATCACCTCGTCTGACTCTTCGGACCCTCTTTTCTGGCTGCGTATGATGCTTGCGTCGAACCGTGGTACGCTGATGGAGCTCGGTATCTCGCCGATTGTTACTTCGGGAATGGTTTTCCAGCTCCTGCAAGGGACGCAACTCATCAGCGTCAACATGGAGAGCAAGTCGGACCGTGAGCAGTTCCAGACCGCACAGAAAATCTTTGCCATTTTGCTTTCTGTCGGACAGGCCACGGTGTATGTGCTGACGGGCATGTACGGTCCTCCTTCGGACCTTGGCACCGGCGTGTGTCTTTTGCTTGTGCTTCAGCTGGTTTTCGCCGGTGTGGTTGTTATCCTCCTCGATGAGCTTCTGCAGAAGGGGTACGGTTTGGGATCCGGTATTTCTCTGTTCATGGCTACCAACATCTGTGAACAGGTTTTCTGGAAGACGTTCGCACCAACCACGATCAACAGAGGCCGTGGTAACGAGTTCGAAGGTGCCGTTGTGGCGTTTGTCCATTTGCTGTCAACCAAGAAGGACAAGAGAAGAGCTCTTCTGGAGGCGTTCTACCGTGATCACGCGCCCAACATGTTCCAGTTTATTGCCACGTTGGCTGTTTTCTTTGCCGTTGTCTACCTCCAAGGGTTCCGCGTCGAGATTCCAGTCAAGTCCACGAGGCAGAGAGGTCCATATGGATTGTACCCCATCCGCCTGTTCTACACCTCCAACATGCCCATCATGCTGCAGAGCGCACTCACCTCTAACGTGTTCATCATCTCGCAGATGCTCTACACGCGCTTCCCAACCAACCCTTTTGTTAAGCTGCTCGGATCCTGGGAGGCGCGCTCGGGCTCGCAGCAGCTGTTTGCGTCCAGCGGAATCTCGTACTACATGCAGCCCCCATTCTCTCTAACAGAGGCCATGCTGGACCCAATCAAGACGGTGGTTTACGTGACGTTTGTCCTGTCGACGTGTGCGCTGTTCAGTAAGACGTGGATCGAGATTTCAGGCTCGTCGCCGCGCGATGTTGCCAAACAGTTCAAGGACCAGGGTCTTGTGATTGCAGGCCACAGAGAGACATCGGTGTACAAGGAACTCAAGAAGATTATCCCAACGGCAGCGGCCTTTGGCGGTGCCACGATCGGCGCGCTCAGCGTCGTGAGTGACCTCTTGGGCACGTTAGGTTCGGGCACGTCGATCCTGCTTGCGGTGACGACAATCTACGGCTACTATGAGCTCGCTGCGAAGGAGGGCGGGTTCGCCAAGGGTGTCACTACTGGGTTTGGTGAGATGATGTAGTGCAGTTGAAGAGAAAAGTAAAAAAAAATGAAATAAGACGTATTAACGAGCGAGAGTCTCTGTTTGCTCTGGAGCCGCGTAGGGTGCGTTGATTTTAAAAGAAAGAAAAAAAACCGAGGCCCGTTCCTTTAAGTACCGTCCCATTGTTGTCTGATCGTCTAAAGAAGAGCCCTTCAACTACTCAGCATTCTAACCAACAAAAGAATTCATAAGACATAGTCACAAGAGTCAAATACACAATTTGAGAAAGAAAGCCCCATAAAGACCAGTAGCACGCCAGCTGCACGGTCGGGAAAAAAGAGAGGCAAAAAAAATAAGCTAGATAACACACACGGCAATCACATCACATCACATCACTTCTTCCTGCCAAAGAGACCTCTCTTCTTCTTGGTCTCCTTCTCAGCAGCAGGTCCAGCAGAGTACACGCCCTGTTCAAACGTGCTCTGCTCACCGCCAAACATAACCACTGGGTTCCCGCTGGGCGCGGCCCCGCCGCTACCACCCTGCGACTCGTTGTACGCGTCGTAGCTCCCGCCGTATGGATTGGCACCGAACTGCGGGAAGTTAGGCCTGACGCGCCATCCGAGCTGTGGGGTTTCGAGCTGTTGCTTGTACGACGTATCACCCGTGATTGCAAACTCAAACGAGCGGATCGTATCCATGGGCCGCTCGTCGCGGGCACGGGCAGGGTTCGAGATGTCAGGCTGCGAGATAGGATACCCGAAGATGTCCTTGATGTATCCCGAGTCTGCTGATCTGTTTGAGATCGACGTCTGGCGCACGTGTTCATTTGCCTGCTGTTCAAATGGTTGTGCCTCGTTCACCGCCGATAGGATGGGGTCGTGAACGTTTGCCGTGCGCATCTTGTAACGCTGTTCATCTGCGGATGTGATCTTGAGATGTGGATCATGTGCAGAGTTGTTCTTGTCGCCGCCGGACCCGGTGGAGTTCTTCCTTCCAAATATTCCCATTTTTGCTGTATGTATGGGTTGTGTATCACGAAGGGGAGGGGGTGTATCGTAGCGTAAGGACTAGCGAGTGGATGTTGGATAGTACCCCAACGATATATGTGCAAGAGTAAAGAAACAGATACAACAGAAAGAGCACAACAGGTGTTTAAAAAAAAATAAACCGTTTGACGCGAGGACAGAAAAAGGATGTACAAGGCTAAGACGGCGGAACGATGGATGTATATACAAAACTCTGCGCGCTAGTTAGTCCAACAATACGAGAGGCTGAGTGTGCTCTGCGAGTGGTTTTTTGTATGTGGGGCGTGGTCGATCCCGGTCGCCCAGGGCCTTAGCCATAGTGTCAAGAAACTGCGGTTTGAGTTTGCGAGGGCTGCATCCTGATTCTGCGGGGGAGAACTGTCGCGCTGGCTTGACATGTGTGCCGGGCACTACCTCGTGCCTGTCACATGACTCTCGGCACGCATTCTGCTGGCGCACTACTTTATAGTTGTGTGCCGAGCTCAAAAAAGGAGGATTTACAATTTGTGATGCTGATGGTGATGACCCTCGTTTCTCTCAGAGAGGGAACAGAAATAGAACCAGGGCCCCTTTCGCTTGTTGACGCGTATAATACATATATAACACAGCTCTCCTGATGTGTATGAGGCAACCCTCTCATATACACGACACAGCCACGCGCTCATCTACACCCACGCACCACCTCCCATTAGCACACTCGCCATCCGCCATGGTTTCCCGCTCCGCTAACGTACCCGTCGAGCCGTATACCCTCGTGCGCTTCGAGCAGGTTGAGTACGATCCTTCAGTTGACCCTGAGAACATGCAGCAGTACAGCCCGAAGATATACAAGGTGCTCGGGCTGTACGGTGTGCCCAGTGACACGATACCCTTGCAGCCATCCCCTTCTCCTTCTGCCGCGCCGGTGCTGCCGCAATACGAACAGCTGTATCCTTCAGAGAAAACCGTGACTGCTGCCGGGTTCCTGCCTGTGCCTGTGACCATGGTGAATGCACACCAGCGGAGGCCCGTGTCGAAGTTGTCGCTCGGTGGTTACGTTGCCATCTTGTTCATCCTTGCGCTGCTTCTCTCGAACGCTATCCTCGACGGTGCTGAGTGTACCCATATGGCTGATGGGATGCGTCCAGATGCCAAAATGGGTGAGAACGCGATGGGCCAGCAACTCCGCGAAGGCGCAGAGTTTGAGGACTGGCTCTCGTCAAAATTTTGATTGTTGCTGCTATTTTCGGTGTGCAAAACTTATGCATTCGGTGGGCACTAGGTAGTGTGAGTGATACGTGTTGTTTTAGTACTTTTTTTCGTTGCTTTTGGAAAAAAAATCATTTGTTTTGTTCTTTTATTTTAATCTACGCATCTCTGATATCTCTGGAAATCAAAAAAATCTTAAAAGGGGGTGGTTAGGTACAACGTGAAAACGGCATTACACACAACATCTCCGGCTCATCCTCTTCTTTACAGTTTTGACACACTCAGCTGGTTGGCGCCACTGCTCTCAGTCCGACCATGTAGTCATTTCAGACCAAGGTACTTTGCGTGGTGCGCAGCATGGTCCTTAGTGAAACTCGAAATGAAAAAGTACGAGTGGTCGTAGCCTTCAACGAGGTTCAGGTCAACTTTACCCTTAAACTTGCTCTTCTCAGAAGCAGCAAGCAACTTCTCTGGCTGCAACTGTCCATCCCTGTAGTAAAATGGGTCAGCCAGTCCAGAGTGGATCAGAATAGGCGCAACGGGGCCATCATACTTCTGGATCAGCTCGGTTGGATCATACTCGGCCCACTTACTCTTGTCATCACCAAGGTAATTGCCAAAGCACTTCTCTCCCCATGGGCATGTCGATGGGTTTGCAATTGGCGAGAACGCAGAAACGCTCTGGAACTTGCCTGGGTTGCGCAGGTAGAACATGATTGCACCGTATCCACCCATCGAGTGGCCAGTGATGGAAATCTTGTCAAAGTTGAGCACCGGAAAGTCCGTAGAGAGCTTAGGCAAAAGCTCATCAAGCACATACGAGTACATGCGGTAGTTGGCCTTCCAAGCATCGGTTGTGGCATTCAAATAAAAGCCGGCGCCTGTGCCAAAGTCATAGGACTCATCCTCGCCTTCAATCTTGGCCCCGCGGGGGGATGTGTCTGGAAACACAACAGCAAAGCCGTACTCGTTTGCGTACGGCTGCCAGAACGCCTTCTCAGACGCATTGTTTGGTGTGCATGTCAATCCAGAGAGATACAACAGGACAGGGAGAGACTTGGGTGCGGCGCTGGACGCATAGTACTGCTGGGGCAGGTACACGTTCACATCCATCTTGGTCTTGGTCTCATCAGAGTCATGAGACAGCTTCACGAGCTTGCCGCCAAAGTTCTGGATCTCACTCTCAACGTTGAAAATCTTGGGTGCCATTTTGTTGATGTTCCTATGTAACGATGTTGTAAAGAGGCAAATCAGGGAGTGGCTGATCAATTTGAAGAGAGCAATGGCTGAGACGCAGAGTTGCTGAAATATGATTCCCGTAGCCTACGAGTTCCCGGGAGCGAGGGCTATCAGCACGTGAGTGGATGATACTGCCGTTTAGGGTAATCGGGTGAGGAACATTGCAATTTTAGCTCTTATTAGTTTTCATTCCATATATCTAGATGGTTTTTTTGAATAAATAATAGAGCATTTGTAGCCTGTTAAAGTTACGTATTCTTTTGAAAAACTATGAATTAATTAATTAAATAATCTTTGGGTAAACTGTGTTGTGTTTGAGAAGCTGCAAACTTTTACAGTTGTCAACATTCTTAGACAAACAGAAACAATTTTTACTTCTGTTTATTTTGGATTTTGTCTGCGTTTCTTTCCAAATAATCATTTCTAAATAACAGACCACTACCTGCTCTTTCAATACTCTCCATTAAAGTTACACTTTTACTGGCCAAGGCAGATGGCAGGATCCTATCCATTCGATCCGCTACTCCGAAGCCCAAGGAATAACCTCGTTCCATTTTGAATTACTGGTTAGAATTCAGTAGTTCATATTAATAATGTTACAATAGAAATATCAAGGAACCACCTCTTTCAATTATCAAGTATTTGGGGTCAACCGATCTCAATCAACTTCACATCACGTGACATACGCGATTTTCCAACATTGAGCGAAGCATCCTTCATCTCCGGCTCGAGCAAACGATGTGTCACTCAGAGGAAGCATTGCCAGCCACCTACCATGTCCAAGTCTGTTAACGTCGCTATTATTGGTATGTTCTCTTGTGCCTGTTCTGTTTAATTGACTTTGACTAACCGTTTAGGCACCGGTGTTGTGGGCTCTGCCTTCATCAACCAGCTGAAGAACATCTCCTCGTCCATCACCTACAACGTCGTGCTCATCTCCACGAGCTCTGCCACTCTGGTGAGCAAGGACTACGCTCCGCTCAACCTCTCCTCATGGAAGGAACTGCTTTCTGGTGCCTCGGGCCCATCCTACGGCGTCTCTGAGCTCATCAAGTACCTAACTGCGTCTCCATTGCCAACCATTCTCGTTGACAACACCTCGAGCGCAGATCTGGCGGCTGCATACCCAGAGTTTATCAAGAGTGGAATCTCAATCGCAACCCCTAACAAAAAGGCGTTCTCCAGCGACATCAAGCTGTGGAACGACATTTTCTCTGCTGCTGAGAAACCTTCTGCTGGATTGGTCTACCACGAGGCAAGCGTTGGCGCTGGACTACCGATTATTTCTCCTCTGAGGGAGCTGATTGCCACAGGTGACAAGGTTGAAAAGATTGAGGGAATTTTCTCGGGCACACTGTCGTACATTTTCAACAAGTTTTCGACCGTTGAGCCCAACGATGCGAAGTTCTCGGACGTTGTCAAGGTGGCCAAGGAACTCGGCTACACCGAGCCCGACCCAAGGGATGACTTGAACGGTCTCGATGTTGCCAGGAAAGTGACCATCCTTGCGAGAATCTCCGGCTTTGACGTGGAGTCGCCGACCTCGTTCCCTGTCCAATCGCTCATCCCCAAGCCGCTCGAGTCCGTTTCCTCTGGTGCAGAGTACCTCGAGAAGCTGCCTGAGTTCGACGACGAGATGAAGAAACTCAAAGACGAGGCCGCCAAGGAGAAGAAGGTTCTGAGGTTTGTGGGCAAGGTTGACTTCCCCAACAACACTGTGTCCGTTGAAGTTGGCAAATACGACGAGAGCCACCCATTTGCGTCTCTGCAGGGCTCTGATAACGTCATCTCGATCAAGACTGCGCGGTACCCTAACCCTCTCGTGATCCAGGGAGCAGGTGCTGGTGCTGAGGTCACTGCTGCTGGCGTTCTTGGAGACGTCATCAAGATTGCTCAAAGAATTGCCGTCTAGTTGCACGCAGGAATAGTTGTACTGTTATATAGGGAACACAGATTCTATGACCGGATCTGGTAATTTTACAGAGCCGGGTAACAGGCTTGCAGAAGACGCGTCACGTGAGCCCGTTCTTCTTGTGGATCGCGCGAAAGAAGCTCAGCTTCGACCCGAGCGCACCAGCACGAAACATTGAATAGCAGAGGCTGAGATTCCGCGTTCCTTTGTCACTTTATTTTTGTTTCTCTTTCTATTATTGAGCTTGGTCTACGGACATATTTGTCAAGCACCTGGTATATTATTTGTTCTCTGGAAGAACGAGTGCTGTCCTTAGAAACCCGACCTTCCGTCGCTACTGCTGTTTCTGTTGATATCATGAGCACGATCATCTCCACAGCCACGGCCGCCGCGCCTGAGTTTTTGCTGGACATGGCGGTCTCGGTGTCCTCGAGGACAGAGCAGCTACTTGCTTTCATAAAGCGCCTTCCGGGCAGCCAGATCGTAATCCGGTATATCCAGTCGTCATACAAAAATGATCCATACCGGTCTCTATTTGAGCTCGCGCTCGCGATCGTCGCCCTCATATACTTTTTCTCTGCCAAATACTCACAGGCCGAGCAGGAGATGGTGAAGCTCACGCCCAGGGAGGTGGATGAGCTCGTTGAAGAATGGCAGCCTGAACCGCTTGTGCCGCCGATTTCCGACAAGGAAAGGTGGGAGTTTGATTCGATTCCCCTTGTTGCCGGTGCCGTTGCTCCTCACATCAACTTGATTGACCCACACACAAACGAGATCACTGAGAACGTGCTCAATTTTTGTTCAAAGGACTTTCTCACGATGGGCACTAATGCCTTTGTCAAGAGTGAAGCGATAAAGACGATACATGGCTCTGGTGTTGGTGCCTGTGGGCCACCAAATTTTTATGGCACCCAAGACGTTCACGTGAGAATGCTTGAAGATTTGTCGCGGTTTCTTGGATCAGAGAATGGCATTCTCTATGGTCAGGACTTTTGCACGGCCACTTCGGTATTGCCTGCTTTCTTGAAGAGAGGCGACATTGCCATTGTCGATGGAGGTGTCAGTCTCGCGTTGCAGAAGGCTGTTCTTATCTCCCGTTGTTCGATAGAGTGGTACAACCATAATGACATGGATCACCTCGAGCAAATCTTGGAAGGTCTGAAAGAGGAACTCTCTGAAGGTCCAGTCACAAGAAGGTTTATCGTCACCGAAGGCTTGTTTGAAAACTTTGGCGATTTTCCAGATCTTCCTAGACTTGTCGAGTTGAAAAGCAAGTACAAGTACAGACTCTGTCTGGACGAGACTAACTCTATTGGTGTGTTGGGAGCCAATGGAAGAGGTCTGCCGGAAGTTTATGGAATCCCTAGATCTGCCATCGAAATCACCATGGGCTCGTTGGCGCTAGCGTTTGGGTCGTCTGGAGGATTCTGTGTTGGGTGCGAAGACATGATATACCATCAAGTGCTCTCGTCTAACGCGTACGTTTTCTCCGCTTCACTTCCGCCATACTGTGCCAAGGCTGCTTCTTCGGTCATTCACCTTTTGGAAGATGCCGAGACCAAGGGAAAGAACAACCTGATTGTGAACAAACTGCATTCAAACACCAAGTATATGTTTGATCTTTTGACAAAATCTGCGAAACTCGCCGGCCTGATCACCGTGATCTCGAAGCCTGTCTCGCCAGCTATACACATTCGCATCCACCCCAAGCTCCGGCATTTCTTGGAGCTTCCAGAGAGCTACGGTGGTCCGGGCTCGGTTGTGCAGCGTGCCGTCAAACTGGGCCGCGAAGAGGAGTTCTTTGACGAGGACTACAACACTGAGAGCTTCCTGCTACAGAAGATCATCAACCACGCACTCGAGTCCAAAGTGCTGATCAGCCGGTCCAGAAGACTGCTCCACCACGAGCTTCTCCCCACAGTACCCGAGCTCATTGTCAGCGTGACCAACGGTTTCACCAAGGACGAGCTTAAGGGCTCGTTCAAGATTATCTCGGACGCTATCGTCGACAGCCTCGAGGGAATAACGCCCGAGGAGTTTGACGAACTGTCAGCAGCCCTCATTCATACAACTGCCTCACCATAATATTTTTCTCCTGGGTGTAGGTATAAACATTTATGCAAAAAACAAAAACAATTTTAGAGATATATCTCCACAAACACAAATTGCGCGTAGCACGCAAATCGCTGCGCGCCTCCCCATGCTTGTAGAGAAAGAGCCAATGGAGTAGGCCAAGGTGGCACAAGAACCAGGTCCAGACATCGCACTCGACGAGAACCAAGCAACCAAAGTGTTTGACATATTTGACTTGCAGAACCCACCCGGGATTTCCACCAACCGCACTTTGCTGAACCACTCAGACACGAGCACGTACCGCCGCACCAGGAGACACCCCCACATCCAGCATACACAGAGCAACAGCACATGGGAACCGCCACGTAAAGCAGAATCACCACAGATGAGCCAGGCTCAATTAGAGAAGACAGAGAAGTTTTTTGCTGAGCCGCTGAAAGGAGTGTTCTTCATCAGCCTGGGAGAGCTGGCGGCCTGGCACAAAGAACATGCCCCAGACGCACCTCAGCACGCCCATAAGGCAGCGCTTGACGTATTCCACAGGTCCCGCGAGCCGTTGGCGAACTATACACGGGGACGCACCGCAGCACAGCAACGCGAACGTACGCGTCTGCTGGTCTGTCACGACTTCAAGGGCGGTTACGTTGACGGCGAGGACAATTGTGCACAGGGCTACTTTCCCCATGTCTCAGGCACAAGGTACATGCTGCAGTTTCCCGGACTTGTTGATTCGTTCGTATACTTTTCGCACCATCGGGTGACTGTACCACCTGTGAGCTGGACGACGCTGTGCCATCGCGCCGGGGTTGCGTGTCTCGGCACTCTCATCTTTGAGGGTCGCGGCTCCGCTGACCACGGCGAGCTGGATCGGCTCGTGGCTCGGGACGAGCACGGTGGATTTGCGTCTGTGGAACAGCTTGCACGCGTGGTAGATTACTACGGCTTTGATGGGTACTTGGTGAACATTGAAACGACGTTTTCGAACTTACGTTCGGCCGCACAGATTGTACCCTGGCTGGAAGCTCTCAAGGCGGAGCTGCACAAGGTGAATGCAAAGGCCCAAGTGGTTTGGTACGATGCGTATGTGACGGAGGGAAATAAGGTGGCATACGGGAACGGTGTCAATGATATGAATTACGATTTTTTTAAGGCCGCGGATGCGTTCTTTAGCAACTACTGGTGGACGACCAAAGAGCTTGAGGCGAATCTTACGCAAGTGGGTGTGGGTGGAGTGCGTCGCGGGGTATTTGTCGGGAATGACCTGTGGGGACGTGGCACAAAGATGGGAGAGGGCGGATTTGATACCGCGGTCGCGGCGATTGTGGTGAAGAAGTATCTCGCCAACATTGCACTGTTTGCACCGGCATGGACGTATGAACATTTGGGCAAGACGTCTTTCAAAAAGAACGATTCAAAATTTTGGATTGGGGCCACTGATGGGGACACATCGATTGCATCAGCGATTGATCATCACCTTTCTCCAGTCTTCAAGACGGACGAGCTCGGGTTCGTGTTTTACACCAACTTCGGCAGCGGAGAGGGCAAGTCGTTCTGGCACAAGGGTGCTAGGATTTTCGGGCGTCCATGGGTCAACGGCAGTCTCCAGTTTGACATACCGCTCGTTACGTTTAGGCCTCAGGAGTCACGAAAAACACAGGTACGCAGTGATTTCACGGATGCGTTCCATGGTGGTTCGTGTTTGAAAGTGACTCATACTGAGTTCAACGAGGATGTGATGGCGACTGAAGCTCTGCCGACATGGCTGGTGTCTTCGGGGACATCAGACCCCATTATCCCTCTCTATAACCTCGATAACGAGGTGGTGGGGCGTAATATCCAGGTGAAGGTCTCCTATCGATACACAGCATCGACATCGCCATCAGTCTTTTTCCAGCTCGTGGTGGGCTACTACATCGAGCGTCGGGTGCGGTCGGTGACTCGCGTAGGCTCGGGTACACTGACGGTGCCACTGGACCCAGAACGTGCGCGCTGGACAACGACAACTCAAAGTTTCAGTACGCCTGCGACGAACCGCATGGAACATTGCGTGATTGAAAGTATCGGTGTGGTGCGCATCGACATGCGCGAGATAGACGATGGTACTTCGAGCGCATCCGATGACGAGTGGGTGTATGTGCCGAGTGCGGATGCACGGCTGGAGGCTGTTGCCGTGGACGAGGTTGCGATCGGTGAGGTTGCTGTTGTCGCGAGCACTGCATCAGCCGTGTGTCGGCGTGTTGTTGGCATCAAAGTGGATCGTTTTGGTGGGAAGGGCAAAGAAGGCCGATGTATAATGCACTGGGACGCCACAGCCGAGGAGAGCGACCGTCTGGCGCCTCTGTACTGGGTTGTGTTTTTGGACGACACGTTCCAAGGAGTCAGCTTTGTGCCACAATGGTACAGTAGCGGCGTGCTTGACAGTGCCAAGGTCCGCGTCGATAGCGTCTCGCGGACTGGGGACGTCGCGACGGGCGATACGGTATACATCTGAACTAGCATACGGAAATGAAGCCATAGTTTGGAAGGATCTGTTTTGTAGAGCGGACGTCAAATATTTCAGCCACAGAAGAGTTGCTTGGAGGTACACCAAGGGTCAGCGTCGAATATTTTAGCTTAGCTCTGTTTTGAGATAGAAATGTGTTGCTCTGCAACACAAATGGGTCGCTACCGTGTTACTCTGTTACACAAACAGGATGATTACAGCATGTGATTAGTCCGCAAAGACAACGAATAAGCCAGAAACATTTTGTTAAAGAAAAGCGCTTCATGAAACCGAAAGAAGCAAACCATAATAGCCAAAAAACAGAAACCCAGGAGTATACACCATAAATATTACACTAAACACCAAAACCGGCACCCCTAACAAAGGGCACATTCACCATTCTCTCTTCAGCATTCCAAGTCGCACAGCGTAGCACATTGTCATGTTCTCCACACTTGCAAAGACGACATTGTGCGCATTGTCCTGAGCTGCACGTTCCAGGAGCTGAGCCTCGCGCCCATTAGCCCAGGGGTCAAAGTCCCGGGATAACAGGCCGCTGTGAGCGTCATATTTGCGCAGGTCCACATATGCATCCGCAAAAGGTCCGACGACAGAGGCGAGATCCGGGCCCACCCCGCTCCCGCCGCTCGCACCCCTGCACTCATCGCTGCCACCACCGCTCATGAGTAGCTTGAAGTTTTCATCCACCACTTCGCTCTGCGTCATCCCCATCATCTCGTGGGTCATTGGCGCCGCAAGGATGGAGCCTCCCGATACGTGGTAGTGTGGTGTGAGTGGCGTGTGTGCGGCCGAGTCTGTGTCACTGGAAACGTACTCAAAGTGGTCTGCTGCGTGTGGGTAGTTCTCTGGGCGCAGATATGCATCCGTGAAGCGCAAGACCTGGGCCTCTCTGAGGGACGCGAGACGGCGTGATGTGAGCAGAAGACGGTCCAGGTGCGTATCATCACGGTCACGCACCACTTTTTGGACGTCTTCTTCCTCGAAAGGCTCTTTCAGAAGAACACTAGCATAAAGGATGTGCTTGCGTTTGTCAAAAAACATGCACGTCCTCCCGAAATAGTGAGCATATAGGCTCAGGGACGGGTCGCGAAATCTGTTGCTAAGGCTCCGCACGGCATGCTCGGGGAAAATTGAGTGAAGCGGCGAAGTGAAGCCAGAAAAGTCCAACCAGAACAGAAAAGTGACCGTTGGGAAAACTGCCCACAAACACTCTGTCACTGTGACAATTATAAGGTACACCAAAGACTCAGTTTCGTCAATCTCATATGTCTCGTGCTCGAGGTTGAACATTTCGGACGGCATGAGGCGAAACCAGCGCGTCAGCAGCTTGAAGAGCGTCTCTGGACGGTACTGCACAAGTGCGTTGATGAGATGATCAGACAAATTTTCGAGATCCGACAGGTATAATTGCACCTCCGAAAACACCTTTTGGATGGCTGGTCGCATTGAGTTGAAGTGCGAGCCTCGTAAACTATCCAGTTTTGTTCGTATATCATCAAAAAGAGTCAGGGGGTAAGTGGGATAGTAAACACACTTGAATCCCTGCAGGGCAGCTTCTGACGCAAACTCAAGCATAACCTCAGCGTTTGCATTGGCCTCTCGCCCCGAGCGAATCGATAGCATTGCAGCGGTACCCGTTAGAACTCTGGCGTAGTCCGATAGGGTTGCTTCTTGGTAGAGGCCTCCCCAGCCGAACAGCAGCGAGCCAAACGACATGAATTCAATCTGCGACTGGCTGAGTTGCGAATACTTGGAAACGGTATCAGCGGCCAACTTGTAGAATATAGCCTGGTACTCTGTGTCAAGTCTCTGAAAGTCTTCCTTCAAAAAGGCAAGGGATAGGTCACCCGTCTCTTCGGTCTGTACCGGGGGCCGCCCCTCGCAGTTGTGGCTGGCGTACCGGAGTGAGAAAGCTAGAAGTGCGGTGAAGGTGACTGTTGAGTACACCCCAAACGAAGTGCCCTTCTCGATTGCGCTGAAATAAGACATGCGCATTGCATCGTATTCCGGATGGACATTGATCACCATTTCGCGTGTTGTGTGCACCGTCCATCGCTTGATGAGATGCCGCCGCTTCGAAGTGACATCGTAGTGTTCTGTGGTCAGTGCGAGGGTCGTTGGAACCGTCTTCGAGTGTGAATTCAAAGGATGTCGCACCGTCAAGTGTGGCGAGTCGACGCTGGAGGTGGCGTCTGTGCTAGGGGATACACCGGAGTAGGTGGATGCGACAGAGGATGGAGAGTTGGCAACTCCAGCCTTTGCTGATGGGCTCGACCCTTGCTCCAATGGCTTCTGTTCCGGCCGCCGCAACTCATCCAAAGGGCCTTGCTGTTGCAGTTGCTGCTGCCGAGCTGCGTGCGCCTCTCTTATAACCGCCATCTCACCATCCGAGAGGGTGAGGTAGCTACAAGGAAGGTTCATCCGCACGCAGTTGTTACAGCTCGGCAGCGTTTCATCGCACTTGGTTCTCCTTTTCTTGCACCGCTGGCATCCGAGATGTGAGTTGAGATGTTTTCTCCGAGTACGCTTAGACTGTTGAGCCTTATGCACGGCGGTCTGATCGCTCTTATTGTCCTGGTTCTGGTGTGGGGGATTCCACTCCTCGTCCGGCATCTCCTAGGTGTCTTCTCCACCAGACTCAGGATTTGTGGTTCGGGTATCGTCAGAAGGTCTTCTTCGTAAGTAGGTATAACCACACGGAAATAATTTTCAAAAGATATTGGACTAGGACCGACTAACACCGCGCCGCGCACAATAGCCCCAATGCAAACAAAGCGCCACGCCTGTGTTTTTTTTTGCTTTCTGTTCCACAGACCAGACTGGTCAAATGAGGTGGAAAAGATACGAATAACCTCCGACTCTGAAGATTCCAGTTGACTGCTCAGTATCTGCGCATTAGAGATGCAGGCGAACAATCGGCCTTACCCCTACGGACCTGACCCAATTGTCTTTGTTCCTCCTCCGCAGAACGGGCTCCGGTTAGCGAGCACTGGCGCCCAGCTTCTGCCGCTCCGTACGGGAACGGAGATGGCGAGACGGAAACGATGGTGAGGCTGTACACACATCCCCACACAGAGGTATCAATGGTGGTGATTGTGGTAATTGTGCCCAATGTGCGCTCTAGTCGGCGTTGACTTCCGGTAGATGCTCAAGAGGGGCGCTACAGGAGAGAAATACGAGGCTTGTGAATGCTTCTATTCGCGCCAGACCGTGAACAGGGCGCGCGGAAGAACTGAACCATCACACGTTGATATAGTCCCAAACCATTAATCACAAATGTACATAACACATAATGTTGAACATCACAGCCGTTTTACCATCCTGTGGCTTAAAGTTCAACACGTCGTCTGTTACAAATTCAGCAAATACGGTGGCTGTCACCTTTTTTGTCAGAGTGTAATGGCGCAGCACTGCTTCTTTTGTTATGGATTTTTGTGTTCTCTTTTTTGTGCGTCTGTGGGGAGGACATACCACTATATGCATATACTATGTACAAGCTTGGTCTCGGATCTGGACCCGAACTTCCAGAGGCCTCGAGGCAAGTAGCAGACTCATGCTGCCAACGCCACGAGACCTTCCACAGCTTTATCGCGAGTGGCCTCACTCAGTGGCTTGCTGCCGCTGAGATACTGCAAGAAGAGTAGTTCGCTTACAACGCTCTCGCGAACCTCGCCCAACACCTCGCTCTTAACCTTATCGCCGCCCTTCTTGTTCGTCTGAAACGTCACTCTCAGTGCTCCGTCTCGCAGCGTCTCCAGCAGAAGCGTGCTACCCTTGGGAGCGGACCCACGCCCGCCCATGAGATTTCTCAGCTCATCTAGACCTTTACTCACGCGCTCGTCATTCTGGGCTTGCAGTTCCTTACACTTTGGATTGGCCAGAATTGATTTGATCAGCCCATCTCGCAGGTGGTTGAAATCAGTGTTCCTCACCGGCACGATCCTTGCCGTGAAACGCACCCCTGATAGGAGCAGGTTGTCAATCAGCACAGTGGAAATAAACGAGTCATGGAGTCCTGCACGCAGGCGGTCACTATGAGGCACTTGCTCTGCCTCAGCACCATCAGCCGTCTTTTCATAAAAGCTCTCGAGGAACCTCGAGTCCAGTATTTTGGCAATCAAGGGCAAGTCCTCCTTTGCGATGTAAAGACCAAGAGCGTAAACCTTCATCTTGAGGAAGGTGACCGACCTCGTACCATAACCAATCAACTGGAAGTCCGTACTAAGCGGTGCTTCAATTGAGTTTGGGAAAGGCGGCACCCCGGACTCAACAGAGATACTCGACACCAGCGATTCAGCCGTTTCGGTACTCGCATCGAGTTCAACCACCTGGTCATTCAACCACAAACTCGAGGCCGAAACCCCCAAGAAAGCAATTAACAGACCACTTCCAACCACAGCAGAACCCGAGCGGGCTCTGCTATTCTTAGGATGTAGTGATGATGTCTTCAATCCAAAGCGAGCCGAAGCTGAAGAGTGGAACCGAAGAGCTCGGGTCGGAGCAAGAATGCCCGGGACGGAAGAGATCTTCTTCAAAGCCCTCGAAGCGCACCTTATAGCCAACAGCGACATGTCTATTAGTTTGATTTCAGGAATCGGATCCAAAAGAGCCACAGCACCAGATATACGTCTGCTATGCACGTACCACATCTATCCACCTCCCATGGTGTCACCTGGCGTGAGAAAAACGGCTCTGCCGGAAAGTGGTCACCGCACTACCATATATCTGGCCGGCCGGCTACAATCCCCGCGCGACCGGGACAGGCCCAAATAGCCGGCATCATCCAGTCGTGCGCTCACCGATACAGGAACCCGCGGCAAACCCCGCGCCACATCAGCACACGTGACATAGAGCAATCCCCAGCCACGCGCACACGCCCAATCACCGCACCGCCCATAATAAGCACCCGCAAGCTACTCCAGCCACATCGAGACCCCGAGGGAGGCCCCAGCCACACCATGCGTCTAATCCGCCCGCACCAGCAAAACACCTTTTTTTTCTCCATCATTAACCGCTTTGATAAAAAGTTTCCTGACTCCAAACCCCGTCAAGTTTTCACCTTTCAGTCGCATCATCTGTCTGGTAAGATAAAGGAAAGTTATTTCGACTTTCCTCACTCTCTCCCTTCTCCAACCTTGCGGTAACCATGACTTCTCCCTCAGCAGCGAGTATGTTATATCTTGATCGACAGATCTCTACCTATCTTGCATCCCGCACCCCCCCACCCACTCTCTTATTCATGAATACTAACATAACAAACTAGTTGCAAACGTCGCCGCTGCCGTTGGTGGTTCCATTTTCGCATCACAGCCTCTCAAGGCCGTTAAGTCGGTCTTTGCTGAAGAGCTGGCAGCTAAGGATGTCCCTTATATCAAGCTGTTGCAATCGAACGACCCCCTTGTTTTGGTGGTCGAGTCGGTTGAGGACTCGTCCAGTGAGATCGCAATCCCCACCACCGTTGCTCTGACTTCAACCACGCTCTTTAATAACCTGTCATACCTGCCTGCGCTCAAGTCGTCGCCGGTAGTGTTCCACGCTGAACTTCGCCCAAGCGATTTCTCCGTCGTGAGCGCCTTGAAGGACAGTGGCTACACAATTCTGCTTTCTTTCACAGCTGCGGAGACACAGGACATTGCCCTGGCATCATACGCCATAGCAAAAGCCTCGTCGAAGCCAGTGCTGCACTTTTATGTCCCGTCGGCTGCTTCCTCATCTGTTGGGCTGTTTTCTGCATCTAACGTTTCTGAGCTTCTCTCTGAGTTCTCTGCGGACTTGGAGCTAACAAAGACAGAGCTGATCCCTAAGGCGTTTGCTGCGATCAAGGCTCTCAGCTCTCATTCGTACAGCGAATTCGAGTACTCTGGGCCCAAGAGCCCAGAAGAAGTGCTGGTGGTTCTTGGCAGCGCTGGGCCTGCACTGTTACCTCACGCTAATGCTCAAAACGTTGGTGTCGTGACTATCAGAGCCTACAGACCTCTGAACATTTCGAGTTTTGTGGCGAGCATACCATCAACTACTCAGAAACTACTGCTGCTGGAACAGTCGCAGTTTGCCCCAGCCACCCAGTTCCAGAGCTTGCTTCTGGACTTTGTCGCTGAGCTGGACACCCTTCTCAGTGCAGGCATCAAGAACGTGGTTGCTTCCCAGCTGCTCGAGGTTACGGATAGCAACGCGAAGTCGATTTTCAGCACTTTGGTTGCCAACGCCAGACTCTCAAAGCCGATCCAGAACCTGACTCTGGGGCGTAAGCTCTCTGAGGGCTCCACCCCTATTCAGGAGCAGTCCGCCGCAGCCATAGAAGGCGCAAAGAAGCTCGAGGATGCATACGTCAAGATTCTGAACCAGGTGTTTGGATCGCAACTTAATATCCTCAACCAGTACTCTGCTGGCTCGGTAAGCGAATCGAACCCGGAGTACGGGTACGGTAAGTTTATCTTTCAGGAGGAGAAGAGACAGGAGCTGATTTTCCTCGTGCATGAGGCCATCACTGCGAACGATTTCAAGACCCCTCGTGCAGTTGAGCTCGTTGAGCTCCTTACTAAGTGGCTCGTTGCGGCTCGTGCCAATTCGTCGTCGCAGGAAATCGCCGACTCAATCATCGAGATACTGTCACAGGACGACTCTACAACTGTCACCGACTTGCTCACCTACCGCGAATACTTTGAGCTCAAGTCGTCGTGGCTTGTTGGATCTGACGCGTGGTCGTTTGATTTGGGATCGTCCGGTGTGCACCACGTCATTGCCTCGGGCAAGAACGTGAACATGCTCATCATTGACAGTGAACCACAGAACTCGTCGCGCTCGCAGAACTCACTCAGAAAGAAGGACGTCGGCTTGTACGCCATGAACTTTGGTGGCGCTTACGTTGCATCTGTTGCCGTGTACTCGTCGTACACCCAGGTGTTGCAGGCGTTCATCGAGGCGGGCAAGTTTGAGGGTCCGTCGATCGTGCTGGCATACTTGCCTTACGACAGCGAGAACAATGACGCGCTCAAGGTGCTTCAGGAAACAAAGAAGGCCGTCGACTCTGGCTACTGGCCACTGTACAGATACGACCCCAAGATTGAGGAGCGTGGCGCATCCGAGGAGGCTTTCAAGCTCGACTCGTCGAGCATCAAGAGAGAACTAGAGCAGTTCCTCGAGAGAGAGAACAAGCTCACCCTGCTTGCAAAGAAGGATCCTGTCTTTGCTAGAAATCTCGCATCTTCTCACACACAAGAAATCAAACTCAAACAGAAACAGAGAGCCAAGGAGGCTTACAACCAGCTGTTGGAGAGCCTCACTGGTGCTCCTCTCACTATTGCGTTTGCATCCGATGGTGGAAACGCAGAGTCTCTGGCCAAGAAGCTCGGCAGACGTGGTGCAGGCCGTGGGCTGAAGACCACTGTACTGTCCATGGACGACGTTTCGCTAGAGGACCTATCTTTCGAGGAGAACATTGTGTTCATCACATCGACTTCCGGTCAGGGTGAATTCCCCCAGAACGGTAAGGCCCTTTGGGATGCCGTCAAGAATGCTGGTGACCTGGACCTGACGACGGTTAAATTCTCCGTGTTTGGTCTTGGTGACTCGCTTTACTGGCCAAGAAAGGAGGACAAGCACTACTACAACAAGCCAGGTAAGGACTTGTTTGCCAGACTCAAGTTCCTTGGTGGACAAGAGCTCGTGCCCATTGGGCTTGGTGACGACCAAGATGCCGACGGTTACTCTACTGGTTATGACGAGTGGGAGGCCAAGATCTGGGAAGAGCTTGGCGTTTCCGGCGCGGCTGCCGTGGATGAACCACCACCAATCACGAACGAGGACATGAAGATCGCGTCCAACTTCTTGAGAGGTACCATCGTGGAGGGTCTCGCGGACGAGTCTACCGGTGCAATCTGCGCTTCGGACCAGCAGATGACCAAGTTCCACGGTATTTATATGCAGGACGACAGGGACATCCGTGACCAGAGAAAGGCGGAGGGTCTCGAGCCCGCGTATGCATTCATGGCGCGTGTGCGTTTGCCAGGTGGTAACGCCACGCCAAAACAATGGCTCAAGATTGACGAGCTCGCGGACGTGCGCGGCAACGGAACGATGAAGATCACGACACGTGCCACGTTCCAGCTGCACGGACTCGTGAAGCATAACTTGAAGGCGGCGATTCGGGGCATGAACGCAACGCTCATGGACACTCTCGGAGCGTGCGGTGACGTGAACCGTAACGTGATGGTGTCGGCGCTGCCTGGTAATGCCAAGGTGCATGCACAGATTGCCAACACCTCGCATGTGATTTCTGAGCATCTCTTGCCACAAACCACCGCATACCATGAGATTTGGCTCCAGGGTGCTGATGAGAGCGACTCGTCACCAAAGGATGCGGCAGCGTGGGAAGCGAGGAAGGCTGGCCCTAAGAAGACTAAGACTCTCGTGGCTGGAAACGCACTCGTGGACTATGAACCATTCTACGGTCCAACGTACCTCCCTCGTAAGTTCAAGGTTGTCATCACCGTGCCGCCATACAACGATGTTGACGTGTACGCGCACGATGTTGGTTTGATCGCCATCGTGGATGAGAACCAGGAGGTTATCGGCTACAACGTGCTTGCTGGTGGTGGTATGGGAACGACTCACAACAACAAGAAGACGTACCCACGTACGGGTTCCATGCTGGGATTCATCGAGTACGACAAGGTACACCTTGTGTGCGAGAAGATCATGCTCGTGCAGCGTGACAACGGTGATCGTAAGGACAGAAAGCACGCGAGACTCAAGTACACAATGGACGACATGGGCGTCGATGTGTTCAGAGCAGAGGTGGAGGCTCTGCTTGGCGAGAAATTTCAGCCTGCAAAGCCATTCGAGATTCTGTCGAACATTGATTACTTCGGGTGGGTCAAGGATGAGACGGGGCTCAACCACTACACGTGCTTCATCGAGAATGGACGTGTCGAGGACACTCCTGAGCTGCCACACAAGACAGGTCTGCGCGAGATTGCCAAGTATATGGATGAGACCCACGGTGAGTTCAGACTGACGGGAAACCAGCATTTGCTGATCTCCAACATCAGAGACGAGCAGCTGCAGACGGTCAAGAACATGATGGCGCAATTCAAGCTCGACAACACCAACTACTCTGCCCTGCGTCTTTCTTCGGGAGCATGTGTGGCGTTCCCAACGTGTGGCTTGGCCATGGCTGAGTCGGAGCGGTACCTGCCTGTTCTCATCGAGAAGATTGAGGAGGCGCTCGAGGAGTATGGTCTGAGGCATGACTCTGTCGTTATGAGAATGACGGGATGTCCTAACGGCTGTGCTAGGCCATGGTTAGCAGAAGTTGCACTCGTGGGTAAAGCCTACGGCGCTTACAACCTCCTGCTTGGTGGTGGTTACCACGGAGAGAGGCTGAACAAGCTTTACAGACAATCGATCAAGGAGGATGAGATCCTGGCCACCCTGAAGCCATTGTTCAAGAGGTGGTCGCTGGAGAGACACGAGGGTGAGCATTTTGGTGACTTTTTGGTGCGTGTCGGTGTGATTGCCCCTACAACTGAGGGCAAGTACTTTCACGACAACGTGCCAGAGGAGGCATAACTTCAAAAACTTTTTTTCATACTTGTTTATTTCGTTTAGCATTAGAAGTGTAATCATAATTCTGCTTATGGCTTCCGTATCCTGTTGGCCACTGTCTTCTGACTGCTGTTGACACTGCTGCTTCCAACACCTGACGACGGCCGCTCTCCCTCGCTGAGAGACGTAACCATGAAGCTATCGCTTCTCAGACTCTCAGTCTTGAGCCGCTCAAGATCTTGTAGCAGCGTCACAATCTTGACCTTTTGTTCGCGCTCCAGCGAGAGCACGTCTTTGACCTGCACGTCCCATAACTTGCGCAGCACTCGGTCAAGTCGGCGCTTTATCTTTGTCTCTGTTTCTATAGCCAGCAGTTCCGACTGCTCTGTAAGCGACGATATGCGAGTCTGGACTGTTGTTTGGGTGAATCGTTAGCCAACGCGGTCTGCCTATTACCGTAGCACCAGCAGTAACATACCTCGCTTCTCCAGACGCGATATTATAACATCCTTTTGCTTCTGTGTATATTGCTTCATTATTTGGACCTGTTGTGCATGCTGTTGGAATGTTTGTTTGGGAAAGCTGTTGATGTAAACAGTACACCACAAAACCGCGATGATGGCGGGTAACCGCCCGCGTGGTGGGTTCGGGCAGTTGCCACTCTTTGATCGGGCTGGCCCTGGCGCTCGCACGAGGAATCGGGTTTAATGGACAGCAGAAATATATTGATTGCGTATATTTGTCGTATACTAGACACACGGCTCAATTGACCAGATAGAGGTCTTTTCAAAATGGTTCTCGAGGCGACGATGATCGTGTAAGTGTGATTGGGAGGTGCATTGCGAGAAAGCTGACGACTAACGACACACCATCACTGCAGCATTGATAGCTCCGAATACATGCGGAACGGAGACTACCTGACGTCGAGATTTCAGGCGCAAATAGACACGGTTGACCTCATTTTCCAGCGGAAGACTAATGCGAACCCGGAAAGCACCGTTGGGCTGATGTCCATGGCTGACAACGTTCAGGTGCTCTCCACACTAACGACGGATTTTGGACGGCTGCTGGCTGGTATCCACGAGACCAAGATCCAAGGTAAGACCCATTTTACCACGGGGATCCAGGTGGCCGTCCTGGCTCTGAAACACCGCCAAAACAAGGCCCAGCATCAGAGGGTGATTGTGTTTGTCGGCAGCCCCATCGCTGAGCCAGACAGCGATCTCGACAAGCTCGCCAAGCGACTGAAGAAGAACAACATTGCTATTGACATTGTAAATTACGGAGAGGTGGCATACAATACTACAAAGCTCGAAAAGTTCATTTCAACGGTGAATAGCCACGACAACTCGCATCTTGTGACGGTCTCGCCTGGCCCTCAACTCCTGTACGAGGTTGTTGCCACGTCTGCGATGTTTGAGGAAGACGGCGGATTTGGAATGGTTGGCTCGGGTCTGGGTGGTGATGGCGGGTTCGACTTTGGTGACCCTGGCATGGATCCGGAGCTGGCATTGGCATTGCGTCTGTCACTGGAGGAAGAGAGGTCACGGCAGGAGAGAGAGCAACAGGCTGAGCAGGCAAAGTCTGCGGCTTCCAACTCCACATTGGAGAATGTGCAAGAAGAGTCACAAGAGGCTGCTGCTCCTGAAGCCGAAGCTTCTGAGACTAAGGACGCCGAGGCAGAAGAGGACAAAGAGGAGGAGAAGGAGGAGGAGACGGACACGAAGATGGATGTTGACAAGTCGTAGGGAGGATATGCACGTGCTTCAGTAGCATAGAAAAAATATATTTTGGTTACTTTCTGTGCACTATTCGACGGAGGAGAAATATGTGACATGTTGAGCCGCACGGATACAAAAAAGCATGAACGTTGAACTTTCGGGGCACAAAGACACTAAACTGCTCGCGAACCTTGAATTAACGATGAGGAAGCTCAGCACTCCTCTCTTTTAGACATAAACATAAAGCTGACTCCTTTGCTTTCTTTGGATCGCCCTAGTCGCTAGGAACTCTGGGATGAGTGCGATGCACGGACCGTGGAAAAGCGGCGACATTGCTAGTGCTTCTTCAAGTCCCTCAAAGAGACAAAATCAACCAAACCAGTTTCCTGGCAGGAGAGGCGACACGTAATGTCCCACCCCACTTTTGAGCTCAAGTGAAGACTACTAACTGTAAATTGCTTGAAGTTCGACTCATTCTTCAATTCGTGCTAGCATTGCCGCCAACTACAATCAACTCTCACTCATCTCAACGAACAACAGGATACTCAAAGCAATTTCTCTTACAAGGGCACACTTTCTTGATGCTTATAGCAAGGGAAAATGGAACCTTTCGTCTCTTCCATGTCCGAGCTGCTTTCAGGGTGTGGGGCTGTTGCGACCACCCGAAGCGTATCGAGAGGCCCGCAGGTTGCGGGCTGTCGAATCGTACATGAAGGTGCCTCAATGGAAAGAGACGGAAAAGTTTGACACTCTGCTCACTACAGTAATGCAACAGTACAAATGCGTTGGTGCATCAATAAGTCTGATGCATAGTAAGCGCCAGATAGTCAAGTTCCAGCACTCTTTGGGGTACCGTGAGTGTCCAAGGCACATCTCCATCGATGCACACGCTATTCTCTCCTCTGGCCATTTTGTGCTATTGAATGCCGCCCAGGACTGGAGAATGTTAAATAGTCCCTTTGTGAGAGGCTCTCCTAATATCAGGTTCTACCTGGGTGTGCCTCTGACGGCTGGATCTGGAGCCGTTATCGGGGTACTAGCCGTGTTTGACATTTACGCCAGAGATAAAGTGAACCCAGCTATGATCGAAGCGCTCAAGGGTTACTCATCAGATCTTATGCGGTACCTGGACTCCCCTTACTCCGAAAATACAAGCTCGAAATCACCTATCTCTTTGCTGAAACAAATTGGCCGGGCTACGAGCCATGATAATCTGAATTCACCCAATTCCGCGGTGTTTGAGAAGGACTCTTCTGGGACGGCATACTCTCAGAATGGAAACCTTCGGTTTTCAAGGTACAGTACTCCATATGAAGATTTGGTGGACCTTTCGTTGTGGCCGAAGCTTATCGCTTGTGTGAATGCAAAAAATGCGGCCGTGCTCTTGAGTCAGACTATCATCGACAAGTGCGGCTTTGACTTTGTCTACATCATGGATGCACGAATAACCGAAAATTATAAAGTGAGTGCTGAATACTTCCCAAGAGAAAACAGTATCGACACAGACTCATACAAGTATGCAAGCAGAATGCAGAGTACGGGTGAGGAAAACGTCCACATGAGGGTTCTGGGTTCTTATGGATTAGAGAGAGAATGCCTCAAATTCGAGCCTACAATCCACTACAAGACGCTGGGATCTGAGTTTGGGGTCGCTTACTCAAGCAAGGAAGCAAATGTGAGATTCCATTCTGGGGTGTGCATGCCGTTTTACAGACATTCTTCAAAGCTTGTGAGAAAGAAACGCATTGCCCGCTCTGCTCCTAAGATCGATGAAACTTCCACCATCGACATTTTCCATCGTTCAGGCGGCTACATAATTGGTGCTTTTAGTTCTAGCCTTCGTGATTTTAATGAGCAAGAGATTGCGTACGTTTTCAGCTGTGCTTCGTTGATGCGTCGGATTTACCTCATGACATGATATACAAATACATCCTCTATTCAAAGGTCGAACCTAAAGAGCGTAGTTTGATCAGTTCCAGCTGACCTTTCTCAACTATGATGTTTCCCTTGAGTAGATGCCGCACCAAAGGGTCCTCTTTGTCTTCAACAGGAATGTAACCCACATCAGCGTTGCTATCGTCCGCAGACATCATGTTGTTGAGCAGTGACTCCAGCAACTTGAATGCCTTTGACCGCTGCTTCTTTTTTTCAGCGGCATCAGAATGCGAGTTGAGTAAATCCACCTGCGACTCGACAAGGTAGTTGTAGACCACTGTCTTGAAGTATTTTGTCAAGGTAGTTCCGCGCTCCTTCAACAGCTCGAGCTTATCTTCCAGACGCGCGACCTCTGCGTCAACTGCATCCTGCGCGGCTTCCGGAGCAGCAGCAATTCCTTCAAAAGCACGCTGCTTAGCAATCTCCGACGCAATTCGCAGCTCAAACAGACTTGTCAGCTGAGAGAAATCAGCAGCCGTTGCTTGCTGCGTCACAACATCCCGCACCAGCGATGCCTCATACTGCTCGAGCCGCCGTATCGTACTCTCCATCTGGGCGCATTGCGTCTCAAAATTTTCCTCCGCAAGTGATATTCCAAGTACATCGCCACGCTCGGGAATGAATGGCAGCCGTGTGAGCGTCTCGTACAGTCCGATCGACTCACTCTGCAGCGCTTCCAGCTCGCGCGCCTCATCAACCACATCGGTATTTATACCCGCGTCTGCACCGGGCAGCAGGAGGCCCACCGACTCCTTCAGTTTCTCCAGTGCTTCCAGCGTCCCTTCAAGGTATTTCTGCTTCAGCGCGATATCCTTGAGCAGATGGCTATTGTAAGCCTCTTCAGCACCGTCAGTGGACTGGGCGGGGACGGCCGCAGCTTTCAACTCCGGTACAGCTTCAGGCTCGCCAGACTCATCGTACTGCCGCACGTCCGAGGAAGATAGCGCACGATCTAGGATTATATTTGCCATATCATTGTCAGACATAGCGGGCGTGAATGTATTTTGCCGATATCGCTGGGATGAGCTCTGTTTGTTGTGTTTTCGTCTCGCGTCGCAAAGATGGGTCCCCAGCTCATCGCGCGTCGCCCGATCGACCCAGGCCAAAGCCATTGAAAATTTGGAGCCTCGCGTCTTATTGCGATCTGAAATTGACGCACCGGCTACGACAGAGACATATCGACACATCCCGCTAGAAGTTAGGCGCAATGTCTGGGATAAGGAAGCAAACAGAGGGGGACAGGAACCAAGACGCAACGGTGCACGTCGGGAACCTGGACCCCCAGGCAAATGAGAAGATTCTGTACGAGCTCATGCTACAGGTGGCGCCCGTCGTGAATGTAAAGATGCCCAAGGACAGGGTCCTGCGAACTCATATGGGCTACGGTTTTGTCGAGTTTAAAACGGTAAAGGATGCGGAGTACGCAGAGATGGTTTTCAATGGGCTCAGGCTGTACAATAGACCGATCAGGGTGAGGCGAGTGGGAGCCGACAAAGTTAAAACGGTGGACGTGGGTGCCACATTGTTTGTGGGCAACCTTGACAAACTGGTCGATGAGAGCACTTTGTTTGAAACGTTCTCAGTGTTTGGAAACTTTGCTAGGCCGCCTTCAATCTCGAGGGATGAGGCCAACGAGTCCAAGGGATTTGGGTTTATCTCGTACACCAGCTTTGAAGCCAGTGATAAGGCCAGGGAGGAGATGAATGGACAGTACCTCATGAACCAGCAAATAAAGATAGACTACGCATTCAAAAAGGACGGCAAGAATGGCGAAAGGCACGGCGACGAGGTTGAGAGGCTGCTTGCAAAGAAGGCTGCTGCCAATAACTACTCCCTGGAAGGTAACACTGGAAAGGCAAACTGATTGTGCTGTTCCAGTGTCCAAAATTTCCAAGGCGTTGACGATACAACGAAAGAGCAAAATAGGGAGCGCCGGTATAGAGAGAGCTTGCGAGGACTTTCGGCGGCCCGCAGATTTAGCACTTTACCTAGCGCTTCACCACACACTAGGAATCCCACAAGTGTAGCTTCCTCCAGAGTACACTGAAGTGGCTTTTCTGGGAGCATTCGCCACACTTACGAGAGATTCCTGCTCCGTAGACACCTCACATCTCTGACATGTTAGAATGTTGGGGGTTACCCTATCGTAACTAGAAAAAATCAACTTCTGCTCACAGGACATTTGATCCGGACTAGAAGAGCTGCCAAGTGATATAAGTGCCTGCGCGGATATTAACTTCAATCTAAAAGTACTACAAGAGAACACATCAGAATGTCCGAACTTGACCCACAGCTATTGTCGACGCTGGACGATGCGTCGAAGAAGGAGGTTGCCCAGTTCTTGCAGAGCGAGACCTCCAAGTCCAAGGTTCAAATGTCGGTGCACAACTTTACCGACATGTGCTTTAAGAAGTGCATTGGCAACATCACCACGGGGAATCTGCTACCAAACGAGGAGCAGTGTATGAAGGACTGCTTGAACAGATTTTTGGACACAAATATCAAGGTTGTGCAACAGTAAGTGATTCCATCGTTTTGTGGTTTTTTCCACCTCCGCCCCGCGGTCTTTTTGCAGAACATTACCACTAACATTATGTGATTACCTACAGAATACAAAGTGCCCAGAGATAAAAACTCATCAACAATGGCACAGATATCAGACGTTGTCGCTACATGGGCTCCATCTGCCCGATGCGGATCGAGGCGACACTAAGCGAAAGTCGTTCCACCGACGCGCGTGTTTCCCCACAAAGTGACGAAACGGGTAGGACATATTGCATAGCGTGTACATAGAATTGAAAAGGGAGTTTTTCTTATTACCACTCGCTCCGAAAGAGAAACACACTCGTATATTTAACGGCAATATGAGAATGTAGAAAAGTGTTGGCCGCCCCCACCAGTCTTCCCCTTGTCCCACTGGCACTGGGCGCCCGTTTTCACGGAGAGCCAGAGACCGGAGCGGAGTGCGCGCTCGCTGGGCAACTAACATCTCCGTTGGGGTAAACTACAAGAAACTAGCACTACCCCTGTTATCAAAACACACGCGCCAATATATCCGTGTGTCACCAACAGATTCAAAAACATGGCTTCCAGATTCGCACGCATCTTGAATTCGGAGACGGGTCCCAAGACAGTCCACTTCTGGGTACGTTCGTTCTCGTCTCGGCTCTTTCCATGCCGCGCGCTCCCCTCTTAGGGAACTCTCACTAACATCCCTTAATAGGCCCCCGTTATGAAAGTACGTTGAGATAAATCTTTTGGTTGCAAACGAATAAAGTTGTGTGGTGTAAATTGAATAATCGAGACTAACCGTTGCTCTAGTGGGCGTTGGTTTTTGCCGGTGCTAACGATTCGGTCAAACCTGTTGAAAGCATCTCCGGAACACAACAAATGGGTATGTTTTTTTCAGTCTTCGTGGTGTCTAAGGGGGCAATCTGAGCTACTTACTAACATGTGGATGCCCTTAATCTTCAGCACTGTTTGCAACTGGCACGATCTGGACGAGGTGGTCTTTCGTCATCAAGCCAAAGAACTACCTGTTAGCGTCGGTGAACTTCTTCCTCGGCGGTGTTGCTGGTTACCAGATCATTAGGATCTTCAACTGGAGGTTGAGCCAAGGAGACAGCAACCTTTCGGCATTCAAGTATTTAGTCTCTGGCAGCGACCAAACTACCAAGAAGGACATTGCAGCGGCGGCAGCGTCGGGTAGTACCGCTGCTTGAGATCACACACCTGATTGCTGGTTTTTCTTTATTATAGTGGGGGTGAACTCAATAGATCCTGATGTGGGTGTTTTATCTAATCTAGCAATATTCCTACTGCTGTGCTACAAGAGGTCAGTTATCTGCTTCCGAAACGAGATGTACATTTATAGGTTTTGAACGACTGGCCTTACTTATGGAACATGTTACCATTCTATGTATTTGCCTCCACGAACTCGTCGGCGCTTCTGTCGTCAGCGTCATCCTGGTCTAGTGTAGCATCAATTGCAGATGTTTCAACCGCGTCGGGCTTGCCACTCTCTTCAGCCGCAGTGTCTTCCTGATGCTCATCATCCACATCCATCGGCTCGACCTTCTCAGTTTCATCGTGCTCGCTGTGAGGAGATATCCCAACGGGACCCGACTCCTCATCGAGATTCTGTTCGTCGTGCTGCAATGCTTCGCTATCACTGTCGCTATTGGAAGCCGCACCAGTATGTTCGTCCTCTCCCTCGTCATCGTCGTCGGCGTCCTCTTCATCGTCGTCTTCCTCATCATCCTCATCATCTTCTTCATCGGCACTCTCGTTAACAACGTCACCCGAACCATTCAGCACCAGTTCGTCATCAGCCAGCTCCTTTGAGTTGTCCTTCACATCAGATATCGACTTTGACAAACGCGGAATATCGTCCTCCAGAAATTTCATGATGGAACTCAGGCGCTGGAGCCATTTGCTATTCAGATTGCTCAGCAAAGTCCTGTCTCTTCCGTAGAAGCGTTCACTGAGCATTTGCAGTTTGAATCGCGTTATCTCCTCTTTTTTGAGAATTGTCTTCAGCTTGGCTACCTCTTCGGCTTCCGAATGCAAGCTCTGCTGTCTTGTACGCTGTTCATCAGCCATCAGCCGTTCGACCAGCTTATCTATCTCGATAACCACCTCATTCTTATGCGAATTGAGCGATCTGACCCACTTGCTGTCCTCAGAGTCATCCAGGTCAAAGGAGGCGACACTGGGAAGACGGTTAAGCTCAGACCTGTACTGCTGCAGAAGCTTATCATGATCCAGAATCAGCTTACCCACCTCCAGGAGCTTAGGGTTGTTCAGCTGGTTGAACTTTGCGTGCTTCATCTTGAGGTTCTCGCCGAGAATGTGGTATTTCCTCTTTATTTTGTTTTTGTTCTTTAATATGTTCATGTTTTCAGTAGCCAATGTCCGTTGCTGGTCCACCAAATCTTGTAGAGACTTTTCCGGCAGGTCTCCGAGCCTGTTTTGTTCATGATGTTCTTTGATGTCGATGAGGTTGGATATCAGGGCCTCCGCCGAGTCAAACGACGCATACAGTAGTTGTTGCTGGTCAGCAAAATCGGCATCTATATCAGTTTCCCTCGTCATGTTCAACAAATCCTGCAGCCTGGCTCATTTAGCGTTTTGTCAAACTGTTACGGAGAACAGCTGCCTCGATTTGTGAGCGTTTCCGCTGGTTGGCACACGCCGCCCAGCACCCAGATCAACACCAAAGGTAAACACTCGATGTGGTAGATTGAGATTGGAAGAAATAATAACAATAGAAAGAACCACAAGAATAAAAGCGATAGGGATATGGATTTTGAGCAGCGGACAGAACTGGCCCAGGCCCTGAGGGAGAGCGCCACGACATTGGCAGAGCTGAACCTATATCAAGGCAGCAAATGGTGAGTTCAGAACCTTTTTCCACCTGTGGTGACTTCCTACGGCGCGCGACAAATTTGCTAACGAAAAAAACGAGCAGGTCCGCCGAAGCTCTGAATGGCATGCAAGCGCTGTCGAATGACAAGAAAATAGCTGCATTCCAACAACAAAGACGGGTACCCAGTCAGTCGAAAGCGTACGTGACGCGGGGTCTCACACCTCAGCAGGAGTTTCTGGACTTTTCAGAGCAAGACAAGGTTCTCCTCGCAAACTCATACTTCAGCTGCAAGGAGTTTGATCGGTGCGTGCATGTGCTGAAAGACTGCAAGGGTCCCAAAGCTACTTTTGTCCGACTATATTCCGCGTACCTAAGCGGTGAGGTGATGAAAGAGGACGAGAGTGGCGGGGTGCTGGGCGAACAAGACGGGAAGAGCCTGAACTTGAGACTGCCCCAGATAGCTAAGGAGATAGAAGAGTATAAGAGCACGTCGTCTGATCCTGACACACTTCTGGATCCGTTTCTGCTGTACCTCTATGGCGTTGTCCTGCTTAAACAGAGCGACGTATCACAAGCACAGGAGTGCTTTTACCATTCACTGACTATATACCCATACAACTGGAGCTGCTGGACAGAGCTGGTGTCTAGCCTTGCGAACTTTGGAGAGGCCGTCAATGTTCTCAGCAGGTTCCAGGAAAATTCCAAGTTCATGAGCAACAGGCAATACAATGTCATGCTCTTGCTCTTCAAAATATTTGTGAACCAGGAATTCTTCCAGCAGTCTTCCGAAATTTACGATGATTTGTCTTTTCTCTTGGAGATATTTCCCAAGTTCAGTTTCTTGAAAGTTCAGCGGGCACTGATATCCTACAATGCTCTGGACTACCTCACTGCTGAACAGGTGTTCGATGATGTTCTTGTGAATGACCCGCTACGGTTGGAAGACATGGATACTTATTCCAACATTCTGTACGTCATGGAGAAAAGGTCGAAGCTGTCATTCCTTGCCCAGTTTGCATCATCGATCGACAAGTTCAGACCCGAGACATGCTGCATCGTGGCCAACTACTACTCGCTCAAGTTTGAACATGAAAAAGCCATCATGTATTACAGACGTGCTCTTGCTTTAAACAGGAACTGCCTCAGCGCATGGACTTTGATGGGCCACGAATTTGTCGAACTGAAAAATTCGCATGCAGCGATTGAAAGTTACAGAAGAGCTGTGGACACCAACAACAAAGATTTCCGTGCTTGGTATGGGCTGGGTCAAGCATACGAGGTGCTCGACATGCATCTCTATTCCCTCTACTACTACCAAAGAGCTTGTTCGCTGAAACCCCTGGACAAAAGAATGTGGCAAGCCACTGGAAACTGCTACGAGAAGCTGAACGAGATCGAAGAGTCCATCAAGTCGTACAAGAAGGCTTTGGCTATTTCCTATATGGATCCTACGATCCTGTACAAACTAGGACTTCTGTATGAGAGCATCAAAGAGGTTGAGAACACCAGTCTCTATATGCGTCTGTGTCTTGGAGAGGAGGCAAACGAAGGTGTTACAGACGAAACTGCAAAGGCGCGGCTATGGCTCGCTAGATGCGAGGCTGAGAAGAAGAACTGGTCACAGGCCTATAAGTACGCGAGTGAGCTGAGCCACGGAACATCTCATGAAATTGAAGAGGCAAGATCAATTGCTAGAGAGGCACACATGAGAATGAACAACAAATAGTAATGCTCTAGCTTTCGTCGCGCTCAAAGTTAATTTAATGATAAATAAGAACCCGAAAATCGTGCGTGACTCAATTCGAGACCATAATTTTTCCACATTATTTTGGTGTAAGACAAAACAGAACGAAGGGCCTTGCTGAAGTTCTCTTTTATTCAGACACGAAACTGTCGTCGCTTTAGAATTTTGTTGGCTGTTGATGCCAGTGAGTGTGATCAATAAAACTGCTGTGTATTTGATCCTGTGAGCTTAGTTAACTGAATCTCAATACAGCGAGTCTTCGAGAGCTAGTACCCGCGGAGCTAGTTGATCAAGGCCAGCCATCACAACGCAATTTGCCATTCTACGCTGGTAAACAAGTGGGCGAGAATTAATCACTGAGCGATGAGCGACAGACCTCCAGCGCCACCGTCTGGGCCACCGCCACCAGGAAAACCACCAGGTGGGCCACCACCAGGGAGACGACCACCTCCTCCACGCCCTCCTCCAGGTCTCAATGGGAATGGAAGAGCGCCACCTCCACCACCTCCGGGAATGCCACCTAGTGGAGCTCCACCTCCGGGCTTGAAATCGTCGACAAAATCATCTTCTAATAGAAAAGAGGAGCTCGAACTACGAAAGAAGAAGTGGTTGCAGATACAGAAGAGACGATACACAGAGGGCAAGGCAAAGACAGGCACCTTCGTGCATTCGACAAAGGTGGAAATGCCTCCGGAGCACCTTAGGAAGATCATGAATGACCAGGGTGATCTCTCGTCGAAGAGGTTCTCCGCTGATAAGCGTGCCATCCTCGGATCTCTCAAATACATGCCGCACGCCATTCTGAAACTCTTGGAGAACATGCCACAGCCCTGGGAGCAGACCAAGGAAGTCAAGGTTCTGTATCATATGTCTGGTGCGATTACATTTGTGAACGAGATACCGAGAGTGATTGAGCCTGTGTATACCGCCCAATGGGCGACGATGTGGATCTCGATGAGAAGAGAGAAGAGAGACAGAAGACACTTCAAGCGGATGAGATTCCCGCCATTTGACGACGAAGAACCACCAATCAACTGGTCGGAAAATATCCAGGATGTTGAGCCTCTGGAGAGCATACAAATGGAGCTCGATGAGGTGGAAGACTTGCCGGTAATAGACTGGTTATATGACGAGCGGCCACTTGTCGATGAGCTTGATTTTGTCAACGGCGAGTCTTACAGGAAGTGGCACTTGAACTTGCAGCAGATTTCCAACCTTTACAGACTCTCCACCCCCCTTGTTTCGGATATTGTGGATCCAAACTATTACTATCTTTTTGATAAAAAGTCTTTTTTCACAGCTAAAGCCTTGAATGTGGCAATTCCGGGGGGCCCAAAGTTTGAGCCCCTCTACAAGGACATAAATTTGGAAGACGAAGATTTCAGCGAATTCAATTCGATCGACAGAATTATTTTCAGAACACCGATAAGGACAGAGTACCGGGTGGCCTTCCCATTCTTGTACAACTCAATAACCAGATCAACCGAACTGTCCTGGTACCATGACTCGAATGTTTTGTTCATCAAACAGGATGATCCTGACCTGCCCGCCTTTTTCTTTGATCCTTCGCTCAACCCTATCTCGCCTAGGTCAGTGATTACAAATGGATTCCAAAGCGAGGTTTTCGATGAAGAATCAGGGGAAGATCTTGACGAGTTCAAGCTTCCAGAGAACGTCAGGCCATTCCTTCAGGATGCAGAGCTGGAGCCTGAATCAACGTACGGGGCAATCGCATTATGGTGGGCGCCGTACCCTTTCAATCGTCGTTCGGGCAGAATGGTGCGTGCTGAAGATGTTTCTCTCGTGAAAAGCTGGTACTTGCAGCACCCGCCTTCTGAATACCCAGTCAAGGTGAGGGTCTCATACCAAAAGCTGCTCAAAACGTACGTGCTGAATGAACTGCACAACGAGAAGACCTCCGATCAGCGCAAGGTTCACCTTCTAAAGTCTCTGAAAAACACAAAGTTTTTCCAGCAGACAACAATCGATTGGGTGGAAGCTGGTCTTCAAGTCTGCCGCCAAGGTTTCAACATGCTGAACCTTCTAATTCATAGAAAGGGTTTGACATATCTTCATCTCGACTATAACTTCAACTTAAAGCCAACAAAGACACTCACTACCAAAGAAAGAAAGAGGTCTAGATTTGGTAATGCTTTCCATCTGATGAGAGAGATCTTGAGAGTAATCAAGCTCATTGTGGATGCTCATGTGCAATATCGTCTTGGGAACGTGGATGCGTTTCAACTTGCAGATGGAATATATTACACTCTGAACCATCTGGGGCAATTAACGGGTATTTACCGTTACAAGTACAAGGTGATGCATCAGATTAGAGCCTGCAAAGACCTCAAGCATGTTGTATACTACAGATTCAATTCTGTAATCGGAAAGGGTCCTGGATGTGGATTTTGGCAGCCAGCATGGAGAGTTTGGATTTTTTTCATGAGGGGTATCATTCCGCTTCTCGAAAGATGGTTGGGCAATTTGCTGGCCCGTCAGTTTGAAGGACGTCACTCTAAGGAGGTTGCAAAGACAATCACCAAACAAAGAGTGGATTCGTACTATGATCTTGAGTTGAGAGCGTCCGTCATGCATGATATTCTGGATATGATTCCCGAGGGAATTAAGCAGAATAAATCCAAGACGATTCTCCAGCACCTCAGTGAGGCATGGAGATGTTGGAAGGCTAACATCCCTTGGAAAGTGCCCGGTCTGCCTGAACCAATCGAAAAGATCATCGAGAGGTACATCAAGGCCAAGGCCGATGGCTGGATTTCTGTGGCGCACTATAACAGAGAGCGCATAAAGCGTGGAGCTACTGTTGACAAGGCAGTTGCCAAGAAGAACTTGGGTCGTTTGACTCGTATGTGGATCAAGAATGAGCAAGAGCGCCAACAGAGTTTTCAAAAGGACGGACCCTATGTCTCACCAAAAGAGGCCGTCACAATTTTCACAACCATGGTGCACTGGCTCGAGAGTCGGCGGTTCGTTCCTATTCCCTTCCCTCCTGTCAACTACAGACATGATACCAAGATCCTAATTCTGGCTTTGGAGAATCTCAAGGATGCGTATGCGGCCAAGGGACGATTGAACTCCAGCCAGCGTGAGGAGCTCGCACTGATCGAGCAAGCTTATGACAACCCCCACGAGTGTCTGGGAAGAATTAAGAAGTTTTTGCTGACTCAACGGGTTTTCAAAGAAGTGAACCTTGAAATGATGGACTACTACAGCTATATTCTCCCCGTTTATGACATTGACCCTCTAGAAAAGATAACGGATGCGTATTTGGACCAGTACATGTGGTACGAATCTGATAAGCGCCATCTGTTCCCCAACTGGGTTAAGCCAAATGACTCCGAAATCCCCCCATTGCTGGTGTACAAGTGGTGTCAGGGTATCAGCAATTTGGACAACGTTTGGGATGTGAGTGAGGGACAATGTAATGTGATGCTGCAAACATCGCTGAACAGGATAGCTGAAAAAGTTGACTTCACTTTACTCAACAGGCTCTTACGACTCATCACCGATTCCAATATTGCTGACTACATCACAGCGAAGAATAATGTGAACTTGACCTACAAAGATATGAACCACGTCAACCAATATGGACTTATTCGTGGTCTTCAATTTTCTTCTTTTGTTTTCCAGTACTACGGTTTAGTGTTGGATCTTATTCTTTTGGGGCTGGATAGGGCAACGGACCTCGCCGGTCCTCCCCAATTCCCTAGCGAATTCATGGAGTTCAAAGATCTCAAGACACAGACGAGAAGCCCAATTCGTCTGTACTCGCGTTACATCGACAAGATACACATATTTTTCAGATTCACCAATGACGAGGCAGACGATCTCATCCAGGAGTTCTTGTCTGAGAATCCCGATCCAAATTTTGAGATGATCGTTGGCTACAATAACAGGAGATGCTGGCCGAGAGACAGTCGTATGAAGCTTATGCGGCATGACGTGCATCTTGGCAGAGCAGCGTTCTGGGAGATCCAGGGCCGCATTCCTCGCTCTCTCGCGACCCTTGACTGGGACGAGACCTTGGCATCTGTGTACAGCAGAGATAATCCGAACTTGCTGTTTACAATGTGCGGTTTCGAGGTAAGAATTCTGCCCAAATGCAGAATGGACGAAGATTCTTCTTCCAAAGAAGGTGTGTGGGATCTCATTGATGAAAATACGAAGGAATGTGTGGCGAAGGCGTACTTGCAGGTCACAGAAGAGGATGTTGCCAAGTTCAACAATCGTATTAGACAGATTTTGATGTCTTCCGGATCGACTACGTTCACAAAGATAGCCAGTAAGTGGAATACTGCACTGCTTGCGCTGTTCGCTTACTACAGAGAAGCAGCAGTATCCACCGAGTCATTACTCGACTCCTTGGTGAAAGCGGAGACAAAGATCCAGACCCGTGTGAAGCTTGGATTGAACTCCAAGATGCCCTCCAGATTTCCACCGGCAGTATTCTACACACCAAAGGAACTTGGTGGATTGGGAATGTTGAGTGCATCCCATATCCTCATTCCGGCTTCAGATCTGAGATGGTCTAAACAAACCGACACAGGGATCACACATTTCCGTTCAGGTATGAGCCACGAAGATGACAAGTTGATTCCAACAATTTTTAGGTACATCACAACTTGGGAGAATGAGTTTTTGGATTCCCAGAGAGTTTGGGCCGAGTTTACAAATAAGAGGGCCGAAGCGGAAGAGCAGAGGCGTCGTTTGGCATTTGAAGATTTGGAAGAGTCATGGAACAGAGGTCTGCCAAGAATCAGCACCTTGTTCCAGAAAGATCGTCAGACTTTGGCTCTTGACAAGGGCTACAGAATCAGAAGAGAATACAAACAGTTCTCATTGCCTCGTTTCAACCCATTTTGGTGGACATCTGATCGCCATGATGGTAGACTCTGGAACCTGAATGCGTACAGGACTGACGTTATTCAAGCCCTAGGTGGCATCGAGACCATCCTGGAGCACACTCTGTTCAAGGGTACCGGGTTTGATTCCTGGGAAGGACTTTTCTGGGAGAAGGCTTCGGGTTTTGAGGATTCGCTGAAGTTCAAGAAGTTGACCAATGCCCAAAGGTCTGGTCTCAGTCAAATACCTAACCGGCGATTCACTTTGTGGTGGTCGCCTACGATCAACCGTGCGAACGTTTACGTGGGTTTCCTGGTTCAGTTGGATCTGACTGGTATTTTCCTCCATGGTAAGATTCCAACTCTGAAGATCTCACTGATTCAAATTTTCAGAGCTCACTTGTGGCAGAAGATACACGAAAGTGTGGTTGTGGACCTTTGCCAGGTTCTTGACAGCCAGCTAGATGAGTTGCAGATTGACAGTGTTGAGAAGGTGCAGATCCACCCTCGTAAGTCATACAAGATGAACTCTTCTTGTGCTGATATTGCTCTAACGAGCTCCTACAAGTGGAATGTTTCGAAGCCTTCGTTACTGTACGACTCAAATGATTCTATGAACGCTGCCAACACGGGTAAATACTGGCTGGATGTTCAGCTCAGGTATGGCGACTATGATTCTCACGATATTTCTCGTTATACTCGTGCAAAGTTTTTGGACTACACTACAGACAGCACCAGCGTCTATCCGTCTCCAACTGGCTTGATCGTTGCAATTGATTTGGCGTACAACATGTACGATGCATATGGTAACTGGTTTCCGGGAATGAAACCGTTGATGCAGAATGCCATGAAGACCATTATGAAGGTCAATCCTGCGTTGTACGTTCTTCGTGAACGTATTCGCAAAGGTCTTCAGCTGTACCAGTCACAGCCACAGGAAGCATTTTTGAACTCTGCTAATTATGTCGAGCTCTTCAATAGCGAGACCAAACTTTTTGTTGATGATAAGAATGTTTACCGTGTTGTCTCTCACAGTACGTTTGAGGGAAATACTGCAGTCAAGGTACTGAACGGTGCCTTGTTTATTCTCAACCCGAGAACTGGCCAGTTGTTTCTGAAGATTATCCATAGCTCTGTTTTTGCCGGACAGAAGCGTAGGACTCAGTTGTCCAAATGGAAGTCGGCGGAGGAGGTAGCTGCTCTGGTAAGATCGTTGCCAAAGGAGGAGCAGCCTAAGCAGATTATTATAACGAGAAAAGGTATTTTGGATCCCCTCGAAGTGCATATGCTTGACTTTCCCAACATTTCGATCCGGCCATCGGAGTTGCATCTTCCTTTCAGTGCGGCTTTGAAGATTGACAAACTGCTGGACATTGTATCGACAGCCAAGGAGCCACAAATGGTACTGTTCAACATGTACGACGACTGGCTCAAGAGTTGCTCGTCTTACACTGCTTTCAACCGTCTTGTGGTGATCATGCGTGCTCTGAACATCAACCAGGACAAGACAAAACTGATTCTGCGTCCTGACAGCTCTATCACCACCAAAGACCACCATATCTGGCCTACACTTTCGGATGAGCAGTGGAGAGATGTTGAGACCCAGCTGGGTGATCTGATTCTGAACGAGTATGCCAAGAAGTACAATGTGAATATTGCTTCTCTGACTGAAAACGAGATCCGTGATGTAATGCTAGGTCAGGATATCAGAGCACCATCGGTCAGACGTCAACAAATTGCAGAAATCGAAAACCAGAAACAGGAGGCTGCGAGCCAAATCACTGCGGTCAAGACCAAGACACAAAATGTGCATGGAGAGGAAATTGTCACCGTCACAACGACGAGCCAGGAACAGGCACGCTTTTCTTCAAAGACAGATTGGAGAAACAGAGCGATTTCCACGAGTACGCTGCATCTTCGGACAAACCGTATCTACGTATCTTCGGGTGACTTTGGTGCTGAAGGAACATTCACATACATCGTGCCGAAGAACATTCTTGTGAAGTTCATTCAGATTGCAGACTTGCGTACACCGATCGGTGGTTTCATGTTTGGAGCGTCACCTCCCGACAACGACCAGGTTAAAGAAATCAAGGCGATATGCCTTGTGCCTCAATTCGGAGAGAGCCACAGAGTGGTTTTCCCTAGCAGCGTACCCAGAGGAGACAACAAGTACCTCGAAGGACTGGAGCCTTTGGGCTGGATCCACACTCAGCCGACCGATTCTGGCTCTGATGTGGTTGAGTCGGCCGAAGTGCTGACTCAGGCGAATCTCGCAAGGGGAAACGAATGGGACGATAGATCTGTGTCGCTTTCAGTTGCTTTCACACCTGGTTCCGTGTCGCTGTCTGCGCACAGTCTGACGCCAGAAGGATATGCTTGGGGTGTCAAGAACTCAAAGAGCGTGGCTGCAGACATGGCTGTGCCGGGATACCTGCCCGAGTTCAGGACCAAGGCGCCCATATTGCTGACGGACAGGATCAAGGGATTTTTCCTCGTTCCCGACACTGGAATTTGGAACTATGCCTTCACTGGTAACTCGTGGAACGCGGATGCGCAGTATGAACTGAAGCTAGACAACCCACTGCCCTTTTACCATGAGCTACATCGCCCAGTACACTTTGCCACGTTCAACCAGATTGAGAACTTTGATCTTGAGGCGGAGCAGGAAGACGTGTTTGCCTAGTTGTTGTATATTATACTTTTTTTCACTTTGCGAGCATAACTGTAATAAATAATTACCATTCTTAGTTTTGACAGTTCACAAAGAGGGGCGTGCAAAGAACAATGCGCAGAATGGCTTTGTGTGCTTCTCTCTGCCGCTTTTCTTCCTTCACCTCCGTTCCTTGACAGTTGACAAAGCGCCGAACAGAGCCACAACGATGACTACGGTAGCGGGCACTCAGCAGCCCGATACTAACCTAGAGAGCAAAGAGCAACCGCGGATGGATGTGAACCATCCAGTGCACGAGGCTGTGGAGGACCTGCAGCGCTTGGGATTCGACTTTTTCCAGGTTTTAGAGCAGTCTGGCGTGGATAAGTCGTTCTTAGAGTCAGTCTACCATAATATAGGGTTGAATGTTGTGGATAGCCGAAAGTTTGCGCCCGAGCCGGTGCCGCAGCCGGTGCCGGTGGTGCCAACTGAGCCGCCTGTGGAACCCATAGCGCCTAGGGCGGCTTCAGAACCACGCTCGAACACGCCAAGGATACCCTTTGGGAACCACGACTGGCTCGGAAAACTTGTCATTGACATCTCCGATGACTCGTCGGACGAGTCCGGGGATGAGGTGACGACGTTGTCCCACACGCTGAGGGATAAGGAGGAGCAAATACGAAGGATGAGGGAGCAGATTGCGACTCTGGAAAACACGAAATCTGCTCCGTCTGTGCCACCCGTGCTGGCTGCCGGGGCGAGCGAGACTACTAACCTTGTTCAGGTGCCAGCTTTCGAGACAGATCGCGTCGATGAGAGAATGCTGGGTGAGCTGGACAAGAAGATTGCCGTTAACCGGGCCATATACGAGCAATGCCAGAATGATGTTGTGAAGCAACGGAATGCCATCAGCAAACTAGAAGAAAGTCTCAGCATTGAGAGGAGTCTGGTTGAGATCAAGACGGCCGAGCTACAGACCCTGGACGCTGCATTAAAGACGACATATGATCTCAGGCGACAAATTTCCGAGAAAATTGTGCGGCGCCAGCGGCAGGTCTTGGAGAATTCTTCAAAAACAGGAGCGCGGACCGAATCACCAGCGGTGGACGGGCTTACTTCTGAGGATAGTCCACAGTCGATACCCGAGGACCGCGCGGAGACTGAGAAGAGCTCTGTGTCCGACCAGCAGATAAGCTCGGGAACGCGAGATTCTAGTGACGCTGTTTCGCTCGAGCCTATGGACGAGGGTGCAGATGGATACGACATCGGTGCACATGCTGAGGAGGACAAGGAGGAGGAGGAGCAGGAGCAGGAGCAGGTTGATGTGGTCTCTGACTACAAGCCTGAGGTAATTGAGATAGATTCCGACTACGAGCCCGTGGTTGATGTTAAAACACATGCTGTACAACCTTCCTGGCAGCCAGTTGTGCGACGTGCCATAGATCCCGACGTTGAGAAGTATGGCGTGACAAATGTGAGTGAAGTGAAGCTAAAAGCTGCAAAGACCATATACTAACGTCCAGACCACACCGGAGAATTTCACTCCGTATCATTCGCCGCTAAGTTCTTTCAAGTCGTACCGGTTCAGTCCCTTTTTCGAGGATGCGAAGCTGAGGTCGGCTACGTGGAGCAACAATATCGATTCTCTTAAAACCATGTGCCCTAACGAGTTGCTGCAAGGATCTTGCACGACCAAGAAGTGCCCACATCAGCATTTGGCTGATATACATATGGACGGTACGCTACTTGAACTTTTTTCGGTCACATTTCGTTTTCTTTTTCTATTCTGCTACTAACCACTGCCACCCCTCATGTGTGGGTCGACAAAGAAACCCAAGTAGCAGTTGAACTGGCGAAAGCCACAGTCGGAGATACCCCAGAGCAACAGAAGAAGTCTCTCGGCGAGCTGACCAGAATCCTCGTTGGAAACAAGGGCAAAGGGTTCAGCGAAATCGCCCACATGATTACCGAATTCAGAAGGGATCGGATGCCACAAGGTTCATTTCTCAACTGGTCTCAATTCGACCGTAAACGTAAGCACGAAGAAGAGGCGCGCCTCGATCCACCAACAGAGGATGGAGAATAAAGATGGCTCAACTTCAACTTCGGTAAATAGTTTTCGAAAAACGAGAGAAAATAAATAACATTTTTATCGATAACTTGAGCGAAGAAAATTACAGAAGAGAATGTATAATAATGGGTTGCTGCTTCTGCTGCTGCTGCAGTCATCCAACTCATAACGTCCCGGCAAACAGCTTGTCCATGTCTTCGAGCTCAACGCCGCTGGTCTCCGGATAAAAGTAGTATGCAAACGCGGCCGACCCGAAGCAAAAAGCAGCATGGATCAGGTATAGCCGCCAAGTGATGAGTTCGAGCAGCGCCGGGCTACCCTCACCAACGATAAAGTTGAAGAACCAGTTCGTTGCAGTTGAGAGCGACGCACCCTTCGAGCGCATGGCCGAGTCGGCAAAGATCTCCGGCGCATACAGCCACGCCAGCGGGCCAAAGGAGTACCCGAACGCAGCGTTGTACACCACCACAAGCCCAGCCACCGTCAGCGGCGTGAACGAGCGGTGCAGCCACATGACGAACGCAATCAGCGTGAGCGCCGTGCCCATGAGTATGCCCCCCGAGATGAAGATGGGCCTGCGGCCCCATTTGTCAACCAAGAACCACGTTGGCACGGTCGACGCAAGGTACACGAGCGAGTTTATGCCCGTGACGAGCAGGGCCGTGCGCCCGCGGAAGCCAGCCTCCTCAAACACCATGGGCGCATAGTACGAGATCAGGTTGATCCCGTCCATCTGCGCCCACATCTGCGCCGAGCACGCGATGAAAACGCGGTACCGGTGCGTGCGGAACATCTCGCGGTATGTTTGTTTCTCCGGTGGGGTGAGTATGCGTTCTTCGCGCACGTTGCGCTTGATCGCTACGAACTCATTGCGCGCCGTGCCGTCTGGCGCGTCTGCGAATAAAGCATTGAGCACGGCGTACCCCTCTGCGTCCTTGTCGTGGCTGAGCAGCCACCGCGGCGACTCAACGATGAAGAAGCCACCCACGAGGAGACACGTCCCGAGCAAACACTGCGCGAGCAGCGGGGCGCGCCACGACACGGCGCCGTCAAAGAACGAACAGATGTAGTCGACCCAGACCGAGGCAGAGTATCCAAAAATGTTTCCTGTGAACTCGATGCACGCGAGCCGCCCGCGCGCCTCGCTTGGAGATATCTCGGACTGGTAGACGGGCACGATTGCCGAGAGGAGACCAACGCCCACGCCCGAGATGACGCGGCCAACGCTCAGGACAGCCAGGTTCGGAGATAGAGATTGCAGTAGTCCGCCAGTTACAAACACCCCAGCGCCGAGGATGATTGTGCGTTTGCGGCCGATGCGCTCGGCTATTCCACCCACAGCCAGCGAAGCACATAGCGCTCCGAGCTCGAGAATGGCAACCATCGTGCCTATCTCGATCCGTGATGGGTCATGGAAGAACTTGACAAACGTGCGTTCGGTAATGATTCCCGACATGACCTGGAAAGAAGAGTTAGTAAGAACAACCACACATCAAAAAAATAGAAAAAAATACGCACACCTTGGTCATAGCCAAACATAAAGACACCCAAACTAACAAAGATAGATGTCATGTATAGCAATCTCTGTCCAACGAGTTTCCCCGTGGGTCTCCCCTTGAAATCTATATCAGGAGGCATCAGGTCCTCGTCGTTGTCACCCGCACCACCTCTCGACTCACCACCATCACCAAAGACATACGCGGGCGAATCATCTGACTCAATGAACACCGCCTCTGGCTTGGAGCTACTGCGCCCGAGCAACCGACCGTCCGCGTCGAGGTCCCCGAGGCTGATCGCGTCCGCGTCGTCCTCGAACCCATCGTCGTCGTCGTCTTCGTCGCGGTAGTTGTTGTTATTACGCAAACGCGTGCGTGGCCCTCCCGAGCCGTTGTGCAGACGCGAATATGGCTTCCGTTCAGGCGAGGCTTGTCCGCTGCCTCCTCCTCCTCCTTGCGCGCTCGCACTCCGCGAGCCGCCGCCATTGAGCTCAAACAGCGTCTCGCGCTCGTCCTCCGAGTCAAATGGGTTGCTGAAGGGATCGTCGGCGTCGTAGTCGTGTGTCTGTGTGTTTCCGCGCGCGTGTGCGTGTGCGCTCCGCTGTCCGGAGAGCGCTGTGTAACCTCCCCTTCCGCTAGACATGGTGTTGGAGAAGCAAAGAAAGAAGAAATTTGAAAAAAATGCAAATGCGTATGCTTATACCAAGTGACACCCGTCTGACTATTCTCGAAAGGGTGTGTGCCCCTGGGTACCTGAGAACGACGTATCCGCATTGTTTGCCCCGAGACGCTCCGCACCATTCTGGGCGCCAATCTTTTATGCGGCACACGACTACAGCGCGCAGGGGCCAAAGCCATGACGTCATTGTTTATATGAAAGTGAATTGATCAATCGCTATATTATTATCATTATTACAATCACCACTAGACACCACTACAGCACGAATGCATACTTTGACTTCGACCTGATGCGCTCGCCATATATGTAAAAGAGCACCGGCACCGGGATGAGCGCGGCTGCAAAGAGACCCAGGAGCAAACCGGCCCAGTTTGTGCCCATGCCGTCAAACATGAATTTCGCAAACAGGGGGAACACGGCACCGACGAACGACCGCACCATCGTGTTCGCCGCGAGTGCCGATGCCGCAAACACGAGGTAGCAGTCCACGATGTAGTTGAGCGCCGGGATGAAGATCGTGATGAGGCCAAAGCCGGTAAAGATGCCCGAGACCGCTGGCACAGCCCAGTGCACCGTCCTGTGGTAGTTGCCCGTCCATGTGAACCAGAGCAGGCCGATCGGGAACGCAACGGCGCCGACGATCATAATGGGGAGACGCAGCTCCGGTTTCACCTTGACAGCGCCGCTCTTGGTCCTGCGCACCGTGCGGATCTCGAACCAGAACGAAAAGAGCCCGCCGATAAACGTGCCAACGATGAGTCCAATGTACGGCAGCTCCGCCACGCCGCCCTTGATGAGGTACCCCTCGGCAAACACGATTGGGTACGCCGTCAGAAACAGATAGAGCATGCCGTAGATGAACGATAGGTAGATCGTGATGAGCAGCAGGATGGGCTCCTGGACGAGCATCTTCATCGGGCGGGTCAGGGTGTTCTCGCAGATTTCGCGGATGGACAGCTGGAACTCCTCGTGGGGAGCGTGGATCCCCCAGTTGCCCGTGCGGCGGCGCAGCGTGACCGCCTTTCCAACGAGCACGATCGGATGGTGCGTCTCAACCTGCAAGAACAGAATCAGGAGCGCTGCAAACCCGCTCATGATGCCCGTGAGGTACATTGTCCAGCGCCACCCGAGGTACGAGTCCGTGATGAACGCGCCAACGATGGGCGCAGCGAGTGGGCCGAGAAACACAACCATCGCAAAGGTGATGATGGCGGTGCCGCGGGTGTCGCCGTCAAACATATCTGCAAACGACGCCGGGACAATGGCGAGCGGCGCCGCGCCGATGAACCCGGCAAAGAACCGCGTGAGCATGATCGTCTGCAGGTCCTTCGCCGCCGCGGTGCCGAACGAAAAGCACGTCAGGCCAATTGACGAAAGCACGAGGAACGGGCGCCGACCGTAAATCTCCGACAGGGGAGCCCACAGCACGGGACCGCTCGCAAACCCAAGCACGTACAGCGAGACGCCGAGCGTCGCAACGACATTCGCAACGTGGAACTTTTCCGAAATCACCAGGTTCGCAGTGGCAAACACCGCCGAGCCGAACGAGAGCACAAAGGTGAAAAACCCAATGACAACGCTCTGGACAACCTTCTTCCGCATGGGCCAGTTGTGCGGGTGCAGTGGGTCCTTGGGGCCTTCAAACGCAACTAGGTACTGTTTCGAATCGGGCAGCATGGGCGGGTACGGCCGGCCACCGCCCATGGGCTCGAGCGGCGTGCCCGTCAGCCGACGAGTGGCTGCCTCGACGCTATCCGAGCTGGTGAGCGCGCGGGACAGGCGGCGCTCCGCGTCGAAGCCATAATCGCTGCCGTTTTCGTCGTTGCCTTCGCCATTGCGCTGGGACTCTGCCGTGTTGTGGTTTGCCGCGTATGCCACGGGGGGTTGGGCATATGTGTCGTCGTCGTCGTCCTCGTCTACATCGTCCGAGAGGTGCGATTGACCATGGCTCTTCTCCTCCTGGAGTTCGGGTGCAGACGCCTGGTTCGCCGTAGCGATGCGCGATGACGCTGATGATGTGCTTTCCAATGGGTCAATACTAGCCATTGTGTTGTGAGTGGATCCTGTGTTGTGTGGGAGAAAGAGTATGAATATTAAGAAAGTACAAGATTATAAGAACTTAAGAACCAAGGAACATGGGGCGCACCCTCTATTTATACCCAATGCACATTCCGCAGCCGAAAACGACACAAATCCTTGACAGCGTTTATAATTTATTCCCAAGGGGAACAACTCCGCCATGGGTGACGGGTCAGTCGGTGCAGTTCGAGCATCAATAGTTAGCTAGCGCTAATGTTTAAGAGTGTGGCTGGGGGGGTCGGTTGCTTTCGCCGCGTGGGCCGCCATTTAGGTGCAGCCGTGCCGAGGTGATGGTAAATAGAGTGTTCTGGGTGGGACTGGGCACCAATTTTCAACGGGGACTTTAGCATTTCGGATCGTTCGGTTCGGAGGTTTTTTACAGTTTCATGTGTGCATTGCCAATCCGTGCCAGTTTGTATAGGGAGCTGCACCTGTTCGGTTGTGGTGAGCTGTGGCTGGGCCGTAAATGGAGGGTGCAACAGGGCTCGCACCCTGGCTGTATATATGCTCTTTTTGATCTGTTTCTTTATATATGTAGAATACTTCTATCTTGTATATATATATCTATATGAATATGAATATGTGAATGACAATAGTGCTCTTTTTTTCACTTCCTCTTCTTCACCTCCAGCAAGTTAGTCCGTCTGACATAACTCTCGATCCAAAAAGCTGCAAACAGCATAGTCAATGGGGTCAGGTAGAAGACGTTGATCCAGATGGCCATGGCCTGGTCTGAGTCGGCAATACACGAGCGGAATTTCCCCTCGAGCACGTCAAAGTAGCTGACAAACAAGTGGAACACCGCCAGCGACCCACCAACGACAAACTGTGTGATTTGCATCGTTGTGAGGATTTTCTTGAACACCGCGGGCACCCTGATTTTGAGACACGAGAGCGTGAAGTAAAAGTACATGATTGAGTGGATGAAGGAGTTGAACTCGACGAAAATCCAAATAGGCGGCGACGCGAAACGTACCCCCGACCACATTGACAGCATTGCGCCAGAGTGGTGGTAGGACTGTAGCAGCGACGACTGGCGTCCTTTCAGGAGGATAATAACCGTGTCGATAACCTCGTAGAACTTGGAGAGATAGAACCAGTATGAGTAAAAATCCAACCCGCGAATTTTTTCATCCTGTCTTGAAAACCAGATACCGTTGTTGTAGTCGCAGATCGATTGCCAAAAGAGGTCAGTGTGCGATGACAGCGACGAAAAGCCATCCTCGGACAGCTCTGACAGCTCTGCAAACACTCTGGGCAGGAACGAGCGCGAAATGTTGTGAATCGTCAGAGTCATTCCAATAAACGTCCAAACCGAGTAAATGCACAGGAAAACATTGTGCAACAGCACCGCCAGCTTGAATATCCGGGTTTTGGCAATTGCATAAGGTGCAGCGGGCAGTTTCTTGATCTGTGCCTCTGACAGCTTTGACTCGTCAAACTTGGGGTCGGCGCGTCTCGCTTTCTCCAGCTGTCTTTGCTTGACAATCCGGTTCCACAGATGAACAGTCACAAAGTAGACAAACGCAAATGTGAATGGAACAGCAACCTGGAGTGTCCACGGATAAATCACGGTGTCAAAGTACGGGAACGGAGTAGTGAATGGACTAGGAGGTGCCGGTTTGAACGAGGGCAACAGCCACACGTTAGGGTTGGGTAGGTTGAAGTTGACCAGTTTGGAAAGCTCTGGGATCGTGGCCATGATTTTGTGGTTGTGGTTGTGGTGGTGGTGGTGGTGCAAGTGGAATCAGCGAAGCCAAATTTCAACAACTTTTTTGGACCGAGCGTCCCTGCAGAGCGCAACTGGCGAGATGTTGGGCCGGGGAAGCAGAAGAGGGTGCGGGGGGAAAAACCAAAGGAGGGAGAGGCGGATGGGAAGGGCAGCAGACAGCTCAGAGGTGGAGGACGGGGGAAGTGGTGAATATGGCGGTGTATATATACATACAATTTCAATATTTATGCAGATTTATATATATTTATGTTGGCAGACAGACTTGGAAAGAGGGTATGCGGATATCTCGGCCAGAGTGGTTGTCCCGTTTGCGGGAGGGAACGGCCCCGTGCAAACAGTCGCAGTACCACTATGACAGGGCAGAAATGCCACTTGCACGGGCGAACATTTCCACGGGGCTAGTGTCCCGTTTCCTTGGGGGATAAGGGGTCGTGCACCGTGCCCAAAAGCAGCAGCGGATATCTTTTCCACCGCAGCGGCATCGGAGCACCGAGTGACTACAGAGAGCAAGTGACACCAGGTGGAGACGTCAGCGTTGCCAGGTGGCACCGATAGATATCTATCGATAGATAGATAATGCCGGGGTGGTGATGGAGCGATTGGTCACACACAAATACCTGCTCCACGTAGCGATTGAATATTGTAACCTCCTCACGGTGATCTCCAGATGCCACCACCCACCACCCACCGTCCATTCCACACCGTAGAACTCTCCCTGCATCAATGGCTCGAACGCCGATCCAGCCGACGGGGCGTAATGCGCGTCGTCTCGCTGGCTGGGATCGCCGGCCTGGCATCTACGCACGGCGCGTGCCCGAGTTTACGCGCGCGCTGACCGGGGCCCCAGACCCCGGTCCAGGGCCCCGTTCTCCACCGGCGGTGGGCCGGAGAGCGCCCGAATAGGAAGGTTTCTTTGCCGCTGGGGGGCTCCCGCATTCTTCGCCCGGCGCGCGGCTTCTTTTCCGCAACTCAGCTTATATATATCTCTTGTGCAACTGTTGATATTTCAGCATCTTGCCTGAGTGAGTGGTTCGTTCGAGAAGAAGAGAAGAGAGACACGGAGAGGTTACAAGTCCTCGAATGTCTTCACTCTATTGATGTCATTTATCTACACCCGAGCAATGCTTGACGACTTAATATACACACCCTTCCCACAGGACGATAACACCATGTCGCTGGCCATACCCATCCCCCCGTTGTCGCAACGACAAGACCAACACCGGCTTCGCCCACTCACGGCGTCCACAAAGACTGCAAATCGTATCCCCAGACGGTTTACACTGCATACCCCATCCACGATGAAAGGCGAAGCCCCACAGGATAATGATAGCTCCGACGACGAAGAAGACGATATGGACTTCTACGCCGCCTTGTCTGACCCAGAACACTCTGCACAGATGTCACCTTCGTCCTCGAGCACACCAACAACAGTGATGAGCACGACCCCCTCGCTGGCCACAGTGCTCTCGGCAAAGAAACTCACGCTATCATCGCTGAAATCGTCACTCCAAATGTCCAATGAGTACTCTTTCTCTTCGACGACGACGGACGACAATGACAACAACAGCACCACACAGAACCGCCTCTCGTCTCCCCGCTCAGAATATTCCTTCTCGCCAGTGAGCTCGAGGGTCAGCTTCATCTCGTCGTCGGTGAAGGTGCACGACAACAACCACCCTCTCGCCACGTCTATCGAAGACAGCGAGATCGAAGAGGAGGACAAACCACAAGGACCCTTCTTCGCGGAATCGCTCGAAAAGCCGGTCCTCTCAAAGAGACAGTCGTTCGTGTCCAACCTCACGAGGTCCCTCAAGGCCATCTCTGGCTTTGCCGCATCGATCTCGTCCTCAGCAGCACGCAACCAGGCCGCGCTCACCGCCGCGACGATGCAGTTCAACGCGAGAATGACCGACGACAGCCTGCCGTCAGCACACCACCACCACCAGCGCAGTGTGCCCGCGATCAGCAGCAGCACACAGTCACAGCCACAACAACAACAGCAACCAGTAACGATCCCGCTCGAGACGTTCAACACGACGATGAGCGAGCTGCGTGTTTCCGAGTGCGGCGCTCCTGACACGGCAGCGTACTCGACCGCGGCCGCTTCTTCCATCCGCACGCGCGAACCACGCATCAACTCGCGGTTCCTGCGTGTCTACGCACACGACTACTCTGCGCGTCTCAACGGCGCGCTCAGCGTGTCCGAGGAGGAAATCGACGAGTTCCAACTCGAGCAGGAGGCGGCGCGGTATTACTTCAGCGACGATGGCGATGACGCCGACGACGCTGACGAAGACGACGATAGCTGGAGCAGCGGGAGCGCAGGCAGCCTCAGCAGCGGCGACGAGGATGATGACAACAGCACGAGGGAGCACCGCGGACGCGGGCGTACGTGCCGGCTCCCTCCGCTGTCGACACCGCTTGCGACTCAGGACGCAGCACACCGCGAAATGCTGCGTGTGGGCCTCATGGCTCGCGAAAAACTATGGTCGAACGTTGTCCTCTCACCGCGCGAGGACACGTTCGCCGAGAACTCGCTGCTCCGCAGCCGCTACGTCTACGTTGCGCACCTCCCACAACAGCCAGCAGAAGAGCCAGAGAGCGACTGCGCGTCTGCTGTCTCTGCCGAGTCGACCGTGTCGTCTCTGTGCGGTGGGAGCGGTTCACGCACAAGGCTCAAGGGCGGTGTCCTGCCGTGGATCAACTACTCTGCCCACCGCAGTGGGAACCAGAGGTGTCTCAAACCTTATGGCGTGGTTGGAAAAACACAGTTTACAGTTAAGGGCTGGGCCAACTCGCGTTGGGTGCCATCATCAGCATAACTTCACATCATTTTGCATATCTTTTTCTTTTCTTTCTTGCTTGTTTTACTTTGGGTGGGACTCATATATTTTGTTGGAGAAAGAAACACTCCAACTGGCTAATATTAATGGTAATATTATAACATATATCATCATAGTTGTAGTTGTAGTGGCAGTTGTCCTCCGGCCCACGGTCTCGGGAATACACTACCGCGTCAGCCAACGCACACGCGACAAATTCGCGCGCGAATCCCAGCCGGAGCCCCAGAGGCAATGCCGCGGTGCCCAGGTTCCACAGGGCCCACAGGGCCCACCACTCAAGGCGGTACCAAGATTCACCACCCACCACAGTATAATATAATACAGAACACAGGGCACAGCGGCCGGAGAAGACCGCGAGTCACAATAAGAACAACCCAGATTACCCAACTTGCTTCATCCCTGCGGCACAACCTAATCTCTGGAGGCTGTCCCCACCCAGCAACGAGCAACGAGCAACGAAACAGCGTCTGCAGGACCCAGTCCACTCCGCTCTCGAAACACGGCGCGGGGACACAGAGAACACAGAACGCACAATGCGCGAAAACGGTTATTCCTGTCGGACCCAGCTGCCGTTCGCGGCCGCCGGACCTGGTGCCGCATGCGAAAAGAAACGGCCCTTTTCTTGCCGCTTCGGGCATCAGGGGCACCCGGACATGGAATGTGTTGTGTCGGCGGGTTTATTGTTGTAGTACATTACCCGGAGCCATCTGGAAATGTGTCGTGCGCCAACAACACCCACCGAGGAGTGGGAAAAATTGGTGATTCTTCAACATCAACTGCGAGCAACAGCCATTAATACATCGACAACCACCCCGCAAGATAGAAAAAATCATGTACATCTTTGGCCCAGCGAGGAGTGCCTTGGTGATACGGCCGCAGATGTCACTGCTGCGCTTCAGCACACTCGCGCCCGCGCTCGCGCCCAGGAAGAAAACCAACCCAGCCGAAGATGCCAAACGGCGCCAGCAGCGCAGCGAGCAGGCCCGTCGTCTCAAGGCCCGCCGCCCAGCCACGGCGTCCCCTGTATACATGGAGGTCCCCACCGCGCTGCGCTACCTCCGCGCCGCCGAGGTTGGCCGCCCGCCCCACGAGGCTGTCATCTCAATCAGCACAACCGTGCTCAGCGACCGAGGCACGGCGCCCGTGGCGGGCGACGTGGCGCTCCCGAGACCACTCAAAGAAACGCGCGTGTGTGTCCTGACTCCCGACGCGCGCATCGCGCAGGACGCGACTGCCGCCGGTGCTGCTCTCGTCGGTGGTGCTGAGCTCGTCGAGCAGATCCGTCTGGGTGAGGTTGACCTCGCCGGGTTCGACAAGCTGTTCGCTACGCCCGATATGCTGCCGTTACTGAAACCCGTGGCGAGGGTGCTGGGTCCGCGCGGGCTCATGCCTAGTGTGCGGAGGGGCACCGTGACTACCGATATCACGACGGCTCTCACCTCGAGTATTGGTGCTCTGCCGTTTAGGCAAAAGTCCGACTTTGTGGCTCTAGCCGTTGCGGGCTGTCACTTTTCTGATGCAGAGGTTATCCAGAATTTGATCGCTATGGGGAAGGAGCTGCGCAGTGCGGCCGCAAAAGTGCCCACGAAAAAACCGGTGGTGATTGGGCAGACAGTGCTGACATCGACCCATGGCCCAGGCATAGTTATCAACTTTTAAGTTGATCTTACTTCTTTCTGTATATAAAACGACAAGTTATTTTTTTCCGTCTCTCGGTTCTTTCTGACAGGTATAAGTCTCTCGGTTTATTCTGACAGGTATAAGTCCGTCATATTTTAGACCTCCCCGAAAGTCGTCCGCCGCACAAGTATTTGCATTAGCGAGATTCTCATTATTTTGACGCCCGGTCCAGTTGATCCCAGATCGTGCGGATGGATCAGCACCCCCCGATTTCTTGAAAGACACAACGCAACCTCCGGTTTTACAGCCTGCTATCGCTGACGCAGAGACAGTGTCCGGTTTGCATCATGTCCACTACTCAGCACACAGCAACGGTGGTGGTTCCCCCTGAAAATCCAAACGATGTTTCACTGCGAAGAAAGATCGTGTTGTCGGTTATAGTACGTTGTCAAAGCTATTTTTATCCGTGATTTTTTTTTTATTATCGTCTCTGTGCATTCTCCTAACAATATATTGTCCATAGGCTCTCTGTGCATTTGTCGGTCTACCATTGTGGTACGCCACCACTTCTCTCCACCGAGCCGATCTACCGTACAAGGAGATCTACGAAACGCACGCAGACCTCTCGTCTCGCGTTCACTACGACATCCCGGTATACATCGATGTGCCCAGACCACTAAGGCATTTGGTTTCCGAGACACAGACGCTGATCGATAGCGAGCTCGCTGAGATCCAGCAACTGCATTCCTTCGACGTGGACTGGCACGTATCGCTGAAACACGGACGCGGTTCCGACGCAGATTACACTGTGGAGCTGGCGAGCTCGGAAGACCCACACGGCGAATCGCTATTCATCTCGCCGTTTGGCCGTACTGCCAAGATCATCACGTCCGACACGGTGGTTGCACACGGTAAAGTGGCAGACTTTGTCATGCGTGTGATTTTGCATGAGCTGCTGCAATCTGAGATTGACTTCCACACGGGGGTAGTAGCGAGCGGCGGCCCCAAAAGGGAAGATATCACCGTTCCGTTTGCGCCGAGCTACCGCGTGTCATTTTCGTTGCTTTCCGGGGGCAACGAGCCAGTGTCCTGGGACATTGAGGAGTGCTCCTCTTTGTTCGCGCGCTACTTGGAGGCCCTGAGCCCACTTGCGAATTTCACGATTGACTCACAGGTGGAGCACTACGCAACGCTGGCAGGTGGGAGCGACCTGCAGTGGGACGACGAAGCACAGGCATACGTGCTGACCGAGAAAGACACGTCCACATTCATCAACTACTCCGAGTGGGGGTTGGACGAGAGCACAACGACCGCGGCGATCAATTTCATCGTGTACGTGCCCGCGCCACAGAACGCGCCCATGCGGATCAGCGGCTCGGAGACGAACAGCTTCACCGTGCCGCAGTGGGGCGGCGTCCAGATCGTGGACTCGACAACGACGCGGCTGGGACACGACGAGCTCGTGCCCATAATGGAGACGTTTGCATCACAGCTGTTCACGCTGCTGGGCGCACCGGACACGCCCAAGTCTCCACTTGTGCGCATCGATATCCTCACACGCACGCGCGTGCTGCGCAACTTGCACACCGCGGCGGACAACCTCGTGTCGCTTGCCAAGCTCGCCAACCAACTCACCACGATTTCTATCCCTGACTTCACGCTGACGCATGTGCGTGGCGCCCTCGAGTCGATCGATGCCGCTGTGGCGTGTGTGAGCGCTGGCGATTGGAAAAGTGCGAGTTCTCATGCCAGCAACGCCGTCAGCCAGTCCAACGAGGCCTTCTTCGAGAAGGGAATGGTGCAGCAGATGTACTTCCCCGACGAGCACAAGATGGCGGTGTACGTGCCGTTACTCGGTCCATTCAGCATGATTGTCCTGCTTGGAGTGTTGCGGTCCCTCAAAGAGCGCTACTCTCCATCGTTGCAAAAGACAAATCAAGAGAAGAAGAACGAAATTGGTGAATGAGAGATAACCAAACAAAACCTGCATTTCATATATATACATCTGTTTTTTTGCTTTTGTTTCTTTCTTTAGTTATTTTGGCGATCCCTCTTTCATCAGCCGAATACTTTAATTTACGACTTCTTCTTCTTAGGTTTCAGCTTGCTTTCAAAGTTGATCCACGCAGGACTCAGTCCGTGTTTCTTCACAAGCACATCCGTCACCGTGGCACCGTGCGGACCCTGCACGCCCACCTCCTCGAGCTTCGGGTTCTGCACATTGTGGCCCGTCGTAGTCGCACCCGAACACGCCACCCGCAGCTCAGCAGCGAGATCGTCCGCACGCACATGGAACGCCTCAAACCCAGAAACACGCGTCACAACCTTCCGCCCGATACGCATCTCCGTCACGATCTGCACGGACGGCAGCGCGCCGCGCACAGGCAGCCCAGCCGTTGCGTCCTGGCCCGGCCGCACAATCTTGTGGAACGGGGAGCACCCACCGTCGAGCACGGCCTGCGCGACGCGCGCGCGCTCGAGGAGCCCCTTCTGCTTCACGATCGGCGAGAGCACGTCGTTCAGGATGACGCTGGTGCGGTTGTGCTGCGACACGAGCTCGGCGGTTGCGATGTACCGGCTCACGATGTCGCGCACCTGCGGGGCGGTGTAGTATGCCGAGGGGTCCTCGCGCATTGCTGTGAAGAGCGGTCTGCCCACCGCGATGGGCTTGAAGAGGAGGACAGCCGCGAGGGAGTTCCCGCCTGCGGCGCTGGCGCTGCTGCCCGATGCTGAGGCTGTTGTGCTGCTGGCTTGCTTCTTGACGCGGTACGGCTCGAAGCGTTTCACCTTGTCGTGTTCCGGGCCAGCGAGGGAGACAACCGTGAGGTCGTCGCCCTTGCCTTTCACCTTCAGCAGCCCATCCTTCTCCATGGCTTTGAGAAACTTTGCCGTCTTGCGCCACGACGTCTTCTTCATGTTGACCTGGTTGGTGTCCACCTGTGGGAGGTTCTTGAGAACGTGGTTCGCCATCAGGTTGGACGACGTGATGGGGACCTCGATTTTGTCTTGGGTGATGGATTGTAGTAGAGACCGCACAAAAAAATCATCCACATCCTCAACCAGCAGCTTCGTCATCATCTGGGTTGTTTCGGCAATTTCTGGCTCCTCTTGGTTTCGTTCCTGAGTCTCCTCCACTTCATGCTCTGGTTCCCCTGCATCATGCTCTTGCTCCTGCTCCTTTTCTTCTTTCCCCTCGTTCTCCTTATCTTGTTCCGCACCCACAAAATCTGGCTGCTCCACCTCCTGCTCCTGCTCCTGCTCGGCCTCCTTCAGTGGAACCTCCAAGTTCAGGTCTGCTGGGTCCGGAGCCTCGATTTCAGTCTTGGCAAGCTTGAAAAGCTCGTCGCCCACGCAGTGCAGCACCTTGACCGCAACACCCTGCTTTCCCCGCACCTCCGTGATCCCATGCATATCCATCATGCACATGCCAACGGCCTGAGCCACTCCTGGGCGCTTGTAGTCGCCAATCGCAACCACGCCGCCCTTGACGCAGTCGCGGTCAAACGGGGGAATACACCCGGGCAGCATCAGGTTGGCTCCGTTCAGGACAACCTCCAGCACGGCGTCGTGCGTGTACACCATCGGCAGCACGTACGGACACGTCCACGTGGTGTATATCGATGGAATGGGGAACTGGGCGTCCTCTGGATCAAACCAGATAGGCGTTCCTGCGTCGTCGGTGTAGATGGTGCCCCATTGACCTTGGGGCGACATGAACTTGGCGTGCCTCGTTGTTGGCGGCAGCAATTGTACCTCTGCCTCCTTGGAGATTTCATCCTTCGGAATCGCGTAGCTGTCGCAGATGATGCCCAGGAGTCGCCGGCGGTCTGAGTTTTTGAGGTTGGACAGCGATTTGATCTGTGGGAGGGTTGTTAGCGGGTCACGCCATGAGTTGGAGAATGGTTTCAATACAACTTACGCCGGGATCTTTCTTGAACATTTTTTGTATTTAATATCCTCTGCGTCAGTCGGGTCCCCCGAACAAAAGCGATTCAACATCTTTTGCGCTCGCTCGCTCTCGAAAGTTGCGACGGCTCATCGACCTCATCGGAACACTTCACCACGTGAAAAGTAAACACAACCACTATAGCGGATCGGCGAAGGACAAGAACAGAATGGCGCGACGCTTCGACACGATTCTCTCGCGAGACCTGCCTGCGCAGGCGGACGCGCACCGCGTGTTCAGCTGGTGTCCCACAATGGACCTCCTAGCGCTGGCCGCTCCGGACGGCAGTGTGTGGGTGTACCGCATGAGCGGCCAGCGCGTGTGGACGATTTCGACCAAGGGCGCGTCGATTGAGAGACTCGTGTGGCGGCCCGATGGTATGTAAATATGGTTTGCTGTTTTTTCTTGGTGTGTGGCTCTTCTAACTTTTCCCAAGGCAAAATGATGGCGGTGGTGAGCAGCGACGGCGTGTGTCGATTGTTCGACTCGAACACGGGCAAGCTCGTGGTGGTGGTGAAAGCGCACACTTCAGGGAAAGCACAGGCGATGCTATGGAGCCGGCGACAGAGTGATTTCACAGCGTTTGGTAAGTTCGATCACTTGTTCGACGTGGATGTCGCCAAGTCACTCCCGAAGCTGTCGGCGCTGCCGAATGGCTCGACCGAGAGCGCGTTTGCGGCGCGAATCGTTGGCGACGAGATGATCCGGTGCGATGACTCGTCGAGCGATTTCCTCATGGTTGCTTCAGAGGGGGGCCATCTTCTTATCACGCTGTATGGCTTATTCACGATCGATAACTACGAGGTGCCCTTTTGCAAGAACCACCGCAGCGCCAAGGTCCGCAGTATGGTATCGCTTCCCGGGCTTGAGTCCCACTATATGCTGATAGAGGAGGAGAGTCGGCTTTTGCTGCTGAAGCTAGACACTGGGTTTGTCGACAAGTTTGGTCCCCTGCTGCCTGTGGTGACCATGGCGTGTTCGAAAGTACTGGGCGTGCTCGGGTACCTGCAAGAGGCGGTTGATATTCTCGCGCAGGACTGCAAGCCGCTTTTGGAATATAAGGCGAAAGTGGTGGGGCTGTTGCAGGATGAGATAGGAGACACAGTGGACCCCGTTGAGGGCCTTTATGATCTGCTGCTTACTGGTATGATGAGCCCTCCTCTGAGACAATGGCTCGTGGAGTATCTGGGGGACCGCGGTATCAAAAAGTGGATACGGCTAGGCAAACAGTCGTACGAAGCTGCGCGGAAGATCCTATTCTTCCACCTTGTGTCGGCCACAGAACGTCTTGTTGCCCTACTTTCTGGGCTCGGCGGGCTAGCGCAGTGGCGCGAGAGGAGTAAGGACATGGGCATGAGTCCTGAGCTGTTCGAGGCCGCGCTCGGTGCAGCCACCAAGTTTCTGAGAGAAATCTACAAGTTCATATGGGAACTGAACAAGGAACAACGGCTGTTTGGGAGTTTCACGGAGTGGCTAGGGTATGCGTTGCTGGAGGCAACCTCGGAAGATGATCCAGCTGAGGCAGAGGCTGCAGCGACTGCAGCTGGGTCGATCAACGTGGGTGAGATCACCGAGTTCATTACGGGCCACCTCGGCGAGTCTTCTCCCGTGGCGCGTTATTTACCGGATGGCCGGCTCAACGAACTGCTCGGTGACTTGAATGCAAAGTGTACTTGCATCTTTAGCGAGATGAAAACTGCGATGGGGAGTCACATCACGAGTGGAGAGCCGGAGCTGGTGTGCGGTGCAGACATGCAAACGTCGCTACACGTTTCAGAAGACGCCGTTGTGTGTGTGCTTGCGTACGGCTCTGGGATGACCGTCACTCTCTATCGCGGCGACTCCAAAACAGAGATCTCGCTGGCTGATGTGTGCAAGCACGTGAAAGGCGCTGGATCCGTGGCGTACGCCGAGATTCTGGAGAATGGGGGCGAGGCGCTCGTGCTCGTGCGCGGCGATGCCGATGACGAGGAAGGAACAGGTGTACTGGTCAAGTTCAACTACACTGGCTTCACGAGTGGGGGGTCCGTGTCCCTCGCAGAGAGCGAAGTTACACGCAGCGTGTTTGGCGGCGGTGGGCACGCCAGTGATGGCGAGGATCCCGAGCTCGTGCCTCACTGGGTAGCGATCAACGCCAACGCTGGCAGACGCGTCGGGTGTGTCCTGGACCGCCATCGCAAGAAGTACTCCGTGTTCGAGCTCGATGCACCTGCATAAAACGAAATGCTATATCCTATATACGTTTGCATAATTCATAAAGACGCACCACATCCGCCGGCGGTGGCCTCGCTGCGTGCCGCCACGCAAGCTGCGACAACGTCAGCGTCCCGTCCTCATTCACACCGTACCGCGCGCGCGTGAACGTCTCGTACTTCCTCCTCACCTTCTCCGGCAGATCTTCTCCCCCACGGCACACCGCCTCGAGCTTCGCAATGTCGTCGCGCGACAGCGGCGGGTTCGCAAACACCGCGCGGCGCACGTGGGCCAGCGTGCGCTTCACCACGTTCCGCCGGCGGCGCTTAGCCATCGGTAGCCCAAACGCCGTCGGCGCAACGTCAACGGTGAGTTTCCCCATGCTCTTGGGGCCGCCAATCATGCGCCCCGCGTGCGCCAGCGCGCGATGGAGCGTCTGAAGCCGCTTGATGTCCTCGGGCGCGGCCGCTTCCGGCGTCGCGGCGGTCTCCGCTGGCTTGGCGTCTTCACGAAGGAGCGCGAGCCGCGGGTCTGCGGTGACGGTGGCGGTGGTTGCCGGTGTGAGCAGCAGCGCAGCCGCCACGCCCGGCTGCGGCGGTGGGGTCGTGTCCTGCAGTGCCAGCCGCTCGAAGTACTGGGCCTGCACTGCGGGGGAGCCGTAGACAGTGACGCGGTGCCGGAGGGACACGAGGGCAGCGTAGCGCGGGTACAGCGCGTGGGTCGCGAACGCGACGAGCCAGTCCGGGGCGCGCCGCGCCAGCGGGACGGCATCCACGTGCGCCAGCGCCAGCAGCTCAGGGACGCCGGAGGTGTCCCGCAGCGAGGTTACGGCGTGTAGTTGTGCGATGTGGTAGTGTGCGCGCTCTGGTGTGGTTGTGCGCGGGGATGTCGCGAAGAGCGTGTGTGTGTGCTGTCGCAGCCTCGTTTTCGTCAGTGTGTCCAGCGGCGCGTCCCGTATTGCCCTCTGCAGGGTCCGGTACGTCGTGCCAATATGTGCCGTTGCCATGTGTCCTGGTTCCACTAGAAACTGTGTGTGCTTCTCGTCCATGGGTGTGGGGACGTCAAGGCTTTTTTTTTGGAGGCAGGTGGTGAGATTACGTCAGCGAGGACCCACGCTCGAAATCAAAACAAAAGGGGATGATGATCTCTTTTTGTGTCTGGGTGCTTTTTCTCTGTGCAAAGATTCAAAGGTATACGCCAATGTCGCTAAATATTGCAAATAAAGACAAGGAGAATGCTGTGCGGGAACATAACAAGGGGGCTCTTGTGCGGAAACAGAGTGGCACAAATAGCGGCGCTGGTGTGAGTTCCAAGACACCACTGCGGTCAAAATCGACGAACGCAGTGCGGCGAGACGCAGGGCTGAAACAGGGGCTCAAACAGGAATCACGGGCTGGAGCTGCGGCTGCCGCTGCTGTGCGGCATGTGTCGCCAGACGCGGGTCTTGAGCTGCACCGGGGCCTGGCGCCGCGGCGGAAGATTGCCGTACAAAGGGACGATGAGCCAGCACAGACAGAGGAGGAGGACGACGACGAGATCGAGATCGTGCCGAGCGTGAGGGAGCCCGAGCTGGTGAGTGTGCCTGATGGGTACACGCCGCTGGATGGCGCAGTGCTGCGGAAGGTGTTTATGGACCCCGTGCATCCCGAAGCACAAGCGAGCGCGAGCGACGAGGAGCGCGGCGCGGATGAGATGATGCGGGCTCTGGAGGTTGTGTTTGACGATGAGGACAAGTTTGGGCGGCTGGAGTTTGACGAGGTGGCGGCGCCACGGCGGCGTGTGCCTGGGTATATGGCGAGTACCGAGTCGTCCAAACGCAGGACTGTGAAGTACAAGCCGAAGAGGTTGTGAAAAATACCAAGGCACGAAGCATCATGGCATTGCATAGAGTATTTTACAAGAGGGTTATCAAACATTAGCATTTTCTTTATACAAGATTTATGGGCTCACTTGAACCAGCTGAACCAGCTGGATTTCTCCTTCTGTTTAAACGTTTTGGGGTCACCCGACGAATCCCCCACAGTTCCGTTCGCGGAGTACACCCTGAGGGACTCAGACGCCGCCGTCTTGCCCACAACCGAGTACTTGACGGGATCCTCTTCCTCCCTACCCTCACCATCAGCCTCAGCCTTTGCAGACCCATAGCTGATCCCCAGGACAGACCGCACAGTAGCCAGGTCATTCCTCTCGATGAACCAGTTATCCCGCGGGAACTCTATGTCAACCACGATGTACAGGTCGCCCATGCGGCCCTCGTGCTCCAGCACCGGCATGCCCTCGTTCGGCACACGCAGACTGTCACCTGGCCGCAGCACCTTGCCCTGTGGAACACCAACGCGGATCGCACGGCCGTCGAGGTGTGTCACGAGCGTGCGTGGTGCGAACCCGCACAGCGCGTCCGCGAGCGGCACGCTGGCGCGCGCGTACAGGTCCGCGTTGTTGTCCGGAGCTCGCTGGAAAACAGGGTGCGGCGAGCATGTGAAGTTGAGCACGGCGTCGCCCGTTGTGGCGTGCGGAGCCTCGTCGGCTTCGTGCTCGAGCACGATGCGCCCGTGCTGCGACGGCGCGCCGCGGGGTATGACAAACTCGAGGATCTTTGTCTGTTCCTGCGTGCGTGCGCCTTTACATTTTTTGCACTTGTCCTTTGCGCGGAACGTGGTTCCTCTGCCGTCGCACTGTCTGCAGTCGACGTATTCCTGTGTGGCCAATCCGGGCGCGATGTATCGGATGTGCACTGTTGCTCCGGAGCCGTGGCATGTGGGGCATTTCTGTGGTGTTGCTGATGGTTTTGCACCAGAGCCTTTGCAATGCGTGCAGAGGATGTTGCGTGTGGAGGTGGTTTTGATCACTTTGCCGCGGTAGAGGTCTTCCAAGGTGACTGTGATATCGATGACGGCGTCCTCTGTTCTTGCCGGTTGTGGTGGGGGCGGTGGTGCACCACCACCATCACCACCACCCATTGAGTTGAAAAAGCTTGCAAAATCCTGTGGTGAAAAATCGAAATCTGCACCTGCACCAGCGCCAAATCCTGCGTCTCCAAATGGATCAGGTCCATCTGCTGAACCGTATGTATCGTAGTGGGCACGTTTATTTTCATCGCTCAGCACTTCGTACGCCGAGCTGATCTCCTTGAATCGGATCTCTGCATCGAGACGTTCTTCTATGGGCACTTTATCGGGGTGATGTGAGAGCGCTAGCTTGCGGTACGCCTTTCTGATGTCTGCGGCGGGCGCGGAGGAGTCCACGCCGAGCACGTCGTAGAGTGACACTGGCAGGTCATTAGATGGATGAACGGAGAACAGAGTAAGGAGCTAAAAAACGTACTTCAGTGGATATCGAGAAAGAGGTGGGGCGAGTGAGGGCTGCAGGATGTTGGTGTCCCAGAAATGCCAGAGATGTTGGAAGACGAGAAGACCAAAATGGGTCGGGAGATATAGCGGTGCGCGCACTACCCCCACCAGCACACCCGGACACCGCAACATCCCCGCACACGCCCAGCAAAACCGGGACCCCAGGACCCCCCGCCGATGGGACAGATAAGAGACCCGCAAAAAAATGACGCCAATGACCCGGAAAATGGAGAAAAAGTTTATGGCTCGTCACACGAGAGCGAAGAAAAAAAGATAACAACTGGGGGCAGCCAGACAGACAACAGACACACTATGGTCATCTAGAGCAGTAGCACCAAGAGACAGAGTCACACACCCGCAAATAATCGAGCGAAACATCCCACCGGGCATCCCACTCCCCGTCTCCCCTCCTCCGAACTCGCCCCAGCGCTTAAAAGAATCTCAGAATCTCAAAGCCCAGCGAGACAGAACGGGAGAGAGAGATAGCAGTAGCACCACTGTAACAGTATATAAGTACTCAGTATACCCCGGACTGTTGTTTTTGTTTCTGCTGTCTTTTTGCCTGTTGTGTATCACATGCCCAATTGACAATTATATTCATATTATATTCACAGTATATATATATACACCCTCTCATCCCCCCTCTGAATTCCCCTCTTATTTAATCAGCTCTTCCCCTTTCTTGCCATCTTGAGAAAAATGCCGCCAACTGCCCTCGTTGACTCATCGTCTCTGACGAAGGATTCTTCATCCTCCAATTCCACCACTTCCACCACCACCACCACCACAGCCGGCAAAATATACACGAGAGAATACATGAAGACCGCTCTCAGATCGTATATGGCCTCGTCCAGAGCCGCGTTCTCGCCAGCGAGACCTCTGCTTGCCGCCGACCTGAACCCTCACGCCCTCAATGCAAAATATGCTGTGCGCGGGCGCATCCCCACCAAGGCGGAAGAACTCCGCAACAAACTCGCGGGTGAATCGCACTCCCTACCGTTCAACAAAATCATCAATGCAAACATCGGAAACCCACAGCAGCTCGACCAGAAGCCACTCACTTTTTACAGACAGGTGCTATCGCTGCTGCAGTACCCGGAGCTGATTCAGAACCCGGCTATTGGACAAACCATCCCCGAGGACCTTGTCGTCCGTGCTCAGACTCTGCTGTCGCACATTGGGTCCGTGGGCGCATACTCCCACTCCCAAGGTATACCCTATATCAGACAGGCGGTTGCAAACTTCATCAACAAGAGAGACGGCTTTTCGTCCGACCCGAACGATATCTTTCTCACCTCGGGTGCCTCGACTGCCGTGTCGTACCTCTTGTCGATTCTGTCACTGGGACCCCAGACTGGGTTCTTGATCCCGATCCCGCAGTATCCTCTGTACACTGCGTCGCTGTCGCTCAACAACTCGACAGCTCTGCCCTACTACCTCAACGAGTCTGAAGACTGGTCAATTGACGGTTCGGAGCTGCGCAAGATCATTGCGAATGCCAACGAGCGCGGAATCATTCCACGCTGTCTGGTGGTTATCAACCCGGGGAACCCAACCGGCGCGATCTTGAAGCCAGAGGCCATTGCCGACCTGCTTTCGATCGCTGCTGAGCACGGTTTGGTTGTCATTGCTGACGAAGTTTACCAGGAGAACATCTTCCAAGGAGAGTTTGTCTCGGTCAAGAAGGTTTTGCGCGAGCTGCAGGAACTGGACCCAGAGCACTACGGCACAGTGCAGCTCGCGTCGCTGCACTCCACCTCGAAAGGTATCTCGGGCGAGTGCGGACAGCGCGGAGGATACATGGAGCTCGTTGGCTTTGACGAGTCCGTGCGCGCGCAGCTGCTCAAAATCGCCTCTATTTCGCTATGCCCCGTTGTGACTGGCCAGGCATTAGTTGAGCTCATGATTAACCCACCGCGCGAGGGCGACGCGTCGTATGCGCAGTACCACTACGAGCGCACGTCGATCCACGATGCTCTGAAGCTGCGCGCCGAGAAGCTCTGGCTTGCGTTCAACGAGATGGAGGGCGTGTCGTGCCAGCAGCCCGAGGGCGCGATGTACTGTTTCCCCAAGCTGGACCTCAGCGAGGCTGCGGTCCTCGAGGCGCAGCGCTCGGGAATGGAGCCGGATGAGTTTTACTGTAATGAGCTGCTCGATGCTACGGGGATTTGCGCCGTGCCGGGCTCGGGGTTCGGACAGGTTCCAGGGACGCACCATGTGCGTACCACGTTTTTGGCTCCTGGAACCGAATGGATCGATCAGTGGAAGAAGTTCCATGCTGAGTTTATCAAGAAATATGAATGAGTTCAATCAACTCGAATTTAAAAGTTTTATTTTGTTTAGATTTTTTCAAATATTTTATTCTTGTCTTACGACGAATCATTCCTTTCAATTTTGAATTATTACTCCATAACCAGCATGCAGGCTCAAAAGAAACCCAATTCTTATCAAAATTAAGCATCCGGAATTCATGGAATTGGCTTTCCCCACACAACCGAAGAATGTTCCTGGTGAAATATCCAAATTTTGGGCATTTCTGGTCTCTCGTGACAGACTCTCGACGGAGAGCAGAGCTCAAGTCAAAATCCTGGAGGGGAACGCGGGTGCAACTTTGAGGACCAGAAGCGCGGGCGGTGAAGGGTGAAGCTACAAGCGAGCTGTACCGGGCCAACGTCGCAGCTTCTTACTCCATGCACCGACATTCCCGCGGTGGCGGTGATCTCAGTGGTTCCCGGCTATAATGTAACATAATTAGAAAATAGTAGTGGCCCTCATGTTCCGTTTCATCGGGCCGGTCGGACAGATCAGAGCAATCTGCATTTCTTTTAATCCAGGCAAATGCCAGGGCACGGAGCCGCGAGTGTGTTGTCGCCAGACGTAGCAGGCTCCGCATCCCTCGCATCTCTTCTTCCAGCCTCCAAACTCGACGGTCCCGCAGTTCCTGCATCTGGTTCCTCTCTGTCCATTCGTAAAATTTGACTATCCCAAATCCCCTTTTGGCTTCACCCGAGTCGCGGAGTTGTGGCAACATGATAACCATCATGTCTCGCCTGTTTTGGCGTTCTCCGCTGTACCACCCTCCCGAGCACACAAAGTTAAAAATCAAGTCGATGATTTCCGTCGGAAAGTCAACAATGCAGAGCTTTTGTGCTCTAATATCCATACTGCGTGTTGTGGTGGTGTTCAGCGAGCAGAGTGGTGACTTTGGGCTGCTGGCGGTTCCGTGCTAATATATAGGCCTCTGGCACACAGCTGCACTTTGCTTTGGTGTGCTCGAAAGTAAGGGAGCGGCATGTATTTTTTCACAGAGTAAGCCCAGGGGTTAAGATTACAGCAGCGAATAATTGAAATTTCCCATTTGTGGACAATTCGGAAATTGGAGCAGGAAGCCAATTGTTGCTGTCTGTCTTTGACGCTGCCATTCAGCAACACGCCCCACTGACTTGTTTTCTAGTATTCCTCTCTAGTAAAAGAGAGGATTTTATACTCACCCTTTGCGTACTTTGTTTCAGGCTTAAATTGGAACTGGTCAATTAGGATACTTGTGTTGGTGCCCATGGCAGCATATATATTCGTGCAACGTTGACCTCTGGGTATTCACCATTCGATCAGCTAAGCGAAAGATGGCGCGAGCCTCAACTATGTAAAAAGTCTCAGCGGAGGGAGCTTGCATCCTTATAGGATAGCGTGATTTCAAGTGTAATTTGCGTTGTGCCTGGTATTCAGACGGGTTCCTGGGACGCACCATGTGCGTACGACGTTTTTGGTTCCTGGAACTGAATTTTCCTCGTGAAATATCCAAATTTGGGCATTTCTCATCTCCCAGACGCGACCACCCCCAGCTCAAGGGAGGAAGCAAGTGACAATCCTGAAGGGGAACTCGAACGCAGCTTTGAGGACCAGAAACGCTGGCGGTGAAGCTACAAGTGAGCTGTACGGGCCAATGCAGCACTTTCTTACCGCAGGTGCTGACACACCCGCTGTGGTCTCGAGCAATCACATACAATACTTAAAAAAACGTACCGCGCCTCAAAGTGCCTTCCAACGGGCCGCCAAGTGCAAGCTGCGTTTGTTTTAATCCATGCAAACGCCAGGGCACGCAGCCGAGAGTGTGTCCTCGCAAGACGTAGCACACTCCGTAGCTCTCGCGTCTGTGCTGACTCCAAAACACGACAGCCACACGATCTTTGGAAGCCTTCCTTCACTGTCCTCATGTGAAATTTGGCTATCCCAAATCCCCTCCTGGCGTTACCCAACGCGCGGAGGTGCGGTAACATGATAACTGTTATTTCTCGCATGTTTCGGTGTTCTCCAGTGCATCCTCTCCAGCACAAAAAGTCAAGAATCAAATCCATGATTTCCCTTGGAAGGTCGGTGATGCTGGGTTTTTCTGTTATAATATCCATTCGGCGTGTTGTGGTGATACTCATTGAGCGCATTGCAACGTTTTTGAGCAGCTAGGGGTTCAGTGCTAATATATAGACCTCTGGCACGCAGCCGTGTTTAGCCTTTGCTGGCCTATTATGTGTTCGAGATTGCGGGACTGGGGTGTTTTATTTTACAACGCAGGATAAATGGGGTAATTTGAATTTTAATTGGTTAGTAAGGATATTTGTGTTGGTTTATGCTTGACCGGCAGTTTTACTAACAGAGATAATGAAACAAGCTTCCGATGCTACTCATCTAGAAGAGCCTTTATGGCAAATTTCAGTCAAAACTACAGACAGCAGTCGCTCGAAACAGGGCTTACAATATATAGAAAATTTCCTCTTTGAAGCTCTTGTCCATGGCAACATATAACTTCGTGCGACGTTGACTCCCCGGTATCCGTCATTTGATCAGCTATACGACGGACGATGGCACCATCCTCTCCTTATGTAAGGATAGGATGAAAAGGGCAGATACAACATCGACAATGTTGTATGCGCTTACATAAGCAGGACCCAATGTGAGAAGCACTCAACAGGAAAAGACGAATTGATAACAGAGCTTGGGACTTCCCTGGTGGGCACCTGAAAGCTTGGATTGCCCTGTGAATAGCCACTGGATCCAACAGGTTTGATATTCTTACTACCTGAACAGCAAAACTGAAACAAGCTGCGGTGCACGAAGTGGGGGACCCACTCTACAATCGACAAGAGCTCTGCAAAGCTCCCAATATATTGAACTTTCTTTATTGCATACTCTTGCAAACATAAGTATTCCCGTGATTGCGACCTGCGCTTTGAATTTTGAATCAGCGATAAAGCAAGTGACGCGAGCCGCAATGGACGATAAGCTTTTCTCTTGCCAAGGAAGCCGTTTAAAATTTTAGCCACTCATCATATTCCAAGCAGATTGGAGGGTCATCACCATACAAGGTGTTCGAATCATCTGTCATGTATGGATTCTCTGCCAGCATTCGTGACCTAGTAGAAACTTCTTCTGCTGTCCTGGGGAGAAAAGACGTGTTGCGGCACTGATAGCTTCGTGAGAAAAGATATTGCACCCCGTAGGGGAAGGGTATCTGGTATGCTGCATTTGTCCTGATCCACTCATATATTATAGTGCGCAGCCGAGGGAACGCCTCGGCGAGATGCAGCAGGTTTTCTAAGTTCCTTGTTGGCCGTGCTCTCAACACATGTCTCAATGGACGGTGGCGCCTCATTTTGCTGCGGTAATACCTTTTGAGTATCAGATAAGCTGGGGGGTCTTGGTCGGAATTGGGCAGGTGGATAACTGTTAGCTTTTGGATTTCATCGCTCCCGTTTGTCCATGTTGCCCAGCAGAGAAATTTGAGAATTATCTCGACAACTTCCGCTGGAAATTCGCCAATGTTGCGGGGTTCTGATTGAGAGGCCATTGTGCACTATAACCGCTGATGCTTTCTGAGCACAAGACAAAGCGCCGATGTGGTTTTAAGTGATGGGGATACCGAGCTTGTATATGGACCTCTGGTACACAAATGTATCTTGCTTTGCAAACCAAGAACGTTTGAGCCCGTGCGGACTGGAGTGTTTGACTGACAGCGCAGGGCAACAAGGGGAAGTGGATAATTGAAGTTGAGCTGCTCTTGGCTTGTTATGATCTGGTGTTACCCGCGCAGAAGCCCATTGATCCTCCCCTATTCAGCCCGGGATTGATTCGTTTTTTTATATTTCTGAACTTTTTTCTTTAGTGAAAGAGCGAATTTTTATATCCTCAAATTATTTTGTGTACGCATTTGGTTGAGTTGAGCTGTGTTCATACAAAAGCAGGAGCCCGAAACCTCGCGTGTGCCTTTTTCCTACTGCTGCCTGATGCTTTAGATAATGCCAGTTACTGCTTTCTGGATTTTCCTCTTGTGTGATTCAATTGCTTTCCTCAACCTGGGATGGCGTTTATTAACTTTTCCTAAGGTGAGCTTCCTGTTTGTATTACAGTATAATATATCAAGAAACATCAGCAAGATCCAAGTATTGCATATTGGTGTATTTATTCACCTGATGTTGTGGATAACTGTTACATATACTGCAAAGCACAGGAGATGGAGATGGTGGGGTAATTGATAGTTGAGCAGGCCGTTATGCGATTAAAAGTTTTCATTACAAAAGAAAAGGATTCAAACTCTTCCACGACGCTTCGAGGTTGCTTTATGTTTGTGAACTTAGTTGGTGGATTGGGTTATGTTTAGTCTGGCTGCTGCGAGTAGAGATGGAAACAAAACCCGTGTCCCTTATCCAGAGGGCTCCACATTGGCAGATACTGACGGTCATCTCCCAACAACCCTCTGCTTCTCACGCATACTTCCAACACTATAGACATATACACTTCCGTGCTATTGCATCTCATAATCAGGTTTGTGTAAACTGATACAAAAGAACGAGAGGGGCGCATAAGCCGCACGGACAATAGGTTGTCCTCGCTTACTGTGCACCTCAGCCCAGCCAGTCCGCTTAACTCGACAGCCCTTTCAAACAAATAGTTTTCCCTCCTTCCACTTCCAAACAACCCAAATTACATTGACCGAGTCAATTCATTGTGCTGGAGAGTCGCACACTCTAAAATCATTCTCGAAAAGTCATCTCTGTCAGTGCTGCACTGGTTGCTCCAAGCACTGCTGTTTCTCTCCGTGACGTTCACTTTCAAAAACGGGGACAATCACAAGCAAGACGTAAAAAAACATATTGCCGATAACAGCTCATTCCAGAACCGGGATACCAACAAGAAGCAGCATTTACCTTAATCCACTCGAACACTAGAGCCCGGAGACGACGGTGCGTGCATGCAAGATACAACAGGCTCTTTAGCTCTCGTGTTGGCCGTGATTTCAATACGGGCTGACCCGTTTTGCTTTGGTAGTCTCACCGCACTCGCTGCCTCCTCAGAACAGGGGGCCAATATTTGTCAGATTGGTCCATCTGGACGACTGTCAATTCTTCATTTATTCGGTGGTTCCTATAGCATCCTCTCCAGCACAGAAACTCGAAAATAATCTCGACAATTTACTTTGGGATGATAAATCTTCCCCCCTTCCCAACAATTAACCGCGGAAGGACTCGCAAGCAGTAAACGCTTAGCAACTGGAGAGGAAGGCAGAAATCATCCAGGTGTGTCTTCCATGATCCAGTCAAAAGGTTCAGCGCGGAGCCGAGAAATTAAGCATGTCACCCAAATCTCATTTCAGCAAAAGTAAGTTGTGGGGATCATTGATCTCCCAAACTCCATATGCAGTGTCATCATATAAGATAGCATCTCCAGTTCTGTGGGCATCAGACACATTCTTTGATCCCTCTTTTTCCTGCAGGTCGTTTCGAAAACTATCCTTTAAATCTCTGGTTGAAAGTCGATGACCGTGAGTTTTTGCGTTGGCGAAATAGACATTATTTCCCGGCTGTAGCAGAATACTTGCCGTGACAGACAGCTGAGAACGTTCGCGAAGCAAACAGATGGAACAGCTTCATTCTGGTTGCAACACCAGGGTGCGGCGCTTGCATGATTCGAAGGGTCCAGGCTGCAGAAACAGAACGTTTTGGTGGTGGCTCCGCAATTCCTCAGCTCGTGCTCAAACAATAGGCCATATGTACATAATCATCTCTTCTTCAACATATCGTTACATGAATACTCATTTCTTCTCCGGCTTTTCACTTCCATCAGCTTCCTCCAAAGACACACCAGCAACACCGCACATGCACACCCACACGGGCATCCATCCGAGCCCAACGGCAAAGACTGTCCAGCACTGCAGAGAACTATACCCTGCAAGCACCCCGTGGGCCAGCTTTGCGGGTCCGCTGGCCACATCCCACCATGACACATCCTGCAACTTTAGCGCCTGCTCCCACACTTTCTCAAAACGGAAATCTTGCAGCACGAACCGCACAACCTCGAGATCAAACCCGAGACTGCTGAGGGCACCCACGTATGCGAGCAAGACCCACGGCGATCCGGCAGCGATACACACCGCATTCCTAAATCTTGCCCTTTTGCCCTGAGCACCTCCATACGTTATGAACGTTAATGGTAGAGAGTATACGCCAATCACAAGCGCAAGTGCAAAGTGCACCACGAGCAGAGCCACGAGAAGCACCGCAAGCGCAAACAACGACACAGCGTTCACTGCACGCACGTACTGCGCGGCAGCGTGCTTCTCTTGATAATGCAGGCTAAGGGGCCTGCAAAGTGCACTGGAAACCCCCACCAGGACACTAACGCCAAGGGAGCCATATGTAACCATGGCATATGCGGCTCTGTGCCCGTCATAAGCGTATTGAGAAGCGCAGTAGAGCGCAGGGGCACCAACAGCCACGCATGCAGCGAACGCGAGCGCATACGTTTCAAATGCGCGCACTAGTGGTGCCGGAGCAAGTGCCACAGCGTCCCAGTCAAACTTTGCCCGGTGATCATTGTTACGGTTGTTGTTCATGAGGAGTGCCGAGAGCGATGCGATGGCAAACGCAGCCGCAACGAGCACTGCAGCAGGCAGATATGTACCAATCGAGACAAAGTTCCGTGGAGCAAGTAGCAGGTAGAAGAAAAACGATTGGTGAAACTTCTCGAGCAAATTGTTGACGGCGCGGAAAACTGCTTCGATCACACGGCCAAAAGTTGTGATATCGTGGCCGTCCGTTGAACCCCTCGCCCGCAACACTATAGCCTGGATATTCCACCCGCTGAAAGCCTCACACGCATTCGTGCCAGCCGCACTCGCAGAACCCACTCCAGCTATCGCCATCCCGTACACGCCTTTGAGCATCACCGTCGCGCGCGACCAATAATCGTTCGCCCACAGCTGGCCCTTTGGAAGGTGCTGTAGCGATATGCGGAACCCCTCGTGCTCAGCGATAGTCACTGCACAGTTGATCAAGTCCAGGTTTGGCAGCTGCCCATTGACCCCAGCATACTCCAGTTCGATGTAGTCAAGGTAGTCCGATGCGGACGCGAACTCCACCACAACGGCACTTTCAATGCTCCCGCCCGTCTTCTCCAGCGTCGTGTGGTATGCCTCTACCCACGACCTCAGGGAACCCTGACCGTTTTCGGGAAACACCACGATCACATTTTTCGACCAGATCGATAGTCGATAAAAGTACCGCGCCAGCGCCAACGCGAGCGCAACCCCGCCAATATTATCATCATCGCTGCCGTCACTTTGGAGTGATCCGACACGCCACGGCGCAGCCAGAACCATCGCCTCGGTGTCGTCGCCCCGAGGAGCGTGGAACACACCGTACGCAACACCATCCCCGCCCTCCGCCGTCTTGTACCCCATATCGTCAAGCCAGCCCCGAACAAGAGCGTTGCGTTCCGCCTGCGGCAACTTGGCAGCGTGAATCACCTCCTCGCGGTACCCGCGCAGCACATTCCATTCGCTTTCCCGGAAGAAAGAGTACGCCTGTGACGGCATCAGCGCGTTCTCGCTGATATACGTCTCACGGTACTGGCCCTGGAGTGGGAGCACAAACAACCAAGCCAGTCCCAATAGCGCCAGCATCACCGATACCCGCGGCAGCGCGCGGATCAGCCGCGGGATCAGACCTAGCCGGTCCATTTTACGGTGCACCGTCTCTAGCAGTGCCATTTGTGTATGTAATTGTTTGCAGTCTTGGTGGGGTAGTTGATCTGCCAGCTGCCAAACTTGACAAGTTTCGTCTCTTCGGCCCTCGTGCGGTAGTGCAACAACCATTCGCGCTCGCGCTCAGTAAAATTACTTTGATCTATTCAGTTCCTGCTAATCATTATTAATCGTTAAGCATCTGTTATAGATAGTAACCGCTTCTATGTTGAAGTCGGGCTATTTTACTACCTGAGCACCCTCGCGTACTGGGTCTCTGCCTCCTCCACAACCTTCTGCAGACCAATAATTAACACCTGGTGCGCAATGTTCGGAAACTTTGCGCGGTGAAGACCAAACCACTCAAGTGGAGGTGTGGCATTGCCCAGCTCTTTCAACTGAGGTGTCTCGATGCACGGCTCCACCAACGGCACATAGACATACTTCTCGTCCCGCTCAACATCCTTAATGCGGTCTTCGATGTTCACCGTCTCGAAGATCGACGGCCCGGTACCAACTTCGGAGGGGGATTCCTCGAGTGCACTCGACGACAGCCGCAACGCGGTCAAGCGAGAAGCAAGCGCGTTCGCGTGGGTCGTCCACATCTCACGGATAAAGTTGATCGACCCAAGATTCCACCTCACGTCCACTTTGCCGCCAAACGAACTGCTGAACATGTACTCAATCACGTTAGAACCAGGTGCCTGCCAGATGCTCATTGCCACGCTCAGCGAAGGGAATACAAAGATACTGCCGCCACGCGCGTGACCCGCATGCGTCACAAAGTCAGAGACATTCAAGTCATTCAGAAACTCTTCGGGTGGTTGTATCTTGAAGCTCGACAGCGCAACCTTCACATCCTCCAGCTTTAACTCTAACTTATCCTCAACTTTAACTGTTGTTCCTTGGAAGAACCGCGCCTTCGCAGCTCCAAGGTTGATCACGAGTACCTGGTTGTCGAGTAAGGTGTTAGGATAGAACTGTAATTGCACGCCATCCACAGAAACATCTAGGTCCGTCATTAGTTTCTCGATCACAGAAGACGTCTTCGGCTTTACCGTTGACTTATTTTCGTGTTTCTGCTGCTGCTTCTTGCGTTGCTCCCTCAGCAGCATGCTCGAGCGACTTCTTAGTTTGGGCTCCGCTGTACCTGATGACTTCAAGGTGGCCGAGTCGTGCAGCACTTCTTTGTACGACAGCTTTATGTCCTGACGCATCCGCAAAATGTTGGCATAGACGTCCATGAAATTCGACGCCGAAAGCGCAGTCAGGTATAGCTTGACCGACTTGACGTTGGCAGTGGCAATCAGCCGGTCGAGCTGATTCTCTTTCTTTTTGTTGAACACGCTCAAGGCAACACCCACAATGTCGGCAACGAAAAACGTGTGATAGTCTAATGAAGACTTAGCCTGAAGCGATTCCACACCAGCAGACAGCAGCACCAGCGGCGTCTCCAGCATCTCGTCATTCGGCATCCACGAAATAGCTGAGTGCAGTCGCGTCTTCTTGATCGTAACCTCGCCACCCAAGCGTCCCTCCGATGTTAAAAGCACAGTGTCTAGTTCCAGCTTCACGTTTTGCTCCCACGTTTCTGATTTCTTGGATATCAACCAGAACCGATCCAGCGATAGCATCAACACTCCGAGCGATTTCCCCAAATCAGCAGTACATGAGACGTTCAATATAGTCAGGTTCATCAACCACGGAAAGGCTCCTGTAGTGGATACTTCGCGGACTCTTGCAGCAAAGTTCTTGCTCTCAGCGTACCGCGATACTGGAAGCAATTCACTGCTGGTCCCCGTTTCCTCAAATCCGTCTTCGAAAATCTCACCGGGGAACCAAATGTCCCTAAACAGGTCAAGATCCTGTAGCTGCTTCATGTTGACATATGCATCCACGTCGGATATCGAGCTCACGGTGGTGACTTTTTGGCAATCATCTTTCACCGAAAGGGTGGCCATGAATAAGGCGTTGTCAATGGAGATCGAGCCGCTCGTTTCCCGCGAATACACGTGCTGCAGTTTAGCTGTCAACTTCTCAACTTGGAGCAGACCTGACAAAAGACGTGCAGTAGAACCAGCAGTATTCAAATGGAGATCGATCCCCTCAATACCCACTACTGCTTTTACTTTTGCAGTAGGCTCACAGCTGAGCGAAACCATCTGTGGCTCAATGCGGAGTGCAAAGCTGAGGTCAACCATCTCGAGTACGCGACCAATGTCGAACCGACTACCGACGTCTTCTTTCACAACAGGCTTGAAGCTGCTTGTAGACTGTGATGACGAACGCATCAGGCCGCGGACGTTGCGATATATATCAACCACAACAGGTACACAAGACGCTGAAAGAGTGTTTTCAGATGACGAGGTTAACACCTCTGTCTTGATCAGATGCTTCCTGGGCCCGTTACCCACTAGCTTGTGGTACTCCGTAGCAATCTTCACCGCGGGTGAATGCAGCGATAAGGCCGAAGTTTCACCTTCAAGTTCAACATCAGTGTTTGTGATAAGGAAAGACGCACCGTCGAACGTCATCAGACAATCAATGAAATTGATACTCGTTCCAAACGTCTCGTCTAGTCCCACGGTAGCACTATTACGCCTCGTGGCGGGTATAGGATCGATGCTGTCTAGAAGATCCTGGGTCGCAACAACAGACCGCGATATCTTTTCGAGCATGCTGAAAGATTGCGATTGCAGCTTGACATTGAGCCGCTTTCCTGTGAGTCTTGTATGCAGTACAGTTCCCGTGCCGTTTGGCGAAAGGATATATGTAAGCTGGAATCCGGGGAAAAACGCTCTGTTCTCACGCTCCGACTCATCCTGTGTACTGAAAAATTCATCAGGAGTATGTCCATGTGCTGTAGAGATGTACGCGTCAATCATGGAAACCTTTCCCATCCCCTTCTCGCTCGTCACATATGCCGTCTGGTACCCTGCTATAAGCCCCGGAGCTTCTTCCGGATCAAGATGAGATTGATCAAAAACCCATCCAACACACAGATTATGCGACAGTATATGAACTGAGAAGAACTTGAGGCACGAGCCCAGCCCTTCGGAAGTAGTGGCCTTTCCGTCCTGCGAATCCGCTGGAGCAGTGCTCTCGCTTGGGTCGACACTCGCAAGAACTCGCTTTATACGACTTGCAAGCAGAATGAGCTCTCCCAAAACTGTCTGATTCAGAATGAACCGACAAAACTGACTGACGACCTGCAAATTCTGGAGGGTGAAGTCCCTCTCAGGAGTGAGGATCTTGAGCTCAAAGTTAACATCCATCACGGTGAAGTCTTCGGGGCGTCCTCCGGAAAGATTTCTGACAATAAACCTTGTCGAAGGAAGTTTCAGCTCGCCGTAGGCATTGGCCTTCGAAACCTCCGATGGACTCTCATCGCGGAACTGGTAATTGTAGCAGGCAAGATTGACATTCTGGCTCTGAAGTATCAGCTCAGAGCTTCCATACGCCACAACCAAAGCAAGATAGTCGCATACTGCATCTAGCTTCAATATGAGAGGAAGAGGGGGGAGGACCATTTGAGCATCTGGCGTATTCATCTCGCCAAGTGCTAGTTTGACTCTGTCCACAACTGCATCAATCTTCTTCACGTTATCTGACACCATGAGCAAATCATTAAGACCGACACGCAAAGACTCGACCACTTGAATTATTCCCAGCTTAGCTGATTCAGCTCTCAATGACACTTCAACGGACCTGAACTCTTCAGTATTTGTGAGACGCCCAAAGCAGCCTACGCTCATCAGTTCTGCCTTCACGAATCTATAATTTTGAAACTTTGGGCTCGTCGAAAAGAGCTCAGAGCTTATCTTCTTGAAAGCCAAATCCACAACCGCTACATCCTGAATCACGTGCAGCTCAAAAGAAGCATCCAGTGCGCGCGTCACATATCTCAGTGGCGAGAGCAGTTCCAAATTGAAAGTCAGTTCCTGCGACGAAAATGTCGCAACTAGGGGGAAGGGAAGATGTGACAGCGAGCGCTGCAGCTGAGGAACAACTTCTTCGGCATCACCCAAATCGAGGGAGGACATCCACTCCTTGATTGGCTCGAAGTGTTGCAGCTCGTTATCCAAAATTGCGTCAACGAACGCGATGTACTCGTCCGTGCCCTGGTCACACGAAAAGTTCACAAGGTCTGCAGATACGGCAACATTCTTCAAACCTGTCTTCAGAGAATCACAACTGGAGAGAACAATGTTTCCTCTGCGAATGGATTGCCCAAACACAGTAGAATCGTTAAGGTATAGTTCAGTCGTTAGATTATTGGATCCAACAGAAAAGTTGACTGGAAGTTCTCCCTTCAAATTTCCCGGATACAAAACGAAACATGACGATGTGACCTCTTCTCCCCGTAGATCCAACCCCGTTTTTTCGAGTTGAATCTTATGATCAAAGTTCTCGACAAAGCAAGTGAAACTGAAGCTAATCGGCGGAAACTTGGTTTTTGCATGATTGCTTTGTGCACTGGACAAAGCTTCGTCAATACTGCTCGATGATTTCTTAAAAACCAGACCTTCAAACAACTGTTGCAGTTTCAGAAGCTGCAAACTGGACTTGCTGCGGAAAAAAGAAAGACTGAGCGAACTCTTCACATCCAGTATCTTACCAGGATCGGTAGGTGACACGTCCATGAGAGGATTTGCGTTATCCTTCGACCTAGTAAAGATGCCAAACGCAAGATAATCCATGCGGATAAAGTCATCCTCAAGCTCAACGGAACAAAACCTGGTTGCGAAGCTTTCAAGTGTGAGTTGAAATGCAATATCAGGCAAAATCTCCTTTTCAGATGCCTCCATTCCCGAAAAGACAAATTTAAACACGTAACTGTGCTCGATATTAGAGAACTCCCAAGTTCTCCACTTTGAAAAAATCTTGAGAACTGTCTTCATAGCAGTGGGAGGCGCCTCCCACTTCGTCGCTTTGAACAAAGAGTTTGTCCGGGTATACCAATCTTGAGGAAGATTGTTGATGACATGCCTTAAACGCGTCACAACTTTCCAGCTGTCTTGGAACCTCACGTGGTCTTTTGAGGATCGGATCACATATGAAGGTTTAGTGATGACGGCGGGATCATGCTCGACTTTATACCGAATACCCGCCATTGAAACCGCATACACCAGCTCAATCCGGGCCATTTGCGTGTCATTCGCAAAGTAGGCATACTGATCTGAGACAGAGGTGTACAGCTCTTGCAGCTCAGATATGTATTCCGCTAGCCAGCTGAGCTGTGACGATTCAATTGATGTGTCCAGTGTGCGTACATTGAAAGAACTCGTGATGCCACTTTTATTCGTTTTCGTGGACCAGCACTCCAAGTCTTGCATGAGAAGGGACAAGATATAAGTGTCACGGAGATATGTTACCTCACTTTCCTCCTTTTTGATCCCAAACAAGATTTCTCTCATGTGTACAGCAAGAGTCATCTCCTCAGAAGACTCAACAGGGCCGCCAGAATTTGAGGCATCAGTCGCTTTTTTTGTAGTCTTCAGCGAGAAGGCCATTGAAGGGTTCAAAATTTCTAGATCAACATGATTGGGATGCTTGTATTCTGCGCCAAACACATCAGCCAGCGAAGTCGCTTTGTATTTCCCCAGCTTCACACTAATCACCGGACTGACAAACCTGATATTCACAACTGTCGACTTCAGTGATGTAAACTCTTGAAGATGCTTGATTATGTCAAACTGGAGAGAGTCAATGACATTATCAACTGTGAAATGGTCAAAGTCTCTGATCAGATCAAGAAGCGAGGGAATAGCCTCGGGAGTCACAAAGCACCGAACCCCGCCAATGTTCAAAACAAGGGAGTCATATTCATACCTTGGGTCCGGTTTGTATTGTGGAGTAAAATCGGCATCATCGTAATCACACAAGGGCTTAAAATCTTCACCAAGGGTGATTGGGGAATCCTTGGCATTATTCAGCGAGGCCGAAGTAGACGACCCATTCCTAGAGCGGTAAAAGTCGGAATATCTGAGTGATGAGGTCGAGGAAGATGAGGAAGATGAGCCAGAAGATCGACCTTCGCCCATAAGATCTTCGGGAAGATCCTCCAGCAGCAGATCGGCCGTGTCACTGTTTAGCGGCAAAGGTAGGTCTGGAATTGAAAACGAAGGCTTGATGATCCCAAAGTCAGGGCTGTAACTGTTGTTGACTCCCGCCCTGTTCTCGGTTTTGAGGACAAATGGAGAACGATGAAAAGGTCCATCATGCAACTGGACATGCCTTTGTTGCAAGCCTCGGTGATTGTCAAAATCCACTTTTTGAATGAAGTCAGTAAATGTGAGAGATGTCTCAAAAGCCATCAGCAGCAGTGACGGTTCCGTAACCCGATGTGTGGTCACATACACTCTGGGAATCTTCAAAGTGACCCGTCCTGTGTACCTGTCATTCGCAATATCGTTGAACTTCATATTGACCGGTTCTAAAAGAACAGTAGTTTGGCAGTCGCTGTTCCTCATTTTCGTGACGATCCGTGGGCATGTAAACGAAAACGTGAGCATGTCATTAAGAATGAGTTCCTCGATTGACAGGGCATTCTCGACATCTAGGTATCCAAAGCCGATATTCGTAACAGCCCTTTGGAGTCCGACAAGAAACTTGCCCTCAGAGAATGTCTCAATCTCACCAGCACCAATATCCCATTTGCAGAAGTATGTTGGCTCCGAGGGAGGCAGACCAAACATTCTGTGGCCGTGAATGGCAAGGCTATCGATTGAGAGTTCAGGGTCAAAAGCAGGATTCAAAATCGTCGTGTTGAAGATCTCTTGAGCTTCGCAGACCTCAATGTATCTTCCTCTAACTGGCGATAGGTTGGCCTGCATATCCATGTAGTAATTTGTGAATCGAATATCAATATCAAGCGTCCGGAAGTGGAGAGCCACGTGAGAGTCACAGTCATATATGTGCCCCGGAAGAACTAGACAACCATTTTTGACGCAGAACGAGAAAAGAACATCTGTTTCATTCTCCACCTTATACTCCGCTGGCCTCCTACTGGCGAAAGCACGGTTCACATGTACGGGATTTCCAAGGCCCGTCACATCGGGGTTGCGTTTAACAACACTCATGAGATACTCGGGCAACGTCTGAAAATGAATGTGTTCTCCAAAATAGTTTTCCTTGATGACCATTATGTATCTGACCAAAAATCCATAGCACTCGAGTGTCGTATCCTCACAGGTACAGTCAATCACCACCGAATCAACAGAGCCCATATCAACAATGGTGTAATATGTATAGGCGCCAGTGATTGCAAATTTGTGAGCTCTTCCAACTTCTTTCTTGGTGAGGAAGTTGTTCGTCGTATGCCAAGGTGGTGTGTTGAGGCACAGATCAAAGCTTTCTGTCCTTAGGTTGTAGGAGACTGTGTTGGATTTCCGGTACACGGATTCAAATGGAATCACCACATCAATATCCATTCTGTCACCTTTGAAAGCGACAAAGCTATTATCATTGAAGTCGACTGGATTATTGATGATATTCTTATCGTTGACATTGAGAAAAATTGCAAAGCTCGTAACGGTCCAATTAATGTTGTACTTGAACGGCTTGAAGAGTTCGTATGGGGTGGGCGAACCCGAAGCAAAGTCGTCAAATAAATCAATGATCAAGGTGACGTGCTCCCTCAAGAAAAACGTTTTTGCATCGTATGAGCAGTTGTTGAACTCCCAAGTTGTGTATCCGTTCCATTTGAGCGGTGCCCCGATTTCTGCGGAGACGGTGTGTTTCTTTGCCTCAAAGAAAATGTCATGATTAATACTGGACCTCAATTCAGGCGCTTCAAGAGCAACGTCCAGCTGGTTCCTCCATCCGTGCTCCAGAGTTGGAACATAAGAAGTATTTGTGGAAAAAACAGAACCTTGACCCAACCGCAACTCGATCCACCCAAACGGGGGTATGGGGCTGCTCTGTGGCTCATCACCGTCCTGAGAGTGTGCCTTCTGGAAGAACACAGAGTGCTTGCTAGACTCTCTGAAAGGTATACGAAAAATGGATTCGTCAACGATCTCCACAAAGAGTTTGAAGCTAGTGTACTTTCGCGTGGCTCCTTGCGGAAGCTTCGGCTGAGGTGAAGCATCCCTGCAGGCATAAGGAAAAAACATGCTTTGCAAAGAAAACCTCTGACGGTCAGCCCAGGGTCCATAGTTAATCGTTGCATTGGACAGCCTTAGGTCTAGTCCTGTAAGTGGAGGAGCACCACCATTGCCGATATCCGGGCCATCAAGCACGCTGGTCGGCATGGATCGGCTTGGTACTAATCCCGGCACATCCCAGTAATAAATGACGTTCATATAGTCTGAATCAAGAACATGGGTGGATTTGGCGTACTCCACGTTTTCGAAAGGATGAGCTCTCACTTCCTGCTCATCATTCAAAGTGTAGCGCTGCAAGCCGTGCCACATTTCTTCATATTTCGTTCCTTCATCATACATTTTTCTGTCAGCAGGATGAATCCAAAGTTTTCGCAGATGCAATGCTTGGACCATTTTGCGAAAAGACCTGCTCTTCTTGCTTGTAGTTCCGCCTTGAGTCTGAAAATTAGGAGCACCAAACGAGTCTATGCCCTTGTAGGAAATATTGGGCTTCATGAATGCCTGGAACTTCTTCATCTTCATTCCTAAGTTGATCTTATAGTAGTCAAGCGAAGAGTCAGAGGGGAGAAGGTCGACAACTCCTTCCAGATTGGAGTACGACATCACGGCCAAAGACGAAGTCTTCTCATTCCCCATCACCAATGATCCCTTCCGTATGTCAATGGCTATGGGCATCAGTCTCAGGAGAGACATGGATCCAAGTGCTCGATCGATCGTGACTTCGCGGTCTAGACTCGATCGCCGAGAGCTCCTCGATTCTCTCTGAGTCGTGCCCTCGTCCATGGAGGCACCTGAGGACCCTCCCTCTTTATTTCTTCTCCTAAGTCCTTCTCCCGCTGATTTCTCTGACGTTGATAAATCGCTTTTTTCGTTGTCGCTCTTCTGTAGAAACTCTTCGACGCTATCGTATGCCCAGGTTCTGTTATAGGCAAAGATCTCCAAACCATATAACTCTAATAGAAATCTGGCCCTCAGCTTTTCATTTCTCACCTTGCTTTGCTTTTCCATATCTTCCTGACCCTCAATGTTTTCGAATTCGACACAGAACTCGGATCGCCGAACCGCTGTTAGCCAGTACCTCCATGTGAACCATCCCTGGTGAACCGACACGATTTCGTTCCGTGTTATGATGACCAGATTCTTGAAGAAAATACGGCCTCCCAAGAAGGAAACCTTGAGCGATCGTACCTTAATCCGAACGCGATGCCTCTTCCAGAGGACAAATTTGAGAACAAGGGACAGAAGAGTGCCCATCAGACGGTTGAAATAAAAAATCATGGCCACTGAAGCTAGAAGGGCCAAGATCCAGTCCACCATGAACACCCAGTTCAAATTCTCGCCGGAACTGGTGGACTGGGACGCGAACGAAGACGTGACATCCATGTCTGTGATTTTAATCCACTGAGTTGATATGCACTAGCAAATCCTATGCTCTAGCAGGTGCGGATTTTGCAAAGTTCGGGTCTTGATCCATGAGCTGGAACTTATATGTAGACGTGATCGGCGGCTGTGTTTTGGCTTAAACAGGAGGACTTCAGTTCCTACTGCTATTACCATAAAGCGAGCAAAATATTCCCTCCTCGCACCGCTCACAGTGGCACAGTGCCCCCAGACGCGGTCTCCTGTAGTGTGCTGCCGATGTTGGTGGAGGCACGACAATGTGGTGAAGCGCCCGGTGCTCGCAACCAGCGGTGCTGTGTTGACGGAGAGTTGCCACTAGCGATATTGAGCCGGGCTGGCTCGAATGTAAATCTCATTTTCCCTCAGACACAGTATATTTCCAACAATGTCGAGAGAGACCCCTTTGAAAGCTGAGAAGGACTTTAGCGAAACGCTCGATGAGCAATTCCCCCAGATTGACTCGCTCGCTAAGGTATGTGTTCCCCTTTTTTGCCCGCCCCCATGTTCTTCCCACAGTGATTGTATTCTAACGAACGGAACCTAGAATGATTACAAGTCTGCTTTAGACAAGCTTCTTTTACTGGAGAAGCAGACGAGGCAGGCCTCTGATCTTGCTTCTTCAAAGCGGATCATGGTGCATCTTGTTGAATTGCTCGTTGGCGCCAAGGATTGGCCACTGCTCAACGAGCAGATCACTCTGCTGTCCAAAAAACATGGACAGCTCAAGAGCTCTGTGCAGCTGATGATTCAGGAGGTCATAAAGCACCTTGATGAAGTTAAGGATCTGGACTTAAAGATCGAGACCATTGAAAACATTAGAACCATTACGGAGAACAAAATCTATGTCGAGATTGAGAGGGCTAGAGTGACCAAGATGTTATCCGACATCTTGCTTGGCAAGGATGATTTGGACCAGGCCACTAAAATACTCTGCGAGTTGCAAGTGGAGACATATGGTTCGATGGAACTTCAAGAGAAGATTGAGTTCATATTGAATCAAGTGGAGCTTTGCAACAAGAAGGGTGATTACCAGTTTGCCAAGATTCTCTCAAGGAAGATCCTTGTCAAATCTCTGGAGAAATTTCCCGACTTGAAGCATGAGTATTACAAGCTAGTCATTGCAATTGCTCTCGATGAAAATGACTACATAAACATCGTGAAATACTTACTCTCGATTTACGAGATACCAAAGATTGCAGAGGACAAGGAGGAGAGTTTGAAGGTTCTGACAAGCATCTCGTACTTTATCATTCTATCGCCGTATTCGAACCTGCAAAATGACTTTATCAGCCGGGTGGTGATCGACAAGAATCTTTCAAAGTTGCCATTGGAGCACGAGCTTCTGAAATCCTTCACCACGCAAGAACTTATGAGGTGGAGCGCCTTCCAAGATTCTTACTCACAGACTTTGTTCAAGCACGAGATCTTCTCTCAGTCGACTGAGAAGGGGAAACTGCACTGGACAGACTTGCAGAAAAGAGTCATCGAGCATAATCTTCGGGTTATTGCCAAATATTACTCGAACATCACACTGGACAGATTAACCGAGCTTTTACAGCTCTCTCAAGGCGAGGTTGAAGCCAACATCACGTCTATGGTGAACGAGGGAGTGATATACGCAAAGATCAACAGGCCTTTCAAAGTGGTGAACTTCGTCAAGACAAAATCCGAGAATGACTTGCTTAATGACTGGAGCGCGAGTGTCGACGAGTTGCTGGAGCACATTGAAACCATCGAGCATTTGATCAACAAGGAAGAGATGATGAGCGGGATCAAGGCCAGCTCGTGATGTTGCCGTGGTCGTTTTGTCGGTAGATATACTTTCATAAATAAAAATTGATTGATCGTAATTTCATGTAAAAGACCCTCATTGCTGGGAATTCGTTTCCTTCCTTCTCTCAACCTCCTTCCTCTTCCTTGCACTCTCTACCAAGCCGTTCCACCTTTCTTTGAGCTTGACAATCTGATTCTCCAAAATCACTTTATCTCTTCCAAGAAGTGATATCTTCTGTTGTAATTCGGAGATGATGGTTTTGTACTGTACTGCCGACTCGTCCCCTTGCTTCGACTGCGACTTGGCCATGTGCGACAAAGTGTCCTCCGCGGATTCAGGTGAATCCGTGATAGTGGCAAGCAGCTCGCACAGCTCCTTGACAAAGTTGTCCTGTGCACTCAGCTGAGAGTAGTAGAGGCCATTGAGCTGGTTCAGCAGCTCATTCTCTGACCCCTGGTTCTTGCCCTTCTTGGTACCTCCGGTGCTTTCTGAAAAGTCTAGCAGCTGAAGCTTATGCTCGAGCTCGCCAATCCGTTTCTCGTCAACATATTTTATCCGTGCTTTGGTAGTCACCCTCTCGTTCAAATCGACGTTCAAGTTCCGAATGAGGAGGATGTTTATTTGGTTAAGCAAAACGTGAACGGCGTGCGAATCAGTGGCGCCTCCCACTTTGGTTGGAGCATCCTCTTTGGCCTGCGCCGCCGCCGAGTTGTTTGCCCTCCGACGTTCCTTTATGTTTTGCAACGCAGTGAGCTCTTGTACCCGCTTCTCTATCTGCGACATGAGCGTCTTGATAGAGCGGACCACCTTGAAATCATCTGCAAGGGTTTCACTCTGCTCTTCCTCCGACTCGGCAAGCGCCTCCAGAACTTTCTGAAAGATTTCCAGAGACTTCTCGTGGAACGCTATTGCCTTTGGAATATCTCCCTTTATCGTGGCCCTTTCTGCGTCGGCTTCTGTCTCGTACGCCTTCAGAATGTGGAGTGCGTTAGCAATGGATGGATCAAATCGGCAACGACAGCGAGGCCACACAAAACATGGAAATAATAAACATAGATGGATATTCGCAGTTGACTTACCTCAGACAGGTTGTACATCTCCACCTTATTATCAATATTCCGGTGGAGAGTTGTTGAGCTTAGAGGGACCATTTGTGGCTCAATCCACAGCCCCATGCAAGTTCTGTGCCATCGTCATCGTCTCGCGACCGCGATCTCTCCTGGTCGCCCTTTTGCGACCCACCCACCCCCACGGCACACCAGCGCAAACACAAACACAACTCTCTCGAGCTGTTCTCTCACTTTCTTTGCTCGTGTACCTTTTTTGCGCCCTTTGTTCTTACTTGTTGCTCTTTCCCGTGATCTCTACTGAGGCTGACCTCGTCCCCGAAAATTCCCGATCCACCCCCCATGCCTGTATCTTGCATCCGTATATGGCAACTCTAATGGAAATACCGTACGAGGAGAATATCACCCCGGATCGGTTCTGGGATCTTGCAAAAGAGCTGCTGTATAGCAAGCTGTACTATGATGAGCTTACACAGAAGTATTTTTCTGGCACCATGCCGGATGAGTGCTCCGCGGAGGATATGAACATGTTGCTCGTGTCGTACATTACGTTGTCCTCTAACTACTGCGATACTCTCTCGAAAAACGACAGCCATGAAGACGAATTCTACTACAAGGTCGCCATGTTCATCATTGAGTGTCAATATTACCAGAAGAATCTGAATTTTTGCTTGCGAAAACTGCTCTCCCTGCTCAACTATGTGATCGAGTCGGATGGTAGCTTGATTGCTGGTATCGATTACGATGGCGGGGGTGAGTACAAGAGTCAGATACTCCAAACACTCATAAACAACCAGAGAATCATCAAAATAATTGGCTGGATTCTGCTGGCGAACTATAAGACCAACAGCTCGACTATTGAGGTGTTGAAGGAGTACCAAGGATTCAAGATCATGAGCGACACGCTCTCGGGTTACTACAGGCTGCACGATAGAATGCAGTTGCTGAAAGAGGGAGCAGAAAACAAACTTGATGATCCGTACGTCCTCACGTATTCAAACTTTTTAGAGTTGTTCTATGAGCTGTGCAAGGACACTGAGCTCGACGCCCAGGAGCTCTCTTCTGTTGATGACGATTTCCTCCGGTTTTTGTTTGAAACCCTGAGAGTGGCCACCAGAGACGAGGATGAGCTCAATTTTCTCAAGTTCAAAGTTATGCTGATTCTGAACGAGCAGTTTATGGTTTCGTATTACACCTCGCATTCCTCGGCAGAAGACTTGACCGAGCCTCCTCAACGCGTTGAAAACAAGGTTTTCCTCGCCATGAAAGAGAAAGACCGTTTTCGCAATTTCAGTGAATGTCTCATGCTGAATTTTAACAGGGAAATGGATCATGTCATACAAATCCTGATACTCAAAGTGCTATACCTGGTGTTCACCACCTCCAGCACTTGTCTGTGGTTCTACCTCAACGATCTCAAGGTGATGGTTGATATTTTCATTCGCGAACTGTTCAACCTTTCTATCATCAATGAGGAGCCCCTGATAAATACTTATCTGCGAGTGCTCTGTCCGATGCTCATGTTCACCACCCTGAAGACGCACAAATACAAGGCGGACAGCATCATCGAAGTGCTGCAATACCTAGTCCGCGCAGAGGACAGCAGCGCCACTACAAAGAGGCTTGCAGAGAGATGTCGGCAGGTTAAAGTACTGCAAGAAGAGGACTCAGCTCTAGACCGGGAGGAGTCCTTGCCTTCTCCGCACTCAACAGGACCCTCGACGCCGCAACTGGGAACGCCAGTCAGCATGCATTCCATCCCGTTCAACAACACCGACAATGACGACCAGGTTTCCGTTGTATCGGTATCCTCGTCAGGCAGCCTTGCCAGCGGCCATTCGCACAACAAGAGGAAACCACCGCCCCCTCCACCGCCCAAGGACGCTCACTTCAGGAAAAAAGTACCACCTCTACCGCTGCCGAGGAAGTTGCAAGTTGGAAGGACGAACAGCTCATCGTCAGAGCTGGCTCTATCACGAAGCGGAAAGTCATAAGTAATTAAATAAAACCGCATTATTTTAACGGTGTAGCGGGCTGAAAATGGCAAGTTCCACGTTATCGTTATCTCCCGATCTCACGGTGTACGGATGTCCTGTCTTTTTTTGCTGTTTGGCTCTCAGCGGTTTTCTTAGCCGTCGAGAGCAGCTGTAAGAGCAGCTATGACACATACATACTCGGCTTTAGGGCGCCTACTCCACTGCAACACACATCAAGATCCCGCGACCTGTATCAATGATAAAAAAAGGCAGTCTGATAATTTCATGCGCGGCCAAGGGGAAGATTTCCCAGTTGTTAAATGTGGGGCGTCAAACACCATGCCCGCGCACAGCTCTTCCGCGGGGAAGACGGCCGATACGGTGGTCTGGCTCTTATTGCAGCATGCCCTCTGTCAGGTTATATGCAACGAAGGCAGAAGCTGGAGATTTCTCGCTGGCGTCTCATGAGGACATAACGAAACGGCACCAGATCCGGTCCTCGCTGGAAAGGGTGATTTTTGACCTGTCGCGTAAGCCGCTGCCTCAGATCACTCTGAACGACTTGCTCAAGTTCAACTCACACTCGGCACAGCATGACAAGGAGAAAATGGTGCTGGAAAACGCCAATGATACACTGGATGATATGCTTATACTTATTGCAAAGCGTCTGAAGGATTTCAGGAACTTGCCTTATATTTGCGTGTTGAACCCTAACATTGCGGAGATTTACGATGCCTACCTGGAGACGATGAAGGTACTTCTTGAATTCATTGTTTCATCCTCCAAGAGCCCTGAAAACATTTCGAAGTTTTCGATTGAAGATTTCAGAATTGAGACTTCGGAGCAGAATGAGACTTTCATAGAAGTGTTGCAAAAGACAATCGACATACACACAGATAACTTGACTGTTTTGTCCAAAGGGTTTGAAGAGATAGCTGGGCTGGCCCTTGTGGATGACAGGGAATTCCTTGATCATCATTTAAAAGAAAGAATTCTTATGAGGCTTATAGCAAATCACCACATCTCTTTGTCAGAACAGTTGAAGGAACTCAATAACTCTGATTTGGACCACGGCAAACTGCGAAACATTGGAATTGTGGAGAAGGACGTCAATGTCGTTGAGGTGGTCAAAAGGAGCATGGAATTTGTCAATGACATGTGCTCCTTGAAGTATGACGAAAAGGTTTCTCTGCACATGAAGACGGTTGTAATCAACCAGGATAACACAACAGATGTTCACGAGATCACTCTGGGACAGAACCTCGAAAAAATGCCCACCATTATATTTCCCTTTGTCACAACGCATATTGAGTACGTGCTCAATGAGGTGTTCAAGAATTCTGCTAGAGCTCACATTGAAAACCACGTGAAGGAACCGATAGAGCTAACCCTGGTTGTGAATAATCCACAGGAACCTACCTTCGACCAGTCTGACGCGAACTATCTTGAACTGCGAATCAGCGATAGAGGGAAGGGAATACCTCCCAATATTATAAGGAACTTGTTTGAGTACAGCTTCACAACCTTTGACTCTGGCGAGGCGGGAGACTCGTATAAGACGTTGAACAACGTCGGGGCTAATGCTGTTAACATCATTGCCGGTATGGGATATGGGCTGCCGCTGAGCCGCATCTATGTGGAGCTGTTTGGTGGAACCATTGAGATACAATCTACGCATGGGCACGGCACCGACGTCTACGTAAAGTTTCGTGGCCCCGATACGAGACTCCTTCAATGAATATACAGACCGAGAATATCAGTTCAAACTATGTACATACACTTTGCCAGGCTATAATCCACGCCTTTGCAAAAATGTGGTGTCTCTAGAGACATGCGATATCAGCCCAATCGCCCTGCATCTCCTGATGGCCTTGGACAACTGTCTCTGCTTCTTCATTTGTAGCCGCGTCACCTCCCTGTGATGGATCCTGCCCCCAGAAGTCATAAAGTTCGACAGAATATGGGGCATGCAGTAGAAATCTAGCGGATTCACATTCTTCGAATTGAATCCGTTATCTCTGATGCTGGAACTAAGCTTTCTATCCTTGGCAATCAGGTGCAACTTGGCCATCGAAAAGTCAAATGGGTCGTATGTCTTCGCACCAGCGAATCCCAGTACATATCTCTGGTCTATTGGCTTCTTCTGAGGTCCTGCGTTTGCCTTCTCACGCTCCAACCTCTGGAGAGGCTCCTGCAAAGAGCGCGACCCGGACTCTGGAGCCCTCTTCTCCTCAGAAACCCAGTTCTTACCGCCCTTGAAGGGAGCAGCAGACTGCCTCGTCATACATGACGTGGCAAACGAACGAATGGAACCAAACACTTGCAGACCCGCAAAGCCTCTTTTGTATAGCGACATAGCTGTAGTGCGAATATAATCCAGTTCCCAGCTGTCTGTTTCTGTGGCTCGAAATCACTACCACAAATCTTTCAGGTCGAAAGGTGAACGCTGCCGTGACTGCGGGTAACCATTTACTGGTTATAACACGCCGGGTCTAGAGTGATCAAATCGATAAGCTCGCTCGGCCAATCGCTCAATCGCGAGATACTTTCCTCGATTTTAAAAAAGGGAGAAGAGAGAGCTGCTGAGTACCTCAATGACGATAAACGAGTGTCCCCTGTGTGACAATGATCCGAGCAAAGTGGAGACTCTGGAGATAAATTGGATCCAGTGCGAAGTATGCAATCAGTGGTACCACAACCACTGCCTGCAGCTTCCTCTCTCAAGTGCAAATGATATAAGGGAATATCACTGTAAGGGATGCCAGCTAGCAGATCCGTCTCTGGGACCGTCCTTGCTCAAGAGAAAATCCAGTCGATCGAGGCACCACATCGACTATGTCGCCCTGAACGAAGGGGAGTCGCTGCGGTACCTGGACAAACATCCCCACATTGACAGGTTCAAAACGTTTGAAAATGCCAAACCCCTCGAGGAAATGATCCATATTGTGCGCCCCGAAAGTGAATATGTTGGTGACGGTGTGATTGACGATGCGCTTGTGCAAAACATAATCACGGCCACAAGTCTGACTCGACCCATCCTCATTCCCAACGCTAATCCGCAGCTCAACCCGGACAAACTCCTCGCGGGAAAATACAACCTTGACTTCAAATTCCCGAGTGATCTGACTGTGTCTAAGGTGGCTGAATTGGTTGGTGAGGACGAGCCAGTCGAGGTAATGGACGTACTGACGCAGAATAATTCGCCCAACTGGACACTCGGCATGTGGCGGGACTACTATAACCTAGACGAGCGCGGCAGGGACAGAATTCGTAATGTGATAAGTCTTGAGATCTCAGACACAGATCTGAACGAGCAGGTTGAGCTGCCGAGACTAGTGAAAAACATCGACATTGTGACGCGACTGTGGGAGAACCCCAAGTTTGTTCAGCTGCTGGAGGACTCCAATATGCATATCGAGCGGCCAAAGGTGACCAAGTACTGTCTGATGTCAGTCAAGGACTCATTCACAGACTTTCACATTGACTTTGGCGGCACTTCTGTGTACTATACCATCATTAGGGGCCACAAGACCTTTCTCATGTACCCGCCCACGACGGAAAACCTCAAGGCATACGAGAAGTGGTGTCTGCGTGATGATCAAAACTCGATCTGGTTCAGCGATGCCGTGTCGCGGTTCCGGCAGGAATCAGACACGAAGGAACTAGGCTGTAGCAGGGGTGTCAAGATAGACATATGCCCAGGCGATCTTCTAATCCTCCCGTCGGGGTGGATCCACTCGGTGTATACTTCCGAGGACAGTCTCGTCATTGGTGGGAACTTCCTTACGTGCCTCAACATCCCGACGCACCTAGTTGTGTTCGGCATCGAGCAAACGACCAAAGTGCCCGAGAAATTCAAGTTTCCAAACTTCAACAAAATAATGTGGCTTATTGGGTATTATTACTGTTTCATCCTCGGGGCGTCTGCTGCATCGCTTGAGGCGCACGAGGCGAAGTCGATGCGATACCTGCTTGGGTTCTATCGCAAGCAGCAGGAGCAGATCGATGGCATGTCGGAATCGGATGACAAAGCCCAAAAGCGCATCAAGCGTTCCATCAAGAACTCTGTGCCGTACGCTGTGCTGGGGAAACTGGCTGGGTTTATCGATAAATTCGAGCAGTGGGTGGACGCAGGAGAAGAGCCCAAGTCAAATGGGAAGCGCGTGCTGGATGTAGAGCCGAACGAGCTTGATGGCAAGCGGCCGAAACATGATGAATAATGTTTGACGAAATAACGAATCTACGAAGTCTTTGCAGACTGCATAATGGCAGGCAGCAGAAAATTGTTAAGTGTATTTGAAGACCTACAAGGTCAGTAGTATAGAACAAACGGCGGGTTTGTATTTTCTCTCTAGAGCATCCTTATGCAAGGATACGCAAGCCGGAGGCAGGTGCTCCGATTAAAGTGATCTTCGTTACCACACAAAGCTTGCCCTTCTCACTTGGGTGGTACCTGGCACCTGTGAGAGCCTCTGTAACGGAGGCCGCACCCTTGTAAATGGGTGTGAAAGTGTGCGCGCAGATCTCAAAGTCGGCATAAGGGTCAAAGTCGATCTCGATAGCATCCGTTGATACTTGGTCAGACTTGGCCTTTATCTTCTGCGCCTGCTCGGCTCTAGGACCCGAAGTGACAATTTTCAAGAACTCAGACGCGAAGTACGATGCAGAGGCAAAATTTTTGTGCTTGAAAGACTGGGACATGGCAACCTGAAGCGCATTGACGCGATGAGCCGGTTGCAACTTGGATTTGGTAAAGTAAGCAGCAAGCTCAAGATTGCGCTTGATGTCCTCTGAGGCAACCGCACGGCGAGCCAGCTCAATGGAGAGTCCCAGAATGTACTCGCGGCAGACCCGCAAAATCTCCTTACACTTTTCCTCGTCATCGCGCGTAGGTACCACGATCACCGCCACGGTGTAAATGAGACTTCTGAAGGTTTCAATTGCGTCCTCCAACTTGTTGGCGCGGAACTCCTTGAATCCTTCGTGCAGCTTCGTCTCCAAGGTGTCCAAGCCAGGGATAAAAGGCGCAATCTTGTTCACGTTGTCCTCGTCAATATCCGCGCGGATGTACGCCTTCAGGGGCTCAAGGCCCTCAGTAGCCGGAACGTACAACTTGGAGGCTTGATACACTTCCAAGAAGCGTTTACGCAAAGGTTCAAAGTCCACGACACCAAGCTGCTTATTCAGCATTTGTGCAGCAGGCTCAAAGGCACCGGCGGCAACATAGCCAGCTGCGCACTTGGAGTTTCTGATCCAGTGCCCCAGCTCACCAGCACTGCCAGCAACTGCAAGTTCCTCCTCAGCATCGTCGGCCTCGTCAACATCACTGCCAACATCGAGCTCTTCGTCATCAAGGTCCCAACCGTTGTCATCCTCCAATGGCTCGTCATCCTCAAAGTAGTTCTCCGTACCTAGGCCATCATCCACAGCCTTAGACTGCTCAGGTGCCGACTCTTCCAGCGACAGAGTGTCGATCTTGCCAAGCATTGCCTGCTCGAAAAACGAAAGCGAAGACTGCTTGAGTGGCCAGTCACCAGTACCATTCGCTTTGACGGCTGGAATCTGTGCTGGCTTACCCAGCTGAGGGAACTGAATATCGCTCTCGCTTAAATTGGATTCAGTGAGAATCTGGTCCGCGATCTCATTCAGGCCATTAGTTTTGGCTGTAGCGTACGCAAGAGGCGTTAGACCAGCATTGAGCAGCATCGAAACTCTTTTGTCGACAGAGTTCAAATAGATAGTGTTTAGCAATAAAGACGCAAGATCCCCCCTGCTTTCCGCAATTTGTTCCATCTTTGAAAGTTTGTTTGTTTCACCCGTAATAAGGTAGAAAAACGAAAGTTTTTCGAGCTGCTTGAGCTGCTGGAATACAGACTCAACGATCGAGACGTTGCCCTGTCTCAGAGCCTCCTGGCCGAGTTTTTCCCAGGTGGACTTGGTGTTGAGTTTCTTGGCCTCCTCTACAGCAGTCTCCAGGTTATTGCACTCAATCGCGAGCTCGAATCTGGTCTCAGGGTCCTCCACAAACTGTAGCGCAATTTCAGGGTATCCCTTCTTCTGTAGATATCCAATAATATTTTGCCCGACAAGGTTAGAATTCTTGATGATGCGCAATACCTCGGCAAAGTTTTTGTTAACAAGGGCTTTCTTGAACCGGTACTCTGTGGGGTCAATTGTTAACACTTCAACCTCGCCACTGCGGTTCATACAGTAACAGAACTTGCCCTGCACCTTGTCGACGTACAATGTGTTATCAAGGGTCTTGATTGTACCGTTGTCGCCATTCAACAATGTGTATTTGATGTGGTTCAATGTGGAGTAGATGAGCACGCCAGTGTCATCCCAAGCGGCACTCTTTATTCTGATGGTTTCGTGCATCGAAGTGACCGATTCCAGTTTCTTCGTGGCAATTGTGATTGTGTGCTTGGACAGAAGCGCAACATACTGGCCATCCACAGACCATGATGCATACTTCACATTGCTTACCTGAATCTCCGCAAGTTCCTTCTTCTGCTGAACGTCATAGTGGACAACAGAGGCCGCTTTCAGTAACAGAACAGTTCCTGGGCCGGCATAAATCACGTCCTTGATAGAAGAGTCGAGATCAATTGCTTTGGTCACGTTGTTGTTCAGATCTCTAATTTCCAGTTTCTTGGTTGCTTTAGAGAACGTGACAAATCTGTTACGTGCGATGAAGCAAGCAAAGTTAGCCTCACCCTGCCTGACATCCATTGGCTCAATTGCACCAGTCACATCCTTTGGCAGAGGCATCAAAGCGTAAATAGCATTGTCGTTTTCGCCAGTGGTGACCAGAATCGAGTGTTCTGCCGGGTTGTAAGCAAGAGTCTTGATCTTAGACCAAGCTTTACCGATTTTCTTCAAAGACAGCATAGGTAAAGACGTGGCCCTCTTGTCAAAGTCGTACATCTGCACCTGCTTTTCATTGTTAACAAGAAACACCTTGTTCTGGAAAACTGTGTGCGCTGGTCTCTCTCTGTCCAGCTTGAAGACCATCACACCTGAGTCGTGGCACGTGGCAAACAGGTTGATCTCGGGGTGAGACGCAATGAGCCAGAAACGGTCATTTTCGCGTTTGAACTGTTTCACAGGAGTTCTCTTATTCAGATCCCATGTTCTGATGGTTCTGTCCTCACCAACTGATACAATCAGGTCCTCCTGGGGGTGAAACAACACACATGGAACGTTGTTCGTGTGCCCTCTGCATGTGTCCACTTCCCATGCCTTGGTCTCGCTCATTCTCCATATCTTGACTAGACGGTCGTCACCTCCCGAAACAATCAGAGGGAGTCTTGGGTGGAACGTGGCCCAGTTAACACCCTTATCATGCCCTTCAAGCACATACTTAACAATGGCGTCTGTATTTCCAAAAATATCCTGCTGAGGGATGCTCTGTCTAGCTAGCTGGTCCTCAAACGACCTGATTGTGTTGGTTGGAGCAGAGTGCTTCTTTCTTAGACCAGAAATATCCCAGACTCTAACGGTCTGATCCAAAGACGCGGAGACAATGAGATCGTCACTAGGATGGAACTGAGCGCACATAACATAGTGGTTATGTCCAGTGAGACAAGCAATTTCCTGACGATTCTGCCAATTCCAGATTCTGATGGTCTGATCATCAGAACAAGAAATAATCCACGGCAGATCGTGATGGAAAAACACAGTTCTCACATAGTCCAAGTGACCGGTCAAAGTGAACATACACTTTCTGGATTGTAAGGACCAAACCTTGATAGAGTAATCGTCACCGCCAGAAACGAAGATTGGCTGAGTTGGGTGGAAATCGACACCTCTAACTGGACCGTCGTGCTCTTCAAATCTGTCGATCAAGGTACCCATGCGGTAATCCCACAACTGGATGGTTGACGAATGCAAAGAAACCAAGATCCAGGGCCTCTTCGGGTGAAAAGCAACACCCTTGGCTCTGGAAGACTTGGACTCAAACTAAAGTGGATGGTCAGTACTGGCTTCGTGGTAATTCACTTGTTACACGTAGTCCACTCATTGGGGGGCCGCAAAGCAATTGCAAGGCCATATGGCGCCACCATCGCGCAACTAAAAGTGGACATACCTTCGTTAGCATCTTCATCTTGAAAGAAGTTGACCTGTACAAAAAGGGTGAGTCGGCGTTTATCCGTAGAGGAAGGTCGGGTCGATCTGCTGCCTTTCGACGTGTTGACGTTAATGATCTTCGTGTCCGAAACCGCCAGGGAGAGGTTGGCGTTACCCTGTTATCACGTGACCTGGCCGATTCCTAGTGCTCAACCTGATGTTCAAACTAAAACCGTCTTATTATCAAAGAGCGTCATATATATTATTTGAAGTGTCCGTACCGTTGAATAAGATGAGCGCGATTACAGAAGAAGTGCGGAAGTGAGAAATGTGAAGATAACACTGAAGGACGAAACTGTCAGCATTGCACCTGCTGCAGAACTTGAGGAAGAGCCGTCACTGTTCTGGACAAAATCATCAGAACCGGCAGAAGTGGAGCTTGAAGATGAGCTGTTATCATCGCCGCTGTCGCTCCCATTTGCGTCTCCACGAGCGCCAGTACCGCCCGTGGGCACTGAATTTGCAGTTGACTTTGAGGTTTTCGTCGCAACCTTGGTGGATGTCTTGGTCTTGCCGTCCGAAGTGTACACGCTCTCTATGCTCGTTGTGTACTCTGTCTCGTCATCCTCACCGAGGTTCGGGTCTAGTCCGGTAGCACCAGAAGAGGCGAGGTACGTTTGGTCGTCCGTGATCATCACATTACCCTCATCGAAATCAGAACTGCTGTTGAACACGTACGCGCTCGTTCCGGTCTCCAGTGTTCCTGCAGGAGGGTCGTAACACTCTACGGAGACCGACTGCAGTTGGGCGTACAAGTAGCCCGGATCTTTTAGGTCGTCGGCGTCCCAATCAATAGCACCTCCTGCCCATGCAATGGTACCTGCGGCGTTTTCTGACGAGCCTCCCGGCCATAATGAGAACTGAAGTCTCGACGGTGTCTGCGGGAAGAAGTAAGTGTCGCTTGTTTCATTGTATGTGTCGGCCTTGAGCAGCTTTCTGCCAACTTTCCCATCGACAGACCACTCAATGTAGTCTTCAGTCCAATCGATTTCGTAAGTGTGCCAGTTTTCATATGTATCGGTTGCCGAAAGATTTTTCGAATTGGTGTAGTTGAGCACACCTTCATAATAGTAATTGGACTGCGGTTGTGTCAAAGCATTTCCAACAAATTCAATATCGATTTCGTCCTGTACGTTAGAGAACAAAATGGCGGCAGAAACAACGCCCGCACCGTGAGAAGTCTTGAATTTGGCTGTGACTTTTCCATACCAGACGTAGAAGGTTGACGAGATAACAGTGCCTGCTGTCTGATTCGGCATCGCAAGAAGCACATTGTCGTCGTATTCTAGCAGGTAGCCCGAGTAGACCCAATCTGTCTCGGTTGAGTTACCTAGATACACACTAATGTCTTCGAGAAGATCGGTACTAGTAAAGTTCACGTCCACATCCCTGCACACTGGCATAGGCATGCACGCCGAGCTGTTAAATGAGTATCTTGGATCACAGCCACCAAGACAGTATGAACCGGTGCCACATTGGCCATACTGCGAGCAACAAGGATAGTCTTCTGGGCATGCGACCGTTGAATTGCACGGGTATGTCGTTGCAGCGACGAGGGAAAAGGAAAACAGCGACAAGGCTGCGTACACTAGAAACAGTCCTCTCATAAATGAAACTATTGTGAGTAGGAAGTAGAAGCGAAGTCAAAGTTCTCTGATTAGCGGCTATTTTCCTAGTTTTCTTTGGGTGTGTGTGGGATGTTTTACCTCTAGTCGAACTTCAACTAAAAGAAACGGTATAAGACAATAATCCTTGAAGCACCTCGACAGTCGACGGTGAATGCAATTGTAAAGAAAGCGAAAGACGGGCACGAAGCAGAAACTGGAGCTCAGAACGAAATCGAATGTAATGACTTGAGCTGGACGGCTGAAAGAGGTGGGTTATTATACAAGAAGGGTTGGTGGTTGGTTCGCGAAGGTATTTTCTACAGCCGAGATCTCAAACATGGTTGAGTTCGTTCTCGAAAAAAAAGGAAACCAGACGATGACCACCCGCATTGGGAGTAAATGATACGAATACATTGGGCATAATGTGACTCCTGTAGCTTATGTAGTGCTAAAGCGCGAGCAGGCACATGAAAGACGCGTCGCGATATGCAACCGAGGCGCGTTCGTCAAGAGACACAAGGAGCTCACTGTGAGCGGTTCCGAAACAGGGCATCCTTTTAGTCACGTGCCTAGTCCCCAGACAACCAGGACCTAATCCCACTCTTGCTTGGTCTGCTGTCGTGCCTCCACCAGCGACCCAGCGCTCCAAACCACGAAATTTCCATTGGCCAACCACCGGACGGCCACTCGCCTCTGTTCGCTTTTCCAGAGCGTCCCCTTCCCCTTATTTACCCAACTGTCGCCGGTCTCTTCTCCCTTCCCTGGTATAAGTTACACGTCAGTGGTAATTGTTATTCTCTAATATATTCCATTAAACACCTTCCAAGATGCTTTCAGCTCGTCCAGCTCTGAGAGCTGCCGCTCGCTCGGCATTGGCTGCCAACGTTCTACGTTCAGTCCCTCGTGTCGTATGTGTCCTCTTTTCCATCACTTCATCTTTGACATCCTACTCCTTTGCAAACACAATCATTTTCGTCAATTGAGCCTTGGGTTCAATCTCTCTTTCCTTGTCTGTTAACTTTTACTAATTTTTCTGAAGGCTCGTCCATTCCTTTCAACTAGAAGATATGCCTCGGCCAAGGCTGCTCCTACCGAGGTGTCTTCCATCTTGGAGGAGAAGATCAGAGGTGTCTCCGAGGAGGCTAACCTGAACGAGACTGGTAGAGTTCTCTCCGTCGGGTATGTATCATTTGTTCCCTTAGATTTTTGTCGGCACCTTGTCGAGTGATGTTTTCTCCTGGACCCCCTTCAGATCCTTCTTGCCGAGACCGGCTTAGCCCCGACTCATCGATTGCACATTTGAGATTTCAATCAATCCAGCACAATCCAACTACATGAGCACATCGCAAATCACTTTTTCTCGGCGATTGCGGTCGTTGTTTGTCTCTTTGACGGTTTTTTCACTGCGGATCACCGGCGCTGGGAAAGGGATTGATCGGATCGTGTGCGGCACAATCCTCTTCTGTGGGCCAATTGAAGCTCGCCATTTCTCATAACCGTGCTTGGGAACGGCCGCCAACAACGCGAAACGTGAATGCACTGGGTAATTTACTCAATGCCTGCGGGTAGTGGTTGTTGTTGCTCGGAAGAGATGATGGACAGTGGACGGGCTTTTGTTGGAGGCTTTTTCGCACTTTAAAAGAGGACCCTTGAGAGACAGCATGCGATTTCGACAAGATTTGGTTAAGGTCGACAAAAAGTTATCCCATTTGTTTAATGGCTTTTACTAACATACAAAATCTAGTGACGGTATTGCTCGTGTTTTCGGTTTGAACAACTGTCAGGCCGAGGAGCTTGTTGAGTTCGCTTCCGGTGTTAAGGGTATGGCCCTTAACTTGGAGCCAGGTCAGGTTGGTATTGTGCTGTTCGGTTCTGACCGTCTCGTCAAGGAAGGTGAGATTGTCAAGCGTACCGGTAAGATTGTGGATGTGCCAGTTGGCCCAGCCGTTCTCGGCAGAGTTGTCGACGCCCTTGGTACTCCAATCGACGGTAAGGGACCAATTGAGTCTGTTGGTTTCTCCAGAGCCCAGCTCAAGGCCCCAGGTATTCTGCCAAGAAGATCCGTCTTCGAGCCAATGCAGACTGGCTTGAAGTCTGTCGATGCCCTTGTGCCAGTTGGCAGAGGTCAGAGAGAGCTGATTATTGGTGACCGTCAGACCGGTAAGACCGCTGTTGCTCTCGACACCATCCTTAACCAGAAGAGATGGAACGACGGTGCCGACGAGTCCAAGAAGCTTTACTGTGTCTACGTCGCTGTTGGTCAGAAGCGTTCTACTGTCGCCCAGCTTGTGCAGGTTCTTGAGCAGCACGATGCCCTCAAGTACTCTGTCATTGTTGCCGCCACTGCATCTGAAGCTGCTCCATTGCAGTATTTGGCTCCTTTCACTGCCTGTGCCCTTGGTGAGTGGTTCCGTGACAACGGCAGACACGCCCTTATTGTCTACGATGACTTGTCCAAGCAGGCTGTCGCGTACCGTCAGCTCTCGCTTTTGCTGCGTCGTCCACCAGGCCGTGAGGCCTACCCAGGTGACGTTTTCTACCTGCACTCCCGTCTTTTGGAGAGAGCCGCCAAGATGTCCGAGGCCCTCGGTGGTGGTTCCCTGACTGCCCTGCCAATTATCGAGACACAGGGTGGTGATGTGTCCGCTTACATTCCAACTAACGTTATTTCTATTACCGATGGTCAGATCTTTTTGGAGGCTGAGTTGTTCTACAAGGGTATCAGACCGGCCATTAACGTTGGTCTTTCCGTCTCCCGTGTCGGTTCCGCTGCCCAGGTTAAGGCCATGAAGCAGGTTGCCGGTTCGCTCAAGCTTTTCTTGGCTCAGTACAGAGAAGTTGCCGCTTTTGCCCAGTTCGGTTCTGACTTGGATGCTTCTACCAAGCAGACCCTGCAGAGAGGTGAGAGATTGACCCAGTTGTTGAAGCAGAAGCAGTACGCCCCATTGGCTGCTGAGGAACAGGTTCCCGTTATCTACGCTGGTGTCAACGGTTTCTTGGACAAGATCCCACTGGAAAGAATTGGTGCTTTTGAGGAGGAGTTCTTGGGCTACCTCAAGTCCAACGAGGGTGAGATCCTGGATGCCATCAGAACCAAGGGTGAACTCTCTAGCGAGTTGCTGGCCAAGTTGAAGTCTGCCACCGAGTCATTTGTGGCTACCTTCTAAACTCATTACTCCCATCTCCATTCTTACCCTTTTTCTATCCTAAAAGAAGAAAATGATTTGAAAAGGGTCCATGTGACAACGAGTTTCTGCCTTTCTAATGCTGAGTTTTTTTTTAGTTTATTTATACTAAAGTTAGAGAAAGATTTTCCCATGAGACGAGTTTGTCAACGAAACGAGCAGGCATTTTGTTTGATCTTTTTTTGACCTCGGAAAAGAAACAAAATAAAAAATTTTATGATCCCTTAAGACAGCATGTTTTTGTAGTTCTGGAGTAGCAGAAGGAGGTAAGAATTGACATCTTGAGACACTGGGTGTGTCCCACCCAACTCTTCTTCCTGCAAGCTGGTGAAGACGGATCTTGTGGGTCTGGACCAACTCTCCAGGTTTCATTGCAGTAAAAACAATTACTGAAAGAAACGCATTAACACGTAATAGGATGCCTTCGCCATCTCCCGCGGTGACCACAGCATCTGCTGCATCTACTGGGCCAAAACGCGTCTCTAATGACGACCTCTACAGGAGGTCTTCGCAGTTCAGGATGTGGTCATATCTGCCTGAGCAGCTGAATCGGAAACGCAAAGAGGCAAATAAAAGGGGCATAAAAGCTACACAGGCACGTGTGGCGGCATTGGAAGCTACGACTCCGGACTTAAAGCTGGTGAAACAACGCGGTGTCGAGCTGCTATCGGAGACCGAAGAGCTTCAGATTGTGGCGTACTACGCCCGCAAAGCGCGCGACCTTGCTAACTTTTTCAAGCTGCCAACACAGGCTCGCGCCACGGCCGTGACGTACCTGCGGCGGTTTTTCCTCGAACACAGTGTCATGGACTACAATCCGCATTTCCTCATGTTCACTTGTCTCTTCCTCGCTGCGAAAGTGGAGAACAATTTCATCGGGATAAAGTCGTTTTCATCCTCTATACCAAAGACGACGCCGGAATCAATTCTACAGTACGAGTACACCATCCTCGAGAGCATGCGGTTCACGCTCATGTGTCACCATCCATTCAGGCCACTGTACGGCTTCTACCTTGATGTGCAGGCTGTGCTTCCCAAGGTTGATAAGTCGCGAGTTGGCCAGGACTACGACCGCGCAAGGGAGATAGTCAACGAGTCGTTGTTCTCTGATGCAGGGTTCCTGTTCACCCCACCGCAGATTGCGCTCGCCGCGTTGTGGGAGTGCGACAACGTACTGGTTGAACGATACCTCGCGCGCAAGTTTGGTTTTCGGCGGCGCAAGGACGCGGACGAGGAAGCGCTGCCAGCGATACCCGAGACGGCAACAGAGCCAGCTGATGGCGGCGCTGAAGAGCCGCAGGGGGAAGCGGCAGCGGAGGATGAAGCCGAAGCTGTCGAAGGCACCGTTGTCAAGAGGGAAGACGCAGAGGGCATACCGCAGGGACTGACGCCCGAGCAGCATTACAACAAAATTATGGGTATCATCAAGGAGTGTGCCGTACGTCTGCACGAGTGTCTCGATCCGTCGATCAATGAAGCGAAGGCTATATCTGCCAAAGTGCATTTCTGCCTGGAACCAGCCAAGTATGCCAAGAAGCTAGCCAAACAGCGGTTGAATGCCGTTAGCGACTCATCGCTGGTTCCGTCGTCGGTGTCGCCTCCACCACCGATTTCGCTGCATCCTGACGAGAACAACAAAAGAACGGAGACAGACGACCTCGAAGAGGTGAGGGGAGATATCAAAAGGGCAAAGATATAATGTACATGTATTTTTAATTTACGTGCGGTGTAGCTATCACTTTTTCCTGTACGCTTCCCAAGTGGAAACACTCTCTTGTGTCGTGATTAATTGCCACAATGTCCTGCAGGAAATTCGCTGCACCACCTCGGCTCACGTCCATGACGACATTACCGATCTTCATCGTGATCTTACCAGAGCGATGATAGCGCAGCTTGCCTATCACGCCGGCTGGAGTAGGGCTCGCTGCGGGCAGCACAACCTCTTCCGCTTTCACTTGCGTGTCGGCATTGGAAGGCCCTGCGGCAACTTCCTCATCGTCCAACATTTCTGCATCTGTGTTCCCATTTGGATTCTCAAACTCGGGCAGAACCTCTGGGAGCTGGAAAAAAATGAACGGCTTGTGCTCGCTCTTGGTCTCATTTTCAGACACCGAGGAACTCCCAGGAGCGCTCTCCCGAAGATTTTTATCCGCGGCAGTGCCGCACTTGTGCAGCAGATCAATGATGGACCTGTGGTCTACTAGTAACCGATTGCGCTCCTGTGTGTCCTGGTACGCATTGAGCGATTCCTCCACAATGGGTACGGGAGACACGTCGCGCGACGAGTCATTCAGCGTAATGTCCTCAATGCGAACATTCTCCTCATCCGTCGGCTCGGGTTTAACAGTAGGCTCTCTTGTGGACGGTTCAGTATCCGGCGACGCAACTCCGTCCTGCGCAAACTCGGTTTTGACGCTCGTTTCCTCGATCGGCTCCTCGCCGTATTCGTAGTGCTCTTTCCGCGGAGCTCGCACGGGGAATAGATCTGTCCCAGCGTCATCCCACACGTACGCCTTGCTCATGTTGATCTGAGTAGACCCGTCAACTATGAAATCATCCTCCTCGTCGCTCTGAACAGGCACGCTGTCGGAACGCGCACGCAGACCCGGTCCAGCAGTCGCAGCACCCTCATCCTTGTGTTTCATCCTCAGATGCTTCAAGAAATCAGGCGCCGACGACCCGGACGCAGAAGACTTGATCCGCGTCGATGAGTTCGCACCCGAGTTGGGCTGCATCGATACAAACCCACTCGCGAGGGGACCTTCAGCGACAACGTGTGTATTTCCTTGCAAGCCACCTCTTGCCCCACCCCTCCCGCCTACCCCGCGTCCGCGTTTTCCACCACGCCCACGCGATGCTGGCCGTGACGACTCGTGCACGACAACTGGTGCAGCGGCGTCTCGCTCCTCCTGCGTTTTCCGTGCGACGTTCTTGGGTCTAAATTTCAGGGACGGTTTGGCGGTGCGTGCGCCCGATGGTCCGCCGGCACCGGAGCTCGGTGTCTGTCGCCGCGACAGCGAGTCCAACCTGTCGGTTTTCTGTGGCTGCTGGGACATTTGTGCCTGCGTGGTTCTGGATTGTGTCGAGGTTGGCCTCGTGGATGTTTTTGGGCCAGAGCCAGCTAGAAAATGTACCGATCATGGATGTTACCCGGTGCGATGCCCCCAAAAAAAAATTTGGCTCATCGCTCTGAACCAGACGCTTTTTCTCTATGTGGGACGCATAGTCTGCAAGTAAGATATTTCGTTTCTTCGAAACAACTGCTTCTGTGATACCAGTGACACGATGGCCAGGAAGGGAAATAGTAAAAGAGGTAGAGCGCTGCGAGAGCCAGATCCGGAAGAGCTAGGCTTGGACGAGGTGGACGCCTTCAGCGCTGAGAGAGAGAAAATCATGCTAGACGATGCTGGCATGGGCCGTAATGGGCAGCAGGCGGACGAGGAAAGCGAGGTCGAAGATGAAGAGGTTATGGACCTTGGCGAAGAATCGGACTCTGAGGAAGAGACTGTACCCAGTCGTTTTGGCGCCAGGGCTGCAGCTGGAGATGATGACGAGGAGTACTACCGCGATGGTTCCCAGGATGAGGAGGAAGAAGAGGACGAGGAGGGCTGGGGAACATCCAGAGGCGATTACTATGGTGCCGACGATGTTGATGGTGAAGGCTCTGCAAAGGAAATTGAGGAGGAGGCACTGAAGCAACAAAAGAAACACCTCGAGGAACTCAATATGGAAGACTATCTCGATGAGGACGTTGAGGAAGAGTGGGAAAAGAGCACACACAAGGAGACGACAGCGCAAGCTGCTGACGAAGCAGCCACTGCCAAGCTTACCGACTTAGATGAGGCATCGCGTCTCGAGGTGATCAAAGCGAGCTTCCCCGAATTCATACCTCTAGCAAAGGAGGCCAGCAGACTTTCTCCACTGCTGAAAGCATACAAGGAGCTCAAAGATTTCCATGAGATTTATCAAGTCAAATTTACAGCCCTCTCGGCATATCTGGGTGCCATCGGCACATACTTTGCCATCTTCTTGTCAAATCTCAAGGACGAGGAGCATTTTACGATGAAAGACGAGCCAGTGATGGAGGGTATATTAAGTACGAGGGAAGTTTGGAGACAAGCCAAGGCATTACCTGATGCGCAGGATGCTCCCGATGAGGAGGAGTCACAAGCAGAGGAGGTTGAAGAGGCAAGTTTGTCCGACCTGGCACAAGAATCTCCAGAGATGGAAGAGGAAGTGGACTCTGCAGAGGATGATTCTGACGAGCAGGTAGAGCCGGAGGTTGGGGGCTTTGACGAGCAGCATGATGACACCGAGCTTGACGTTACGAAAAAGCGTGAGCTCAAGAGACTGCGTACGAGGCGTGATGATGAGATTGACGAAATCGACGCAGAGGACAAGCGCGGCCGCAAGCGCACGCTGAGGTTCTATACATCCAAGATTGATCAACAGGAGAATAAGCGGGATGCCAAATTCACAGGTGATCAGGACCTGCCTTATAGAGAGCGGCTATTCGAAAGGCAGCAGCGTTTGCTGGAGGAGGCCAGGAAGCGCGGTGAACGTGGCAATGCAAGCGCGCCGGGTGTTGATCTGGATGATGAGACGTACAACTCTGGCGATGAGGCCACGACTAGAGAGGTGAACGATTCTGAGTACTATGACTCCATTCTTAACAAGAAGTCCGACAAGAGAAGTGCAAGGAAAGACGCACATGCTGCCGCCGTCAGGGCCGCTAGGGAGGGTACCCTAGGACAGCTGCAGGACGAGGTGAATGGCGATGGCAAGCGCGCTCTCAACTACCAGATTCTCAAAAACAGAGGTCTCACAGCGAACAGGCGCAAGGAGGAGAGAAACTCGAGGGTCAAAAAGAGAAAGAAGTACGCCAAGGCACAGACCAAGCTCAAGAGCGTACGTGCTGTGTACTCCGGGCAGCAGGGTCCTTACTCTGGAGAAAAGACTGGTATCAAAAAGGGTCTCTCTAAGAGTGTCAAGCTGGTGTAAGCTGGGACGATGGGATATCCCATTTGTATATTTATACGTATTTTGGTAACAGATCTAAGCTGTTAAGCTGTGTCTAAAAGCTCTTGTAGCTGTCTTTTGAGTGAGGTGGAATCCGAAAGTTCATCCATGTCCCAGCAGAGGAATTTCGTTGCTATTCTTTCTGCTCTGTTCAAAATTTCGATTTCACTTCTGGAAAGAGCAGTGCACGCGGCGACAATGTCCAAACCTTCTTCGAGGATCTCTACAAACTTTTCAGCTTGGTTGACGATCTCTTCCTCGACTCCGGCTACTCTTGCACAATAAGTTCCGAAACTGCCATTCGCAACACCCTCCTTGATGCGGTAAAGATAAGTAATGTTTTTTTCTTTCAAGTTTTGTGCGTCAAATATAATATCCATGTTCCAGTGGCATAAACTGTTGTTGAAAGGCAGAATCTTATCTTGGAAGAGCTCTCGAAAATGAGTTGCAACTAGCGCTCGCGGGCATTCAGTTTCCCTAGTCACGAGCTGATGAAGTAGAGAGCCTAAAAGAGCGGGTCCGTCAAACACGTCCGTCCCCTTGCCGAACTCGTCAATTAAAATTAACGACCGCTTTGTTGACCTCTGCATGCATTTCAGTGCCTGCTGCGAATCGGTCATGAACGTACTTTGCATCTTGTCAACAGTCTCTCTTGAGCTGAGCCTTGTGAGGATTCTATCGGTCAGTCCAATCACGGCTTGAGCCGCTGGAACGTAGCTTCCAATATGAGCCATATAGACTATGATACCACATTGTTTCAAGTAAACTGACTTGCCGCTCATGTTGGATCCAGTCACCACCATAACTTTGGACTTGGTTTGATTGTTGCCCTTGTCACTCAATCTGATATCGTTGCAGACAAATGAGGAAACCAGCTTCTCGTATATAGGATGTCTCGAGTTCACGATATCTAGCTCTGGACTGTCTGATATCTCAGGTTTAGTATAACCATGGAGGTCCGCGGCTCTAGCAAGAGCAAGATGGCTGTCAAGTTGTCCCAGGAAACCGTGAAGAGCCAGAAGATTCTTTTGTTCAAGGAGAACATGTTCTTGTAATTCATGCAGTATTTCGATTTCGCAATCCCTCATGAGCAAAAATATATCTCCATACCTCTGGTCCATTTCCTCCATCATCTTATTTTTGAAGTACACTGTGGTGGAAGTTCGGAAAATCTCATTGTACTCAACTAGCTCGTCGTTGAGACATGCGACCACCAGTTCATTACTGAAGGACAGCAAGTAGCCCAGTTGTGGAATATATGCAGCGTTGATACTGTTCGCAAATGCATTTGGCATAACGGTGCTCAGCTCGGAGCTCACTTTCTGGAGGATTTCTTCCATCTCGCTATAAGTTTGTCTATACTCATCCAAGTCAGCGCTTACGCCGTGAAATATGACAACGCCAGCTTTGTCTGAAATTGATGTTGCAAAGTCGATCACCTCATCCAGAACTCTCAATTGCTCCCGAAGCACTTGGGGATCAATGCCGTTTGTGATTTTTGAAAACAGCTCAGCGGATAAGACTGTGTCTGAGCTCTTGAGCATTTCCACAACGGCACTTGAGCTGACCAGGAACTTTCGAAGATGAATCCACGTGCTCAATGTTGCCTTACCAGAATGGAGCAGCTGGAAGACAGTCTTGAGCTGTCCAATGTTTTTTAGTTGCTCAAACAGTCCTTCCATCAGGGTGCCCTTTCTTGAGCTTGGGTCTCCCTCAAGCAGCTGAGTGACTGTACTTAATCTTTCCTCGAGCTTTTGCTTGTTTGAAAGGGGCCGAATGACCCATGTTCTTAAAATTGAAGAGCCAATCTTAGATGCAGTGAGATCTAACAAGTCAAGCAGACATTTGCTTTGAAGCTTCTCTTTCAATGGTTTGATTATCTTTGGAACCTCTAAGATTTGCAACGAAGCTAGGGTATCTCGGTCTACCATCAGGGTTTCTTTGAATGAGAAAAACACAACATTGGTGATGCTTTTTGATAGATCGCCGTAGCCTTGTCGGGCATTTATACTCATATACAATGCTAGAGCCCCTAGGGCGTAGATCTTAGTTTTGTTAGGCGCTCCGTTATGATGAGTCTCCCCAAAAAGTACTTACTGAGTTTCGATATTCTGATGCCCCCAAAGCAAGATTGAGATCACTTCTGAGACCGGCGTCATGACTAGACTCTTTCTTCCCCAGCTCTGCAATCACAGAGTCGACAAGTGTACTTCCCTTCTCAAACTGAAACTCGTTTGCGGGTCTTACTTCAACTCTAAGATCCGTTTGGTAGTCTTGGTCGGAATGCTATGTTAGTTGCCTCTTCAGAGTAACTTGAGTATGGTTCCTCTCACCGTTGTGTTCTTCACGATAGCGAGTGATGGAGGTTAGAATCCTGCTGTTGCATACGAATATATGAGGCTGAAGCTGAAGAAGAAACTGGTGCACTAGATACCCTAGGTCTTGTGTACCATCAAACTCCTCCACTATTTCCAGCGATCCCGTTTCCAAATCAAAGAATACCCCACCTCCTCCACGCGAAGTTGCAAACAGAGAGAGAATAGAGGAAAATTCGAGTCCTGCTATCCCGTCAGTTCCATCTGAATCCTCAGATTCATCCGCCAGCCCTGAGCCCTTTCGGATATCTTGCGTGCTGTCCTCACTCTGGCCCTCTGTTCGGGATGCCGGATGATACTGCTCCAAGAGCCCGCTCGCAGGCCGATAACCCAAATTTCCAGCTACTCTGTGGAGCGTCGTGAAGATTTTCTGTTCCATTTACTAATCCACAAGTTGTCCCTTGCAAGTCGAGAACTGGACCAGTTGAGTGAAGATATAAAAGAAACAAGGCGGCCACAACATCGGCGGTGTTGTATGACGTCAGCAAGATGGGGCACAACAAAATGTGTTTTTGTGCAACGAAATATCACTTCACGAAAAAATGGAGAGGTATAGACAGAAAAGAGCTGAACTATTTCTCATTTTTTCTTTATATTTTTGAGCTGCAAAATTCTGATTCAGGAAGAAACATCAGGTTGGAATGTTTTGTGAATTTTGTACTAGTTTTGAAAAAACAAATTTGAAATAAGCTCGAGATATATTTTAGCGCTCAAATTTTTTGAACAGCAATGGATGAAGACTTGCTGAAGGTAGCACACCTTCTGCAACAGAAGAAAAAAAATGAGGAGTATTGGCAAGAGCAGGCTTCCGGATCGCTAACTCACAACCAGGAGAACACCGAGCCATCAGCCTTTTTTGGTGCAACGAGAGACTCGCTCTCACAGTATCATTCGGAGACTTTTCCAAGAGACGCTGACAGCAGGGCACCGGTTTGTCTGAAAAAAGAACTTGTGGGCTGCTCCCAGACACTTGAGGTGAGTACGCAGCAGCCCCCAATCGTCTTGCATAGATCCTCAAAAGCAGAGCTACCAAAGAACTGGAGAATTACCGAGGTAGAGGCTGCGTCAAACAACACCGGGGAATCGCAAGACTCTAATAAATCTTCGAGAGTCATGGAGATCACTGGAAAAGCTTTTCTTCCAAACTTGGCCAGATTGCTTGAGCTATGTTCCCAGTACGGCGAAGTCGCTGCTTTCAACTTGAGAGAACCTACATCAGAACCGATGCTTTTAGTGGGATGGTATGATACAAGATCAGCAAAAAAAGCGTACATACATCTAGCTACAGCGTATGCTGAGGTCGCTCAAGATAAAATTGAAGTCGAGAACTGTGTTTCGCAAGAAGCTTCAACTGTACTGTTCAAAGGCTTTTTCGACCAGAGAGTATTCCTCACGTCTTGCAAGAGTCATCTCCAAGATCCAAAAGCTGTCAAGAAAATGCTCCTTGCTAAAGTTTCTCATTTCGGTGAAATAGAGGCGATTACGGAAACAACGGACTCAAGTAAAACTCTCCGGTGTTCATTTTATGACTTGCGCTCATCATCCTTGGCACTGAAATCAAAGGCTAGGCTCTTGCGCGAAGACAGTATACTTGTTAGTGAAACAATAGGAGAAGGCATAAGTGACGGGAGAAACAGTATGTTCCAGTTCAGAAGTGCAAAAACAGGGATGCAGGATCACTCCGCATTGTCTTCACATGAGACTACCAACGTCAAACAGGCCGAAGGATTACAGGCTGTCCTCAGACGATACAAGAGATCAGAAGAAATAGCCAGTTGGATGACAGGGGGAATTCAGTATCTACCAGAACAAAAGGGACTGTACTCTGCTAGGAACTTTTCAGTTTCCATCAACAATTCAAGTGTCGAGAACATGTCTAATTTGACGTTACCTGAAAACATTGTCGACATAGACCGAATCACTAAGGGTCTGGATAAGAGGACCACACTGATGATCAGAAACATTCCCAACAAGGTCGATGGGCAGATGCTGAAAGATTTTGTGGATGCTACCAGCCAGGGGACATATGACTTTCTCTGTGAGTATCAAGAGTCCTATATAGCTTGGGACTCTACTAACAAAAATGTACTAGATCTGAGGATGGACTTTGTCAATCACTGCAAGTATGTTCACTTTACGCCCCTCCAATAATTCAAACGTTTATTGACTCGTGTCAAAAGTGTTGGATACGCCTTCATTTCTTTCACAGCACCAGAGCACATTGTTCCGTTTGCAGAAGCCCGTGCCGGTAGAAAGTGGAATAAATTCAACTCAGAGAAAGTTTGCGAGATCGCGTATGCCAGAATGTAAGTGTTGACTCAGCTGAAAAAAGATGAGCATCTTCAAAACTGACTGCAATGATAGCCACGGAAAGAACAACCTTATACAAAAGTTCAGAAATTCTCGAGTTATGAATGAGGGTACGTAGAAGCAAATCCACAACGCTGGCCCATGTTCTTCATATTAACAGAAAATTAGACCCGGCCTACCGACCAAAGATTTTTTTCACAGAGGGCCCTCTCAAAGGGGAAGAGCAACGATTTCCTTCCCCCGATATCATGAGCTCGAAGGGATCCTACCAGCCAAAAGCTGAATCACCGCCCAACGCTATGCTTCGCTCCTGGCCTCAGCCAAAATTTTAGAATTTTAATAATGCTCACAGATCATACGGGACTGTAGATTAGTCATCCTCATAAGCACTATCACTGTCATCATTCTCACCTGCCATGAGTTTACCCCACTGCATGGCCAGTTCTGCCATGGCAGCTGAGTCCATGGTGGCATCAACAACGTCCTTGGGAACCTGATTTTGAGAATGCTCTTTGCTTGCAAATCTTCCCGAGTTGACTCTGTTCACCAATCTCAACTCTGGGTTCTCTGCATCGTATTTGTTAACATTCAACTCATTCCACGCAAACAGAAGTGGATCAGTGGTTCTCGAGAATGGGTTAATATCAACAAGGTACACTCTAGTGAGAGGTCTTGGAAAGTAAACGTCAAATACAAAACTGTCGTTCTCAAACTTTGGTGCCAGGACCTCATCAAAGAAAACACCGACCTTATCCACAATTACGTCCCTCATATTCGGAAGGAACTCGTAAAAATTGAGATCACGTTGAGAGATGGCAATGAGTTGCCGGTCTCTCACAAAGCATCTAAACTCCAGAGCCGGGTTGATATCAAGCCATTTCCTAAGCACAAGCTCGTAGGGAACTTCACCCGGCACGGTTTCCGCGTCTTCTGCTCCGTCGAATGGATTGTGCACATCGTGGATGATGTAGTCTGAAGACTTGAGAAGCAGGTACAGATCATTAGCCGATTTGCACATGGTCGTCTTGCTCACCATTATCCAGGTGGCATCCTGCGGAGCCGACCAGTTGAGCTTGGGGGCAACTGCGCCCATTTCCTTTATAGCCTCCTTAATCTCAAGGTGCAAATCTGCAAAGTTCTGAGTAGGATCTTGCCTCCGGGGATTAGTCATTTCGGCGTTCTCATCTTCCGACCAGTCGCTGTACTCGTTGTCACTGTTTGGTTCTAACGGGGTGAACAAGGAACTCTCATTGGGCCTTTCTGGAGGAAGCACTATGTCGCCTCCTGCTAGATAGTCCACGAAGCCTTTCGGTAGTGGTTTGATTATTCTGGCTTTGGAGGCAACATGCGCCTTGAACGTGGGGTACCACGACGAATAGGAGCAGTTCAAAACGTCTTTTTTCGTTAGTGACATTTCGCTGAACACGGCAACCTTGGCGCCTTCAGGCCCATCCGTGGTCACAGCCGGCATATCTATTTGTGGTGTGGTGCAGCCCTGGAACATACGCCACTTCATTCACAAAAAAAGTATCCAAATATTTCCAGCATGGTATACTTCAGCAATGACGTAAGCGCTGACGGATCAGCAAGACACGACCATGGGTCGCCATCGGCGGAAAATTGAGACACGCGTTGGACGAAGGTTGAAGAGAAGGTGATTTCTCTCGAAAGCGACACTGGCAGAACGAGTCACAGACCACGCGAACTCGCAACACAGAGAGACAACAGTCACAATGTCCGCAAAGTCTGCTCCTGCTCCATCCAACGCTACCTTTAAGGATAAAGAGAAGCCTCAGGAGGTTCGCAAGTCGAACATTCTGGCGGCCAGGGCCGTTGCTGATGCCATTAGAACGTCACTTGGGCCAAAGGGTATGGACAAGATGATTAAAACTGGCAAGGGAGAAATCATCATCTCCAACGACGGGCACACCATATTGAAGCACATGGCTGTGCTTCATCCTGCAGCAAAGATGCTTGTCGATGTCTCTGGCGCCCAAGACGTTGAGGCCGGAGATGGAACCACGTCAGTCGTTGTCCTCACTGGCGCCTTGCTTGGTGCGGCAGAGAAGCTGCTGAAAAAGGGAATCCACCCCACGATCATATCAGAATCTTTCCAAAGGGCTGCTGCGAGGTCTGTCGAGATTTTGTTGGATATGTCTCACAAAGTTTCGCTTTCCGATCGCGAGCAGCTGATCCGTGCCGCCAGCACATCGCTTTCTTCCAAGATTGTTGCACAGCACTCTTCCCTGCTGGGACCAATTGCGGTGGATGCTGTTTTGCGGGTTGCAAACCCTGAAGCATCGAACGTGGATCTGAATGACATCAGACTGATCCAAAAGGTTGGTGGTACAATCGACGACACAGAGATGATCGATGGTGTTGTACTGACCCAGAACGTGATCAAGAGTGCAGGCGGTCCAACCAGAATTGAGAAGGCTAGAATTGGTCTTGTGCAATTCCAGCTTTCACCCCCTAAGCCTGACATGGAGAATAACGTTGTTGTGAACGACTACAGACAGATGGACAAGATTCTGAAGGAGGAAAGAGCATACCTGTTGAACATTTGCAAAAAGATAAAAAAGGCAAAGTGCAATGTTTTGCTTATCCAGAAGTCCATCTTGAGGGATGCCGTTAATGACTTGGCTCTGCATTTTCTGTCCAAGCTAAACATCCTGGTGGTGAAGGACATTGAGAGAGATGAGATCGAGTTCGTTTCGAAAAGTCTTGGTTGCAAGCCAATCGCCGACGTTGACTCGTTCACTGAAAACAGACTCGGATCTGCCGACTGCGTGGAGGAGATCGACTCTAGTGGCTCCAAATACATCAAGATTTCTGGAGTCAAGAACGTCACCTCGCCAACGGTTTCAGTGGTCTGCAGAGGTGCCAATGAGCTGGTTTTGGCGGAAACAGAGAGGTCCTTGCATGATGCCCTCTGTGTCATCAGATGTTTGGTGAAAGAGAAGGCTTTGATTGCTGGTGGAGGTGCCCCTGAGATTGAAGTTTCCAGAACCTTGCTAAAGGATGCCACGAAGCTGTCAGGTGTGGAGCAGTTTTGTTTTACCGAGTTTGCACTGGCCCTCGAGGTGATCCCAACGACCCTTGCAGGAAATGCAGGCTTGAACCCCATTGAGTTGGTGACAGAGCTGAGGAACAGACACGAGCTCGGTGAAAGGAACGCTGGTATAAGTGTGAGACGTTCCGGTGCTACCAACACCTATGATGAGCACGTCCTCCAGCCTGTGCTGGTCAATACGAGTGCGATCACTTTGGCCAGCGAGTGCGTGAAGTCGATACTCAAGATTGACGACATCACTTTCAGCCGTTGAAATATAAAGTGTGCAAAGATGTGTAAGTAGATCGATAACATACCACATTGAAATAATGTTTATCGTGGAATATTATTTTTGAATGGCCCTGCGAGGCGTATTTACATGCCTGACTTACGCCCACTGCTATTTAGAATTTTGACAGCGTCTTTACTGAAAACGTATGACAGGCCACTCCAAATTGTTGTAGTGGCAACCAGCACCTCAAAACCGTGCATCCCGGTCAGGAACATCTCAGCATAACTTTCCGTTAGATATGGAAGAAGAACAGGCTTCGCCACGGTTGCTCCAATGCACACCATCTGCAGCACTGTGTTTACCTTGCTGATGGTTGTTGGATGCACTTCAGCGCTGGGGATGCTGAAGTCCCAAAACCTCAAGAACGTCTTGGGAGCCGGTAGCGAAATGTACCTGTAGTAGAATGCAGAAAGTCCGAGCAGGGCGTCACGCCCAAGAATGATTACAGCCAGGTATACAGGCAGCTGCGAGGCCTGGGCCAGACATGCGGTGCAGATGATCATTAAAGTCTTGTCCGCCAAAGGGTCGATGATTGTTCCAACAACAGATTTCAGATTGAACCGTCTCGCAATAAAGCCATCCACAAAATCCGTCACACACGAGTACACGAAGAGGGAAAGCGCGTAGAATACTTGGTTGTGAACAATCAAAAAGCCAACAATCGGTGCCGAAATCAGTCGCGTGAGGGTTAGCAAATTTGGAAGTGTGTATATGTTTTCGTGTATATCTGCTGGCAGGATCTTTGTGATGTTCTCCTTGAATTCTCTCGACCTGGCAATCGTAGAGTCCTTGATCTCCTTCGATCTTGCAAAGGTTTTTTCCCCGAGCTCGCGGGTTCTGTGTATCACTTCCTGGGCATCTCTGACGCCTGGCCGTTCCTTACGACCATCACCGTCCTTCCCTTTCAATGGACAACCAAGAACACTGTTCAAAGACGAAAACCCATACTTTAGCTGAACAGAAAAGGCTGGAGAAAGGGACTGCTTCTTGAAAACCGGTAGGGCCCGGGGTTGGATATGCAAGCCTGACAGGCCCGACGCCCGCAGTGCGAATGGCAACCTCCTCGAAGCAGCAAGAAACAGCATATTTGGCACGTCGCGTCGGTTGGGCGTCCTTCGATTTCCCTCTTCCTTTCTTCAGGTGACGGCCGTCGCTATACCCGGCAATGGCCCAAATGTCTGTATATTCGCTGGGCCTTTGGGGCGCTTCTCGACCACCGCAGCGGTGGTGGGAGGAGTGCGCGACCCAACGGCTAAATGCGCCCTCGGATGTCACCGTTGAGAGCTTGCACCCAAGCTCAACATCTCCGTTGGCTGAATCCTCCCGAGACGTGGTCCGCGGAATTTATGATAACCAGGTCGTTTCTCAGCTTTAAGAATCGGCACTTGTATCGAGAATCCACTTTTCACACTTTCGGCACATCTGCGCGCTCTATCATGAACGTGCTCGTCTATTCAGGTATGCCACCTGTTGCACTACAAGGTTTCGCTTTTGACCGTTGAGCTCGGCACTTCAAAAGCGAGACGCTTTTTTAAGAGAGAAAAATGGCTAACATGATTAACATCTAGGTCCCGGTACCACTGCTGATTCCGTAAAGCACTGCCTTGAGACCCTCAGGGGAATGCTTTCGCCGTACTATGCAGTCATCAGTATTGATTCCCGAGTACTTCTGAAAGAGCCATGGGCGGCGAAGACCGCTGTTGTTGTTATACCAGGAGGGGCAGATCTTCCCCTGTGCAAGCTTCTCAATGGTCATGGCACAAGTGAGATGAACAAATTTGTTAGGAAAGGCGGGAAATACATTGGGTTTTGCTCGGGAGCTTACTTTGCATCTGCACGATGCGAATTTGAAGTTGGCAACCCCTTGCTCGAGGTCAGCGGAGGCAGAGAACTCAAGTTTTTCCCTGGAATTGCAAGAGGACCCTGCTTTAAAGGATTTACATACAACTCGGAAAAGGGGACTAGAGCGGCGAACCTACTGGTGAATACGGAACTGCTGGAAGGTGTACCGCCCCAAACCGTGAACTATTACAATGGCGGGTCTGTTTTTGTTGACGCCCACAACTACCCAAATACAGAGATATTGGCTTCGTATGCCGACCCTCTGGATGTGGATGATGGTCCTGGTCGCAAGGCAGCGGCTGTTATTTTGACAAAGGTTGGTAATGGTGTTGCTCTACTCACTGGAACTCATCCCGAGTTCACTCCTGATCTTATGAAGGCGTCAAAGGGGGACGCGAACTACTCAGCAGTGATACAGAAACTTAGAGAAAGTGAGGGCTCAAGAGTCGCATTTTTGAGAGCTTGTTTCCGGAGAATGGGGTTAAAGGTGAATACAGAGTCAGTAGTGCGACCTTCGCTGACTCCGCTGTACCTCACTTCTGCAAAGCCTAACGATGCAAATGAGCTGGTCCGTGTTTTAGAGAGCAAGATTGGATACACAGACGGAAACTGTTTGGTCGGTGGTTTGGATACCTTCAGGGTTCATAAGGGTCACGCTGTCACATCCCAACAGCAGGAGGGATATCAAAACCCGGACGAGGCAGTCAAGGAAGTGGTTGTATGCGACCAGTCGATACCCGACAGAAAAGCCACTCCTTTTTTCAACATCTCTGCCTACTATAAGGAACTGACAAGTCTATGGAACGCGACGGGGGCCGCAAGTATAGGAGCCTTTGGATCAACAATGATGTACGGCGAGGTACTTACCTCGACCTCCGTTTTGATGGACAAGAACCCTCAGATTCTGCGCTGCCTACCAACAGGATTCACCATACACGGAACAACTCAAGTTTCTGGCCGAGGCAGAGGAGGGAACGTATGGGTGAACCCACAGGGTGTGCTTGCGGTCTCCACACTCCTGAAGCTTCCACTCTCATCATCTGAGAGGGCACCCATCGTGTTCATTCAGTACATTGGATCTTTGGCCTACGTCGAAGCGGCTCTGAACTACGATGATTCCGGCGCGTACGGGGTTGTCCCTCTGAGGATCAAGTGGCCTAACGATATTTACATCCTCAAACCCGAATTCTTGGACGCGAGGCTGGGCCCGCAGAACATAGACCCAGTCTACGCTAAGATCGGCGGCATTCTCGTGAACACCAACGTCCTCGATGATTATTACTTTGTCATTGCGGGCTGCGGCCTCAACGTGTCTAATGCAGCACCCACCACTTCGCTCAACCTTGTGCTTGATGCGATCAACGACCGGCGCGAGCAAAATGGCCAATCCAGACTTGAGCCGTATACCCAGGAGAAACTTATGGCGCGGTTCATGTTGATATTTGAACAGATGTTTGAGAAGTTCAAAGCTGAAGGGTTTGCCCCATTTTTGGACCTGTATTACAGAAGATGGCTTCACAGCGGTCAGATTGTACACATCAGGGACCACGGTAATGTGCGTGCCAGGGTCACGGGTATCACGGATTGGGGCATGCTGGTGGCCCAGGGTGTCAACCTTGACGACAAACCAACTGGTGCTAGATACGAGTTGCAGCCCGATGGCAATTCGTTTGATATGTTCAGAGGCTTAATTTCGAAGAAGAAATGATCTTACAGTTAGAAGCGGTTAATGTACATATTTATTTTCGGGTTAATTAGATAAAAAAGTGGAAACAATTTTTTTTCTATGGTTTGCTTCATTACTTCCACTCCTACAAATAATGCAGTGGGACACACACCAATCAAGACGATATCGTCGGCAAAAAAGACACATAAACTTTCAGATCACACCACACAAAATACAGCAAAAGAACACAGAAAGAAACTTCACACGCAGACATTCCAGCTCACGACGAACCCTCATCCTGTTTAGGACTGTAACTTGGAGAAGTTGGAGAGTATTGGGGAGATGTAGGAGAGTATTGAGGAGAAGTTGGAGAGTATGATGGGGAAGTAGGAGAGTACTGCGGGGACGTAGGCGAGTACTGTGGTGATGTTGGGGAGTATGATGGAGATGTAGGCGAGTACTGCGGGGAGGTCGGCGAGTAAGATGGGGATGTTGGTGAGTACTGTGGTGATGTTGGTGAGTAAGATGGGGATGTTGGTGAGTACTGTGGCGACGTCGGTGAGTAGGATGGGGACGTTGGAGAGTATGATGGGGATGTTGGCGAATAGGATGGCGACGTTGGCGAGTAAGATGGAGAAGTTGGAGAGTAGGATGGAGAAGTTGGAGAGTAAGATGGAGAAGTTGGAGAGTAGGATGGAGAGGTTGGAGAGTAAGATGGGGATGTTGGAGAGTACGACGGAGACGTTGGAGAGTACGACGGAGACGTCGCAGAATATCCAGGAGACGTGGGGTTGTAAGCCGGTGAAGAGGCAAACCCTGGGGAGGTTGGTGCATAGCCGGGAGATGTCGCAGACATTCCGAATGGAGATGCAGGAGTCATCGCATTAGGCTGATAGGCACTGAAGCCGCCCCCATACTCTGTGAAACCACCGCTGCGCTCGTCATTGGTGCTCGACTGAACAATCGGCGAGAACATCACACTCGCAGGATCCTCTGCAATCATCTCATCATCATACTGAGAACCAGCATCGTATGGGGTAGCTGCACCACCTGCCGTCTTGCCCTTCATCATTGGGACAGCTTGCTGTGGGTAGTCAACAGAAAGCGTGCTCAACATGCTCTCATCAATCATGACATCGAAAGCACCTGTACCGAGCGGAGCCAGTTGGCCCAAGATGACGTTCTGAGACACACCCTGGCAAGTATCCAACTCAGCTGCAGAACCGGCTTCCAAGAGAATCTCAACTGTCTCCTCGAAAGAACAACGCATTAAGGCTCCAGTATCAGCCCTGTTGAAACCGTGACGACTAACTGCGACGAGGTGACCGCGAGAGGTCATGACATCAACCAACAGAGCCAAGTGGCGGTAGTTGACGTAAGAACCATCAAACGCAATAACATTCAGGATTTCCTTGTACAAAGCGCTTCTTGCAGCTTCGATACCCAAAACCGACAGAATCTCAACAAACGAGTTCGAGTAGGTACGCGACGTGTCAACACCCGCAACCGACATGACATCTGCCAGGTTGATACCATCAGTTTCAAGAACCCACTCCTTGTGAGTACTGAAGTCTCCAGTCTCATCCGGCAGAACACGGTCATACTGCATCATGAACACTCTCGTGATACCAGAGACACCACGCAAGGTGATCGATTCTAGCATTTGCGACTCGAGTGCCTTCAAAAGACCATCTTCTGTCTCCTCTTCTTCCTCATCCATAGCCTTAGCATCACGGACAATTCTACAACGAATCACCAGCTTCTCGGCGTTATCTTCAGACCAGATGATGAACAAGTCATCTCCAAAGTTCTCAGAAATCTTTTCAGCAACCTGACTCATGGTCAACTGCTTGTCAAGCATCTTTGCACGGTCAAGCTCAAGACGCAACAACCATGGCGACTGCTTGTGGATGGATTCCTCAACCTTCTCATCCGGAATCGCAAAATAAGCCTCCACAGTGTCGTAGTCGTCTTCGATAACAGTACTTCTGGGATCTGGGTCATAGTAAATCTCAGCAGCAGCCGTCACGTTCTTAAGAGTAGTATGTTCGATAGCAGACTGAACAGACTTTGCCTTTTCGATATCAGAGGCGATCTCAGGCTCCAGATAAACAGTCAGAGCAGGAGTCTTAACGTTCTTCGCAACACTGAGAATTTCCTTAAGACGTGGAACACCCAGCGTGACGTTCTTAGAAGAAACACCGGCATAATGGAAAGTATTCAGTGTCATCTGAGTAGCCGGCTCACCAATAGACTGAGCAGCAATGACACCAACCATTTCACCAGGGTGGACAAGAGACTTCTGAAACTGAGATTCGATAGTGCCGATAACCCAGTCAAAAGCGTCTCTGTTCAATCTGTACTCCTCAAGCACTCTTCTAGTCGCAAGACGCGAACGCACAAGGGACTGGAACAACAAAGTTGCATTTCCTTGGGCTTCCTTCAACAAGTCAGATTTTCCACGCAAGACGAAAAGCTTAGAGCAGAGATCTTGAACACCTCTAACGATCTCCGGAATGGTCAAGTCGCTGGCTCTGGCATGGTCAACATGGAATATTTGCTGTGCGTTCTGCAGAATACGGCGAATATTCACAGGCAAAGCCCAGTTATAGTCGCCGTTTGTGAAACACTCCTCTCTGAGATACTTACGGTCAGAGAGCAGCTGCGCATACTCTTCGTCAAGGACTCTTTGCAGTTCAACGTCTCCAAGAATCTCAGACCCATACTCAACAAGTTCAGGGAGGAGGGAATTCTCAGCATTCAAGAGGTCAATTTTAAACTTCTTCTCGAAAGCTGCGTCAGAGCCTGGAATTGTGTCAACAGTTTGCTTCTCTACCTGAGTACCGTCAATACCATCTTCACCATATAGGAACTGCACAACATCACCAAGGGAGTTTCTAGCGGTCCCGTCATATTGAACCATGATATCCTCCAAAGCCTTAACAAGACGACGCTGGATGTAACCAGTCTCAGCAGTCTTGACGGCAGTATCAATCAAACCCTCACGACCAGCCATGGCGTGGAAAAAGAACTCCTGGGGAGTCAAGCCTCTCAGGTACGAATTCTCAACAAAGCCCTTCGACTCTGCAGAGTAGTCATCCTTTGTGAAATGAGGCAAGGAACGATCGGCAAAGCCGAAAGAGATACGCTTACCCTCAACAATCTGCTGTCCGACACACGCAGACATCTGCGAGATATTGATGTACGAACCCTTCGAACCAGCTGTAACCATCTGCTTGACATTGTTCGTGTCTTTCAAACTGAGTTCAGCAGACTTACCAGCAGAGTCACGAGCTTCGTTAAGCAGCTTCGAAACCTTCTGCTCGAAAGATTCTCTCACAGTCATACCAGGTTCTGGCTCTAGTCTATTATTTTGCGCGTCTAAAATGACGTTCTGCACCTTTTCTTTGGCAACACTGATGGTCTCCGTGATATCCCTCATGGTGTCGCTATCAGCAATTGCATCACCAATACCAATAGAGAAACCATTGTGCAACAACCAGTAGTTCACAACCTTCTGGATGTTACCAAAGAGACTGGCACAAACAGTAGGACCCTTCTCACGCATCACCGTGTGAATCAGTCCACCACCAGTCGCACCAACTGTGGCCTTGTTGACAACACCGAAGATGATTTCACCGTTGACAATAAGCATACCCGAGTCCTTTGGAGAGAGGAGCGAACCATCCAATCTCTGCAAATAGATACCCTTTGGGATACACATGGACAACAACTGCTTACCAGTCCAGAGCGGTTTCGGTCTAAGAATGGCCGGCTGAGGAATCACTCCATCCCAGCTTGGGATCCAAAACAGGATGTTCATAACCTGATCATATTCGATGAACGAGTCTCTCAAAGTCATCTTCCTAACACCACAGAGGGTGTCCTGCACGATACCCATGACAGGCTTGTTAGACTGTGGAGAAACAATCTGTAAAGGAACGGCGCAAATCTGAGACAGTTCAGCTCTAGTTTCCTCAGACTGAGGAACATGCAAGTTCATTTCGTCACCGTCGAAATCAGCATTGTAAGGAGAAGTGACAGACAAGTTCAGTCTGAATGTGGAGTAAGGCATGACTTTGACTCTGTGTGCCATCATGGACATCTTGTGCAGAGAGGGCTGACGATTGAAAAGGACGGGATCATCATCCATCAAGTGCCGTTCAACTTTCCACCCATACTGCAGAGCAACGTCACCCGCCCGTTTGTTGTACCGTAGATCAATACGATCGCCTGAGTCGCGAATGACATACTTGGCACCTGGATGTTCGTTGGGACCATTTCTAACCAGTTCCGTAAGCTTTTGGATGTTATATGGAGTGACAGTCTCTGGATAGGACAGAGTCCTGGCAATGCTCCGAGGAACACCAACCTGATCCAAATCCAAATTGGGATCACCCGAAATGACGGTACGGGCAGAAAAGTCCACACGCTTACCCATCAGGTTTCCTCTAAGACGACCCTCTTTACCCTTGAGACGGGCACGGATGGACTTGATAGGCCGACCAGTTTTCTGCAAGGCTTGTGGTTGCCCTGCAATATCATTATCCATGTAGGTTGCCACATGGTACTGCAACAGAGCTTCAAACTCACTGATAACGTGCTGTGGAGAGCCATCCATTTCCAGTTTTTGGACATTAATGTTAGCCTTCAGAACGTCAGCCAGCTTGTATGTCAAATCGTCTTCACCACGCTTGGTATCTGTGAAAGCCACAGATGGTCTAACCGGTGGAGGAGGCACAGGAAGAACAGTAATCAGCATCCATTCAGGACGAGCATAGTCCTCACTGAACCCCAATCTCTGGCAGTCTTGTGGTGAGATATGTTTTAAGATGTTCAGAACTTCAACGGGGTTTATAAGTCTCCGCTCAGCTTGGTCGGCATCTTCATCTGCACCGCTCTTCTTCCAAGTACCCCAAAGTTTCAGGCCATCCCTTCTAACGGTTGGCTGCGAATTACCACAACCGCCTCTTTGGGGCAAGACCTCGCCTGCGTTGTCGTCAGATGGCAAAGGATCAACCTCACAAACCATCTTCGTTTTGCAAAGATTCCACACAGCGTTGAATCTCTTTTTTGGGTCTCTGATACCAATGGCCTTCGCATAAAGTGGGTTTGTCTCATCCAGGAGGACCTTGCCACAGTTCATGCAGACACATTCGCAAACCTTTTTGATTTTATTAATGAATCCAATGTGGAAGACAGGCTTGGCGAGCTCTATGTGGCCAAAGTGGCCCGGACACTCAGCCATTCCTTCTCCACATGTTTGACATTTGAAATTTCTGTCAATGGACCCCAATCTTGGATCGTTCAGACCACCGTCGCGCGGCTTCATGGTAGTCATATCCATTATTTCTGGGTATTCTATCTTGGCAACAGAGATAGCCCTCACCTCTTCCGGTGAAAGGAGACCAAATTGGACCTGCAAAGAGTAAAGTTAGTAAAGCTCAAATCAAAACGCACAAAACGAACAACATACTTCCTTGATCGACCGCAAGGGAGCACTTGAGTAAGGAAACTGGCTCATATCTGATGTCACTTTAAGTTAACCGATTGACGTGTGTGTGTGAGTTTGGTGGATGGGATGGTATGGTGTGTTTGATGATTATGATTTGACTTTTTTTTGTTTGTTTTCTTTTTTTTTTGATATTTCCGATAAAAAAACTTTTGGATTCCCACTTGATAGCAATTATAATGTCTCTAGGATAAAAACAACGATAAATTTCACAAGAAAAAGTACAAGAAACGAAGAATCCCCTTGTTCGTTGAGTGGTTGAGGTAACGACTCGCCACGTGTAAACAATCAGCAACAACAAATAAATGAGTGCAGATTAATCGACACTGGTGGAGGTATAGACAAGATGATCTGACGGTGACAAGTGTTAAATGTCAACTGATGGATCAGAGAGGGGTTGAAGGCAGGAGTGTATCGTCGGTGTTCTATACTACTGCTCTCTGTCCGTGTGGTTTTTCAGCGACACAGTGCCGGGGGGCAAACATTAGTGACACAATTTACGCTTACACGTACTGAAAAATACACGCACCGACAATCAAGCCACACCTGATATCTAATCTATTTAGCTAAAGAACTTGGCCATGGCCGCTCTTTCCTTGTCTTTGCGCTGCTTCAACGTCTTTTTGGAGGCAGTCAAATTGCTGGTAATGGCTGCATCTCCTGGGGAAAACTTCAGAGCTTCCTCGAAGTTCGCAATTGCTTCCTCCTCATTGTGAGCACCCAAATAGCCGGAACCACGGCGGAACAAAGCCTTAGCCTTGGATTTATCGTCGATACCATCCACTTCCAGAGCCTGGGAGGCTGCCGCAATCGCAGACTTTGGATTGTCAGTTTTCAGGGAGACAAGAGCAGTGTTGAGGTAACACGATACCTTCAGTGCGTTAACTTTAGCAATGTTCTCCTCAGATAAATCCTCTGGGAAGTAGTCCTCCAGGTAAGAGCTGGCTTTCTTGTATTTTTTGAGCGCGATGTCGAGCTTGCCCGACTTGAACTGCGTTGTTCCGATCTCTTTGATTTCATTCACAGCCTTCAAGACGGAATCCGGATCTTTAACATCCACTTTTTCGTCATCTTCCAAACTCTCGTCGTAGACATCCCCCGTGCCATCGTCAACAACCAGCGAGGCATCAGGCGCGAGCTCACCACAGTCAGTAATGACGCAGTCTTTAATAGGCTTGTCATTCTCACCCTTCTCGGTCTTCTCAAGTGTTCTGACGATTGATTTTCCCGAAATCACCTGTCCGAAAACAACGTGCTTTCCATCCAAATGTGGGGTTGGCACAGTGGTTATGAAAAACTGGCTTCCGTTGGTATTTGGACCAGCATTAGCCATAGAGAGAAGAAATGGCCGGTCATGCGTGAGGGTGAACCCCTCATCTTCGAACTTTTCTCCGTAAATCGATTCTCCGCCTCTTCCATCGCCAAGAGTGAAGTCACCGCCCTGGCACATGAATCCTGGGATGATTCTGTGGAAAGACGAGCCCTTGTAGTGCAATGGCTTTCCTGACTGACCAACACCCTTCTCCCCAGTGCTCAATGCTCTGAAGTTTTCAGCCGTCTTGGGGACTACATCAGAGAACTAAAGCTGTGTTAGCCAACATGCCGTCAAGATTGATTGATCTGTCACCACAGAAAGAACTTACCAATTCAAAGACGATTCTGCCAATGGGCTCACCGCCAATGGAAACGTCAAAAAAGACTCGAGGACGCGCAACCTCTATCGACATGTTTTCAGAATAATGACCTGTGTTGGAGATTGGTTTGTTTTGCAAGAGTCGGAGAGTGTTCAAATCGTCGAGGAATTTAAACTGACGATGGACGAACCTCATCGCCAATTCGAGAATCTTCCACTTTGTGTCTACGAGTCTCGAACCACGAGCGGAATTTCCGACTCTGTTACATCTCGGTCAAACCGCCTCCTGGAGGAAATAATATTCAGTATATGTTACAGAGTATGTGGTTTGGGTCACCAACCACGATTTCTACTTCTCCGTCTCCTGCGGACAGGGACTTCTTCTTCTTCTTCGTCCGAGCTTATCGAGATGACATCATCCGGTATTATTACCACCTCTGCGGAGCTGGTGTTTTCTTCACTTGAGCTGTCCTGAAGCTCCTCACCTAACTCATCACTGGACACAGGCGTGCTCCGGTTCCTTCGAGATAGCGCCTGGTGCGAAAAGGAGAGATCTTCCCGCCTTTGTTCGCTGTTCTCCCTCACTCTCCTCAAACCTCCACTGGCCGCGATATTATCGGCAGACCTTCTCGATACGAGCCTCCTCAGCACCTCCGAGTTCGATGGAGGTAGCATGAGCCCGTCAAACCCTCCAGTGGCAGACCGGGTCTTTCTCAGCTTCGTTGGCGACGGGTCCTCCTCTTTTCCGCTTGGCACTTTCCGTTTCCATGAGCGATCTCCTCCACGTAGAGATATGGGGCTTGCGATAGGCGGCGGCACGTAAGACGTCCTTGACCTGGGGTTGATATTGATCCTTTGCTTGTCAGGTGTGATAAGCAAGCCGTCTTTAGCTGAACATTTTGAGTTTGAGGGGCCAGTACGCCCTTCTCTCACTTTCCTCAAGAGTGCCTCCCTGGCACCGGTATTCTCGTGCCGGAGTGGAGTCCTCGGAGGAGACGAGGCAAAGTCTCCCAATTCTATTACAATCCTGCCCAGATGCTTCATGGTGGACGCAGCAAATGGATACAGCTCCCCGCTGTTCCTCCGCCCGTTTGGAACATCAACTCCAGTTTCGATACGGTTGGTTACTGTTCTGTTAATGTGTCGAGGTTCTGCAGCAGAGGCGGAGGAGAGCAGTAACTTGAGATTGCCCACGGGGACATGCCAAGGAGCATTGATTTTTGTAGTCGGGCTAGCCGAACGATCCACAACAACTTTGCTCCCGGGTGCTGGTTTGCGCCAAAAATTCTTCAGTATGCTTGTTCTTGGAGTTTGGGGAGCTGCTGACATTTTCCGCAGGGTTGACGGCACAGTCGTATTACCCCTGCTGTGTGCCACAGGTTTCTTCGATACCACCAAAAGATTATCCTGCAATTTTTTCTTGTTCCCACTACTATTCGGCGATGGCGATTGATGACTCAATGGCATTCCATGGTCACGAAGACGCGTCTTCAGCTCACTGAGCTTTGCCTTTCTCTCCGAGGTTTTCGCAACATTGTCTTCTTGATCAGAAAAGTCACACCACACAGAGTGATCTTCCTTTGTGGGCTCCTTCAATGACTGCAGATGCCCTTTGTCTTCCAAAACCTCACCAGTCTCAAGGTCCAGGGTGTCACCTTGGCTGTCTTCATCAAGTGACGAGTAACGGTCGATGATCGATTGCCATACAGACCGGAACCTCACAGATGAGCTTCCCTGCTTTCTTCGGCTTCCCGACGGATCCTGAGATCCCAGGAATGCAGAGTGAAAGCTGTCGCCAAAATCATCCATGTCATTTAAATTCCACGAGCTCTTCTCGCATACAGCATAAATTAAATCGGATATTTACGTGTTTATGTTTTCCCTGTTCAGATTTGGAACGTTGCATCGTGCGAGAACTAATTATTTTGAGTGGACGCGACTCGCCTACAGGGGGAAGGAGCCCTTACAAAATTGTAGTATATCCTAAAATATACTCTAGGACTATTTGACAGCGTGGGCGCATGAATATATACAGAGAAAGTGGTTAGAAATTGGACGTATCGTTGTCTTTCGTCTCCGTTCTTTCGTTGTTGTTGTGGTCCTCCCAGCATTTGCGGAACTCAGCCATCTGCACGCGAGAGTTAGAAGTCATAAACCACCATCACTCAATATTTCAAAAATAAATCTCACCTCTTTTAAGCACTTTCTCCAGTCCCCGTTGTCTGCATGACAGAGCTGCAATCGCAAATTCTCGTCTTCAAGAAACGTTAGTGAGAACTTGCTAAAAGGGAATCGGACATACCTTGGCATCCAGTTTTTATTATTCTTTGATCCCTGTAGCCGTAAATTCTTCGTTAGTTTAGTCCTTCCTTGTCAATGCGCAGACCTCGGCTGGAATGGGGCACCATCACAGACACGTACCACTCATCAGGTTCATCGTCGTCGTTGTCCACCACTGGTGGCCTCTCTTGTGCGGGCTCCTCAGACATATTAAGCAAACCGATCCGACACCTGCTCGACCCGTAATATATATCCAGTTCCAGCCGATTCTGTGGCTCTTACGCAAAGTCAGGTCGAGGACGAATAGCTAGATCAGCGTGCACCTGTTACCCGCCTCACGCCCAACCTCAATGTTGCCAGCGAAATTCAAATCAAAGGACAGATAAATCAAAGTCAACTCTCGATTACGCATAGAAGCAACCCTTCACTGAACTTCCTGTTCATTTCAATTGTCTCCTGACTGATAGCAAAGCCGTGTCTGAGACAAGCATTGACCCCGCGTACCAGTTTGGCTCTGCTTTTTCTTTCTGATTCCTTGTCTTTGTTGCGAACGTGTCTTGAAGTGCCGCAATCTGACGCTAGATCTGGGGGAGTTCTTTCACGCTCGCATTAGACCACAATACATCCATAAACCTCGGGCCATCATCACGAAGTGAACTGAAGGTGCTACGTTTTTGAAAAGCATTTTTTTTGCCCGTCCTAGTCGACTGGAAACTTGTCAAATAAAGCCTCCTTCATACAATGGTCAAGCTTTCTGACATAAATCGCACTTCCACATTTGCTTGGTCGCAAGACCCCTTGCCTCTTCTTGCTACTGGAACCCTCGCTGGTGCCGTGGATGCTGATTTCTCTTCGTCATCGTCGCTCGAGATCTGGGATGTTCTCGATTCGTCCAAAAAGGAGCCATTGGTCAAAGACTCAGTCGACGCTAGATTCCATGCTCTGACTTGGAGCCATCCCTTTGAAAAGTACGAGAAGGGTCTTTTGGCAGGTGCCTTAGAAAATGGTACTGTTCAACTCTGGGATGCTGCAAGATTCCTCAAAAGTTCCACCTTGCAAAGTTCACACGTCCACGAATGTCAAAAGCATACAGGGCCGGTCAAGGCTGTCGCGTTTAACCCTCTTCAGCACCACATTCTGGCTTCTGCAGGCTCGAAGGGCGAGATTTTCATTTGGGATACAAAAAAGCTTACCGCTTTTCCTCCTGGACAGGCCATGTCGTCTTTGGATGAAGTGACTTGTTTATCGTGGAACAACACAATGAGCCATATTTTTGCTTCCGCTGGCAACACGGGGTACGCTTCCATTTGGGATTTGAAGGCCAAGAGGGAAGTACTGCATCTCAGCTATACCGGCCCGGCTGGAAGAGCAAACTTGTCTGTTGTTGCATGGCATCCAAGCCAAAGCACCAAACTCGTGACGGCTTCTGACGCAGACGGCACGCCCCTCATTCTCACTTGGGACTTGAGAAATGCCAATGCCCCGGAGATGATCATGTCGGGTCACAAGAAGGGCGTCTTGTCTCTGGATTGGTGCAACCAAGATTCAGAACTCCTGCTTTCGAGTGGAAAGGACAACTCAACGTTTCTGTGGAATCCAACGACAGGTGTTAAGCTTGGAGAGTATCCTTCTTCTCCTAACTGGGCTTTTGAAACCAAATTTGCTCCAAGATTGCCTGACGTTTTTGCGACAGCTTCATTCGACAGCAAGGTGACGATACAGTCTCTGCAAGACACATCGCCGCCCGTTTCGGTCAAAGTCAAGGCTGCCACTGACGATGACTTTTGGAGCGAAATCTCAAACACGGATACGCAGCAACCTGAATTCTCTGTCAAGCAAGCACCCAAGTGGCTCCAGCGTCCCGTGAGTGCTTCTTTCGGCTTTGGAGGTAAGATTGTGATTGTCTCGACGGATAAGTCTGGCCCCAATAAATCAACTGTATCGATCAAGAAATACATAACAGACGACAAACTGGGAGCTTCGGCTGACAGCCTTACTTCTGCCCTTGCCAGTGGTGATTTCATAGAAGTTTGCTCCGGGAAGTTATCAGAAGGGGAAACTGCGAACTCCGACTGGTCTTTGCTGAAGGAGCTTCTCGAGAAGGGGAAACTTGAACTTCTCAAATCTAGAATTGGGCAGGTTGAAGAAGCCAAATCTGAGGCTGAGCCAACAGAGAAAAAAGAGGAAGATGCTGACGAAGACTTTTTTGCCCAGTTGGATGGTAAGAGCGAATTTGTTGACGAGATTTCTCCTTACGCACCGGAAGGCGCATTCGAAATTCACACCAAAGACGAATCTAAGGCAGATAAGGCTTTGACGAAATCGATCCTGGAGGGTGATTTGGAGGGGGCAGTCAGCCAGTGCATCAAAGACGACCGGATCGTTGAGGCCTTGATCTTGGCTCTGAACGGTTCAACCGAGGCTAAAGACAAGGTAAAGAATGCTTACTTTTCAAAGCATGCTTCTGATTCGCCTTTGGCTCGTTTGCTGTATACAGCATCTACTGGAAAGGCTGAGGATATCGTTGCGAACGGTGATATTGCCAGCTGGAAGGAGATTGCTGGTTCTGTCCTTTCTTACTGCAAAGACAAGGACGAGCTCAACACCAACATTGCTGCCCTTGGAGATCGCATCATAGTGTCTTCTGTTCCAGAAGCGCGCAGCAACGCGATTTCATGTTACATTGCGGGTGACGCTCTGGACAAAGTATCGTCACTGTGGCTATCTGAATTGCACAGTATTGAGGCCCAGCTTCTTGACTCCCCAACAGACTCTATTCGTTCACCATCTGATGCTCGCTTCCACGCTTTGAACGAGGTTGTCGAAAAGGTAATGGTTTACAGATCGGCTGTCAAGAGTTCGAGCGCCTCTGGATCCGATCTGAAGGATTTGGGCAAGGCCTTTTTGGAGTACTCCAATCTCATTGCTACATATGGCCACTTTGAGTTGGCTTACAAGCTTTTGGAAATGATTCCCGATGATATAGAAGGAGTGAAGCTGGAGAAGGAAAGGGTTATGAAAGCTCTCAATAAGGTGGTTGCGGCCCCGGCTCCGGTTCAGTCTCAGGCAAGGGGCTCTTACAGTCGTAATAGAGGATATGGAAATGCTGCTGCGCCAGTCAAGGCTGCTCCACTCAGGCAAACGTCGCCTTATGCTCCCATGGCACCTGCTTTGAACCAACCTCCCATCCCTGCTCAATCCGCATTTTCACCGGGTCTGAACAATTATCCGACTCCTGTACCTCCTCAGTCTCCGGGTGTGCCGAAGGCTGCTCTTGCTTCTCAATCCAATCCGTACATGCCTGCTTTCCCTACACCAAAGACAGCCATTGAAAGCTTGCGAGCTCCGTCATTCTCTTCGCAACCACCGGGTCAAGTCCTTCCGCCAGGACCGGGTACACCAGGGCCCTCTGTCCCACCCCCACCATCGAAATCCTCAGCCAAAAAGGACCATGGCGGATGGAACGACTTGCCATCTCACTTCAACTCGGCGCCAACTCGTCGCGGCCCAACGGTTCAGGCTGCGATTCCAGCAGCTTACAACTACCAGCAGCCACAAGCAACCGGTCTGAGGCCGCCATCACGCACGGCTTCGCAGCCTTTGTCGATGCCTGCTCCTCCCAAATCGGTGAGCCGTCAGACTTCTTCGTCAAGTGTCGCCCCGCCATCTGCTGTTCCGCGGTCGTCGTCTAGGTACGCTCCGCCACCGCCAGCTCAGTCTGCACCTCACAGCTCACCGCCAACACCAGGCAATGGTAATGCGAATGCAAGCATCCCACCTCCTCCAAACCCGTACGCGCCAAGACCACAAGTCAACGAAAACACCGTGGCAATTCCTGCCCCACCCCAGCAGTTCAATCCGTATGCAAATGCGGGTGCATCGGGGTTGTCACCACAGCCTTCGTCAACTCCTCTGCCGCCACCAAGAAACCCTTACGCTCCAAAGGATGAGGGTAATGGATTTAGCAGTGTGATTGCGCCTCCACCGCCAATGTTCAACAGCATGTCGACGCCCTCGATCACGAGCATTCCGGAAGCATTTGAGTCTTCAGCAAGGCAGTCCCCTGCACCACCACCACCTCCTCCTGCAAAGAAAAGACACCCAGCTGGTGACCGCTCGCACATTCCCGCCGATGCGGCCCCAATTTACGAGCTGCTGACACAGGAGCTGGAGAAGGTGAAGCCAAAGATTCCAGAAAAGTTCTCTAGACAAATGGCGGATGCTGAAAAGAGACTGGGCATTTTGTTTGACCATTTGAACAATGAAGAACTGCTGACGGCATCGACCATTAGTGGATTGAATAACTTGAGCCAGGCGCTGGCGAACGGCGACTACGCTCAGGCACAGGGTCTGCAGTTAGAGATAGCTACAGCACACGTGGAGGAATGCGGTAACTGGATGGTGGGAGTGAAGCGTCTCATAAGCATGTCCGAGGCAACTGCCAATCTATAATCGCACCCTGGAGGCGTCTTTCCCCCATACGTACGGTTATTCTTTGACTCCAAAATAGCGTCATCCTTAATAGCCCATGTTCGGCGTTTTTATATCTTCTTCCTTTTCTTTCTTGACCTTTACACGATGTTTATATTTATAATCTCGAGCAGATAAAAAAGTTGCTTTATTTTATCAGCATAGCTGGTGAACGCTGCCACAATCAGACTCTCGGTGGCTTACCCGGATACCCAGCGTCGCGACTATTGACATGTTGTGTTTTCCTTTCTTTATTTCATTTTACAGACGACCTTTCGGAGAGCCTAGATACATATATCGCAAAACCATGCAATCCCAAGTTGAGGCAGAGAGCACAATTCTGGAATCCATCGGTATTTTCCACTTTTTACCTTATGGTTCAGATGACGCATATGTCTAACGCCACTAGAGGCTTCTAACGCCTGTATCGAAATTCTCAAGCAGAGCAAGATCTGGCCAGATGAAGAAGATTCGGCCACTTTACTTGAGAACAGGCTGAAAGCACTGATGCCATTGTTGGAGTCGACGGACAAGGCGACGAGAGACCGCTCAGTTGAAATTAATCCAAAGCTCACAAGGGATTTGGAGGTCTCTGCTTCTGATCTGTGGAATACGGCTACAATCGCCATGAAACAAGCCACATCTGAAACCGCGGCCGCTTTGTGCAACTGCAAGCTGTTTGCAGCATTGCTTCTCATGGTTCATGAGTCACTGCATCAGTCTGTTCAAGGGAAACTCAGGGTTTACCGCTGTTTTCTGAAGACAGATAAGGCTGCAGATGAGTACAAGCTGACTGAAATTGTCAATTCGGCCCAGACGCTGATTCAGAAACTAGGCTCTCAAATAGAGGAGGAGAGAGAGTCGTTTGACATTGAGTCTCGGGAGAGTTTCGATACCCTTCAGGTTGAGCTGTGGTCCATGAATATGCGAATTGCGCTCGCAGCGGGGAACTACGAGGAGGCCAAATCGTACGAATCACATTTGAGAAGTGTACAACATGCCTTGAAGCCCGAGCCCTTACTTGATGTTGCAAGAGTCGTTTTCAATTCGGGTCTTGTCTTGTTTAGCAGGTGCCATTACGAGGAAGCATACTATTTCTTGCAACGCTCCTTCGATGCCTTAAGAAGCATTAAAGTTTCTTCAGATTCTATAAACCGTCGTTGGCATATCATCTACACAAGCACCCTGTTTTTAATGATTCAGTGCTGTCTTAAACAAAAGGACGAAGGATTTTTGGATCGGGCCACCACGCTACTTTTACTGGTTGAGCAGACTTCTCCCAAAAGCATAGAGATATTTAAGTTGAAGATCGAAATACTGAAGATAAAAGGTGAGGGCTGCAGAGTCCTCGAAGATGCAATCATGACCATGATTTTATCCGTTCCCCTTCTGCTTCATTCAAAAGATATTTTAGCAATTGTCACAAAGCATTCGAAAACCAATCCAGAAAGTGCTAGAAAATGCTTGAATTACATTTTGGAAAACAGAATGAAGGGCAAAGCAATTCAACCAACTTATGAGTCTTGTCTAACTTTGGCCGTCTGGATGGTAACAACACAGAGCAGTGACTTGAGCGACCCAATGAAGGCTCGAGAGGTCAAGGAATTACTAGCAAAAGCAGGAAAGTCGCCTTTTCTTCCCTTGTCCACAGAGTGTATTTGCTCCGTAATGGTTTTTCTTTGGAACAGTGGAAAGAGTCTAGTGAAGAAAGACCTCCCCGGGGAAGCATTAAACTGGTTCGAGATGTGTGCTGATCGAGTGCTTTTGTCGCCGGTTTTGGATGGCGAGAACAACAAGGTCAAAAGAGCAACAATGAGCTGTCTGCTCGGCTTGGGTGAACTCGAGCATATAACCCAAGTCTACGATGCGATGGACCATGCTGGACAGAATTATCCGCTGACTCAGTATTATATGTTCAGGTGTCACATTGGGTGTTCGGAGAATGAAGCCGCCATGAAGGCCCTTGAATGCATTAGGAAATCAGAGCAAGCTATGGCCCTTCAGGTTCTGGTGGTTTGCTTGACCGATGCAAAAAATGTCTCCAACACTGAAGTTGCACTGAAGGGAATGCTCTACGTCATGAAGAGTTTTGAACGATGCGTGGATGAACCTCCGCCGAATTCCCTTCTTATGGCGGCGTTACGGAGTACTATTCAACCAACTTTGCAAGAGATACAATCTATTCAGCTAGGTACTGCAAACTCGCGGGTGGAACATCACATAGAAACGGTTTTGGAACTGTTTCAGGGTGCCCACAGACTTGCCAAAAGCATGAATATAGGAACAACCGTTGTTAGTAATGACGCGTTTACCGTTGAAGATATAGAATGGCTCTCTTCCATGTCTTTCAGCGTTGCTTGCACGCTTCTCAAAGTGCGGCTATACAAAGAAGCATCATCTTGCGCGGTGACCTCTCTCGCCCTCAGAGATATGAGACATTTTGGTCCTGGGCGATTGATTCGAAGCTCACAGCATTTGCGGGCCAGGACGAGTATTCTCAAACTGATCGCAGACAGTATGGTCCTTAGAGAAAACCAAGATTTTGAAAAAGTCAATCAGATGCCGCTCAAGTCAATTGGAAGCGAGGGAATGGAATTGATAGACTTTATTGGCAGCTGTCTAAATGGCGAGTTGGATGAGCAGTCGGGTGAGCCTTCGCGCGAGGACTGGGTGATATGCTACACGCACGCATTTGCAGTAACGTTTGACGCATTGACAAAAACATTTGACTGGGAGTCATGTTTTTTGCTTGTTCAGGTAAATCAACACTGTTTGCAGACTTTTGTTTCGAGCGATGCTAACATTTCCTGAAGAAGTTGAGAGAGTCGAAGATCGGGAACGACAGAACTATAATTCTCCTGAACCTGATTTTGCACAAGACGATGCAAGCAGAAATCAAAATTCAAATCGTTGAGAAAATCTTTGACTCCTTAGTTGACAAGAAGAGCGTCTCTCTGAAGTTGCTATCACAACAGGTGAAAGCCATGTTGAAAGCATCAGCTGGCGATTCTAGCTTGCGTGCCGTTGACAAACTGTACCTGAGGATGAAAGTGGAAGCAGTGAGTTAACTCTTAGTCTTGCCAAATTGAAGGGCACGCTGACAGAGTGACAGAGTACGGACGCCATCCCACTGCATGAAATGGAATGGCTAGGTGAGAAACATTTGCAAGTCGATTTGATCCTGTCAGTAGTCTAACGGTTACATAGCAACGTTTTGTTGGAACCAAGGAGTCAGCCTAATAAGGTGAGTCAGTTTTGCACATTTATTCTCATCGAAGCCGGTGCTTACTGACAAATATTCGAAGTGAGGACCAAACAGAGAAGGGTAAGAGATGGTGCAAGCAAGCAAGGCTTGTGGCCTCTCTGGCGAGCGAGCAGCTCGAAAAACAGGTATGAATCGAAACTTTCGATGGGTTACCATAAAAAAAAGACTGCCATGACTAACGCTTGCGCAGTTCTCAGATTTATGGCCGCAGCTCGTCTCAGAGTTCAACATGGAGACCAACGGTTCGGAAGAGCTGTAGGGTGATCTGCATACTTAATCAATAACAGGTCACGAGACATGCGCGGCATCTGCTTGAAAGAGTAGTAATGCTAAAGAGCCGCGCTGGCGGAAATAGAAGCCCGGTGGGCCCTTGCAAATATACCGCAGAAGCGAGGAGCAACAACACACAAGCGCCCGCGGAGCTATGAACCCGCGCGAAGACATATTTTGATCGTTGATGGTGGTGAGCGGCGTGTCATTAGAGCGATGCCCCTTATAGAACGACGAGCAGTACGACAGACACAGAAAGATAGGGGCAGAGAGACACTGAGAGGTCAAGGTTCCACGCTCAGTGGCACTTGTAAACTTCCTCGGCCAGCTCAAGGGAAATGCTATAGCTATTGTATCATCCGACATAGGATTTCTTCATAATATAGGAAAAGACATAACCAAATGCTTCACATATATTCATTATATATACACATGCGGCCATTGGCGCTGCCCCAAAGCCTCAAGAGGCCCCATTAGCTAACTGATGCCGTAAGCTGCCGCGGGTTGAGTGACTTTGTGATAAGCACCCGTTTTTTTAAATAAATACAAGATACGACCCGTACCACTCGTCTCAGGTGGCAGGTGGCTCTTAGACCCTGTTGTATACGTCTGGTGGCGCTCATAGACCAACACTTTATTTCTTTCCGACGCGTTCCCATTCCTATACTCGGTGTGACTCTACTCGTCGCGTTATCTCGATCCACTTCTTATCACCGTTGTTAAAATTCCGCGCTATAAAATGGAGTCCTCTAGGATCACCAATATCATCAACAGCATCTACATCCCTCCACAGCCAAAGGTGGCCAAGGCGGCCATCCCGGATCATCACCCGAGTCTGATCGTCGCTGACGCCCTGGCTGACGTCTCGCATCCCAGATCTTGTGGGTGTTCCGGTGCGAGTTGCATTACCGAGAAGGCGTGGTTCTACGGACCAGGCGGTGAAGTGAAGTCAGCGTCAAAATCGGATATTTCTAGTACAGATGCCGTTGCTGCTGCCCAGTTGATCCATTTCTCTAACGGCCGCCAGGTGTAAAGGTTGGCCTTTACTCAACTGAGGGCCGCTTTTCTGGACGAGTCTTTGGGTGCTTTGCTGCAAAACACCTACTTTTGCACTGTCGCACAACCTGAGTGTTGTGGGGATCTGTTTTAATCATTTTACGTTGTGCATGTGCGCTTTTGCGTCTGTATGCTTTCTCCAGCCTTCACAGCTTGACTTACCGAGTTCTGTTTGGCTGTTTGTGTTCTTTATTACTTTCCATTAATGTGTTTTTTTCTAACCTTGTGCTTTTTTTTGTTCGGTTGATAGAATTCAAGGTTGACTGGTGTTGCTCACATATATAAACTTGTGCTTTTTTATTTAATTTGGGATAATACAATATTTAATATGATTGATTTAAGAAAATGAGAGCCACACCCGGATTTTGATCCTGCGGCACAGTTTTGGCACAGCCGCAAAGAGGTGCCCATTCTTCCGCTCTCTCCTTGTGGCCATCCAGTTTCCGCTCAATATGACCTACAAAAGCTGTAAGCGAGAGCCTGTAATATATTCAGTGAACTTAAACACAATTAACACAGCCGGCTAGAGACACAGGCACAACTACCCCAGAAATGCACGTGCCCCGCCCATCTAGCCGCGTTCCAGATCCCTTCATCCATCGTCATTTATCAATAAAATCCCGCTTAAACTTCCTCACCATCTTCCCCTGAGTTCTCCTCCTGAAGGGCCGCGCTTCAAATGAAGTTCGCTCAGCAGCTCAGTGAGGGACTCGTCACAGAATGGAAGCCCCAATACTTTGACTACAAGAAGGGGAAGAAGAAGCTGAAGAAGCTCGACAGACTGTCGACTACCGCTTCGCGAGCATCGATTGCATACCCGCCCACACCACAGAAACAGGTGCCGAGGCGACGCTCCATTGCGCATCATGTCAGCTCCGGCAGTGTAGGACCAGAAGAAGTGCTGGAGGAGGAGGACGGGCAGGAGCCAGCTGTCCCAAACACAGGCGCCAGCATGCCGAGCAGGTTCTCGCACCGATCCTCGCTGGTTTCTTTCCGACTTCCTCCTCCAGCCATCACTACGCAGGCAGACACGCCGCCGCAGTCACTCGATTTCAGGAGAAGCGTTCAGACATCACAGGCTCAACCTCAGCAGCAAGGAGAAAGCTCAGCGGTAGACGACCGAACCCCGCTACTCACTCCGGAAGTTGCCAGCGGTACCCCAGGCAGCTCTGGTCCAGACTCTGTTGCTACTGGAAGATCTTTGGTGCCGCGTAAGTCAACCATTGGGAAACTTTACAACAACATAAGGCAGAGATCACAGTCTGTGGTGTACGGTATGTCCAGTGGCGATGTGCAACTAGACCCAATGGCGGATTATGCAAAACTTGATTTCTTGAGCTGGGTCGACTCTGAACTGCGCAAGATAGAGGTGTTCTACAAAGAGAAAGAAGATGACTGCTTGCGTAGGTTTCTGGTCCTGCAGGATCAGATTGTACAGCTGAGAGATCAGAAGACGAGGTCAGTTGAGCGACTACAGCGGATGCAGCATCTGCGGAGAAGTAACGGGGCACAGACTCCCTCGGGCTCAGATTCAGATGAAAACAATCCACCCGAAGCGATGACGGGGAACGGAAAAATAGATACGGTTACAAACCGGCTATTGCTTTTGGAGTATATGACCAAGAGGAAGATGAGGCTAGTTAACAAACTGGAGATGCCTTCGCTTCCACGCTTTCGCTGGCTGCTAGAAGAAGGAAAGGAGAAACAGTACTACGAGGATGGATACTATTCGGATGATGAGTCAATATCTAGCTCCCCGCCAACACCTCGTGATTCACCTCGTGATTCACCTCAGGTTGAACAGGATCCAGCATTCCGTCGCAGAGACTATGCCAGGAAAAAGGTCAAGGAGGTCAAGATCCCATACTTCTTAGCTAGAAGACAGCTCAAAACGGCTGTGTTTGAGTTCTACCGGTCATTGGAGCTGCTCAAGTCTTATAGAATGCTGAACCGCACGGCACTCAGAAAAATGCTCAAAAAGCTTGACAAGACCACAAAAAGCCACTTTTTGCCGGAGTACATGGTGAAAGTCGACAATGCTTACTTCACCAGCAGTGATGTGCTGGACAACCTAATGGTTAAAGTTGAGGAGATGTTCACATCTTCATTTGAAAACGGCAACAGGAAAGTTGCGGTTACGAAACTGAGGTCCAATGAGATGGCGGCTACGCATTACTCTGCCTTTTTCAGCTCTGGATTTTTTATGGGATTTGCGCTGCCATTGTTTGTCCTCGCGATATACGAGGGGCTGAATAGGACCTTGTCTGGAGATTTACCAGAGGGCCGGTATATTTTACAAATGTGGGGTGGTTTCTTCATGACTATTTTCCTCGCGCTCAGCTTTGGCGTTAACTGCTTCATATGGACAAAGTACAAGGTGAACTACAAGTTCATCTTTGAAGTGAATCCGAAGGACGCTCTTGATTTCAAGCAAGTGTTTGTCTTACCGTCGCTGATGCTGATGCTTGCAAGCTTGTTTGCATGGTTTAGCGTTTTTGACTTTTGGCCCGATAAGTTTCCTGGTCGCTTCTGGCCGTGGATGTTCGCCGGATCTGCACTCGGGATAATATTTTGTCCATTCAATCTGTTCTATAGAAGCGCCAGAAGGTGGATTCTAATAGGCATTTGGCGCTTGCTACTCAGTGGTTTCTATCCGGTTGAATTCAGGGATTTCTTTTTGGGAGACATGTTCTGCTCTCTTACGTATTCCGTGAGCAACATATCGATGTTCCTCTGTCTGTATTCGACGCAGTGGAAGGGCTGTCTTGATGGTTCGGACAGCACCCACTGCGGCTCGTCGCACTCGAAGCTCATGGGTTTCTTGGCTACTCTTCCAAGTATCTGGAGATTCATGCAGTGTCTGAGACGTTATGCTGACACAGGCGACTGGTTCCCGCATCTTGCAAACATGTTCAAATATTCAGCGTCCGCGCTGTACTACATTTTCCTGAGTGTGTACCGGATCCACACGACTTTCTCCAACCGTGCGCTCCTGATTACGTTCGCATCGGTCAACTCCATATTCTGCGCCATCTGGGACGTGTTCATGGATTGGTCGCTGATGCAGGCCGGCGCAAAGCACATTTTTCTCCGGGACGACCTCGTTTTCAAGAACCCATGGTACTACTACATCGCGATCGTGCTTGATGTTATTCTGCGGTTCCAGTGGATCTTCTACGCGCTCTTCAGCAAGCAAATCCAGCAGTCGGCAGTGACAAGTTTCGCGATTGCGTTCGCCGAGGCTGTGCGCCGCTTCATCTGGGTCTTTTTCAGAATGGAGAACGAACACTGCACGAACGTGCACCTCTTCCGCGCGTCTCGCGAGACCCCACTGCCGTACCCCGTCACACAGCGCCTGCGCCGCAGCCGCGCGTCCACCGCATCCTTGAACAAACAGCTTGCAGAGACGGCAGCTGGCCAGGCGCAGCTCGATGAGGAGCGCTCGCCCGTGGTCCTGCAAACGCAGCAGGCACGTACGAGGGCACCGTCGGGCGCAGCGGCCCCCAGCACGCCTGGCTCGTCTGCGCCGTCTGGCGTTTCGTTTGCGTCCTTCCCACGGGCTGGAACGCCCGAAAGCACTGCAACGGGTCCTCAGCGCCTTACGAGAAGGGCAACGATTATTCCACAGTTCCTTGAACACGTGTCGCAGATCATGAATAATGCGCACATCAAGGATTTCCAGCGGCGCAAGGTTAGCCGTGCAGCTGCTGCTGCAACTGAGGAGGACGAGGACAAGAGCAGCGACGACGACGACGGCAACGATACGGATGAAGATATCGCGGAGGATGACGGGCGAGGTGGGCCTGCGGCTGCCCGATTCAGGTAGGCTGACCACGCCGAGCGGCGATAAGTGGAGACGAAAAATTAAAAGAGAGCACGAAAAGTTGTTGCGTGCGTGTGTGTATATATACGTATGTGTTTATTTGAGTGTGAATGTAACTTCACGCCTGCTGCACTTTTGCGTAGTTTGGAGGCCTCAGTCTCCTATTGATGGCTTTAGCAGCCCAGATCGGCAGCAGCGAAATGGCGAGGATGGTGAGGGTCTGCCAAACGAACGAGATGGACGCCACATAGCTGAGGTCAAAGTACTCTGACAGAAGAGGGATCGAGCCAATATAGATAGCGAGCGTGATGACCTCCGACAAAACCATGGCGCGCGTCCAGGTGTTGATTTCGATGGCAACCATCCACAGCTCGTTGAAGATGAGCGCAGAAAAACTGAGCGCTACCATCTTCATGAATATGTCTTCGTCGAGACCGGTGAAAATTTGCGTCAGGCCCTGGATGATAGAGCCCTGGTAGAGCGAGACGAGCACCCACACGAAGAATGTCTTGTACGAGAGGGACTTGCCCTCTGTGAGTTCTTTGTAGAGCTCGGGGTACAGGTTGGCAAGGTTCTCATTGACATCGCAGTCGAGTACGAGCGAGAACACGGGAGCCATCGTGTACAGCGTGGCGTATCCAACCATCAGCCAGCCTTGGTACAATGCCAATGGCTCGAACTTTGATGAAATGGAATACACAGCTTGGCACACCGAAATGATCAGACCCCTGTGGATGACAAACTGTGAGAGCTTCGCACTTCTCTTGTAGGAATTTCTGCCGTGCCACAGGAGCAGTTTCGTAAGGTGGCAGAACTGGGTGATTGAAAAGTCGGCGGCAAGCGAGGCCTGCTTGCCTTCTTTGCCAACAATTCCAACACCAACGTCAGCGCACTGGATCATGCTCACGTCGTTTCCACCGTCGCCAATACAACAAACCCTCTTCTTGGTGGCTTCACGAATGAGAAGCGCCACATCTGCCTTCTGCTGGGGCGAGCAGCGGCACGCAACAACAGCAGGGAGATGCACGGCAATATCAAAGAACTCCTGTTTGTAGAAAGTGAGAAATATGCCCAAAGATTCACCGTCGATCAAAAGACACGCATCCCTGTTCGTTTTCAGATACTCTATCGACTGCAGCGCCCCCTCAGCCCTCGTGAGCTTCGTCACCGTGTGCACGTACTGTCCTCTAGAGATAAGCTTGGCACTCACTGAAACACACCTCGCAGTCTCCACTTTATCTCCAGTCAGCATCCATATTTTCACGCCTGCATTCCGCAGGAGCTCTATCGATGCCTTCACGTCCTTCTGAAGTTTGTCCTCCACACCCGTGAGCCCAAGCAGCTCTAGATCGTGTTCCAGGAACTGCGAGAGGACTTTGGCCATGGCCTGGTCGCGGTTCGACATGGACATGGATGCATCGTGGTACTTGGCTTTGAAATCGTCGTACAAGTTCTTGCTCAGCCGCTTGCGCGCAATCACCAGCGTTCTCAGTCCCTCGCGCGCCATATTGCCAGTCTCTTCCTCGAGCCAGTCATTCTGCTGCACGATGCGCATCATCACTGTGTCGGCGCCCTTTTGAAGAAACCAGAGCTCATCCTTGCGTGTATCGCGCACAACAATCCCCATTCGCTTGCTGTCTGAGTTGAAAGGGAAAACCTGCAAAATCTCATAATCCAATGGCTGCCCCGAGTGGCTGTGCATGAGTGTCAGGCTTGTCCTGTCGCGCTTCACCAAAGACAGTCCAACAGCCTCTGTGAATTTGACGATGGCGATTTCATCGGGCGAGGCAGCCTGATACGTGAGCTCGCCATCCTCCACGGTCGGCGTAACATTGTGGCAGATAGCCAAGGTCGACACCAGATCCCGCACCCGGTTTCCCATGTCCCTCCTGGAGGTTTTCACACCAGAGTCAGCCCCGCTACTAACGTAATCGGCCACGATGTCCATGGTATCACCAGCATAAGAAACAGTCCCAAGGTGTAGCTTTTTCAGCTCCATATCATTCTGAGTCAGAGTTCCTGTCTTATCGCTGAGTAAGTACTCTATCCGGCCAAGGTCTTCGGGAATCGTGCTTGTGCGGACAATTGTGTCTGCTATGCTGCTATCATGCTCAATCTGGTACGCATAGACCGACTTTCCGAGATCCAAATTCACCCTCAGAGACACCGGAATTATCGTTGAGAAGAGAATCAGAAACCTCATTATATCGACATACCAATCGCTCGTAAAACCCTGACAGGCAACAAGCACCACTGAAAGCACAAAGACACAGACACAGAGTATCTTGGAAAGGCTGTTGATCTCGAGTTCAAGGAGACCTGTCTTCACTCCTGCGACGGATGTGTTCCTGGCCTGTCTCGTATCGCGGCCCGTGTACACTATGCAGCCAATCGCAGAACCCGAGGCAAGCACGGTATTGGCCCACATGGTATTATCCACCGTTAGCCCGCTGGTGTGGTCACCAAACGTAATCTTTCCAACAAAGGAGTGGATGGACTTTGAGGGTGGGCCAGCGGTGATCTCCACGGACGCGAGGTCGTCAGGCGAGACGCGCTGCGTCAGCGGAGATGCAATTCTCAGCTTCCAGTCGGTCTCACCGTCTAGCTGGTCTGTCTTTATGAAACTCTCACCGTTCTGCTCACTTGCCTGCAGCAGGATCATGTCGGCAGGGATACGTCTGTCCTTGTGCACCTTGACGAGGTCTCCGCACTTGAGACTCTTCGAAGGCACCGGCACGGCGGAGCCAAGGACCTCGTACGACTCATTATTCTGCTCATTGTCTCGCCTTCTTCTCTGGATATCGTCTATGGCCTCCTTGGTCATGGTTACGAACAATACAAAGGCAAGCGGAACGATGTATGACGACAAGTAGCCAATCCTCAATGAGGGGATCGCCTGTGATAATGCAACAACGAGAAAGTACAAGTTGAAGAAAAACTTGAACTGTTCGTAGAGGATGATTGGGAAAAAGGAAAAGAGATTGTACTTTGCGTTTGAGATGGCATTAGAGGCAAAGTTCGCATGCATTCGCGGTGTTATTGTCCTTTCTTTGGCTGTTTCGTCGCTCTCCTCGTCGTTATCTGGTAATCTGACCCCCTTTTTTCTTGACGAACCGGAAGACCTGCCCAGACTTATGTTAGTCGTGGTTCTCAGTGTCTGCACTCCTCTGGACCAGATCGTGTTACCCCTGTTACTGTCGTGATTCGCACCGCCAAATCCGGAACCGGACTTGGAACCACCAGGCGTCCCGCCTATCAGGGGGATATCACCTTCGTCAAAATCGTCATCGTAAAAATTGGAGCCACCGTTGTTTGTTATCGATGAGCTCATGTTATGCAGCGGGATACTTCTCATCAAGTTGTGTTTTGTAGACTCGGGATCAAAGTCAGTCTCGTTCACGCTGTTATTGTAGTTTGTGTCAGAGGTAGTAGCAAATGGGTTAAACTCTATATTTTCCAAAGCGACATTTAACGAGTTCTCGAAATCTCTATCAAATAGCTGGTTCAGGCTGTGCTGACGCGATGGTTGTCTGCTTCCAGTGGATCTTTCAGCTCCCTTATCAGACGTTGGCTTGGATAACGATGACGGCGACGACGAATGGGCTTTTGAGTTCTGACCAGACATACGGGAACCCGTTCAATGCCAAGGGAGACAAGCAACAGGTAATACCACCACCGATCGGCTCAAGTCAGTAAGCCGCGTGCGTGAAAGTGTATGTATTGTGGTTCGTGACAACGCAGGGCGCTTCGCGTGCTGGATGTCTTGTCAAGGGAACAAAAGCAACAGAATCGATCCGAGCACTCCGGTGCCTTCTGTGGTATTTCCGTAGCACTGTTCCTGAGGAATTATGGAAGATGGAAGATGGCAAGCGGTCTGTAACCACGCGAGTGTGTGTCTGTTGTCCTTTCTTGCCTTCCCTGTACACAGGGCTGAGTCCCCCAAACGACGTGGCGATGCGTCCGAGCCCTGGCCGTGGCTCGGGTCCTGCGGCGGGTGAGTTTCTTAACTATGAGAGTGTTCTAAATTATGTTTTTTTATTAAAGATATTTTGAGTAGAATATTTCTAATAGGCTGCGGACCATTTCTCTAGACTCGTCCCCAAATATCCACAAGGAGGAAGCAACACAAAGACGCAACTATCAAACACGACAGTTGGAAATCTCAAACACGAGGATGTCACACGCACCAGCCTTCTTGAGCTCATCCATGATGTATGCAGTGTCCTTTCTCTCAACCATGGACGAAATGGCGACCCACTCGTCATCCTCAAGCGGCGACACCGTGGCGGCTCTTCTGCCCGGTGTGAGCTGCAGCAGTCGAGGGATGCTCGATCTAGGTGCGTTGTAGTTACACAGCACGTACCTCTGCGCCGCCATGACACCCTCGATTCTCGACTTAATGATCTCGACAAGCTCAGGGTGCGATGGGTTCTTCGACACGATGAGATGCGCCGAGGTGTCGAGGACAGTCTCGATAGCGGCGAGTCCCGCGGCGCGCATCGTCTCGCCGCTCTCAACCAGGTCCACGATCGCATCACCCACACCGAGCGCACACGACGCCTCGACGGAACCGCCAACGAACTTGATCGTCGTCTTCAGCGGGGTCCCGGGCGCAACTCCCTCCAGCTTCTCAAAGTACTGTCTCGAGAGGTTCGTGAAGCTCGACACGATCGTCTTGCCGATGAGCTCCTCTGGCTTCTTGTACGGCCCACCCACGGGCACCTGAATCTGCAGCTTGCAGCGGCCAAAGAGCAGGTCCGTCACGAGCTCAACGTCAACGTCGCTCTCCTTCACCTGGTCAACGCCGGTGATGCCCAGCGAACACCTACCCTCGCCGACGAAAACGGGGATATCTGCTGCTGGGAGGAAGATGAGCGCTATGGGGAGGTTCGTGCAGAGCGCGATGTCGAGTCTATTCGATCTGCGGAACTGTATGTCCGAGCCGTTCAACAGGGAAACGCATTTATCGTATAATCTGCCCTCTATCAGAAACATAATGGGTTAGTGATGGTCAGATAAAGAGAATTATGTAAAAAGAGGGAGGACTCACTTTTAGGCACAGCAAAAAGAAGTCTGTCGGAAAGGTGGTTCACTAAGTCCATGGCGCACCGGGATCTTGTGTTTGTATCTATGAATGTGGGGGAGATAACCAAACCCTGTTCACATTTTTCATTCACTCTCGGAGTGACTCTTTCAGTTCCACGAGGCTAGGAGATAAGGTAGTGTGTGGCCCAGCCATGCACCTGATCAGATATACCGGGTGCAGCACGACTTTTGTATGTGCGGGTAACACCACCCTAACAGTTACCCGCAGATGACGCAGATTTTCAAGTGTGTTGTGCTGTGCACGCCCATCTGATTCTGGGACTGTGCTGCCGGAGGGAGCAGGAGCACTGGCGGTGAAAAAAAAAGAGCTTCAACACCTCCGGCACACGTCTACAACAACCCACAGCATACACAGCATAGAATAATTTCAATATGGTAAGTTAGATCGATGGCGTCATGATCCTCGTGCCCTATTTGAGGCCGTCTTTGGGTGTGTGCGAGTGTTCTGGTGGTGCTCCGCCGTGTTGTTACGCTATGCTTGAACAGTTGACCGGTGTAGTTTTTTCAAGGAGCAACGATACGATGGCGATTTCCATTCGAGCTGGATTTCTCTGAAGTCCCTGCTTCAAAGCGAGAAGCGGATATCACGCTGGAGGCCACAGTTACAGAGCACCGAATCCCAGGATCTAAACGAGTTCCCACAGCACGGTTATAACTAACGCATCTATTCCACAGGACACCAAGACTCCAGTTACGCTTGCTAAAGTCATCAAGGTTCTTGGCAGAACCGGATCCCGTGGTGGTGTCACCCAGGTCAGAGTTGAGTTCATCGACGACTCGTCGAGAACGATTGTGAGAAACGTTAAGGGACCAGTCAGGGAGAATGACATTCTGTGTCTTATGGAGTCTGAGAGAGAGGCTAGACGTTTGCGTTAAGGATTTGCAAAAACAAAATTTGCACAAGTGCAGAAACGTTGTAATCTTTGGGTTTGGTTCTTTTTTATTGATGCTTGACCTCATGTCTTAATAAAAAGTTATTATATGCATTGATCTGCTTTTTCTTGTAAGGCTGAGACGTGACTACATTTTGGAGAGTTATAAGAATAGATAATGAGTGTATTCTTTGTTTTGCCTCGTTTCCAATTCATCATAAAACACCTATCGCTATTGATACAAGTTCATTATGTCTCCGATTATCCTTCATTTTTCTTTTTTTCATCTTTTGGGGTGTGTTACTGATGTGGTTGTGGTTGCTCTTGTTGTTGCTGCTGCTGTTGTTGTTGTTGCTGCTGCTGTTGTTGCATCATCTGCTGTTGTTGAGCCTTCAACTGCTCTCTCTTCCAAAATTTGAGCAAGAGGTCTCCATACTTGTACATCTCCTCGATCTGGATCATCAGCTTGAAATCCAGCAGCAACAGAAACTGCAACTCGAGATGGTTCAGCTCATCGAGCGGTAAACCACCAACTTTAGCATACCTCGAGTTCTTGTAGAAGACATCGCTGAAGAACTTGGACGCCACAGTGATGCCGGAAATGATGAGACGGTGGATATTGTAGCTATCCATCACGAACAACTGGTTTGTCTGCTGCTTCGGTGCGCCGTCGCCAGCACCACCGGCAGCAGCCGCATCATCGTCAACCATCGCGTGGTCCTCTTCCCCACCACCACCACCACCACCGGCGGAAGACCCACCACCGAGCGTCGTCGAGTTGAACCCGCCGGCATTGGCGCGCTTCGCTATCCGGTCAAAGTAAACCAGCAGACTCAGAAACACCTCGTTCGTGACGGGGCAGTACTTGAGGATACGCGTGAGGTACGCATGCAGCGTGATTGCCGGGATGTTCCGTCCGTGGAACGCGAGCACGTTCGCGGTGTACTTGTTGCTCGGCATGTTTGCGTGCTGCTGCGATCCCTGTGTCGGGTCATCTCCCGCGCTGTAGTGCTCGGGGTGCAGCAGGTCGTTCGCCTCGACGATCTTCTGCAGCAGCGCGGACAGCATCAGCAGGAGGTCCTGCACCGGGTGCTCAGCCACGTTGAGGTGTTCTTCCGTGGTTGCGGAGCGCGCAAGGGACGTTATGCTGTCTCTGTTGGTGAGTCCGCTCAGGGAGTCATTCGGGAACCCGGACGCAGCGACAAAGTGCTGGTTCGGGTTGTTGTACGAGGACGAAGGCAGATTCGAGCCGTTGCCGTGCTGCTGCTGGAGCTGCTGCTGGAGCTGCTGCTGGTACTGCTGCAATTGCTCGTGTTGCTGCTGATGCTGCTGGATTTCATTGCCCTGGAACGAATGCGCGGGCACGGCGTACGAGTGGTGGGCGGGAGCCGACGCAGACATAAAGGCGGCGTGGCCTGGTCCTCTCTCGCTGTGCTGATGGAAGGACGAAGCATGATGATGTTCTTCCTGGGGTTGTTGTTGTTGCTGTTGTTGTTGTTGTTGTTGTTGTTGTTGTTGTTGTTGTGAGTTCTGCTCGGCGTCTTGGTACAGAGTACTCGAGGACGAGTTTGTCGAGAACGCAATGTCCCTCGATATGTTCGTGGTGGTGATCGCTGGGGCGGGCTGCGGCTGAAACGCGAAGTTCTGGAACCCCGATGAGACATGACTCGCTTCAGGCCCGCCCTCGACGGGCTCGTGTTTCTGCTGAGAGTCGCTGTCTCTCTGTATGAATCCATTCAGGCTGGCGTTCACGCTATTATGGGGTTGAGCACCCGGGGCGCTCCCGCTCGGCGCTGTGCTGTACGATGAACTGACTGCCGTGGGGGTGTTGTGGAACGGAGTGTAGTTCAAGCCCGAGTTACGCTGAAAGTGGCTGGATGTTGGTTCAAACCCGTGTGAGGGCGAAGGGTCCGGCGGCCGTTGCTGCTGCTGCTGCTGTTGTTGTTGTTGATAAGATCCCGAGTTGAACTGCGGGTTGAAGCTATGCGAGTATGCCGCTGGTGAAGTCGTTGGCTGGTTTTGTTGTAGATGTTGCTGTGAGAGCTGACTCGCAAACTGCGGACGCTCGGCATTGGAGGCGGGAGAGCCGTTGTTATTGTTGGCAAACTGCTGGTTGTTGGCTGCGTAGAACTGATTTTGTTCTAGTTGATTTTGTCTCTGGCTCTGGATCTTGCTCGTGAGCAAGCTCGTTCGCGCACCTCCCGCAGCAGCATTGGAGCCGACAGTTGAGCCATACGACTCCGGGTTGGCATCTCTCTGTACCGAGCGCGACTTGTCCCCTATCGAACCTCTATTGGCGTGAGCAAACGGCGGGTTTGCAGACGGACTGAAGTTGACAAAATTCGATGGGGATGACTGGAACGAGTTGCCGACATTGTTGTAGCTCGACGAAAAGCTCGAAGACGCAAAATCCGGGTTCGGGTTCTGTATGTTCTTGGGCTGTGAGCTATCTATTATCGATGGGTTGTAGTTGGAGGTGTCCATATTGGAGGTGGGTGGGGGAGGGACAGAACAGCGAGCGGGCGGAACACGTGGATGTATGTGAATATCTGGACGGACAGGGAACGGGGCTGTTCTTTTATCTGGATGGTAATATATCTCCAGGAATGTATCAGGCGTCGCGTGGAGTGTATGTGCTGCGTCCGGTGTTGTTCTTAGGTGTCGCAGGGAGACCAGCGGCGAGGGCTAAAAAAGGGGTGCGGCAATCGATGCACCGGCGGTTGGTGGAGAGGCAGGGAGGATCAAAGGGACAGGAGGGAGCTGTCTATCTGTGTGTGTGTATATATACTGTAGAGATATACAGATACGCAAGATATAATCTGGGCAGATTGGCAGCAGTTGCAGGAAGAGGAAGGGCCAACAGGAGCAGATTGTGACCTGTTGTCGCTGTGCTCTTCTCGCTGGACGGAGGACGGAGACTGGTGATGGCCAGCGCCGGGGATGCCTCGCTGGTGGCTGCTGGGTACCGTCACCGGGCGGCAGCGATATTGTTCTGTGTGCTACAGTCGTCCCTTTATATATATATATATATATCTATAAATGTCTATTACTATAGTATATAATTTCATAGTGAATATATATGGACACCCAGAGAGAGTACATCGGCCTTCCCCTTCCCAATAAAGCACGACCCGCCAACAACAACGTGCCACCTGCAATGCCCTGCCCAGCCCAACGCATCCAACTGCGGACAGCTGGCCATCGAGGCTCCGTGCACTCTCGTCTGCCTCGTTTGACCGGAGAGACCGGATACACCCGTCTCTGCCACCACGCTATAATCCTAGAGACATCACCAGCTAAGCCTTCCCTCCCGGTCTCTGCCTCGTCCATCGCGCGGTGTCCCTGACCCCACCGCCCCATCGGCGCGCTAAATCCGCTAAGCGAATTCAAGGTCGTGCGGCCACCAGATGGCCCGAGGGCCACCGTTGGGAGTGATGAGAGCCATCATGGGTGACTCGTACTTGTGCTGTCTATCTTATCCTGCCAGAACGAACATGTCGAAGGCTGCCAAGATTACACTTGGCATCAGTGCTGCGTTTGCATCGTTCACCGCGGTGGGGGTGTATTACCTGCATCAGTCCGAGAGAGATGTATGTAACTACAGAGAAACTTTCTTCTACCGGTAACTAACACTGCGGACTCACAGGCGCTCAAGCAGGGACCGATCAAGGATGCTGTCAGGTTAGCGGCTAGAAGGGAGCGGGATGGGTTGAACCCGAAGCAGAGGGCCAACTTGGATGAGTTTGAATTGCAGAAGAAACTGCGGCAAGAACTTGAGAGTGACCAGCCGCTCAGCGGACAGGTGGTTGTGGGAATCGATAATCCACAGGATACATGAACATAGATCATACAGCATGCTTGTAAATAGAATATTGTGATCAGCGTTTAGGAATGGAAACCTGTTCGGTAGTTATGTGACGTTATGCTTAGGAAACCCCTTCATGTGGGATGCCACGGACGGGTTCACTCAGCAGACGCCGGAATTGCTAGATCATTTCTTCCACCATTATCTCCATACATGTGATCTTTGGGATTTTGATGGGCTGCTCTGGCGTGCTCAGTATACTCGGTGTCTGTTCTTCTTGCAGTCTCCAACATGGATACAGAGATCACGTGGCGATAGGATCGCGAAGCCATAACCAAAAAATGTAAACTCTTTCAGCTGCCCTAATTGGCTAAGCAGCCTTTCACACACTGAATGTCTCTTATGTCATCTTGGCGATTATCAGCAGGCAGTTGTGGGGAGCACTCTTGGGACTTGGGACTTGGATTGACCCGCAATTGTGGCCAGCCAAGCGGACTCACCAATATGCTCGTGGTCCACTGACAGGCATGCCATAGGACAATGCTGGAAAATTTAAGGAGAATAAATTCAAAACAAGCAGCAAAGGAATCTTTTCTGGTTTTCACTGTAGCCTTACTTGAAATACATGATTTCTGAATAAGTTCACATTGTAGCCATAGCGCATCCGTGCACCATACATTTGTGCACGTGATCCTTATCCGGGCGCAGCCCTCATGCCTCTCCCGTCATCGTCACACCGCCGAATGCTCAAGCATTTCATCAATCACGTGCGCAGGTCACATGATTATGCAATATTGTAGTGCCCCTTCCAAGAAGCAGCAGCGGGTAACCCTGCTGAGGGTTTCCCACCGCCAGTGTGTGGTGGGTGTGATGGTGAAAAATTGAAGACAATCGTCTAGAAGGAGGTACGACGTATTTGAAAGGATATAACCACACAGTTGTATATACCACAAAATGGCTCAGAGAGTTACTTTCAGAAGAAGAAACCCATGTATGTTTTTATTACCTGTGACTTGGAGCAGGAACTGGAGTGAGACGGGAGAGACTACGACGGCCGTGCGAATGAATGGAGAATGGTTGCACGAGACATTGATCAGCAGAGGGGCAACACAAACAGCATCATATTATCGCCCGGTACATTGTGAATAAAGACCAGATAGTTGGATTGTTTCGTACTTGAATTCGTCGAGATATGTTTGTTTATAGGCGCCGCAGCCCAAGACCACATCGACAGCAAGAACAACAGCTACAACGGAACTATAACGACGACGACAAAAATCACAACAACAACAACCACAGCGTGAACACTGAATTGGCACTAGGCAAGCGCGACGAACTTCCCCCCAAACTTACTTGATCCAAACGTTCTACCCTCTCACTCCGCCCCTACCCATTTTTGTCCTTCAAAAGGCTATCCCCTAAAGGCCACCGATACTAACGAAATACACAACTAGACAACACCCGCTCCAACCAGATCAAGGTTGTCAAGACGCCAGGCGGTATCTTGAAGGCTCAGCACCTGAAGAAGCAGGGAACCAGACCAAAGTGTGGTGACTGTGGAATTGCCCTCCCCGGTATCTCGTCGCTGAGACCAAGAGAGTACGCCAACGTGTCCAAGACCCACAAGACTGTTTCCAGATCGTACGGTGGATCCAGATGCGCCAACTGTGTCAAGGAGAGAGTTGTCCGGGCCTTTTTGATCGAGGAGCAGAAGATCGTCAAGAGAGTCCTGAAGGACCAGGCTGAGAAGGAGCAGAAGAAGTCTAAGAAATAAATCCGGTGTGTGGCTGATTTCATCTGAGTTACAATTTTAGCATTTGATGATGCGGGTGTGTGTATGTTGGTTGGCTTTGAGGTTGTGTTGAGTTCCATGCTTTTTGCGTTTTCTGCTCGAACCATCCTGCTTTGTCTGTCTGTCACAGCTGGTGGGAGGGAGCATAGAACGCAATTACGTTTACAGTAATGTACGCCTACTATCATTAAACATTTTGCTCAAAGTGTGGTTCCCGTATACTATTGTAGAGAGTATTGACCGAAATGATAACAGTCATGAAAAAAAAAGCCGTTGCCGAAGGTCGTGTACGGAGGGTCTTTTTAGACTATGCCAAATCCCCGCACCGTTTTAGCCATCTCAGTCTCCGTATCCGTGATCTTCAACAACATTCAATTTTTCTCTTTTCACACCACGCCACATAGACCAGCATATAAAGAAATCATGAGCACAACGGATAAGCGCCTGATAAAGGAATACCGAGCCATTTTGAAGGAGCTAGCAGAGCCCGCGTCCTCGTCGCTACACTCCAACGGCGTGCTCTCGCTGAAACCAGTGTCTGAGGACAACTTGTATCTCTGGAGTGCGAGGATACGCGGGCCGGCCAACACAGGGTTCGAAGACGCAGTGTGGGATCTCGCGATAACAGTGCCCCCGAACTACCCCATAGAGCCCCCGGGGATCAGGTTCGTCGTGGCGGGAAGTGACAGCCAGGGAGGCGCGACGCGGCGCGCGGCACAGCAGCATGTGAAAACGGACGAAGACGATGAGGAACAGGAAGACGAGAACACAACGGTGAGGCGGTGCTACAAGATGCCACATCCGAATGTCGCGTTTAAAAACGGCGAGATATGCTTAGATATCCTGCAGCAGAAGTGGAGCCCTGCGTGGACGCTGTCGAGCGCCCTTGTGGCGGTTGTGCTTCTCCTCGCGAGTCCCGAACCGCTGTCGCCGCTGAACATCGACATGGCGAACTTGCTCAAGGTTGAGGATAACAAGGCGTACGATGGGCTGATCAAGTACTATGTGGGTCGGTACTCTGTGGATGAGCAGGGGAAGTTGTAAGGCGCACACTGTTGGATACACGCATGGGTCATATATATGAGAAATGACATTGGAAATAATACTCTAATATCTGGATAAAAACAGAAAACACAAGCTATAAAACTCAAACGCACAAACCAAAAATAGGACGCTGAGCCATGCAAATATGGCACACAATGAATGTCACCACCATTCACAATTCCTCCAGACCAAGAATCTGGGATCACCAAACCCCAGATCCCCACCAAAACAAAGAATTCAAAAAAAAAGAATATACATTAAACTGTTGTGTCGTCAAAACTTTGCGTCCACCAGTTATTTGAACTCAAAGTACTCCTCAATGTCGTCAATCTTGATGGCTTTAGCCTCCGCAGAATCAGACAGCTTGGCCTTCTCGATATCCAGCGAGTACTTAACTTTCCGGTCCTTCTTCTTAGCCAGCTCCTTTTCTTCGATTTCAATCTTTTTCACAATGATCATGTCATCTCTGTAAAACTCATCGCCTGGTTTGTTCGAGCACTGGAAGGGCTTCAACTTTTCCAGGTAGTTCAGCGGCAGGTTGAACATTTCGGTATTGTGCTGCTGGGTGTTGAGAATGGTGTTTGTAAAAATAGAGGTGTATGGTACAACGTGGCGTTGCTTTGAAAAATATGGGTTGTAATTCCTGCTCTTGCTGTTTGCATCATTCTTCGACGTTTCCTTCTTCTGCTTGAATTTGTCCAAACTCTGCAATACAGAGTACTTCTTCTTCGACAGAGAGTATCCGGACCCTGCGGATTTGGAATGATTGGTGCTGACTGGAGAAGAGAGAGGCCTGTAGTTGTTCATCAAAATATCTATCAACAAAGTGTTCTGATTGATGTTGGCAGTGGAAGGCACACGAGGCAGAGAGCTCATATATCTCTTCCTTTGTTTCTCAATCTTGGCATCTTCCTCCATAGCAGAGCGCGTGGCGTTGTACTCGGTTTCGTGAACCTGTGACTCAGTCACGGTGGTGTCTGTAGCTGTGGCGTTCTGTCTCATGTTCTCGGGGGTAACGGACTGAACGGGCGACTCGGGCGACGCGTTCATCTGCACATCACCGCTCGACTCGTTCGCCGTGGTTGTCGCTGACGACTCAGACGGTGATTCTGTGGGCGTGGTGGTTGCCGACGACGAAGAACGACGAAGCGGCACCAGCTGTGGGGCCAAGCGTGCGAGGCGGTTCGCACGCACCGGGCCGCATGGAATCCTAGAAATCATCATGACCGTGTATATAGTGTGGAGAGGAGATGACAAATGCAATACACCAGCTATAATGATGGTGCGGTAAACAGGTTTGAAAAGGACAAAACACGAACACGCTCTCTCTTCCTCCGTTCTTTTTGGATGAAAGGGGCAGGTGTTCGCAATTTGGTGGATCGGATGACTGCTGCCATTTTTACGGGTCAACAGTGTTTATCTAATCCATCAAACCTTTCTTTTCTACCTCGGGAAGCATCTTCCGCCTGTCTTTTGGAGGTGGAAATATATATACATAGATGCCCATTACTACTATACGATCGAGGAGACAAAGACAGACAAGTTCAGGAGGCTGCTGTAGCTGGTTGTTCCAAGGTGTCCAGCGAACGCGTAGTCGGTGCTGATTGTGCCTAGGCCGACCCCGGCGATTGCGTCAAGACGAGAACGCGTCTTTCTGGGTTTGCGCCACTAGGGGCCACTTTTTTCTGGAATGAGACAGATTCACTTGCAAAATACACCAATTCCACCTTCATTTGAGCCCTTTTTCCTTTCAAAATAAATGACCTCACCTCTCACGTTCAGTTTTTTAGCCCCAGACGCCGAACCGTTTAAATGTTCCCAGGCTTGTTGATTCACACACGACTCTTCTGGAAAGTTTGCCGAAAAAGACGGTGAGCAGTGAAATGTAGACGTAGCCCACCGGGAACGCCATCGGAAACAAGCTTTCGTGCGATTTGACATTCAGTAGTGTGTCGGGGGTTTTTCAGGCGTGTTGTCTGTCGTGAATGTCATAGCTGCATAGGTGAACGCCACGCAGCTCAAACACAGCAGCATACCCTGTTATCAGCCTAAGGCGACCCGCCCGCGCTACCCCAGGAACTTCAGCAATATTCCACCAAGAACAGCAAAGCCCAAGGGCGCCAGGAGCGCCGGGGCCTCCGTGGAGGATGACCTCCCGCTGTCGTCTTCGGATTACGACGAGGACACAGATTTCATAGCCGAGGAGGATGGCGCAGAATACGTTTTCGACCTTAATCTGCCGAGTCGCGCTGAATATATCGACGTGGATGAGTCTCACAGGAGACTGTACAGTTTACTGAAACGCCTGAACCCAGCGGACCCCATCATCCAGCGTGACGAGTTCCTGATGTCGCACATGTTCCTCGTGTTAGCTGCGTTGTGCGACCCATACTCCGAGCCATTTGACACCGGAGAGGATAACAGGTATATTCTGTCAATTGACATGGTGTCGGATCTTGTCATAGCGCTCTGTTTCCCTGCATACATTAGGCCTTCGCCCAGGTTTGATATGGCCCTGGACTTGTCACTTATTGTCGAGCAGCTTCTGATGAATTTGCACTGTGACGATGAGGCAAAGCTTGCTCAGGTGGACAACGACGAGGAACGCTGGATGTACAGCTTGCATTTGTGGACCCCAGCCCCATATTTATGCATGGACGAGAACAAGCCGTCTCCATTTCAATTTCATAGATTGAGGCTGCTGTACTCCATTTTGTGCGTTTCCATCCTTGCTATCTACAAGCTATACAGCTACACCGGCAACCTCTGTTTGAACCCTTTTCTGTCATATTTCTTGAAGATCTGGAAGTGCCAGACCCATCTGATGCTTTTGGGTCTTGAGATCGATAGAAGAGACGAAGAGGCAAATTTTCCAGGCTACCCTGAGGTTATCAAAGAAGTGATAAAGGGAGCATCGGCGGTACGAAGTGTTGTCGCGATTATACTGAACAACGACTTTGACAATAGGGTCCATGACTTGAAACATGAGTCCCTGAAGAATTTCATGTCTCCTTGGGGCCGCAAGGCTGGCAATGGGGCGCTGGTCGCTGATATGCGACTATACGTTGCTGGTATGCTCGCCCTGGGTGGCGACCTTGTCGAGGTGACACATTTACTACTTGATCTAGAGCCAGATGACAAGTTCGACGAAGATGTCAAGTATATGTTCGAGTATGAGGTGGACGACGGGTCCTGTCATCACGAGCATGACCACAACGGCGAGCACATCCACGGTGCGATAGAAGATGAGAACGACTCAGACGCTGGTGAGAGCTATCATTCGGAGCAGGAGTACGATATACATCCCGATTGCAACTGCGAGTTTGAGGAGAGCGTTGTCTATCGCTGCCAGTGCGGGCACTCGGACGATGAAGATTCTTTAAATCATGAGAGGAAAGAGGATAAGCTCGTTGATGAATCTCAGACAGAGGGTGCAAAGAGCAATGAAGAGAGTCTTGCTAAAATCGCATTGTTCCCACACACAAATTTCCCGTCTGCCATCAGGGACAATGGCGCTCAAAATTTCACATTTGACGGAGAGGGAAAGGACTGGAGAGATTTGCCCAGGGGAGATAATCTATTCTTCACGCCCGAGTTTCTCAAGCTCATGGAGGATCCGGGAAATTTTATCACAACCCAAACGGAGATGAGCAAACGTTTCATGGAGATGACTTCCGGGTGTATCGATGAAGCTCTTGGTGAACGTGTGACTATGAGTGTTGCAAGAGCAGTGAAACTCGAGTTTGACGAGCAAATGGCGCTCAGCGGTCTTGACCATGCAGAGAGGGAGAGAAGAGAGCAAGAGAGTTTAAGTCTGAGCGAGGATAAAGTGACTCCCGATAAGATCTACGAGTTCATCTCACAGAACAATGTTTTCGAACAGATGATGAAGCAGAACCCACGCACAGCATGTGCCGTAATGGACGAAATGCTGATGGCCCACGGATACAGACGGGTGCTGATCTGGTTTCTGACACACATGGAGCTGACCCAGTGGCTCATCGACTACGTGCACGAGCTCCTCATCTGGAGACGAGGGAAGGATCTTGGAGAGCAGAAGGGCCGCTACCCCTTCTCTCGGGAAGGCGTGCTGCTTTTGTCTGAGGTTGAGCAATCCATGCTGCTGCACGAGTTTCTCAGCAACGCTGCCGTTTTTCTTTCTCGTGGAACGAGCGCGTCCGTGGATGAGTACGAAGATGGGCAGAACGCGGAAGTTACAGAGAGCAGTCAGAGCGCTGGATCCCTCGTTGCGGACACCGGATACAGCTATATTGCCACCCCATCGGCAGCCAAGAAACTAATGAGGATACTCTGCCTGATGGTGCGGTCACTCGAGGCCAAGGGCATCATCAGCTTGAACGACCCAGAGCTCAAGGTTGAGCTGCAGACGCTGCTGATACAGTGGGTCGGCAGTATACCCGAGGCCCGCGACATGTTCTTCAGAATCGGCTGGGCAAAGGACACTCCTACACCTGCTCCTCCAGCAGCGCCGGCTCCACAAGCTGCGGAACTTGAATTTGAAGATGAAAGGAAGATGCTGTCTGGTTTTGCCGAGAGGGTGTTCAAGTCGGGCTCTCCCGGGGTGCCCGACGAAATGACTTATGACTTGCTGACCAGAAGAGTGTTATCAGCGCTGGAACGGAAAACTGGAATCAAGACCGGCCAGGGTGCTATCGACCACTGTCACCAGTGGCTAGCATTTTACTACGGTGCTTACCGGCCCTCGATGTCGAAACTGATGGACATGATTAGCGATGAGATTGAAATGGTGGCTGGATCAGTTCCTGATGTCGAACCTCTTGAGCCGTGGCTACGTGGGCTTCGTCACATCTTTATGTCTTTGATTTCCGGGGCTAGTATCGACTTCGATACGGCTTATCCAATCTATACACTCGAGGGAGACAGATCAGGACAGAAAAAGCCAGCCAAAAAGAAGAACAACAAAAAGAAGAAGTGAAAATGGATGAAGGAAAAAACAGAAAATCATTGTGCATAAAAAAACCCAATAAATAAATGTAGTTTTACTGGCCCTTTTCGTGTAGCCATTCCACGTAAGTCCATTTGATCCTCTTATAGTACTCGGTGTCTTTGACCCCTTCGTAGAGCACTGGCATCAGGTCCATATCTTCCGGGAATTCCCATACTCGCCCAGGCCATTCTTTCTCCGTAACGGGCATACATCCCCTCTGAAGCATTGTGGAAACAGTTTCGTTCTCTTTCCACACCCTCAACAGGTTCCCACCAATCAGACCCCTGATTTGCTCGTCAGTAGCACCTCTCTCCATGCACTTGTACACAAGATCGGGGTACTTCGACACATCCTCGAGCCCCTTTGGGACCCAGAACATCCCATCAAAATCGGAGCCAAGCCCAACATGCTTCCATCCAGCAATCTTGGCAATGTGGAAAATGTGATCCACTGCATCATCTATCGTGGCTATAGCACGTCCCTCTTCATCAACATAGTCCGGATCCTGCGTAATGAACATCGGGAAGAAATTCACCTGCACAACGCCACGATTATCGCGTACACGTATTAGCACATCATCACGCACGTTCCGCTCATGGTTCGTCAGCTCCCATGCCGATGAGTGAGAGAAGATCACAGGAGCGCGCGTCACATCGAGCACGTCGTGCATTGTTTTGTACGACACATGCGACAGGTCAACCATCATCCCGAGCCTATTCATCTCCCCGACACACGAGACACCATAGGGCGTAAGTCCCCCGTCTTCCCTCCCCGCCGTTACTGACGATGCAGCCGTCGCAAATGGGTTGTCCGCGTTGTGCGTCAGCGTAATGTACCGCACGCCCAATGCATGGTACTGCCGTAGAACGGCGAGCGAAGTGTCCACCTGATGCAATCCTTCGACTCCGAGCGCAACCGCAATCTTGCCATTGCCACTATTGTGCACCGCTAGCGCCGCATCAGAGTCCCTGATAAACTCCATGTGGTCGCTGTACTCGTCCACGAGTCGGCGTGTAACATCGATCTGCTCCAGCGTATCCCGCACAGCCGTGTTTTTAAGGTTGAAGTCGGTGTACAGCGGATCAATGCTTTTCGGTTCTATGTAGCAACTGAAAAATTGGAGCCCGACTTTGCCCTTCTTCAGCTTTGTCAAATCGGTGTGAGATGTCAGGTTGTGCATGTCGAACCTGCCTCCGTCCCCGTGCAGCTCGTTGCCAAGCTGAAGCCTTAGGAGGTACGGGAAGTCATTGTGTGTGTCCACCAGGGGAGTAAGCTTGACCAGCTCATCCAGACGGTCTGAAAAACTTGCAGAGGTGCTCATTGCTCGGTTGTAGTTATTCAATGCGAGGTCCAATGGTGCTTTTTTGGGATATAGAAGAGGAATATAAGAAGTGGAAAGGATATGAAAAGGGGTGAACGCCGCGCCAACGCCGTTGGAATGGGATTACCCGGGGGATAAGAAGGCCCGCGGGGTATAACGCCAATGAACCGGGTAACCACAACTTCTGTGGCTGTGGTGAGAATTTGGAAAAGAGTAAAATGGAAAGAGCAGCACTTGGAATGGTGTGAGGTTGGATGTTTTTGTGGAGGCTTTTTTTCTGGAGATCTGACGAGTTCACTATTTACTTTTAGACAAAAAAAGAGTCAAGTATATTTAATATTTTTCAACTTCTTGAATTAAAACTCGTCTGCAAATGAGTTTTAAGCAGATTCACATCTTTCAACAAATTTTAATCAACTTTGTACTTACATTTCAACCAATAGCGGATTATGCAAAAATGGGGCGTTACTCGTTATTTATTCATATAACACAAAAAATATGCGGATAAGACTGTTCTCATTCTAAGAGTCCAGCACTGTTATGCTAACTATTGACCATCGAACACTCTATTCAAGCTCATCAGCAAGAGCGCAAGTTTGCCCTCTCAAAAGGGTATTCCCCGGACGACTCCTGACGCATGAGCTCTGCTTGATGTCTCTCACGTTCGTTCATCGGCACAGTGAGTTGTATCCGGTTGGACATAACCACCACATGGGTGTCCTTACCGAATACAGCCCCAGGGTGATAAACCGTGACGAGCACAATGACTATTGTTATCATCGGGGCATCCAGGGCCATAAAGTACATATCATTCTGAAAAATGTACCGGTCCCAGTTCATTGACAGCTCGCTCAGACGGTATATAAAACGGAGCCATACGAGCAGCGTGGCTGCCTCGATTGCACAGGGAAAGCTCCGGAACAGAGGGCGCGAGCGGAGATGTGCGTACTGGGGGTCAAATGATGAACCAGAGGGAAAGCCATGGGCCACAGAGTACCTTTTTTCCTGGATGATCGTCCACAGAAATAGAGAATAGAAACTGAGAAGGACGCTGAGGGAAATGCATTGAGTGGCTGTACCTGCCAAAATGAGGAGGTTGCCTGTTGAGGCGTGCGTGATATCAGCCGAAGACGATGCTGCAATGGCACATCCTGACTCGGCCAACACAAGGGAGACACAGTCGCAAGCAACGAAAATGCGTACATACCAAGTGAGTCTGAGTCTGGAGAACTCGGATCCATAAGCTGTGCATATCTGGGCGATGAGATGGTACAGTCCCGCCATGATGAGACATGGGCCCAAGATCAAAAGGCTTGTTTGAGCAATCATTATTCTGATGAACTCATCGGCGTCAGTGGCGACTGATGTGTGCATCCTCAGCACACAGCCAATGAGCTCCAGCGCGCACCCACCTGTGAACATCACCAGCACCCACCACTGTCTGTAAAACAGACCAAGGGTTGCCTGGGTCACGAGAAGCATACCCATCGCCACTGCAAGTGAGAGATTGCCACCAAAGTTTGGCGTGAATGCGGCGTAGTAGTTTCTCCAGTCTGCGCCCGTGTAAAGGGCCGTGGTGGGTGCTCGCACAACTTCGCTGACTGTAGCTGTGTAGTGCAGAGCACTGGAAACACGAGTCGCCTCCATGTTCTTAAGCTCGACCTGCCAAGAATTTTTTGTATTGCCCGAACCTCAAAACCAATCTATCCGTCTGCTAAGTTTGATGCAGGTGTCTTTGCTAACTTCGAGAAGAGATGCTGGCGCAGAAGAGTCTCATATCCGAGGCAAAATGACTCTTTTATATAACTCCCGTCAATGCGAAATCGTGCCTAAAAGCAAAAAATACACGGCCTACCTGACCCTGCGTGGAAATGTGTGAATTACCACAATCGGACTCGCTCACATAGGAGTCGCGCATTGAGACCGTGTGCACCAACCAAGCCTCGTCTGCATTACGCCGTTGCCCTCCCCGTTGACCTACGATTCCAACGTTGACCGTAGCTAAATAAAGCTTTTCGGCACTTGCTCCTCATTCACGCTTTAACGCCGCCACCACTTGTTGCCCCGCCTGCGCCTCTTAGCGAGAGGTGCGCCTGTGCCAAAATCGGAGAGGGACTACAACGGGGCTCAGACACGCGCATGCGCCAGCGAGGTTTCCCCATTCGGCCCCATCCGGCCACTTGCTCACACACACCCTTTCTCTACTTTCCAAGCGACGGCTAAAGGCGAAAATAAAGAGTGAACGAGAGGCAGTCAGCGGCGCCGCATATGATCGGGTTCTGTGTGACGGGCTCTACGTTCGGTTTGCCAGATGCGATGACATCTTGCAAAGACTAAGCTGTGAGAACATAAAAAAAAGAAATCGCATTCAAAGGTCAAAACCACTAGAAATGGAATGCGACAGGGCGCCCAGCTATTGGTGATTTCAGAAGTCGGCGAAAAGCTGTAGACATTTCCCCAGAGAACAAGAGACTTCAAATGCAGCCTTGTATCTCAAGTCGCTCAAGGATATCTGAAAGTGACGTCTTTTGCGTAGACAGACTGACCAGTCTCCAAATCCTCTGAGCCTTCGGCCGGCTCAGGTGCCGGCTCCGCCCTTGCATTGGTGTCGATATCATCGAAAGGAATGGCAATCGAAACGCTTGATAAAGATGACAGCGCCCGTTCCCTGTGGTTGGGAAGTAGCTCTTCAGCCCCGGAGTTGCATGACTTGCCCCCAATCGGAATGTGGTTACCACGGCCATATACGATACCCGGGTGGAAAACAGTGAGACAGATCATTGCGAGTGTGGTCATTGCTCCGTCTAGCACAAGAAAGAATGGCTCTTCCACAATCAGATGCGACTGCCAGCCCTCAGCCAGTTCACAGAGTCTATAGATACAACGAGCAAAGATGAGCAAGACAGCCACTGTTATAGCATAAGGGAACATCTGGAACATGCGCCGTTTGCGGATATACGCGTACTTCGGGTCAAAAAGCAGCTCTCCGTTTTCCTCGCTTCTGATCCTCTTTACGCGCAAGGTAAAGCTGAAGAGGTAGTACTGGAACAGCATCATTGCGAAGACCTGGAACGCAAGACCTGCTATTATCACGTTGAGTCCGATTTTTGCCCTGTCCCCATCGCCGTTGGAGTTAGCTGCAATCCCACCGCCTGCCCCTTGCAGCGACATTGCAAACATATCGAGGACAGCGAAGAGAATGATGTATGTGGTTGGCTTCAGTGGTGAGAGGTGTGCTCCGTAAGCGACTGCAATCTGTGCTAGAAGATAGTATATTGCACCCATGAGATAGCTCGGCCCAATTACCAGACATATGGACTGCATGACGAACGGATCGAGTTTTGTCGGGTCGTAGTGCGAGAGCACACGTCCAATGAACCCAATGAACTCGATCGCACAACCCCCAACAAGAAAATAGATGATAGTCCGGACGCGAAACAGCATTGAACATATCAGCTGAGCAAAGACGATCATCCCTGTCAAAATCACAAACAGGAGGTTTGCGCCGAGGTTCGGTGTCATGCCATACACGTTCCCCCAGTCCTGGATGTCCTGGCTAGCACGAGCGGCTGCGGCGGATGCCGATGACACCACACTGCTTTCTGTGGCTGTTGCCATTACACCGCGGAGCGAATAGTAGTCGACTGAGAGCGACGCACCGTGGGCGGAATGCGTTAGGAGAGCCCGGTTGCCCGATTGGGTCGCAGTCGCAATGACTGAAGTGAGCGAGTCATATGAAGACAGGCAGTCAGTGTATCGAGAAGAAAGTGAGGATGCAGTTAGGGACATGTTGCGGTGGATGCAAGTATGGGCACCCTCTTTTGTACCACTCAAGGACCGGGGAACCGTGCTTATTTATCCAACGACGAGACATTTTTCCGACGAGAGCCCTAGCCAGTCCGCGAGGCTCAGATGCTTGACCTGATGCTTGACCAATATCACCAGCAATACTCAAAGCCTCCCCCCTGGAGAGATGCATACTGAAAATAAGCTGTCTGTCCGCAGCGTCAGGGTCCAAGCTGCTCGAGGCTGTGGCTGCTCAATGTTTAAGTCAAGCAGATCGGCTTAGAAAAGTGGAGTTGGCAAGCCCAGTAGTGACAATCATCAAGACGTCAGAAGACACTTGAATGCCGTGCCGCGCGGCTCTCATAGCAGCAACCAGGTTGAATGCGGTCAGCTTCAATTATGTGACCCAAATCCGTAATTGCCTGGCGGTGCGGATGCGCCTCGTTGGAATCCTCCTCAGCCGTTCTCACCCCGATGAGGTTCATGCAGGACTGCACACGGTTGTTTAAGGATAGTCCCTGTCCACGACACGACACAGGCGCTTACTAAGCTTCGAGGAGGCGTTAAATTTAGACTAACAACAGTATAGACCTGGACTATATTGCCAGTAAACTACAATCTATTTACGAGTGGGTGGAGTAGGGGGTGGAGAGGGGGGTTAAAAATAGAAGGGAATTGATCCAACCTGGAGATGATTGAGCGGAATAAGATTCTTATGTAGTAACACTATTCAGTGGATCACCAACTGGTTACTAGAAAGATGGAGAAAACACTGTTCGTTATTGATCGTAAAGAATCCTGTGTTCAAGACTTGATACAATATCTGCTAATTGCCAATGAAAGCACCAGAAATGCCCATTTTGCACACGTAGGGTTCTCAACCAGCGCAAGATCCCACTTCTCTTCATATGACAATCCCAGTCACATTAAAAGAAGTAACTTCATAGGAGCGGTACACATGCTATCTCGTTTTCTGTGATTGAGATTGGCAAAGTAATTACTGGTTCTTCATGGCCAGCCATGCGAACTCCCTTCAGCTTTGGATCATTCATTGCCCTTACCCATGAAAACCCTCCATAGATACCTGTACAGAAAGCACTGAAACAGCATCATAGCAAACACCTGGAGAGTCAGCCCAGCGATCTTCAGGTTGATCCCTCTATTTGCCACAGCCGCATCACCATTAGAGCCTGCGGTGATGACACAACCACATCCCTGAAGCGAAATCGCCAACGCGTCGAGAACAGCAAAGAGAATAATGTACTGCGTCGGCCTTGGCGGTGGGGACATTTGTGTGCTGCCGGTGCTGCTGTGTGCTATGATGAGCTGAGCAAGAAAGTAGTACACCACCGCCATCACGTAGCTGGGCCCTATGGTGAAGCAGACCGATCGCACGAGACACAACCCGAGGTTGTTCGTCTCGCAGAAAATCACCACTTTCCCAAATCCGATGATCTCAAGCCCGCAGTATGCGACAGAACAATAGACGACCCACCTGAGCCGGAACAACAGCGAGTGTAGAAGCCGTGAAATGACGAGAACCACAAACGCGGCGTATGCGCCCAGACTCTGGGCGAGTGCGTAGAGACAGTCCCAGCCCTGGATATTCCAACTGGCCTGCTCGGCAGCAGCACACTTTATCGTCGAAGTTGCGATGGCCAGGCCAAGGGAGGTGTACGATGAGAGACAGTCGCTAGAGAGTGATGATGATGTGAAAGGCATTTTTTGGTTGTTCCAAGTGCCACCCATAATATCTTGTCACTGGCGGAAAACATTCACATTTAACTGATATCTCAACCTTTTAAAAATAACAGTCTTTCGCAGGGGCCGAGCCCAGCCGCTCATCAAATATATTCAGCAAGACGCAGCGCAAGGCTGGCTGGGGCCAAGTCCAGCCGCTCCTTATTCTACGGCATTGTTCAGGAACACCCTGCAACTGACCCACCGCGCCACATCTATCTATCCTCAGAGCTCAAATTCCTCTTCCGCGATACCCTTGTCTTTGGTGGATGAGCCTCGTTGTGGTCAAAGTGGGGATATCGCTCCTTGATCTTGATCCAACCTCTTCTCTGCGCCACGAAGCCGCTTGAACCGCAGTCGATGCGCGCCTTCCGCATTTGGACCGATCTCTTGGGAGGCTGTGCTGGGGTCAAAATATTGATGCATATTGTATCTACTACGGCTGGTTCCAGAAAAATGGCAATAGTATAAGTTTAAATGACTAGATGACGCAAGAGGTGATGTTATCTGTATGCAAGCACCGCGCTTTGCTTGTTCATTCTGCTTCGTTTCTAGCCCGGACGGATTCTCCGGAAGCATGCAATGGGCATGAATAAAGGAAAAACCAGGGAAAAACCAGGGAAAATTGCTTAATGCCTACCGGCCGCCAAAACTCTAGACAAAAGTTCCGTCATTGGCTGGCACCAGAACTGTTCCTATCCATACTCAACTTTCTATACAGGCAAAGAACGTGGCCAGTATTCCCGAGCCCCCTCTTTTCTCAATTCTCAGTTCTCAATTCTCAATTGTCAATGCCTTCAGTCGAAGAGGCTCCGCCTCTCTTCTAGAACATGTATACTGTTGCTCGAGCCCTCTGTATCCTCTCGCGAGCGCACCCCCAGAGGCGGCCTGTTGCTGTTCGTGCTCAGCTCCAGCCGCTCCCAGGGGAATGGGGAAGATGTGCGGCGCTCTCATCTCCACCTTTTGCGCTTTGTAAGCGATGGAGCCGTGCATCTACAAACTTGTAAAAGAGGTAGTAGTTTATTGTCAACAGCGACAAATCCAAAATTCCCAAGCTCTATACACATAGGCGAAACGATACCGAGGTCCTTACTCTCAATCATTCAAATCACAAAAACCAATCTTCTGTCTTCTTTAATACCGACCTTCGCGCCTCCATTCGCGGCGCTCGTGTCTCAATTCGCGACGCTCGCGTTTCAATTCGCGGCGAGAATACGGACGATAGCCCAGACCATCAACTTGATTATTGTAAGCCGATGGCTGCTGCATCACACTGGATAAAACAGCGTAGGCCGCACCGCGAATCAGTCCGCCGCGTCTGCGTTCTAGAGGTGGAGGGTAAACTTGATCTGGCTGGATGGATGCCATGGGCGTCATTGCAGCGACTTGTGCCACTGGGTAAACTGCATTTGGGTTCGAGTATGTGCTGTAGTAGTAATCCGGGGGAGGCTGGTCGTATGGTGACTGCATCTGCGTCTGCACATATTGCACAGGTTGTGGTGAAACGGTAGCATATTGCACGGGTTGTGGGGAAACGGTAGCTGCTGGGTTGACCTGCCCGTAAACTGCCCTGGTCTGTTGCAATGGACTTGGTTGCGGCGAGACAGTAGCGAAAGGGTCAGGCTGGGTGTATGAGGGTGGGCACTTTTCGTTAGACATATTTGTTTGACTGAGGTGTGATGGTTCTATCTTTTGCAGGACCAGGTCAACGGAGGGAAAAACCTTGATACTTATAGCAATTGTGCAAGAGGAGGCCAAGCTGATATGGATGAACATGTCAGCGCATCGGATGCATCGCCGTGTGCCAGCGCATCTGCTGCAATGTCTACCAAGTAGGCTGTGGACGGACTATTGTACGCCCACAGCGTGAGACTATCTACAGGCTTTGAAACCCACCTAGCCGCTTAATAATCCGTATGGTAAGCGCTTCTTCAAGGCCGCTGGCTGCTCGTTGACGTCATTGTCACGAAACTGGGCCGCCCACTACCTATTTATCTCCGCGAGTCTAATCTCCGCAGAGGCTACTAAAGCCGATGAACGGAGAGAGAGCGATACAACGAGCACCGGTTGCAAGCCAGCTGGATCAGATGTACTCTAACTCATAAAATTCCCAATGTATTTGATTGATTGACCTTCCGTCCCCGCATCTCTAAAATCAGGACTCTGCTATATATGTTATATATAAAAAAATCTACTCGCTGTCCTTAGCAGCAAAGTATCTTGTAGACCCAGCCTCATCTACCTCTGGATAAGGCCCGTACCGCAGGTCAGCCAACTCCATAGGAGTCGCTGCCGTCTGAAGTGACGCGCGGCTGCGTGGCTGGGACTCAATGGTGTCCATGCTGAGACTCTTCTTCATATCTCTACCCTTCACGCCCTTGATGCGAATCTTGTTCCCGCGGCCAAACACAATACCAGGGTGGTACACCGTCATGATTCCGATAGCCAGCGTCATCATCGAGGCGTCAAGCACGAGGAAGTACGGCTCGTGCGTGATGAGGAAGCCATCCCAGCCCTCAGCGAGCTCGATCAAACGGTAGATACAGCGCACAAACACGAATATCACAGCGAGGCTGATCGCGATGGGGAATGTGGCAAACAGGCGCCGCTCACGGATGTGGGCGTGGGTGTTGTCAAAAACGCTGTCCTCGGGAACTCCCTTGGCGCGGGCGGCGCGCTTCTCGCGCTGCACGCTCCAGAGGAAATCATACCAGAAGTACTGGAACAGCACCATCGCAACGACCTGGAAGGCGAGCCCGCCAACCATGACGTTTGTGCCCTTGCTTTGATCTTCCGACGTGTCTGCGGAGGCCGCCATGGCACCGCCAGCTGCCTGCAGGATGATCGAGATCAAGTCACAGAGGATGAATATGATGCTGTACCACACTGGGCGGAGCTTCGAGTGGTGTGGGCCGTATGCGACCGTCAGCTGCGCAAGCAAAAAGTATATGCCAGCCATGATGAAACAGGGAGCAAGGGTGAGAGCCACGAGCTGGATGATGAACGGATTACGAAGCGTGTCGTCTCCGTTACCAACAACTCTGCACGCATAACCAGCCACTTCCAGGATACACCCCGCGGTGAACGAGCACAACATCCACCATTGCTTGTAAAAGACACCAAGACCAATGTGCGACAGCAGATATATGCCCATGAACGCTGCGAAAAGCACGTTTGCACCGAGATTAGGCACAAGTCCATTGTACTGATTGTCAACCACCAAGATCCGGCTGCTCACGGTAGCGGCAGCCGCCGAAGCTGAAGAGACAACCTGGGAGTTCGTAGCTGTAGCTTCGGCAATCCTGTACGAGTAGTATAATTGCCTGAGCTCAGCCACTGTAGCCGACTGCTTCAGCGCTTCAAGAGCCCCAGTCTCGGTGACTGTGGCAGCGGCAGAGGTGGCAGAGGCAAGCACCGAGCCAAACGAGTTATAACTGGCTGATAATCCTGAGAGCGACATGTTGAATTCTATGGATGTCTAATGCACAGAGAGAGAGAGAGAGAGAGAAGGGGAGAAGGCAAAAAGTCCAAAAGAAAGCGAGGAGACACCAGGGTCTTTATATACCATCCGGCGCAGCTGATCTCGCACGTCGGGGAAACATGCATGTTCAAATTCTCAGCCCCTGGGCATAAGGAATACTTGCAGGCAAAAAGGCACAAGACAAAGGAAAAATGCCAAACACAACTCGGCGTTGCTCACTCAGCACGCGTCTCCGCCACACGCGGCGTCGGGGAAATTCTCGGCTAAAAAGAGCCACACCGCAAGCCGTTATTCCGGACATAACCAAGTATAAATAGTACACCGCAGTGAAATGGGCATGGCCTCTCTGTGTCAACGCAGGTGGGTGGGCGCAGCTGGTTTGCGTACTCTCTGTGCGGTGCGGCTAGTCCCATCGTCGCGGTCGCGTTATCTTCCTATGACGCCACTTCAACCCAGCCATGAGCTGAAGCGCTTATCTGATGGAATCAGTCGGGTCAGTAGAATCCACTGGAAGATACTGGAGTGAGAACCGGTGCTACAGGAATACACTACAGTGGGCAGGAGGACCGTCACAACTTGATCAGCAGCGCGACCGTGCACTACAAGACATCCAAGCAATTACACCGCAGGACAGTTCAATGATAATTCAACTGTCATGGTGTCATATTGATAACAATTATCATCAGCATGGCTTGCATCTCCGGCGTCAATGTCTGAGCCTCGCGGCTTTGGTCTCACGAGGGGTGGCTGGCAAAAGGGGTGGAGAACAGGCCGCAGCCTCGCACTATCACCGAACGCGCGCAGCGATGCGGACGGGCAGATTTCGGTGCTCTGTCGGTACAGCACATAATTGTCTGGAGGTGGTGATAGTACCACCAACCTCTTTTTGCCTGTGCATACATGCACACAGATCTATATATAGTGGTATAGGTTTGGTATATTTAGCAGCCTGTTGAATGGTATTCCCAAGCCGCGCTAATTAGACTCTGTCTGGTTTGTGTGCGGAACACACAAACTGGATTAACTTGTCTTTGTTGAGCAAATGGCGAGGCTCTATAGATATCAGACCAGGTTGAGCAAAAATAGGAATATGTATATAGATGTGTGTGTATGTGTATAGGCAGTTAAAGTACAAGTAAAAAGACAACAACAAATCAGTTCCTCTCCCCATAGAGATCGCGCTCGCTGTCAGGAGTTAAACTGCGACGCCCACGCCCATCCAAGGGAGCATCAAACCCACGGCTCTGTCTCTCTTCATTCTCGTCGATTGTCTGATCCCCCGAATCCGCAACCCCCAGCCCCCCATCGCGTTTTCCCTCAGCGTGGGACTTCTCAACATCCTGGAGCACGGCATCCACCTCTTTGCTCCGGCCGAGCTTCATACCCTTAACTGGGATATAGCTATTGCGGCCAAAGACAAACCCAGGGTACCATATCGACATGAGCAGGATGGCAAGGCACATCATGAGCGCGTCGAGGATGAGGAAGTATATCTCGTGGGAGATGAGGAACCCGCTCCAGCCCTCAGCCAGCTCGATCAGACGGTAGATACAACGCACAAAGACAAATATGACTGTGCCCGTTACGGCCCATGGGAACAGTCTGAACAGGGGCCGCGCGCGCACGTGTGCGTAATTCGGGTTGAACAGCAAGTCCACGTCGGAGTCGGAGGCACCCGCGGCGCGCGCACGCTGCTTCTCCTTGTAGATGCTCCAGAGGGTGTCGTACCAAAAGTACTGGAACACAGTCATCGAGGCTACCTGGAACGCCAGCCCACCCACCATGATGTGTGTCCCGTGGGTTGACGACTTGTACTCCTGCAGTGCGATCGCCGCGAGTCCACCACCGCAGCCCTGGAGCACGATGGCGACGAGATCGCACGCAATGAAGATATTGGAGTACCACATCGGAGGCAGCTTTGAGTGTTGATCGCCGTAGACCGTTGTAAACTTAGCGAGCATGTAGTATACACCCGCCATGATGAAGCACGGTGCCAAAGTAAGGCAAATAATCTGCAACAGGAACGGGTTGAGCTCAGTATCATCACCTGCAGAGATTGACCTGCCGATATAACCCAGAAACTCTAGGAGACAACCACACGAGAAAGACCACAGAAGCCACCATTGCTTATACCACAATCCGAATCCGGCATGGAACAAGAGAAAAATGCCCATTACTGCAGCCAGCGCTGCGTTTCCGCCGCGCGATGGTGGATTGCCGTTGTACAGCGACAGCGAGCGGTGGATTGCAGACACAGAGGCTGAGGCCTGCGCCGCCGCAGAGGAGGCAGACGCAATCACGGACTTATCCGTTGCCGTTGCCAGAACAGCCAGGTCGGAATAGTATGCCATCGACGCAGACGCAGCCGTAGCTACCCTGGCGAGCGACACGGTGGTTTCCCGCGCCGTGGCCGTACCCAGGACGGAGGTGGCGGAGGCATACAACGACGTCAGCGAGTCGTATTTCGACACGAGATCACTATAGGACGACATACTGGCACCTGATTCTCAGTTACTTTCTCCCTAGTCGTTGACGTTGTCGTTGTAGCTGTTGTTCCCTGTGGCAAAACTTCGGCGGAATTGAACGGGCAGACATGAATTATTTGAAAGGGGAAATTTACTGCACCCTCGCCGCTGTTATATATATCTATTTTTCGCCTGGGGTCCCACCATGCGGTGCGGCTCGCGCAGATTCGAGTGTTTATTGTCGCTGGACCCGAAGGGGAGATTAGTGGTGCGGGCACGCCCAAGTCGGCGAAATCGGTTTCCCAGAGAGAGGACCCCAGGTGGCATGGTACGGGGTGGAAGCAGCGGTTTGCGGAATGGTATGGGCGGCACAGTGGTAGGAAAATGTGCGTGTGTGCTGAATGCAGTCGCTGGTGCCTTTTTTTTTGATCTTGTTTCGTGGGTTGTCTGCTGTTCGGTATTTGGATCGTGAGGAAGGGACTACCATCGGCGTTAGAGACTCGGAACTCTCGGGGAAACCACACCTGCATCGGGCGACTGGTGCGAGGCGAGTACGTAAGCAGCGCGCGCTGTTCGGGCCGGCCTATGTCCGAGGGAGGCGAAGCCCAGTTGTATCTACTTGTGTTGTCGCTATTGTTCGCTGGAAGATTAAATGTGTATTAATAGCATGGTCATTAGTAGGTGTAAAGAGCGAAGCCGTGCGGTTGTGCAATCCGAGAAGCAGCCGTGTATATGTATGGTGAAAGCGGGTATAGCGGGCAAAATAAGATATCAAGAGCAAAAAAGGCAAAAAAAAGGTAAACAAGGAGTGGGTAGTGTGCGCGCTTACTGGAATGGAGACTCGGGCATTTGTTTTGATGTCCCATTCTTCATCGGTCCGGCTGGGCCGCTCGACCCAAACCGCGCGGCACTAGATGAGAATCCAGACGGCATGATATCGCCATATGGTTGAGAAGAAGAAGATGATGATGGCAAGCTTGCCGCGTCCGAGTTTGGATTGTGGATCATCACTGCCTCAGAATTTGGGCCATCTGTAGTGGCCGTATCAAGAAATGACGACACCGTGCTGGGACCCTTGAAAAAACAGTAGTTATCGAGCAATTCTTTGTAAGACTTGGAGTCAATCTGCGGACGACTGCCCTGTGCACCAAGATCGAAGCGGCCAAAGGAGGGACGGATAGATTGTTGTTCTTCGCCGTTGGTATTGTTATTGTTGCTCTCCTCAAGAGCAGGCACACCATCAGAGTCGCCACCGTCAGAGGGCAGCGAGTTTGGCGAGACTGGTTCGGCATCTTCCCTCTGCATCAGATCGCTGAATGTAGGAGGTGTCATGAATGAAGAACCTTGGATCACCCGAGGTGTGCCCGGAGACCCCGGCGAGAAGCTAGCACCTGAAGAAAGCTGGAATGGGTGGCTTGGTGAGGCGGATGCAAATGTCCCTGAACTTCCATTGCCTTGAGGGTAGAAATTGTCATAATTCTTCGAAGGCGTGAGCAATAGCTTTTGTGATTCCAGATCGTCTTCAATGTCATTATTGTAGTAGTCACCTGGGGTTTTGTTTTGTCTCTGTTGCTGCTGCTGCTGCAACTCTTGACGGTCTCTGCTATCTTGAGCATCGTCAAAGCTCCGCGCCTTGCGGAGATGCCTCGTTGAGTACTGATGGCTAGGGCTGTTCTTGTTCTCATATGTGTTTTGTGGGGTACTAGACTTTTTGAAAATCATGTGGTAGTTGCTCAGTCCATTGTTGTCCCAGTATTGTTGTCCGTTAGTGGAGTACTCCACGCACAGTGCAAATACTGGGCTCTGTGTGACTTCTTTTTGCGTAACAAAGCTGTTGAACAAGGCCATCATCGATAGTTTGAATGTGAACCTATCGTAATCCGCCTTTCTCAAGATCCGTGGGATATCGGGAACGTACGTTGCGTCAACCTCAGTTATCGTGTTCCAATCGTCCGTACTGTACCTTGCGGTAAGTTTCTTTTCAAAAGCAAAGTTCTTTGCAGCGATCTGTCCAACGACATACCGGTGATCGGGACTGAGGAAAATGCGTTCAAGGAAAATCGGCGTCTCCTTATCTATTTCATCTCTGTAGGAAACTTTTGGAAAATTGGGCAATCGAAGCTCCCAATTTCTGAACCGCCTGACAAACTCGCGGGCCTGTGCCTCCTCCTCTGCGTCTGTGTCATCGTCAAAGTCGTCATCGTCGTAAATGGCCTCTTCAGCGTCGTCTCCAAACTTCCAATCCATTGTTCCACGATACTGCCTTTGTTGGTGCAGTTGCTGAAAATCTCCACCCCAATACTTTGGCGACGTGTTTGCAGAGATCGCGGTGGGCCGCTCTGACTCATCAAAGTATCGAACATCAACGAGACGGTCCTCTCCGCTGAAATGTACCTGCTTATACGTTGGAGTAGCGGGCAGGGATTTGGGCCGATGTTGTATACCCAGATTGTTCAGCTTTAACGATGATTTGACAAGCTCTCCGCTCTTCTTCCGCACGAGAGGATGGAAATACGAGTAGTTTTCTTCATTTGAGTCAGTCTGAGCCGGCTCGTACTCTTCGGTTGGCTCCTTGCCGCCATCGGAAATCGGCGACATCACAGCACTAGATTCCTCGCTACTCGTAATCGAGTTGAGCCGCGTATTTTCACGCATCTTATTTTCAACCGCTCGGGTGTCGAACGAGTTCGAGCGCGCTGGTTTGTGCAGGAATGCAAGCGACAGGGGCATTTTCTGGTCCATCCCTGTGCTGCCGGAGTGCGTCATGCCTATTGAAGATAACGAGGAGCGAGGGTTTGCGGCAGCAAACTGGCCCTGGTTGTGGTGCTGATCTTGCGCCGACTGCGCGCTTCCTGGCGACTCACCATCGTGTTCTTGTTGTTGCTCTTGTCTGTGAAGGGTGTTTCCCGATGTCTGTCTTGAGGGAACAGGGACAAAGGGCATCTATACCGGGGGGCCATGCAGTACACGCAAGCTCTGATAAATATGGTTGCGGTTGATGTGAGGTCGAACGGGAGCCAGGTCTAGTGTCCAAAGCTTGGGCAAATTTTAAACAAGAAAAAAAATAACCTGGAGAGAGCGGGGCGGACTGTACTAAACGGGACAAGGAACGGAAGGAGCGGTTGGGATAGCTGTTGTAGTCAGACAAGGGAAATATGTGTAGTAAGCGCCGTGACAAAAGGTGCAGGGGGTGTCTGCTGATGGAGATGAGTAATATGGGATGATGACTATGCCGCTTATAATGACAGGGATGCTAGAGAATTGTCCAAGTGGTTCATATGGAGCAGGGGAGAAGAGAAACGGGCGAAAGAGGCAAGAATGCAGGGATAAAAAGTTGATGTGGTGATGTTGGTTGTTGCAAGGGATGGCAGCAAGTTGGGTGGGGGGAGCACAGCAGGGGTGTCTAACTACACATATTATGCGGAACAAATACATATATTATGGGATTATACAGTTCAGCAGCACAAACTGCATATATATACTCACAAATATACACACCCCACCACCGAGAAATATTGCGCTGTGCTTGTCTCCCGTGGGCAGTGTGCCCTGTCACTCCCAATCTGCCCGACGCGCACTGTCCAGATCGGTCGTAAATGGCATCAGCTGATGTCACCGGCGGATTGCGCGGTGGATTTGTGAGTCTGTGTTTATATATATACGTGCGTGGTATATATGTCCGGCTGGTAAATAAAAGAGGTATACCACCCCCGACACACACACACACACACACACTCCAACCGGCCATATCAGTCCACCCAGCCATCAACACACCCAATCACCACGACTCACAACAGCAACTTTCGGACTCGTCTGGAATTTTCGGAGATGCTCGGATCTGCTCGGTAGAGCGTGGTGCCGTGCCGAAGGGACGGCGGAGCTTCTATTTGTCATATAATATCTACAACATATGATGTATAATTTCGTGTATGGCTCGTCGGTTTAAATATTGTATATCTTGTGTATGTTTGTGGAGAGCTGTTGGGGCGGTCTCACGCTGAAGCTCTCCGCACGCGGAGTCCTCACCGCGCTCATTGGCACCAAAAGACCTCATCGCTTCCCTCACCAAACACTACACACGTTGTATATACTCCGTGCGGGCAGCGGCAGATCATTCAGTACATCCAACAACTGCAGACCTCATTTGCAACTCATTTTGGGTACTATGCACACTCTGTAGCCGTCGCTATGCCGTACCCAACAACTTGATGCCTTTCCGACACACTACAACATTGGCAGTGTTGTGCGCAGTGCACGACTGGGGATACTGGGTTCAGCACTACCTCAAGAATACGTGCGCCAACCAATAGACCACCCGAGTAGACTCGGCTTTGGCGATACAAAACATCACCGAATGGAACAACAACCAACCTCGTGGGACATCAAATATACCCCAAAACACACTCTGATGCCGGCGAAAAGGAAGAAGTCTCTTGAAGAAGTGGCTGCACCTTCCCGGGAACCCAGAGACGGGTACAATTTCTCCCTGTGGAACATCTGGGTTGCAAGCACACTGCTCAAGATCCTACTCTTCCCGGCATACCACTCGACAGATTTTGACGTGCACAGGAACTGGCTAGCCATAACAAATGCACTCCCCGTATCGAAGTGGTACACTGAGTCGACATCCCAATGGACCCTCGACTACCCTCCCTTCTTTGCATATTTCGAATGGGCCCTCTCACAGCTCGTGCCGCGTGTCGTGAGAGATGATGGGTGCCTCGATGTCGTTGCCAAAGGCAGCTATGGATTCCCCACAATAGCCTTCCAACGAGCATCTGTGATTGTGAGTGAGATCGTGTTATTTTTGGCCCTTCAGAAATATATCGATATCTCGAAACCTGACCACAAATCTCGCGCATTTGTCGTTGCCAGCTCACTTGCTCTCTCACCGGGGCTCTTCATCGTTGACCACATGCACTTCCAATACAACGGCGCCATGCTGGGGATCCTGGTTTACTCTCTTGTTGCAGCCAAACAGAACAAGTTTTTGCTATGCGGTTTCCTGTTCGCCGTACTCCTCTGCTTCAAACACATATTCCTCTACCTCGCTCCAGCATACTTTGTCTTTCTCCTTCGTGCACACTGCCTGGCTATCCCGGGCTCAATACGCGAAATATCACTGAAAATAATACGCTGGCGCAACCTCATCACTCTTGGCGCCGTGGTGGTCTCGGTATTCGCAACCGCATTTTCACCTTTCATCTACTACGGCGTCCTACCGCAACTCGTCGCGCGTCTTTTCCCCTTCTCGCGCGGCTTGACCCACGCATATTGGGCCCCCAACATCTGGGCGCTCTATGCGTTCACAGATCGTGTCCTAGCGCAGTGTGCTCTGCATGTGCCCGGGTTCGCACGCATAACCGCGCGAATCCTCCCCGCCGTGTCCCACCTGCGCGATTCCGCAACCGCGATTGGATCAACGACACGCGGACTCGTGGGCGAGGCTGAATTCCTCGTGCTACCGAACATCGAACCACGCACCACGTTCTTGCTCACGCTGTTCTACCAGGTGATCGCCGTGCTGCCTGTTCTTGCATCCCCAACGTTTGAGCGGTTCGTCGGATCGCTCACGCTCTGCGCATTTGCCTCGTTCCTCTTTGGCTGGCACGTGCATGAGAAGGCCGTGCTTCTCGTTGTGGTGCCGTTCTCATTCATCGTGCCGCTTGACCGTCGTCTGCTGCCGCCGTTCCAGTCCCTCGCGGCTGCGGGCTACGTTGCCTTGTTCCCGCTGCTGTTCGGCCCGGCCGAGTGGCTCTTCAAGACGCTATACACGTACGTCTGGTGCGTCATATACTTTGCGTCCCTCCCGGAGGTGACACCGGCGTCAGCGTCCTCGAGTCGTCGTGTGTTCTTGCTCGATAGGCTCAACAGGGTGTACATCCTCGGTCTCGTGCCGCTCGTCGTGGGTGCACAGGTCCTGGAGGCGTTATCCACGCACGTGGCGATCCTGCAGAGGTTGGAATTTGCGCGGCTTATGCTGTATAGTGTCTACTGTGCTCTCGGAGTCGTCGGGGCCTGGAACGGGCTGACGTGGTTGTACTATCTCGATGAGCCGATATGGGTCGTGGAGTAAAAACACCCCCATTTCATAGCTTGTCCCAATAAATACGTATAATAATACACATACACACACACTCAGTAAAACCCAGCATGCCGCCGCTTCTTCTTTTTCTTTCTCTGTGGCAGTTCGCTCGGAGGACGCGCCGCACGAACCTTTGCACACTCGTCACAGTACCACCTACCCTTGGGCTCCTGCGTTAGCCCAACGCACTTGTAATGGAACCACTGCCGCGCACACGTCGGCTCATCGCACGCAACCATCTTCCCAAACGACGGACCACGGCAGAAACAGTACACCTCAGCCTCCGGTTCGTCCTCCACCTCCGGTTCGTCCTTAGGCAGGACAACCACCGCAGCCTTGGACTTGGACTTGGGCTTCAAGCCCACCTTGTGCCTCGTGTCTTTAACAACAGGTGGCCGCCGTGGTGCGGCAGGAGCGTGCAAGGGAGGACGCCCGCGCCCGCGCCCACTTCCGCCTCCACGCCCATGCACAGCACCCCCCTTCTCCTTCCGCTTCTCTAAACTGAGTTTCATCCGTAGTTTCCCTAGCAAGAGTTTCACAGGCATGCTGCGCCCCTCGTCCTGGGGCAGCGCATCGCCACCGGCTTCCTCGCCTACCTGCCTCAGGAAGTCCTGCTTGAACCGCGCAAACGCAGCGGGGGTGTTGCTCACCGTGGCGCTGCGCGCCGCGCGCAGCGCAAGCATTGTTGCGCGGTCGTCGTCCAGCAGCGCGCGGTGCCGCCGCAGCGTCGTCGTGAGGTGCATCGCTTCCGCCGTGAGGTTTGCAGAGAGGAACGCGAGGGTTCGGCGGTGTGTACATATCGCGTCTGTGTCGTTGGCTGTGGGGCGTGATTGGTGGTGCTGGAGTGTGGTGTGCAGCGCGGTGGTTGCTGCGTCAAGCTTCAGTGACAGCGACTGGATCAGCCACAGGGAGCGCACAACATCACAGGGGAGATGGTCCAGGGCTGTTTGTGGGGGGTTAGTATACAGTGGGGATGCGGGACACGGACGCATGGTGACTTACTCGATATGAAGGCGTTGTTGGCATTGGTGACTGTGTTGACAGTCATCAGTGCTTGTTCGACGTCGCCGTTAGCCGCTTCTTCAGCCATCGTTTGCTGTAGTTTTCAGAAACGGGAGATCGAAACACAGAAGCCGTATCCTTTCTTCACCTTCTCGCCAGATCTGTAAACAACGGCGTGCGCCAACCGAAAACTATTACGAAAAACCTCTTTATTGTTCAACAAGTATTATTATTCTTGAATTTGTAAATCATAGAAAAAGGATGCATAGAAAACAAAAGAAGGACAGTAAAGCAAATAAAAAGGGGAAAGATGGAGTCGATAAATAGTCTGTAATGCAGAAACCGCAATTGCTTCATTGCCCGCATCAAAACAAAGGACTCTCTCTCTCTTTCAGGAAACTGATAAAAAAAACGACAACATAGAAAAACAGGTACAAGGATGTTTTCTTTTCATCAACTCTCCCTCGTCGACCCTCTTCTTGCATACTCCTTCTCCTTTCACATCCCACGCTCTCACTTCGTCTCCTGTATCTCCTCCACCCTCACCACCACCACATCAAAATGCCAACCCTTTGTCTTTTGTTTTTTTTCACACGGTTCGTTCCCCACTCTCCAGTTCCTTCCCTTCAATCTATTTTTTTGGTGGGTTGAAATAAATCTTTCTGTGCTTGATAGGAGTCCACTTGAACTTCTTCACCCAGACCGAAAGGAGGTATAGTGCCGACACCAGGATCAGTGCCTTAGCACCCAACCTCTTACGCTCATCGTGCTCAGGTTCACTTGCCCAATTCAAAAACGTCGTCACATCCTTAGCCATCTGCGACGTGGTTGATTCAGTACCATCCTCGTACTCCACAAGACCATCAAACAAAACTCTACCCATGGCAATCGAGCCACCTGGGAAGTATGGGTTGTAGTTGGATCCAGGTGGGAGAACGACACCGGCAGGTGGTTCGTCTGGGTACCCCGTCAGCAACGAAAAGATGTAGTCGCAAGTGCCGTGCCTGGCCTTGACGATAAGCGAAAGATCAGGTGGGAGAGCACCTTGGTTGGCTGCTCTGGCAGCCTGTTCATTGGCATATGGACCAGGAATATAATCGGCAAGCTTGCCCGGTCTTTTTCTTGGATTTCCTTGGTCATCTGGTTCATCGTCGTACTCAAACTCCTCGCACATGTCCCTCACCTCATTCTGGGTGTGCGAAACACCAACAAGGGTTCTCCAAGCAACTCTATCGAGCGAATGGCACGCAGCACAAACCTCTCTGTAAACGAGGAAACCTCTTCTGATCGAAGCATGGTCAAAGGTGTCAAACATGCCGTTATGCGACCAGCCAAACTCTGGTGGGTGCAAACCGTGCTCGGCCGCGGTCATGGCCTCGGCAGTTTGTGAATCCTTGTACAAAATGTACGATGCGGTCAAACCGGTAGCTGCAACGGACCCGGTGATGAACTTCTTCAACAGTGGGGTGGCCTCAACAGCCTTTTTCGACGCAGTCGAGAATGACTTCTGTTTTTTGTTTGTTGTTAGTATCACAGATAAAAATTATAAGAGCAGCAGCAGCACTGTGAACTCAGCACCAAAAACAAACCACACCCCCGGTAGCCATGCTGGGCAAGGCCGAACTCGAAAGGAGCAGACATCGACACTAGGCACAATTCGAATTTCATACCGGAAGCAAGTACTCATTCACGAGTAGGAGCCATTACTGTTGCCACGAAAGACAATTCAAGGATTGGTAGACTCGTGGGAAGATGTGTTGGGGATGTTCAAGGTGCCAGCAGCGCTACCATTGGTACCAAAAACCCGATGATGCTCGAAAAGACAAGGAAAAAAACATACAGCATTCAAAGAGCGCTTGAGCCCAAAGCCAAATTGCGAAAACATGGTTATGCGGATCCCACGGGCTGTGTAATTAATGCGGCAGGGGTGTTCTCTCTCGACGAGTGTTCCTCAAGCCAGGTGTGTTGTGCCAAAGCGTTGCAGATGTGAGAAAAAGCACCCACACCGCTGGTGTTTAACAAATCGCTGATTCAATTCGATCTCATTGGCTGTCTCGGCTGCGCGTTGCCGGAGTGGGAGACATCCCAGTTGTGGAGGCTGGAGGTGATATCGGACTGGGATGTGTTGCGGTTTGACAGGGGGGAGAGGCGTGACTTTGTTCACGTGTGTGCATCACGTGTGCGTGTCTCTTCCTCTCTGTTGTGGCCTTCTCAAAGAAGGGCGACGCGTCTTTTTGTGTATCTTCCCTTCGTGTCACTGTTTAGACGCGCGAGTCTATACAACATGACCACAGACACAGATACGAACACAAACACAAACCCAGAGGAGCAGGCGTACCTGGACCTCTGTGGGAGAATCCTCAACGAGGGCGAGCACAGACCGGACCGCACAGGCACAGGCACATACTCGCTGTTCGCGCCGCCGCAGCTGCGCTTCAACCTCAGAAACGGACAGTTCCCGCTCCTCACGACGAAGAGGGTTTTCCTGAAAGGAATCATTCATGAGCTGCTGTGGTTTGTGCAGGGCTGCACCGACGGGAAGAAGCTGAGTGCACAGGGCGTCAAGATCTGGGAAGGCAATGGGTCGCGCGCATACCTTGACAGTCTGGGGCTGACGAACAGACGTGAGGGCGACCTGGGTCCAGTGTACGGGTTCCAGTGGCGCCACTTTGGCGCGGATTATGTGGACTGTGACACGGACTACACGGGCAAGGGCTTTGACCAGCTCGCCACGGTGATTAACACGCTGAAGACGAACCCACATGACCGTCGTATCATCATGTCGGCTTGGAACCCGCCAGCGTTTGCGGAGATGGCGCTGCCACCTTGCCATGTGTTCTGCCAGTTTTACGTCAGCTTCCCACAGGACAAAAGGCCGGAGCTCTCCTGTCTTATGTACCAGCGGTCCTGCGATATGGGACTCGGCGTGCCGTTCAACATCGCAAGCTATGCGCTGCTTACCAAGATGATTGCAGAGGTGTGCGATATGGACTGCGGTGAGTTTGTGCATACCATGGGTGATGCGCACGTGTACTGCGACCACGTAGAGGCGCTCAAGGAGCAGATGCTCCGGGTGCCCAGGACGTTCCCCACGCTAAAGATCAACAGAAAGGTTTCGGAAATTGATGATTTTAAGTTTGAGGACTTCGAGGTGGTTGATTACAAGCCGTACGGGCCGATTAAAATGAAGATGAGTGTTTAATCGAGGCATTGACCTCTACTGGTTATTATCTTTTGCATGTTGTACATTATAGCGTTACGTCTTTTATATATCGATACCTCCTTAGAAAGCACTGTGTCGCCGTGAGCCTTTTGTGCCTACCGACTTGCGTCTCCCAGTTGGCTCATTGTAGAACTTCTTCGGCTCAGCGCTGAATATACTGCGCCTGTTGCGAGTGGTGGGCGTATACAGCTTTTCAGGATCTCCGATAAAGTCAAACACAGACATATCGTCCGGCTCTCGGTGCTGGACTGCATTTTCCTGGTCCACCGCGCTCTCCCCGTCACGCAGGACAGACACACTGGAAGGACGTCTCAGTTTGGGAGTTGCCCTCTGCGTCACTCTCGAGTTGGTGTCATGTGCAGCCAAAGGTCGTCTTTTCTTCTGAAGGGGGGTCTCAAAGGACTGTCGCTGTTCTGTACTCCTTTTGTGGGGAACACGAGCAGGTGTGGGTTCGCTGACCAAATGCGAAGCGGGCGGTAGAGGCGGGCTGGGTTGGCTCCGAGGCAGCAACGAGTCCTCGGAAGGAGCGGCTTCTGTATCTCTTGCCGGAGCTGGTTTACTATGTGTGATCATTTCGAGCTTTTCAGCAGTAGCAAGCTCGTCTTCTTCCTCATTTGCCGCTATTTTCTCCTCCTCTTTGATCTTATTCCTTTGTTCCTCATCCACCGTGGCAGCGAGGTCCACTGTCTTGGTGATCAGAATGTCCGGACTGCTCCCAACAGCGTCGATAAGTTTCTCCGACTGGCGCCGCATTTTCTTTCTAAGCGAAGGTAGCGCATAATTGATCGACTTCCGCCGCCGGCCACCTCCGCGTCCTGCCAGATCCATACTGAGCGGGTCGTCCGAAGACGGCATCGTCTCCGCCGCGCGAGGAGACGGCTTTGAGGTCTTGGACGACGATGAGTGCCGAGCACGCGAGTTCCGCCCTGAATCCACCTCCTCTTTTGTCCTTGGTGCTGCTGGTCGCGTCAATTGCGTAGAAGTAACTGAAGTTACTGCTGGTGGTTCAATGACGGAAACAACGGGCCTGCTCAAATCAAGGAGCGGAGCTTTCTGCCTCGCGTTTTCCTCCTCCTCCTGTTCCTCCTCTTCTGCTTCAGGTATAGAGTAATCTGTAAGCTGCATCTCCGTGGATTGAGACTGCAGCGCCTCTTCAAAAGCTTTCTGTGCGGATATTGCCGCCTCCTGGCTCTGGTTCTTTTCTGGCTCTGCGGCTGGCGGTGTTGCCGTCCGCCTGACCGAAATATCTTCAATAAGCTGGGACGGGTTCTCAGGCGAAAGCATGAACAGCGACGACAGACGCCGGGAGGATGACCTCCGTCTTCTTGCTGTTACGCTGTCGCTGGAACTGACGGGATAAGGGGTTGCATCAACCTCAGCAGCCGAACTTTCCTCGGCTATAGGGGTAATGGTTGCCCTCTCGTTCCTTTGGGGAAAGCCACCAGGCCGCGCTTCTAGCATTACCCTCGATTCCGGAAGTCCCTCTTTGTTTCGTATGTTTCGGAGAGTCGTAAATATCTCGTCAAATCTCTGTGCGATGCTTTGCTCAACCGCACTCAGACTGTGGTCGAGACTCTCCTTCAGCTTCTGATCTTTCTTCATGCTGGTACTCCGCAACGAAATGTTCTCTGAAATCAGCTCATTCACCCGCGATTCGAGGTTTGACATTTTGCTCATCATGAGAGAATTGGTCTTTGCCAGTGCTCTGTTCTGCTGTAGGTACTTGCGTCTGATCACGTCTATGTGGAAAGAACTTTCACTATTTTGGGGTTGGGTCCGGGGGCGTAAACCTTCAGAGGTGGAATTGACAGGAGCTGATACGGGCCGAAGTGGCGGTTGCGCCTGAATTAGTATTGTTTTGTTTGACAGCCTAGCCATGGCATGGCTTTGTGGTCTGTAGTGATGCGAGTGTGTGCCGAGTGGAGGCGAGTGGATAGGCGATCAATGGAACGTTATAGACCAGCTTTGTGAAGATGTCAATATGATACACAAGTAGATCAGATGTCTCTGTTGTATGTTAATTCTGTATTGAGTGCTCTTCTCTCTCCTTCTCAGAGTACGATCCTCCCTTTGGAGCTTTCTGCCTTTGTTTACATTTCTGTATCCGCATCCCAGAGCAGCGGTTGGCGCACGCTCAAAGTTCACCACGACGCGTCCGGGTGTTTACTGTTGAGCTCTTACCTGCACCTATCAGCTTAAAAACAATCGACTTTCCTCGACATCCAGCTCATACACAAAAATAAAGCAAATATACTATGGATTCTCGGAGAACGACATCAACACGATTTACGATGGATGGCCTGACCGCAAGTGCCGAGAAGGGCCAGACAACTTCGGCCACATCGCTTCAGGCGCGGATCCACGAGAAGCAGCAGGAACTCGCCGCCTTCTCAGAAATACAGGATCTCACCGCACAGCTAGCAACGTCACTGGAGCTCCTGCAGGAGAAGTTATCCACGATGAAGGACAGCGCAGGGGCCGTGGCGCTGGTACTGAGCAACTGGCAGCAGATCATCAAGGCGACGAGCCTGGCGTCTCTCTCGTTAGCGCGGTACCAGCCAGACGACTACGAGAATTCGGAGGACCCACCGCTGCCGGAGACGCTGGTGCGGATCAAGGCACATGACGAGCAATAGTTTGGGGATGACAGACGCGGGGGCGCACGCGTGGGCGCGCGTCCTTCTGTTCCCAGCCGCGACTGCTTTTATGATATCCACAGCTTTTCGGTTTTCGTAATAGTATACATTTAATCTATTTTCTTCTTCCTTGTACACTCTTTGCATCTAGTTGATGGTGGATGCAATCGACTTGACCCACTCGTTCAAATTAAACCTGGCATTGGTTTCTTTGAGAAGCCTGCTCTCGGTGTCGAGATCCGTCTTGAGAGGCGCGACAGCTCCCACGTAACCCATTTCGGGAGCCGGCTTCAGCACATGCCCATCACCACTGAGTAGCCACTGCACGTCGTCAGAGGGCATCTCGCCCAAGAGATCGTTGAGCACGTCGCCAGTTGGAAGGATAACAACCGAGTCCTGTGGACTCTTGACATCCAAAAACTCGGCTTTGATCAACGCAGCGAGCGTCTTGTATAGAGCTGAGCTTGAGACCTTCTCAATCATCGCTGCGTCTGAGTTCGCCGCAAAGTTGGTGATCGACTCCCAGTCGTTGGCCAGCAGGAGTCGCTTCCAAATCAGCTGCTCGGTCACCTTGAGGAAGTGCGGCGAGCAGGAACTGTCTGATGTCTTCAGCAGCACCACCAGCTTGAAGGCCTGGTAGAAGTTGAGCTGCATGGGATCCGTCACGGGGTCAGTCAATGTTAGAATACCGATCAGCTCAGTTATGTTCATGGATTTCTTATCGACAAACCGCCGCAACGAACCCTGAAGGAGGATGGAAAGACTGTTGAGATTATTCTTACCAACGTAGTTCGTAGCCAATGTTTTGTTGAGGTTACTAAGCTCCTGCTTCCTCTCGCCACCGTCGCCTGGAAGCAGCTGCATTAGCTCGGCCTCAATCATTTCCTGTAGATTGATAACGGCTGTGCGTAGATTGATTTCATCCAGCAGCTCCGAGATGACACCGTTGCGTTCCGGCAGAGCAAGCAGAGACAGTTTAGCAATACTCAGCTGCACCTTCTTGTCTTCGCGCTTATCATCTGATACCTGGATGACACGAAGAAGCGTACTAGCCGAATTGACGTAATCCTTATGCAACACATCCCGGATCCAGGAAAATTTGCCATGCCTGCAATCGGCAAAAAACTGCTTGAGGTATTTGTCGTATTCTGGAAATCCAAGCAACACCATTTTGATTTTGCCTTCGGACACGTAGTACGAGTACAACGTCTCTGCGAACGGGTACCCCAACTGCTCAAAGCAGTTGTCGAACATGGCTAGCACGTTAGCGAGCTGGTCGTGGAGCAGAGCCGCTGCGTCTTCGCTCTCAGCGTGCTCCAGCTCAGCAACGAGTCGGTCCCTCTCCGATTCCAAAACCTCACATAGCGATTGCATGTCTCTGAAATTCTCTGCTAAGTGAATTGCCCTCTCCTTTTCACCGAGAAGAATGAAAATGAGCACCCATGCTTTTCTTTTGGATGTGAAGTAGTCTTCCAGATCCTGCAGCTGTTTGTCAATCTCTTCAGTTTTTCTCTGGCTCTTGAGCCACTGGATTTCATCGCTGAGAACGTAATATAGGTAGTTGGCCAAACTCACGAGCACTGGCCTGAGTTCCTGGTTGTCAGTCTGCAGCGACTCAGGGTTATGTGATATAGTCTTGTAGAGACTTGTGAGGAGATCGTTCACTGCAAACGGGATCTGGCTGTTCAGAAAAACCGGAGCTATAGCGACATCCCCAGGATATGAAGTGAGCTGTAAGTTGTCAAACCGAACGCTCTTCTCGATATCCAGATAGCCGTTTTGGAGCACACTGGCTGCGAGAGACGCCAATTCGGCGTCAGCTCCATCCAGGCGTTTGAGCTTCGAAAGGAAAAGCGCAAACAGGTCCAAGATCTTTTCACTGGCGGTGAAAAAAAAGAACCTTATAAGCCCATCCTTGCCATCAGTAAACCCAAGTTCTCTGATACTGGCCTCTAGGAGCTCGGTCACTTCGTCGATGTTCAAGGCAATGACCGCCGAGTACAAACTCTTCGCAATAGATAGCTTTTCTGTGGCCGTCAGAACATTCAATTTCAAGTCGCCTCCCACGTACTCCTGAAAGTTGACAGTCACAAACTCAGCAAGTTTAGTCATTACGTCGCACCGCCTGGTCAGGTGCTCCTCAAGTGATGGGTAGAACGACGGCAACGACGGCGACGTATTGCTGAGAATCTCATTTGTAATGGCCAGTACTGCATGCTCGACATCCGCACTCAAAAGCGGCACGTTATCGCCGAGATTGAACTGGAGAGGGTTGCTGTCGGCATCCGATCCGCCATACATAATAGCTTGCTCAACGTGCGACTTTATAAAGTGCATTGAGTCAAGTTGGGCGGACGCGGATTTATGCACACTGGTCGAGTCGGCGACGTCACTCAATCTTTCAACTCTGAGGACTCCCGAGTCGCGGGTGATAACAACGCAGGAAGCATTCGCAGCCGTCGACTTGTTCTCGAACCCATAGCCCACAAGATCCACCTGCGACCGAAACGAGACAAAATCCTCCCATTTCCTGCTCACCTCTGCTAAGTCACCAGAATCCAGCCTGTTAACAATATCAGTGAGAATGATCGTGTTGCCAACAATGATAAACGCCGTGGTTCCGGGCGATGGAATGAACAAGCGGCGCTTGTCTTGAGCGGTGCTGATGTTACATGTGATTCGGTAAGACGAATATATCACCACGTCTTTCTCATCCAACTTCACCGTGAACAAGATCAGGTACTTCTCATCTGTAGACGGCTCCTTGTCAAAACTAGCCAAGATCAGATACGTCTGAGGTATACCCGCGATGGGTTGCACATCGTCGAGAGCGAAACTGTACGACACGTGGGGATATATTTCTGTGATAAAAGCGCACAATTGGTTCCTGATATTATGCACAATGGCAGTCCGTAATCCTCCCCTGGAGTATTCATGCAATGTGAAGTTGCCCTCGGAGTCGAGAACTATCAGCTCTTTGGAGCCCTGAATAAGAGTCCGCCCTTGCCTCATCGAGACGATCTTCGGATTACGGAAAACATGAGCCACACTGTAGGTGTTATTGCTGAAAATGGAGCCAAGCAGCGATCTCTGCGAAGGCTGGCACTCCACTTTGGACAACGCAGGCCTGCCAGCAGGATCGTTCAAAGTTATCAGGAACACTCTTCTCGTCGAAGTGGAAACCATGATGCCCACACTCTCAATATACTCCGCATGGACGACAAATTCGCCGTGCAGTTTTGCGTCCAGCTCGATGACTTTGCTGCTCAAAAAGCCAATCGCAGGGGCGGTATTGATGCCCTCGTAGTACTTGATAATCCCAGTGTACGAGTCGATCACAACGAGACCAGGGTCTTCTGAGCCGGGAACCGGTGACACAAGCACGGCTTTTGGCAAGATTCCATACGAATTTGGTTCATACCGGAAAAAAAGAGTCACCGGAACGGCTTCATTCGAGGTGTAATTCCAGACGTAGATTCCCGAATCAGAGATCGCTACCGCGTAGCCTGTTATCACGTCCGTATAACCATCCTTGACGTCCGTGTCCTTCGAGCGTAGCACGTTAGGCAGCGCAGAAAGACGGAGAACTTTGTAGTGGTCACTCCGCGTGAGCTCGGTAGCCGGCTGCGAGAAGGACGGTGAGGACTCCGGACGAGGTGAATCTGCGACACTCTCCGAGTCTGGAAGCTTGCGAGGCTCACGTGTCTCGGGCTTCAACCGCCGAGCGCTAAATGCAAATGCAGAAGACATCTAAATGGTATCCCGTCGCAGTATTCAAGCGCCCAAGAGTAGCCCAACGATGCAATCCCTTGCTTAGGAGTTCTGTTGCACCCTATGTTGACACTTCTCGAGACTCTCTATGCCTCTGTCTCTCATCTCTTCGACTGCAGTTACCCGCTCCACACACATTGATTTGGGAAACGCACTACTTCACTCAGTGCCTCCTAACCACCGAAAGAAAAAAAAAAGATTCAAGGCGATGAGCTCTGCAGGAGACGAAGAGCCGAAAAATTTCTGAGAGCACTATCTCCACCATATCATTTACAGCACAGCTAATAAGGAGATGATCAGAACAATAAAGCCCAAGAACGCCCGTTCAAAGAGGGTTCAGGAGAAGAAGGAGTCCAAGATAGTTGAGAATGTCAAGACTGCACTGTTTGTGCCGGGCCAGTCGAGCAATAAGCTGTTGCACGATGCCACGGTTGATTTGAGTGCGCTCAAGAAGCCCGACATCAAGCGGTTTACCAAGAAGAACGATATTCTTCCTTTTGAAGATTCATCCAAGCTCGAGTTTTTCAGCGAGAAGAACGACGCGTCGTTGCTGGTGCTCAGCTCGCACAACAAGAAGAGACCCAACACACTCACTTTCACAAGGACATTCGACTACAAGATCTACGATATGATTGAGCTGTCGATACTCAACAACCACAAGCTGCTCGCGGACTTTAAGAAGCAGACGTTTGGCGTGGGTATGAAACCAATGTTTGTCTTCAACGGCCCTATTTTTGAAATACACCCGGTTTACAAGCAGCTCAAGTCTCTTTTTCTGGATTTCTTCAGAGGGGAAGTGACGACACTGCAGGACGTGAGCGGACTGCAACACGTTATTGCGATCAGTGCTGGAGAGCTTGATGATGCAGAGACGTCACTGTCAAAATTGCCCCTAGTGTATTTTAGAGTGTACAAGCTGAAGACGTACAAGTCACCGGAGCCCAAGCTTCCCCGTGTTGAGCTCGAGGAGATTGGGCCTCGTTTTGACTTCAAGGTTGGCAGGCATGAGGCACCCAACCCAGAGCTTGAGAAGGAAGCGCACATGGTTCCTAAGCAGCTGCAGAGCAAGGAGAAGAAGAACGTGGAGACGGATTTCATGGGTGACAAGGTGGCTCGTATCCATGTGGGCACTCAGGATCTTTCTAAGCTGCAGACGAGAAAGATGAAGGGGCTTAAGAAGAAGTACGACCAGGAAGATGTTGAGGTGAGCGATTACGAGGATGCCGTGGAAAATAAGAAGAGGAAACTGTAATTTCATAGAAAGACGAACAAATATTTTCATACTCTAGATTTTTACGCGAACGGATCCTATCATCGAGTAGTACATGCATTCTTTGTTATTCTCTGCCGTTTTACACTTCATCAAACTTGCACTTTTCGTAAAAGCTCTCCCACAGTTCGATCAACTCCTTTTGCGTCTCGCATAAACCTTCCCAGTAAATCTCAACCATGGACCTAAAGTCCGATATCTTCTCAGCTTCGAAAATGACCAGCTGCTGTTTAATGGTTTCGCTGATTTCGTCCTTCTTGACCGTCTCTTTGTTGACCTGAGACTCGAGCGAGTCTATCTCCGCGTTATACTTGTCTATTTTGTCGATCTGATTGTGGAACTTGGCTTTGAACTTCATCAAGTTCTTTTGCTTTTTCGAAGACTGTGCCTGCAGCGACAGCAAATTGTTGCATATCTTGAATCTGGTCTCAAATATAGCCCTGATCGAGCCTATGATCCGGCTGTACTCATCCACGGTCGAGCCTAGGGTTAGAATCTCCTGCATGTTGGTGCGTTCCAGCAGCTCTTTGATTTTCGTGTTCAGTTCCTCAAAGTTGGCAAAGATCAACGATAGCTCGTTGTTTACCTCGAGGTCCACAAACTGCTGTATGGTGAGCAACAGCTCTTCGAGGGAAGTTATCACCTCCTCGCGCTGCGTCAGAATCAACTCCAAAGTCCGCGTAATCGACCTCAGCTGATGATCCAAGTTCTCAATGTAGGCAGGCGTATCAACGAAATATGGATCCATCTCCACGTACTTTGGAGCCGTCAACGAAAACGCGCCCGTCAGCGCACTCATGAAACCGCCAGAATTAGCAGTGGACGAAGCCGACAAGGACGCACCGCTGTAATCCACAGTCTTGTTACCGTCGCTGTGCTCGCTCACATCGTCCCCCGTTAGCGTGGGGTTTACGTTGCCATGGTAATACAAGTTTTCTCTCTCTTTGGCCTCGACGGCGAACCGCTCGCTGGACAAAAAAATGATAAAGTCGTAGTCTTTCTGCAACACATCGATCTTTGCAATCTTTGTCAGCATTTTCTCGAGCGACAGCCGCCTGTTCTCGATAAACTTTTCGTTAAACCTCCCGTACACCTGTTTTTCAGGCGGAGGTGGCACGATATAGCCAGGGTGGTTGTTCAGAAGTTGGTTGTAGAGCCACAAAAAGTCCCGGTAGCGTCTGTTCACCAGTGTTTCCGGTGACCGCAGCAACCCAGATTCGGTGTTGGTCTTAATAGTGTACTCAATGTGGGCAGAGGTGAGCTCGCCCACCTTGATAGGGTCACCCACCGATATTGTGAACAGCTCGGGTGGCGGCTGTTTTGTAGGCGTAGCCGGCGTCGCTGGAGTAGCTGCACTCGACACCGCCGGCCTGATGGGCGTTGTGGCCGTCCGGGTCACAACGGTTTTCTTTGTGATGTTGAACAGCGGCTCATCAACCGATTTGATCAAGGTCTGGGCGCTGGACGCGCCGTCGCTTCCGTCACCGCCTTCGCCATGCAGCGACGTTTCCGGCGCTGCCAGCGGGTCAAACGCTTCATTGAATGGGTCTCCACCCTTGGCAGGAGGTGCCGAGCTTGGATCTTCCGCTGCGTGTCCAGAAACAGGTTTCCTGAACCTGCGCGGTCTCGGAGCGCGGAACACGCTGGTCTTCTTATTTGGAGATGTCACCGGGGCCGCCGGTGTGGCTGGCGATTCCAGCACCTCATCACCATCAGGAGATGCCACAGACCCAGAAAGCACACCAGCAAGCGGGTCGTGCGGTTTCGCGGCGGTATCGGAGAAAAGAAGTTCGTTAACCGAAGGCGTCTCCGGTGCAGTGTTTGCAAATGGAGAGTCCGCAGAATCCGCCACATCATGAGTCAGCGACGACAACAGGGCAGATTTCTTTGCCTTCATTTCTTCAATCTCCTCCTCCGTGGGACCAGGCGGCGGTGCTGGTTCGGTGTGCTCTTCGGGTTCCTCCTCCTCCTCCTCGTGTCCCCCCTCGTCCTGATCCTCCTCTTCATCGTCGGTTGTCCGCTGGATCGTAATCGCATTCATTGTCTCGCTCAGTTCATTGTAGACAGCTGGCGCCGGCGTGAATGGGTCATTTCTAAAGTCCACCTCGTCCAATGGTGCGGCACTGCTGCGCCGCGACGACCCATCCCTGCTCTCATCCTCGGTATCGTTGAACACGTTAATCTCGTTCGCGTACGGGTTATCAGTGGCACTGAAGAGCACCGACGATGTCGGATTCGTCGACGTCGCGTCGCCCCAGTGCGAGCCTGAAAAATCCTCGTCCATTGCCGTCAACTAAAGCTGGTTTCGCTGTATTTGCCTCTCGCAGAACCAACCCACTTGACAGGGGAGGCAGCGCCGTTTCTCTGGGCGCTCGCCGGGCAGAGAGACCGATTTGGGTTTTGCACGTAAATCTCCACCTTGGCGGCGACCGAAGAGGTGTAAACTACACATTTCGTCGCTCTAGACGTCATTTTATATTTCGCTTTTCCCAATTGAAACACAGGAAACAGAAAACAGAAATGACGGATCTGACACCGCATTTCTTCAAGTGTGTGAGCATCTACGAGGAGGAGTACCCCCCGGCAGCTTCATCGTCGCAGCTCCCGTCGTCACACACATCGAAACCAGCGACTGCTGCCACGCCGCATGATTCCTTCGTGAAGGAAGCCCTCGAGCTCAACTCGACCCTGGCACGGCTGCGTGTGTTCCTCGCCGAGATCCGCGGGCCCTACCTCCTGACAGATCACAACCGCAGCCGCAGCAGCGCAACGCACAGCCTCTCGGAGCAGCAGCGCGACGAGATCGACACACATCTAGCTGCACAGCTGCGGACCGTGACGGCGCGGCTGCGGCACATGGAGCAGTACGAGGCGCGGCGGCGCGAGCTGGGCCCGGACGCCGCTGGGGCAGGTGTGCCTACGCCGTCAGCGATCGCGCGCGCACTGTTCCACGCGGGCGCGGCGGCTGAGACACGGCTGGCCGCGGAGACGGTTGCTGTGTATCGGGATAGCGTGTTGCGGTTTCTCGCTCTGGGTGCACAGGCTACGTCTGGGGAGTTTCTGGACATGAAGCAGCGGCGACTGCTGCGGCGGCGCGAGGTGCAAAAGTCGTCGTTGCACACATATGCCGGTGGTGGTGGTGGGGGTGTGGGTGGAAATAGTAATACGGAGGGCGAGGTGGCTGTGGTGGACACGGTGCACGGCGGCGAGTCGGAGCAGTACTCTGAGGTGGTGGGCCAGCTGTCCGTGCAACAGCTGCAGGAGCTAGAGCAAGAGAACCAGGAGCTGGTCTTGCAGGCAAAAAATGAGGAGGTTGCTGCAGTGCACAGAATGGAGACGAGTATCGTGGATATTGCCGGGCTTATCAGCGAGATTGGTCTGCAGCTCGAAACACAGACGGCACAGGTGGACGAGCTGATGGACTACCAGGATGACGTGCTTCTGGATGTGACTACAGGGAACAAGGAGCTTGTGCGTGCCAAGGAACGCAACGACAAAAGTGCGCGCCGACTCGTGTGGATTATAGTATGTATGGGTGCGTTTTTAGTGCTGGTGGACTTTTTGATGTGATGTGATGCTTAATATAGTTCGTCAACCGTGCCTGCGCCTATCGTGACGCCGTCCTTGCGGATAACAACGCGCCCAAGTTTCTTGTTCTGCTCATAGGTCAACAGTGGTAGCGGTCTCTCGAGGATCTCAATATCCACAACGGCCGACTGCTTAGAGCTCAGATGCCGCATCACCTTCTTCGTGCCGGCAATGCTGTAGATTTTGGTGATCTTTGCAGGAGTTGCCACGTTGTTCCTGAACAGGATGAACGGTGTGCCAATGAGCAGTGGCCGCGGCGTGTCAAACAGCTGCAGCTGGCACTTGAACTTGATGACTGATGTCACTGGTTTGTCAACTATCGACACAATGTCACCGACCCGGATGTTCTCAACCCCGCCGAGTTTGCGCAGCTTCAGCGTCGCGAACTCGCCCGCAACGGCGAGAACCTGCTGAGATTTCTGTAGCTCATCGGTATCTTCTGTGTTTTTCACTGTATCTCTGCTGATGAGAATTTGGTCAACGACGCCGTGCTCTGCAGCAGGCACAACCACGACAGACTCACCTGGCTGAATGGATCCCGAGTTGATGCGCCCGCTCAACAGCAGCTCGTCCGCCTTGGCCGTCTCCTGAATGTCGTTAATTGTCATGACAAAATCTCCATCCACCTCGTCCGTAGTGTCGGTATGCTTGAGCTCATTTTCCTTCTCTAGTTGTTCAAGGAGCGTCCCCACGGGCAGCGCGCCCTTGTACTCGCGCGTGACAACGTTGGCCCCAACCAGCCCCGAAGTGGCGCAATACCGCACATTTTCCTCTGTGAATCCAAGTTCGTCGCGCAGGTATTCACTGAGCTGGTGGCGGATCTCGTAGAACCGGTCCTTCGAGTAACCAGACGCGTCAATCTTGTTCACCGCCACGATGAGAGTCTCTATGCCGAAGCTGCGAGCAATAGTGAGCTGCTCTTTGGTTTGTCCACCAAGGCTAAACCCCTTTTCAAACGCATCTGTAGAGGAATCAACAACGAGGATCGCAATATCGGCCTGGGCCACGCCATTAATCATCTGTGGAATGAAGTCTTTGTGGCCTGGTGAGTCAATGATTGTGAAGTTGGACGTTTTGGTCGAAAACTGCGTCTGACAGATATCGATCGTCACACCGCGTGTACGTTCCTCTGGGGTCTGGTCCATGATCCACGCGAGCGCAAACGAGCCCTTACCGGCAGTGTCGCTCTCCTTCGTTAGTTTGTACAGGGTTTTGGAGTCGACTATGCCGAGATCGAACAAAAGCCGTCCAATCAGGGTTGATTTGCCCGAGTCGATATGGCCAATCACCACAAACGACAAGTTGGGCTTTGCGCGCTTGAGAGCGAGTTGCTCGGATACATCAATCTTCTTCTTTGGTTTGGTGAGTTTGGGTTCCGCGATCCGCAGGTTCACAACCTCGTTCGCCAATCCCTCCTGGGCATTTTTGATCACATCATCCGGACTGGGTTGCGTAAAGTTTGCCTTTGCCTTCTTGGCTAGATTGTTTGCTGTGTTAGTTGGAAATAACGAGAGGACATCCGGATCGTGTAGTAGTTTCCTTTTGTGACTGTTTGTGTGGTTGCCAAAGACGTAAATCTGGGTGAATATATTCGAGGAGACTGGAGAAATCGGGTTGTGAACCTGCACAACCTTGAACTCGAAATCGGGTACTATGACTTGCTGCAGCTCAGTGGGACTTTGCACGGTCGGCAGAGCTGCCTGTGGTTGTGGTTGTGGTGTGGATGATGCATCCGACCGCGCATTCGACAGCCGCATGCCCAGCTTTCCACGAGCAGCAGCCCCATTTGCTTTTGCAGCTGTCACTCTGTCCACTAGCGAAACAGCCGCTCCACCTTGGGAGGTGTGATTATTATTTTTCATTATCCCAGCCAAGCCACCCAATTTTCTTTCTCGCTCATCTGCGCGCTTCTTGGCGAGTAGTGCGAGCTTTGACATTTTAGGTTGGGGCGGCGGCGCAGATCCCCCAACCATGATGGTTTGTGGATGCACAAAAATGGGAGGCGGTATAGGGAAAGAGGCTGTAGAGTGTGGACAATTCATAGTTTTAGGACAACACGAACTCGCGGTGGTTGGGAAATGGTACATACCTGGACTGATCTTCTTGAACTTTTGTTTGATCTCAGCGACAGCATCGTCGAGCACAAAGTAGTTGAACCAGAGCGCTTCCTTGAGGTCGAGGTCTGCGATTTCTGGGTTGTAGTCTTCGAATTTCTCACGCAGCTGCGGTAATAATTCCATCAGGGTGTCATACTCGCTGTCGTTGAGCGCATCCTCGTTAAACTCATCGCCAGCGTCATTCTCGTAGTCCACGAGATCTAGTGGGAGGGAGGGGTCAGTGGGGTGGTCAATATCTAAGCCAGAAGGCAGTTGCACGACTCACCATCATCATCATACGCAGGCATTGTCTGTGTGAGACTAGTTATATATCTATCAATATATTTACACTTGTGGACCCTGCCCAGAAACCATCACCAACAGAGACAGACAGACTGACCCACATCCTCTCTGCTTGCCACACTGCCCGCATCACCATCCCCCGGGTAACACCCATCTCACCAAAACACCCGTACACTCCCACATCCCGCCTTCCCGCTTCCCGCTGACATCAGCAAAAGCCACCCACGTGACCGGCACGCGCACGACCAGAATCGCGGCCCAGACCTGCGCAGCCGGTCCAGACGCAGCAGAAGATCTAGAACAGGAACTGCGCATTGCACCTGCACAGGGACATATATATGGAGAGCCCGAAATGCTTCAAATACCCTCTGTTTTCGCTTCCTGGCACACATCCGCTTCTCACTTTTGCTTTCTTCCATATACATACCGACAACTGTTCATTTATTTTATTTCTTTGTCATACCTTCTATATACAATACACATTCCCCAGTTCATGGCTATCCAACAGCTGTCGTTCCCAGACTCGATCCACAACGCATATCCTCCACATGACAGGCATCATCAGGACACCACCACGACAACGCACCATACGATGATGCCCCCGCCCCCGCCGCCCCACTCGCAGCAGCAACAGTTGCCCAAGCGCATGGAGTGCCTGTCCTCTTCAGCGGATACACAACCACAACCAAGCTCCATTATGCGGTCCGCAAGCGACGGAGCGGCGCATGGTCCACCGGCGCTGCGCCGCCCGCCCCACCCTGCGCATTCGCAGAGCTACAACACCGCGAGCGCAATCACAGCATCGCGAGACGATTCGGTGGTGCGCGATCGCTACGCGGGGTATACCACCGACGTTGACGTTGTCGCGGCGGAGACTGCTGCTGCCGTGAGGGAGGGCCGGGGCGAAGTTGGTGGTGGTGATGACGATGGGGGAGGTCGGCAGGGTCGTGTGCCGCGACGCTCTGTGTTCAGCCACGGTGGGGCTCGCGTGCCGCCTGGCGTTGACCTGGAGAAGATTGCCCAGTGGTATTGCTGTCAGTGTGGGCAGTCGCACGGTGACCTGCAGGGGTTCTTCAGTGATGGGGACGAAGCGGAGGCTGCGGAGGAGGAGGAAGTTGTACGGCTTGTCAATTCGATACACCTGCGATTTGACTGTGGTCGGTGTTTGCATATGATGTGTCCGTACTGTACCAAGGGCCGGATAAAGGATCTAGTGTAAGAGGGGGCAAAAAAAAGAGGTGTATGGGAGCATTGTTTTCTTAATATGTATCGTGGTTTTTTCTAATTTCACTATTTCAATTTCTCCAGTTTGCGCTTTTTACCGTTCGGACCCTCGCCTTCTGGCTCATCCTCGAGCTGACTCATCTCCTCGCTAAAGAGCCGAGCGAGTCCGGCGCCGTGCTTGGCGAACACAACCGCTTGCTTGTCCATCTCGGCATACCGCACGAGCATGTTGTCAAACGCAAACACAACCTGCATGCGGGCCGAGTTGGCAAGCGCGTCGCGCGACAGCGGCTCACGGAAGATCTCCGACTCAGCCAACGCATCGCTCGGTTTCCCACCCGCCAGCAGCCCATGGACCTGTGTCAAATCAGACACAAAGGGGTACCGCTGAGAGAAATGCGTCAACAGTAGCTTGCGACACTCCATGAGCCGCGCCACCTGGACCGCCTCCGAGACCGTTGTGTGCTTCTTCTGCACTGCGTCCTCGTACAGCGTGTCTTCGAGCGTAGCCTCATGCACCAGGAGATCGCAGCCGTGCGCCAGCCTTGCAAACCGCACCAGCGGCCGCGTGTCCCCCGAGTACGCAACGGTAAACTGCTCAGTTGCACCGCCACCACCACCAGGCATGTCGAACGACACGGCAGCGCAGTACGCCCATTCGCAGTGCTGTGCCGCGCATGTAGCGATAGTCACTCCGAGCTCAGCGCGCAGCGCCGCTGCACCAGCCGAGTCAACGGGGCGCCACTGCGTCGCGACGCGCAGCTTCCCAGCAACGATGTCCTCAATGGCAACCTCCTCAAAGGGCACTTGCGGCACAGCGGGCGAGTTGGCTGCCCCGGGGAAGAAATCGTGCGCCGAGAGGAACACGACACCGCTGAGGGCGCCATGTGCCGCCTCGACGCGGCTGCGCTCTTCGGCAAACCGCTCGTACGGCCACGGCGCAACGACAAACAGCCTCCTGCGGTCGCTCGCGGCCAGCTTCTGCTGCTCCGCATGCCATGCCTCGACTATGCTCAGGATGCCCAGGTGGTGGTCTGCATGCAGGTGGCTGAGGTAGATCAGGCCGAGCTCGCGCAGCACCCGCGGCAGGTCGTCGGCCCCGTACATCCGGCGCAGCGCACCCAGTGTGTTCTCGCCAGCGTCCAGGAGCACGCCGCGGAACCCATGCGCACCGGGCACGCGCACCAGCGTCGAGATCACGTTGCGGTACCGCGAGGGCAGCGAGCTGCCGGACCCGAGCACAACGCACTCAACCTGGTCGCGGTAGTAGTCCTGCTGCTGCGTGGGGTCCACCACTACGTCGTGCCATGCCCTCTGTGGTGCAAGCACCGCCGACCGAGTGGCACCACCGTCATCACCAGCGAGCTCCTCAATGACAGGTGCCACTTTCTCATCGTACGTCCGTGACCAGAACTCTTCGCCGTAGTCGAGACACGCGCGCGTTCCCTGTGAAACACGCACGCCGCCGTGCTCAGTCACCGAGATGGACTGTCCGCTCACCATTGGCAGGACGCGGTCCGCGGGGAAGTGTGCCGGAATTGGCAGGTCCGGCTGGATTTTCCACAGCGGCAGTGGGACAGCGTCACCAAAGATTGCACGCAGCTTCAATGCGAGCACAGCCGTCTGCTCGTGGTTCAGCAGATCGGGACAGTATGCCGGGTGTGACACGATATGGTGGGCGTGGTTGCCGAACGAGTCAATCAGCCTTTTGTATGCTGCAGTAGACAGTGGCTCGTTTATGTTATCCCCCAGGAAATGATACACGAGACAAAAGTCATTATCGTCGTCGTCGTCAACCTCATGCGGTGGGGTTGTCGTGGTTGTCCAGTCCCGCTCGGACGCTGCGTCGATATGCTGTTGCGTCGGCAGATCGAGAAACATCACCTTTTTGAACGTTTTCGGAGGCAGTGACACATCCGCAGCGTACACCAACGAGCCATCCTTCGCGCGCACTCCCTCACCCGCAGCAAGCAGCTTGAAATCCGTGCCGCCAATCCCCATCGCCTTGGCCTTGCCCGCTAAAAAAGTGCCGCGGATCGTGCCGAACTTGAGCACGTAACTGGTGGCTCTGTCGCTGTGTCTCACGTCCTGCGGTAAACCGGCATGTGCTAGTTTCCTCGAGTAGTCGTACCGGTACGGCTCGAGCGGGAAAATGCCCTGCATGAACTTCTGCAGCTTCTCCGTGATGAACTGCAACCGCTGCGGATTCTGAACTTCCGGCGCGGTCGCAGTGGCATCCTCCTGCCCCAGGTTGACGCACTCAACTGTGAATTTCTTATCGGCGCTCTCGAGCACCTCGCCATCACGCAGGTCCGTCGCTGTCAGGTCAAGCCCGAACCGGAAGACAAAGTACCGCCACGTAGCCACGAGGTACTGCAGCAGCCCCGCGCCACCGCCGTGGTGCACCGCGAGCCGTCGCACGCCGCGGTCGCTGATCGTGAGCACGAGACCAGGAAGACCACCGAGGGACTCTGCGTCCAGCACGCCGGTGAGGAACACGGTGCGCAGCTTGTTCAGAGACCGCGAGAACCGCGCGGGTATCACGGGCAGACTCTGGAACTGGCGTTGTGCGCCCTCGGGTATGTGGCCAAATAGGTGTTTCTCGCCTGTTGTAGCTATGCCCAGTGCCACGAGCGGTCGCGCAGAGTCGGACGTTGGGTGTGTTATCGACACGAATTCGTACATCTTTGCCGGCGTGTTGCGCAATTTGGCGGGCGACTTCGCTGCTATTCTTCGGAGCGACACTTTGGGATATGTGGAGACGGCGAGGGATTGTATGTGTCTTTTGTGCTTTATGTTGAGCCTGCTAAGGCGTCGGAGAGTCGAGTCATCTCATCGCCATACCCAAAATATTCAAAAAAAAAAAAAAAATGTTAAAGTCGATGGCGCCCTGAAAGAAGGTACTCAGTAGAAGCACGTGAGGACTTCTGAAGCACGGGATTCTCCAATGGAATCGAAAGTATCCATATCAGCAACAAATGGAACTGGTTTTTTGGAATCAAAATAATGCATAATAATATTGAAGTCTAGTTTTGTCGTACGAACCTTTTTTCTGATATTTGTTTGTTTGCCTGACGATGGATATTGCTGAATACATATAGTAGTCGGGAGAACACCAAGGTACCTGTCTAAAAGCATTTTGAATAGCAATTGAAAAAGCACTATTTACTTGCATCTCTGCGCTACCCGAATTACGGGAATAACTTGGCTATTTCTTCGTCGTAGGCCCTTATGATGAGCCTATAAACGCGCTCGGCGCCACCTTCTAAATCTCCAGTGCACGGGTCTCTACCAATGATAGGAAAGAGAATCTCCCTTAGCTTGTAACACAGAGGCTTCACATCATTGAGCGCCTTTGGAAACTCTCCCATGATTTTATCAAATTCTTCCTGAAAGGACATGTCACTCTTCTTGCTCGCGGCAACCTCTTCAACGCTCCCAACCCACCATCTTCGAAACCAGCTCGACTGGCGCGGCTTTTCTGCTTTACCCGCGTAGTGTTTATCCTTATTCCAAGCCGTGCGTCCACACGTGAATATGAGCACATAAAGGAATGACTCGAGGTCGTGCCGGTACGTGTGGTTGACGACTCCGCGCAGGACCTCGATAGCCATGAATTCCATTGTGCCTGTTCGGTTTCGCGCTCCGCTCGGGGGGCCGTCCAGCATCACCGCGAGGTCAAGGTCGATTAGCATACCACTAAAGCCAGTCTCCGGTCGAGTGATTAAAATGTTGTTATCACTGACATCCCGATGCAAGATCCCATTCATGTAGAGAGACTGGTGGGCCCTGATCGCATCTCGCATTGCCATGAGCAGCTCCTTGGTGGTTTGGAAGTCGCTGATGACGCGACCGGCAGGCGAGATAACGAGGCAGGAGAAAGCTCTGTCCTGATACGGGTTCTCAGCGTCCGGACATGCAACAAGATTGTTGTCGCTGCTGGCCGACAACTGACCGTTCATTTGCAGCGAGCTGCGTGCACCTTCGGATATGTGGTTGAACATCCACGTCTGGCCCCCGCTCAAGCAGCTTGATTCCTCATATGCTGCAAAGGGGGTTTCAGTCCGAAAATTGTAAAGCCACTCAAACTTCAAGCCCCTTCTCAACTCGCTGGTGGATGTGAATGTCCGATAGCCTAACCACTTGACCACCCCTGTGACACCTCGAGCTTCTGCATGTCCCAAAAGCTCCCGTTCCGGCGTCAGCTCTGCCGGAACCCACGAGAACTTGGCGACATGATCATCTTCCGTCAAATAGCATGTGGTTCCGCGACACACAACCGCACGTTGTTTCGAGATCTTCGTGGTCAAGGCGACGTGCCATGGATCACCGTTCTTGTTTATCACCTTGACATGGCGCTGCTCATCGATGTATGTGTCCATGCCCATCTCTCCGGGACCCATTGTTGCATACTTAATGAGCACGCGTGCAAATTTCTCCGGTTCGTCGTGGATGTTGAAAGGCGTCGCTCCGTATGGACCCGATCTGTCGAAGATCCAGGGTTGAAACGTGGTCCCGCAGAACAAGAACGCGTGGATGAATCTTCGAGTGGGTTGGTCGGCAAAGATGCCCTGCACATGTCGCGTCAACTGAAGAAGGCTCTCCTGGAAGTTCTTTCTGTCAGATTTCTTGTGCTCCCCGACAACAAGAAGGTCGTTGTAGGAAAAGTACGTCTTCTTCTTCTTCTTCCTCCCATATGTAGGTTCGATTAATTCGTCCGAGCCAGGTTCGACTATATTGGCTTGGACAAAATAATCGATTTCACCCACCCACTCCTTGAACTGGTTAGCGTTTGTGGTTCTCCGAAGCTTGTTTAACGCACCGCCCAGGGCGTATTCTTGTAATGAGCAGAGCCAGTCCCAGACTAGCGTCTCTTCCGCCTCCGATGGAAACTCCATCCACCTTGCTTCAGAATACTTTTCCATCACTTTCTTCAGCATTTCTTTTTGTTGCCCTGTCCAGGTATTGGGATTGAAAAAGTATTTCTCGTAGAAGCCCTCAACATGGCAAAATGTGCAGTCTTTGATCTCATTGAGAAGCCGCTTTTCGACAGCTGCACATTTCTCGGTGTCACTAAGTGCGTCCGAGCTACACCCAGAAAGTGTCGCGGAGCGTGTCGGAGAAGTACAGGGCAGTGCTGACGGTGGCGGGTAGATAGTGCTGATTAGGTCGAAGACTGCCTCCCAAATGGCACACTCGCCTGATCCGTCGACAATCATGTCAGCCAGGGGTTGAAACAGGGAGGGTCTTAGCTCGCCGTCTTGAAGACGCCATCGTGTGTGATTGAGCGTTTGCCACACTGTGCCATTTCTGTTAGGTGAAGCGAGGAAACGTGCCGCTTGAGTCATAGCTAGAGCTAAGAGCAGCTTCTCAACGTTCTCTTTCTTCGGAGTGTCGCCATCTTCGTTTAATCCTAGAAGCGAATGAGCTTCAAAATCAAGAGGGTTCTCTGAGATGATCCTGCGGTTGCTCTCCGTCAGGATCATTCTTTTTGGTTATGTGCTTGCTCGATTTTGTGGTGCGAGCTATAAGGAAGAGCGAGGGGCAGAGAAGGAAACAGGGGTAGGACCTAGTGTCTTGCAAGCGACCACAAACAGACAAAGAACAACTATCCAAGGCCCTGCCAGAGCAGAAAAGCAAAAATAGCGCCACCAGAAAATAAAAAAGAAGGGCTTTTGTATCATCATTTCATTTCATCTCAAATGGTATCACTGCAGTTACTCAAAGCAGCACATTCGCGAGTTTGCAGTCACTGCACTGGATCAACTTTTTCAGCTTGCACGTCACAGCACAGGAATACGCCTCCAGATCACAGAACCCTGGAGCTATCCACCACAGCGACGTCATCGCTGCAAGCACAAGAACGGTTTGACTTCCAGGAGTAGGCTCTCCCAGAGCCGTACATGCGATCATCATCAATGCGCTGCCAGACAGGAGCCCAACTGAACGGAGAAGCCCCGTATATAAAGGACTCGTGCGATGATCAATGTATGGGGAAGTGAAATGTTTGTTTGGCTGTTGCTGTGGTGGAAAAAGCCTTGAACAATCATGAGGAAAGGTATAACACAGAGGTTTTGTCTGAAAAAATGGAAGAGGAATTTGAGGATAATTACACACAGCCGGGACACAAACACGAATGTGTTCCCCTTTGAGCCACATGAACTAACGGCTACAAGTTGTTTAGAATTCCTGTTCTCTCTTTATTTCCGTGTAACCCTATCCCTATAAGCCCTATAAGCATACCCAGCAAAAAGCTATAACCATGTTCCAATCGCGTATACCCCAGAGTATCCCTCTGTATATCATTATCGTGCACCACTCAATCACCCATCAACATCCTCCGCATGGACTATCCTCACAGACTCAAACTCCCGAGTTGGCGTCTCGCCGAGAAACAGAATATCCAGTTCCTCGCGTGTGCGGTTCTTCGTTTCCGGAAGTCTCGCAAACGCCCACAGCAGCACCACCGCCGACATCCCCGCAAATAGGAACCCAACTCTGCCTCTCAGACCCAGGCCGCCGTCCGAGTCAAACAGATACGGGAGCACAGCAGTAACTGCAATCTGCAGCAGTGACTGCAGCGCCGTGGCCACGGCGATTGTATCGGCCAGCAGCGTAGCACTGGGCACCTCGCCCACGATGACAAACGCCAGCGGGCCCAGCGATGTCTGGTACCCCAGGGTCCACGCGACGCAGACCCAAGCCTGTGCCCAGCTACTGCGTGTCCCGCTGCTGCACGTCTCGAGCACACCCATGGCGCACAGCAGTGCTGCCTCCGGGATGCCAAACCACAGGAAAACGGCGCGTCGCCCGAGACGCGCCATGAAGACCCACGACGCGGCCGTGCCGACGATCCCCATGAGCATCACGACGAGAGACATGGCAAACGCGTCCGACGCAGACATCCCTGCGTAGCGAAAGAAGCTCGCGGAGTAGCCAATGAGCCCCGATCCGCAGAGAACCTGGGCGGAGTACGCCACGCATGCGATCTCGGTGCGTCGTGCGTCTGTCCCTGAGAAGCACGCAGCGATGCTGGCGTCGTTGTCTATTTTTATCCTGGAGGAGGCTTCGCGCTCAACGGCCAGCGCAGCTTGAATCTCAGCGAGCGCATGCGGCGCGTTGTTCGCCCCGAGGAGCTGAGTAAGCGCCAAACGCGCTTTCTCTGTGTACCCGCTCCTCACGAGCCACCGGGGGGACTCCGGCGAAACTCGCAGCGGCACCAAGATGGTACCGGCCATGAATATCTGTAGCGCAAATGGCACAACATACGAGTACGAGTCCCATTCGGCGGTGATGCGAACGATAACAGCAGCAGCGAGTTGCCCCGACACGAAAGCGAGGTTTGTAAGGGATAGAGCGCGCGCGCGCAAATGCGGTGGGGATATCTCAGCGCTGTAGGCTGGCGCGATGAGCACGCACACGCCGCCAAGACACCCAATCGCGAGCTGGGCCACAGCGAGCAGGGCCAGTGGTGGGGACTGCAGTTGTACAACGACACAGAGGGCGTAGCCCAGTACCACCGCTGTGTACACGCGCTTCGTTCCGTATGCCTCAGCCAGTGGAGCGCCCGCCAGGGCGCCCAGGACCTGGCCCACTGGTGCTCCGAGCGTGAGTGCCGATTGCCAGGCTGGGGCCACGGCTGATCTGCCGGGTCCGGCGTACCGGTCGATGAACGCGGGCAGCACCAGGGCCGAAGTGAGCACCTGCGAGCCATACGCGGCCATGGCCACCCCGGATGAGTATAGCACACACCACGCAAGGGTGTTTGCCATTGATGTGCTCTCTAAGTGGCGCTTTTGTCGTTCGTGTCCCTTATCCCCTTGTTGTGACGTACTACTATGGGGTAGATATCGGTCAGTGCACGCAACTCGCACGCACACGACCCGCCCGTGGATTACTCACCCGTGCACCAAGTCCGGCCCGAGACACACAGAGCAAATAGCCGAGGCCGGCCGCCCTCTCGGTCAAACTCGAGCCGAAACAAGATGCTAGTACCGAGGGGCTGACAGTTGTAGAGGGATGCCCCAAATAGGCAGTTTCCAACTGGTTGCAGGTGGCCGTGCTAGCGTGGTGTGTATATTTAGCATTGCTCTGAGCACAGTTGCTTGTTGTCTTAGCCGTGTACGCTCGGCGGGTGTGAGTAAGCGGAAAGGTTGCTGTAGACCAGCTGGCTGTGGTTGCGGCAATAGCAGTGGCAGATAAGCACCAATGTCCCACGGCCTGAAACACTTCACCACCACACAGCCGCCGGCACCGCCACACGTCTCGCCGCAGAAAGACCCGGCGCCGTTCTGAGCAGCGCACGACCGAGTGACCGGAAATAAGAGGCACCAGCCACAGCAGAAAAAAAACAAAGAAAAAAACAGAGAGCGCACACAGCAGAATAAACAGCAGAGCCCCCTCGAGTTGTGCCGAGCTGAGTCTTGCCGATACTCGAATATTTCATTCAACCTCTGCTGCTATTTTTTCTGTGATATATCTAGAGTGCCCTTTCCACCTGCCCACAATATATATATTCATTCCACTCTCTTTTATCTACTCATCTGTTACATAACTCTTGCTCGTGGTGCGAGCTGGTTTCACTTTTCGCTATACTTGCTGCTGCTGCCGTGCTGCCTCTGCCAACGCTCTCTGGTGTGTGCTGCTTCCACCCATCGCCTGCGCCCCCTCGACATCTTTTCGTCCACTCCTTCAGCCGTGTCTATTTTACTGGCTGAGTGTGTTGGGTGTTTATTTACTTTTTTGCCCTACGCCCACCGTCCGTCCTTACTCTCTCGCTCTCTCTGTCTCTCCTTATTCTGGTTGCCAAAGGTTGACATCATCAGTTTGACATCAGCTTCCTGAAACACACATACACACTCGCAATCGTCTCGATCTTTGCTCTCGTGCTTCTCCACCCCTTCACTCCCCCTTGACCCCTTTCATCATTTCATTTTACACATTGCACCCACCCACCGCCTCCTGACGAGACTCATCCAATAATCAACACATTACCACCCCCCAAATGAAGAGGGAAATAACATACATCCTGCTGGCACACCTAGTGGTTGTGCTTTTCCTCGTGTATCAGACATTCGACCTGATTACACTGCTCCACGATGACTCGTTTGCATCTGCTCTGTTAGATTCGGATTTAAACCCACCTCCAGGGTCAGAAAAACCACAGCTCATCCCTAAAATCATCCATCAGACATACAAGACAACAGAGATTCCAGAAATCTGGAAAGATGGACAACAAAGATGCATCGATCTTCATCCAGACTACCAGTACATCCTATGGACAGATGAGATGGCTCGCGATTTCATTGCTGAGGAGTACCCGTGGTTCCTGAAGGCGTTTGACTCGTATCGCTACCCGATCGAGCGCGCAGATGCCATCCGCTACTTCGTGCTGTCGCACTTTGGCGGCGTGTACATTGACCTCGACGATGGCTGTGCGCGCCGTCTCGACCCGCTGCTCACGGTGCCTGCCTTCGTCCGCAAGACCATGCCAACAGGCATATCCAACGACGTGATGGGGTCTGTCCCAAGACACCCCTTCTTCCTCAAGGCGATCGACTCGCTGTCGAAGTACAACCGCAACTGGCTCGTGCCGTACGTGACGATCATGTACTCGACCGGCCCGCTGTTCCTGTCGGTGGTGTGGAAGCAGTACAAGCGCTGGGGCGTGCCCGACTCGGGCGCGGTGCGCATCCTCTTCCCGCAGGATTACAAAAAGGGGCCCAACGCCTTCTTCACCATCTCGGAGGGCTCGTCGTGGCACATGGACGACGCAAAGTTCCTGCTCACCCTCGCGCGCCACCTGACGCTCGCGGTCATTGGCGGCTTTGCCATTGCCGCGGTGGTGCTGTACTGCGAGTACCTCGTTTACTGCTTCCTCGTGTCTGCCGCGTTCCGCAGGTTCAAGCGCGGAACGTGGAACCTCGTGAGGCGCCGGCCGTGGGGATATGTCCCCGTGAGCGATGCCCGTGGCCATGCCGATTTCCTCAGGACGAGAAACAGAAAGGATTCGAACCTCCCGGCTACGATTGTCGATTGGGAGAAGGACGACTCTGAGGAGGTTTGATCTGGTTGCAGATTTGCCTCTATGAAGAACGTCAACAAGGAAACCGAAAAAAAAAAACCATCGCCACATCTCCTTCCCCCCCCCTGAAAACGAATAGACTTACAGAAAGACATAAAGATCGAGCAGACAGAACAAGAAAAAAAGACAAAATGGGGTTCAAGATCACAAGACAAGACAAACACAGCGACACAGAAAGGAAAGCTGATCTGAACCTTCTTTTATCTGCACATTTTGAGCATACTAATATTATTTTATCCGGAGTTTTATTTTGTTCGTTTATATTTTTTTTTTCTCTATCCATTCCACACTCCTTTGAAAAAAGCTTGCCAATACTACTTACTGTCTCACTATCGCTTTATGTTTGCTTTGCACTCCCTCTCCCGCATCTGTTCTACTTTTTCAACCTAAAGATTATTTTGTTTCTTTCCTCTCATTTCAAATGAGCACTAGCGTTCTTGTAGAGACTCTGCCAGATGTATGCCTCGCTCAGAATCAGCTCAACGTCCTTCTCGGTCCACATTTTTGTCTTTGTCGTATCCTGCAAATACATGATAATCTCCTGGAACTCCATCTCCTTGATCTCATCTGCAAACTTCATCAGAAAGGCGCAGCACACATAGACATGGAACTCGTTGAAACCCCGGGGAAACTCCGCGAGGTAGGTATCCCACATCCTGATAATCAGCCCAATGCTCAGCTCGCGCATGAGCATGCAGTTCATCCACCGGAACGAAAACTGCATAAACTCGAGCCCCTGTTCTGCAATGTGCTCAGCCAGCCCAGAGTCGATCCGACAAGTCAGCTCCTTGAGCTCGCGCACTTGCCGCACTATCCCCGGCTGCTCGTGGATGTAGTTATCCTGCACGGGGTCCAGGATTTTGGTGAGACACCAGTACGCGTCGGCCTCCACCGCCTCGAGCACCTCTCTCCCAGCCTCGCCCTCTTCCTCGAGCACAGCGCCGGTGTCCACCTCCTCAACGTCAACGCCGGGGCGCACATACAGGCCCAGGAACACCTGCACCACGGGACACACGAGGTCGTTGATGCCCTGCACGTACCCGGACGCGGGGTGCCTCACGGCCCAGAGATACAGGAGCCGCTCGAGCATGCGCTGCGTCTTCGCTCGCCCGTACAGCGCAACGTGCGGGCTCGTCCGCGGCACGTCGATGCTGATCTGGTGCCATATCGCCGGGTCCCGTGACGACGACATGAGCTGCGATATGGACGCGTGGTACTCGTGGCGCTTCCGCGCGAGCACCGCGCCGCGCCGGGCGCTGTTCAGCGGGAGGTAACCCAGGAGGAGCTGCCATGCGATGGGGCGTAGCTCGGGCGGCACGCCGTTCCAGGATAGCTGCTTCAGGAGGCCGAGGTCGACGGAGAGCGACGAGAGCGCATTGAGGAACCGGGTTTCCTTGGGCGTGAGGTGTGCCGTTGTGCGGTGGTGCAGGTCCTGCAGCACGACACAGGGGTCGCTGACGATCTCTCTCGCGTTGGGCTTGAGCACAGATGTGGATGCGGGCACAGTGATGCCGGCGACGGCATCGGCGTCGGCCGCGGGGAGAGATGGCACCGCACTTGTGAGCTTTCCCCGTAGTTGTGGAGCGGGCTGTAGGTGATCCAGCGTAGGGTAAAATTGTTGCTGTGCTGGCTGGTCCGGCTCGGGGGTCGAGTCAGCAGGTATAGCGGGCTCACCGAGGCCCGCAAGATCATCGATCGCATCATCCCAGTCGTCATCGTCGTCCAGGATCATGTCCTTGCGGCCACCACCACTGCGCCGTGCAGCCGCGGCTGCCGAGGCTCCGGCTGTGGTCAGAGCGCTGCTCGGTGGCCGTGCACTGTTGCTAGAGTACCGCGGCGACGAGTGTGCGGACCCAATCGAACGACGATCAGGCGACATTGATCCACGTCGGCTGTCTCCGTTGGTGTTTGTGCTTAGTGTGCGCGCAGTCTTGGTTCGTGAATAGTAATGTTTAGGCGACGATGGAAGCACGTCGAAATGCGAGTACGATGCTCCGATGACTTTCGTGTCGCTGCTCACGCTGCTGTTACTGCTTGCGGCTCCGCCGGTTAAGCTCTTGAGGAACGAGGGCATCGACGATGACGACTTACGCCGTTGACCCTCGGTGCTGAACACGTAGTCGTTCACCTGTGACATCTCCTATAACCTTGGTTAGTCCTGTCTTGTGTCTTTGCAAGGGAAACAAGCAATAAAAAAGAAGACTGCGTACGGTCAGAGGTTGCTGGTAGCCTTTCTTTCTAGCCATCGTGGGGCAGTATGTATGAGGTTTATGACTTGTTCTGTTGGGCTTCTATACGGGGATGCTCGCCGTGAAGAGCCAGTAAAGTAATGCAGTGAAAAGAAAGTGACGCAAAACGCAGTGGGGAGTTCAGTCCATGAATGCAATGCTAATGATCCAGGAAGTTGTACAAGAACAAAAATTGTGTCCCTTCGCATTCGGCAGAACATCACTCTGATCCTTCTTCCTTGATAAACGATCCCGCCCTGTACGAGAGGCGTGTGCAACACAATTGTAAGTCATGTGGCTGGGGTTTGTGGACGTGCGGCTGGTGTGTGTCAGAGTCAGTGGCGGTGCTGCTGGCGATGAGGCACGAGTCACCTGGCGAAATAGATTTTATAAGTAGTGGGTCTCATTTGTTCTACCAAACACCATTTTTTTTCGAGGTTGGTTAGACCTGCTATCCCACGCATTCTCAACACTGCATATCCTTTGGAGTCCACGGATACTTCGGCATGGCTTCAACGACCACCACTGCTCCACCAGCCTCAACAGCAGGCAAGACGATCCTCGCGTCAAAGATTGCGAAGAAGTTCACCGATGAGATCCAAGCGATAACGTCCTCGCTGCCTGAACCCCCGAAACTCGTTGGGTTTCTCGCCAACTCGGATCCCGCGGGGAAGATGTACGCTGAGTGGACGGGCAAGACGTGCGAGTCGCTGGGGTTCAAATACGAGCTGATCGAGCTGCCGAAGGAGACACTCGAAGAGGAGATATACAGAGCGAACAATGATGATTCCGTCAAGGGCATCATCGTGTATTTCCCCGTGTACAACGACAGACAGGACCAGTACCTACAGCAGTGTGTTTCCCTGAACAAGGATGTCGAGGGGCTCAATTTCACGTACATCTCCAACATGTATCACAACATCCGGTTCGTCGATTCGGCAATGACGAAGAAATCGATACTGCCATGCACGCCGCTCGCGATTGTCAAGATCCTGGAGTACCTCGGTGTGTACAACTCGCTGCTGAACTACGGAGACAGGCTGTACGGTAAGACGATCACCGTGGTGAACAGGTCCGAGATTGTCGGGCGGCCGCTTGCCGCGCTGCTCGCAAACGACGGCGCAACGGTGTTCTCTGCGGATGTGAACAACATCAAGAAGTTTGAGCGTGGTGATGGGCTACACTTGAAGAAGCACACCGTGGTGGACACAGAGGTGTCGCTCGAAGAGGCCGCTAAGGTGTCTGACGTGATCATCACGGGCGTGCCGAGCGGAAAGTACAAGTTCCCCACGAGCTACATTAAGCGTGGCGCCGTGTGCATCAACTTTTCAAGCGAGCGGAATTTCTCAGACGATGTCAAGCAGCGCGCGAGTCTGTATGTGCCTTCGATTGGCAAGGTGACCATCAGTATGTTGTTGCGGAATCTGCTGAGACTGATTGAGAACCAGGCCGTGTAATTTAAACATTTTTTTCCATATTTCGAAAGGGACCGCTTCGTCAATATAGAGCTTATGTCTAAGTCATACTTACCATGTTGTTATAGTAAGAGATAGTGAGAGAGAAGACGTAGCAGCCCCGGGTAACCCCAGCTCGAAATCGGTGCACACTACATACCCCAAGATCATGCTGACAGAAGCCAGTCGACCCATGTGGTGAACTAGATAATACCCTCCCATGGCTCAGTGGACAGGGTGGTCATGCAAATAAGAAGCACAGTGCGATGGCTGACTGCACTTGTTGTTGTTGGAGCGGCACTGGTACAACACGCCCGAGCCGCTCTACCGACCGAGTTCTCCAACGAGCAACTCTACCAATCGACATTCACAAAATCACATCTCAAGATCCTGAGACAAGAGACGAAGAACTTGTTCAACCATGCATGGGACTCGTACATGGAGTACGGTTATCCCTATGATGAGGTGAAGCCGCTTTCATGTGTGCCCAACAAACCAGACTACAGGAATCCACGGAACACGGTGCGTAACGATGTGCTCGGTAACTTTTCAGTAACTTTGTTCGACACACTAGACACGTTTGTGATCATGGGCGACCACGACCGGTTCACGCAATACTGCGAGCTGATCCGCGACACATACAAAAACTTTGCAATCGACGCAAACGTGCAGGTATTCGAAGCGGATATCCGCATCCTCGGTGGACTCCTCTCGGCTCACCTTTACGCATCGGATCCGCGGCGAGGATTCACGATCCCAGGCTACGACGGCTACCTTCTGCGCCTGGCTCACGACATGGGCACACGGCTCGCGCGCGCCTTCAACACCAAGTCCGGGATCCCGTTCCCGCGGACGAACCTCGCTCGCGGCCCGCACGCCGTGCCCAAGACGATCCAAGCCGAGACGTGTTCCGCGGGCGCGGCGTCGCCCGTGCTGGAGCTAACGCTGCTGTCGCGGCTCACGGGCGACACGCGGTTCGAGCGCGTTGCGCGCCGTGCGTTTGCGCACGTGTGGGACTCGCGCTCGGAGCTAGACCTTGTCCCGATGACGATTGACCCGCACGCGGACCGCTGGCTGGACTCCATCACGGGGATAGGCGCGTCGGTCGACTCGATGTACGAGTACGCTCTCAAGCACGCGGTGCTGTTTGACAGCGACGAGTTTTACGGGGTGTGGACAGCAGCGTACCGTGCGCTGCTTGCGCACTCGTACAATGGGTTCTTCTTCCAGAACGTGCAGACCGATAGCGGGATGCCGATAACCGACTGGATCGACTCGCTCGGCGCGTTCTTCCCGGGGCTCCAGGTGCTAGCTGGCGATGTCCGTGGGGCTGTGCGCTCGCACCGGATGTTCATGAAGCTGTGGAACTACTACGGGGTGATTCCCGAGCGCTGGCGGACTGTGCCGGGGCCCTTGCCGCGCGACTACGTTGAAGGACAGGCGATGGATGGGCTAACAATTGAGCAGACAAAGGAGCTTGCGGTTCGCAGTACGATCGCGCTTGAATGGTGGCCTCTGCGGCCTGAGTTTATCGAGTCAACGTATCATCTGTACCGTGCGACAAGGGACCCACTGTATCTTCAGATCGGGCAGGACTTGGTGTACAAGCTGCGCGAGAGGTTTGTAGCCGCGTGTGGATTTGCCGGTGTGCATAATATGATTACAAACACGCGACAGGACAGAATGGAGAGTTTTGTCCTGAGTGAGACGCTCAAGTATTTATATTTGTTGTTTGACGATGATAATGACATACACAAGGATGTCGGGAATTTGATTTTCTCAACGGAGGCGCATCCGTTCTGGTTTGACAATTCGCTCTTGCCTGAGCGCACTGGGTTTGACTGGTTTGTCTCTGAGGCGTCGACGCCCGTTGGTGCTGACCTCGGCGGGACCACGGGTGCCAACGCGACGAAACTGATGGAGTCACTGAGCTTTCTGGTGGACCAGCGACTTGGGAGAACGGGGAAAATGGCGCAGTACTCGTTTTTGGGGCTCTGTAAGGACTGGATAGCGAGCACGACGCTGATGGAGGGGATCAAGGGTTATTTCAAACACGAAGAGGAGATACAGCAGAGCCATAGCGATAGCAGCCACGGCACAGACAAGCTTCTGGCTGACGAGGAAGTACTGGATTTCCTCAAAACATCAGGGCTTAAGTCCGCCCAGGGATTACGCGTGGGCGATGCGATTGATGTGGAGGCTGTGTTTGCGGATCTCGTAGCGTCGCGACTCGAGGTCGAGCGCAAGCACCAGATGGAGTCGATTGATAAGCTGCAGCTACGCCAGGACCGCGATATCTGCGAGCTGGACACGTGTTTTGTTATGCCACAACCGTCGTTCCCTGTATCGAGCGAGGCCACCGCAGGCGACTTTTACCACATTGACTGGGCATTCAACGGTAAGCTACGCAGACCACACTACCTTAATGGGAACGTCACGGAGGTTGAACTGAACACTGCGTTTTACGATACCCATGTCGCGCCGGCCCTGCCGCAGAGTCGGCCAACGCGCACTACCGAGCTGATGCAAGTGATGTTCAACGAGCTGAAGCTGGTGCCAAAGCTGCGGATGGACAGGCTCGTGCCTGCGGTGTCGTCTGCGTACAAGCGCACACTTGCACAGCACGAGTGGAGCGCGACTGCTCCTGCTCCGAACGACTACTACACTCTAACCCTCGAAGGTATCAGGGCCACATTTGAGAAACTCGAGCCCGGGCTCATCGACACGGATGGTGGTGTGCTCATCACACAGGAGTATATCGAGCTCCAGCGTCCGGACGACTACAGCGCGAGCGGGGTGTGCGCTGACCCAGGCAGCGGCGAAGGTAAGGAACTGCCGCGCAGCGTGCTGAGGGTTCTACGGATGAACGGTAGGGATTTCGCACCCGGTGAGACGTTATGGGTCAGTGCTGCGGTGTTGGCGCAAGGATTCGGCGAGCTTGGCGCGAGCTCTGATGGACACTTTGTGATTGATGGCATGCCCGTGGAGAACATGCGCATTTGGGGCAGCGTTGCAAGGTGAGTATTTTACGTGTGTGTATATAAGTATAATATATCCATCTCCAAAAGAACGAGAGAAAGGGTTCGGGGCCGTGAGCCGTGGCGGCCCAAAGGGGAAACTCATCTGAGCCGCGCGGGCGGCGTATCGGTTAGAGAGGGCGAAATAACAACAGCACAGTGCGAGGGCACAGACAGACCGCTCGCTGCATGGGAGCCCAGAAGGGGCCCAAAAGGGGCCAGAAGGGCCCAAAGGGGGCATTTGACTAGCAGTACGTGGATTCACAGACTCGCCCTTCCCCCTTGAACATCAACTGCTCTCTCTCTCCGCCAATACTCCGGACCAGAGAAAGGGCCGTTAGAGCCGCCATTACGTAATGGTTTGGCCCGCAGAGGCAGCCAGCGCGAATAATTCCGGAGCCGCTGTCAGTTTGTCAGACGGGATGTGGTGGTGGACGGGTCGGTCTGTGTGCTTGTTGGAAAAGCGAGAGTGTGTGTGTGTGTATTCGGCGGGGCTTGTTTAGCAGGTCAGCTCCTGACACGAAATTAATATAATACAACAGACAAATACGTAAAAATAGTAGAGCAGCCAGTCCGTAACCGATAGCGAGATAAAGAAACGGTCGTGTCCGGTGCCCAACCCGGGTAACCCAAGCCGCCGTTTCTGTCTTCAAGCACCGACAGAGGGAGACAACGGGAAAGGGAAAAGAGGAAGGCGGAGGGCACAAGACTCTTCTAGCCACTCCCTTGTATAGAAGCCTCAAAGCTCAGGTGTCTGTCGTGTGCGTGCTCTCTTGACTGGGTATGTTCTTTCTCGCTCCCTCTTTCATGGCTGCCATCTTTCTGATTTGTGCACATGGATGCGATCCCCCTTTACAATAGGCGCTTCCTTTGTACCCCCCGACGTCTTATCCCAGAACTAACGTGTCTTTCTGTTTAGCTCGTTTGATCCCTTCCGTCGATTTATAACCCATTTGGCTGCTCGCTAAAGGCTTCTTGAAAGACACGTCAAAATAGACCTGTTGTCTATTCTTGGTTCCAAACTTTAAGCAAACGCCAACTTTGCAGCACCTTGCACTGACCACCCTCTGACCGGCTTACTTGATCGTACAGAGACTGTTGGAATCGCCTTTGATATTGATAGCCGCATATTACGTTTTTCTTCCCTCCTTTTTTTGCTCCGCTGCCTTCCTCACTGCATCCACTTTTCCTGTCACAAAGTTGACTCTGCTCTATCTCACTTGACCAATCTCACCCTTGGTTCTTTTTTTGCCTTCAAATCGCATCAGTTACTCATTTAAAAAGCACACCCTCGTTGCTCATTCACATTCTCACAACAGTCAAAAAAGATGGCGGAATTTGCAAGAAATCTATTCAACTTTGGCGGCTTTCACAAAAGCGGCAGCGCCTCCCCCAGCATGGGCCCTACCAATGGCTCGGACAAGGTTGAGCCGATCGAAGGCGATCAACAAATCCAGAACTACAACTCGCCAAACTACCAGTTTGCCTCCGGTATCGTTCCCCATGCCGCTACTCCTACAACAGCCCTCAGCGACAGCCTGTTTGCGGTGGGTACAACCATCAGAGGCGCGCCTTCAGAGTTGGCCCTCAACAAGGCGAGCGTGGCACAGCAGCAGCAGCAACAACAACAACAACCACAGCAGCAGCAGCAGCAGCAGCAGCTATCGCAACAGAACGACCTGGGCCGGTCCAGCAGTAACCTGACACTACAACTGGGCGAAAATGGCCAAGGCTCCGGTGAGGCAGTTTCGAGGCCTATAGGTGTGACTGAAAGCAAGAGCCAACCAGATACGGCGATCCCGCGCGGGAAGCTCCGTGTGCACATCATCGAGGCGTCGGACCTGAACGTGACAACTGAAAACTCGGCACCTTACGTCGTGTGTACGTTTGAGAGCTCGGAGTTTGTCACTCACGGACCCGAAAGCTATGACAATTCGATCACGAACCGCTCCAGGCTGTCTAACGGCGTTCCTGTGCATAACGATAAGAGACGGCCGATGTTCCAACGTCAAACATCGTCACATCAGCACCCTGTGCCGCAGACAAATGTGAATGTCAACATCTGCCACCCTGTGTGGCACCACAAGGCTGTGTTTGACGTTGTTGGGGCAAAATCGGAGTTGGACATTTCTATTTATGATTCGGAACAGAAGGGTTTGTTTTTGGGACACGTAAGGATTAAGCCACAGACTATTATTGACAAGTCGTGCAACGAGCAGTGGCTGAAACTGGAACCCAGAATCCTGGGCGAGGTTGTAACTGGCCAGATCAAAGTGCGTCTCGAGTACACATCCACTGGAAAAAGACACTACGGACCTGAGGACTTTGACGTGCTGCGTCTGCTCGGAAAGGGTACTTTTGGTCAAGTGTTCCAGGTGCGCAAGAAGGATACAGACAGAATCTACGCGATGAAGGTTTTATCAAAGAAGGTTATTGTGAGAAAGAAGGAGGTTGCTCACACCATTGGCGAGAGAGATATCCTTGTTCGGACATCCACGGCAGCGAGCCCATTCATCGTTGGGCTCAAGTTTTCGTTTCAAACGCCTACGGATCTGTATTTAGTGACGGATTTCATGTCTGGAGGAGAGCTGTTTTGGCACTTGCAAAAGGAGGGCCGTTTCCAAGAAGACCGGGCAAAGTTTTACATTGCTGAGCTTGTGCTCGCTCTTGAGCACCTGCACGATAACGACATTGTCTACAGAGATCTCAAGCCGGAAAATATTCTGCTGGATGCGAACGGGCATATTGCGCTGTGTGATTTCGGTCTTTCGAAGGCCAACTTGACTTCGAACGGTACGACCAACACTTTCTGCGGAACAACAGAGTACCTCGCGCCTGAAGTGCTTCTTGATGAGAGTGGATACACCAAGATGGTTGATTTTTGGTCTCTTGGTGTGCTCATCTTTGAAATGTGCTGCGGCTGGTCTCCATTCTACGCCGACAACACACAGCAGATGTATAAGAACATTGCGTTCGGGAAGGTGCGGTTCCCCAAGGAGATTCTCTCAGCCGAGGGCCGCTCGTTCGTCAAGGGTTTGCTGAACCGGAACCCAAAGCACAGACTCGGCGCGCTCAACGATGCACGTGAGTTGCGTGCACACCCTTTTTTCCTCGACATTGACTGGGTACTCCTCAAGGAGAAGAAGATTCCACCACCATTTGTCCCCAACATTGCGAACGAGACGGACACTTCCAACTTTGACCCTGAGTTTACAAATACATCCACATCCGCCATAAACAAGCAGATGCTGATGGGCACGACGCCGCTCTCGCAAGCTATCCAGGAGAACTTCAAAGGGTTCACGTATGTCGATGACAGCATGATGTTTGAGCACTTTTCATCGGGGAGACGTGCTCTTGGCACATCGTTCAGACCAGGTGCTGGATCGCTCATTCCTGGGAACCCACACATGCCACCAGAGGAGGAGGTTATAGACGAGGAGCAAGAGGCGGATTATGACCATATGGATGTCGATGACGAGTTTGTGAACGGTCAATTTGACTTGTGACCTAACTATATTTTTTCTGTGTTCTTTTCTTGTTGTTGTTGTAAAAACAAAGGTGAACTGGGTCTAATTTCTGTTGTTTCAAAAGGAAACGGCTGTGTTTGTTTAAGTGTCCTGATCCTCCCTTTATCCTAATCGTCCCTTTTTTCTTTGAGTGTGTGGTTTTTTCTTTATTGTTTTCAGCATGCTCAGCACGGTGTCTCTTTTTTATCATTTTAATCCATCATCATTTTCAGCTTTCGGCTGATCGCGATTTATATATACTGTTGATATGTTTATACACGTTGCATTTTTCTTGACATTTTTATTGTTCAGTGTGGCGATTATCGCACGCTTGGAAATCCATCGAATGCATATACCCGACGTGCGTGCGACGCGAGGCAAAGTGGCCCCAGCACTGCAGCATCCCCTGAGTCGACGCTACTAGTTGCTGCCGGAGAGCTGGCTGCCAGTCTCACGGATATTTACTTTGTTATTTCAGTTTGTGCCTGGATTTCGGGTGGTGGTATTGGTCTGCTGCGCCGTTGCAGCGCTTTTCAAGGGGTAGACTATTCACACCCAACCCACCACAACCCACACTCTTTCACAAAAATCTCTCGTCCGGAGATTGCTACACCAGACAGTATCATTCTCCCAGATTGTCTCTATTAGCTGTTGCATATTTATACAATACTCGGTTTATACGTAGTACTTTTGTGTCTCACGACAGCTGTGTCTCGCACGACTGTGCTGCACACGCCCTTCCTCAGGTTACAGCCCCCAAGGCGCTAGCGGCCCGCCCAAAGTACAGCGCGAACCATCTTCAAATTCTACACGTATCTGCAGGTCCCCGGCCACCACGACTTTCTGTCATTCTCCAGCGTGTTCTACTTCCTGGCGCTCGTTGCTACTCTTGAACCAAACCCCAATTGCTTGCCCCTCCGACTCTGTACGCCCGCTCACCCTACTTCGCTGTGCCACCTCTGTCTGCAAGCGTACGGCGTCGCTCTCAAAATACAAGAATTTGGTCGGTATTACTATAACAGGACCAGTACGAGCGTTAACGCTAGATATACAAGCTCCAGAACGTCTCTTCAAAGCAGATGCGCCAATGTCGATAAAGTCGGAAAATGATTCCGCGGCTGATCTGCCCAGTACGAGCTCCTCGACCGTGCACGGATCCACAGATTTCGTCAAGAAACTCTACCAAATGTTGGAGGACGACTCGTACAAGAACACTGTGCGGTGGACGGAATCTGGTGACAGCTTCATTGTGATTGACACGAACGAATTCACCAAGGATATTCTGCCGCGACATTTCAAACACAGCAACTTTGCCAGTTTTGTCAGGCAGCTCAACAAATACGATTTTCACAAGGTGAAGCTGACGACGGAAGAGAAGAAAACAAACAAGCAGTCCAGCGATCATGGTGGTGAGAGTACCTGGGAGTTCAAGCACCCCGATTTCCGCGCTTATGACCGAGCGAGCCTCGACAACATCAAGCGCAAGGGCCCAACTCAAAAGAAGAGCGCTGAAGAGACGTCCCACGAGACCGTCGGGAAGATGGAACGCGATCTTACCAACATCATGTCGACAGTGCGGGCGCTGTCGAGCGAGGTGAAGCTCATGAACTCAAAGTACAATACGGTTGTCGAGAGCCTCGTGTCGATGAAGAGCGCCAACGATGCCTACACTGCAGCCATCTCAACCTTGTCGAACTGCATCGCGGGTGCAGGGATCAAGGTGCCCACGCTGGAACTGCCTACTCCTTTCAGCGGCAACGTGGCTCCGCAGCAGCACAAGCGTATTCAGTCGCAGCCAGATGTCTCGTTCCAGATGCTAGTGCACGGGTACCCTCCACAGCCCATGCTCAACGCACAGCCCCAGTCGCAGACCGTGTCACCTCCTACGGGGATGCTCCCTATTCCCAATCACCATCATCCTCTACAAGCACCACCGGTGGTGAATCCACAGCAACAACAGCAGGATCAACACGTACAAAAAACGGATCAGTCTGCTTCCGCGCAACAGGCCCCTCAGCCTGGGCAGCACCAACAACCCTCCGCACAGAGTGGCCAGTCACAGCAGCAGCTGCAACAACAAAAGCCTGTGTATCAACGCCCGCCGGGTTCACCTCTGCACGTCCTGCTGGTTGAGGACGACACGGTTTGCATTCAGCTGTGTCGCAAGTTTTTGATGAAATATGGTTGCACAGTCGAGGTGGTTACAGATGGCCTTGCGGCGATCTCGGTGCTGGAAAAGGTTAAATTCGACCTCGTTCTGATGGACATTGTAATGCCGAACCTTGACGGAGCATCCGCCACTTCGGTGATCCGCTCGTTCGACAAAGATACCCCGATCATTGCCATGACGGGTAACATCGAAGACAGCGACCTCGTGACGTATCTCAACCACGGCATGACCGACATTCTCGCGAAACCATTCACCAAGGATGACTTGTACATGATCCTCGAGAAGCACCATATGGATAAGCGGTTCATCTACCCCGTGAACGACCCATATGTTCCAGGAGGCTCGGTGTCAGCTCCTGGGTCGGCGCCCGAGTCACGTAACTCGCTGAGTGGTCCTTCGGATCCTGTTGGGCATGTTGGCGTTGAGCCGCTCCTCCCTGCCACTAAGCGTCAGAAGCTGCAGTAAAGTCCCGGTGTTTCGGATATGTGTATTATACTTCATGGAAGACGGTTAAGGAAGAAAGCAAATCAAGAGAAAGGCTATATCAGCAACTTTCACTCTCTGTTTGGATTTGCGTTTGTTTGCTTGTTTTTACGATTTTTGTTTCTGGCTTTTTGTTGCTTTACAAGAGCTCTGTCGTTGTTGTTTTTTTCTTTTCGAGATAATATGTACTTTTACCTCCCCAGATGTCATTTGCCAACGGCAATCACCTTTTCATCAAACCGTACGCTCTTTCGTCTAGAGCGATCTGCGTTCTCTTCCGGAACCGGCAGCTCAAAATCGCCCTCTTCACGAGCATGCTCTTTGAGCATCTCCTTGATGCTGTCGGCCTTGTCTTTGGCAATAGCGCCCGTGCTCGACTTGCGCCGCTGCTGCTCCTTCAAGTCGGCCTTACACCGTGTGCAGTTGCACAGAAACCCCCAGTTTACACGCAGCTCGCGGCGACGCTGGTGCACCGTATGCTGCGGTGATACGTACGACGTGGTGAGTTCCTCGCCCGCCACGATGTCGCGTTTCGCGTACACTTTGATACCATCTGTGCGCTTGGCGCCAAACTGGACCGTCACATTTGGCTCACAGCTGTGATTCAAGTGCGACTGCACGAGGAAAAGAGACTTGTCGACGTTGTTGATGTTGTACGTGCCGAGGTACTCCATGTATCCGTCGTACCCTAGCTCCTCGGCCGGTTTGGTCTTGGGGAAGCAGGCGCAAAACTTGTCGAACCCAGTGCGCCACAGCATCTCCTGCTGCTCAACAACAAACAGCGCGGCTCCGTCGCTGCTGTCAAAGGCTCCTGCGCTCGAATCCAGCGCCTTGTACCGCACGTCCTGTCTGACTCGCGCCATCGCTTCAAACTTGGTGCGGACGTCTCCAGTCTTATCGCTGACGATGTGTGCGTACACCAGCCCGATAGCATACAATGCGGCCCATTGGCTCTCAACACAGAAAGTCTCAAACGCAGCCCAGTTCCTGGCGCTCACAAGCGGGGTCTTGCGCTTATCGTCCTCGCCAGTGTACACCGAGTGCTTCAACGCGCCATGCAGCTTGTTGTCGTCACGCTTGCACTTGACAGAGCACCACATCTCGCTGCACACATTGCAGTCAAGTCCCCGTAGCGCTGTCCCTGTTGTTGTCTGCAGAGACCGCCCACAGTGGGTGCATGCCTTACCGAGGTGGATCAGATGCAGCAGCTCGAGCGGCGGCACGAGCACGAGCGCCTCTTCCTCCCAGAGCAGCGTGCCCGCCTTGGCCGCACGCGCGGCAGTCAAACCCTTACCGCGGCTCTTGCTAGTCTGCAGTCGCACCGCCGGCGGCAGTTGCAGCCCGGGCGTCGGCCGCGAAGTGATCTGGGCGGCATACGTGAACTGCGGCTGGTTCGCTAGCAGCCCGTGCTGTTTGAGGAACTGTTTCAGGCGTTTCTCTGAGAGCGCCCATTCCGGGTGTGCTTTCTTCACCAACGCATGCAGCTTCGCTATCCCGAGGTCCTCCGTCGAGGAGTCCTCCTTCCAGATCTTGATCACGCTGTCGACCACTTGTCGCTCGTGTGGCACGATGGGCTCTGCTGGGGCAGCCTCTGCGTCCGTCGGCACCGGCGGGCGCTCTGTGTCGTTGAGGTCAATCACCGCGAGTTTCTCGGTGGTTTCTGATAGTGTCATTTGTTGGCTTGTTCGACTGCTCAAAGGACTGGGGTTAGCAAGAAAAAACCTGTCAAGTTGGAGTCGGAGCTTGTGCAAGCGAGATGTGAGTGTCACACGACGAGTGCTGTAAGTTTTACATTGGCTTGTTCGTTTGAGATTTGAAAGGTATTATATTGGACACCAGGGAAGAGGAGACCGGCTTATTGGGCAAACTATTGTTCGAAATGAAAAGAGAAAGAAAGGGATGTGTTTCTACTAGCACATTATGGAAGGCTCGTAATCTGTTGCAACCAGCCCACTTGGAAGTATCCAACATGTTGAATGAAATCCTGAATAGTCACCATATAAGGTACATCATGTAAGGTATGAAATAAAAATCGAGGGCAATTTTTATTGTAACTACAAAAAGGAACTCGACCAGCCACATTCGGAAAATGATAGACATCGACAGAGTGCTCACTCTGAAACTGGCCACCACAAACATAAAAAGTGCTACAAACAGAAAGAAACCACAAACCCTTCAAACACACATTCGCTTTTTTCGCAGTTGGTATTCGGAAGAGTTTCAGCAACAAAAAAATAAATTTTGAAATTTGAGGTGGAAGATGAAAATAGAAATAAAAATTTAGATACTTTTGGAAAGTTCTTGCAAAGTTTATATCGTTTTCTTGAATTAGGATCAAAAACAAGCAATTAACTATTTATATAAAACTTTCCACCAGTTGCCATTTCACTTTCAATAAAAGAAGACGCAAGAATTATATTTGCCTGCTAGCATAAAGCGATTATAGCGTGTGTGTATCTTTCCATTCTTCCAGCTGTCTCCCCGCAGGCTTGGGTCAACCGGCCTTTTGGCAAAGAAGAGAATGGGCCGTGTAACTTGGGAAAAGCTAGCTGAAAGCTCATCCTCCAATATCTCTCAGCCGGCAAGATTTAAGCATATCACAACAGTTGTCCTGTCATGTTATAATGCACTAATCGAGTCCCGCCGCACTTGTGTCTCGCACTTCTCTTTTTCTGCTCCTCGGCTTTCTTCTCCATAAAGATAAAGAGAGTATGCATGCTCACGTACCCAGAAACACGGCAGCATCATATCCAGCGACCCCACCGTGCCCCACATATCCCGTCACCGCGTGTCACAGACCCCCCAAGAGCAAACGAGAGCTCTGCCAAAGCCCGTTGTCACCAACCAAGAATCATTTATCCCCGGTCGTGCCCCGCCCAGCGCCGACCCCTCACGATGAGCCCACAAATTTCCCCGCCGCATCTCAGATTTAAAAGATGCCTCAAAAGTCTGTGTGACCTTCCTCTCCCTTTCTCTCTCTCCTTTGAATTCTTTCCTCTCCCAGCGGTCACCAGGAATCAATTGACGTCCCAGAACAAGATGATTAGATCGTTGTTGCTTACTTCTCGCGTCGTGCCTGCCAGACCGCTCGCGGGCCTCCCAAGGGCGGCGCCAATCGCGGGGTCGTTTGCAGTTGCCACGCGCGCGTACCACCAGTCCGACATGCACTTGTACACCGATCTGACTTCCGACATCAACCGTCGTAACACCAGGAGAGCTGAGCGCCGCCGCAGACGCGGCTCGCTGAAGTACTATGCGCTGTGGTTTGCGCTGGGTGCCACTTTTGCATACAATTACCCCGTTTACACTCTGTACGACAAGCTGTGCCAGGAGACGCTTCCGTCCGTTGACGATAAGGCTGCGTGTGCGTCGTACGCTGCGCGCCTGGAGTCGAAGCTGCACAAGCTGCCCGTTGTCAAGAAGCTTTCCGCAGACCCAGAATTTGAGCAGGTGCGCGCGTGGGAGAACTTGGAGGCGACTGTCCTCGCACCAAACATGGTGCGCGGCACACTTGCCGTGCCTGGCGGTGTCGCGGTCAAGCCGCTGATCTTTGCAAACCGTCAGACGGGCCAGACAGTGACGGTGATCCATGTTGGGCGCCGGCTGTGCGGGTACCCTCTGCTGGTGCACGGTGGGATCCTTGCGACTATTCTGGATGAGAATTTCAAGCGGTGCAGCATGCTCGAGTTTGGACAGAAGCAGGGCGAGGTTTTCGATCTGAGCAGCCAGCAGGCGAGTGCAGACGTGCACACGCGCAACTTGACCCTGCAGTACCGGTTCCCCACGCTTGCCGACCGGTTTGTCGTTGTCTACGGGTCGTGCTGTGGCGAGGCGGACAAGCCAAACGAGGCGCGCGTCCGTGGTGTGATCAAGTCCGAGTCCGGGCGCACGCTCGTCAAGGGCGACGCTGTGTTCACCAAGCCATCGAGCGCGGTTTACTCTGCTGCATCGACAGCAACCACCTCTGTGGTTTCCACCTTGCGCAAGGGCTGGTTCTGGAGCTAAATGGTTCCTTTGTTATGTTTTTCTTTTTTTCTATCGTATGGAGACTGGCCGGATACAAGCTTATTTATTCTATTTATTATATATTTATTGTGCACACTATTTATTATCATTTCTGCTGCCTGTAGAAAACAGAATCACTCGAAACAACCGCATCCAGCACCTCGTCGTGCTCCTCAACAGGCAGCGCTGCATCCTCCACGATCTGCTCCCGCAGACACACACCGACAAGAACAGGCCGCACGCCCTCCCCCGCCTCCGCCTCGACACACCGCTTGACGTAGTCGTCGTAGAACCCTGCCCCGTGGCCCAGTCGCCGACACAGCGGCGTGAACGCGACCCCAGGGACAACGAGCACGTCGAGCGGGCCCACACCACCACCTGGGGTGAGCGCAGCGGGGAGCGACGCATCGGGCTCGCGCAGCGCGTACTTGCCGCGCTGCGGGAGGGCCAGCGCGGCGCTGAGGGAGGGCACCTCGTGCATGCGCAGCAGGGACCGCTGTGCCGCGTGCCGCTGTGTGTCTGCTGCGCTGAGCGGTGTGATGCGCGGTAGAAAGACGCGTTTGCCTTGGGACCTGGTTAGTTTTCGGGGAGGATGAGGAGCTCAGGGATGATGATGGTATACGCACCGTCGGCAAAGGCATGCGCGAGCATGTTGGTTGTCTGGACCTCGCTGTGGTCCATGTTCATGTAGAAGGCTATTTTCGAAGCGGTGCGGTACGCCGGGAGAGTGCGTAGTGTGTCCGCTATGCGTGTTGCTGGGGCGGGTGGTGTCAGTGGTTGTCCGTACCGTACCACTCGAGGAGGATATACATACACTGCTCTTCCAGGGATGCCTGCGAGACTGCGCTCAACACATCCTTCAGCTGGCTCCGCAGCAGTTTCTTCGACTGTCGCGTGGTCATGGTTGTCGATGCTGTGTATAGCAACGCTCGAATGTGGAGAAAGAGAGGTTGAACAAGTTTGAAGGTTCGGCTGAGCCGCACGACCTTTTTTTTTTTTTTTTGCTATTCCGGATAAATATATTTGCCTCGGCTAAATGAATAGACTTTTTATCTACTACACCTTGAGCTTCCAGTTCTGCTCGATGGCCATCCCGAGCCGGAGCACCACCAGCATCACTGCGCTCGCCATCATGAGGCTACCGTTGTACACTATAGCCCACTTGTAGCCCGCCACGCCCGCGGCGGCATCGACGAAGAGACCCGCGACGGGAGACCCAATCAAGCTGCCAATCCCGCGGCAGAAATACGTCAGGCCGCTCATTGACTGGTAGTTCTCGATGCCGACGAGCTCGACGAGACACGACGGCAGGAGCGCAACGGTCGCGCCGGCCCACACGCCGTACAGTACGACGAAAGCCAGGAACTCCGGCCTCTGCGGAACAAGCCACAGTCCAAACACGCACACCGCGCTCAGCAGCGTGGTCACCACCATCGTGTTGACACGGCCAAATCTGTCCGCAACGTACCCGAGCACCACCTTCGCCGCGGCGTTGACGCCGTTGTTCAGCGCGATGAAGTTTGCGCCTTGGGTCGTTGAGAACCCGAGAGACTGCGCGTAGGCCGACATGAACACGAGCGGGATCATATATCCCGCGCTCTGCACGAGGCTCGCGGACAGCTGCAGCACAACGTTGCGCGACCTCAGCAGCGACAGCCGCAGGAGGGCGCGCGTGTGCGTGGCGGAAGCGACCGCGACCGACGGGTGCTCGTGCACGAGCGCGCTCGCCACGAGGGACACCGTCAGGTTGATCAGCGCGAGCACGCGCAGGCACCAGCGCCAGCCTATGCCCGATAGCAGCGCGCTCGCGGCCGGCGCAAAGATCACCGCTCCGATTCCCGTGCCGCTGAACACGATGCCCATCGCGATGCCGCGGTGCTGGGTGAAGAAGGGCGGCGCGCACACCACGGGCGGGGTGTACACGAGACTGGCGCCGCAGCCGTACAGCACACCTTGGGCAAGCACAAACTGGTACATCTTGGAGCAGACGCTGGTGAGCGCGAGCGCCAGGGTCGTCATCAGAGCCCCGACGAGCATCACGCGGCGCGGAGACCCGAAACGGCGCATCACTGCCGCGTTGTAGATGCCTCCGAGGTATGCCAATGAGACCGACAGCGTGCCGATCAGCGCCACGGCCGAGTTGGACTCGCCGTGGAGCGGGCCCTTGTCGGAGAGGTAGAACTCCTGGAAGACACCGAAGGAGAAGGAGGCACCGAATACGATGACATTGGCCAGAAAGCCAGCCAGCGTGACCTGCACCGCGTGCGAGGGCACCAGCGATTCCAGAGACAGCGTCAAGGGAATAGACATTGTTATTATTTTATTATTATTGAGTGCTCTGTTGAAGAGAGTGCTCTGAGTCACCAGCCGCCTTGAAGAGAAATAATCTGTGCCAAGACGCAGAAGAGACAAAAGACATAAGACCGAGAGGGGCAGAAGCGCCCCATATATATGGACATAGGATATGGATATATGTAGTAGCACCGAACAGGTAAATCAGATAAACCCGAACCCCGACAAACCCCGTTAGGAGCCAATTTGAAATCAATCTGAGATCCAGGCACACACAATGCAACTGTGGAGAATATATATAAACTGCACGGCACGAGTCAACGAATATATATATACACCACAGCCCAGCCCAACGGCCGCCCGGTCCAGCCCGGCCAGCTCCTCCGGTAGCCGACTCCGCCCAAACGGCGCGCCCACGGCTCCTGCACCGGCGACGGTTTCGGGCGATGCTTTTTCAGGGATGAGTCAACGGGTGCACCCCGGTTGGCTGTTTTTCTGTCTTTGCCGTGCTCTACGGCTGTCTCTCTTCTTTTTTTTTTTTCATATTGTATATTATACTGTCTATATATATATATATCCGTTGATCCTTCTGTGTATTCCCTTCGATCATGCTGTCACTCAGAAAATCGATACTATCCACGTTTGCCAGGATGCCAGTGAGAACTGTCTCGTCGCTTGCGGGCCTCGATGCCTCGCGGCTCAGAATCACAACCACAACCACCCCGAAGCAGAAGCTGCCCAACGACAAGCTCGTGTTTGGCCAGTCCTTCACCGACCACATGCTCGCGATCGAGTGGGACGCCAACAGCGGCTGGGGCACCCCCGAGATCAAGCCGTACCAGAACATCTCGCTCGACCCCTCGGCGTGCGTCTTCCACTACGCCTTTGAGCTCTTTGAAGGGCTCAAGGCGTACAAGGACGCCAACGGGAAGATCCGCATGTTCAGGCCAGACAAGAACATGGAGCGCATGAACCTGTCCGCAGACCGCATCTGTCTGCCGACGTTTGAGTCCGAGGAGCTCATCAAGCTCATCGGCGAGCTCCTCAAGCTCGACAAGGGTTTCATCCCCGAGGGCCGCGGGTACTCTCTGTACATCCGCCCGACGATGATCGGCACGACCGCCGGACTCGGCGTGGGCACGCCCGACAAGGCGCTCCTGTACGTTATCACATCCCCCGTGGGTCCATACTACAAGACGGGCTTCAAGGCGGTGAGTCTCGAGGCCACGGACTACGCGACGCGCGCGTGGCCCGGCGGCGTGGGCGACAAGAAACTCGGCGCGAACTATGCGCCGTGCATCAAGCCGCAGCTCGAGGCGGCCGCGAGGGGATACCAGCAGAACCTGTGGCTGTTTGGGCCCGAGGGCAACGTGACGGAAGTGGGCACGATGAACTTCTTCGCTGTGTTCCGCGACGCCACCACGGGGCGCAAGGAGCTCGTGACGGCTCCGCTGGACGGCACAATCCTGGAAGGCGTGACGCGGAACTCTGTGCTCGCGCTCGCGCGCGAGCTGCTCGACCCGGCCGAGTGGGACGTGAACGAGCGGTACTGTACCATCTCGGAGATTGCTGAGCGCTCGGAGAAGGGCGAGCTCGTCGAGGCGTTTGGCTCGGGCACGGCGGCGGTTGTGTCGCCGATCAAGGAGATTGGCTGGAACGACAGAACCATCAACGTGCCGTTGCTGCCGGGTGAGCAGTTTGGCGCGCTGACAAAACAGGTGCTGGACTGGATCGCTGAGCGCCAGTACGGTGTTGTCGAGTCCGACTGGTCGAGAGTTGTTGCATAGAGAGGTTTCCGCCTTTTGCCCTTTGCCCTTTGCATCCGCGATTGAAGAAAGGCAGAGAAAAGCTAGAAAAAAGTTACACACATACGCACGCGCGTGTTTTTCGTTCTTCTTCTACATACAAATTTTTAATAATAGAATGTCTAGAACAACATCCCAATAATATTCAAGAGTAAAAGATTCCCGTAGGTGTGTCGTTTTATCGTTCAGGCGGTTGGGGACAGCCTACATATACAGCCCCAAAGAACCAGCGAACGCGCCTGGGGGCATCGCTCCTTCCAAAAATTACACAAAAGATAAATAGAGGAATATCAACCACCGAGAAGAACACCACCTCTGAACCCGACCCCAGGGCGCTTGCAAATAGATACACCACACGGCTCCCCTGGCAGCTTCCCTAGTATTTTAGATCTCCACTTGACCCTTCGACCACCCCAGACTTCGCGCCATACAACATGGCATTCCTGTTCAAGAGGAACCCCAAAACGCCCTCCGAGTTGGTGAGGGTGATGAACGAGCAGGTCACTAAGCTGGACACCGCCAACGACAAGAAGAAGGTATGTGAGATCTCTTTTATTTTCTTGTGGTTACTGAGCTGTTTCACTAACTGAACTTCCTGACAGGTCCAAGAAGAAGTGGCGCGGTACCTTTCCCAGGTACGGATCATCCTGCACGGCGATGACGAGAACGACACACAACCGGACCAGATCGCACAGCTGGCCCACGAGGTGTACGCGACCGACTGCCTATACCTGCTGATCCGCAATCTGCAGAACCTCGAGTTTGACTCGCGCAAAGTTGTCTCGATCATGTTCACCACGCTGCTCCGAAGAGAAATCGGCAATAGGTCGCCCACGGTGGACCACCTTCTGGCGAAGCCAAAGACGCTGCTGTGTCTGATGAAAGGCCCCGAGAGCCCGGAAATCGCTATATCCACGGGCATGATGCTGCGGGACGCCATCAAGTACGAGCAGATTGCGAGGTTTTTACTCAAAGAGCCTGTGCTGTGGAGGTACTTTGACTATGCGCAGAGCGGCACGTTTGAAAACGCCACGGACGCCTTCAACACGCTGAGTGACCTTCTCACCATCCACAAGAAGGTGGCGGCGGAGTTTTTCAACGCTAACCTGGAGAAGTTTATCGTGCACATCAACGCGCTCATCAGCTCGGGCAACTACGTCACCAAGAGACAGGCGATCAAGCTGCTGTCGCAGTTGATCCTGGCCAAGGCAAACTACCAGCTGATGTCGACGTACGTCAGCTCGCCGCACAACCTCAAGCTGATCATGATCTTGCTGGGTGATAAGTCGAAAAATATCCAGTACGAGTCGTTCCACGTGTTCAAGGTGTTTGTCGCAAACCCGAAGAAGACCAAACCCATTACAGATATCCTGATGAAGAACAGGGAGAAGCTGTTGCTGTTCTTGCAGAATTTCAGCATCGACAAGAAGGATGACGGCCTGTTTGCCGTGGAGAAGGAGTTTGTCATTGAACAGGTTGAAGACTTGCCAAGGCTTATCCCGACCAACTCGTCTACAGACCTCGCATCGATGCACCAGAGTGCCATTGCTCAACCACAACAACCGCAGCAACAGCAACCCATATCCATGACAATGTACCAGTCGCAAACGACCAAGAGACCTCAGCCGCCCCCAACACAGGCACAATCATCCAAGAGATGACTTTTTTTTTATCTTCCTATTTCACTTCTATGACCTCACGCATTTTTTTTTTGTACGTCCGGATTTTTACTCATTAATAACATGCATTATCCCTAGAACTTGAGCCCTTGGAACTCCTTCATCGTGTCGCTAATGTACATCGGCGTGCTGTGGATTTGAGCCTCGTCCACCACGTCCTCTTTTGCTGGTTCTTCCGAAGGCACTCCCGAAGGCACTTCCGAATGCACTTCCTCAGGCTTCACCTCTGGCAGCTCTCTAGAAGCATCGGCCTCATCTAGCCGAATGTCCTCTTCCACCTCTCCCACCTCCTCCACCTCCTCCACCTCCTCCACATCCTCACCCTCCGGGTCATAGTCATCCCAGCTGAACGCGGTAATCGCATTATCATAGTAAAACGCGCCCTCGAGCCGCTGGTCCACACACACCGTACCGGAAGCACACATCTGCGACACGATGGAACTGATAATGACGTAGTTCATCATCAGGCCCTGGTGCGCCTGCAGCTGCAGGATCGACAGCCCACGGAACCCCTTTTCTTTCCCGGTCCCGACATCGTCCCGCAGCACGCGCAGCACCTTGCTCGCGATCGACCCGGAGTTCACGTCGTCCCTTGAGACAATGTAGATCCGGTGCGTCCCCGCCGCGTCCATCGCCACCTCGTGCATCGTCAGCTTGAACCCGAGCCGCGCAAACATCTCCACCGCGCGGAACAGCTCGCGCGGCGAGATCAGGTTGATCCCGCGCGCGCGGTTGTACAGGATGTACAGGTCGTACAGCGACACGAGCCCGTTGGAAAGGTCCACGATGTTCTCATCCATGATGAACTCGTAGATCTGACGCGCGAGCTCCTCGAGGTACAGTTCGTCGGACGTGTCTGCGGCCTTGCTGCCCCCACCACCGCGGCCCTTGCCCCCACCACCGACACTGAACTCGTTCTGCGTGATGATGTTCCCGAGAACGCGCACCGAGCGCCGCGATGTCTGCAGGATCCGCGCCGTGTCGTTCATCGCCGTGGCGCCCGTGGCGCTGGCGCGGCTGCTCGCGAGCACGTCGGAGTACGACTGGCTCAACGCAATCAGCTCGCGCGCTTTCGACATGAGCCCCTCGAGGTCGCCGAGGGACCCGCCGAGCAGTTCGGCGTTTGCGTCGCGCCGCTGTGAGTTCTGCCGCTCGAGTCCGTGGATCCCGAGCGACGCGTGCATTGTGGCCCCTGCAGGGGTCTGCGGGCGTGTTGAGTTGGCCGCGGACGCGATGGACGACGACGACGATGACAGCGACAGCGGCACGCCGGCAGCGCCGCCCGTGCCCAGTCGCACTGCGCCGCGGTTCACCATGTCTTCGTCCTCAACGCGCGACCATGCCGCTGTCGATATCGCGGCGTGCAGCTTGTCGTGGAAGTGCCGCGCGCCGCCATTGTGGAAGCTCAGCTTCACCACTGCTGGGTCGAGCTGCTCGGCCGCTGCTGCGCTGGTGTCCTCGGCGACGAGCTCGACGCGTCGCGGGGTCCCGTCAACCGAGGTGTTCCGTGCGGATGGGTCAGGGACGAGCGTCGGCGGTAGGTTCTGCGACACGAGCTGCGTCCCGCACATCTCGCAGAGCATGAGCGACGGGTGGTTGATGAAGGTGCACCGCGGGCACTGGAAACCGTCCTTGGACACAACGCGGAGAGGCGCAGATGCAGATGTAGTGGCGGCCGCCGCAGACTCAGCAACGGCGGCGGATATTAGTCTATCGAGTAAGTCTTGCGGCGCGCGCACGCCGCACGTCTGGCATGCTGGGAGGTAGTTCTGGTGCTGTACGCGAGGCACGTCGCGTGCGGAAAGCGTGTTGGAGAAATAGCAGATCGGGCATGCCCACGGCACATCGCTCTGCACTGCTGGCTGCTGTGCAAGGGAAGGTGTGCCACCTCGCGTAGCAGCGTTTCCCGCCTCTGAAGCACCGGGTCTGGGGCTGAGCCTGAGGATGATCTTGGGGCTCGACTTGAGGAAACCCGCGTACAGCTCAACGGAGTCGATGTCGAGCAGGTCAAGTGCAATGTTGGGGAACTCGACCGAGCTCCTCTGTGCTGCTGCTGCACTTGTGCCGTTGTGGATATAGATGATGCGTCGGCTCGTGAGGTAGACCCTGCCCGATTGGTGGTTCACGAGCTTGAGTGAGTCCTGATAGAGGCCAATGTTGTCCTGGATTAGGATGTCCGTCTCGTACGGCAGCAGCACGGGCCGCCCGCTCGATGACACCTCCAGTCTCTTCCAATACTGGGAGGATATGCGCATGTCTCTGCTCCGCGTAGGCCGGAGAATCGCCGCCCTGACACACACCCTCTCTCACCTTCTGTCTGGATCACCCTTGCGCATATACCCGCTCACACGAATGAGATAGCAGCGTGACTTGTAGCACGTGACCACATAAATCAATAATCACACGACTCGGCCCCTCCCCCGCATTGAGATGATCACATGCGAGAGCTGAGCGTGGCCGTTTGTTATATAAAGCTGTGACCGCGGCCTTGTCTCTTTTTCGGGAGAGACAGATGTCAACTGAAATCCGCGCTGCACAAAAAGACGATGGCTGTCTCGGATATTTCGAAGCTCAACCGCCAGGCACACACGTGCCTGACCGCCATATCGTACTTCTACTCGCGCAGACGAAACTTCATACTCAAGTCGTGCTACGTGCTGCTTCTGTGCCTCACCTTCACGACTGGGTCCGGCAAGAGGCGAAACTTCACAAGGAACAGCGTTTCAGAGGCTAACAGGGCCGTCGTGAACCAAGTGGTGGAAACAACAGATGACGCAAAGAAGAGCGCCATTGGAAAGTGGATCAGGCGAAAGCTGCGACCCCTGCATGCGCTCTCCGGCTCATCGCTGGTGTCACTGCTCAAACCGCTGCTCGTGGCGCCCAACTCGAAACCCATTTTTGCATATTTTTTTCTACAGTTGTTCATGCTTGTGGTGAGAGCTCTGCTTACTCTGAAAGTTGCCTCCCTGGATGGTTTGCTCGTGTCTTCTTTAATCTCGCGCCGGTTCAAGCGGTTTTTCAAGCATCTCGTGTTTTGGATGATCCTCGGCGTTCCTGCTGCATTCACAAACTCGATGCTGAACCTGTCCGAGAGAATGCTTTCGAAGCATATCCGGTTGAACCTGACATCAAAACTTTTGGACGATTATTTACCGGATGACGGGAACAGTACCTTGTACCAGCTGCTGAACACCAGTAAGGATTTGCCTTTGCCAGCTCCGGAGAGTACGGCTATGGCAAGTACGTCTTCCAATGGATCTGTCAAGTCCAATACCCCCAAAATCGTGATTGAGGATCCAAACCAGAGGATCACAACCAACGTTGAGCAGTTTTCAAAGTCGCTGGCGTCCCTTCCCTCGCAGCTCATCAAACCCTCGCTTGATCTCATCTTATGTGCCAACCAGCTTGCATCAGGTGGGAACTCTGCTGAAGGTGTTTTACTCTTAGGGTTGATCACCCATTTTTCCTCAATTTTGCTGAAGAATTTCACTCCGAACTTTATCAAGCTCTCACACAAAACCAACGAGCTCGAGAACAATTTCCATATGTACCACTCCAAGATCATTAACAACAACGAGGAGATTGCTTTGTCCAAGGGACATCGCAGGGAATTGGATATCTTGGATCTGAGCTATTTTGAGCTTGAAAAATTCAAAAGAATGGAGTTGAGAAGACTTGCGGTTTACGATTTCGCAATGAGCTTTGTCGTCAAGTATGTGTGGGGTGCGTCTGGTCTTTTACTGTGTAGTATCCCAATCTTCACACAGGGCCACTTGTCGGAGTACAAAATTTCTGAAAAGGTTATGGGTAAGATTTCTGCTGATTTTATCACAAACAGAAGATTGCTGCTATCAGCATCCAGTTCGCTGGGTCGCCTCATTCAGTCTAAGAAGAACGTTCAGAATCTCGTTGGGTACTCTCAGAAATTGTGGGAATTCCAGGAGGCACTGAACGACATTAACTCGAGAGCCGATGGTTCGTCCACGATGGAGAGGTCGGAATCAGAAGAGTCCCGGATCATCGAACTTGACGAAAGTTACCAGAATGTGACATATCCAAATGGAATAGAGGGGAGCATATCAGGCGACCAGCCACTGATCACTGGGCCTAACATCCGGTACGGTGACGAGGTTACATTTGATCACATTCCTTTGGTGACTCCAACAGGCACGACATTGATCCCAGATTTAACGTTTTCGATCAAGCCAGGTGACAACCTGCTCATCACCGGGCCCAACGGGTGCGGCAAGTCGTCCCTCTTTAGGATCCTTGGTGGCTTGTGGTCCGTACGGGACCCAGGAACCCTGGTCATCCCTAGGAGCAAGAACGATTTGTTCTATCTACCTCAACGGGCCTACCTCACCATCGGAACTTTGAAAGAGCAGATCATTTATCCAGATTCGCTTGAACAGTTCAGCGAAAACTTGCAAAGATGCCGCGAAAGTGGCGAAGAGACCAAGGATGATGGTTATTTGGTTGATCTTTTGCGCGTTGTGAAATTGGAGGGACTCGTGGATGACTGTGAGTCCATTATCAACGAGCAGGTTGAGAAGGCATCCCTCAGGAGGCCGAACAGTCGGGGTTCTTCAGCTTCGCTGTCAAAAGCTAGCAGAGGTCCTCCGTCAGCAGAGGATATCGATGGTCTGGACACTGCGCCTGATTCGCCTTTAGACCTCGTGAGGAAGTGGCCGACGTTGCTGTCTGTGGGAGAGCAGCAGCGACTCGCACTGGCAAGACTGTACTACCACAGTCCAAAGTTTGCCGTCTTGGACGAATGCACTTCTTCGATTTCTCCAGAACTTGAGCAGGAATGCTATCAATTTGCCACAGAAACTCTCGGGATTACCGTCTTGTCCGTTTGTCACAGAACGTCCCTGTGGAAGTTTCATCAGTGTTTGCTCAAGTTTGATGGTGCGGGCAACGTGAAGTTTCACCGGTTTGACCCAGAAAAAAGACTCAAGAATCATGAGGAGATGTTCGAAATCGACAACTTTTTGAAGCGGGTGGATGGGATGAAAAGCAAGCTGGACGACCTCAAGCGACTCAAGAGGGACCGCATGGGCGGCGGCGGCGGAGAGAGGAAGAAGCTGATGTATCTACAGGCATAAAAAACTCATCATTTTGCACTCTTTATTCGTATATTCATATAGACCAAATGAAAAATGCTCATAAGAACGTTATATCAATGTGCTCATCAATCATGATATCCACCCATGATTTCCCCGTCTCCCAAACCATTTTCATTATCTCCGCTGCCTTCGGGGCAACGAAGCTCGCCTTACGCGCCAGCAACTCCATCCGCTCCAAGAAAAACACCCGCTGGCTGGCATCCAGCATCTCGCACCCGCCGACGAACATGGGAAACAAGCAGCACAGGTCTGTAGATGACCCAGGCTGGATGAACTTTTCCGCCGCGGTGCGGATCTTGCCACACAGGTCCTGCACAAGACTCGAGCGCTGCGGCACAAGCAGCACGCGCCTGTACAGATTAATGAGCCCCATCATGATGAACACGTGGTTCGCGGCAACGATCGCGTTCTTGAAGTCCGGCGCAGCGGCCACCCCGGCACAGTCGCGCAGCTCCGCCTCGTGGTCAAACTGCTGGAACCGGTGGGCCGTTTCGACAGCCTTGGCGATGAGTCCAGCAGGAAGCAGTATTTCACCGCGGGCGCCTCCCGCCCCCGCCCCCGTTGCCGTCGCGCCACTGCGCAGGATCACGTTCGCACGCTTGATCAAAGCTAAAGTGTCGGCGAACAACGGGAGCACTTTGATGTCGAACCCGAGAAAGTAGTCCACGTTGCGGTGCGCTTCGGCGTCTGTGTCCTCGCCCTCCACGGCATAGTCGAGCGAGTCCTCCTGTCCGCTTCCACCACCGAGTAGCAGTGCGTCATCGCCCGCTGAGCGCGATGGCCGCCGCATCTCCTCGCGGAATGCTTCGAGGTCGGCTTGCGATGGCTCGAGCGGCGACGACAGGTTGCACATGATGTCGATATACGCATACCAGCGCAGGAGGAAGAATACCATGTTAGTCTCCTCCATTTGCGTCGTGGTTGACTCGATGTCTACACGGGATACGGGACGGAACGTGTCAGTCACCTCGGCATCGTCCAGGGCAGCAAAATTCGCAGTTGCAGACGTGATTGCAGCTGGACTCTTGCCACATAGCTTGGCAAATGGACGGTTAAAGCCACGCCTCAGCAGAATCTGCTTTGCCCCCTTGATGTGAATCTTCCACTTATTTGGCTTCATAGTGAAGAGGTCGAAGGAACTGAGCAACAGAACAATCGCCAGCGTGAGATCGCTCGTGGCTGTCTGCTCATCCTGCAATAGAATCAGCAGCTCCTTCAGTGCTCGAGAAAGTAGCTGGTCAATAACCTTTTTGGGTTCTGCAACCTTCAGCAGGTAGCTCCGGTGGGCAATTCCAAATGCAACCACGACAGTCATCACCGAGTCGTTTGTCATGGCCATGCGCGGGAGCACAACTTTGAAAGGGTTGTCCTTGTAGAGCGAAGGGTGCACGGGCACCAGCACTTCCGCCGTAGTATCGCGGAAAAACTGGAAAGACTCAAAGTAATATGGCACACTTAGTAAAATATCTGGCAGCGGCAGCATACCGCGTGGAATCCACTCGGGCGACTCCTGTGACGACTCTTCCGAAACCGCGGAGCGCTGCAGCATTAGCTGCGACCCCACTGCAACACTGTTATCGCCGTAGATTTCCTCGTATTCATCCTCATCATCCTCCGCGAGCAGCAAGCTCGACTTGGGTGCTCGCGTTGACGTCTTGCTCGGCCCATCTAACAGGGACTGGCTGGGCATGAGGCCGGAGCCCGAAGGTGCAAGCGCGTCCACACGCGCCAGATCTTCGGCGTACTCGCCCATTATGTCGTTGAACTCTGTATCCGGTAACAAGTCGGGTCTATTATGGCTATGATGATGGCGACGGTGACGGTGACGCCCGTGGTTGCCGCTATGCTTTCCGTGTGCTGTCTCTGTTTCAAAGGTGCTCTGCGAAGGCTGGAATGACGAGCTGGAGCGCGCCTGTCCACGCGAACTTGCAGGAGAGCCTGCGCTGCTGGCCGAGTCCAGGAAGTTGAGCGGCGCCGTCAGCTCGTTCAGAATGCCAAGGCGGTCCAAATCAAAGAACTCGTTGTTGTTGTTGGCAAACGTACCGAGAGCGGACGAGAGCGACATGATCCCATTGGACAGGGCATCACCAAACAGATTATCATGTTGCCTAATTTCCCCTGGGGAGTCGGCATAAGATGCCGAGTGGTAGTCCGAGGCTAATCTGTGCGAGTTTACTATCGAGCCATCGCCCTCCAGGGATTCGTACTCGTTGTCCTCCTGTTCTGTGCTCTGGAAGGTGCTCTGTTTTGACATGCTTTCGGCGAAGATGGATTGGTTGTTTGGTGTCAGAATCCTCGGGAATGACGAGATATTAGACCGTGAATTAGGAGTTGTGGATGTATGATTGTGCAGGGGCTTTATCGTTGGCATTGGTAGCTCGTTTGTGAAATGCGGGGACAGAGCGAATTCGGAGCGGACACTCGTCCCTCTGTCGGAATTGCGATCCTGCAGGTTCGCAACATTGTGATACAAGCTCGGCAAAACGCCCGGTGGCGCCTCCATTTTAACATTCACGGCCTCCACCGGTATCTGTGTGCTTGGCTTGAGTCTCGGGCTCTCGGTGTCAAAAGCGGTCATATTCATAATGGGGTTCAGTTTCTCCACCTTCGGCTTTTTGTAGGGACGGCCTCCCCACGTAAGTTTAATGCTATAGTCACATTGCTTGCTATATTTCTCGCAATTCAAACAGTTGGGCTTCCGCTCGTCACATTTGATCTTGGCCTTCTTGCAGTTGTGGCACCCGAAACGGCTCCGGGTCCGCTTCTTAGCTTCACCAGAGCCGGCCTGGCCCCCTGTCGTCGACATTCCTCAGAGAACGGATAACAGCACAAAGCAAGTAGCGATATCTTTTTTCTGGGAAGGGGGAGTAAAATGCTGTTGTTTCTGGTGTTTATGTCTCTACGAGAGGGTCCATACGAAATCCCGAGGAAAAATTCATCGCACATACATTTTACCTCCTGAAGGCGCTATCATCGGTCGTGCAATTATCAAGCGGCTGAGCTGCATTTATGACCGACACAGCAACGGAGGCGGCTCTATTGATATCTATCGAAAGGCGAGAAGGGGTCAGGGGCTATCACTGTGTGTGCTTTGGGTGGATCCGTTGCGTGGTGGGATTTGCGAGTCCGACTGCAATCGCGGACGCATTCCCGCGTCCCCTTGTTCTCCTGCGGTTTCAAAAACTCAGAGTTCCTTATGCCTGTAGTTGTTCAAGGCTAGTCAGCTGATCCCGGAAAGTCTCAGTGTTTTGCTTAATCTCCTCCTCGATCTCCTCTTTCCGCCTTGTGTAGAGTATTTCGCAGATCTGTGTCGCATAGGCCGGTGCCCTCTTCACAGCAGTCTCAGCGTCTCCATCCTCGTCCTCATCCTCTTCAATCTCATTTTCACTCAGTAGATTGTGATATAGAGTCACAAACTGGGCCTCAGTCAGCTCAAGCTTGGCGTCGCCTCGCGTCACTATCGGGTGCACTTTCAGCTTCTGTAGTATGGGCCTGCAGTTCTGTGTGGTCAATTTCGGCACGGCTGATTCATGCACCAGCTGAGCTGCCAGCAACAGAAATTGTGTTGTGTAGGTATCCGTGGACGTCTTATCTACCTGGGACATTTTCTTCTCTAGTTTTTCTTTTCGTCTCTGGAGTTCAGAAGCGTTGATTTGGTGGATCCGACTCGTTCAAAATCGCATCAACCTCTTCTAGAATTAGTCACGTGATGTGAGCATTTCCGAGGGGTCAACAAACAAAGAGCGTAACACGCCAAAAGAGACAAACCTCAGACACGTTCACGCTGTTCCAGAAAATCCGCTTGATCTCACAAAACTGCTAGTCGAATATTGCTTGTGTTTGCCTGGTGACACCTGGAGCCAAATTTTCAGACTTGCTCATGAGCCTGTGAACCTAGCACAAGCTAGTGAAACCCACAGGGATGTCTCACTTTGACACCAGTTTCGACCGCGAGCTGTCGCTTATTACGCAAGGACTTGACCGTTTCTCGTTGGAAGATAAGTCACCCAGGACGCCAGCACTGAATCAGGGCACTCCGGACAATGTCCTGAAGGAACTCTCATGTGCAGAAAACACACCAATTAAACCCGAGAAACGGCAAGCCGCAGATCATTCGATGGTGCCTTTGCCCAACTCAAAATTCTCAAGGATACCGAAACGCTCCCCAACATTATCCAAGCTTGTGAGTGCTACCAGCTCGCCGGTGATTCAAGTGAACGACTGCAGCTCTCCAACTACATCGAAGCTGCCTATTTTGTCGAATTCTACATCCTCGCGTCAATTGAGAGATCAATTGGTGGAGGCGAACTCGCACGTCTCGTCGCCCGTGTTTCCTGCTAAGAGGTCGTTCAGCGATCTGCCAAAATCATCCACTGCATTCCGCCCTGCAAGAGTACCAGTGCGAAATGTAACAGCTGCTAGAGGTACGGCGCAGCCCAGCACTACACCTCAAGCAGATTCATCACAACGGCAACTGAGATCGGAAAGTACAAAGAATGCCAGCAAGAGCACCCCTCACATACCCATTTCCCGATCCTCCTACTCCGTCCAGAGTCTGAAGCGTGATTCCGGTCACATTCCAAACTACATGAAGCCAAAAGTGGCCTCTGTGAAAAATCAGACGGTGCTAGCGGGCAAGGAAAATCGCATGAAGGAGTCGTTGTTGCCTCTGAATGAGAACAGATCAACTACGCTCAGGGGCAGACTGCACTCTGCCGCCGTTGATTCTGCGCCATTCCAGAGGATACCGACCTCTGAGAAGCGTAGAGACGTCAGTCTCGGTAATTTCACGGTAAACAGGATACGGCCCTCGCCCAGCATGACCACATTGAAGATACCGAAGACGCGAGTAGATTCTCGTCCACTAGTGGCTCCTGTCTCGCAGCCACGGATGGTTTCCAGTACTACTTCAAAAAGCAGCATGAGCCGATCGGTTACTCTGCAGAATGTGAGATTGGACGTTACAATCAGCAATCGTGCAAATGTTACATCTCGCGTTCTCAGGTCGTCTCATGCAAAGGACACGCAGAGGACTGTGTCCGCTCAAAAAAAGTCATCTGCTGCCTCTAGGACTCTTTCAGAAGCCGATACTCCACGCAAGATTCGTGCCGCGAGTCAGCCAACACAGGCAAGGGGCGACAATTCCCGAAGGGGTGTGCGAACCTATGAAGACATCTACGTGAGCTTGATGAGCAACAGAGCCACTGCGAGCCTCATGAAGACTTACATGTCCTTGAAACAACAGAGATGTGCTCCAGGGATTCCTCTTGCTCCCGAAGAACTGGGAAGCAAGAGCCCCGAAATATACAGCAGGCTCAGTGTTTACGAAAAAGGTGAGATCCTCCGGAAATCTGCTGTTTTCTTTGCAGGTAAGAACAAACGTGAAAAGAGAGCCGTTGACATCTCCACCCACGCTAAGAATTTTGGCTTCGACGATGACGACAAGAACTATCTCGCTGCTATTGGTGATCACGTCAACTACAGGTACGAGATCATGTCTAGATTAGGACAAGGCTCTTTTGGAAGTGTTGTTGCCTGTATCGACCACAAATCCGGTACATTGTGCGCGGTGAAAATCATCAAGAACGAAATGGCATGGGCCCTGCAGGCGGTCAGCGAAGTCAAGGTGCTCAAAGAACTGAATAGGCAGGCTCACGGTGAGCAAGTCCCGATTGTGGACTACCGTGAGCACTTCCACTTTAGAAGCCACATGTGCATCGTTACGGGCCTGCTCTCAGTGACGCTCTATCAGGCGATAGAGGCAAGTGATTTCCAAGGTATGTCGCTCGCGCTTGTCAAAGATTTTGCGCATGGAATCTTGTCGGGCATCAAATTCATTCACAAAATGGGCATAATACACTGTGATCTAAAACCCGAGAACGTGATGCTACTCCCTGGTGCTGCCCCTGGTGATCGCATAGGTGTTAGATTGATCGACTTTGGCTCTTCGTGCCCTGTGGGTGAGCTGAGCTTCTCATACCTCCAGTCTCGCTTCTACCGTGCGCCCGAGGTTGCAGTGGGAGCTAGATATACCGAGTCAATCGATATCTGGTCCTTTGGCGCTCTCGTTCTCGAGCTATACACAGGGGAGCCTTTCTTCCCGGCCAAAAACGAGTACGACCTCATGGCGATGTTTGTGGAGCTTTTTGGTCCACCACCCCGTGCATCAATCGTCAGAATGAGGGACTCACTGCGTGATAAGGGCCCGATTTACAATCCGAACAATACTAACGACGAAGACAGGACGATCAATGAGTCCGCGCTTCTGTGGCGATGTTTCAGCGCTGATGGAACTCTGGACCTAGCGCGACTCAAGGAAAAGTCGCCACGCAGGTCCGTTCGGCCATATTCTAGAACAGTGGAACGGACAGTAACGACGCAGAAGTCAAAGAGCGGCAGAATTGGTTTCACAGAAAATCTCTTGCCTTCTTTCCTGGGCCTCGTCGAAAATTGCTTTGTTTGGGATTTTGAAAAACGGCCCAGTGCAGCGCAACTTCTTAAAAATAGGTTTTTTGAGTAAGTAGCCTCTATGCATATAGTTGTCATTCTCTCGTATTTGGCTCGAATCGTAAAATATAAGAAATCGAAGTAAAAAGAAGAGTTGAGCGGTCGTGCCTCAAGCAGAGCAAGCTGGGGTGCATTGCAGAGAGAAGTTGAGGAAGCTTTCTGTGGGGGCTAAATGCCACTCCTCAAAACACAAACAACCGATTCAGAGTCCTAATTCGAAAGAAAGTCTAGAAAACATGTCATCACAGCCGTCGCGGTTTCGCAAGTCCGCGATTGGAGCGATGAGAGACCTCTACGACCGATCAACGGAGTACGCGTCCGATGGAATCGAACACGGCTCCAAACGAGCCGTTGCCGCAGGCACAGCCGCATCTCTGCTGGGTGTCGGACTGGACAAGATGACAGCAGCTGGCAGTGCCGCGGGCCATTATGCAGAGCAGGGAACCGAGCTACGCAGCCGTGGCAACCTGATGAGCCACAAGGATCACTTCACTGATAAGTTGCTTGAGAAGCTGCTGGAGCACGCAATCCCCACCCATGAACGTTCGTCTCTTGAGGAGAAGCTCAGCGACGAGCACCGTGTGTCGAGACCGCGACTTTCCGTGCGAACGCTTACGCGTAATTTCAAAAATCTGAGCGCGCGGTTGGACGTTCTATTTAAACTGCAGTACGGTATCGTGCACGTTATATCGTGGGATAAACCCACACTCACGCTCACGGTACTTGTGCTGTATACGTGGGCATGCATCGACAACTATCTGTTTCTAGTCTACCCTCTTATATACCTGTTGGGTGGCATCATGATTCCTAACTATCTCGAAAGGCATCCTCCCGTTGCGCTTACGATTCTGCCCGCGAGAAATCGGCACTTTTCTGCTTTTGGCTTCCTTGGAAACGCAAAGAAGGAGGCGGAAAGCGTAAAGGGTAAAGACCCCGGTGAGGATTCTGACGCTGAGACAGAGGGAGCACAGGCTCAAAGTGCCAAAGCTGAGAGCGCCAAAGCTGGTGAATCTGCGGCAGAGATGGCTGAGGCGTCGCGAGTGCAAACAAACCTGTCCGATTCGGAGTTTGAGGGAGATAATCTGGTTGCATCGGCGGTTATCACCGACATGATGAACGCTGTCGATGACAGCGGGTCTGAGGAGGATACTTTCAAGGACAAAGCTGACAAGAAGGCCACTTCGGCAATAGCGTCCCTGGTGATGCAGGATCGTAAGGGCACCAAGCCGCGGCCGGACGAATCGGCAGAGCCTGACGGCGAATCTGAGTCGTCCACAGTAGCATCACGCATGGCTCTGTTGATCAACATGCGTGACCTGCAGAATTTAACGACGGATCTGATCAACGTCATCGACAGCATTGAGCAGTTTCTCTACGGAACCGCTGGGTTCAACGACGAGAAAAAGTCAACTGTGCTGTTCATCGAGCTCGTTGGAGCCGTATGTGTGCTTTCCCTTCTGGGCCCATTCATTCCATGGTGTTTTATCTTCATATGCTCGGGCTGGCTGGCTCTCCTGTCAACGCATCCACAGAAGGCCGAGTGGGTCAAATACCTGCAGCGTGAAACGAAACACGCAAAGGAGGCGACGAAAGAGGAGCGCGCAGAGGCGTCGGCAAGGGCCAAGCCACTGTATATTGCCATTACTAGCATCATCGTTGACGAACCACCAGAGGTGAGGGAAGTCGAGGTGTTCGAAATCGAGCAGCAGGGGCTAACGCCGCGGCAGTTCAAGCCGTTCTGCTTCACAACGACCATCTTCGATTCGGGGAGTGCTACCCGCATCCAGAAGAGACGCCCACAAGGTGTGCATAGCCTGGCCGAGGTGCAGCCTCCTGTTGGGTGGAAGTTCGACCCCAATGATGATTGGGCTATCGACAAGGAACCGCAGGCGTGGAGCGAGGACCGATACGTGCGCAAAAACGTTGATATCCGCGGAGACGAGTGGGCATACGATGCTGACAACGAATACCGGCGTCGGCGGCTTCATAGAAAGTGTCACAGGTTTGCACGGCCACCAAAACATCCGGTCAAGGCGGCAGCTTCCAGATGAAGTAAAGTATCCGTAGATGAAAGAGTCAATCAATCTAAACCATCGAGTCCCGGCATGTTATAAAACAGCTTCCCGTAGCATGGCGAAGTTCGGTCGTTAAAATGAAAGTATGGATCTTGTGGTAGAAGATCCTCTCCGCAGAGATTGCAGAATCTCGTGAAACACTGCGGACACACCATCTTGTTGCACCCGTCCAGTCTCTGCGTCACGACTTTGCAGCTTGGGCACTTCTGGAAATCTGATCCTGGTCGGCTCACTGCCTCCTCGAAAAGCTTGTCAGCAACGTACTCGTCCGCAGCTAGCGTCATCACGCGTTTACCGTACGTGTACCTCAGGTGGCGGCGAACGTGTGAATCTGGCTCATTCGCTAACCAATCCTCGATTGCTTCGACAGGTATAGCATCGCGCTTAAATGTTGGACACCGGTTCGTTGTCCCGTGCCATGAGTGGCCGCAGTCGCAACAAAATGCATACCTGCACTTGGGACACATCGCAAGCGTATCGTCTGGGTTCTGCCGTAGAAACTGAGTCGCACAGAGCTTTCGCGGGCACATTGCAACACGTCGTGGGAAGACACGTGCGTACTGGTCCATCTGATGCCGTTTGAGGAGGACGAGGTAACGCTCAACGAGCTCAGGCGTTACAATGCGTCCGAGTAGTTCAGCAGAGATGGGAAGCGCAAAAAGTGCTCGCTCGAGCGTATTCTCGTCCACGAGACCTGCGTCTGCGTCTCTTACCAGACGCACCCTATCGGTGACAAACTTTTTGGTGCATTCATAGTCCGGACAGTGGATCTTGTCGATATCGCCGGTCTCGATATGCACACCAAAGTAGTCTATGAGGCAGGAATTACAGAATGCATGGCCGCATCCGAATTCCGTACACACCAAACCCTTTTTCTCGGTCTGACAAATTTCACATGAAAATGTTTTGATGTTGAACTCATGCTGTGTCTCCTTGGCGTTGAAAATTTGAAGATCAGAGTACTCCTCCAGAGAATGCGTTTTGTAAGGCTGATGAGGGTCGATGGCGCCAAACAGAGTGAGCGCCTCCCCTTGCAGGTAGTCCACCATTGAGAATATTATAATGTCGTGAAAAGACTCCCAGAGCCCTACAAGCTCAGTTGTGAGTCGATCATGTGTGTTGCTGTCCAACCACGCGCACGTAAGTTTGAAATCTGGCGGAGCTTCGTGGGGGTAGCCACTGGGCAAGCTGAACGTCAACAGCATGCTCGGTAGGTGCAGGACCTGGATCTCAAGAACGGACCCGGACTCGTCTTGAAACCGTACCGTCAAATCATCCTCAAGTAGCACGGGGACCTCGATCTCGCCGCCCCTGTTCTGGATCGATATCTTGGCGTCGGGATAAATCGCCATCAGAGACTCGATCTCCTCGCTGGCGGCGCAGGTGCCGCTGTCCACCGCGGTCACTGTCGATGTCTCCTTTGCAAGATTGCTAGTCATATTATCCGACCGGCTTCCATCTTGCATTTGCCGAAAAAAGTGTTACTGGTTTTATCTGTCTCTTTGGAAAAAAAAGAGTACATCCAGGTACCGGCCCTAACAACCGCCTCGAACTGTGGGGATGTACACGACTCTGCCCGAGAAGGTGAACTTTTGTGGCCGCGCTGGCAGTGTGGGAAGAGAAGATAATCAGCTACCCTGCGAGACAGGGGCCACAGGTAATTTTTTCTGGTGAGACTATCGAAATGGATGGAATATCGGGGATAAGTCAGAGAGTGAGGGCGTTTGACGCTTTTCGTAAGTTTTTCAACCCGAATTTGTTTCCAGGATGCTTTGATCGACATGCATAAGAGCGTACTAACAGTTTCCTGTTAAATTAGCCAAAGTGCCGCCGACACACACCGTACGGTCAACTCGAGGAGGGTTTTCGACTTTCCTGACCATGTTTTTCCTCTTATTTTTAGTGTGGGTCGAGGTGGGCGGATACATTGACGGTACAGTTGAGCACCAGTTTGAAGTTGACAGCAATGTGAATACGGCTCTCTCGATCAACCTCGACATGGTGGTGGCGACGCCGTGCAACTACCTGCACACGAACGTGCGCGACGCGACTGATGACCGGTTCCTCGCTGCGGAGCTGCTCAACTATGAAGGCACAACGTTCAACTTGCCCCTGTGGTTTGCACAGGCCATGGAGAAAAAAGTGGCACCTCCCGAGCTCGAGGAGATCGTGCGCAATGCGCTGCCAGCCGAGTTCAATGTGCGCAGCGTGCATGAGAACGAGGGCGCGCCGGCGTGCCATATTTTTGGCGCGATCCCGGTGAACAAAGTCAAGGGAGATTTCCACATTACAGCCAAGGGATACGGGTACCGCGACCGCGCTATTACGCCGCGTGAAGCGCTCAATTTCACACATTACATCTCGGAGTTCTCCTTCGGGGAGTTCTTCCCATATCTTGACAATCCGCTCGACATGACGGCGAAGCACACGGCCGAACACCTCCAGAACTTTCAATACCAGATGACGGTGGTGCCGACGCTGTTCCGTAAGCTTGGAATGGAGGTTGACACGCACCAATACTCGCTCACGTCGTTCCAGAGTGTTGGACACCAGGTGCCCGGGATTTTCTTCAAGTACGACTTTGAGCCAATCAGGTTGCGGATTGAGGAGCGTAGAATCACGTTTATCCAATTCGTCGTTCGGCTGACGACGGTTTGCGGTGGGCTCATGGTTGTGGCGAGCTGGGCGTACAAGTCGCTCGACAAGCTCGCGGTCCTCGTGCTGGGCAAGCGCGCAGCTGAGCGTGGACAGGAGAAGCCGCAGAGTTTACTCGACACTTCCCATGAAGAGTAAAAGACGACACCTCATGGCACCTGATCTTTTCTTTTGGGGAGTTGGGGATTCCGCACAAATAGTTATAAATTATAAAATCCCAGCATACGACAAAACAGAAAAGATGGATATTGAGACAAGCGCCGGGGTGGCTACTGCAACTGCGACTGCGACGGCCACTGCAACTGCAACAGCGGGCAGCGAGCAGCTGTCACCGTCGCCCGAGACAAGCACCACGAGCGTCCCACCAGAGCACCCAACTCCGTCTCTGGACGCACACCCTGTTGTTGCGGACTTTGCAACCTCATCGGCACGCATAACGGCCATTCTAGCGGGGACGCCCGTACTGGCGGCTGTTCCCAAGTACGACTGCGCACGGCTTTCTGAGACGTTCCAGGCGGTGTTTGACGAGTACACACGCGAAGTGAACGAGGTGATTCCTGGGTTTGAGGAACTGGACGGTGTGAGTTGGTTTTGCTTGATTCGCTTTATTCTTTCTGCTTTTTCCCTCATACTAACGCTGGGCCAGCGCCGATACGTGTGGCAGCAGTGCGTGCACCTGGTGGACCGCGAGCGCGCCACACGTCGGCTCGGACTCGTCGAGGACTGGATCGAGAATGCTGAGGGACACCTTGAAGCGACTCGGCGCGACTTAATCGGGTCGCTTGACGTGATCAAGGGTGCAATAGGGCGGTTTGGTAGTGGGGGTGGCCCTCGCACAATCTGACGCCGCAATTCAAGCCTCGGTCCTACTTTTGCGTATTTTGCTATTTATGAAAGAAATACAGAGGGTACTATATTGTTCCACACGAAAGCATACTAATGTATATATAAAAGATGAGTAGGAGAAAGGAGAACAAAATTACAGGATCACTATATGGAACGTGGTGCCTGGTGTGGAGATGACGATGCAGAGTGGAGGAGGAGGAGCAAAAACAAACTGTCTTCTTCTTTGATGGAAGAAGAGCGGCCGAGAATCGCTTCACAAATAGGGATGGACGGTAGGTATACGAGTTCTGTCTTTCTTTCAATCATTCTTCTGGCTGACTGCTTTCACTGATTGACGTACTGGCGTGTCTCACCGTACTCCTTGCAGCCCTGCTTGGCACCTTCCAGCGCGCACTCCTCCAGCCTTATGGCCCGCGCCACGTATTCATCGCCATACAACTTCGATGCTACTCTCCGTTTGGGCGTCTCAATCTTGCGTGAAGCAAGAATATAGTTGAGCACGCCGCGCACATGCACGAGCACCACATTCTTGTCTGCCTCCGACAGAGTCACGCCCATGTAATCCTCGTAGCTGCGTGCCTTTGCATCATACGCCACCACATCCCAGTAGTCAACACTGTTAGGCGCAAGCATGCTCTTAGACTTGGGGTCGCACACGGTGCCCGTGCGTGGTCCCAGCGGGATAATCTCGAGCCCAAAGTCAAGCCCTGAACTCACGACCTCAAAGCGGAAGTAATTGTTTTCCCGCACCAGCACGAGCATCACTGGTCTGAACGTTGACTCACCGCAGCCGCAGTTGCCGAGGTTGGCCTTGAGGAACCCGACCCACACCTCGCGCTTGGCAGCTCCATACTCGCCAAATTCAACGAGTGGCACCTCCAGTGGCAAAGGCATGAGGTTACTTCCACCGCTGAAGGACTGGCCAATGCGGTTAGGATGTCTTGTTTCGTCGTGCACAAAATCTTCTGAGCAGACGCCATAGTCTAGACTGCACTTGAGTATGCGCAATGGGTTGAACGAGTGGATGAAGTAAACAAATCCCTTCGAATGCTTCGAATCCTTCACATCGTGCGAAAAAAACGGCGTCCAATCCTTTTCTGCATTCACGACGTCCTTGTCGTCGATCGTGAACCCGACAATACGGGAATCCTTGCTAAAGGGGAAGTAGGCATACATCGCTCTTCTGTTTTTCAGCTTCCCATTGAGCATGTTGAAAAAGATAACCGGCTCATCCACTCCGTCATAAGCCTTGCGTAGTGCAATCTTGGGGTCCTCTGGGCCTGCGACAGATGTATCCGCCGAATGTTCGAACGGGATGTCAAAGATCGTTGGGAACGTGATCGTCTTGAAAACAGATCCCTTCTTGTCCAAGATTGGAAGGGCGAAGTTTTTAAGCTCTGCCCAATCCTTATCGAAAGCCTGGGCACGGATGAAACTCGCGGTTGGCTGATTGGTGAGGCCATTCTTTGCATACACAATCCTGCTCACAACCAGATGAATCTTGTGAGACGCAAGCCACACACTGCTACCTGAATACCTCGACCATTTCTTTTCGAGTAACTCCCTGACATCAGCATTGGCGTCATCCTGTGTCACCAGATCCTTATACGAACCTGAAGCCAGTTTCTCTCTAATGCCTCCCAAAGAGTCTTGAAGCACTTTCTTGCTGGAAAACTCGAGATTTCCGCGTGACTTCATGAAGCCGCAGCTGACCGAGGTGTAATCGCTGACGGGCATCTCCGTCACATCTATGTTTCCGGCATAAGTGTCGACTGAAACATTTTTGTAATCTTGCCTCAAGGTTCTCATTGTTACCGCCAGTTTTTCCGCATACGATTTCTGTTTGGAAATCTTGTAGATATGACTGTAGCTATTAATGTTTGGGGTGTGCTTGAAGGAACTGCTTGTCAAGGGAGAGTATGGCGATATGTTTATAAACAGCATCGTTAGCACAAACGTCAACACAAGCATTGAAATCCGTTTGTGTGCCAACAGCCTGGCTGTCCTTGTTGTTGTGTACTGCTTCAACCGCAGTACCAGTTTATCCATGGTGTCGAAATGAGAATGGAAGAAGGACAAGTATTTTCAAGAACGAAATAATAATAAAAGACAGACCCTGATGCAAGTGAACAAGACAGAGGGGGAGGCTTGTACGTGAGTAGAATATCAGCAAAGGGGGAAAAAAACCAACTTTCGAAAAGAAGCAGATTTTATTCAAAAATAGTCGGGCTGAGTCAAACCAAACAAAAGGCTAACGAATGTGACTTGGAGTTGGATATGAAATACGTGTTGCGTGTCTGCGTGTGTGTTGTTTTTGTGTGCGTGCTATACTGTTGGTAAAGAGCACGACACAAGTGCAGCTGGCATGCGACGTCCAAGCGAGATCGATCAAATGGACTGTCTGCCGCAGGTAAAAATGGGACAAAGGAAACCGATATGTGTTCCCAGTGGAAAGGTGAAGTGTGATCTGACCGTTCGCGCTCGTTGTTGTTGGAAAGAGATCGTTGTTCGGTCACAAAACACGAACTTTTTGCTGAGGGGGGCGCACCAGCCACGGAACGGCCCTGTGGCTGGTGCCGATCTCTCAACGCTCTTCCATTTTTCCCTCTCTGTCTCCGGATATGCCCTGCTCGAAAAAAGATCGGAGCAGTTTATCCTGTCTACAGACTTTCTACTGCTGGGCTGCAACTTGCCCTAGTCTCTCACCCCCGACTGCTCCTGCCAGACCACCAGGATCACCCGAGCGAAACATCCACCGCCAGATCTGCCCGGTCGTGCGCGACCCAAGGGATGCCACAGCAGAGGCCGCCGATTTACAACATCAACAACAACAACACAATAACAATGGCGAGAGGTAAACAAATGGAAAACCACAAGAATAGCAGAATAAGAGCACCGAATACTAACGGCCTGCCATGCTCTATACAATTGAAAAGCCACCCGCTCTGGTCACCCATTATTCGAGTCCCCTGCTGCCTGCTGCCTGCCCTCTCAATCTATGCGTGTGTCTCTCTCTCAGCTTGTCGATCTTTCTGCCCTTACCCGGCCGTATAAAACCGCCCCAACTGGAGAGAACTCCACACACAAATGTCAAAGAAACGTAAAATGACTTTTTATTGTCGCTATGTATCGTCATTAGCCTCGAAATCCGCTAGATTTCCTCCAGGAATTTCCTCTCCTGGTCCCCCTTCATCCTCACGAGTCTCACGAGCCCCCACACCTGTGCATCGAACCGGTTCAGAGCCTCGGCAATGTCAACCACTGGCTGGTTCAAATCTTCAAACTTCTCCACATTGTTCTTCACCAGGCTGTAGTAGTCAAGCATCCCGTTCAACTGCGTCCCGGATAACTTGCTGAAGTCGACAATAGGCCGCGCCTCAGGATTCTTGTACGATAGATCCACTTTGCGCATGTTGGTAATCAGCGAACGCGCTAGTTTCATCTTGCCTGAGAGATACTCCGCGAGCTGGGTCGCATCGCGGTTTCCAAACGGACTGTACCCGTCGAAACCGTCATTGGACGCATGGGCGTGCGGCTGCACAGTTACCTTGCGCGTCTTGTCGCGCACAACAACTTTCTGGAACGCAGAGTGCGCATCCGCATGCACATAGTCTCTCGCGGTGAACCCAACAGACAGACTCAGGCGCTGCAGTGTCAGCTGCGTCGACACCTCAAACATCGTCTCCTGTTCGACAAACGCCACATGGGCATCTTCGTGGTTCCTGCCGAACAATAACGACTTGAAAGTTGTCAGCTTCTCCTCCAGTGTAGTGTCGTTCCCACCAAGCCGCGCTGTGTAGTCCTCTCCAGAGATCAAGTTTTTCAAAAACTGGTCACGATAGGGAAAGAACAAAATTTTCTCATGCTCGTTCCGGTCGAGATCCAGCGCATTGATTAGCGTGAGTGGGTGCGGCACGGCAACCAGCGCATAGTGCGATTCCCTTGGCCGCAGCCCGCGGACATCAGCCTCTGCCGGTTTCTCAAGCACAGGGATGTGGTTTGCCATCTCAACAATGAGATTGCGGCACGCAGGCGCCAGCTGGCGCACTTTTAGCGCAAGTCGCTCTTCGTCAACTGCACGTGCACGTCCTCCTCCGCCCGCGCGAGAGCGCGCCCGTTGCACCATGTTATATGTCTTGGCTACCCCGAGCTCCATGGCCCGTGCAGCATTTCGCGGCGTAGGGTACCCTGTGCCCACATCGGGACAAGTCGCTAGCGACCTAGCCGCGGGGAGAAGCTCGCGCGATAGTAAATTATGAGGTAGTGAGATCGGCTCGACGATCGTGATGATGCCGCGGTTCGGGAACTGTCGCAGGTACGGTGGGTTCGCCTTGCGGTTGAGATTGTGGATGAAAAGAGCATGCTGATGCGCATCCACGAGTTCAGGCAGCCGCGCCGCATCAAACTCGGGGTCCATCTGCCGCACAACTTCCAAAGTGTAGTCTCCGAATTCGAATCCGAGATCGTACGGCAGCGGCGTCAAAACCCCGCGGTTGTTATTGCTGCTGCCGGTGGGCCAGTTCTTCAGCACACCGTACGCGCCACGCCGATCAACGACAAAAGCCCGATCGCCACGCAGATGCGTACTCACCTGGATCAAGTTGTATTTCGATTTCTTTGCGTTCTTACCACCGGCCGAGGCGTCAGAGCCAAAAGGATGGTGGCAGTGAGCCAATGCTGAACTAAACAACTTATAATCCCGCATGTCGCCCACAACGGGGAATAATTTGTAGTCGAGAAAAAGTGCGCTCTCGAGTCCATGCGTTGCCATGTGGTCGTATGCCGTGAGCAGGTTGCGCGCTAGCGGGCTCTGCAACGTCTTCGAGTTCTTCAACAGAGTTCGCACAAACGAGGTGTGGGTATTTTTCGCGTCAACCGCTCCTGACCGTTTGTATTTTGTCCGCGTCTGGCTCACATCGAGGACAACCGGGTTGAATCCAGCCGACGAGTAAAACACAATCCACTTCTTTAACAACTCCTTCTCAATGTTCCGTTGTTCTTCCGGAAGCTTCTCGACGGAATGCTCATCGAAGTATGTGTACAGGGGACAGCTGCGGTCCGAGTGCATCATTTCCTCGAGGTTGTCAAGCGAAGGCCGCCGCGACGGAGGGGGCCCCGCTTTATTCACGCCACCATACCGGTGGTTGAGATACTCCTGAAACCGACCGTAGTACTCATTATTGTAGAAATTATCCCGTAACGAGCTGAGGCTCGGGAACAGTAGCTGTTTGTCCTTTTCAGCGGTTGAAACCGTTGACTTGAGATCACGGTCGCCCGAGGACAGAAGTGTAATGAGCGTAACAAGAGCAATCACCGAGCCGAGAACTGATATAAATAACACACGTTTGGGTACGTGTCGCGTCTGCCGCTGCCATAGTCGTAGGCGCTTGCGTGCCTGCTGCCACAGCTGGGACGGCGAAAGGGCAGTGTGTGGCTTAGGCTTCATCTGTTGCTGTTGTCTTCGGTCTTCATACGAAGGAGCTTGGCCGGAGAAGCGTTTTCCAAAAGCTGTCAGCCGGGTACAATGTAATGTGATGTTGTCTAGAGCAGGACTCTGGGGGCTGATCGCCGCGTAGTACTTTGTATGTGTGCTATTTCAAGCGCTGGGTGCCAAGCGGGGCGAGCTTAAGATACGGCTTCTCGGTATCTTGTGTGTTGATCATTTGAGGGTCTTGAAATTCTATGGGGAAGCCTGAGTGGGGCACGCCCTGTTTCGGGGGGGTGTGATTCATTTGTGCTTGTGCTTTTGAAAGTTACTTTTTTATTCTGTTTGCTTGAGGGGGGATTTTGATGTCTGGAAGTAGCTCCAAATGATCAAGGTTTTGTATCATAACTGAAATATTTAATCAAAATCGGTAACAAATGGGTAAATGTTTGAAGCTTTTCTTCATAATTTTACGAAAAACCTACAAATCCTTGAAGATACAAAAACTCCGACATTTTTGGTCTCTTTTTAATATTTTGAATATAATGCTCCGTTAAATCAAACGCATTAAAAAGTCATGTGGTGGATCAATTCGTGCATCAGGTCAGATAGACAACAGTAACTAGCCATACAGAAAAGCAGATTGATTGTCTGGGGCGCTAGACGAGAGCCCTATGAGGCGAGCCACCGCTCAAAGCAGATAGAAATATTGCCCCAGACTGGCAACACAACCAAAAGATAGGAGTCAAATAAACTTGAGAATTGAATCAAAAAGGGGACAAATATTGCATCAGTTTTACGCAAACGCCAGCTGGTGTGCTGGAGTGCTAGTGTGCAAGCTAGTCAGGATTTTTTCTCATGGTAACCCCAACAGCCACCTGCGTCAGCCATTTTATTTTTGCTACACATGCCCATGTCAACATTTTGCTGAAACAGGCATTCAAAAGCCGTTCCTCCTTGCAGTTGCCTAAGTAATTGAATCAGATTAAACAGCTCCCAGGAATCTGGTTCAGACACTACCGCCGCGTAGCGAAACTGATAACACCACAGCGCCAACAGAGCCCTTTGGCGGGATACTCACACAAGATAACACCACGGCTTGCAGGATCGCAGAATTGTATGAGTGGAGGCAGTCTTCTTCTCTTTGCATAGGATTTCCACAGACACACACATATCATGGAGTTCAACCTAACGATAGTATCGGATTTCGAAACGATACAGGATAACGTGAGAGGCGTACTCTGGACCATATTCTTTAATCGATTATTTGGTCCCATCGTACCAGCAAACGATTACTTTTTTGACGTTGCATACCCTCGCGCTGAGGGACTCGCACAGCTGACGGGGCTCATCGACTCCAAGGTGAAAACTATGGCGGAAACACTCGCCTCACAAGACAACGACGATGATGGTAGCAATACGGGCGGAGCGGCTGTACGTCGCGCGCTCATGCTGCTCAAATTCTACGAAAAGGCGGTACGCATATCTCCTGAGCAGCAGCGGCGGCTTGGGAAGCAAACGACCGGCGGAACGTGGTTTCCAAACTACGCAGGCAACTTTCGCGGCTCGCCACACCAAGAAGCCGGAGGTGGCGTGGGCAGTGGCAGCGGGAGCGGGAGTGGTAGTGGTGACAGTACGCAGTATGTCAACTGCTGGGAGACCTGGGTGCTCAAGATCAACGTGCTGAGGACGCACAGCAGACACGAGGACGGACGCTCGCTCGAACTCGGAGCGTTCAGGGATGGGTTTGAGAATAACCTTCTGGACATAGTGGACTACGTCGATTCGAACCGCGTTCACATCCCACCGATCACATCGATGGATGCTGCGCCGTTTCCTTACCGGCTGACGTATGCCCTTAACACTCACGACGCTGCTTCGATTGAAGGTATTTACAACGCGTCTGCACGCGGAGAGCTAAACGCACGAAGGGAGAATAGCAGCGGCAGCGGTGATGGTGGTGCAGTTAGGTCTAATAGTGACTTACTGGGGAGCACCAGCGCAGAGTATATCACCACCACCGAAGCTGGTGATATAATACTCGGCAACGACAACTACAGCTACAACAACAACAACGGCGCATACGGAGAGGAAATCCTCCGCAACGGGTACAAGTTTATAAAGAAAATGCTCGGAGATTGACCTAGGGTATTTGGATATTTAATGAATTGACGAAATAGAGGTATGGTAAGCACACTAGACTTTGGAGCGACTTTTGAGACCCTCTTCTCCTTCGACGAGAATACAATGACCCTCGTAGATGAGTTTGCCGTTCTCCCTTGACAGCCCAAGCTCTTCGTTGCAAAACCTGATCACCTCTTCATCAAACGATCCGGGCTGGAACCATACACCTTTGAGCAAAGTCGGGATCGCAAGCAATTTCAGCTCCTGCATCGACGCAAGCGAAACCGCCGGTGGCGTAATCACCGAGAATGCAAACCCGTCAAAATCCCTGCCCTTGCCACGCACTCCTTGTTCGACAAAATCTGACACCGACTTGGCGCACTTGAGATCGAGTATCTCTGAAGTGCTCGGGTTAATTGGCACAACGGGGAGATCGTGGTGTATATACCAGTTGAGTACCTTGTAGCCAAACTTGGCGGGCGAGCTGGAAGCGCCAATGACGCCAAACGTGCGGCCGCCAGAACCAAAAAAGGATGATATTGACTTCAAAACCATTTGGTCTTTCTATTACATAGGTGGAAAGGAAGGATCACGAAGAAAGCGAAGAAGCACATGTATTAGTAAAACAGTTTCTCCACTCCGACGCAACGGGTCGCGAGCGACGCGCGATGAGCCCGGGTCGACGCGCGACGCATCTCGTCGCCGTGTTTTTTCTGCTCCTGTTTGTCTTGATACGGAGTCCTGCCGAGACAGCCATAGAGCGCGGAGACAGCACCACCACACAACGCCACGAGGCATGCCCGAGAAACCAGCAAGGGGTGCCCCTCCGCAGTCGTCTGTTTCGACCTGGTCGATCAAAAAGCCGCCCCTTCAACAGGTCCAGCGTGCGAACGCCCCACCGCAGTCGTCACCCCTCGGGCTTCTTCCGAGACCGCTGGCGCAACCACACGAGCCTGCATTTCCAGCATCTCCAGAGATCAACACTCAGATAATACGACACGACAGAGAGAAGCGCAGTAAGGCGTGCAACAACTGTCGCAAATCCAAGATCCGGTGTGAGCGGCAGTCGGACGACCTGAATGATAACCAGCCATGCAAGAAATGTGCATTGGGTGGGCTGCAGTGTATTTTCGAGTACAAGATCCCTAGCTACAAGATTATAGGAGGTGGCGGGAATAGGAATAATGTGATCAATGACAATTTGCATGCTGAAAAGCCACCGCGACTCAGCGAGGAACCCATAATTACTGCAGGCAGTACGGGAAACAATGCCGAATCGCACTCGAATGGTTCGATCTTGCGTCTACTAAACCCTGCACAGGAGCTTTTGTCTCCACAAACGGATTCGCCGTCATCCTCGGTGTCACCCGTACCGAAACCCGCGGAGCACTCGCCATGGGAGAACTCCGTCGAAAACCGGCTGCAGAACTTTGGCTCAACACTCAGTGACATTCTAGGACTGCTCAAGGAGCAGCAGCATAATATCTCACCGCCAAAGCGCTCTGCGGAATGTGCGGGTGCTGCAAACCACCAATCCAAGCGTCCACGCCTGGATACCGACCACTCCACTGGCTCATCCTCAACATACCAAACGCACAACTCTGATGAAGTACTCCCGTACTCACGACTACACGAGGTGCTCTCCATAGAAGACGCACGCACTCTTTTTGCATACTTTGACCGCAAGATCACACCACAGCTCTTTGGCTTCACGCTCTCTCAGTACTCAGTCGACGAGCTCTACTGCAGCTCGCCGATTCTGATATCCGCAGTATGTTGCATCGCTTCGATCCACCACCCTGAGCTGCGTCATCTGTTTGCACCCCTCGAGACCGTGCTGCACTCACTCGCTCAGCGCGTGCTGTACCGCACACCACACAGCGAGTCCGATGCGTTCAACACGATCCTCGCGCTGTGTATTTGCGGATTCTGGTTTCAGCAGAGCCAGATGTTTACTGGGCTCGCGCTGCAGCTCGCTAAGAGCTCACGTCTAAATAGCAAGCGCGGCAGGCGGAAAGGTGGAGCTGCTGCTGGTGGAGTACCTGAACGCGATCGGCTGAAGCTATGGTATCTCTTATACGTGTTGGACGGGCAACAGTCGCTAGTGTTCAACCGTGCGCCGATGATGGATTCTTCGGACGAGACTCTGGTGCAAAGCCGCCAGCTACTGATCGGACCAGAAGAAGAAAAGCAAGAGCAACAACAGAAGCAATTACCTGTCACGCAGAATGGTCAGCTGGCTCGTGCGGGTTACTTTGACCTGCGACTCGTATCGCAGGTTGAGTACAATCAGGCAATCAGCGACGTATTTAAAGGGGATGCATGGGATATTCTCACCCCCGCGTCGTTTGGCGTGCCGTTCACTACAAACCTCGAGCTCGACAAGTGGATGGTGCAGTGGACAGTGCTGCTTTCACCGTTGCACAGCGGCTCGATCTGGTCATCCAAATCAACACTGATATATTATAATTTTGCTAAGATGCATATCAACTCATCTGCTGTGCGCCAGTTGCATACTGATGGATGGAGCTTTCCAAAGTGGAGTAAGATCGAGGGATACGATGAGGATGACGAGGAGAAACAGATCGAGGAGGTCGACGAGAGCGACGGTGATGAGGGCGACGACGAGGAAGACGACGAGGAGGATGACGACATCAGCGCGCTAGCTCTGCCACCACTTCAGAGCCGACGTGTCTCATCCGAACTGGCGATCTCGGCAGCGCAGACTGTCCTGAGCCTCGTGCTCGGTGACGACGACATCCTCGGTGCGTTACGATACGTGCCGATTCATATCCACATCATGCTATACTATGCTGCGTTACTCGTGTTGAATCCACCTGCGTACCTTCGTCCACAACAGGGACAAAACCACGGCGGCAAACAACCGCTCGACTCATTCCGGCTTGTGCGAAAGCTACGCTCAGCGATATGCGCCAACCGGCCCGTTGACAGTGAGTTTGCGCGGAGGCTAGTGGATGGTCTTGATGGACTCATGCAGGAACGCTTCAGTGTGCTGCAAATGGAGGCTGACGAGGCTGCGCGCGAGGGCCGCGATCCCGCCATTTCTTCTGAGTCCATGCGCTTGATCAAATCTGAGTTGCGTACTGGGCTCGACCCCGATGCGTTTGGGATTGCCTTTGCGAGACGGCGCGGGCCAGAAAAGATTGCGGCGTGGCCAGGTTCCGATCATGGACACCCATGAGCTTGTGCGTTTGTGCTTTTGTGGCATTTTCATTCAATTGCAAAAAAAGACAGATTGTGAATTTTCGTCTGACGCAACTCTATAAAGATACAGCTCACAAGTCGAGCAGATTACGATCAGTAAATGAAACAATATAAGCAGGTCGACTGGGACAATATTCGCAGCTCCGTTGCGAGGGTGTGTACGATCTTTGTTTGGGTACGCGATCATTCAGAAGACTAACGAGTCACACAGGCCCCCCACCTCATGAAGGAGCGCGTAGGCGCCGTGAGCAGGACAGTTGACGCCGAGTACGACGAGCTCCATGAGCCACTAATGATGTACACCCGTCAGCTCACACAGCTCCAAGTTGCAGTTCCACGGTATGCCGCCGCGGTGCGCGAGATGCTTGAGAGGTCGATTGCGATCGGTACCGCACTCAAGGTTGTTTGCGACCCACGAGTTCCACGCAACGATGCAGCAGCGAGCAAGGCATACCAAGCCGAGAGCGCGGTGCACGAGCGGGTGTGTGAGTACCTTGAAACTTACGAGGCGCTTGAGCCTGGTGTGGCGCAGGAATTGGAGGTGCTCGGCGAAAGGCTTGCTCCTGTTTTGAAGCGTGCGCTTGAAATGACTAAAGTTGTCGGGAAAAGATGCAGAGAACGCGACGGTGCTCTCCTTGATTGTGATCGGTTTAAAGATGCGCTTGCCCATGTTGAGGGTAAGCCGGAGCGTAGTCTGAAGGATGAGCAGTGCCGGATCTCGCTGATTAGCAAGGTGGAGAGTGTGAATGGTCGTTATGAATTGCTGAACGGAACACTGAAACGGGAGCTCCCAGTGTTCCTTCTCGTTATTCAGCGTGTTGCGTTGCATATCCTATGCATGATTTTCTTATCAACCACTACTGTCTACAACCAGCTGCGGTCGTCACTGGAGTGCCTCCGCAACGAATTTGACTTTGATGCCAGTGATATTGTTGGTGAGTTCAAGACCAGGCATAAGAGGGCTACTGCTAAAATTGAATCTTTACAAATTTGTCGCTTTCGTGAGGTTCTGCTCAACAAAGTGTCGCTGCAGGTGATGCAGATGGGTGCTTCGTGGGAACAAAAACCACTTCAGGAGTACTGTGTTGCGATCTACGCGTTTGATTCAAAGGAGGAGGGGGATCTTGCTTTTGAGCTGGGCGATCGGATCCTCGTTTTGGAGAAACCGAACGACGGATGGTGGAAGGGTAGGCTTATAAATGGTGGCGCCGAGGGGATGTTTCCAGTCAACTACGTTGAAGCCGTTGAAGCTTGAAAGACTGACTTTGCTACGTTAAAACCGGAAGACAGGTCCTTTCGTACTATACCTTCTTCCTCCCTTTGGCGGGGAGACGGCACCATTGCTTCCTAGATGCCGCTGCTTGCGGCAACTTCCTCCGCGTTCTCCAGCTTGGAAGCTTGCCCCGAGAACGCTAACGTTTACTCTCTCAATAGCCTACCTTTCTCATTATCATTATCATTTTCAGTATTCACTATCATTCTCAGTTGCATTTGTGGTGTATATTATGTAAGTTGTTATCTGTAAATTGTCCTTTCCTGGTGCTATTATTTATCTCGTAATACTTCCTCCAGCTGCCGTTCCCATTCTTCCGCACATTTACCGGAGCAGAACTTACGCTTGATGGGCACGAGCTTGGTTTCGTGAATGTCCCACCATTCAAGTACCTCGGCAACATGCTCGACAACAACATGCTCGCATGTCCCGCACGTCTGTCCGTTCGTGCCGACAATCAACGCCAGCGTCGCAAGCTGAGCGACACGTCGACCAGCGTCTTCTCTCCATTTACGCAATTCGGAAGACGACACCCTATACGTCGCTATCCGCCGCAGCGCATACTCGGACAGTCGTGGAATGTACGACGTCTTCTGCCGCGCGTCTCTTTGCTGTTGTTGTTCGTCCTCTCCTTCTTCTTCACCTTCGCGCCAGAAAAAATCTTCAGAGAGTGTGCTCAGATTCCTCGCCAGCTTTTGGGCACTCGGAGCAGCTGCTCCAAAGTGGTGATGTTTCGTTATCCATTCCAACCTCCCGACATAACGTAGTTGTTTCGGTTGTTTGGCAAATGCTCTGTTTGGAATCTCTGTCGTATCTGGAGTATTTGCCTGCTCAAGAAGACAATTCGGCCGGATGATCAGCGTCTCGAGATTTTCCAACTTCAAGAGATTATGCGGGAAATACTCGATGTAGTTGTTTGCAACGCTCAAATACTTGAGATTGCTGAGCTTCTCGATAAACCCAGGAATAATGCCAATCCTGTTCTCCCTCAAGCTAAGAACGGTAATGTTTGGAACCTCTAGAATCCAGGGGCTCACGCTTTCAAGCTGGTTTTCAGAAAGGTATATCTTCATATCCGGGTTTCTAATAATTCCTTCGCCGCTCACAACGAGCAAGTCTTTGAAATCACGGATCTGGTCAGGGATAGTCCGCAGTCCGAACCCATTGAGATCGAGCACAGACGAATCCCGGTCAAATGCAGCTGTAATAGCATCCTCAGCCCGTCGCTGCACGTCTGTATCGTTCGAAAGAACAAGGAACTGTTCTCCTTGGTTGAAGCTGCCCCTACCCCCACCACCCGTCCTCCGCCGCTGGGCACCACCAACAACTCCATGAACACGCCCAAACTGATCGACACAAACCTCTCCCAACGCCTCCTCCACAACGGTGCTCTGAGTAGACACAAGAAACGACCCAAGGACAGGTGACCTCCGTCCAGGTGAACTATCAAGAACAGTAGTCGCCGTTGTGTCCCCCGCGTTATCGTTGTCGTTATCTGCATCACTCACGAGAACATGTGCACGCGGTGGGGAACTGGGTAAACCTCGCTCACCAAACCGGTACACCGACTCAGAAGAGGGCTCGAAGCCGTCTGACTTGCAGAACATCGAGATACTGGGGTCATCGCTACCGCCAACCGCGTCTGACCACACAAGCTCTGTGCGGCTTCGTTTGAGCTCATGCGGGACAGAATCAATGTGCCGTTTCCTATTACGCAGGCTCCATGTGTGCTGTGGTTGTGGTTGTGGTGTGGTGACTGTGCGAGTGTGAAATATCGTTCCTCCTGCATCGAGATCTCGGGTTTGTCGGTCACGAGGCACGGTTGACAAATGCACGTTCTCGTCCGCTCGTGAAATGTCAAACGCTAATGGGAGAAGACCGTTCCGTTTGTCCATTGTGTGCTTCTCCGAGGAAATTCACAGATACTAGGTTGTGTATGTGGGTATTGGACCCACCCTTGTTAAACTTGTCGGTCCTTGAGGCACGCGTGCGTACCTGGGGCAGGCGCTATTGTTTACATTTCGCATTGGGCAAGACACGCCAACGTCAGTCCTTGAAATTTTATCTTTACAATAGTTATCTTTCCATTTTATCTCCCCTTGGGCATTTTCTTCTTCCCAGTATCGATCTCCTCAAGTTCCTGTTTATTGAAAAAGTGAGGAGCCAGCTCAGCCAACCATCTCTCCTCAATAGGCATACAATTACGCATGAATTCTTTGCTCGTGAGCACCAACTCATGGTAGAGCAACAATTTTGGTGGTGGTTTGACACGGAACAGGACAGACGAGGGGTGGATAAAGACCTGCTGGTTTTTCTTGACCGATTTGTAGCTGTCCCCTGTTTTCGACAATCTCGCCGTGTTGGGGAAAAACCCAGAGGCGATTGCCTTTTGGATTATCTCGGTGATGTTTTTCTGAGGGTCATCTTTCGCAGCTGCCACGGACAAAATCTCCACGCGATCACATATCCTCTCTAGCTGGTCCCGCACATTCCTCACACGCGACAACGATTTGTACTGCAAATAGTTATCACGGGACCACTGGAACGAAAACCCAGTCTCGGCCCACTGTGTCCATATCTCAAGCAGTGTAAGATGATCGCCCCCTGGTTTTGTAAACTGCTCGCGCGCCTTATCTGCAAACACCTTTTTGTCCTTTGGCCTGTAAAACAACGCACTCGCCTCACCGAGCATAGACACGATGGATAAAACTTCCTCAACACAACCCATGGCACCGCTTGCCAGCAATGCTTTTGCGAGCATCGGATCCGTGGGGAATTCCGCCATTTGGCGTCCCGTTTTGGTGAGTTCACCGCGGTCGTTCATTGCGCCAAGGGCATAGAGTAGTTCAATAGCTTTGATGAGCGTGTCGGATGAAGGAGCATCCATAAAATCAAAGTGGATCAGATCGGTTATCCCGAGAGACAACAACGTCAGCACAACACTAGCAAGGTTCGTCCTTAGGATTTCGGGGGTAGGGTTCGCAGGGAGTTCATGCAGATACGCCCATTTCGTAAATAGCCGGAAACATTTGCCTGGGCCAACTCGCCCGGCACGGCCTGCTCTTTGATCCGCCGAGGCGCGTGAGCAGGGTGTAACCACAAGACTCTCCATTCCTGTTGATGGGTTAAATATATTCTCCTTGACAAACCCAGGGTCAATCACGTACACTATGCCATCGATCGTGATAGACGTCTCGGCAATGTTCGTAGCTAGGACAACTTTACGCGCATTAGGAGGAGTCGGCTCAAATATCTTTTGCTGCAGATCCGAAGGCAAGTTGGCATAGATTGGACACACTATCATCTCCTTGATCCGGGAGCCTAGTTTCCGACACGTGTCAGTCAGATTTTCAGCCATAGTTTCAATCTCGTCCTGACCTGTGAGAAATACAAGAATATCTCCCTTGCCCTGGGATGTGTGGATCTGGAAAACGGTGGTAACCGCGGCATGCAGATAGTTGGCCTCCGGCTGTGGCGTGTAGTGAATATCCACAGGAAACCGTCTTCCTGGAACATTGAAAATGGGTGCTCCGTCAAAATAATCGCTGAACTTTTTGGCATTCATCGTGGCCGACGAGATCAGCAGCCTGAACTCGGGTCTGTAGCGTGAGATATCCTTGACAAGACCAAATAGGATATCTGTATGCAAGGTTCTCTCGTGAGCCTCGTCAATCATCATCGCAGAGTACCCAGAGAGTTCTGGGTCCGTCAGAAACTCTCGCAAGAGCATACCGTCGGTCATGTATTTCACCACGGTGTGTTCGCTCGTTTTGTCTTCGAACCGAATAGAGTACCCAACTTTATCCCCGAGTCGGGTCCCCATCTCGTCAGCCACACGCGCTGCAACGGACATCGCAGCTACCCGCCGCGGCTGTGTGCATCCCACCTTCATGCCGTTCGCGGTGTATCCAGCTTCGTGTAAGAACTGTGGAAGTTGCGTGGTTTTTCCGGAACCTGTCTCTCCCACCACAATAAGAACTTGGTGCTCTTTGATCGCCTCCAAAAGCTCCTCACGGTATTTGTATACAGGAAGCGATCGACGTGTCTCGTCTATTGTCTTGATCTTGGCCTCCTCTTCCTGGATCCTTTCCTCGAGCAGTCTCTCTCTCTCCTCCGTTTGCAATGCTTCTTCAATCTTGGCATCAGAAACAAAGTCGATACTCTGGGACTTGTCGAACACAAACTCAAACTCTTCTTTATCTTCCGTTTCTGCTCGTGGGGCCCGCGGCGTCGTTTTCGAGACCACTTTCTGTGCCTTGGCAATCTGCTCATGCTCCCAGTCTCGATCGCCAAACCCAACTTTCACATCCTCTTTGTACCGTGCATGCAGCACCTGCTCCTTGCGCTTGCGATCTATCTTTTTCTCCTCCGTAAGGTAATCCTCCGGCAGCTGATACCCGTCCCCACCTTCCTCGATCTTTCGGCGCTCGTTGATCATCTGCATGATCTCCTGTTTCAACCGGTAATCTTCCTTTTCGCGGCGCGTGAGGTTGTCCCAGCCAACTTCTTTGATGTCTTGCTCATAGTCAGCAACCTCGTGTTCCAGCAGCACAAGCTGCCGCTGCTCTCGCTGAGAAAGGTACCGCTGCCGCGCAAGCTTTCGCAGTTCGCTCATTTCCACACCACCGCTCTGTCGCCGTTCATCACTCTTCGGGATACTTTCATCTCGCCGACTCAGCCGCTCTGCAAAGCTATCCAGCTCAACTGCGTCACCCGGCGCTTCGGTTGTCTGTTGTTGTTTCACTACATCGCCTTCGCCGTGCTCGCTATCGCCCTCGCTCACACTCTCGTCAGACCACCTGTGCTCGTCCCCCTGTCTGCGTCTCCTTTTGAACTTCCCCGCCTTGACACCTTCCATGTCCTTGTATATATGTTCCTCGCGAACTGAGAAGTGTCTCCATCTTCCATCTTCAAGACGCAGGTTTTAGCCCTGCGGCGGTGGGTCCTGTGTGGTGCACGCCCATCGATCCCTCTGATAAGCAGCGAAGCATTTCTGGTCCTCGTGTGTCAGCTTCCACTGGGAACAGGCAACGAAGTAAGGTCCAGCAATGTCGAGCAAGACAGATCACTCGACGCAGTATATCCCACCATGGACTGAGCCATACATTATTGGCGTTGCAGGCACGTCAGGCTCGGGGAAGACAAGTGTGGCGGAGAAGATCATCAAAGAGATCAATCAGCCATGGACGGTGCTGCTATCGCTCGATAACTTCTACCGCCCTCTCACCCCCGAGCAGAGAGCCAAGGCCGCCCTGAATGAGTACGATTTTGACCAGCCTGGTGCGCTTGACCTTGATCTACTGTTCAAGTGCGTGAAAGAGTTGAAGGAAGGTCGCAAGGCCCAGATCCCGGTGTATTCATTCGCGGAGCACGCACGCACAGATAAATCCTTCACGATCTACGGCGCGAACGTTGTGATAATCGAGGGAATCTACGCGCTGTACAGCGAGGACCTGCTGGGTCTAATGGACACCAAGATCTACGTCGACACGGACCTCGACATCTGTCTCGCGCGGCGACTGAGCCGCGACATTGTGCACCGTGGCCGTGATCTCGATGGGATCTTGAAACAGTGGTATGCGTTCGTGAAACCCAACTCGGAGCGGTTTGTGCGCCCGACTCTGAACTGCGCGGATGTGGTTATCCCGCGCGGGCTCGATAACGTTATCGCGATCGAGATGCTGATACAGCACATTGCGAAACGGCTGGCGCACAAGTCTGCAGACCATCTACGACACCTCGCGACGCTGGGGAAAGTGTGGCGCCCGCTCGACGCAGAGCGCGTGCATGTGCTGCCGCTGACGAACCAGCTCCGTGGGATGAACACGATTTTGGTCAGCCGCGACACGCCGCGAACGGAGTTTATCTTTTACTTTGACCGTGTGGCGGCATTGTTGCTGAATGCTGCGCTCGAGCTGCTGGCTTATGGGCCAGTGACGCAGCCTGTGATCACAGGGTCGGGACACGCGCTTGCAGCCGGCGCTGTGGTGCAGTTGGACGCCGTCGTTGCCGTCAATATCATCCGCTCGGGCGACTGCTTCATGAACTCGCTCAAGAAAACCATTCCGGAGGTTGTCGTTGGGAAGCTGCTCATCCAGTCAGACACGCTGACAGGGGAACCGCGCCTGCACAAGGAGCACCTGCCACCGCATATTGCGGCTCCACGCACCAAGGTGCTGCTGTTTGACGCCCAGCTGATATCGGGCGCGTCGGCCATCATGGCGATCCGCGTGCTGCTGGACCACGGCATACACGCATCCCAGATCGTGCTTGTGAGCTACCTCGCGAGTGAGATCGGCGTGCGGCGGGTCCTCAACGCGTTTGGCGAGGTGAATATCGTGCTGGGGAAGATGAGTTCGCTGAATAGTAATGGCGGCGATACCGATTCAGACAGCGACTGGTGGATGCGTACGAGGTTTATCGACGAATTGTACTTTGGAACCGAGTAGGTAAAATTTACAGCACACAATGCATAATCACTATCGTCATCACAGCAAGTCTATGTTTATTACTATTATTACTATTGTTAAAACTGAATGACTTTCATTATCCCAAAGCCAACCGTGACAACCACGGCATAACACGCAAGTGACGACGGTACACCACGAGTGATGAACGTATTCACTGTCAGATACGGTTTTCCCACTTCGTCCACCATGCAGATAGCGGTAACGTTGGGGAAGCCCGAGGTGGGGAGACCCATAGCGGACGAGCACAGCAGCGCCGTAGCGAGCACGATAATGCGTGGGTGCGGATCAGGCAACGAGGCGCCAATCTCAGCAACGAGGGGAACAACGATGAGCGCCGCCACGGTGTGCGAGACAAAAGTGGCCATCGTGAGCACGAGGATGCCAAAGATGAGAACAATGGCCCAGAGACCGAGTCCTGCAACGTGACTTTGAATCTCGAGTGCAATGGTGGAGAGCAGCAACGAGGACGTGACGGCCTTGCCGAGCGCAAGTCCACCCATTGCGAGAATCACAATGTTCCAAGGGTAGTTGTTGATGTCCTGTGCCGTTAGCAAACCGGGCCCGTAGAACAGCACCATCGGTATGATGGCAATCACGCCCATCTCGCCGAAAACCGACTCAAGACGCGAGGCAAGGCACCACAGCACAATGGTACCGAGGCTCACGAAGGTGATGTACCACTGCACCGAAGTGAACTTATCGTCAATGGTGCGGATCGGAACAATATTGGCCGAGGCCGTGTCAAACGTAAGGATCAAAAAGAGCCAAACGAGCGCGAGACAGAAAACGCACACGGGGATCGCAATGACAAACCACTGACCCCACGAGGGCGCAGGGTCCATGCTCTGGATTGCAACGATGTTCTGCGGCGACGCGATGGGTGAGCCCATGCCACCCACGTTTGCGGCCAGCGCTATGCCGATGATCAGAGCTCTGGCAAATTCAGACTCCTCTGGCAACGTACGGAGAACGGGCTGGATCACAGAGTACATCAGCACGGGCGCCGCCACGTTGCTGACCCACATCGAGGCAAAGAGTGATACGCCCATGATGGTGAGAAGAACGATTTTGGGACTGGTGCCAGCTTTCGAAAGAATCCACGTGCATGCGAGTCGGTCAATATGATACTTAGACAGAGCCGCAGCAAGCGTGAACCCACCGAGAAGCAGCATGATGATGGAGGACCACATTTGCGAGAAGATGTACTTTGAGGCCTCCGGTCCAGGCATAACCTTGCCCGTAACCGGATCTTTCAAAACGCGAAAGAGAACGATGAGCAGCGGCAGAAGCAGCGATGTCACAAAGAGAGGAATCGTTTCGGTTGCCCACAGCAATGACGCACACACCAGAAGGGCAAAACAGTTCTGCTGCTGTTTGTCTTCAAAGGGCGACACGAGAAGAAGCACGGCTGTGACGGTGACGATAGCCAATCCCTTGAGGGCGTTAGACGAGAGCAAAAAGGACGGGACCGAAAAACTGCGTCCTGCTCCCAGCGGGATATCGATTTTCTCCTGTTTGCGCAGTGAGCTATCATCTCCAAGGTTAGCTTTCCTCTTGGTAAATGCAGCCTGCGTCTTTCTCTCGATGCCAATCATGTCTCTCCACACGGTGTTTCTCTCCCAGACAATGTGTTCTCTCAGTTGTGACCTCAACTCGGTCTTGGCCGCTTCCAGATCATTACCCTTGGTGAGAGCGTACAACTCAACTATACATTCCAGTTTATCATTGAGAGCATTGATTGTGGACGGCTTGAAAATGTACGATTTCTCGGCCAACCCAGCCAAGTACTCTTCTTTGATCTTTGTATCCAAGCTTTTGTCGAATTTCTTTAGTGCTTTGGTGAATCCAATCTTGTTCAGTTCGACAAAGGACTTGAGTGCAGACAGCGTGAGGAACATGTCGGTGAGCCGTTTTTTCATATTGATGGTCATCTGCGATAAGAAATCCAGCGGGAAATCATCGTCGTCAAATAGGGCACCCGATGACTTCATTCGCGTGATTCTGGGTGAGCCGCTTGAGAACGTCTTTGCGAGTGGAACACTTTTGGGTGAGCTTGGGGTAGCATCCAGTGCCGGACCCGGAAGCACAACCGCAGCCTGGTCGGGTAGTTGACGACGGTGCGGCGACTGGTCATCGATCACGGTGCGTACGTCAGTGAAAGATCCGGAAAACGCATCGCTGGATAGCACGGGGTCCACAATGGCACCAATATCACCAGTGTGTGATTTACCGTTCGACGTCTCTTCGACCTGTGATTGTGACGTGGATGTCGGCTTTGCGCGCATAAGGATTTCTCTAACGAGGGCCTTGTGCGTTTCTTCGAATTCAGACCCATCTGTGGCATATTCCCGTTCAAATTCCTCAATATCATCAATGAGAATGTTGAAGTCGTCATATATGTGCTCCTCTTTGGAGGAGTAAAACCTGTCAATCTTGGCCAGTTCCATATCGAGAGCCTTCTTAAACACATTTATAGGGCTCTTATGATCACCCGCGGCAGCTGTCAGGGGCTGGTGCTCCGAGTCATACTCTGTCGAAATGCGCGGCTGGTTTGTAACCTCTCTCTGAAGAGCATATATCTGTTTCTTCAGAGTTGAGTATGCAATGTACTTGGAAGACCATTCTGGCACGGCGTTGAATTGAAGTGAATGCGAAAACTTCATCTCGAAGGGATGCGGGGTATACAAGGATGTAGAAAAGTCTTGGAGGGGAACAGCGTCCTCAAGAGGTGATGTGGCTTTCGAGAAAAAGCGGGCGAATAGCGAAATGGCTGGAGGTGGAAACGCAAATGTGTTGCCCAACGTGCAATGCTGGCCAGGGTTCGAGGGGCTGTACGCGTGTGTAACCAGGTGGCTATTACAGGCAAGTCAAACGTTGAAGAACACCACAGTGAAGCCCAAATTAAAGCAGAGGAGCGCACAACCAACCAGGCCAGGTGCGACAGGCAATCAGTTGCAATCTAACAAGGCGGTAGCAGATCTTTAGCAAGAGGGCTCTACTGACTATAGAGGTGCTGTTATTGTTGGTGATGATCTCAGCTCTATCCTCAGCTCAGCTGTTACCCGGAGAGACACGTGACACCGAGCACGCCACATCTCCAGCCCGGAACCAGCCATACTAGGAAGAGCTCACCAGCCACACCGAGCACCCTGCCCCGGATCACTCCACAAAAGTATTTCAGCATCAGCACACTCACTACACGAGATACTCAGCCTTCTGGCCTTATTTGCTCTCGGAGCCCGTTGCGGTGAGTGAAGCATTGTAGCACAACATATTTGCAAGCTGGTGTGTCACTGATCAAGAAAAACAGACAGACAGCGCAAGCATATAGACAGACCAGACGCGACCCCGTTGACACCACCACGCCGTGTCCCGATCTGGCAACTTTTAGTTGCTCAGCAGTTGGATCAATTGTCCAAACTCTGCGACCCCACAAGGGCACAAAAAAATAGAAAGCATAAATAACTGCACAATCGGCTCATAATCCCTTTTTTACCCTGCTGTTTTTCTCGCTGCTTCTTTCGGCAGCTGAATAAGGCAAGAGCCAGCAGCAAACAGCAGCAGCAGCAGCAAACACCAGCGGTGTCTGCCCTGTAAGGCACAGGTGATTCCGGCACTATCCTCGTACTCTGTTGCGCATTCCTGTGTAGTCAAATATATATATATACTCAGCTGGTTATGCGGTGTTGGCTTCCTCATCCCCTCTCCAGACTTAAACTCTGTTGTGCGATTTACATATCAAGCCATATCATATAACTTCCCCCACCCCTCCTTTTCCTTGATATACAATTTACATCCTGGATCACTACCACCACCTCCACTTGCACTTCCACCTGCTCGACTCTCCCCCATAACTTATACATTTATACTCAGGTGAATGTTGACTTTCGGTCCGACTCACCCGTCGAAACACTTTGGCTCCCTTGCACATCCAAGACATCCCCATAACATGAGCAGACTTCCACATACTCCAACGCACTCTCCCCCGCGCCGCTTCTCTCTAGTGATAGAGGACCCTCAGCACGCGTCTCCACGGCACAGCAGCATGCACAGCACGCACAGCGATCACAGCACGACAGCTGCGCCAGTCGAGAGGAGCCAGTCGCTGAGTCCAGAACTGCTGCACAGACGCACACAGAGCCTGGACGTTCCCAGCGCTACTTCGCTTTCCAAGCTGCGACTGGAAAGAGATACGGACGCAGAGTGCCCTGAAATTGCTGAACCGCCATCTGAGATACGCTGCAGACAACCCTTGGTAGGCAGTCTGGTGTGGGTGAGACGCACGTCTCGCGCCAACCGCCAGAACCGCACTCTTGAGGCAAATGGGCGCTGCTACTCGTGTCCCGTACTCACTTCCAAGAGTATCCTGGAAGCAACTTCAGCAAAGACTAATAAATACACAACATCCAGAGGAAAGAGCCGCGAAGGATCAGCGGGATCAGCAGGCTCCGCGGGTTCCGACGCTCGGCTCACTACAGTTGCTGAGGCGACAGGCCCAAGCGATAATAACAGTAATACCAACAGTGACACAGATGATGAGCATCGGTCAAGCCATGGGTCGGAGTTTGACTACGACATTGTCGAGCAGTACGACACGGAAGAGGACCCAATGCGCGTTTTTGACTCCAACCCGCTTGTGAGCTCGTGCGTGCACGAAGGGAATAACACCTCACCTACGACGACCACCTCTACCGCGGCCACTTCACCCAAGGCAGGCTCCCCACGCAGCATAAAATCTCAACTGAGGTCGTTTGAATTCAGCGACTCGAACCTGCACTCTTCTCACGCCTACTCACACTCGTTTGCGCCGGCGGCGCCGGTTGCTCCCGAGGCTGTTCCACGGGCTGCGTCGCCAGTCAGCCCCTTAAGCACAAGGCCGGCCACTGCACCCATACCTACTAGACAGAGGTCGACGTCAACCGATGAGGATTGCGAAATTGAAGGCACGCGGTGCGATAGGCACCACCACAGAAGGCCAACATGCGCGATGAAATTCACGAGGCCGAAGGTGATTGATGTCCTCGAGCCATGAACTTTCAAGTTGCTCACAGCTTATGAAATACCAAACTGCATCTATATATCAAATCCTTATACAATCAATATATAAGAATGAACAGAGGTCAAATAAAACCACAACAAGAACAAAAAAACATCAGGTGAGCACCCACCGTGTAGTCACGTGCCCACCCCCCGGACCGGGAGTCTCCAGAACGTGATGATGCAGCACCACCAGCCGCTCGGTCTGCGCTCTTGCGCCGGCCGTTATAACACGAGCAAGTCCGCTCCGGCCAAGTGCAACCACCTAGGGTTTTTCCGGTGCCCTCTTCATTTATACTTCCTTGATCTGATCTATTATATATACACATTGAAAGGATTCTCTACCTTCTTGACACTCTGTCACAACTGCATAAGTGCTTCTGCATAAACACCATCATCAAAAAATGACAGATTTGGACATCCCCCTTTTCAACGGAACATCCTTCGTCACACTCTACGCAGCAAATAAGGAGCTGTTTGACAAAGCCGTGGCTTTCTATACTGGCATTGTTGGGTTTTCGGCCAGCAAGCGCACAGAAACCTCGGTCTGGCTGACGGTACTGAGCGGACTCGACTCGGCGTCGGTACACCTCGTGATCGACAGCAGCAACGCCGCGAGCGCCGAGGCCGTTAAACGTAACGTTGCCAATTTTGAGTCTCACATCACCACCAGGGACTGGCGCACGCTGCAGTCGAACGTGGCGTTCGCAACACGCGACGTTACAGCATTGCTGCGGTCGCTACGCGAGAATGGCTGCCTTGTCCAGCTACGCCCGGACGAGCTCGAGCCGTACGAAGTGTACACGATTGACCCACTCGGGTCTCTCATTGGGTTTTCTGCATTCAAGAACCCCTTTGGACTCAACCCGAGCTCGCTCGTGGGCCCACCAAAGGTGAAACCAAGCACGTCCAAGGTGACCGCACCGATTACATCGCTGCCCATCGAGGTGCTCGAGTCCCAGCGCCGCAACATTGCAGTGATGACTTCAGGGGGAGATGCCCCGGGCATGAATGCGAACGTGCGCGCTATCATCCGCACGGCGATATACCGCGGATGCAAGGCATTCGCAGTGTACGAGGGCTACACCGGGCTCGTGCGCGGTGGCCCCGCTGCGATCCGCGAGATGCAATGGCACGATGTGCGCGGCTGGCTCGCGGAGGGCGGCACGAACATCGGCACAGCGCGGTGCAAGGAGTTCAGGGAGCGCAAGGGCCGGCTGCGTGCGTGTAAGCATCTCATCGATGCCGGGATCGATGCGTTGATCGTGTGTGGTGGAGACGGGTCACTCACGGGCGCGGACCTGTTCCGCAAGGAGTGGCCGAGCCTGATTGCAGAGCTGCGCGATACGGGTGTGGTGACTGAGGAGCAGCACGACAAGTATCAGCACCTGAACATTTGCGGCACAGTTGGGTCGATCGATAACGATATGAGCTCTACGGATGCCACGATTGGCGCGTACTCTTCGCTCGCTCGTATCTGCCAGGCGATCGACTACATTGACGCCACTGCGAACTCGCACCAGCGTGCGTTCGTCGTTGAGGTTATGGGCCGCCACTGCGGGTGGCTCGCGTTGATGGCGGGGATCGCCACGAGCGCAGACTACATCTTCATTCCGGAAAAGCCATCGAGCAGTAAGGAGTGGGAGGATCACATGTGTGAGATTGTCGCGAAGCACAGGTCCAAGGGAAAGCGTAAGACCATTGTGATTGTGGCTGAGGGCGCAATTGCCAGTGATCTCACACCCATCACCACCAAGGACGTGCTCAACGTGCTCGTGGACCGGCTCGGGCTCGACACCCGCATCACCACCTTGGGCCACGTCCAGCGTGGAGGTACTGCCGTGGCGTATGACCGCATCTTGGCCACCGTCCAGGGTGTTGCGGCGGTGAACGCTGTCCTTGAGTGCACACCCGACACGCCGTCTCCCATGATCTCGGTTGTTGAGAACAAAATCGTCAAGAAGCCACTCGTGCAGGCTGTGGAGCTGACCCAGGCCGTTGCGCGTGCCATCGAGGCCAAAGACTTCAAGAAGGCTATCTCCTTGCGTGATACTGAGTTCACCGAGCACCTCAACAACTTCTTTGCGATGAACTCGGCCGACCACAACGAGCCATCGCTGCCTCTCGAAAAACGTAAGAAGATCGCCATCATCAACGTTGGCGCGCCTGCGGGAGGCATGAACAGCGCTGTTTACGCTATGGCGTCGTTTTGCATGTCCCAAGGTCACACACCATACACGATCCACAACGGATTCTCGGGGCTCGCGAGACACGAGTCAGTGCGCTCGATCAGTTGGCTTGAGATTGAGGGCTGGGCGTCACTCGGCGGTTCCGAAATCGGCACTAACAGGGCTGTCCCTGAGGAGGCCGACATTGGCATGATTGCCTATTACTTTGACAAGTATAACTTCGACGGGCTCATCCTCGTCGGGGGTTTCGAGGCGTTCATCTCGCTCAACCAGCTAGAGAGGGCGCGCTCGAGCTATCCGGCGTTCCGCATCCCAATGGTACTTATCCCCGCGACGATCTCCAACAATGTGCCGGGCACAGAGTACTCTCTTGGTTCGGACACGTGTCTCAATGCGTTGATGGACTACTGCGACGTGATCAAGCAGTCTGCTGCCGCGACGCGTAACCGCGTGTTTGTCGTTGAAGTCCAGGGAGGTAATTCGGGGTACATTGCATCGTTCGCACAGCTCGTATCGGGCGCGCAGGCGTCCTATGTTCCCGAGGAAGGAATTTCCCTGGGTCAGCTTGAGCACGACATCCTGTCACTGCGCGAGTCGTTTGCAAACGACAAGGGCAAGACGAAGTCGGGCCGGTTGTTCCTCAAGTCGGAGAACTCTAGCAAGGTGCTTTCCGCAGCTACTATTGCAGATATCATTGACCAGGAGGCTCGCGGCAGGTTTGACGCCAAAACCGCTGTACCTGGACACGTTCAGCAGGGTGGTATTCCGTCGCCCATCGATAGAACGCGTGCTGCGCGGTTTGCAATCCGTGCTGTGCAGTTCATCGAGGATAACTACGAGACGGTGCACGATGCAGGGACAAATGAGCTTGGCGATTTCGTCTCCACGCCCGAAATCCTGGCAACCGCGTGTGTGCTCGGTGTTGAGAGCTCGCATTTGCGCTTCACACCAATTAGAAAGCTGTTCGACTATGAGACAGAGCAGGGCAAGCGCGTGCGCAAGACTGTGTTCTGGAATGACGTGCGTGAGACCGCAGACATGCTCGTTGGTAGAAGTAAAGTGAAATGATCAGAAAAAAAATCTTGTTTTTATAGCTATTTTACATCTGCCTGTTCATTTATCTCATTATTATTATGCGTAGTTTCACTTATCCTAGAGATTTTGTGATCTTGCTGATGTCCTCGAAAATGGACGACACACCAGCATCCCATTGACCTGGCTCGTGCGCTGGGTTGCCGAACCGCACAACACCATCGACCTGGTCAATCGACGCATCAAGACGCTTCTCCAAGATCATCTGCGCCACGTCGCGTTCGAGCCGGAATGTATCATCAAGACGCAGCAATGCCGCCATCGATACCAGGCTCACGCGCGTGAACGTGTATGATACAGCAGAGATATTCTGCTCCACTATCGTTGTGCGCGCCATCCGCACCATCGCCGCCCTCCGTGATTCATCTCTGCTATAGTAGGCGGGGAGACCAGATGTAAAGGTGTCTCCCTCGACAAACTCGTCAAACTCGTGTGGCGCTATGATCTTACGCTGTGTTTCCTTGAAAAACATTCTGGAATCCGCCTCCGGCACAGCCGCACTTGGCAGAAACAAAGCCACCACGCTGAGTAACTGCGTCTTTTGGAATGATATAGGGAACATAATCAGCGTCACGACGAGTCGCCGCAGGCAGTCGGCCGCGAGCTGGAATGATCCATCAGCAGTACCGCCAATCACCTGCAAAACATCGATGCGCAGCCGCATGCTATCGTTCAGCTTACCGTTTATGAACAGCAGGTCGGCGTAGAGACATCGCACTTCCGCCCACGCGCGCCGCGCAAAGTACCCACCGCTCTCAAAATCAGTGCATAGCGATACAGCCTTATTGATCAGCCTCTCCGCGGCTAGCAGTTCGTCCGTCGCAATACACACCTCAGCACCGGCTGTGTACAGTTCCACAACGACGAGAGGGGCTGATTGCTTGAACAACGCGGCGTTCACCGACTTCAGCGCCGCAGAGGCAGCTTCGTTCTCGCCGCGTGTCGCGAGCAATTTTGCGCGCGCAATCGTCAGCAGAGCAATCGTAAATGCCGCCACCCCTGGGGTAAGGGAGGCCACAAGTGGCAGTATCGCTTCAAGCCACTGCAACTTTGTTTCTGTGTCTGTGTCTGTGCTCGTGGTGAGGCTCTCGCAGATGCTTGCCACAACGTTGTAAGACTCGGCCGGGGTGAGATCGCGATGGAGCCGACCCAGCGCATCCGCTGCGCCATCCGGGCTCGCTGTTCCCAGAACCAACCTTGCCCCTTCGTCTGCTGCCGTATCCCGGTTCATTTCCACAGCAATTGCCCGCTTTCTTCTTATGCTCGCCTAGCTTCTTTCGCTTCTGAGCACTACTCTCCATCTCTCTGCCGTTGTCTCAATCACGTGACGGCCCACGACGCGCGTGATATCGCAGCTAAACGATGCAAACGACACGAGCGAGAAACGAAGCTGGAATACGTAAATGCAGGGCATCGGCATTTTCATACACCCGCTCCTCGAGATCTCCTCGCATTCTCCTCGCATTCTCTGGTTTTCCAATCATGAAGCTTTTGTACTGGGGTGCGATCCCTCTCACTCTCTACACGTTATTCAACTACGTCTTCAACACATATCTGCCCAGCTTTTACGTCTTTGACAAAAATGTGCTACAGGAGCTCTCAAAACAGGCCATTGCTGCCAACCCCGATGGTAACACTACGGCCATCATGGTGGATCTCACAAAGAAGCTGCAGGCCGAGTATGGTGACCTTGTGAATGACTTCAACACCGAGGACTGGGTCTTCAACAACGCTGGTGGTGCCATGGGCTCGATGATTATCCTGCACGCGTCGATTACGGAGTACCTTATTTTCTTCGGCACGGCGATTGGAACAGAAGGCCACACGGGTGTCCATTTTGCCGATGACTACTTTACGATCCTTGCGGGTGCCCAGCACGCCGCATACCCCAATTCGTTGGTCCGCGAGACATACCTCCCTGGAGACTCTCACCACCTCCGCAAGGGCCACGTCAAGCAGTACGGCATGCCTCCGGAGAGCTGGGCACTTGAGCTTGCACAGGGCTGGGTTCCTGCGATGCTGCCGTTTGGCTTCCTCGACACCCTCTCGTCAACACTGGATTTCAACACGTTTGCGCGCACAGTCTACTTGACGGGCAAAGACATGCTGAAAAACCTGGCACGCGGAAAGTTTTAGCTGTATTTATGCTACGATTGTGCATGAACGTATATGGATGAGTACGTGTTATAGATATGTAAAAATACAATTAAACTCTCCCAAGAGCCCAAAGAGTGCGAAACTCAAAAATTGGAGCCAATATGTAGCTGTGATGAAAGGAGGGGGAGGATTGATGATTGATGATCTCCATACAACCATATCACAGCGTCCTTTACTGTAAGTCTCATCATAAGGATGAGCAACTTCAGGATGTCAGGGTCTCCCGAGGCCAGTCCGGCTTTTATGGCCATGCGTAATGTTTCGTCCGCTGCTTCGACGACGGCGACGCCGATGACAGCTGCTACGAAAGGGAGAGATCTCGAAACAGAACGCGACGATCTACAGGTGGAGCAGAAGGCGTTGACAGATCTATCTGAAATAGAGCTCTTGCCGCTACTGCTTGATTTGGTAGAGGCGTTGAAAATAGGGAGAATATCAGCCAAAGACTTCGACAATGCCGTAAGTATGGATACATCTTAGCTTATGCATGGAAAGAGACTAACTTCAATTTTTTCCTCAGGCCGGTCGGATACGAGTAAGGATATCTCGGATGAGATCTTTACTCAACAGGGTGGAAGACCTGGACGAGTCGAACGAATCGCGGATACAGAAGGTTGAGCAGCTGAACGAGAGGATTCGTGGGAAAAAGCGTGTGCTTGCTGAGTTTAGGGATGCTGTTGCCGAGAGGCTAGACTTGAGAGATGAGGAAAAAGGCGATGAGCTTCAGAATGGCGAGCGTCCTCTGGCTGGAATTGACCCGGAAGGTGCTGGAGAAGCCTTAGGCACTCCCCAAGATGACAGGATGGACCTGGATACGCGAGCCATTTAGGGGAGGGTACGCTTTCGTCCATCGATTATGACTCGCAACTTGGTCTTGCAGGCTTTCTATTTATTTAGGAGGATACTCTCCTTCCTTATCCCTTTACAGAAAGTCACAGAGAGGCCAGAAAGCGGTCTCCTATGCCCGCCAACCATATAGACCTAATGAACCTAATAATGCGCACTTTTCCTTTAAGCACAGTTTCAACGTTCACTCCAGCTTTCACTACCATACTTGCAATCACCTTTGTAAAATAATACTGGTATCGATTCAGTGGATAGGTATGTAGTCATCACGTGATCTAGTCCCATCGCTCGCAACTCTCTCCGGCTGATGTCAGCGTGCCCTCAATTTTTCCAAACCTCCAACGAAACGGGCGAACCGCAATTCTCTGCGCCCTCAGCGAAGGCCCTGGGGAACTTGCATCAGTCTTGTCGATTTTTTTTTCGCCTTTTTAGTTGAGCCTGTACCCCCTGACATACGTTTGCATTCCTGTACATCATTAAGAGATGTCTTCCCAAACGCCACTTTCTCTGGGCGAGCTCGCCAAGAGCATCCCAACACTCCCAGGTGTCACACCCTCGAGGCCCAACACTGAGGGTTTCTGGTCCGCCAATCCCATCTTTTCATACATGAACAATGCCTACTCCAAGGTGTCGGATCACCGTGCGTCGCTTGGCCTGGCCAACCCAGGAACAGTGGAGAACCTGAGCAAGGAGGTCACTCGTGACGTATTCCTCAACCAGTACTTTTTCACCGGACTGAGGGCTGATCTGAGTAAGACATTTGCAATGAACCCAGTCTTCCAGGTTTCTCACACACTCTCGATCGGCTCGCAGTCATTGCCTCCATATGCCTTCAGCTCAGTCTACGCTAATGACAATGTGTTCGTGCAGGGCAATGTTGACAACGATTTGTCGGTTGCCGGAAGATTAAACTACAGCTGGGATAAGCACGTTGTTTCTAAAGTGACCCTTCAAATGGCCAATGGACAGCCAACGATGTGCCAGCTCGAGCAGGACTACCAGGGCCAAGACTTTTCGATAAACCTGAAAGCACTGAACCCATCTTATCTGTCTGACTCGTTCTCAGGTGTCGCCATCGGCTCTCTGTTGCAGTCCATCACTCCGCGTCTCGCTATTGGCCTCGAGTCGGTCTACTCCGCTCAGCCAGGTGCTCCAGCAGATGCGGCGACCTCGTTCGTCGGCCGTTACAATGCGGGTAACTGGATCGCATCCGCACAGGCTCAGGCAACTGGTGCTTTCATCGCCTCGTTCTGGAGAAAGGTTACCGACAAGGTGGAGGCGGGCATCGAGTCGCAGATCACGGCGGGTGTCGTGCCAGTCACGGATGGCTTGATGCAGACGGTGCTGCAGCCCGTTGTCGAAGGCACCACGACCCTCGGCGCCAAGTACGAATTCAGACAGTCTGTCTTCAGGGGCCAGGTTGACTCAAACGGTAAAGTCGGGTGCTTCCTTGAGAGAAGAGTGCTCCCAACTGTGTCTGTGTTGTTTGCAGGCGAGATTGACCAGTTCAAGAACACATCAAGGGTTGGACTGGGTCTGCAGGTCGAGACAGCTGGCTCCGAGGAGCTCATGATGATGCAACAGGGTTTGATTGACCAGAACGGTAACCCTGTTCCTGGTGCTCCTCAGCTGTAGTGTGATGGTTTTTGACGATAACCACGAAGGCAACGCGGGTGGTATTATTCTGGTTTTGCTTTGGAATACGCAGGGATGCTTCCTGCAAAAGACAGAGACTTCCAGAACGCCAACTTTGGAACATCTTGCCAAAAAGCTCTCCAGGTGCGAGTGAATGAACTGTACATTTTCTCTTTTTTTTCTTAATCTTCAACTTTTATATTTATTCTCGCTGAAGAGCCTTGGGAGAACTACGATCGCCGATCCTTGTGAATACATCATTACTATACATGCAATACATCGTTACAAAATAATTCATTGGCAGCTCTTTACCATCCCCAGAGTTTCCGCAAAATGGACGTTTGCTTTTTGATCTGTTTCTGGCTGATTGTGGACGCAACCGTGGACATGTTATACATGGACCTTGAGTAATTAATTCGGTTTCGTTCAGGGCGGTCCTCAAACGATGCAAACAGAGCCGAAACGTCCGCTGAACCTGTAAGTGTTCGTCTTGCCTCTTGGTCACTGCGCTCCCGGTGGGTGAGGTATTCGGTGAACGTGGATGAGAACTTCTTACTGTTGTGCCGGCGCACCGTTGACGCAGCACTGCGCATGCTGCGTGCGCTCAGCATCGAAACATCCTGCAACGTATCGACTTCCCCCTGAGTGACATCTTCGTCTTCCGGATCCATCCAGCTAGACTCCTGGAGATAGAGTGATTCGGATGTGGGCAGTGGCGAACCAGAGTTGTGTGAGTTGCGGGCCGGTGAGTTTTCAAAGTAGTCGAGTGCAAAGTCCAGTGAGGAGCCAATTGACTCGGACCTGCTTCTGCGCTTGTTGCCTGTCGGGATAGGGGAACCGAGGAGCTTTCTCTGTGTGCTCTCCTGTTTCGTCAGCTCACTGGAATTAATATTGTCTTCGAGACTGAAGCACGCCACTGTTGAAGACATTGAGTTCATCGAAGCCGCTGAAAACTCGCGAGTCATTACTGGGGCGCTCTTTTCCTCAAAGCCGACTCCCTGTAGGGCTGTCTGGGAGGGGCCATTGTCGTCTTTCGACGTCTGCTCGTTCTCCTTGTTCTCCTTGTTCTGTGCCTCCAAATCGCTCACATCCTCATCTCCTGCATCGGAAGCGTAAAGATTACGATACTCGCAAATGTGTTCGATGCCTTTCTCAAAGCTCTCTATCACGTTTGGTTCTTGTGTCTGTAAAGTGATTTGCCAATACCTTTCTGGATTGAACAGAGGAAGCAGGAAAGTATTGAATCCAGTTCTCAGAAGCTTCAGCTTTGGAAGAACCGGATACACAACGTTACCACATCTCAGATACGCAACTGAGTCATCATGTGTCTTGTAAAGCTCAAACTTGCCGCGTTGCAGTAGTCTTCCTGATGTGCTCATAAAAACACCAGGAGAGCCGCCAGCGGTGTTTGACTTGCTCGAAGCTGTTGATCCAAACTCCAAAATTCGAGAGCTCGTGCATTCAAAAATTGTCCTGTGAGTAGTGGAGTCTGTCTGCGCAGTTGTGGCCGTGACGTTTTCATCTGCGTTTTTTGTGGGTCTGGCATCTTCAACGAGGGAATTCTTTGTCGCTGGAGCAACAGCAGCCTCCTTCGCGCCAGATCTTAGTCTTGCAAAGAAATTGGGCTTGTCTTTGGCTTCCTGCGCCTCCTGTTTCGCCTTGCTCCTTTCTATGGCTCTCTTGCGAGGAGATATCAGGGTGCGCCGTCGGGGACTCGGCACTCCTGACTTGGGTTCGCTGGCGCATTCCCCAGAGGATATGAGTCCATCAAACTTCCTAATCAGGTCGTTGGCGACTGAGGACTTTTTCTTCTCTGGCGTTGTCTCCACACTGCTGTCATCCGAGACTGGTCTCAACATCGTACGACCATTTGCAACGTTGAACTCTGCAAGCGTCCGAGGCATCATTTTTCCATGGCGTTGGGAGCCAGATTCCACTTTGGTGAACGTGAGGGAATCGCTATCAGATCTCATGGCAAGCATTGCTCCTGCTAGTGCTCGTTGTCGCTCTTTTGTTGTTCTGAAATTTATGGGCGTGTCTCGATCGCTTGCGTTGTGAAATGGTGGGGTCGTGACGCGGTTCTTTTCCAAAGCGTGGCATGCGCTTCGTTGTATAGTTGGATGTTGGATAAATGTCCTCTCAGCTCAGAAACAGTTGCACGAGTTGCTAGTATTCAGCAGCACTTTGGGGGCAGCGTGTCAGCACCGGTTCAAGCGCGCGCGTGAGAGAAGCGCTTATGCGGTTCGGGAGCCTGTGTTTACGAATTTGCTTTCGCTGTCAATAGGGTCATCATACGCCTCAGGCCAACCGCAGGCGGTGTGGCTGGAGTGGCTAGCGTGGCTGGTGAGGGCCGGATCGAGACATGTTTTGAAAGTCAATGTCTGCGACAGTTCTGTATTATATATAATTGATGCCGCTAATCGACGATTTAGATTCGCAGCCAAAGTCTCTAATTATACACTCTCAGTCAAAAAATAGTTGGGGAAGGGACGAGGAGGAGGCAGAGTTGAGCCAGACTTGGCTTGATTAAGCAGCCGTTCCCAGGACGTGTCCCTCGCCCCCAAACTGAGGAGCTGTTCCGGGAACTGTAGCGGCAACAGCCGCATTGACATGGTGCAACGGAAGAATAGATGCTTCAACCGGTACGTATCCTTCAGCGTGTCTTCTTCCGCTCTTCATTGTGGCTTCTCTGTAGTAGGTGAGCTGGGAGGGTATGAGGTCAATCAGCTTTGAAATCTTTCTTTCTATCCACTCGATGACTGGAGATGGGGGCTCAACGAGCTTCGTGAGATAACCATAAGCCAACGCGTAGCCTGCCAGCAGACCGAGCAAGTGGCCGATGAACGACGATCCGGGAATGAGAATTCCCAGCACGCCCACCAGGATGAATGGTGCAAGCTGTGTTGGAATCTCAATTGTGGGGGTGATTGTCAGTGCTGGTTTTATCAGGCTCTGCTGGTGTGCAAAGTATCCAAAGAGCGAGAAACACCAGCCGCTCGCTCCGAGAACAGCTGTGTTTGGGAAAAAAAGCATGCCTAACAGACAGTACGGAACGGCAGTCACCACCGCCAAGTTGTTGAGAACAAGACCCGTGTGTACGGTTCCATTCTCTCTTTCAAACCTTGCCAGAGGGGGGAGGATGGAAATGAGATTAAAGAACAGGTGGAGGAATGACTCGTGTGCCAGTGGGTACATCGATATCTTACTCACTAGAGGTCGCGTCAGTATGCCGTTATGTCCATGAAAAGTAAGGATTCAAAAAGGGAAAATAGAAACCACTTACGCTTCAGATTGTATATGGCCCATGGATCTAGAGAAAACTCCTCCTTGATGTTTGTGAAAAAGCTTGCAACATAGATGATCACAAGGAAAACACTGAGTCCTGAGGTGAATGCTGGTGGGAAGTCACCACCCACGTTGATGTACTTTCTGGCCGTCGCCACGTACTGAGAAAGAGCCGCGTTATTCATCTGTGTGGCTATATCCTTTTACATTCAATCCTAAAGGGATAGAATGCTGCTTGTTGTTTGCAGGTGCGCCTTGACCCGGAGCCAACCGTTGAACCTGGAGCCGTGTCCTGTTGGGACCCGCACGAATCTTTACGCAGCGAGGGCAGCACAGCCCGTAAACAGAGATGTATACAAAAACGCTCTAACCAATAACAAAAGTGGCACAACCTGTGTCAGCATTATTTTTACACTCATATACATACATCTAGATGCTCTAGTCTTGCGATGGCGGCTTTTGCGACCCCAAGATCTTCACTATCTCCTCCAGCTTGTCCAAATCTTGTTTGGTTTTCGGTATCGTGGCGTTTATTGACTCCAGATCCTTGAGACCATCCTCATAGTCCTCTTGTATCTCTTTGAGTCGCTTTATAGGCGGCGTCGCTGTGTCTGTAACCGCGGTATCTGTCTTCTCAACCTTCTCGGTATCCCCTGCCGTCTCCTCCTCTCCAGGTATCTCTGAATCTATTGTCTTGGTCAGTTCCCTTATCCGCGATTCGGTCTCCTCGAACGTCTGTAAATAGGTTTTCATGGCCCTTGCCGGTGTATTTCTCCGCAGCTCTGTCACCTTCAACGTCTGCTCTTCAACCTCGGCGTAAACTTTCCGTAGCCGGTCATTCAGCGCAAAGTCAAACGGCTGTGTTTTCTTTTTGGGTTCGCTTATCAAGTCTCTGAAAGCTCGTTTCCGCTTCGTCTTTCCCTCATTCAGTCCAGCGATATCGAGCGAATGTTTCCCCAGCTCAAACAGCTCGTACACAAAGTCCTCGACCATTAACTCCACCTCTGCCCTCAACGGGTCATCACTGGAATTACGTGCGTCCGTGTCCGTCACAGGAAGGTGAAGGTTCAGCTTCTTGTGTGCGGCCTCTAAGAAATGATCCTGTAAGTACTTGACATCTTTCACCTGCAGATGTATCTTCTCATGTAATGCTTGTTGATGTGACATGCTGATGCAGTAATATAGTCCAAGATCATCAACACGGCCGTTTGTGCACCACTCCAGTATTCGGACAACAGTGACAAATAACGAATCAGACCAAACGTCGCGTCTGAACTCTCCCTCTCCACAAAGAGGGAGACAGAGACCAGTCCGAAATGTAAACAAGCAGAAGCGGGCGTGCGCGGTGCAATATTCATTTGTGGTTACCCGCCTCACTTCTGGCTGCCTCTGCGTTAAGGTGTTGAAGATCGAGGTACGTGGAGAGATTGGGAACGGTCACGGTGGTGCAATAAATATACCGGAATCATCCTCCCTTTTTGTTTCAGCTGTATCTGAAAGGTGGATTCTCATCATGTACGTCTTCTTACTGTTGTTTCGTGCGCAGAGAGTGGCGTCGCCGGCGTGAGGCCCAAGCCATGGAGCGGCAGGGGCACTTAGACTAGCGCTCTCCGTCTCTCTCCGTAATCCATACTTTTGCAAAGAATGTTTACTAATGGATCTTTCCATAACCAGGTCGTCGTCAGCCGATGAGTATATTCCGGCATTTGCTCCCTTTCTCGGGTTTGCAGGGTGAGTTAGACATAACACTACACAGCACCTTCACGTCAGTACTAACCACGACTCAAGATGTGCGGCAGCAATGGTGTTAAGTTGTGCAGGTGCCGCCATAGGAACGGCCAAATCCGGAATTGGTATCTCGGGTATTGGTACTTTCAAGCCAGAACTGATTATGAGGTCCCTTATCCCGGTCGTTATGTCTGGTATTTTGTCCGTTTACGGACTGGTTGTCGCTGTTCTGATTGCCGGTGGATTATCGCCACAGACGGATTACTCGCTTTTTAACGGGTTCATGCATTTGAGCTGTGGGCTCAGTGTAGGCTTTGCGTGCCTTGCTAGTGGCTATGCGATTGGTATCGTTGGAGACGAAGGTGTCCGGCAATTCATGCATCAGCCAAGGCTGTTTGTGGGTATTGTGCTTATTCTGATTTTCTCCGAAGTGCTGGGATTGTACGGTATGATCATTGCTCTGATTCTTAACACCAAGGGAAGCGGTTGATCTGGATGAAGGATGAAGCAAAAAAAAGAGGTGACAGACTGTGCACAAGTATTGTTTATATAACCTAGAGTGATTGCGAACAAACAGGTTCGATGGTGAGCCAACGATTATTGGGTAAGAAAAAAAAAATAAGAAACGATGGGCAATCCCATGATATTACAAAAGATACACGATTTTTATCTAGGCAGATACGTCCATAGTGTCACCTTCCGCAGCGGCAGGCGCAGGCGCAGATGCTGGAGCATCAGCAACAGGAGCTTTAATACCAAACGTGACATTACCATCATCGTCGATGTATTGCTCGCTGAACTCTTCAAGGTACTGAACAGATCTGGCGCTATCGAGGAAAAGCATGTAACTTCTCTTGACATCCTTCAGCTCGACTGTACCGGACCTCCTCTTCGAGGCAATCTGGTTGGACACGGCAATCAGGTTCGCGGCATAGCGCAAGCTGGTCTCCAAACCAATCTTCGTGAGCAGAGCCAAGGCATCAGCCTCGAGCTCAACTTCCTCCTCCTGAGCCCTAATCGACAAGATCTTGCGGATCTCTTCCTCGTTGTAGTTAGAGGTTTGGATGATGATTGCGCGATCGAGCAAATCCATCGGCAGCCCGTGTGGAGACTTGTAATTTGTGCCCCTTGTTTTCGAAATTCCCCTGTTTGTAGCCATGATAACGATTGGGGCAAACTCATCCTCGAGAGCACGGTTTATGTAGGAAAAGCACTCAATGTCCAACATGTGCACCTCGTCGATGAAAAGCACACCGGGAGAGATCTCCGCCTTGCCCTCCTCTTTCCATTCAGCAACCTTTGTGTTGATCTGGTCTCTCACCTCTGGCCTAATCTCGCCGGTGTCGCCTGAGAAAAGCGCAAGGAAACCTTGGGACCGCGAGTTGATCACGTCAATCTCGTGCAGAGAGACCGTGTGCACCACTTCCTTCCTCTGCTGGAGCTCACCTTCAGGGCACTGCATGAATTTAGTGTCTGGACCCATAGCGTCGTAGTCGCGTGCTCTAGTGTACGACCTGCCCAGTTTTGTGATCTTCCCGCTGGCCTTGTCGATCGAGATGATATCACCGGCAATGACCTTCTCCTTCTGCAATCCATCAATCATCTTGTTACCCAGCTCATAGATTGTCTCCATGTCTGTTGTTCTTATAGTGAGTTTACCCTGCTTGTGACCACCAGTGATAGATCTATCAATCTGGATCTCCACCACCTCGCCTTCAATCAGCTCTGTCTCCTCCTTGATCCTGATGCCAATGGACTTGCGGAAAGCCTGTGTGAGCGCCTCCGTCTTGCTGAGATCCAGCGAAAAGATCTCGGATCCAGCAACAGCAGTGAAGGGAACATTTTCACCAAGCGACTGCGACATGCCCATTGCAATCGCTGTTTTACCGGTGGATGGCGGGCCAGCGATGAGAACCGCACGGCCTGCAATCTTACCGTGCTGGATCATCTTGAGAATCACACCGGCGGCTTTACGTGCGTTCAGCTGGCCAACCATTCCCTGAGACGACTCCCGCGGCTGCAGGTTGTCATCCAGGCCAAGGCCGGAAATGTGCGAATGCGCTGCGATCAGAGAAAGACCCTGAAGATCCTTGCTCGGGTTCGTTGTAGTGATGGACTGGAACGCGTGAAATGTCAGTACGGAATAGAAAAGGGGAAGAGCCAAACAAGCTCCAGGCTATCGAGTCAAGACAGGCACATGTAGCATGAACAAAAACAACATACCATTGCGGATGAATTACAAAGACCCCTCTGTATTTTGACACACTCTCTTTGGATTTGTCTTCACCACCGCTCTCTCTCTCTTGTTCTCTCTTCTCCATCGCCCGAAAATTCAATATGTGAGCGTGTACGACTCAACCGGTGATCCAACCCGCTGCAAAAGGCCACTTAGTCGATAAGAGAGAGGAATCACCAGTTGTGAGTGAGTATATAATCCTACTTCACGATAAACAAAAAATCTTAATCACAATATCAAATTTCTACAGCATGGCGTTCTTACTCGATTGTATGTCGTCGTGCCTGCCGTGCCTGGAATCGACCCCACAGCTCAAGATAAACAAAGCAACCTTCAAGATCCTCAAGCTGCTAGGAGAGGGTAGCTTCTCATACGTGTACCTCGTACAGGCTTCGAACGGTGGATGTTACGCGTTGAAGAAAATACGGTGTCCGTTTGGGAACGAGAACGTCAAGAATGCGATGCGCGAGGTGGATAACTACAAAGAGTTTCGGTCGCCGTACATTATGCGAGCGATCGACTCTAGCGTGGTGCAGGAACCAGATGGGTCCAAGACGGTGTATATCCTGCTGCCGTACTTTGACAGCGGATCACTACAGGACGTGCTAACGAATAACGTGGTGAACAACATAGCCATCGCTGAAGACGAGGCTGTGAGGATATTCATCGGGATCTGCCGTGGGCTACAGTCGATGCACAGACACCACCTCAACAACAACTACAGCATGCTGATGTCTCGCGAGGACCAACTTGATCCCATGACGCTCTCGACGCGGCCGACACAAACCACCACGGACTCTGATGACCTGATTTCAAACGGCGAGAACCAGATTTTACTCGGTGAGACGGACCGGAGCACGCTGCATGATGACGACGACGACGAGGATGAGAACCCATTCGCATCGCACCGGGATGGCGACGGCGCAGATCCCGCATACGGCGAGTCGACCGAACTAACAGAGACAGTGAGCTTTGCACACCGGGACATCAAGCCGGCGAATGTGATGATTTCAAAAGACGGCATACCTGTGCTGGCGGACCTGGGGTCGTGTGCCCGGGCTGCAATCAGCATAAAGACTCGCGCGCAGGCCATAACGGTGCAGGAGCTGGCTGAAGAGCACTGCACTCTGCCGTACCGCGCGCCCGAGCTGCTTGACGTGAATGTCGGGGACCAGCTGGACGAAAAGATCGATATCTGGTCGCTTGGATGCACACTCTACGCTCTGCTGTATGGTTATTCGCCGTTTGAAAGAGAAGAGAACGAGAATGGGGCAAATATCAAGCTGGCCATAAGCAGTGGGACCTACGGGTTCCCTCACCGTCCGGAATACAGCGACGAGGCAAAAGAGATGATAAGGATGTGTCTTATCGTTGACCCCGCTGAGCGGCCCAAGATTGAAGCTGTGCTTGCTAGGGCTTTAGAGTGGCAGAGACAGAGAAGCTGAGGTTTATATGCGGAATATACGTCGGTTAGACATGACACATATATCCGAGCTCCCGAAGCAAGGGTGGATCCTGTGCTCCTCGCCGATCTACACTGTTTTGGGTTCGAAGGTTTCCCTTTTTCCAGATCGTATAATTCTAGCTAGCTCTTCTAGAAATTGATGCAATGCAGGTCAGAGTCAAAAGGCTAGTAGTGTGGGAGACGAAGGTTGAGCAACAGGGATGTGAGGTGAGGCGGCACGGTGACCACTTTTGAAACCTATTTTTAACTCAACAAAAAAATATTTGAAAGCTGTTTGTTTTGTCTGTGGATAGGTGTCCTGACACAATACAGTCGAAAATACGAAAAAGTTCGAACAAAGCGTTGGTGACGCCGATTGTTTTTGTCACAATTACCACACTGCTGCTGACGAGGCAGAGAAAGTATGCTTGGAAGCTAATCTCTTTCAAGGAAAAACAGAACAATAAAAAAAATAAAGATTGGGAGATCTTACTTGTATTGCTCCAGTAGGGTGTGCTAATTTTTTTTGGTGTGCATGAACTTCTGCGCAGCACGGACAACTAGAGCTTTTTACGGGATTCGAGCACAAACGACGCTAGGGATCGGGACTAGTTTTTTGGATGAATAGTTCCCTGCTTGGTTTTATGCGAGGTTTCGAAATCATACCGGGCATCCAAGTCGAGCATGCACGAAAATCATCTACCAACGCTGACGATACTCACCTACAGCAGCACAACGGCTTATAAAAGGAAGCGCAACAAATTGAAGGGGGACCATACCAGATAGCCGTTGTGCAGGTGTGTGGCTGCGCTACAATACGATCGTGGTTGCTCCTATGTGACGTGGTTCACTTGCGAGTCGCAATTGTTCATAGGTAACTCCAACTCGGAGATTGCGCAGACCCAGCGAGACGTTCCGAACCCGGCTTGTCTCAAGCGAGAGCTCTCAAACAAAACTGAAACCAGCTTCTACTGCAATGGAAGCAGCCAAAAGTTTCAGTGTACATAGTGCATGTCTTACACGCGCCCCCAGCGGATGCTCTCGGCTGTTTTGAGGCCCACTTTCCCTGGTATTTCCCCAAGCGGACGACAAGGCCAGACATGAAACCAACTCGAGACACAATAGGCCCTCGCCTTCTGGAAAAACGAGACGCATGCGAGACGGACGGCGGCAACACGCGAAACTCTAAAGCCGGGGCACGGCAGTTCCGGCCTGATTGGGCGGCTGGTTGGCGCACTGCCCCCGGATCTAGGTCTCCTTTCGGATTTTACGATCTGGCGACGAGCCCTCAGTTCACACAGCCGAAAAAAATATCACGCTGTGTTTCGAGCGCAGCCAACCCGTTGTCCTGCAAGAAAAAAAAAAAGGAAGTTTTTATAAAATATAAAACATCTGGGACTGGTAATAAATACTCTGCGTTTCCACGAGCGCTCGCTATTGTTCCATGTTCCGGCACAAAGAGATTCTACTACTGTGCTGGGGGTAAAACAGAGATCTGGTTGGATCAGACTACGGAGCCTCCTTTTTTTCGTGGGTTCTCGTCACTGCGCTACACGAGTGGACGTGGCCTGCTGGTGTTCGCGTGAGTGAGACGAAAATACGGTTCAGGGGGCATGCCGATCCAGGCACCGGGCCAAATTGGGTGCATCCTTATTATGTTTCAGTTTGGGTTTTCCACGAAGTATGGGCCGCTCGTGCCTGTAGGTCTTAAAGGCAAAATGTGGAAAAGTACTGCTTTGAGTAACTGGACGATCCCACCGTTGGGACATGCGTGCAACTTTCACCCCGTTAGAGATCTTGCCCGGCATTGAGTTAAACTGAGAACTGGCAAGTTTTCATACGCTCATGGAGATATACAAATTGCAGGAGGGGTGAGGTGCTGATTTTTTGCAAGTTTGCCTTTCTATACCGAGCGATCCTTTACCCTGAGTTTTCGCTTCTTGGTCGTAATTCGAGGCGCGCGCACGGACACCTAAAGTGGTGGAGAGACTCATATGGACTGTATTGACTTAGATCAAGGCGTGCGAGAATGGTCATTACGGACAACCAGAAAATAGATTGGATGGATGCATGAGGATTTTTTTGCTCACAAGAAGAGCAATTGCAAGAGATAGCAACTCTCCGCCGGGCAAAGCAGGAACAATGAATATCCCTTCGGAGGACAGCAGGAAGAGAAAGGAAAAAAAAAAGTAGAGGTTGAACCACATGGTAAAATAATAAAACGCGAAACTGCAATTTCTGGTTTGGGCTCAAAAAGGATGCGTCTGACGTAACACGCATACACAGGGGTTTTGGGGGAGTTCAACTGGGGACACCTGATCCCGCTGGATCAAGAGGAGAGGGGTCGAATAAGCGAGTCGGTACAATTTACGGTAAAGCTGCGCCAACATATATGATCGGCAAAGGCTTGCGTGGAGTGGTACCTGGCGGGCGACAGCATAAGGAATGTTCACTCGGGCAACCAACCAAGCCTTGTTTGGCCCAGTATTGCTCTGAGCAGAATATCGACATCACCGCCTAACGACCCCCCAAAAAAAAGGCAAGACAGTCTCGATTGTCCCAAGTCCCCGACAGAAACCGTTGGGATCTCCTCGACCTCGACGCATGCCTGCTTTGGGCAGTTTGTGCCACGCACTACGCGACTGCTTACCTCCCCGGGCGGCCCACCCGCCTGCCGCCGGCTGCAGTTGAACTCAGTCGCGTGCACTACTGGAAAAGAAAGAGCTAGACTAAAACCGAAAGTTGCTAGTGCGGAAAATGCCGTTAGTCTCTATGTTATCCCCTGGACCAAAACGATAATAAGGATCCACCTTCGTGCCGATCATACTCGTTGTGTCCCCCCTATAATTCCTGTCTCCTCTAGAAAACCACACACCAACCCTAGCCCTGGACCCTCGCTGTGCGATGTGGCTCACAACAGGGAGTCTCGCCCGACGGCGTCTCCAAAACACAACCTCCTCCTACCCCGTAAATACGCCCATTCCGAGGGCCGCGGAAGGGGCCCGCGGAGCAGCTGGCAACAAAAGAAACTCATGCGCATGCAGGTGGGCGCCTCGTTGCTCCGTGGCCCGTCGCGCGCATGCAGAATCGTGCGCGTGCATGCGTCCAAGGAACCTTAAGGCGCTCGCGTACTTCTTTTTTTTGCCTGGCGACCTGTCTGGCATGTTGAAACTTTTGAGTGATCTAAGGGTGGGTCAGTGAATTTGATACGCCTGAGAAATGGCCCGTGTATAAATATACGCCGCGTCTCCCTCCTCTTTTTCTGATTGCTGTGCTGTCCTGGTCCATCCATTTACGCTATACACTATCAATTGATTCATTTCAAACACACACACACACACATCTACATGTCTACAATGGTGTCACAGATCACTTCATACCAGAACATGAGTAACATGTCTCACTGGAACGACTGCCCACAGCTCAGCTACGTCAAGCCAGCGCTCAAGTCAAACAACAGCAGCAGCTCAAGAAGGAGAAGAAACCTCTCGCACAACTTTGACAACGTCTTCGGGTCGCAGATCTCAATTGACTCGCTTTCCGCTTCAAACTACACATACCAGAGCCGCGTTAAGAGCGATTCTGTTCGCACGGGATACAGATCGTCATCGTCCGCCTCGTCGGTCTCGTCGTCGCCTCTCGAGCCCAGACTCTCTCCAAAGAGCGAGTCTGGAGACTCCATTTTCCCAGCGGTTCAGTGCTGCAGCGAGGAAATGACGGGGAACCTCGAGAGAGTTATGGGTCTCAAGTCGACGCTCTCCGACAAGGAATTTGAATACTACTGCCACAAGCTCCTTGCCGTGATTCCAACTCTTGCTAGCAACTCTGAAGACAGGGCTTTTGTGAACGAGCTCTGCAAAGATGCTCTTTCTGCCAATTATCCAGTCATCAGCTGCAGAGAAAAGATCCTCTCCTACATGATGGTGAATGAGGGTATCAGCTGGTGTATTTCTCTGAGAAAAGTGTTGGAGAACATTGCTTAAAAAAAAGACGCTCACACACACACACGCACAAACTCTGGCATTCTTGCATTTTCTTGTTCCCCATTGCATCTCTTTAACGGTTTAACGCTCTCGTCATAGGCTCTTCTTTGCCTTTTATTTATATATATTTCGCTACAATAGCGCGCCCTCACGTCAAATACAAAAGCGAACTCGCTTCGCAATGATTTTACATCATAGTAATCATTACACAACAGAACAAGTTGTTCAGTGCGTGTGGTTGACATATTCACTTTCTAAACATGTAGCTATTTTCAAGAACTTCTCTCGCCTGGTTTATCTTCATCGCCACATACGGACTCCCGCCTGTATCAGGATGGTTCAAAAGCATACACTGTCTGTGTTTCCGTCGCAGGACCGTCTTGTCCAAATGCATAATCTCAGACTCGTCAATCCCAAGAATCAATAGCGCCTCGCTCTCAGTCATCTTGTGGTAGAACCCACCGGGGAATCGTGCAAATTCCAGCCGTAGCTGCTCGTTATGCGTCGGTCGCGTGCCGGGGGGAGCCATTTTTATCCCGTTCAGCTGCGCTATCATTGTCGGCGTGAGTGACAGGAACTTGGAGTACGCGCCCAGGCCTGACTTGACCGTGAGTGCCGCAACGGCAACGGCTACGCCAATCACTATTGGCACAACCTGATTGGGATTGGGTTAGTTGATTGACATAACGAGAGCGTGCTCCTGAAGCGGCAACTGAGAACTCACCATTTCTACCGCCTTTTCCTGCCCATGAGTCTCGGCTCAGTCAATGAAAGAGAAAAAATGACCAGATGCGGCTAATTGCCAAATCGGGATCAAATCGCAAAGGTGTCACAAGGTCAAGCTGTTAAAAATTCGACACTGGAGGTCAAGCTGAAGGGGGGCTTAACGAGACGGGTTTCAGATCCACAACCCCTTGGTCACCGCTAAAATTTTCGGAAACCTGGCTGTGTCGTCTGGTGCTGTGCGTGTCACCCCGAATCAATATATTAATTGTACACTTGTGTGTTTCAGCACACACATCCTCGAGCCTCCAAACACAGGTTTTGAAACACCGGGGCAGTTTGCCTCTGAGAGTCTGGCCTCGTCATAAGCCGGGTGACACTGCCGTGCGCTACCCAAAAAAGACGCATAAAATCGTGCATCGCCAGAACCACGGTTACAGAACGCACAAACAGCTTACATCATATGCCCAGGCGTCGAGGAATCGTGAAAATAATACGCATCTTTCTTCAGTCTGAGTTGGGCAGTTTCGAGAATTCAAAAATTATGGCCAGAAGAACACTGATAAAATATTTTGTGTGTTTTCTTCTGCGTCTGTCGTTAATTGAATGACTCTGGCACACGGCTCTAACAATGGAGTCTCTTGTTGTGTTCAAGGAAATTTCTTTTACATCCCACAGGCACTCCATGATTATTTTTCTTCTCCTTCGGCGCAGAACATTATTCCTGGGGCCGTTATTGTTGTGCAGATCCATTCCTTAACGAACCCTGGACCAATCGAGTTATAAGACCGTAGTGATCAACCCTTACGGCTCAAATTCAAGAGGACTATATGTCTGGGCCATGCAGACACGCTGCTTCAATGATTTCATCGACGATCGAGAAACACGGTGCAGTCTTTCCTTCTCGTGTCCTTTGAATAGAGTGGTGTCACCTCTTCAGCATTGCTTCCGATGGCAGCATCGCCAATTCAGCCTCAATTGAGCTCTGACATCCGGAAGACGTGACAGCGGTTAGCGCTGGCCGCCTGCGTTTCGTCAAATTTCCATCGTGTTATCGCCAATGCTGAATAGTCTTGGGGCCACTGGTTCACGGGAAGTCAACACTTTCTATGTAAACGAAATATGACCTCATACGGCTCCAGGCCTTGAGCACCCTCATGCACGACGGGTAGACTTCAAGATCTCACCACGCCATTCAGAAAACACCTCCGAGACAATATAGAGCAACCGACCTACGTTGATTATTAAATTTTACATCTGAGGCACCATGTCAATACTTTAAGCCTTATTGATTATCGCCATTTGCAGTTCAGCCATTCAACGAATGACCCAAATGGTCCCCTTCTCATCAATTATCCAGCCCACTCTCTTTGTAGATAACAGTTCAATTGAGAATCATGTTTTTTGCTTCTTCAGGCTGCTCTTTCCTACATTTAATTTCGGACTCGCTGAAGGTGACTCGTTGAAGATGACTACAAAAATTCTCTGGCTGGGTACCGAATGATAATTTCGTGCCCCAACCGACAATTTCTTCACCTTTGATGAGGCTCAAACAAGTGTCCTTATCGATCTCAACGACGCGCTGCAAGGATAGACATAGAACACAAAGAACAGTGTTGGGCAAACAAAAATAGACTAACAGCATGCCCACATCAACAGAGACAACCTCCACAAAGACAACAGAGTACCAAAAAGTGCGAGCGCAGCGTGCTTTCTCTCTTCTGTTTTGTGTCTCTGGCATATACGCATCGTTCCTCTCCTGGTCCCTACTGCAAGAAAGAATATCCACAAAGGGGTATGGCACACACCAGGACGAGTACTTCCGCGCGCCGCTAGTTGTCAACACAATCCAGTCATTCTTTGCATGCATCGTCGGCACGGCCTACCTCTCCTTCAAAACGGGCCGCATACAGACCCCGTTCCAGTTCCTACGAGCAGACAAGACTCTTCTGCCGCGATTCACCGTCATTGCGCTGACGCAGTCAGTCGCGAGCCCGATCGCGTACGCGTCGCTCAAACACGTCAACTACCTCACTTTCCTCCTCGCCAAATCGTGCAAGCTCATCCCGGTGATGCTGGTGCACATGACGGTATACGGGAAACGGTTCCCACCGTTCAAGTACCTCGTGGCGCTGACGGTGACTGTCGGCGTGGCGATGTTCACGCTGAGTCACTCGGCGAAAAAGGCCACGAGATCGGCCTCGGACGACGGGCGGACCCTGTTGGGGCTAGCGTACCTCGCGGTGTCGCTGTTCCTCGATGGGCTCACCAACTCGACGCAGGACGAGCTCTTCAGAGGGCAGTCCGATTCTCGGCGGGTGTCGAAAATCACGGGCGCGCACCTCATGTGCGGGCTCAACCTGCTGTCCACGGTCATTACACTGGGTTATGCCGTGACGTGCACCAACGAGGTTCATTTCGCTGTTGAATTCGTGCGTCGTAACCCGGCTGTCTTCAACAACATTATTCTATTTGGGCTCTTTGGCGCAACGGGCCAGATCTTCATCTTTGAAACGCTCGAGAAGTTCGACTCCATCGTGTTGGTTACGGTGACGGTGACGCGCAAGATGGTTTCGATGTTGCTGAGCGTTGTCCTCTTTGGACACGACCTGACGGGATTGCAGTGGGGAGGAGTCGCGTTGGTGTTTGGGGGAATCGGCGCTGAAGCGATCTTGAAAGCACGCCAGAAGCCTTCCTCCCCACCAAAGGAGACCGACGAGACAAAGGATAAATAGATACTTACGAATACGAAATTAACAAAACGATATAGAGAGATACTTACGAATATGCTTAATTAGCAAAATGATATAGTGCATGGCCTTTAACGAGCCACAAAGAAGCCGCGGCTTATCCGGCGCTGTATAGTAAAGCTCAAACCTCGGTCGCCTCAGAAAACTTCCTCGGGAAGGGGTGAGGAGCCATATGCATGGAAGTATTTTGTTCCATGCATATGGCAACAGCCAACGTCTCACTTCCATGCAGCTCTGTGCATATGCGCAGGACATTCTTCGACGCACGTGATGCACCTCTCTCACGATTATTTCAAGGGTACTCACCACAAGAGACACTCGTTTTATTGTCGCGGCGGAGATCACTGTGGAGCAGTGACGCCACTGGCTCCCTCGTCTATCCCTTGAAAGGGCTTAGCACACCACAACACAGCAGACGCTACCACTCGCGCTTCGCACTGCTTCAGTGATGTGTCTCTTCCCATACCGCCCGAGCTCGAACAGCGCACGACCCAACCCACGCATACTCAAACCATAGCAAGGTCCGCAAAACCCACGAGCTCTACAGGCACGCGGCACACGGAAAATTAACAAAATAATCAAACAAGAAAAAGAGAAACACCGCCGTCGCCGTTGTTTTTTTCCCTCGCAGATCTCAGAGATCGACGCGCACAAGCGAGCGCGCGCATCACGTGTGACGGTATTATCAAGCGTTTCTCTTTCGTCCCAACGGTGTTGGGAATCGTCTTCTCGTTTTCTCTCAATTTTATCTTGTCGTTGACGGAGATTGGCTCGTCTCTGTGTGCCGTGCTGTGCCGTGCGGTTTACTCCGGATGTTCATGACGTTTCGGATAATTCGTCTGCGTCTAACATACGTTTGTTATTCGGGGTTAGTCCCGGTGAGTAACGACCGGATGTCGGTGTTAAAGAGACTCAGACAGGCCCGAGGCTCATGCTCGAAGAACGTTTCCCGTCATGGCTGAGTTGTATGGGCGTTAAATCTGGGCCAGAAATGTGAATGCCCTCCCTGTGGGGTGGTGGCCTCCGTGGTGTCTTTCTTTTGCATTCTCTGAAGAAGTGCCAAAGGGCTCAAGCATGGAGATTATCTCGAGGACGGTTGGCCAAGCTCCTTTGTACTCATGCGACATGAGGTAACTACTGCTCACAAGGTGACGCCAAACTCATCTTCCTCATCGTACGTCTTCATCTGAAATTTGGTTGAACTTGAAACCGTTTATTTCTCATTAGGCCGTGGCTCGGCGGCGCGAAAGTATGGGCCAGCACTTTGGCTCGGGTTGTGCCGCGCGGACCATACTCATCTCCGCTGAGCAGCGTCACCTCTTCGGCAGCATCACGACATCAGAGGCATAGACATAGATTAAGAGAGGATATATATGAGTGTTAAAACAATAATTAATACACTTTTAGCAAAACGGATATGTTCCGAGGGAATTCGGAACATATCCTCGTGCACGGGAACAGAATCACAACATGGAGCACAATTTGGGGTTTTTTTTTTGATGATTGCCTTGGGCTCAGCCAAGCGCGAAGAGAAAAGCAAAGGGACATTAAGGAAAAACGGCTGGTATTCGGATTATCTGAAAGCCAGCTGCAGCAGAGACCGCGCGGCGCCCATCGATGACGGTGTGGTTAGCAGTCTGCTGGGACTAGACATGAGCTGGGTCTCGTCAGCATCTTTCGCCTCGACAAGCGTTGACGAGGTGTCACCGCTGATGGCGCGCTTTCTAATTGGCGTAATCATGATCTGGGACGAGTCGGGCATCACGATGGTGGCGTTTGGCGATGCATCGGGGAGCTTCATCTCGACGACGGCTCTTTTCTCTGAGCGGACTGCAGCTGGCTTGGTGAAGCTAACCATCTCAGCAAGCGAGGGCAGCCTAACAGCGTCAGGGCGCTCCTTGTTTTTTGGGACAGACGACTCGGAGGGGAACTTTGTCAGGGATGGAAGTTTGCGTGCAGCGGGAGCTGGTGCCCCCGTAGACAGCGTGGCGGCGCCAGCGGACATTGCGAACTTGGCCGGTGAAGACGACACATAAGCGTCGTTAGACTTGGGGAACTGCAGGTCTGGGGTCGAGCGCACAAACGCCAGATTCTTGGCTGAGCTCGCGCCGGATGCCTTTCTCCGGATCACGTCGTCCATGAAGCTGACTGACCGCTTGATCGATGGTTTCGCGGTAGGCCCAGCGGTAGCGGCGGCGAGTCTCGCAACGAGCGGCGTGGACGCAGCGAGCAGGTCCGTGCCTGTTCTCGAAGTCACCAGCAAGAAATCAGACATCGAGCGCTGTGGCTGCGCTGGTCCCGCGGCGGCGCGAGTAAGTGACAGCGCCGACTTGCCCGACTCGAGCTGCGTGATGGGCGTCTGGGTCTGGTTGGTCTGCACTTTGTAATATGCCAGCTTCAGTCGCATCTTGAGCATCTGCGCGTGATCGGCTCTGGAGTGAGGAGTCTGCCGTGGTGGTGGTGCAGGGGACGCGGACGTCCGCAACAGCGCTGGCTTCTGCGTTGGGCGGTGTTTCTTGTGAGCCGGTGGGTGCAGCGAGTCAGCGTCTGAAGCAGTGGCACGGCGCTTGGGGCCCAATGCTTCCCGCGAAACACCAGCCGATGCCTTGTCGTGCTTTCCAAAAGAACCAAAGCTGTGCGAGGGGATATTAATGCAGGAGCTCGAAATGGGGCCGAGGGCCACTCTAGGTGCGGTTGTTGTCATGATGCGTGTAGTTGAATGTTTGTTGTTATTTTTCTTTATTTTTTTTTGCGCTCTTCTTGCCAATGAGGTCAGGATGAATGCGAAATGCCAATGAGAGAATGATAACCTCGAGGAAGCCTTGAAGAAAAGGAACCTGTGGAGCTGATGCAGGGAAAAAACGAGTGACGAAAGCGAAAGCAAAAAAAAACACAGACACGGGACCTTCAGGTGCTAGCGAAAACAACTGGGGACAAGCGACTGATGCTGGGAAGGAAGGTGCAATATCCTGGCTGAACACAGGATGCTTCTTGGACAGGCGGGCCTTGGTCGAAAGTGCGAATGGAGAACAACAGGAAACCAGAGGGAGAGGAATGGTAAACAGGCGAGGTGCTGAGAATAAGTAGTAGGTACTGCACAATGGGTGTTGGTGTTGTGTTTGTTGACCTTTTGCCCAAAATGTGCGGCGGCGACACGCGTCGGCGGCGCGCTGGGCGGTGCGGCGTGGGCAGTTCCGGGGGCGCTGCTTTAGTATGGCGGTCACGTGGTGTGCGCACCTCGGATTGGGGGGCTTTGTTGTTGTTGTGTTTGTTTCCCGATGGCCATCGATCTGTGGTTGTGTGTGGATGGATGTGCCAGCAGCGGTGGGCTGGGATTCGCGTTGGGGCGCGCGCGCGCGTTTTGGCTTTCGTGGTTCGCGTTTTGCAGTGTGGGGTGTGCTTTTATTTATTCCATTTCGCTACTCTCTTGCTCGTATTACCTTTTAGTACGTACCCGCGATTCGCGTCCCCCATTCCAAAATCGTAACATACACACCCCACTCCCGTAAATGTACATCGGTCGGGTGCTTCTCTGCTTCTCTCTATCACTAAAACTTCATTTTTGCAACAATCTCCTTCAGCGGACTCACCAGCACCTCCTCGATCTCATCACCGCGCCCCGACGCAACTTTCAGAACAAGCTCGTTCAGCGCAGCAGACCCAAGAATGTCAACGTGCTCTGCTGTCTTGGCACCTCCACGGATATCAAACCTGTCCGGCTCGTGCTTCATCTCGACGATCGTCACCTTCGAACCACCTGGGTTGTAGATGTTTCCCGGCTCCTTCCACTTGTGACACATCGAATGTGTAAGGAGCGAAACCGTGCCGTCACCATCGGCGAGTAACACCGCGCCCTCCTTCTTAGCCTCGATTGTCACATTCAGCTTGGTGACATCTTTCTGCTCCTCCTCCCTGTAGTGGTATGCCCTTTCCGTTGGGTTCCCAACGCCGTAGAAACAGTACACTTTGAGATCGGGTGCATTGGGCAGTGGCGCCTCGATCGGATTGCTCCATTTGCTGTAGTCCTGGTTATTCCTCTGGAGCTCCTTAGCGGTCAATGCCGCACCGTAAGAGTAGTGCTCCCTTGTCTTCTCCTGAAACCGCTGGCTTGTCTGTCCGAGCAGAAAATCAATACTCTCAGCCAGCGTTAGGTTCTTGTTCGAATAGGTGCCAACCTGCTCCTCAAACGTAATGAACTTGCCAAACGTCTTGTTGCCTTTCTCTGTACCGTCCTCTGCCTTCATCCCGGTGTCATCGTCGGGAGCACCATTCATATCTCCCCAGACCAAATCTCCACCCTTCGGGATCATACTCGCAATCCCGCCAAACGACCTAATCATATCTGCTCTCTCCCTCCTCGAAAAAAACATCTCAAGCCCTTGAACGGCAAGAGCGTTCAGCTGTACTGTGTCTTTCATCTCACCCGACAGTAGAGCAACGATCGCTTTCGGGGTGCCCAGTACAGAGCCAGACACGTCCACATATGCCTCGATGTGCTCGTTGACCCAGTTTGGCCCCCCATTCCCGAAATGCTCACCGCGTGCCTCGGCCCACTTCATGAAGTAATATATGATCTGAGACCCCATCGAGTGTCCCACAATAACGGATTTTTCTCCAGTTAGCTTCTTCGTCACCTCAATCTGCGACTTCATCTTGCTGAAATACCCGTCTCGCCTCTCAAGGTCGAGGTACGAGAGCCTCCAGTCGTACGCGGCGCTCGCCATGTTGTTCGGACCGTACCCTATAACAGCCAAATTTTGCAAAACCTTATTCCAGATCCAGTATCCAGCCATGAAGAAATCAGCAGCCTCAAATCCCTGTGCAGCACGCAGTTTGATTCCCTCTGGGTCTAACCCAGTCTCTGGGTCGAGCATCACGTGCTTCAACCAGCATGTCTTATCCAAAACCATGGTCCTCAACATGTAAAAAGATCCCCACAACCGTTTACGAAAGTGTGGTTCCGAAGGACACCCTTCCGTTCCATCCAAGCTCCATGACTCCAATCCTGTACTAATCACTCCGGGCACCATGATCACAGGGAATTTGGCGCTGTATCCATCATCACGCATACGTTTCCCGACGGCAAACGATTCACTTGACCCGTGTAGCTTTTCATCCTCAGCCTCGCTGATCGTGCCTTGTAGACCAGCAGGCAGAGAATCACGCCATTCGCTAATGTACCCGCTGAAACTGTCAAAATCGACGAGTTTATCCAGATCTTGGAAAAGTGGAGTCTGCACGTGTTTGTTCCCAAAGTACATAGCCGCCCCAAGTCCAATTACAGCGCCGAGGATAAAAATGAGTCGCTTGGAGTACAGCACCGCTTCGCGCCGTGATCGCTTCTTGCTCGATATCTTTTCGGCAACCTGTACAAGCACATCGTCCGCCTTGTCGCTCTCGAGTGTCTCCGTTTTGCCCTCGGACACCCGCTGGATCTTGGTTCCAATGTCCTTCATAGGTGATGGCGAGGCGTGTGCTGCTGCAGCGGCCTTCTTGGCCTTTCTGTTCTTCGGAGACATGCCTCTGTTCTAACGCTGTGGAGTGACAGGTGGGTTCAATTGCGTATGGTTACGTGCTTTGAGTACCTGGCTTTCCTTTTGCCTCCTTGTTGTTATTTGCCGGCTCGGTACGGCGGTATGTTTTGAATGGAATTTGCAGCGACGTATGAACTGTGCGTCGTGCAGATGCGAATCTCAGAACGGAGCGGCAAGTTGCGCATGTGAGCCTGGACGGGCTGGCTGACTTTGGGGGTGGATTGTATAAGCTTTATTGGGGGAATGTTGAGAGTGCCGTTCCTTCTAATAGCTCTTGCTCTTTATTGGAATTGTACTTAATAAAAAAGAATGCTCATTCTTTATCTTTCTGTCTTTTTATATCAGATTCAAGACTGTAATTTCTTAAAATTATAAATTGTCCAGAAAATCTTTCACAATTCTTGACTCATCTTGACTCAACCTATAAAGTAATAAATCCCAATTCCTTCTGAAATCAAATCGTTAAATAAACAAGCACAATCGTCGCAACAAGTAACAACACTTAACCATCCTCCACACAACTCAAGGTGACAGCTCGGGAGGACCCTGGAGTTACCCGCCCGCCCGGTGCTTCCTCCTCCACAGCCGCAGATAGGGGCAAAGGTATAGATAGGTCTAACAAGACATCCGCGCCCTTTTAGCACAAGTGCTGAAGCAACCCCCTGGTACCACAGTCGTCAAGTGCCTAGTCTACTTAAGCGCACACGCACACACTTGCCCCTTTCCCCGTTATATTCCCACTTTGACTAATATTCACCAACCCACGATTCAACATCCGTGACCCTGTGACGCCACACATCCCATCCGTATATAACGCGCCCGACATACTCCAGTCCACACAAGACATTTGAAAATGCTGAGGTCGACACTCAGTTCGTGGCGGGAGTACCTCACCCCCGTGACGCACACATCCACGTTCCGGCAATCTGGCGAGATCACTCCGGAAGAGTATGTCGAGGCGGGCGACTACCTCGTTTACAAGTTCCCAACATGGCAGTGGTCTCCTGCTCCCGCTGGACACGCTAAAGATTTCCTGCCCGCGGACAAGCAGTTTCTTGTGACGAGGCACGTGCCGTCGTATGTGCGCGCTGCAGACTACCTTGGAGCCACGGACTCTGCGAGTGATGCGGAGAGCGACGTTGAAGGCGAGGATGGCTGGACTGCAGCGCACAACGTTAGCATTCCTAAGCACTGCTCTCCGACGCAGGAACGAAGACACTCGCAGGCTTACATTGGTATGAAGGAGAGTGGAGAGTTTGGCGAGCTCGAGACGAGCAACGACATTGACGAGCTGATAGATGATAACGCCGAGGGCGAAGTTGGTTTGGATGGCGGCAGCGGTGAGAACAATGACGACGACGATGAGTCGATCCACAATGAGCCCGTGGACGAGAATAAACGCAGCTACGACCTGTACATCGCGTACTCCACTTCTTACCGCGTGCCCAAAATGTACCTCGTTGGATTCGACTTTAACGGCACGCCGCTCTCCCCGGATGCCATGTTCGAGGACATTGCAAGTGACTACCGCCAGAAAACGGTGACTATCGAAAAGGCGCCCTTTTTGTCGAACACCACCTCTGTGTCTATCCATCCGTGCAAGCACGCAACGGTTATGAGGGTTCTCATGGCGCGGGCCACTGCTGCCGCGCAGAGAAGACAGAAGGAAGCCGTTGCCAAAAGGGGCGCTGACATTACACAGGGCGTTGCGAGGCTTGGCCTTGCTGATAGTACTGGAGAGCCAGCTGAAGATGAGTGGGAGAACGTGTCGCACGAGGGCAGCGACAAGGATGAGGAGATTGTCCGTGTTGATCAGTATCTTGTCATATTCCTCAAGTTTATCGCAAGCGTGACACCTGGAATCGAGCACGACTACACGACTGATGCTTTTTAAGAAGGTTGCTTTTTGTTTTTCTGTCATTTCATATTTGCGGTTATTGGGTTTCACCTATTGTTTTCGTTGTTGGCTCTTGTAAGCCCTTTCTATAGTAATCGATATGTCCAAATTTTGTGGGGGAGTAGTGCCAAAGCCAAACGCAAGCCTCATCGCCTTAAAGCAGAGAAGCATTTTTGGAGACTTGCGGCTTGACAAATATTGTGAAAATCACTCGGCAAAATAGAGAATGGACAGACACAGGAAGATCGTAAGTATTACTTTTGTAGCAACCAATAACGAGCAGTGCTTGCTAACGCAAACTCAGGCTGAAAATCGCAAGAGGGCGCTTGAGAAGCTGCGACAGAGAGGACTAGCGAGGAACGACGTTGCCCCCGAGTCCTCACACGCGTCTACTCAGGAAACACCAACGGCGCCACGGATACCTCCTCAACCACAACCACAACCACAACCACAGTCACAACAGACACAGACGCAAGCTGAAGCACAAGCGGTGGCCGCCCCGGCAGCACCAAGTCCTACACGCCGCATGGATCTCACACCGGAGCAGCGTGCGCGTATCGAGGCGAATAGGCAGCGTGCGCTGGAGCGCCGACGCGAGCGTGAGGGCGGTAGTGCTGGTGCGGGCCCCGCAGAGGGCAGCCTGCGAGATGCGAGCGGGAACGGTCGCTTGTCGGCTACGACGAGCGCTGGTGGTGGTGGTGGTGGCGGCGATGGCACAGCGGTAACGGTCGGGTCGGATTCAGTGCGGCAGGGCCCAAGTTTCGCTGTGCCTGCTGGCCCTGCTGGTGCTGGTGCTACGCCCGCTGCACCGAAGCGGCCACTGGAGTACATCCGCCCAGCGGTGAAGAAGTCGGATTATATCGAGTACGACTTTTCCACGATGCAGGACACGTACGGCGGGTTTCTAGCGGAGGACGGCACCGATGGCCCCGGGGGCAAGTCGCTGGAGCAGTGGCAGGAGGAGCAGGCAAGTAAAATTGTCGTTGATCCCGCGCCGCCGCTGGATCTGGCGAATGCGCCCAAGTGCATCGAGTGCGGGTCGATTGACATCGACACGAAGCTGTACCAGGCGTTCGGGACGCGCGTTTGCAAGCGGTGTCGCGAGGAGCATCCGCAGAAGTACTCGCTGCTGACGAAGACGGAGTGTCGCGAGGACTACCTCCTGACGGACCCGGAGCTCAAGGACGAGGGCCTGTTTCGCCGGATTGAGAAGCAGAACCCGTACTCGGGGACGTATAGCAAGATGCAGCTGTTCATGCGGTATCAGGTTGAGGAGTTTGCGTATAAGAAGTGGGGCGGCGAGGAGGGGCTGGACGGGGAGTGGGCGCGCCGGGAGGCTATGCGTGTCAAGCGAAGGGACAAGAAGTTTGAAGTGAAGCTGCGGGAAATGAGACGCAAGACGAGGGCCGAAGAGTTTACGAGGAAGATCAGGGAGAAGGGCGCAAGGCACGAGCATGAGTGGTCTGCTCCGCTGAGCGTTCCTGGTGAGCCGAATCTCGTCAAGCGGAGGTGTGTTGATTGTGGTATGGAGACTGAGGAGTTTATAATGGGATAGGTTAATTGTACGATACAGTTTGAGGAAGGAATAAAAAGTTTTTTTTGTCTATTTACGCATCTATTTACCCATTGAATATTATACCATCATAAACCATTTGAAAAGAAGCAGCTCGGCAGAGATTCATTACCGCAAAACAGCTAAATCGACTGCCTGGTTCAACCGCCTAGGCCTCTTGAAACCACCAGCTCGTTCACAAAATCACATTCCATGAACTTACCGTTCAATCCATCAAGCTCTCCGTCCACCCATGTGCTAAAGGAGAGATACCGGTGAGACAGCCTCAGGAGGTTCACCATGTTCTTGACCAATACCGATCGCTCAGGAAGCTTCATTGTAAAAAATTTGTGCGTTTGTGTACTTGGTTGAACGCTCTCAGTTCAGACACCGAGGGAGTGATCCAGGATGTGGCACTGGAGGCTATTGATCTTTCCGGGAAAAGAAAAAGATAGATTGCTATATTGGCGAATTCATTCACGGGGACAGTGGCACTGGAAGAAAACACTCAGGAGATGGCTCTGACTCAGAGGGGAGAAAGAGATAGATGCAAACAATCCGTTGTTCTGTGTCAGATTGGGGGCGTGTTGACGGTCAGGCAAAAAGAGTAATTGGGGCTCGATTTGGCCTCTCTTCATCGTCCCAGTGGAACTGGGATCAGAGGTGTCACACTCGCACTAGAACACCCGCAAAACTGGGAGTGCTCTAGGCTGAACAGCAAGCTTTAAAATTCGGATTCCATCGGCGGCCTAGCTAGCTCAATCGGTAGAGCGTGTGACTCTTATTAAAAGAAGATATCACAAGGTTGGGGGTTCGACCCCCCCGTTGGGCTTTTTTTAGCTCCTTCTTTTAAAGACACATCTGGTCACGAGAGCTCCTACCACATTTTATTCAATCAGGAACACTCCTAGGCACACAGGGGTATATATTTTTCTGCGAAAAAGGGGTCGCCAGACCTGGCTGGTTTGGCTAGTTCGTGGTAAACAATGTGCGTGCTGATACTTCCCGCGAAACGTGCCCACCTCCACGACCGACTGAAGATCACCGGATGACCGGATGACTCGATGCGGAAGAGAGCAGCGCCCAAGGGTCTTCAGCCGCCCGTGGCCCGTTCCAAACTAATTTCGGCGCACTGATGACAACCGCCGTCTGGCTGTTTGCCCGTCCAGTGTGTAACGGTTGCACGTGCGTGTGTCCAGGATGATCGTCCTGAGGCACGCGTCACGTGGACCGCCCATCTCTGGGGCTGCCCCATGTGGGCTACTCTCTCGGGAATTAATTGCACACACTTTGTTGTGCACGTTTCCCATCTGCAATTACAGTCCCAGGCCATAAGGAGCAACTCGGGCGATGGAAAGACAGACAAACAGACGAATAACGCTTTGATCTGCTGTTTTCCTCTGTTGATGAAATGAGCAGCCATGTTTTGCCGCCTTTACGGCTTTCCGTGTGAGACGCAGGTCGTCTTTTCGCTTAGTGTGACCTCGGGTCGCAAATGAGGCGCCCCCCCCCGTATATATATGAACCGATATTCCCCCCACCTCGCAAGATCCTCCCTTTTCCTTTATTTATTTCACCTTGTAATTATAACCACCTCCCTTTCAGCAACAACAAACCCTCTCCCACACGCACTTAATCATGTATCTGCCGTTGCTGGTGATACTCTTTGCCTCTTCAGCCGCACAGGCCCTCAACATCTTTGTCACGAACGAGGACGGCTGGACATCGCTCAACACACGGATACTCCATAGCTCACTGAAAGCAGCAGGCCACAACGTTATATCCGTTCTGCCATTGCACTCATACGAAAATGCCGGCGGCCACATCGTGATATCGCCCGAGAGCCACCTGACGCTGGACGACCTCAACGAGGAGCTGACGCAGGTGCACGGCCTCAAGCAAGGCGACCCAGTAGTGGGCACAGAAGCCACAGGGCAGGACCCAGACATCTGGTACGTGAGCGCGAGCCCCATGGGCGCGGCCCTCACCGGGCTGGACTACGTCCTCCCGCAGTTCTACAGCAACGTCTCGGTGGATCTCGTGATTGCGGGCCCACGCGCGGGCACAACAGCGGGTCCACTCCAGCAGCAGTCCAGCGCAGTCTTTGCAATCATGCGCGCAGCGCTAATGCGCAACATCCCCACGCTGGCCGTGAGCGCGGTGGAGAATGCATTTTCGGAGCTGTCGCTGCGGGACCCCGAGGCTACAGAGCACGGCGCAGCGCTGCCTGGTGTGGTGTACGCCGACAAGATCACCAGCCTGGTGGGCCACCTCGCGGCACGCGGCGGCAGCGTGCAGGAGCCACGCGGAGAGCACAACTTCCGCTCGTCGCGGTCGCGGTTCACAGACCAGAACGACCAGAAGTTTGACAACCGCGCGCAGGAGCACGACGAGGCGGATGACGAGAGCGTCACGCCGCGGATTCTGCCTGATGGGGTGGGGCTGAATGTGAATTTCCCACTTGTGGGGCGTGCCAGCCAGACGAGGTGCCTTGCGCCCGAGTTCATCCAGACAAGGAGCTACGGCGGATACTCGCTGACTCCTACGGTCTACTTCGACGAGGAAGCTAAGATTTTCGAGATCAGCTCGGTGTATAGCATCGAGGACCACCCATCGAGGAGTGGGAACGGGGGACTCATGAGTGAGCTGTCAGCTATTGATACGTGTGCTATCGGCGTGACGCCCGTGTTTGTTGGTGGGGGAGACGCCCATGCCGATTTTACACGGTCCCTTGCTGATCTGAATAAGAAGGAGGAACTCAAGAAGAGCGACGGCGATTTTCAGTCCAGAGTGAAGCTACTGTTCCAAGCACTCGAGTCTCCCGCATTTCTTCATTCTTGATGTATAACTATTGCTTATTAGTCTTTGCAGCGAGTGCTATTTTTTTAACGACCTAATAGAAATGAAAGATTACTTTTTGTAAGAAGACTATCTATCTATCCACGTACTTCTTTCAGCACCTCTCCAAGCTGCTCAAGTACAGTTGCGTTCTCCTTCGCGGTTCCAACGGTGATTCTAAGACACCCTTCACACCCGAGCTCCTTCCCTCTAAATCTAACAACAACGTCTCTCTCGTTCGCAAGCTTACTGTACACCTCGTTCGCAACCTCATTGCTGGCTTTGCCAGCCTTGTCAAGGAACTCAACCAGCAAGAAATTCGAGTCCAAACCACCAACATTTCTGCCCACTCCATCGAGCTTCAGCAGCTTTTCCAAGAGCAGAGCTCGCTGCTCGATGATAATCGCGCACTTCTTCCTCATGCCAGCAATCGACTCGGGCATGGTCGCCCTGATCGCAACGTCAGATGTGAGGTTGGAAATGTTGTAGGGGTACTTCATCGAATTCATCAGCAGAGCCACCTCCGGCGTGGCGAACGCAACACCCAGACGGATTCCCGCAAGCCCAAACGACTTCGAAAGAGTCTGCAGCACAACAAGGTTCGGGTACTTGTTCACCAGTGGTGTCAATGAGGATCCTACAGGCGAGAAGTCGATGTACGCCTCATCAGCAACAACGAGCCCATTCCACGACTCCTCCTTTAGCACCTCTTCGATGAGTGAAAAGTCAACCTTAACGGCTGTGGGGTTTCCCGGCGTCGTTATGTACACGAGCTTGATGCTCGGGTCTGCCTTGATCGCAGCCTTGATCAGCGCAGGCTGGATCTGGAACTTGCTCACGTCAAGCGGCACCTTGACGATCTCAATCTCGTTGACGGCTGCGCAGATCGAGTACATGCCATACGTGGGAGGACACACGAGCAGCTTCTCCTTGCCCGGCACACAGAAACACCTCAGCAGCGAGTCGATACTCTCGTCGGATCCTACCCCAAAGGACAAGTTAGCTGGTGAGAGCGGGATGTACTCCTTGGTCGTTTCCGACCGGGGAAGCTGGATCTCAGACCCGGCGAGCGACGCCTCGGTGTTCCGGAAGGCGCAGATCTGCTTCTTCAGCGCAATCTGGTGCGGGTCAGGGTACCTGTTCAGCTCGAGCAGACGCTCGGAATCGCTGAGGCCAACCACTGAGGGTCCATGAGTGTTTTCATTGGCATCGAGTAAGATTCCCTCGGTGAAGTCATCCCTCGCACAGCGGTATGGCTCAAGCGCCAGTATGTTCGGTCTCGCGATCTTGGAAATGTCAAACACCATTGGCTATCGGATATGTCTTGGGAGTTAGGCCAGGGTAGACACTCCGGCAAAGTTAGAAAGGACGAGCTCGGAATATATGTGTTCTTGCGAGATTAGGAGTCATAAGATTCGTAGATAAGCGCTTGGCGGGTGAATAAGTCAGTCACCCCAACTTCGCGCACGACCTTTTACTACAAAGGCCGGGTAACACAAGTGAACTTGGGTTTTTTTGAGGTGGGCAGAGACCGGCTCGCTGGACGACTGAAGAGAGAGAGGGAGCGTTGAGAAAGTCTGATTTATATTCTCGGCTAGAAGTGCTCATTGCTGGCTGTTACAGGAAGGGAGTCCCATATTTTTCATAATGCCTCGCCAGAATTTCATGGGTGTCGTGGTGTCACAGGGCAAAATGGCCAAGACCGTCAAGGTGCGGGTCATGACGCCAACCTTTGACAAGAGATTCCAGAAGAATTTCCTGCACAAGAAGGATTACCTGGCCCATGACGAGACTGAAATCTGCAAAGAGGGAGATTATGTCCGTATCGAGGCCACGAGGCCGTTGTCCCCACGGAAGTTCTTTGCCGTGGCTGAGATCAAAGACAATCGTGGTCAAAAGTTTGCCAAATACCACGAGGAGGCCAAGAACAGGGTCCTTATCGAGGAGACGGAGAAGACAAGAGAATTTTTGAGAAAGCAGAAGGGTGACACGGGAGATATAGGGAATGATCTGGCTGCTGCGATGGAGGCCCAGAACTCGGAGACGATGACTGAAGAACAGAAACAGCAGGTGAGCGAATTAAAAAGGAAGTATGGCATAGCGGACTCAGCAGAGTCCGATGATCAGATTAAGCTGGAGGCAGGGTATCTTGCAGAGAAAGTTGCCGCACTGAAGAGAAGTATAGCCCTGAGTGAGCTCTCGGCAACATTGATGAAGGATGAAAACGCCCCTCTGCGAGACGCGATACTGAAAAGAACCAGCTCAAGTGAGAAAGAACTCAAGAACAACGTGAAAAAGAACATTATCCGTAAATACTTGGACAAGGCCAGTCCCGAAGAGATGAAGGAGTTTGGCCTTTCTTTGCCCGAGTAATGATGGTGCTCGAAAAGCTGTACATATTGAAACGACTTGCAAAAATACGAAAGATAGACACAATTAAGCATTTAAATAACCGGGGACTAGCGATTTCCACTTGAGTGTAGATCATTATTTCACCTGAACTTGGGACAGTCGTGTTGGGGCCAGATCGAGCCGACCGAAGACGAAGCCGCTGAGGATCATCGTTCAAAGGCGCGCTGGCTTCATTCGGGCACCTGGTACTACAGTTGCAAAACGCTCCAAAACGTTGATCTTCCACTCATTTTTCGTGGTCAGTCGTCACTCGCTAACATTGATAGGGGACTGACACCTCCGTTCTGATCGAACCTGAAGCTCCAATAGCACTAATCCATCCCCCGCTTTGTTTGCATCTTGTGAGATTCTGGCTTGGTAGAGACAGCGATACCGACAAGCTCCGTACTCTTGCAAGTCCAATTGCCCCACAACAGAATGGATGTGTTTGAACATCAAGAGCTGTCGATCGGCCCTGGAGGCACCGCTGAAGAGCTCGATGTCTCGCCTGCTGCGGACGCCACAACACCCAAGGACCCCGTGCCTGAAGTCGAGGTTGTTGACGAACAACTGACATCTCAGCAAGAAGAAGCGAACGACACACCAGAAACCAACGGCCATGATCCAGCTGAGGAGGAGTCGAGTCTCCCCGCTGACGTGGCTCCTTCGATTGTGGAGTCACTGGTGACTGATGCAGGAGCCGATGGTAATGCGCAAGTCAAAGAGGAACCCTCAGCGACACCTGATATGGCTGAAGAGGCAGTCATCGCTCCCCAAAAGCCACAACTGAAGAAGAGATTGACACTGCAGGAACGTCTCGTGTTAGCTGCGAATACGCGTAAGAAGAGCAGTAAGAGACCAGGAACGCCGACAACACAGACGCCATCCGAGGCTGGCACGCCGCGCGGCAGCACAGAAACTGCCAGACCATCAATGGAGGAGCTGAGCAGATCCTCAAACAACCTGGAGGCTGTGAAAATGGACGTGGAACGTGGCGAATCGGCGGCTGATGACTTCTCGCTGCCTGACAATTACAAGGAGCTCCCACAAGAGGAACTCGTGGCCCTCTTAGAATCATCTCTCGCGAGCTTCAGAAAGATAAAGAATGTCAGCTCGGCGACGATAGAGGATCTTCGTGATTCTAACCAACAGCTGAGGGAACGGGAGTCAAAACTGATTAAGGAGGTCAAAGCATCACATGTCAGGAGAGCCCCGGCTGATAACGCGGAGCTCGCAAAGAAAGTCGAGGAGAAGGAGATGCAAATAAAGGAGCTGCTCGAGGAAGGGGCAAAGCTGTCGACGAAAGAAGTGTCACTGACTCAGACGATAAAGAAGATGAGATCGAAGGAGATAGAGCTCGAGGATGCTCTGGAGAGGTCAAACAGATCAAACCAGGAGCTTTCCGAATCACTGGCTGAGCTCGAGAAGAGACTCGAGGTGATGTCAGAATCAGAGAGAAGCATAAAAGAAGAGCGGTTAATGTTTGAGATTTTACAGAGCAAGCACGAGAAGCTGGTGAAGGACAGGGACTCCGTCTACGGCGAGCTCAAGGAGTTCAAGTTCAAGAGGCTTGATGTTCAATTGAGCAACGCTAAGAAAGCCCTGGAGGAGGAAAGCAAGCTGGTCCAAGAACTTCAAGCGAAACTGGAACAAAATGAGATACAATTCAGCGTGTTCAAAGAGCAGGCAAGACATGAGATTAATCTACTAGAAAATCGGATTGAGAGAGAAAAGACGCGGTATAATGACTTGAAGGAGGAAAACGCGAATGAAATCAAGCGACTGGAAAATAAGATGGAGAGCTTGAGAATTCAAAGCGAGACGAAGCTAGTAGGCAGTGGCTCGTCGAATGGATATGAAAATGGAGCCGAGACTGAGAGTTATAAGAAGATGCTGGCGTCTAACGAACTCTTGCAGCTCCAGTACACCCAGGCACAGGAGAACTGGAAGCTCATTGAGAGTTCATATCTCCGAAAGATCGCCGAATTCGAGAGTGACATCAACTTGCTCAAACAGAAGGATATGAACTTCTCCAGAAAGATTCGGACTTTGACCAACGATCTGAAGAATAAGACAGAGGAAAACAACGAATTGCTAGAGATCGAGGGTGCAATACGCGAAGAGCTAGAATCGACCAAGTCTTCATTAAATGAGAGGGAGACAGAACTGACTGAACTCAAGGGTAAGTACGAGAGCCTCACGCTTGACTACGAGAACGAAAAGGCGGGCTTTGAAAAGAGGCTAGCTGCTGAAGAGGAGAAGGCTAGATCGTCTAACTTGCAGCAACTAAAAAGCGACTCAGCGCAGCAAACACAGCCATTGCACCCCAACGCGCTGTATCTTAATGATCTCTCCTCAACCAACAGCTTTTTCAAAAATCAAAGGTCTGCATCTTCGATGTCGTTCAACTGGGATATTGCTCTTGGGGAAAGCTCAACTACACCCCGCTCGACTGTGCCTAATAGCAGAAAGGTTTCAGGGACCTCGTTGTATTATTCTCCTGCTCAGAACCAGACACCTGCTTACAATAGGTATGAGTTCAACACTCCTACGGCTGAGCATATGATTGACGAGGATTCCGAGGGTGCATCACCCATATCAACCTACAGGGCTGATAGCAAAGACGAGCTCGGAAGCAGCTCAAACAATATGACAGCTAATGGATCCAGCATACAAATGATGGGAAAGCTGTCATCTCAGATTCGGAGACTAGAAGTCGAGCTGATAACGCTCAAGGATGAGCAGACGGTTCTGAATCAACAGAAGACTGAGGCGGCCGCTGAGATTCTCAGATTAATGAAGGAAAACGACGAGGTTCAACGTTACAAGGTCCAGGTGGAAGACTACGCGAAGCAGATGCAGGATTTGAACAGGAATTATGAGACGACCCTGTTGCTCCTTGGAGAGAAGTCGGAAAGAGTGGGTGAGCTGGAAGCGGACGTACAAGATCTGAAGGATTTGTGCAAAGAACAAGTTCAGCAGCTGGTTTCACTGCAAACGCGGTAATCCGTTGTCATTTAACCCATCAACTCTTGCTCATGATGATATCTGAATACGAGCACTTGTAATAGGACAATTATTCTTGAAAGTAAACTGCATGCATGGTATAGGGAGATGACGATTTGAAAAGTAACAAGAGACTCAGTGAAGCTCTTTCAGTTGTTGCCCTGGGCAATTGCTTTCTCAGAGTGCGTGTCTATGTCAACAGCCTCCCAGGGATAGGCAATCCACTGATCAGGCACAGTTCTCGCCGCAACGTAGATACCGCCATTCATGAATTCCTCCGAAACTTCAGCCTTCTTTGGCTTGTCCTTATTGTGGAGCACAAAAATGGAAAACTTGGTCTGCTCGCTCGTGCGGCCCAGCTTAACAGCTAGCTCCTCGACGTCCTTGTGCAGTTCCGACAGCGCATAGTGCAGCGTGGTACGCGTGTCATCGACCTCATCCACGATTAGAATGTTCTTACCGATAAGAGAGTCAAAGTGCTGTTCCAAGGCACCAAAGTCGAGCCACTGGGTCCTGACGACCTCCTTGCCGATCAGCTCAACAGAGCCCACGCCCATGTTCTCATACAGAGACAGGCCAATGGCCTGGATCGGGATGTTCTTTTCGCCCTCGTACTTGATAAAAGAGCGCAAGATTCTGGCTGGAATGAAACCACCACCACCGATGGCGATGATAATATCTGGCTTACCAACCGACCTGATCTTCTCGGCAGCTTCCTGGCACAACTTGTGGATGTTGTTGTACGAGACGTAAATCTTCACTGGTTCCTCAGACATCGTGACGGATATTCTGCTCAGTGTTTTTAAGATCTTTAGGAAAACGAAAAGGGGAGCGCGACGTTTCCGTTGACATCTTTTTTTTTGCCTTTCTCCTTTTTTTTTGCCCTTCGCGCGGCTGCATGAGTTTACCCACAAATGGACACCTGAGGCTGTTTGCGTGTCTGAGCGACAGCCCCCAAACTGTTTGTCCTTTTGTTTTTTTTGAAAAATCTGTGGTGTGCAATTTATTGTTCTACAGAAATAAGGTCCTTTTCTTATTAGTCATCCTCTTCCCCGCTGTCTTCCTCCGCCTCTCCCTCCGAGTCGTTGTATATGTCGTTCTCCCCATCGTAGACTGGTGCGTCATCGTTGGGTTCTGGGTCTTCATCACTCTGCAGGGGCTCCACCTCGTCGGCATCAGCTGAGCCGTGAACAAGGTCATCCCTCAGCTGTAGCTGGGCCTGGAGAAGTGATAACCTTCCCTGTAGGGCTAATAAGTTGGGAAGAAGCTTGGCGCCCTCTGAAAGTGAGGATCTCAACAGCTTGAGAAGTCCCACAACGTCGGGGTCATTGACTAAAATGCTTCCGTACGAGATCAGTATCCACTTGATCCATTCACCGAGGTCCACCGAGCCCTCAGAGACACTTGAAACCTTCATGCATGCAATTTTGAAAAGGCTGGAGCAAACAGATTCAGGCAGCTTCTGAACCGTTCCTCTTGCCAAAGAACAGTTCTGGGAACAAATAGCCAGAACCTGCTCTTCATCGTCGATGTTATCGGTTATGAGAGTACAAAGTTCACTCACTTCCTCGACAACAAAGTCTTCCTCGAGATCATCATCTTCGTCTTCGTCACTTTCGTCATTCTCTATCTCTTTACTTTGCGGCACATTTTCAGTGGCTTCTTCGACAAAATCAATCTCGACAGTAATTTCACCAGTTGACGTTTTCGTCCATTTCAGCTCAGCGAACTTTGTCGCAACTCCATCAAACCAAACACCAAGCAGAGTTTCAAACTCTGGCTTGTAAACCACTCCTCTAAAATCCACAGATTCGCTGCCAGTAGAAAACTGAACTATAGACAATCTCGCAGCTTTTTCCGCATCCGCAAATACGTCATCAAACAGCTCAATAAGACCATCCTCCGTTATTGCGGCTATGTATTCAGTCTCGCCAAGAACAATCAGCTCGGCAGAGATAATGGCAGAGCTGGCCCTGAGTTGGCTCACACAAGACAAGCGTGACACCGAAAATATGTGGATGGTGTCGTCGCCTTGTCTTGTCGTTGCAAAAAGCTCGGTGTTCGATTTGGAAGGCAGTATGTGGGTCACCTGGCTCTTATGGCCCCTCGGGACAGTGATTCTGCTAACCGGTGAATCCGCGTTCGTGTCCTTCAGAGCAAAAATTGCACTTGAAGCAACAACCAAGCTCCGCTCAGTATCGACCAGCGCAATGCAGCTAATATTCTTGTCCTGCTTGAACGGTATGACATCCTTGGGCCTGCTTTCCATTGCGTCAAACTTTCTCAAACATGAGTTCGATGCGTCATACACCCAGAGACCGCCGTCCGGAGAGGGGAAGAGTGCGGTTATCTCAGTCTGAGTCGTGATCTTGTTAACGACGTCTTTCTGCAGTGGCGAATAGATCAGGATATCTCCCCGCTTCAGAACCACAACCAGGTTCCCAACGCTGGGGCGGCCTGGCCGGCTCATAGCAGAGTCACCGGTCATGGAGTGTTTCCTTTTGCCACCCTTGCTCTTTGACGGAGTACCCCTCTTCGGCGTCTCAGCACTGACTGGTGCAGGCAGCCACCGAAACGAACTTATCTCGTCGTCTGCATGTAGTTCGAGCGTTGAGCCTAAGAGCTCTGTGGACTTATCCAGAGGTATTATCTGTATCTCATTTCTGCCAGGGGTGGAGACGTTCGCAGCAAAGAACAGCCCATGTAGGTCCCCGCAGCCTTGCACCATTTTGTTCAGCATTGTCATAGCGCTGTTGAGCTCTCTAGCATTCACTCACTTGTTCTCTCTCCATGCTCTCATCGCATAGTACCTGATATAGCTTGATCCAAAAAAAAATTCAAAATTTTTTGGAAGGTTACCCGCCCATTCTGTAGTGGCATCTTTCTCGTAAGCTGACCCGTTTCCTAAGTGTACTCGAGCACCAATTGTTATTTTCGTCTTTTGTTTCATATAACACTATAAAAATAATTCTCAGTGGCTAGGACAAGTTAGGCTGTCGAAGTGGTCTCTGCGTTGGTCGCAATGAGAGCGACTCTCTGGAACACTTCCTGGTCCTGAGGGGTCAGTTTCGAACAGATTAATTCGTACTTGGCCCTATCACCGGTTTGCATCTCCGTCATAAGATCTTTAAAGGTCTTGAACACGTTGACGTTGTCAAGAGCAGTGTTGGAAAAAGGATCATCTTCTAGTTCTTCGTCATCTTCGAAATCATCGCCGTAGACACCTGATGATTTGAGTTTCGCCGTCTGTTCCTGCAGAAACTGCAAATAATCATCCGTGGCACGCGTATTGTCCTCCTCTTGACCTTCCTCGTCCTCCCAGTCGTCATTGTCGTTGCTGTAATCGTATAACGCGCTCTCATCGGCATCAGGAGAAACGTACGAAGTCCGTATTTTCTCCAGGTTACTGATGGCTTGCGGCAGTTCAGAAAGTAAGATAACTAGCTTGGATCCCAATTCCGGCATCACTGGTTCCAGTGTGAGACTCGCGATGTTCTCAGATGAAAGGGAGAACAAGCTGAGAACTCCGAGAGTTGACAGTTTCAAATCGCACACTCGTTTCAGAGAAGGAATTATTTTGAACCACGAGTTGAAGAAAGCAGCAAGGTAGTTTTTGTGCACTAGCACCTGCAGCGTGGTCACATCCTGAATGAGACCAGCGATGATGACGTTGATCAAATTGATGGAAAACTTGGAGCTCTGGAAGTGAGCGGGATCCTCATCCATTAGATCCTTGATGACACTGCCCAGCAAGCTTTCGAGGTACGGAGCTGACGCATCTTGTAGGCACAAGATGAGGTTCTGAGCCAGTTCACCTGCGATTGCGGTCTCGTTTGCACCAACTAAGTCATCCTCCGGCTCTTCTGGGTTGAATATGCTCTGGATCAGCTGGAAGATAGCATCGGCGTATTGCTTATGTTGTTTCAGGTCTGATGCACCATAAACAAGGTAGTTTTTCAAGGCCGGCAGCATCTCCTCTAGATACATCATAGCACCACCCTGACTGAAAGAGATCATCAACCGCTCAAAGATCTGCCACATCAGTGGTGAGACGCTTCTCGTCAAGAACGTACTGTTTTCAATCAGTTCAGCGATTTCGGCAAAAAAATCCTCGAGATTGTTTACCAGGGCGTAATCTATAACAGGTGCATAGCACACCTCCAGCTTCAGAATGATCTCAGCCGAATTCTCAAAAGATAGAAGCACAGTGATCATGGTGTTCAGTACACCCAAAGCAGCCATCTCCTTGTCGCTGTTGTCCTCGACATCTCCATTAAATGCATCGGCATCAGTATTTGCCGTATCATTAATCTCTGTGAAAAGTCTCATGAGCTGCTCTGCCAGCTTCGTCATCAAATTGAGGCCAAACGGTTGAAGTTGCTCCGAATAGTTCTCCACACACTCTTGTATTACTGCACTCACAGCATCACTGTCAATTTTGTTCGAGAGCTCCAAGAGCTTCTCCATTGTCGGAACAATGATGCTGGAGAGAGCCTCCTTAAACTGGGGGAAGCTTATAAACGCCTGTAACGCCAGAGCTCCCTCGAGCTGCACTGGAAGATTATTGTCATCGTTGAAACAACTGAACACCCCCTGGTAAAGCATTCCCAGGTTCTGTGGATCTTTGAATTCGATATCCTGAAACTTGCAGGAAACCTCACACGTTCGTGCTCTCAAAAACCCATGCTCGCTCGCAAAGTTTGGAAACACAAATGAAGACAAGAACGCTTCCATTTGACCATATGCAGGGGATTTCTTTGACGAGAGTTTGTGCGAAATACCTCCAATTATACGGAGCGCGCTTTCCTTCTGCCTTGCTATCTCCAAGGTCTCTGGAACTTGTTGCAGGCTCATCAGCTTCTCATAAGTGAACTGCAAGATCGGCTCCAACGTTGACTTTGTCCTCTTATCCACAAGGGTATATATCAACGAAAGGACAGCCATGTCCGGTGAGCTGGTTTCCTCGTAGACGTCGAGGATCATGTGAATGTACTCATGCGGATCATTCTCAAACATTTCTAAGATAGTCTCGCTTGGACAAAGTAAGGGAAATGCAAATTCTGCAATGATCGTCGTAACATGAGGCTTCAACAACAACCAACTTTCTTTTTGGGTCACACATTGTTCAAGGAACGAAATTAAATAATAAATGCACTCATTACTGAGCCAGATTTTGCGTTGACGCCACTCGGTGATCTTCTTGAAGTAAACAGTCAGGAGCTCAGGGACAAAGCTATGGGTAAACAATCCCCGAAATTGCTCATATGAGAACTTCTGTGAAAGCGACTTGGACCCATAGCGGATGTATAAACGGTAGAGGTTAGCATATGCCCACTTTTGAGCTTTGACCCACGGACTTAGCTTCCGATCATCTTCGTCAATTTCCAGTACGTTTGTAGGTAAGTTCATGTTGATGACATTGACGTGGAAGGTACCCCATGCAACTACCTGGCTCTGTTCTTGGAGTGGGGCTGGTAGATCGTGGTACGTAACAAACTTGTAGATCTTCAAGATCAACTTTACCATCTCGCCAGATTCGTATGATGAATGGGTTTCAACGTCCTCGAGAATGGAGTTTCCCATCTTCAGCAGACTTGGAAAATATTGTATTATAATAGGATCCAGCTGCACATGTCTCTCTGTGTTCTGTTTCCATCTGTAGTGCCTGGCTAACTCCGAGAAACACAGAACACCAGCATAAACTCTAGCCCTATCTTGCATGTCACTGAAGAGGCCCACAGCTGTTGGAAGAAACTCCGGCCAGTTGCCGGGGTAGTCAAGTGTGATGATCGAGCTCAAGACGGGGAAAAACTGGTTCCTCAGCTGTCTGTCGGCTTTGATGATGGCAGGGATCAATCTCTCGCGGATGATGGGCTTCTCGTCCGGGTCTATCACTCCCCTGCTGTCGACATCACGACCCCAATGGTTAATGACCCTGTTCTTGAAAAAGACCGCACATGCCTTCTTGACAGCTGGACTCACACCCTCGGCAGAGAGAATGTCCAGACATGCGCCTAAGAATCCCGTGGTCTTTTCAGCCTGACGTAGCTGAAGCTCTGCCTGCTGGCGAACGGACTGGTCCGCCTGCAGCGTACCCATGAAACACTCATGCAAAGCGTTGACATCCATCTTTGCGGTCTGTCCTCTTTCAAAACCAGCAATCCTGCAAATACCTTGTTAGAGGTGTGAATACAAGCTTTCTTGATATGTTCGTGGAATTTTCGGCTCCACTTCCTCGATAGGTGGTGCCTGGGAGAAAAAAAAAAGGTCATTGGTTGGCGAACGACGATACTAAACTTTTTCTCTCTGTAACTTCATCTTCTCAGGGAATACGGCTCCTGGGAAAGCAGGGAATATTTATTGTAATAAGACCGATTCTGTTTTCACTTCCGGTATTCTAAAATAATGGCGCCTCCTACGACTGTGATCTGCATAGGTATGGCCGGGTCTGGAAAGACCACGTTTATGCAGAGGCTGAACTCGCATTTGCATGCCAAAAAGACCCCGCCATATGTCATCAACCTCGACCCTGCCGTGCTCAAGGTTCCGTTTGGCGTCAACATCGATATCAGAGACTCGGTCAAGTACAAGAAGGTGATGGAAGAGTACAACCTGGGTCCAAACGGTGCGATTGTGACTTCTCTTAATCTGTTTGCCACTAAGATTGATCAGGTCATCGGCCTGGTTGAGAAGAGGTCTGAGTCGTTCAAGCACTGTATCATTGATACTCCTGGCCAGATTGAGTGTTTCATCTGGTCTGCGTCTGGTGCCATCGTCACAGAAGCATTTGCTTCAACGTTCCCCACAGTTATAGCTTACATCGTGGACACCCCACGGAACTCGTCGCCTACTACATTCATCTCGAATATGCTGTACGCATGCTCTATCCTATACAAGACAAAACTGCCCATGATTGTCGTCTTCAACAAGACAGATGTTAGAAAAGCTGATTTCGCAAAGGAGTGGATGTCAGATTTCGAGTCCTTTCAAGAGGCTATGCGATCGAATAGTGAGCTGAACGATGAGACGAGTAATGGCTCTGGTTACATGGCTTCTCTTGTGAATTCGATGTCTTTGATGCTGGAGGAGTTCTACTCTACCTTGGATGTCGTCGGAGTGTCCTCTTATACGGGTGAAGGTTTTGATGAGTTTGTGGCAGCTGTTGACGGTAAAGTTGACGAGTATAATGAGTTTTACAAATCTGAGAGAGAGAAAATTATTCGCGAGAAGGAAGAGAAGGAAAAGAAAAAGAAGGATAAACAACTGTCCAATCTTATGAAGGATCTAGGCTTGAAAAACCAGAAACCTAATGACGACGTGGATGTTGTTTCGGATGTTGAGAGCTTCGACGAGGATGACGAAACCAATGGACTTGTGGAGCCGGATCAGGAGGAACCCGAGAGAGAATACACGTTTGCTGAGGACAGGAGTGGGGAAATTAATGACAGGTCAGAAGGTGGCTTACAGGAACGGTACCAGGCAGCATTCGAGCAGACTGCGAAGACGGCTTCGAGTAAAACGGCCGAGGACATTGTCAAATACATGCGTCAAGGTTGAAGGAATGGTTTCACATTAGGTCATTAGGTCGTGTTATTATAATATATGCATCATTTAGAAATTTTGCCTTGGTGCGCTTTTGTGAGGTACAAGCGGCCGCTTTCAGCTTTCGCAACCTCAATCAGCCCCAGCTCACCGAGCTTGGCGAGATTATGATTTGGCTGCGTCTCTTTGTCCTCTATCTCGCTCAGCATCCCTCTCAAGATGTCATTTGGGTCAACTGAGGTACTTTTGAGCCCAGTTCGGCTCAGAGGTGAGAAAGACGACAAGTCCACCACGGCTCCAACGAGACTGAGACCATTTTTGTCCTCTGCAATGAGATCAAATACTCCCGCGCTAGCACTCAGGCCCTCATTGGTTACACCCACCAAGAATGCAGGGGCCGCGGGATCTTGAGGGATATCTATTGCTCTGCCTTGAAAAGGCTTCACGTCCGCTCTAGACTGATAACGTCTGTTGCCGTTTTTGAGGCATGTGTGCAGATCTCGGGAATCTTTTACCTTATAGTAATCGAACAGCACAACCATCAAGTTCGGGTCAGTGCGGGTCCAGTCAAGCCCTTTCACTTCACTATTGAAGCTCCTATTTTGTGTCTCGATAGCTTTGGCAAGATTCCGCCATCGCCAGTCAGACCTTTCCTGTGACTTCTCTTGTAGAATGAACACAAGAGGAAAGTTGTATATGTGGGACGAAACCTCATTCAGCGTCCGGCAACGTAGTTCATGCTCCGGTGTCCTGATATTCCGTTTCGTCATTTGAGGATGCCTCTCACTGCTCCTTTGTGAAGTGAGAAGAGTCTGTCTTCCACTTCCCCTGGAAGGCCCGCTGAGTCCCTCCTCTGCGACCTTGCGCACTGGAGCTCGCCTTGAAGCAATGACCTGCGCAAGCCGGTTCCAGTTGTACTGTAGCAAAGCAGTGCGCGGTCTCATCAATTGCGGAGTTAAGAACAAGCATTCAATTAAGGCTGATGTTTGCAGCTTCTTGCACTCTCAAGAAGAACCTTTGATAATACCCAGTAAAATCGGGACTACTCCCGATTAGGAGAGGACAGAGGCCTGTTAAACTACCTTTTTGAGGGTGATACTACATGCTCATCATATGTGCCTATTACGTTTATCTGAGGTCTTTTATTCGTTAGGGATTAGGACAATGATGCAATGACTCTGCTTTCAACGTCGTCCAGACAGCTCCTGAACTCGCAGAGCTGCACGTTTTCGGCCTCGCCCTTCATCACCTTGTCAGCTGGCGGTGCACCTGGCATAGAGGCTCCCATCATGGGGTTCTGCTGCTGCTGGGCAGCCATCATCTTCTCGACCATTGAGTCGTCCTGCAGAATGAGGGAGTAGACCGATTTCAGGCCGAGCAAGTTCACAAAATACCAAGAGATAGATGAGACCCATCTCACATCGAGATCTGATGTTGCTATGCTGTTCTGGAGCATCGACTTGAACCTCACTGTCAGAGGGAAAGGAAGCTTCATGATCACAAAGCCAGCAAAGAAATAGTTCACCCACCACATGATCACTGTTTGGGGTACAAAGTTTGCAAGATTGTTCTTCAGCATCCCCATCATCGCATCTGTTGCGCCGGGATCCGTGAGCGGATTGGCTGGAGCCTGGTCAGGAGCAGGAGCCGGTTCTTTCAGGTATTGTCCAGAGGTGAGTGATTGCGCTATGTGTGATTGTCTGTTGAGGAAGTCCTGCTTTGACAGGAGAGACGAATTGTTCTGACGGAAATATCGGGCTTTGTGTAGCTGTTGCCTTTTTCAATAACAAAGTCAGTATGATATTCGGCTTGTATAGTGAGTCAAGATTAACTTACTGCTCTCTGACTGCTTTCCAATCGGAGAGCTTAGGTGATGGTTGGAGCAAAATGGTTATGTATGTTCGCAAGATCCCGACCAACACCATCACAACCGAGATGGGCAGCAGCACCCAATAGCGCAAGCGCGGATCCAGTAGTAGCTCAGGTACAGCCATATCTCAATTTGTGGACGTGGATGCAGTGGAGAAAAGCCACGGTGGGTGCAACGAAGTCGCGGCGACTTCATGAGGGCGATTTGATCAGAGTGGTAGTAGTGCGGAATCCAAAACGTTTTGCTCTTAGATCAGTCAAATTTGAATACCGCTACCTCTCTCGTAGAGATCTGCATCATAGGTGAGCTGGGGTTCATTTGAATGATTTGAGTGATGAAAACTACCTGTATATTCCAAGTCAAAGCAGTATTTACTCATAGGCTAAGTTGCAGAAAATATGTTAGAGATTTGATTTTTCTTGAAACCATCTTCGGTTTTTCTTAATTATTTATTGAATATAAAGTTCTTCTAGTCAAATTAAATAAAGGAGAGTCCAATCTAAAGTTATACCTGTCTATGGACTAATCCAATACTGTAAGTCCTTGGCAAAACTTACAACAAAAGAAACACTTAAGACTAGATGGGAGGATTGGAAGACAAATCAGCAAATACAGCTCCGAGGACATGAACCCATGAATGAAGTGCCTGCAGTAAAAAACTAAGATCCAGAGTGGATTGCAATATCTGTACGGAAAGAAATTGGCTTCGCTTATTTCTCGGTGCTTAAAACAGGTCTACGCTGACTTACTGCAAGTTCTTAAGCAGCTGAAGTTTAGATGTTATCGCTATGTGCCATTTGAGCCGCACTCAACCGCCAAGAAAGCTTAGCCACATATGACAACTATTGCTCGATCTGAACCTTTGGATGTACCTTATGGTCAGACATACATAAACTGAGATTCTCTTATATTATTTGAGTTGTAATGTGATTCAGTGCATTTTCATTTTAGAAGATGTTGCACGATAGGATGCAAGCACCAGCAACTTCATACCCAACGAATGAAAACTAACCTAAAAGGCAAGCTTGTACTTCTTTAAGTCGTCACAAGGGCGACCAATGGTCAGCTCCCCCTCGCCTTTGGTAACATTCATGATAATTGTGGCAATTGTGAGAGTATTCATCCCTACGGCATCAGTCTTTAAATCCGCACACACCGAATATGGATAGTTCTTGGTGTCGGAAAGGCGTTCACGAAAGCTCGCAGCTGTTGCAGGAGCACCTTTACTCAGTTCCAGCACACGACCAAGTCTCAGGTCCGAACCTTTGATCGGAGTATCAGTCACATAACTGCACTCGCCGAACAGGTGATTAGTGTGGACACTCAGGTTGTCCGTAGGTAGTATTGGCTCCAGGCCATTAGGGGAACACTCGATTGTGAAGAAATTTGCAGACTTATCAGCCAGCATAATATTGAGTGTGCTTGCAACGCCGTATTTCTTCAAGACGGCAAGACCCTCCTCAGCGGACGTTTGCTCCAACGCACGTCTGACAGCCAAGTGAATAGGCAGCTTGGGCGCAGTGACGGCGCACTTGATTGCGTTCATCACTAGACCGAGACCCGCAGAATTAAACCCATACTTTCCCACAATGCCAGCCTCAGAAAGAATCAGCAGTCTTGGCTTCCCTTCCTTTTCGATGTCTAAAAAGACAAGCCCAGTTTGTAACTCCTTTACCCAGTCCCAGTTCTGCGCAATAAGCATTTCTTTGGTGTCTGGGTTATACTGTGACACCGAAGTACATCCATCTGAAATGTTAGTGAGAACAATTTCAGAACGACAGTTCAGGGTGAGAATGTCGATAAACTCCACACCCGCGCCATCTGCAATTCCTCTGATCTCGTCATAGAGATCGGGTGCGTCCCTTTGGACGACGGTAATGTACTTTTCGGAGCGTTTCTTGGCCCCCTCCCAGTCCAGGCCTACCAGGTCCTGGTACATCTTGGAGTAGACCTGAATGCAGTAGAGAATGCGGCTCTTGGCAACAGTTCCGTGGGCAAGCCCGACCTCATAGTCAGTGCCCTTCGCCTTGACGTAAGGAACATCGGTGTCATAGAATTTCTTGGGGTCAATGGAGTTCATTTCGGGTGTAATTTCTGATCGGAGTCAAGCAGGACAACGAAAACAATATTAAAGGGGGGGAAATCAAGCATTATTTGAAGCTTCCTGGGGATCAGTGTTGGAAGTCTCCTGGAGAATCGTACCCCTGCTCTCTTACCCGATCGGGCAGGACGATGAGCCCGCTGCATCAGGTTCTCGGTGGAAGAAAATGCGCTTATCTGTTTAACTGGCTATATTTCTCTATACATGCCTTTAACTATGCACTCAATTATCAAGCTATAAGCTTCAGCCACACCTTAGAATACAGTACCATCAGCAAGCAACTCAATAGGAGGACCACTAGTTTCTGGTCTGAGCTTCTTGGCGATCAGTCTACCCGACTTCCAACTGCCCGCCTCAATCAGCTGCGGCAGGCTCAACTCATATTTAGTGCCGGAAATCCCGAGTTTACCGTTGATGAGCGGAAGAATGCGATCGAGCAAACAAATAGTGCATGATCTCCATTCAACAATCACATCCTCAGCTGGTGTGTACGTCGGAAGTTTGTCGTTAGTTCCGAGTTTCTTCGACAATGCTAGACCCCACTCCAAAACTTCGGGCTTGAGATTCAGGAGCCCAAAATCCACAAAAAGCCCACCATTTCTGTACTCAGGCAAACCAGTCATGTAGTTTGCGTTTTGTATCTCAAAATGGCCATACTTTTGCAGTGGCAGAAACAACGAATATGTTAGCCACTGAGTCAGTTTGTGGAAGGTAACCACCCGCTCAGATTCAGGCACGGCCGACTCGTCTTCGATTTGCAATTCTTTTGCGGCCGCCTTGACCTTGCTCTTCAGTACCCAGGAGTCTCCAATAGTCTTACCGTATACTTTCGTCCTGCCTTCCTCCGGCCAAATGGGGTTCAGCCCGTCCATGAGAGCGGTCCAGAGATCTTGCAGATCGATGCTATACCCCTCAGACGTCTTTGCAGTGCTGGGGCGCTTCACAAGATAGTCAATCAAGTTTCCCGGTCTGCCAGTCTCACCGAATATTTCCTTGTTGCTCTCGAGAGCACTCCCAAGCTTTTGCAAGAGTTTTAGGCGTCCTTCGAAGCCTGCAAGGGGGTTGGTGTTTGAAACTTGAAATCCCTTTGCAAGTTGGTCAGCGGAAAGGGAAGAGAGCTTCTTTCCTGTCACCTTATATTTGTCATTGACATCGTCACTGAAGTCACCGTTGATGAACATGTGAAAGGAAGCCACGGCAATACCCTCTGATCTGCCATACTCGATTCCATCCTCGTTGAAAGACCAGCTGTTGCCAGCACCCGCATCCAACAGTACACTGACAATAAAGAGGTCAATCAGCTTTTTACAGATTTCAGAGTCCGAAAAGGAAGACCATTTCGTCTCGATAAGTTGGGTCAAGCGTGGGATGTTGTTGACCTCAAAATGCTGGTACCTGCCATGAACTGGTATCTTTAGAAAATCTTCGTTTGTAGGAAATGACTCCTTGATTGTAGATATGACAAAGTCAAGAATCTCATCTGTCTTGCTTAAATCAACATCGAAGTTCTCAAGTTTATTGTTCAATAGAAGCTCTTGAGTGGCACGGTTTGTCTCCCTGACCGACTTGATCGATAAGAGATAGCGCAGCTTGTCGCTGACGGTGGATTCAACAGAAGGCATCTTTGTAAATTGCAGGAGACTTTAGCAAACAGGAGGGTTCTTCAGGACAAACGAAATAACGTTGAGTTTCAACCGCTCCCAGAGTAGAAGAGGTTGGTTGCGGCAGAGGTGTCCTCTTTATAGGTACCTTGGACGGGAAGATTAGCCCCAGCATTCGACTTCTCTGTTTAACGCACTTCGCGATGAGGTTCCATCTCCGGCGGCGTCCGGCGGGGCCTCGGAGATCAGTAAAATTAGAGTCGTGCACCAAACAGTTTCAAACACCCGTACACCACTTCTCCAGGGCTGAAGCCCTCATCACGTGCAGAAAGAATTTTCCATCTTTCGACCCTCTGCGCGAACCCTCTGCGGGACCTGTCCCATCATCAACACCACCTACTTGACAAGCATCGTATCATACTAAGTTCCTTTCCTTAACCTGAACGTCTATCTCTGAACATCATATATTAAAAATGTCTGCCCCAAACAAGGACAAAGTCGTCGAGCAAGCTGAGATCCACAAGATCAGAATCACCTTGATCTCCACCAAGGTCAAGCAGCTTGAGAAGGTGTCCAGCAACATCATCAGAAGTGCTGCTGACGCCAACCTTTACAAGAAGGGCCCCGTTAGAATGCCAACCAAGGTGCTTAAGATCAACACCAGAAAGACTCCTAACGGTGAGGGTTCCAAGACCTGGGACACTTACGAGATGAGAATCCACAAGAGATACATCGACTTGCAGGCACCAGCCAACCTCGTCAAGAAGATCACTCAGATCACCGTCGAGCCAGGTGTCGATGTCGAGGTTACCATTGCTGCTTAAATGCCTTCTCACTTTTGTGGAATGGTGTTTAATCGGTTTACGGAACCTTTGAGCCCCGGTGATTGATTATGCTTTAGTTTCTGGCCCAGTTATCGAATGAAGGTGCGAGAGTTTTTATTTGTTCCAAAGGAAAGAGAGAGAGAGAGTTGTGGATCCATTGTCGCTGGTTACCTATTTAGTTATAGGTGACTTGTGAAGCAAGTGGGATCCTCTGATGTGCTACGAGAAACCATACCATCCAGTTGCTCTAGGCGTACCGTGTATTATTTTTACCAGTTCAAAACAGACAGATATATGATGCACAGAGACGTTACGGTGTTAGCTATCAGCAATTTGGTGTTTGGTTCTATTATGTCGCGTGACAGAGGTGATTGTCTTCTTTTCGATTCTGCTCACAGCTCTCATTTTGCCTTTTTTTGTTCCCTTATTACCTTCCAAATCTTTGTATAGCCTCTGAGCTGAGTAATTGAATATATTCATGAACCACCAATGTACGAGTAGAACTTTCTTCACCTGGTTTCAACCTGGCGCCTGGATAGTAATGTGGGGACCGAGAAACCAGCTTTTCTCTCGTCCTGTTCGGAGCAATGACTGGGCTTGATTGTCTGTGTGTTTTGTGATTGAAAAACAGGTCCCCAAAGACTCGCAAGTGCTGCACGTTTTCATCTTCTTATCCAGATGCTGGGGATCGCTTTAGTTACTGGGAGTTTCTCTAGCACAACGCTTTCTTCTGCCTGGCAAGCTGAGCCAGAATCCGTATCCAGCGAAAACTTTGTTGGATTTCTTCTCAACTAGTTTTGAACTACAAAAATTATGATCAGTGGGGCTGGCACTAAATGTTTGAGGTGTTTCACGGAATTGCGACTTTATTTTGCCTGCTGTTGTTGAATGTCTTTGCTAAGCTTGCGCACAACAGAGCGTATGATACTCAGGAAACTGCCTGGTTTTTCTTCAAACCACGCAGCAGTCAATAACTGTTCCCGGATTGTTATTTTTTTCACCTATTCCTAGGCTGAGGAGTCATCTGCCAACGCGGAGGTCATTGCAATGTTTTGCGTTGCGCTGCCAACTGCAAATCTCATTTTTTGGAGTTCCGGATCCGCAACTACAACCACCAGTGGAGGATTGGTAATCTCAAGTAGCATACAGTGCAGCGGTGGGAGTTTCACCACCGTGTTTTGAACCCTGTTATATCTCTAGCTGGATGCTCCTTAGGACTAACAAACGCTACTGTGTGGATTTTTGCTTCTCATATGTATGATTGGTAACATCTTCAATAGAGAGTTGCAGGAGAACAGAAGACAGCCGCAGACGGCGCAAAACTAGGTGTCACACGATAAAATAGTTGACACACACACTACTCTAAGATATTTACCCATTTGGGAAAAACGTAAACATGACCGAGACGCAGGTGTTTTGAGATTGGTTTGAGGTTAACCCAGGCTTTCAAATAGACGGGGAAAGATTAGTTGAATTCAACTGCGGTAGTTGCTCGTCAGACTCTATCTCTTCTGTATAATCAGCTTTCTTCGCTTGGGCACAGATACAGGTACACACAAACACACGAATTAAACAACACGGCAGAAAGCGCGAAATGACATCCGCGACGGCCACAGAGGGGTCCTTCGTTGGTAATTTCTGGGACCCAGAAGACAAAGGATGTGATATTCTGCTTGACAGAATGCACAACGACTCCAAAACTTGCGATGAACTGCTTCAGTTTTACAAAGAGAGGGTCTCAATCGAAGAAGAGTATTCAAGGCGGTTGGCTACTCTGTCCAAGAAAGTCATAGGCACACATGAAACTGGTTCACTGAAAAGCTCACTCGAGACACTGCGCCAGGAGACAAAACAACTATCGGTAAGCCACTCCGCTGAGGCTTCCAAAGTACTGAACGATGTTTTACGTCCGCTGGAGTCATTTGTTTCCGATTTTCGTGCCAGGAGAAAACCAGCTGAAACATCCGTACAGAAACTCAGAAAGTTCAAGAACTCTCTTGAAACGAAAGTGGAAACAGCTAGAGACAGATTTGAGCAGGACTACAAGAAGATCCAAGGGCTCCGGACAGAAATGATTACTCTTGACGACAGAGAATCACAGAGAACAGAGGCAAAAATGGAAAAGCTGACACAAAGCATGGCTTCTCATCGCCAGGAGTACTTCAACCTTGTCAGGGAATGCAGACAGTTACATGAGACCTGGGGAAGAGAGTGGCATTCAGCTACCGAGACGTTTCAAAAGATCGAGGAGGAGAGGATCAAATGCGTCAAGGCCAACGTCTGGGAATACGCCAATACCATATCTACGGCCTGTCTGGCTGACGACATGTCGTGCGAGAATATCAGACTGTCCCTAGAAAAGTGCAGCGCAAAGAAGGACATCACTTATTTTGTGGAGGATTTTGCAACTGGAAACAAAACACTCGGCGCTCCTGAATTTGTGGACTACTGCAACGGGGCCGTTGCGAAACCCAGAGAAACTAAAATCATAACGGCAATAGAGTCGCCCAAAAAGCATGCAAGTCCCCAAAGGCTTGCTCCTCCCCCTCTTTCCAAGACCGACCAGATCCGATTCGATCTCGAGGGCAGGCGACAAGAAACAGTGAGCGAGCTGCAAAAGATCGCAAGAAGTGAGACGGGGAACGCTCCCGTTACTTCTTCCGTGGGACGCGCGGCGTCACCGACGCTCTCGTCGTTCTGTCCAACGAATAGCGAGAACTCAACCAACACACACCGGCAAACCAGCAGCCACTACTCGAATCCAACCTCCATCTCCAGTTTCAGCAACAGCGGAGGCAGCGACGCGAAGCACAACAAAAACTGGAACTCTCCCACACGCCGCCGGAGCCGCGCTAGCATGAACAACTCGACATCCTCGCACTCCTCTGCGCAGCGCTTCGAGGTGCCGGCCCCGAAGCCGAACATTCCGAGGGAAGACATCCTCGCACAGTCAACAAACCCGCTGCGAGCATACCTCGACGACCTCACCCTTGGTGGCAATGGAGACATGGAGAAATTCCGCGAGTCGATGATGTCTGCGCATAGCAGTACTCCCGTATCTAAGCCTACCGAGCGCCATACTGCAGCACTGCCGCATACGCGACCCAGCTCTATGGCTGATATTCTGCCCTCTGCGGATGCGCAGATCGGCAGTAGCAGCAGCAGCAACGCGAGGCCCAAGTCGTACGGCGGACGCGCGGCACAGCCAAGTCACCGGGACCAGACTGAGAGTGAGGACAAAGAGGAGCCAAATCGGATAAGGAGGTCGCAGTCGTCGCTGCGCAAGTCCAAGTCTTCGGCTGCTTTGACGAGCAAGCTGGTGCCGATTCCCGGATTACCCGCTGTGTCCAGTGAGGGATTTCCGATATTGAAATATGCCCGGGCTCAGTATTCTTACAACGCGGAGATAGAGCAGGAGGTGTCTTTCAAGAAACGGGATGTGCTCCTGGTATTACACATGCAGCCTGACGGCTGGTGGTTTGTTGAGAACATGAGCAGTACAACATCCGGTCTGGCTCCCAGCAACTACTTGGTTGAGTTATGAGATGATATTGGAGCTTGTTCACACAAGGATATGTAAAATGGTTATGTGAAAGCTAACTGGAATGTACAAGACTAACACAATGCGGCTCACGCAATGCCGCTGACGTGTTTAGCAAAAATGTAGCAGCAAAAGGCAAACATAAACATCCCCGATGTGATGCCCCAGAACCACGCAAGTCCATCGTAATCCTGACCAGGAACGATACAGTTCATTCCCCACAGGCCTGTGATGATGTTCATAGGCAAAACAATCGTACCCAGAATCGTGATCTTTCCAAGCACATCGTTCATGTCGTTGTTTACCCGCGTCATGTCAATGTTGATCTGGGCCAGGTAGTTCGAGTGGGATCTCGCGAGAAGCTTCTCGTAGTGATTCAGCGACTGCACCATCGTGACAATGTGGTCCTGGATGTCTCCAAGGTACATTCCGATTTCGGATCTGGGAGCAACATCCCACTGCTCATTGCAGCGCTTGGCAAATCCCTTGATCACATCTGCCTTCGACCCAAGCAGCCGCAAGATTGACATCACACGCTTACGGCATTCACCAATGCGACGCAGCATGTCGCCCTTGCGTCGCCAGTTCACAATCCTGGTGCGCGACGAAGATGACGAACTGCTCGAGCTCTTGGACGCCTTGGAGTAAAGGGAATTTTTATCATTCACGGCAGACCCACGACGTTGAAACTTTAGCCACGCTCTTTCATCCTGCTCATCCTCAGAATCCTCGTCATCATCCGAATCAGAATGGTCCCCTGAGTGCATCACCAGGATGGCATCTTCAATGGCGTTCACTTCATCCTCGATACTTTCAATCATGGGGGCAAACGCATCGGTAATATCGTCAATCAGTGCATATCCGATCCAGTCTGAGCTCACAGTGAGGTAATCCCGAAGCAGCCGAGCCCTGCGCCTAACGTTCACTGGGTGTGGGGTGGGGGCGAAGTGAAACGTGAGAACACCATCCCTGAAAACAATAATATACATGTTCAAAGGTTCAAGCTCCCCATCTCTTGGCTTGCGCCTCTGCCCACTCTTGCGTTTGTTCTCGATCTCATCCACAGTCATGCGCCGTCTTCTCTTTGATGTGAATGAGTGGGAAGCAGATGGATGTGCCTCCGGTTCGAAGTAGTCATCGCTGGAAAGACCTGTGTAGCCTGCCTTTCCGCGAAGCATGTTCATAATCCTCGAAAGGAGACCAGCATTTGGGAAGTCAGACTCACTATTCGTACCACTGGCGCCACCGCCGCTGCTTTGCAAAGTTTTCTCTAGTGCCTTCAGGCGACTCTGACGTTCATGCACAACGTCAAACGAGCGAAAACAAATGAGGTAGTAGTCTTTGAACAACTCCACCTTTTCTCTTGTCTCGCCAAGGAAAATGTCTTCTGTCGTAAGAGGATGGATTCCAAACGCCTTAGAGAGAGCCTTCATCTCATCCTCTGTGGGATTCAGAACATCCAGCCAGAATGGGGTTGGATCACCAGAAGTGGATTCATTCATGATGGAGGCGGCAGGTGTTGGTGTGTTCGTGTTCACTCCTGAACTTGGTGGATTTTTGTTTGAGACAGCGCGAGTGAGTGGGTTCAACGTTGACTGGCCAACGCTGGCCGCCATGGACGCATGCTTGCTTGTGTAATGTGGGGGTACAAAGAGATCCACAAACGTCAGGTCGTCGTGGAGCAGGCCGGAAATTGTGGGAGAATGGATTGTTGACTCAAGATCCTCCCTGAAATAGGTGAACCTGAACTGATCCATCGTGTGATTATCCGGCCGCTCAGGAGCTGGTGCTGTAGGAAATGCACCCGTGTATGTCTTAGTGGGGCGCCTACCCTTATCCCATGGCACGAACCTGGGAGGACGTAATCTGCCATTAATTGGGCCACTCTCGTCAATTTTGGAGGAGGATATCAGCTCAGCCGGTGGGCCGTCAATATCAATAGACGATACAATCGGATACTGGAAGCCAACACCGCTCTGGGTTTGTGAAGGTAGGCTAGTAGAAGATTGTCTGCTTCTTAGAAAGTCAGCATTAGCCTCAGCTATCTTCTTGAGCTCTGAGATTTCCTCCTCCGCAAATTCCTCCAGAACCTTGATGTCTGGCCACACCTTCTGCTTTCCAGTCTCATCCAAAGCCTCAATTGGGAAACATACGTCATCCAGAGACGAGCTAGCGGATGTTCTCCTCGAAGAGGGATTGGACGGTGCGAATTTGTAGTCATCATCACCTTCGCCGTCGCTATCATCGGCGTCGAAGTCGCCGGGGTGAAAATTATCATTGTGATGCTGTCTCTCGTTATCCATGTTGATCCTCACCGAACCTCTTCTATCGTCAACTGCCCCATAGTTGGTGGCAGCACGGGTGTCGAACGAACTCTGCCTCTTGACCCATCTCTCTGCATAAGAGGGCCTCGTAGCCTGCGATGGCGACTGGGTGGGGAGATAGCGGCTCGACGTCGCAGTTTTTGCTCGGGTGACATTACCTCTAGTCGGCGAAGACTGGCTCTGTCCCGCAAAAGCACTGTCGATGCTGGAGTGCCGATGGTGACCGCGGTTGGGAATAGGAAGAGGTGGAGACTTCGAAGTTGGTTGGTTCGCGGTGTGGTCAATGAATGCATCGTTCATGAAGCTCAGGCTCGCGTTCGAGTTAGAGGATGTGTCGTTGTGGAGAAGACCCAGGGCGTCGATCTCACCCTCGTGGGAGGTATCAAGACGGGACGCACCTCCGCCACCTGATGACCTAACAGACTCTCTTCTTCGCGAAGAATTGCCTCCCGGCTGCGAGAAGATGCCTGAGAAGGAAGTTCTGGTTCTTGTTGGAGCAGGTTTCGAATGGCGGTGGTCACGCGAGCCAAAACTAATCTCTCTTTGCCGCTGGTTGGCCAGCTGATCTGATTCCGGGTGAGGCAGCGGCGTGAGTGGGTCCACTTCCTGAACCCCTGACGGTGGAGAATCAGACATCCTGGCGATGAATAAATTTATCGGAACGTTATCGGGGTGTTCCGGATGATTGAAGTAGTCAAGTTGAAGGCTGGTGGGAAAATGCGTGGAGGGCCGATCCAGAAAGCGCAGAGCAATCTATGCGCAAATCCACAAGTGCGATTTGGACCCTTCGTGGATTCCGGGTGTTTTGGCTCTAGCCGAGCGAGAATAAAATCATCACTTTTTTTTCATTATCAGGTCGGCGAAACCGACTACTTGTGGACTTGAGGAAGTATATAACAGCGGCTACTCCTGACTTTCTCTGAGTTTGGCGACCTCGTCTTTGGGAACGATCACTTCGCCCGCTTCATTCTTGGGAATAGGGACCTCCTCCTCTTCGTCGTCTTCAGCGTCCTCGTCTTCCTCGCTCTCTTCTTCTTTTTTCGCTAGTTTCTTTCCACCCTCCTCGTCGAGCAGCTCGAGTGCCTTTTGAATGCCGTCCGCATTTGCCAGCAATGCGACCCATGATTCTTCAGTAAGAGCAATGCCCTGTTCTCTAGTTAGCTGTCTTCCTCATGGCGAATTCTGAAAAATGATCGCTTCTCACCTTCTTTCCGGGTAGTAGCTTTCCGTCATTATTTGTGTAGTGCTCTCTGATATCCACCAACTTGGTTCCCTTGAATTTGCGCACGCTGACATGCTTCTTCTTACCAATCTTAGGCGCGTCTCTGTTAGTGTGAACGGCGAATGAGAGACCACTCAGGGCACGCAATTGGGCACTCACGTCAAATTTGATATCGTCTGAAGGATCCTCAGCAGCCGAAGCCGCTCTTTTCCTGTTTCCTTTGAAAGCCATTGCCAGGTAATGGTCCAATATTCAGCGGTGAACTTGACGGAGGAACGTTCTTCAGCTCAGCTTGCTTTGGCTCTATGGAGATTACCCCCGCACCACCGGGATGCGTATTTTATACTCTTCAGGCTATATCACCGTAAGAACAGGACACGTCAAACTTTCGCTTGAGCACCGCTTAAGCAAAAACAGAAAAGCAACTGGAATTTTGAATCTCATTTGCTGTCGAGAATATTTGGCCACGGGTGGCTCCCGGAGGTGTCGGGCTGCTCGGAGTGGCCCGCGAAGATATCGAGGCTCGGCACTTCACGTGCTCTTCGTTATCGCTACGCGAGCCACTACCCACCGATGAGGCCTTCGGAACTGTGAAAAATGATCGAAGTCCGTCACTTGTAGAACTTCTCTTCCTTCTAGGAGAAAATTCTGGCTTCCAAATATACCTGTGCACAGGAATATTGAGCGAGTCGCTCCTCCTCAAATGACGGTCCCCGAGGTTGCAAGGTCCAAATATTCCTCTGTTTCAGGCGAGCTCAAGGATGTGTCGCCACTGATCATTGGTGGTGCAATTTTCAACACGCAGTATAACGATAATCCGTATGATATTGACGTCAAGAAAATTATTCAGTACGCGCTCGACAACGGAATTAATGCAATAGACACGTCTCCGTACTATGGGCCCTCGGAGGAGCTCATTGGGAACGCCCTGCGCGGCCTGACAGCGGAGGGCACCATCCAGAGGGACAACTACTACATCTGCACCAAGGTTGGGCGTGTGCACCTGGATGACTTTGACTACTCGCCCGAGTGGGTTGTGAAGAGCATTGAGAGGTCGCTCCAGCGTATGAACACCGACTACCTGGATCTGGTGTACCTGCACGACATTGAGTTCTGCTCCGAAGAGCAAATATACACTGCACTCAAGAAGCTGCTCGAGCTCAAGCGGTCCGGGTTCATTCGCCACGTTGGGATCTCGGGGTACCCCGTTGATTTTCTTTACAAGGTTGCGCATCACTGCGCTAAGGACCCTTCCATTGGTGCGCTTGACGCCGTTCTGAGTTACTCGAACATGTGCGTTCAGAACACGCGTCTGCTCGATGTGTATGACAGTTTGCTCGATGAGTGCGGTCTGCAGCTCGTCAACAATGGCTCAATTTTGTCGATGTCGCTGCTGCGCTCAGCTGAAACCCGTGGCTTCCATCCCGCTCCTGAGGATCTCAAGGCTGCGGTGGACAGTCTGAGCAAGGTTCTGCTGCAGAAATTCGGCGTGGAATTGGCGGACCTGGCTACTCGTTTCGCCATTAGGGAGTGGAAGGACAAAAGCGGAAGAACTGTCCTCGGGTGCTCGAACCTGGGAGAACTCGGTGCCGCATTGGAGAATTATAGACTTGCAGTGGGCGACAGTGGAGTCGAGGAGAAGGATGCTGAGCTTATTGCCTTCTGTCAGGACGTGCTCGGGAAGCACATAAACGAAATTTGGGAAAGCGGAAGGGCTCACTAAATAGTTGGATTCTATCAAAAAAGGACAAAAGAGAAAAACAGGTTTCGTTTTATGTCATAAATGTAGCAAAATTGAATATTTAAGTTGCACTGTACCATCCTACAGTTTCGGCTTGCCGCTGCCCAGAAGCTTGATTCCAGCGTTACTGATAACCAACGAGTTTCTCTCAACGACCCATGTCTGGAAAGTGATGACATCGCGCTCTTTCCAGGCCACAATTTTCAGTGTCTCCCCAGGGTACACCACACTGGAGAACCGAACTTTGATTTCATTGAAGGGACCAAACTGGTCCAAGAGAACCTTAGCTGATGATCCCAGGAAACTCAAACCATGAAGGATCGGTTTCTCAAACTGAGCACCTTTTGCGAAAGCTGGATCGATGTGTAGAGGATTAAAGTCCGCAGAAAGTCTGTAAATGGCTGCCTGGTCGGTTCCAGTCTTGATCTCCCCGACAAAGTCTGGCTTACGCTCCAGCGCATTGAATGGTAGACTTGCAAACTTGGATCTTTCTTTGAATACCTCATTCTTGCCTGACTTGGTCTGCGCGCCTCTGACAAAAAATGATCCCTCATTGTAAAATATCTTCTCACCAGTCTTCTTGTCCACAGTGTCATAACCAGCAATTACAAGTCCATTCTTGCCCTTGTTTAATACAGCAATAGGAGAAGATGAGCTGAGTAAATCTGCCTCTGTAGGGATCGGGAACTTGTTGATTTTCAAATACTGCTCTCCATGAAGTAGCATCATCGGATTGAAATTCTTCAGTTGCTTTCCAAAGTCAAGACCTCCATTGTCCTGAACCATGAATGGAATGCAACCAAACGTGGGCACAGCCTGAAACTCAGGACTGTTCTCATAGACGTACTTCAAGTCTTTAGCGTGCGCTCCAATTCCAAGGTTGTAGAGGATAACCTGGCGATGGTCATACTTGTAGGATGCAGGCTGGGCACTTTCCTCTTCCTCGTCGTCATCGTCGTCGTCCTCTTCCTCGTCACCACCAATTGTGGCGAGGATGGCCATGCTTGATTCCTGAGTGCTGCCAACAGTCACGCTCTCCTTGAAGTTGACAATCTCAGCCCAATTCTCCTTCAGGAACTCGGGTGCAGTGTGCTCATCGCGCGAAACCGCCCCCTTGGCTCTCTGCCACCTCGTATTGGCAACCCATGCAGCACCAACTTCGAACAATTCTCCGGTAACCTTGAGCTCTTCCGAAGCTAGCAGCACCACCATTGGAGAAACATGTTCAGGAGGGAACAAGTTGAGCTCCTTCTCGGAAAAGATAGTCTTTGTCATTGCTGTCTCGGCATGTGGAGCAATGATGTTGACGCTGATATTGTTCTTTTTGCCCTCAATGGCCAATGTTCTTGACAATCCCAAAACTCCAGCTTTTGCAGCGGCGTAGTTTGCCTGGCCAAAGTTCCCATAGATGCCGGACGTGGACGTTGTATTGATGATTCTTCCAAATTTTTGATCCAGAAACAAGGGCCAAACTAGCTTGCAAAGCTTAAAGGTCGCAAGCAAATGAATCTTGTACACCTGGTCCCACTCCTGTTCGCTCATCTTCTGGAAAGATCTGTCTCTCAGAATTCCAGCATTGTTAACAAGAATGTCAACCCTACCAAACTTATCAAGAGCAGTCTTGACAATTGCCTCTGGGTTCGTCACGACATCATGCTTCGAGCCTACAGCTTCACCACCTAGTGCTTCGATCTCCTTGACAACGGAGAATGGATCCTTGAAATCGTTCACAACAACCCTGGCACCATACTTGGCAAAGGCTAGAGCATGTGATCTTCCAAGCCCGGATCCAGAGCCCGTGATGATAACAACTTTGCCCTTTACTGAAGAAATCTTGGTTTTTCCCTGATCATTGTCCTGCAAAATGGATTTTGTCTTCTTGATGACCGCCATATAGTCGTTGAGCTGTGTCGGATGCTGAAGGGCAGACTTGTCCTTGAAAGAAACAATCTCGCTCCACTTGTTCAAAATGGCCTCGGGTGTGAATGTGTCATTTGGCTTGAAATATGCTCCCCCGCTTCTCTCCCACCTGATCTGTGCGTACAAGCCAGCGGCAACTTCGTAGATCGCCCCTGTCGATGGGGCCGATTCGTGACTCAGATACACAACCAAAGGCGCTATCTTTTCTGGAGAAAGCTTCTCCAAAATGTCCGGAGGAAGGATGGATTCTGTCATTCTTGATCTGGCAAGCGGGGCAATGGCATTACACTTGATGTTGTACCTGTAGCCCTCCTTTGCCAAAGTCTCTGCAAACCCAACCAAAGCAAGTTTTGCGGCCGAGTAGTTCGCTTGGCCGAAATTTCCAAACAGCCCGGCAGGTGAGCATGTGTTGATGATCCTGCCGTACTTCTGGTTCTTGAAATAAGGCCATGCGTAGTGTGTCAGCTTGAAGGCTCCGGTCAGGTGCACATCGATGACATCCTGAAACTGCTTCTCTGTCATATTTTTGAAACTGGCATCCTTCAAAATACCAGCGTTGTTGATCAAAATGTGAATCTCGCCGAAAGAGTCGATTGCTGTCTTGACGATACCTTCTGGGTTCGTCACCACATTGTCATAGTTGGAAACGGCAATACCACCTTTTGACTTGATCTCCTCAACAACCAAATCAGCCGCTTTGGTCGAGTTTCCCGTGCCTCCGAGCGTACCGCCGAGATCATTCACCACAACCTTGGCTCCACGAGAGGCAAACATCAACGCATAGCTCTTCCCGAGACCACCACCAGCGCCTGTGATCACAACAACCTTGCCGTCGAATCTGAGCTCGTCCGAGTTCGTCATATTGTGTTTAATTTGAGCTATTATACCAGTATAATGAAATAAAACAGCAGTTCCGTCTCATTGGAGTTCCTTTCGTATATCCTTGTTCCAGCGGGTGTCCTGGAATACTTATACCGCTCGCGCTGATTCCTGTCACGTGTCCTGGCGTGTGGGGTAGCTCGGCATCCGGCATCGCAGCATGTGAGAGGGGCCGCGTCGTGTGCCAACCGCTCGGGTGGCCAGCCGAGGCTCCACAATATTGTGCTTATGAATTTACCTTGATCGTGTTCAAATAGTATTACAGTATATGCTGATGCAGTTTACTCCTCGTCCCCATCCTCCTCATCATCATCGTCGTCGTCGTCTTCCTCTTCGTCGCTTGACACCTCTTCACCCAGCTTCTTGAGTTTTGCCTTCAGCTTTTTGTTCTTGTCGTCCAGTTCGGACATCACTAGCATCATGTCATCGAGATCGCTCTTGGGTACCATTGCCTTCAGCTTCTTTTTGTTATCTTCAGTAGCACGAGCCAGCTTTTCCTGAAGCTCGCTGACTAATTCGATCTTAGCTTTGATCGTCGCATCACCCTCGGCGGCCGCAGCCTTGATTGACTCGTTGTCCAACTTCAGTTTGGTCAAATCGGAGGTGATCGTGCTTACTTTTCCTGCAAGCTCGACCTTTTCTTCCTCCAGCTGTTGTATCTTGTCTGCAAGCTCTCGCTTCGCAGAATCTGCCTCGAGCTGGTCTTTCTTTTTCTCTTCCTCAAGTTTTTGATTTTCGACTCTGACAGTCTCAAAGTTTGCAGACAGTTTTTCGAGCTCGGAAGTATGAGAACTTGTAGATTCATCCGAATTGCTCTTCAACAGGACCACCTCGGACTGAAGAGCTTCGATCTTTTTGTTAAGAGACTCAACCAATGCGCCCTTCTCGGATTCCTCTGCCTGTAACTTTGTCCGCAGGGAATCATTTTCCTCGGCGAGCCTCTTCTGCTCAAGTTCTGCAGTAGTTTCAAGTGCGGCAACCCTGGCTTTGAGTTCATCGCGCTGCACCTCGAGTCTCTTTGAATCTGCGTCATGTGTGGCCTCTTTCTGTTGGAGCAATCCCTTGTGTTCGACAATCTGCTTCTCTAGAGACTTCATCTGGGCCGAAGATGCTTCGATGTTGGATTTGTGTTCAAGAATTTCCTTGTTAAGCTCGGCAAGTGTTGATTCTTTCTCATCCACAGATGCTGTTTTCACAGCAACTTCCTCCTTTGCTGCCTTAAGACTCGCAGTCATGCTCTTCAGAAGCTCTTTTTGCTTCGTCTCTGACTTGACCGTTTCACTCAATTGATTCCTCACATTGGAATGAGCCTCCTTGGCCTCTGAAAGATCAGAATGTAGCTCCTCAATTTTCGTGTTCAGCTCCTTGACCTGCGAGCTAAGACTCGTTTTTCCAGCTTCCAGCTCCTTTACAAGCGTGCCTGAAGAGTTCTCGAATGATTTCTTTTCCTCCTCAAGCTTCGATATCTTTTCTGTGTAGTCCTGAATCGCTGCCTCTGAACTTCCCGTAAATAGCTTTCTTTCTTGTTCGATATCCTTAGCCTTCTGGGCAAGTTCCTGCGAGAGGTTTTTCACTTCCTCTTCAAGCTTTTCAACCTTGGACGAAGAAATCTGGATTTGGTCCTCTAGCTTGGATTGAAGGGACTTGAGTGCGCTTTGAGATTTTTTGAGCTCGGACTTCAACGCATCGGCCTCTTCACTCGAAGCACTCAGAGTCTTTTCCTTTTCTGATAGTTGACTCTGAAGATCTTCGATTTCGCCGTCTCTAGTAGCTTTATCGCTCTGAGCCGATTCTTTCTCACTTTGCAGGCTGGACACCTGTGATTCGAGAGACTTGATTTGTTTCGAGAGTGACTGTGATTCCTGGTCTTTGGCTTCGACGTTTTGTGAAATCATTTGGATTGTCGATTCGAGCGAAGCTTTCTGTTCTGCTAGTGAACTCTTTTCCTCTCTCATCTCGCTCAACTCCTTCTTATAGTTGGATTCCTTTGCGTCAGAACTTTCCTTGAGTTCGTCGTAGTCCTTTCTGAGTTGATCCTTTTGCGCTGAGAGTTTTGAAATGTTACTTGATAGCCCGTCTTTCTTGGATTGAAGTTCAACAATCTTTTCGTCGTTTTCGGTGAGTCTTGCCTCCCTCTCTGCCAGCCTCACTTTGTGAGTCGCGAGATCCTTTTCATGTGTATCCTTCAGTTCCTTCTCACTATCAATTTGTTTCTGGAGCTCTGCGAGAGCATCCTCGTGTCTGGTCTTAATGTCGGATACAGAACGTTTATGGGAGTCAGCTAAATCGACATGGGTTTTCTTTAGTGCTTCGAGCTCCTTCGCAAGAGAGGCATTGGCCTTTTCCATCTCAGCATTGGTCTTCTGAGTCGTGGCAAAGCTTGCGCTAAGCTCATCGAGCTCAGCTTGGAGCTTCGCAACCTGGGCCTCTGTTTCCTTTCCTAGTTGTTCATGCTCGCTCTTTGATTTTTCCAGCTGCTCTTGAACAGCTTTCAGTTCTTTTTCAAGGCTTTCGTTGGAGAGCACAATGCTGTTCTTCTCATTAGTGAGCGTCTCAATCTCTTCTCTAAGGGTCTGCACCTCTGAGCCGGAATTCACCCTTAAGCTTTCTAGTTGCTTTGAAGTGGAATCGTTGTCTGACTTGAGGTTTTCCGCATACTCAGCAGCTGAGCGAAGTTTCTCCAATAATTGTTGATTAAGTGACTCAGACTTGCTGAGTTTTTCCGAGTTGGCCTCAAAGAGAGCCTGCAGCTGCTTACTTTGATCCGAACTGGACGAAAAGCTGGCTGTCAAGGACTGGACTTTGGACTCCAGAGCGGATATTTTACCTTCCTTTTGATTGATGGTGTTCCTCAGCGTTGACTCAAGTTTTTCTTGATTTTTGAGTGCCTTCGCCGCCTCTTTTTCTAGATTCTTTATTGCCTTCTCCTGAGATTCTTTGTCACGCGTCAGCTGAAAAAGTTCTCTGCTCATTTTGTTGATGCCGTTTTCAGCAATCTCCTTCTGCTTTTCAACTGCACTGAGTTTTTCTGAAATTTGACGACTTGAGCTCTCAAGACTTGATATCTTATCCGTGGCCTCTTGAAGCTGCTTCCTCATACCCACGATCTTAGATTCAAGTTCGGCGTTCTGTTCCATATATCTTCGCAACTCTCCCGATGTTACATTGAAATTCTCAAGCAGCTTAGAATGCTCTTCCTCTAACGCTACTAGCTCTTCCCGTGTCCGTTGGTACTTTTCTGATAGTTCAACCTGTTCTTTAGTCAGATCATCAATTTCTCCCAAGTTCCTGGTCTTTGCTTCACTCGTCTCACGCTTGAAGCCCTCGAACTGTTCTGACAGGTCGGTGTATTCTTCCTGCACCTTTTCATACACCTCATAAGAGATTCTCCGAATAGGTTCGAGATGCGGATCATGGCCGATCGATGCCTTAATTCTTGGGAAACTGTCCTTAACCAAATCCACAAAAATGGGATCAAAATAAACTTGAGGCAGGCCGGTGTCGTCCCTTGCCGGCCTGAAGATCGAATCTGAGTCAAAGTTTTGGAACTCTGTTTGCTGTTTGAACTGAAGAACCTTGAGATTATAGGTACTCTTGCCAATACGTTTCATCAGGATTGAGTGCAGTTGCAAGCGACTAACGGGAGAAGCTTTGCTTGAAAATTCATAAGCAATACCCAGCAGCATTGTTACCATTCCTTGGACAATCGAGTTCTCGTGCGAAGTTTGAGACAAATAAGCTAGAAGCTGGTCAATGATCGATGCGTCCGCCAAGAACGCATCAACGCTCTCAAAGTCTTCATATAACCATACGATCAAAAGCATGAGGTATGCGATAGAGATACGGGGATCCGTGAAGTTCAAAGACGAACTGAGGGCATATGATATCGCCTGGATCAGTGAAAGGACATCCTCATCTGCTGCAGCATCGCCAATCACCACTCTCATTGCTATCTCTTTTGCACTTGAGCAGTCTTCAAACAGATACAGCAGGATAACGGAGGCAAACCAAACCTTATACGGGTTAAGGTGGGCATCAGGGTCGAGTCTTGTCAGTGTGTAAAACAAGTTCCCTTGCGGACTGAGCGTAGCAGAAGATTGGGTCACAGTGGAGGAATCGGGTGATCCGTTTATCGCGGAGTTCCCATTGGCAAGAGGACTCGCTTCCCGCAAGGTGCCGTTGCCGTTCCCATCTGTCTCGGGCTCAGACTGACTGGAATCATCTTCTTCGTTATCATCTTCAACGGGAAGACCGATAAGCCTCTGGAACGAAATCCACTGATCAGTTATAAAGGCCTCCTTTGCATCCTGATTGTCGTGGAAATATGCGTGCAGGAGCACCGAAGACGCCGCTCTGATGTCGAATACATGCACAGAGTTCGAAAACAGGCACCAGTTAAGCAGAGCTATTGAGACCGGCACAACGTCGTCAAACCTTTGCGACTGCGCTGGCAAGCTCGGATCTATATATGGCACATCAATCTGTGAGAACTGTAACTGAATCTCCTGGTTACCTCGTATAATATCTGCTGTTGTCAGTAATGCTGTGGCTCTGATTTGGTTTGGAGCCTCCAAGGAAAACACGAGTCTCAGTACAAGCATCAGGATATTAGAAGCCACCATGATGTTTTGAGCGTTCTCCAAAGAATCACTTCCTTCGAACACGAACAAACGGCAAGTTTCCAATGAAGTTATTAGGTTACTCAGCCTCTGGTCATTCCATACGATTGGACCCAGTTCACTTGATTGTAAAGGCTGGTCAATCAGCTGTGCTAATTTGGGAACGCAGTTGGTTTCCAGAAATAATTTTTGATTAGACGCGTTGAACATCAAAAGATTGGAGATCAATGATAAGCAGTCCTGCACCACAATACTGCCCTCAATTCCCCCCTCCTCGGCTATTATATCGTACAGCTTGTCAAATGTGTTCTCAAAGGCAACCAATTTCTGGATATTGTAATTATCTTTAACGACGCCCATGAGCAGAAGGATAGCCTCATTCCTGATAGGCTCATGCTGATCGTCCAACACTGACACGAGAGTGGATACTCCCAGAGGAGATTTCAGAAGGCATTCCTTTGTTCTGACAGGTCGCGTCGATGAAATCGCTTCGAGGAGCTGCAGAGTGTATAATCTTGTATAGAAGTCCTGTGTCTCGAGTATCTTTATCAGAAGCGTGACGTTTTCCACTTTCTGGGTCAGCGCGTCCGCTATCCATAAGGAAAACTGATCCGCCTCCACATCCTTAACCAGTAGACTCGGAGACGGGTACTTCCCATTCTGCATACGGGACTGCTGTGAAATCCAATTCCTTGTCAAATCCTGGTCACCTTCACCTCTGATGAAGAGAATTAGCAAAGTCTCTAAAATGGCCTTCACGATGTCAACGTCAAGGTAATCATTTTGCAGAGTGCTCAGAAGCGCCTTCAGCCCGCTTGCAACTACACTCTCTCTGTACTGCCGGCTGAAACTCTTCAGACCCAGCACGGCAGCTCTTCTGTCCGTCAAAAGCGTAGAATGAGCCAGTCTGTCCGCTAGCGTACTGATCGAGTCCTCGACCTCTTTCGAGCTCACGCTCGGAGTGGCCATCAAATTAGACAAAATGTCCATCTTTGAAGCTGAAGGCAGAACTTCCCTGCTGTCAAGAGAGCTGGCCGTGTTTAACCCGGTCGCACCACCTCCATCCTCCATTTTATCTGGCCGCCGACACGTTTCGCGCTAGAGTGATCTGGCAGGACACGACGCGCGGTAACAACAACAGCGACGCGGACGCGGACGCGACTAGCCCTCAGAGAGATACGCTCAGTCTCATATATTCTTGATTGTCTTTCGGCGCTCGTCAAAAGTGAATCTCTTCCCTGTTTGAAGTTTGCTTAGTTCCTGGTTGAGCTCGCGTGCCTTCACCCGAGCTCGAAAAGAGAATTTAGAGACCTCTTATCCTGAAAACATCAACAGCCCGGTACGCCAGAAGGCTCATATTACAAATACTGTCTGGGCAGGTACATACTTATGACGAAGACTGAAGATCAGGATAATGGGCCCATTCGAAAGGTGACATACTTTCCCGAATTGGGTGACTGGGACATCAAGGAGCTCAGCGGAGGTCTGACGCACAACAGGCCCGCGTCGGAGTGGTCGCACAGAAAGATTGGAACGTTGAACCACCGCATAGAGCAATGGCTCACCCTCACATCGCGGCGAAGTGGGGGCGGACGAGGATTTGGTCGAGGGGACCTAAGCGCCAGCCGAATGATCTCTCTTGCCAACTCTGTGTTTGGATTCCACGGCTGGTCCTCTAACATTGTCTCGCAGGAGGTGGTGCGATGTGACGAAGAAGCTGAGGATTCTTTCAATGCAGAGGTCACTGCGCGCGTGAGAGTGACCCTCCTGGATGGAACTTACAAGGAGGACGATGGCAGAGGCAGTGCCGCTGGCCTACCGTCGAAAGCTGCCGCGCTCGGAAAGAGCAAGAAGGAGGCGATAACTAATGGTATCAAGAACTGTCTCAACGGGTTTGGAAAGGTGATGATAGACTACGAGCAGAGGGTGAGGGACGGCTACTACAAATAAAGATACCTTCATAGACTACTGGCCATGATAATTACAAACATTCATTACATACTGCGTAACTAGTAAACATCAAACAGGTTGCAGTTGGCCGCCCTTGACAAGCCTGGCAACATCTTCTTTGCTCAGGAGCGCTCCATGGTTGCAGATGGAGCACTTGAGCTCGCGGGAGCTGCTAACAGGTAGGAGCGGAACCAGAAACAGTGTTATGAAAGTCCGGCGCTTCGTAGCAATCATGGATTTGTTGTGGCAGCGAGCGCACACAAACCTGCGCGAGGACAATCCACCCTCCTGTATGGGAGAGTAGTACTCCTTAGCTTGAAGTCGTAATCCTTTAGTCTCGAGCGCTTCAAGTCATTTGAATGAGAAAGTCACTTACACCCAATCAAAAGAAAGAAACACACTATTGAAAAACCGTTCTATCTGCACTTCTTCTCCAAGTAGTGCAAGAGTCGCGGACGGTGGTGGAAAAGAGAGCAAGAAGACGAAGATGGAGTGATTCCTTGCCTCTTGCTCAAAGCGGTGAGAAGGCGATGGCGCAGGAGATGATTGCGGCTCATCGCAACGGTGACTTTATCGGCTGAATTCCATCTGTGAACCGTTTAAAGGGGTTTTGGCTCAAAAAATTATTTCATTACTTCAATAGTCTAGAATATTTTTTCTGTGGAAATTCCCAATCACTGGAACCGGAATTTCGGGCACATAGTAGACAGCACCATCGTCGTCGATCCTCTCTCTGTCACGCTCACTGATATTGTAAATCTCAGCAACGTTTTCCCTGAGAGAGTCGAGAACAGCAACTAACCCCTTTTGTATCTCGTATGCCTGATCCTTCATTCCACGTCTCAACAGACCTTCGATCAGTCTCTCCGCCTCGGGTTCGGTTATCTGCAGACGCTCTACCAGCCGACCAACGGACTTGACGAGGTACTCCTCTTCATAAATCGTACCCTTTTTTCCTCTTGCTTTCTTTCTCTCTTCCCGCCTTCTGTTCTTTGACGTTCGCCTACTGGCACCCGTCTTGGCGGTCCCACCAGTTTTCCCAGTGTAGCGTGTGAAGAAAGACTCCTTCGTCGAAGTCTCACTGGCAGCGATGGAAACGTCATCAGGAGTGTCTGCAGCGTCTGCTCCTTCACCGTAAAAACCATATGGGTCCTCTGCCTTTTTCTCACGTAACTCACGTAGTCTGTTCAGCTGGGACGTGACCTGCCCGCGACAGTCGGCAATGAGCTCCGCAATCACACCAAACCCTTCACCGAGAGCTGGATCAACAGTGGATTCCAACAATGCGGGATCGCTCTCTAGGGCAATCATGATCGCCCTCGCGTACATGTGATCCTTGCAGTATAGCTTGATTGCGGCATCGACGTCTTTCACGTAGTTGAGCTCAATTTCTGCAGCGGCTGAATATTGATGGGTGTCAGTCAGTGACTCGACAAGTCGTGAAGCCACACTAGGTAGTTTTGCACGTAGTTCAGGACGTAAAGCCAGTGAGATCGCTTCCTGCCATTTGTTGGCAGAGATGTAATTTTCCATTGCCAGGTCGAAAAGGGCAAGGGAATCATACGCCAGCCCTGCTTCTGTGAATTCTCGTGTGTCATGCAAGTGAGCAGCGTACGCTTTCGTGATTGTGCGGAACTTGGTCTCATCGTAGCGATAGATCTTCAGGGCATCCTTGTAGAGCTGGTGCTCAACAACGTAATCAAGAATCTCGCTGTCAATGCCTTCCGAAGTGATTTGAACCAACGAATCCAGAGCCTTGCTGTATTTTTCGAGATGTGTGTCGATTGAGAACTTCTTTCTCAGGAGCGGAAGAGGGTGCAAGTTTTGTAGGAATGGTAGATATTCCTTTGGATCTTTCTGTGACTGTTGCGCTATGACCAAGGTCAGTGGGATGTTATAGATTCCCAGAGCAATATTGTACAACTTGTTGATGTCCTGTAAAAAGCACAGGTGCTGAACACTTTTCTCAACCTCGCCTTCATCCTTGAAAGAACCAACAAGATTCAATGCAGCTTCAAGATTTGGAGGATTCTGACATGCATAAGCTGTGATAATTGTGAGCATGTACTTCTTGTTATAGGCAGGTTGGAGTAAGACCGACAAAACCGCATCGCAGATCCTATTGACCTTGCCTGTGGGGCTGCCAATGGCGCTCTTGTTCTTTTCCGGGGATATCGTGAGTTGATTCAGCTTGGCCTCAATTCCGCTGGCACTGAGGGTTTCTTTGTACTTCGTTTCAGTCACGTCTTCTTCATGCAAGCAAGACAAAAACAAATCGAGATGCTCGACGCTGGAAATTTCCTTGACGAAAAGTTCGACGTTGTTGAGAAAGAGGTCAGGGGCGTAATCATGCAGTATATCAAGGTCAATCCGGTGAGTGCGGCAAGTGAGAAACGCCTGTTTGTACTTCTTCTCACTGATATCTTTTCTGACTCCGGATAGCACCATAATTCTGGGATAAATTGTCTCCAGATTTCCCCTGGGTGCCTGCAGAACAACAGACGCTTTGGATGGCATAGCCGACACAAGCAGTGAGCCACGTTCTATCATTCTCGTTCTCTCGTCATTCTGTTCGTTAGAGTTCTCTGCAGATGTGTTGGCAGAGAACAATGATGTGTTATTGATGAGGTGCACAAACTTCAAAAAGTGCTGCGCCGTAGTGTAGAGTAGAAGAGATTCAGTAACGGACAATGAGGTAACACCTGAAGATATTTGATTACCATTGGCAAAGAGTTTACCGTTTTGAGAGAGTCCCACTGCATCGAACTGCTCATCGTTACTCCATTGATCGTCTGCAGTAATCCTAGCTATAACCTGGAAATCGATGCAGAGCTGTGGAAACTGAGTGATGGCAGTAGATATCTGGCCATCGAGGCTGTATATTTTCCCATCAATGGTTTCAAAAACAATGTGGTTGAAATCCGTCGTCGTCTTTAGCAGTACTGCTTTAGATGGATAGACATCCACGGTTTCTTTAACAGCAGGCTGAGATAGGTCCGTGATGTCTATCAACGTTATGCGTGAAAAGTTATCGCTGTCAAACAAAACTGCCACAGTCGAGTCCTTTACAATGCACAACTGCCTCAGGTGGTCAAATTCACCGGCAAACTGCAGTTTCGGCACAGCAGAGATAACGCTTGGATGTTTGGCACCCTTGACCATGCGCTCCAGATCCACACTGGCAAAAGTGATGGAATTTGCGGTTAATGCAGCAAGGGTCTGGTTAGTCTGTGATACCGCAACATCAAGAATGGGTTCTTCAACATCAAACTCTCTAAAGTAAACGGGGGGTGGCACATTCGCAATTGACAGCGGTGTGATGTTGCATGTTGTGCCATCGATCACGGCGATCATGCCGATATCATTAGGGGCGGACGTAGGACCACTCGCTATGGAGTAGGACATATCAACAATTTCGATACCGCTGCTTGTGCCAAAGATAATACGCAGTGGCTTCTCCGGGTGAAACTGAAAAAATTCAATCTGCTCCTTATGCAGACTGAAGATTTCCTGTTTGAGATACCAATGATAGTTCTTGGTAGTCCACAGCTGAATCGAACTATGCAGTTGAACAGCGAGGATTTCGCTATTGCATGACCATTCCAGATCAATGATCTTCTCACCTGGTGGTAAACGGGATGCAAACTCTCCATGTCTTAAACCATTCCTCTCAAAGAAAATGACGTCTAAAACTTCCTCACCAATCTCCTCCTCGAACCTCCTCTGTGAAGAGGCAATCAGGGAGCCCTGCGGTTTCCAAGAGAGACTATCTTCTTGACCGTCAACGGCCTCCGAGCAACTCTCGAGGACTCCGTTTCGCGAGTATACACGAATGACTCGCCGGCTCAAGTCAGGAGCAACCTCCTCCAGATTCGTTATGCTGAAGTATTCGCAGTCGCCGCGCCAGGATATCTTGCTTTTCCGTGTATCGTATACGCTCTGTGTCCCTTGTTGGATCTCACCCAAGGTAGGATCTCTCAGGGCGCTTTCGGGGTCCAAACCCGCGCGGCTCAGTGCCTCCCTTTCTCTCTCCATAGCCTTTGCACCTTTACCCTTGAACTGTGTCTCCTTTTTGCCCCATCCCACCGAAACCTGGTTGTTGACATCGACTTCTTTTGGATTCAGGAACGACTCAGCAATGGGCTCGAAAGTCCGCGAAAGCAAAACCACGTTCGCCTCCGAAGTGAGAAGCGACAGGGTCTCCTCATCAGGCGACCATGTTGCGCACTGAATACCGCAGTCTATCGAGCCAACAATCTCAACGACGGTGGTGTCAGGATCGGGTGTCGTGATGTCATACGTCGCGGTGATGATATCGCCATTCGACAGGACCAGTATCACCTGAAGAGTGTCTGCGAAATAAGCAAAGGAAAGCACGGTTGAGTCCGCGGCTATGGGAATCGAGGCCAAAACAGTCACGTCGGCGCTCTTGCTATACTGGTGAACCTCAACGATGCCTGCCCCCGGGGTGGAGAGAGCTATCGTGATGCTGTCCGAGACCGGGTCGAAAGCGGCAGCTACCACGTTCAGGTCCGGGTACGTCCGCGATTCAGGAGCAATCCGGCCCTTGTTCAGAATTCGTAAATTTCGCATTGCCAGCGCTTGGAACTATAAATGTTATTTTGAACCACCTAACTCCAGAAATACACTTGCACCCACACCACTACAGATCACAGCAAAAAATCCAAAATTCATGACACCGGGTAACCGTCTCATCGTGCGGCTGACAGCACGTCTGAGCTCACAACGACTCCACTTGTGAGCACCAGCAGCTCGCGGCCCGCTTGCTTGACAACGTATCTGAGTGTGGCGAGCTCGGCTCGGGTCAGTCCACCAATGGCTACAATAACCACGATTTGCTTGTCAGAACTCTTACTCTGTGGTTCGAGTGAATTCACGCTGAACAATGAGCGCTTCGATTCAGGAACGAGCAGCTGCTCGCGCTGTGGTCCCGAAAGGTATGTGTTGAGCACGTCCATTCCCTCCCAGCCCTGCTTCCGTCTCCTCTGTGTCTGCCGCATGAACTGCCTGTCGTAAATCGATTGCACTAGCCTCGCGATCACGGGCACGTAGCCGGGGAGCGCAAAGTCAATGTCTTTTGGGTTGGCCAAATCTGGGTTCTCGTTAACTGGCTGGAGATTCAAGTAATTGCTCAGGTTGTAGAAGTCTTTGATCATTTGCGGTGGAGCATTAGAAGATGAGCCGTACGCGGTCAGATCGGGAGGAGGCGTAGCCGTGTCTCCTCTCGGCAGGAACGAAAAGTCCTGTCGTTCCTTCGCGTATAAAAGTTTCATCTCCTTGAGTCTCCGCAGCAATGTTAGGTTTTGGACTCCGTAGGTGTCCAGAATATCTTTTTTAAGAATGTTGTATTCTGCCTCTCTGAGTCCGTTCTTCACAATGGAAGTGATTATGAGCAGTCGCAAAACGTCCTCCACAGGCGGCTCGTACTTGTAGATGAACTCCTGTATTGTCTTGCAGTTTGCCCTGTTGTCTAAATTGTTACTTAGAACATCCTGTTGTAGCTCTAGATGAGAGTTGAAGTAGTTGGCCTGTGGGACGCCTTCTGAATCAATCTCAAAATCCTTTTCAGCGTTCTCGCTCTTGATGGATGATAAAATTGACTCTGCGAGTAATGTGTGGTCCTTGAGATGTGTCTGAGTTGCAGTAAGGTCAGTCAGTTTAGAAACGAAGCTCTTGATCTGTGAGATATCTTTGGCATTGTGTCTCGCGTTGAACTGCTCCTGCAGTTCCTTCGCGTGGTTGTTGAGAATAGGACCAACCATGGCAAAATTCAAGTCCCGAATCTCCTGGAACAATTCGTCTCCTGGTTCTTCAAATTTCACTTTGTTGGTTACTTCCCTTGCATGCTCGTGGTGAGAGGCTGAGGTGCCTTCATCCTGAATCTCAGCATCCGCCTTCACTTCAACCAAGTTCAGCTTGACGCCAAACAGGTCATCGCATAGCCCACTATATGTCAACTGCGTAAGCAGCGCGCCAATGAAGTCAAGCCCGCGCTCAACAACAATGAGGTCGCACTGTCGGTTGTAGAATGAATGCGTGTCCATAAAAATAGTTTCATCCACATCATCCACAAGTTTCCTCTGCACGGGTGAAAGCTGCGCCAAATGTAGATCATACATCTTCTGGTATATATCCCAGAACTGCGAGGAGTAGTCACCCTTGGCGAACACTTGGGTAAATCGGAGCCTGTACCCAGACTCAATAACGAGTCGTAAGAGCGCTGCCGCCAGATCCGACACAACGCTGATGGAGCCATAGCGGTAAAGCTCGCGTATGCCGCCATGTGGAATTTCAAGTGACATGGTATCACTAGCCAGCTTGATTGGCGTGAAATTGGGCCAGGCATGAACGGACAAGTCACCGCGGACGTTCTGGTGCTCGAGGAGCAATTCAACAGCTCTCGTACTCTGCTCGGCAACGATCAGCGCGGCGGTGAACTGAGTGCGAGGATCTTTCTGTGTCATCTGTGCAACGACGGGTAGCAGGCGCTGTTTCGTCACGGACGCGACTGTGTTTGTGCTCGTTACGCTAGAGTCGGCGAGGAAGACAACGCTCGGTGTCTCTGACAGCAGTGGCTGCCAGTCAATGGATATCGAATCATCAAGCCACACCACGCGCTTTATGTCTGTCTGTTCCTTAAGTTTTGAGAACCCTGTTAGGTGGTTTATTAGCGGCGAGAGCGAACGCTGGAGGACCAAGAGGTGGCCCTGTGAAGATGCCACGGGTGTCTCATTCGAGATGGTTGTGAAGATAGATGTGAGCGTAGTTAATGACGACGTTGGCAGTGAATCCAAATCTATCAGAGGTCGCGATGGCAACACCGTCGGCATTGTTGTTGATATGTGTTATGCTGAGGGCGCTTACAAGGGACAAGGTCGAGTATGCAGTGGATGAGGATCAGGATGAGCTAGAGATGCCTTCTCCTTCTCGTTCCCCAGATCCTAAACTCAATTCACACAGCCCTAAACAACTGCTACGAAATTTTATCGATCTTTCTGACAGATGAAGGCTGAGTGAAATATAGGGATTTCGAAACTTATCCGAATTTTAAAATGTGCGTTGACAGTTTCTTGAGCTCTCTACGAATCTTGCCAATTGCAATTTCAAAAAAAGATCTTATGATTGTGGAAGCCAAACAGCAGAAATCCTAAAAAAACCCTCCGCACTTCCATCAAAAAAAGAAAAAAAGGCGTCCTGCGACTGAGTGGCCTCCATTTGTATGACAATTCTGTTTATATGAATGAGCTTCACTGTGCTGTCAAAGCATTCTCATCTTCGTCCTCCGCTGGTCTTGAATATGAACCATAATTTTCCTTCGTCTTTCATACAAAGCCACTTTCACACCTCAAAGTATTACACAATTCAAGCATCCTCAGCCGCCTTCTGCTTGGCCAGCTCAGCGTAGTAGTTCTCACGGATCGTGACGGTCTTCTTGTGGAAACCCCACCACCAGTAGGAAGCAAAACCCAAGCCGAGCGTACATCCTATAATTCAAAGTTAGATTTCGTTTTCAGCGTTTATCACAGAGTAATATACCATCATATAGCATAACCGAACCAGCTGATTGTACTGCCTTAGGGCCACTCAAGAAAAAAACCGAAAGATACATACCCACCGTGATATCGGTGATGATTCTTCTCTTCATGGTTCCGGTAATAGGAGCGATAGCCATCTTAAAAGTAAATATATGCGAGGTAATGGGACTCTGGGAGATGTGACAAGACGATTACAGAGATACACGGGGTAGTATTCAGAGCACACTTCACCATCTGGTGAGATCTTTGAGCTCGCTGGTGTTTGTGCTCCATGATGCCACATCGGGGAGTCACCTGACCGCGCCCACAGCCAATCACGCGCCGCGTGTTATGACAGCAGAAAGGACATTACCCGGCCCTCAGCTGGCTCTCAGCCTGAACTGGCACCACTCTGGAGAGTGGTGAAGAGAGACAACGATACAGAGAGATACACCACAAAGAGTGTCTAGCTAGTGTTCTGCCTTCGAATTCTCACACATCTCCAGTTCACAATGTTTGCCCGCGCCTTTAAGCCACAGCAGCTGACCCAGCTCACGTCGAGGAGAATGTTCTCCTCCACCAGGAAGGTGCTCTCCGACCACCACGGCGACGTTGGTCCATACTCCAACCTGCCTTTTAAGGTGAAGAACAGACGGGTTCCATACGCCGTCCCACATTTCTTATTTTTTGGTATGTTTTAGTTCTTTATAATGGGAACCTTCCGTCTCCGTTACCTGGTGTGCATAAAACTAACAATATTTTTCTCCCAGCTGTTGGTTTTGGTGTTCCATTCTTTGCTGTCTGGGTCCAGCTCAAGAGATCTGGAAATCTCTAAGCTTATTCAGACGCATTGACAATTTACAAAGAGAGTTGGAGGTCGGAGAAATAATTCATGCAACAAAAAACAACAATAACCAGTAACAAGTTACGAATTCCGAAGAGAACAAACGGTATATCCGGCTTTCTAGATTACATTTTTTCATATGGACGAGGAGATCTCACTGAATGCCAGAACGACGTGTGTCTGTTTCTTTAATTTGACTGTCCCGATCTATTTTGCTTGTTTCCTGTAGGGCGTTACGTCGTTCTTGCTCGTGGCTTCCGGATACCTCACCTTTTGAAGAAGGGTGACCTTTCACGCGTTCGCAAGCCGGCGCTGTTGGTCGCTCGGCTAGAGTTAAGAATTCGGCTCAGACCTGTTCCTTTTCCAACCTTCATATGCGAGGCTAGGATCTGAGGTGGCTCAAGTGTTGCAGCCCTACCTCTTTGCCCTTGGCCGGATGAGTTCTGACCGAACGTCGTGCTTCCTGTAGCCCTATCTTTGTGCGCAGAACTCGATTGTACACGAATAGCAGACCCGATAACGGGAGACCCAACTGTTCCAAAGGAACTTCCCGAGTTGGAGCTGCCACGTGTAGCATAGGCATCTCGAGTTGTCTGGCTTCGCATGGGTCGCTGTAGGTTCAGGATATTGCCTATCAGGGGTGACGTGTCTCTGATATTGGTTGACTCTCCAGCGTGACGCATGCTGATGTTTGTGACAATCGGTGAGCGATCTCTGTAGTTCCGTTCTGGTGTTTCTGTTGCTGAACGGGAGCTCTGAGTAAGTGGTAATTGTTTTCTTGCAGAGAACTTCTGCACCTTTCTCACAAAGCTCTCGTGGCTGATTTGATTAGATTCTACCCTACTTTCCTTGGAGGCGTCGCCAGGGCTTGTGACACTTGTTTCGCTCAAATCGATAGTCTCCGGTCGCACTATCTGGGGGACCTTCGCGCTACCAGCAGCTCTGGCTCGTAGCTGGACCAGTTCCTGGGCCTGAACATTCACTTTTTCTTCCATCAGTGAGAGTTCCCTTAGCTTCAAGTTAGCCTTAATCTCTGGTAGTTTCAGTAAATAATAGGCTCACCGCTTAACATTTTCAAACTTTGTGAGCTCGTTCCTAGCGGCATAGAGAAGCTGCTTTTGCCTATCCAGTTTTGATGTCAGCTTTTCAATAGTACATCGCTGAATTTCAATCAATTCACCCAGTCCACAGTATTGAAACTGAACCCGGAGTCAGTCATTTGCCCTGCTGAGTATAAGCGTCTTGGATTATATACTGACCTGAGCCGCGGCAAAGAGTGACTCAATTTGAGAGGGAAATGGAGTAAAGTAAGGTTTAAGCTCGCTTGGAAGCTGTTGAATATGATCAGTGAGTGTACTCTATTTTTGGTAATGGTTTCGGTAATACGCTTTTGTCCATCCGCACAACGGATACTTCGGGTGTGTTGCAAATGGGACAAGTAACTCTCATTTTTTCCAAATCCGGCGAGTTCAAAAGCATAGGGTCTCGACCTTGGGTCAGTGTCTAGCTTATCAAACTGAAATAAAAAAGGTGTAGCACATACCGAGACCAACATGACTGCTGCAAAGGATGTGAGCACAGGAGGTCAACGCAAACTCTCTCAACTGATCTGTGGACTTGCCATCTTTGCCAATGCGACAATGGCACACTCCGCAGTAGAGGAACGGCTGTGAAAAATTCATTGCCTGGAATTATATTAACGCGCCACTTCTGTTTAGATCTTTCGCAAAGAAACATACTGAATAAGCCCTTGAGCTTTCAGGTTAGGCGCCGAAGCCTTGAACAGATGCAACAAGCCTGAAGTTGTTGTGTTACCCGGTGGCACTGACCTACCGCTCCGAAAAGTTCTTGCACTTTTTACCTATACAAATATAAGTCTGCACAGAACTGCTCGAAAGAAAAAGCAGTTAGCGGAAACAGATCTTTTCAGTATTGGTGAAAAAAGTGGCTTTGATGTGTGCTTCTGAAATCATATTCGGCAATCATCTCAGTGAATATCAAGAATATTTCAAGTAATTTGAAGATTCTTTTATTCTTTTCAGCAAAAATGCTAGAAGAAGCTCTCACCGAATGTAATCAACTCATAAGAAATTAATTCTATCAAGCTCAACTTTCATTTTCAAAATCAACTTACCGCTTCGTTCTTTATTTTCCAGAGTCAACTATGACGTTTATCCCGGTACCGGCAAGCGCGGTCCGTTCACCGGAGTTCTCCGACCGGGCTCATGACCGCCTCATCGGGATCTGGGGCACCTGTCGTCGAGTGGGTATGACTATGCTGACTTTTCAATCGTTTTATCTTCCGAAGGCGAAGTTTTCTGGCTCTCTCGTTATACTTGTCTGGTTATTGCCAAAGTTCCTATCGCATTATGTCAATTTCTGCAATGCTCCGCCGTCCAGCGGCAAACTATGCCTGGTTTGCTATGGCTCCAAGAGTTTCTCCGCTCGCCTTTCGCCAGTTTTCAAGCACTGCCATTAGCCTCGACAAGATCAAGGTCAAGAGCCCTATTGTTGAGCTTGACGGTGATGAGATGACGAGAATCATTTGGCAGATCATCAAGGACAAGCTCATCAAGCCATACTTGGATGTCGACCTTAAATACTACGATTTGAGCGTCACATCGAGAGATGCTACAAGCGACCAGATCACAATTGATGCCGCCAATGCCATCAAGGAGTACGGTGTGGGTATCAAGTGCGCCACCATTACCCCTGACGAGGCCAGAGTCAAGGAGTTCAACCTGAAGAAGATGTGGGTCTCGCCTAACGGAACCATCAGAAACATCCTGGGAGGTACTGTCTTTAGGGAGCCAATCGTGATTGGGTCCAAAGTGCCTAGAATCATCCCTGGCTGGGAAAAGCCAATCATTATTGGCCGTCATGCCCATGGTGACCAGTACAAGGCTACCGACCTCGTTATTCCTGGCCCAGGTAAACTCGAGCTAACGTATACTCCAGCTGATGGGGGTGAGGTTCAGACTTACAAGGTTTATGACTACAAGGGTGCCGGCGTTGGTCTTGCAATGTACAACACTGAGGAATCCATTCGGGGATTTGCCCACTCTTCGTTCAAAATTGCCCTTACCAAGGAGCTCAACTTGTTCCTGTCGACCAAGAACACCATCCTGAAGAAGTATGACGGCAGATTCAAGGATATCTTTGAGGAGATTTACGAGTCGACTTACAAGTCCGAGTTTGAAGCCAAGGGTATTTACTACGAGCACCGTCTCATTGACGACATGGTAGCCCAGATGGTGAAGTCCAAAGGCGGCTTTGTTCTTGCTCTCAAGAACTACGATGGTGATGTGCAGTCCGACATTGTTGCCCAGGGTTTCGGCTCGCTCGGTCTTATGACTTCTGTTCTCATGACCCCAGACGGAAAGGCATTTGAGAGTGAGGCAGCCCACGGCACCGTCACAAGACATTTCAGACAGCACCAGCAAGGTAAGGAGACCTCGACCAATTCGATTGCCTCGATCTTTGCGTGGACAAGAGGACTTGCTCAGAGAGGTAGACTGGACAACACACCTGAGGTTGTCGAGTTTGCCGAGGCATTGGAGAAGATCGTCATTGACACTGTCCAGATTGATGGCATCATGACCAAGGACTTGGCTCTTGCTGGCGGTCACACTGACAGATCCGCCTACGTGACCACGACGGAGTTCTTGGATGCTGTTGCCGCCAAGCTCTCCAAGGAGATCAAGGTCTAAGAAAAGCATGAAGCTTTTCAAAATTGTCAGCACACCGCTGCCATTGATATAGATAGAAGTGTACAATGGCAACCGTGTGTGCATGAGACAATAGGGAAAAAGATGTTTTCAGATCATTCCTCACAATCACACATGTTTTTTTTCTTACACCACTGTCGGGTCATCTTATCAGATGGAATTGAAGGATGCCCATATTTTACGAGTTAACGCTTAATACATTACGTTCATTAAAATTATCGTGTACATGTAGTTATTCTCATTTAGCCGCCTTTTCGTCTTTTTCGAGGTAGTCCCACAGGTACAGCAGGGAGTAATACGTCGCGAACGTAACTCCCACAACCTTCAGGAACGGCTTCCCCAGTTCTTTGTAGAAGACGCTCTACACAACAGACTCTGTCAGTAACAGTACCTCTTTTACCGCATTCCCTAAAAAAAGATCAGATACGTACGTGTGGGTTGTGCTTCGGTTCAGGTGCAGGTGCGGCAGTCTGCGACGCAAGCTTGGGCTCTGATGGCGGCGGGTGCAGATCCCTGTGCGACAGACGTCTCAGAGATGATGTGGCAAACGTCCTCACTTGTGTTCTCGCAAGCATAGTTACAAACACGGAGTTTGAATTGTGCTATAGTGGGGCACACGAGGAGAGACGGAGACGATGATCCAGTTATGCATGTGCGGAGTCTTGTAACCGTCTTGTCGGCAGGAAGAGCTGAGATGCGCACGCCCGGCCGGTCTCGCGTCCGGTATAGCCTAAGCGACGTTCAACTTCTAATTGGGCAGTGCGACTGATGATTATACGGAAAAAGGAAGATCGACGGATATGCGGGTGGTTGGCGTAGCTTTATTATTTAGCCAGATATTTATGTATACGAAGGGATGTCAAGGATTGCCGTCATGCTCGATTGCCGCGACTCGAGACGGAGGACCCAGTCCTGGCCTCATGGGTGGGTTATGTCCAGCTCTCACAGCCGCGTCATCGTTCTCAAGCAGCATGCTGCTGTCGATATGTGGCACGAGATCGTCGTCTGATTTATGCGGCTCAGAATCTCCCTCCGAAGTGCTCGTACTGCCCACGCTCTCCAAACCGTTGGCATCATCCATCGATAGTTTGTTTGCGGCCTCTAGCTTCTGTAAAAGCACCCCATTGCCTCTTTTAGGTGGCAGTAATGGAATAAGCGCTGCCTTAGATGTAAGGGAAGGCCTGAGTGTCCTAGATGTCAGCGGCACAACCCTCGGCTTTCCAGCAGGACTGAGATGAAACTTCTTGGCTTCGAATTTGATGCTATTCTCGTGGCTGCTCAGATCCATGGGCGACGCCGCGCTCTGCATGTGCTTCGGACTCGTTGTACCGGCGGTATTGGCCTGCTCCATGTCCACGTCTGAGTCATTCTCACTGATGCTGCTGTCAGCTGCCTGTGGCATGTCCCATCTGACCTTCTTCTTCTTGTCTTTTGATCCACCGCGTATGGGAGATCTTGAAGACGCGGATTTGGAGACAGCCATTTTAGCATGCGGTCCACCCAGAGGTCCACCCAGAGGTGAGTTGGACAGTCTTTTCTTTTGCCTCAATGCTGTAGAGCCAAATCTCCTGGTGTGCCGCTGTGGAGAGGTGCCCGTAGACGGTTGGAATGGGGACCCATTGATCACTTGCTGCTTGTCGGCAGACTGAGGTCTGGGTATAAGGGTTTGCGACACAGTAAGATTCAGTCCGACCTCCAAGAGTTTTGATATCTCGCTGTTGCAATTATCAATGATTTCCCCGAGAAAGTCAGGAACAGAACGCAGCGTTTCTTCATTGCTGGACTTCAGATCAAGCAGTATACCAATGGACCTGAGCAAGTTATTTGACAAGAACTTGAATGCTTCCAATTGTGGAATGGACTGGTCAAACATGATTGAAGAGGCAAACAGAATCTCCTTCTCGACAGAGTCTTTCAGCAAGTTTGTAGACGACTGGAACGTGAGCGTATCGTATGTGGTCCACGTCTCCGCTTCTGTCAACCTTCTCAGCATCGACTTGACGGTATTGTCCAGGATGAAGTCAAGGTCAGTCTCCTTGGTGTACTGAGCCTCCATCTCGTCTATCTGCATTACCAACTTCGCGAGAAGCGTCTCTGAAGTGTGAAAGATACTGCTGAACCCTGGAGCCAGACTATCCAGCTCCATGAAATCCTTGGTGTGCATGCCAAATCTGTCATCAAATGCGTTCAACAACTGCTCAACCTCAAATTTTTGAATTAGAAGCAGTTTCCGCTTAGCCAAAATGTATGCTTTGCTCAACTTTGCCTGCTGGCTCTTATTCAGGGACGCCTTCAGATCGTCCAAATACTCGAGCATCGTTTTGGAGCACCGTTCTCTCAGAAGCTGATTTTTTGAAAGGGCCCGATTTACAGCTTTTTTCTCCCTGCCCCTGAGTTCCTCAATCTCCTGTTTCTGTTCCGTAATCATCTTCAGATAAGATCCAACATGTCGGCTGAGGTTGTGCTGATTGCGCACCACCTTGGTTTTGATTTCCTTTGCTCTGTTGGCATACTTCAGCGTGTTCAACGTTTCGTCATAGTGTTGTGAGGATGGGGAAACACAGACAATCATGACCGTCTTGCAGTTACCACAGAGGGAAAACTTGAGCAAACGTGTCAGCTTTGAATCTCGGTAAGGCACATGGTTCCTTCGCCGCGGATCACAGAGTGCATTGATACAGTTTCCCAAGGCAAGCAGCGACTTGTTGATGTTCGCGCCTTCCTGCAACCTTTCACCTCTGTTTCGGGTTGCAGAAGCCCGCTCACTACCCGCAAGGTCAATAATTGACAGTGTCGCAAATGTATGCTCTTCGTTAACGTCAGCGGTTCTAGCTTTCTGGACCACGTTGATCTGCAGCACCGCATGTGAGCGCGATGACGTGGCGTTTGCCTCCGTGGGTGAAACTGTCCTGTTTTGATTCCCGACAATTATCATATCCATAACTTGCTCGACAGACTCTGGCTTGTGAACCGAAAGATGCGACACCATGATTCGTTTACTCTCGTCCTCCCGCAGCATCAGCGGTTTGCTGTTGGCCTTGGCCGGGTTCAGCAGATCTCTTATTGTTTCGTTGTATATCTCCAAGTAGCTCAGCGTGAGGTCGACGTTATGAGTATCTTTCAAGTCGTCGATTTTCTCAAACAATTCTTTCATCGTTAGAAAAATTATACCTGGAGACTCCGGCGTCCCGGCAATGGTGTGAGTCTTGCCACATCCAGTAGCACCGTATGCAAACACAGTCGCGTTGAACCCATCGAGTACGCTATCTAGTAGAGGTCTCGTGGTGTTCGTGTACACGTCCTCCTGCCGTGCGCTCTCGTCGAACAACCGATCAAACACAAACCTGTGCTCTCGCAACCGCGAGCTGTGGCTCTTGTGACCCCCACCGCCAAAACCACGGGGGAATGCATCATTCTCCATCGCGACGAGTGGGTTGCTGTCGGAGGGATCAAATATGAGCATGCGGTCGTCGACCACATCTAGAATCTTTCGTAGGCCCTTGGGTGGTAGTTTCGAGTTCGCCGGTTTCGGAGGACCCCGCTGGGTTTCCTTTTTCGTGTTCTCTTCAAACGCAAAGGCCCCATCGCCTAGGAATACCTGCTTGTTATCCGGTTGCACAACCCGTAGCTGTTCTGTGCTTGTGAATGGACGGACGCGCACCGTGACGGTGATGGACGACTCACGCGCGGCGACTATATTCCGAGACGACATGGCGGGAAATGTTGTGAGGGCGTATGCGCTTTCTGGGGAGATTTCGTTGGCGACAAGAAAAATTATCTGGAGGTTGTCGTGTGTTTCATGCAGGTCGTTAAATGAATGTGTGCTGAGGATGCAAAGCGCAGCCTTGGGAAAATACGCCTGTCGCTCAGAGTAACGGCAGACGTGTGCAGTTGAAGCCGCCAGTGCTTCCAAGATTGAAGAAAATATGCTTAGCCAGTTACGACTCTGGACTTGTAGGTCTGGATCACTGCCTGTGTGGAGCACAGGTGCATCGCCTTTCCGTTTGTTTACCTTTCGCTGGGCCTCCCAAACGGTGAGAAGAGCAGGGGTCACCCGGCCACTGTACGATCTTATCTGACAGGTCCTCTAACGGAAGAAGGAAACAGGAAGGACATTATATCTACATTAGTTATCGAGACAGTAATATTCGTTTATGACTTGTATTTCATGAGCACACGCCGACGCCCATAATGCTATCAAAAATTCTGGGTAAGAGAGTGTGAGCTCAAGAGATTTAGAAGATTTAGAGTTGTGAAAAACAAAACTGTGCTTCGAGTTCCGTAGAAAGAGTGGACTGTCCTTCAGCTTTGGAGTGGAGCATAAAGTACCTGTGTGACATACTTCCTCTTGTACCTTACAACACTGGCAACTGCTAGAGTATTATGCTTGATGCTAGTGGTTGCCAAGTGGTTCAAAACAACGTGGTTGGGGATAGGCAGGGCGCCAGAAGTGTTGTCCTTGTCAGCATTGTTGTAACTGTTCAAGATGACGCTCTCCAAGTGGGGTGGCAGCTGCGGCGCAACCAGCCACTGCTGGTTCGATTGCCCGTGTCCATTCTGCTGGTTGTCTAAAGTGAGGTAATATCTTTCCATCACTTTTGGGTCTGTGAAGATAGCAGGAATGGCAGTTATGTACTCTGCGTCTTCCGTTGGTGGATTTTCATCCTCATCGTGATACCGTGAATACCCATCACCCATGTCGTCGTCATCTTTAGTCAAACCGAGCCTGGAGTCCATGGTGCTCAGCGAAGCCCTTGACCTCTCACGCGGAGGCTGGGCCTCGTATCCGGGAGTCCCCTCGGGACTCTTCGATGCGCGTGGTGCCACCTCAAGGTAATTTACAAAATTACCCATCTGGTCTGTGGCCGTAGGGATGAAATCGCTGAAGCGCAGCTCATTGTCAACGATGAAGCGGAACCTATGAGTCCCCACGGGTAATGACAACTGGATGGAAAACGAGCCATCTTTCGAGGATGGACCATTTAGCGCTATCATCTTTCTCCAACCGGTGAACGTACCCGTGACGAACACTTTAGAACCACCCTCTGTCCACTTTATCACGGTCGAAACCAGCTCCGGACCTTGCTGAGGCTGTGATCCTTGTTGCTGAGTTTGCTGAGCCCCTTGCTGTGTTTGGTTGTTATGGGACTCGGGCTGGGTAGGCTGTCCGATATCATTTTCATTGTCGATCACCATATTATCATCATCTTCTCCATCTCCTTTTGCCTTATTATTAAGCCTTAGTTTCTCAAAGTCTATGTCATCAGTAAGGAGTAAAGTCGACTTGCGTCTCAGAGGCACAAGGGGCTCTCCACTCGATGATCCAGACGTCAGCTCCTCCTGGCTGTCCAAGTTCATGGCAGACCCAGAAGCTGAGGAGCCCGAGAAACTCGGCTCCTTGTTCACATCAACCATCGACACATCCTTCGTTGGCTTGCTCGTTGGCGACAGCGGGCCGTTTTCATGGTGCTGAGATTCCGGAGCGTTGCCAGATCCCGCAGAGGACGAAGAGTGGGACTCCCGTCCTATTTCCGAGGAGTCCATGGATTCAGGCTGTGGCGTGGAGTACGTATCGTTGTGGGACGCAGCGTTGCCCATCTAAGGCAAGAAAACAGTAGAACAGCAGCAGCAACAACAGCGGCAGCAACCAAATCTAAAAAGCTAAAGAAGACACCCAGCTGTTCAGATTTCAGGGCTCTTTCAGCTTCCAAAGAGGAATATATACGGTGCGTTTGTCTTGTACCGTAACCGCCGCCGCCGGCACAGCCCCAGCTGGCCGTGATGGGTTGTGACCTGCTGGCAAAAGCAGTCGCCGTTGCGTCTGCCATCGCTCCAACGTGCCGATAGGCCCCACAAAAGTAGTGCGCCGCTCATCTTCCCAATCGGGAAATTCTCAGAAACCGAACCACAAAAAAAAACATCAGGAAATCGAGCGGCAAAACATCTCACGAGACTTCCGCACCGGCAACCACACAACGCGCGCGATCCCGTTCTTTCCAGACCAGCAACAGAAGAAAGCAACTCAGAGTCGTCTTTGAGGGATAGCCGATCTCTTTGTGAATATAATATTCTTTGCGATTTTTACCGCCAATTATCTAGAGAGCTACTCGGAAAAATCTAGCAAGCTCGGGTCAAAGGGGATACACAAAGATACATGAAAGCTACGCGACAATGTCCTTCAACATCAACTGGAACTCCATAGAGAAGGCGCAGCTGTCGTCATGGACGATGGAGCTACTCAGTGACGCTTTGAATTCTGGCAAGAGGCCGAACGTACTCAGTTCTGAGATCAAAATCATCGATCTCGATTTCGGAGACATTGCTCCTGATTTTGAGATCCTCGAGATTGGAGACCTGGGACCAGACCGGTTCAGAGGGATCTTTAAGTTCAACTACGCAGGGGATGCTTCGATCACGATCCGTACGAAAGTGCAGGCGAACCCACTGAAAATTTACAGCGATAATATTCTGGATGACTTTGTTCAGCAGAACGGAGAGAGCACGAGCGAGGATGCGGAGAGAATCGCCGACTTCATCAAGCCTTCGTTTGTCAAGGCGGATGATTGTTTTGATATACCACTGAATTTGAAACTGAGTCAGTTCAGATTGTCTTCCATTATCATTATTGTGTTTTCGAAAACGAAAGGATTGACCCTCGTGTTCAAGAATGACCCTTTGGAGTCAATATCAATTAATTCAACCTTTGACAGGATCAAGCCTCTTGCCCAATTTCTTCAAAAGAAGATTGAGGTTCAGATCGGTGAGCTTTTCAAAGAGTTTCTGCCTAGTTTGCTGTACAAGTTCAGCTTGAGATATACGACGGAAAGTTTTGGTCAATTCCACAAGGAGTTGTTGAGAGACGAACTGGATGATCAGCTGGAGAAGAGGGTTAATTTCAAGGATATAGATCCAGAAGCTCCTTTGAGGATTTCGCCTGGGTCTTTGATGAGACTGACAACTTTAGCTAGCTCGAGACAGACGCTCGCTTTAGGCGGGAAGCTCTCTGCTGACAGAATGAACGGAGATATCATCACCAAGAATTTTGTCAACAGTATTGTGGCAAAGTCGTACAATAGGCTGCAATTGTCCGAGGCTGATTTTGAGCACATCAACAAGAATATTGATGCCATCAAGCATTTCCAGACGAGGGTCTACTACAAGCACAACAACCACAATCCTCTTCACATATACAATAACGGTGACCTTCCGAAGAGAAGAGTGATCAAGCTTCATGGGAAGAGAAGCAAGTCCAAGAGCGAGCCACCAGTGGAGGGCAAATCACCCAGCTTAGTCTCGCCAACTTTGAGCACTCCCTCAAAGGTAGTTGAGGCTTTTGCTATCAAAGCTCCTGAAGCGGACTCGTCTCTCGAGACGCTTTTGCCAGTTGATGAGACGAAAAGTCTGCAGAAGAAGAAGAGCCGGGCCGGCCTTCCTAAGATCGATACGGTCGTGTCCAAGCCCAATGAATACGTTCAGCCGGCAGCGGTGCCTTGGTCCCATGCTGATGTGGGTTTCCGTCCACAGTATATGAATAGTTCGAGAGGATTATCCTCGAGTTTGCTGGAAAAGGACCAGGTTTCCCCTCGCCAATTGAGCAACCAGTACATTGAGAACCTCAAGTTTGCCATGTCCAGTCGCTCTGCGTCTCCTGGTTCAAGGTCGAGATCTAGCTCTTCCAGCTCTTTACTCACCGATAATGCCGACGCTTTGAAAGCCAAAGAAAGAAGGGAGCGTCTGGAGAAGTATCTGAAATATGGCGGAAATGATTTCAAGTTTGCCAATGGTGCAAATGGTGCCCGCACCAAGCCAATGCATAACAGCAGCAGCTTGGGGTACTTCTATGATACTCCCCCTCCCTACATTGCATGAGATTTACGCGTTTTTTATTTATATGGGTTACGTCTGTGTTCCTTTTTTTTCCAATGTTTTTTCCTGAGCTGGTGGGAATGGAGTTTTTTAATGTCTTGGTCTCTTTTATTTCGCTTCCCGTGCTTGCAAATATGATTTTCACGGGTGTCTGACTCCGGCTGATATTCAGCTGAGAGAATACTTTTCTTTGTTCTTCTTCTACGCTTTGTTCGGTTATCAGCTTCCGAGTCTGTCTAGAGACGTTTTGAGTTTTGTACATACGAATGGAGATGTTTCTGTTTTTCAGGTTCGTCAGTAGTGTCTCGCTTGCAATTTCAGGTTGTAGAGTGCACGTTGTCACAGTAGCTCTTCGACTGCGGGGCTAGTACGTATGCACTATATATCTTTCAGATATATATTTCAGCAACTCACCACAGAACGCAACAAATTCCACTCCCCGAGTCACCCGCTGCACGGCGCGGCGATTGCATCATCGCCTCGTGGGCCGAGAGAGCAGAGCTCGACAGTTGCTTTCTGCTCATCGGCGAGCTCCAGGCCCGAAGGCTTGGCGCAGCATTGTTCCTGTGGGGAATATATAAGTATCTCCTCCTCTTCTCTGCCTCTGACACATTCCCGCACACTTGAAGTGGCGAGTTTTATACTGAAAATTCTAGTCTAATCGAATATGACACTCTCAGCGCACATTGACCCGGACGCAATTGAATCGCACTTGCTCTCGTCACTGACGAAGCCGGATCAGCTGGTGTCGAAGTACGTCAATGCGAAGGACAAGCACATTACCGAGAGAAAGGACGCCCACAGCCACGAGCTGCTGTCGGATTATGGTCTGTCAGGGGTAGGAATCGCGGACAAGTACAAGGTACCATCAAGGGGCATGGCTGCGAACGCGGCATACCAGTCGATCCACGACGACCTCACGCTCGACGGGCGCCCAACGCTCAACCTCGCGAGCTTTGTCAACACGTTTGTGAGCGACACCGCTGAGAAGCTCATCAACGAGAACCTCACCAAGAACCTCGCGGACAACGATGAGTACCCTGTGCTGATGGACCTGCACCAGCGGTGCATCAGCATGTTGTCTGATCTGTGGCACGCGCCCGTGGGTGGGAAGCTGCGCGAGGGCGAGAAGGTGACCGATGCCGAGGAGGCAGCGGAGCTCAAGACTGCCATTGGCACGGCAACGACGGGGTCCAGCGAGGCGATTATGCTCGGTGGGCTGGCTCTCAAGAAGCGCTGGCAGGCGAAGCGCAAGGAGCAGGGCAAGGACTACTACCATCCCAACATTCTGATGGCTTCTTCCGCCCAGGTTGCGCTTGAGAAGTTTGCGCGGTACTTTGACGTTGAGCCGCGTGTTATTCCCGTTGACGAGTCGGACTTTATGCTTGACTACTCCGCGATAAAGGAGAACTGCGACGAGAACACAATTGGCGTGTTTGTGATCATGGGATCCACCTATACCGGTGGGTTTGAGAACGTTTTGCACGTCAATGGCATTCTCGACGAGGTTCAGTCTGAGACAGGTTTTGATATTCCCATCCACGTGGATGGAGCCTCGGGTGCCTTTGTCGCTCCATTCCTCTACCCAGAGCTTCAATGGGACTTCAGAGTCCCAAGAGTCTCATCGATCAATGCTTCCGGACACAAATTTGGCCTTGTGTCTGCTGGTCTCGGCTGGATCGTCTTCAGGGATCAGACGTATCTGCCCGAGGAGCTCAAATTTCAGCTCAGTTACCTTGGAGGTTTGGAAGAGAGCTTCACGCTCAATTTCTCGAGACCGGGCTTCCAGGTGATTCACCAGTACTACAACTTTCTCAATCTCGGCAGGGAGGGATACACCGAGGTGTTCAATGCTTCGTTGACCAACGCCAGACTCCTGTCTAACTTTTTGGAGGATACAAAGTACTTTACGTGTGTCTCGAACCTGCACTTGAAGAGGGGCGTTACGACCAGACCGGGCAAGAACGTTGGCGGGACTCATTCTAGAAATAGCAAGCCACACTCTTCGGACACACCACTCCACGTTTCTCTCTCCGACCACGCTGTCTTTAACGAGGCGCTTCCTGTTGTCTCGTTCCAATTTACGCAGGAATTTATCCATGAGTACCCCGAGGTGCCTCAGTCGATTGTTGCGACGCTGTTGAGGAACAGGGGGTGGATCATCCCCAACTATCCGCTTCCACACTCTAACATTGCGCCCAACGAGCTCGCAAAGACCAACAACGAGATCCTGCGCATTGTTGTCAGATACAACCTTACCTTGCAGTTGCTGGACAAGCTCATGCATGACATTGTCGAGGTCGCGGAGGTGTTGGTCAACTCTGTGAGACTTGTTAGGGAGAACATCAAGAAGGGACTCGCCCAGGCCAGCTCGGGCCACTCGCCAGATTCGCACTACCGCGATGCTGTCATCTACAACATGCTGGTTTCGATCGCGAGCGAGGGTAACGAGAAGCTGATTCAGTTCAAGAAGCTCGATGATGGGGATGACCTCAAGAGGGAGAAATCCAAGGGCCACCACGGTCACAAACACCACAGCTACCGTGGTGCTTGTTAGTCCTGTTCGTAGTTTTCTCAGCTTTATATATATATATATATATATTCACTGAAGTATTTTCCCGATTTTTCTCTTTGCAACCTTCATCTTGTGGCTGCTTTCCTCAACCTGGTCGTCCAGATCATCTAGAAGTTCATTCTGGATCCTCAGCTCCTCATTAATCGCAACACCCATCTGCCTCTGTCTTTCTATTATGCTTCTTAGTTGCTCCACATCCAAGTCCTGCCTTTCCATCTGCAGCTGCTGATGTTGCAGCAGCTGCGCATTGTCAAACTGTCGTGTTATTTCCGTCTCCGTGGGCTTACCCAGAACGCGACTCCGGTTCGCAGCAGTCGTAGACCCAAACAGCTTTGTAGTCGATGCATCTCCCTCGGGAAACGTGCCCGGCCTCTCCAGAGGCATCTTGTGTGACGGAGCGTCGTTAGCCACACTTGAGAGCAGCGTCTGCATATCCTCGTACTCCCGCGTTATCGACTGCAACAAATCCTTCCTCCGCCGTAGTTCTCCAGCGCCGACCTCGCGCGCCATACTCTCGTCCTCGACGCCCAACTGTAGAGCCTCAATGCGGGATTTTGCAGCCACCAGTGACCTCCGACTCTCGATGGTTGAATCCGAAAATACCTTGGACCGGCAATCCTGAAGTAGCGACCGGCAGTCCCGCATAGTATCGAGCCAGCGTTTCGGATCACTCACCGCACCGGCACCACCACCCGTCACGCTTATCCCGCCTCCTCCGGACCTCCACACCGAAGTTTTAAGTGCCGCAGTCTTGCTCTCGAGCTTCTCCCCGGACGCCTCGTAGAATGCAGAAGTGGGCAGCGTGAGGAACGATCGCACAATGTCATTATTGCGCCAGATTTTGTCGTTCACGAGCAGCTGTAAAAACGATTCAAGCGCCGTCCGCCTCTCCTCTGTTAATCTAGGGTCAGCCGATTTTGTGATGTACGACTTCCGGGGCAGCTGGTACTGCAGTGGTTCGCCCTTGAGGGTTTCGAGCTGTTTCTTGAGAGCCACAAAGTCGCTGAACCGCTTCGTCAGCCTGATGATGTTGGAGTGTATCGTGAGCCGTATGTGGTAAATCGCATACGACTCCACCACCGAAGTGGTGGGTATTGAGACTTCAATGCCGTCCATGTTGCACTTCTGTCTATCTGTCTAGTTTGTCTCTGTGGCGGTCGGTCTGGTCTGGCTGACTCGCTCTATCGTTGTTTGCACCTCATCCCGCACGACACGATAAACAGCCGTTGGTTACGCCACGACGCGACAAAGAGTCGCGGCTGGTGTTGAGAGCCTGGAACATTTTGCATCCTGTCCCCACATCCGCCACAGGGAAGAGCACGCCCCAGTTCCAGAGGAAATAATGGGTCGGCAGTATATATCAACGGTCACCGTTGGGCTGGCGCACGCGTCCGACATTCTGGACGTGGCGACGTGTAATCGGTATACGGCCACCTGCTCGAGCGACGGGTTCCTCAAGCTGTGGAATAACAAGACATCGCAGGACATTGCGCCGAAGGAGAACGTGGTTGAGCACTTTGTGGATAAACTGGGACTGCACCATGTGTCTATCTTTGAGGACATCATAGACTCCAAGGAGATCGTGCTCCTCGCAACCGTGTCGTTTGGCGGCCATTGCTATTTCTACCAGCTCGATGTTGAGGCGGAGAAGCTGATCCCACTTGACAAGGCCAAGGCGCCGAGCGAGTTTACGTCATCGAAGCTTTCCTTCTGGGCACCAGTGTGGATGAAGGATCCGTTGGGGAAACATCACAGGTTTGCTGTGACATTGGCGACCGGGATCACTTGCGTGTGCTCGGTCTCCTTCGAGGACGGCACCCTGATCACACTTGACGGCAAGACCGATGTGAAAGAGTCCAGTTTTGCAACGTGCATTGGGATCACTGGGGAGGGCTACAAGCTTGTTGTGGGCCACCAGAATGGAACCGTCTACCTGTTTGACCTGGAAACGCTCAAGCCCATCTACACATTCACAACCTTTGGCATGATGACGTCCTCGTCCAACCTTTCCACTGCAAGACGGGTGGTGTTTTCCCCAGGCGGTTCTCTGCTCGCTGTGGCGCGCGACTCAGGGCCATATGGAACAATTGCATTGTACGATGTCAAGTTTGGTGAGTCGATCGGCACGCTGACGACGTCAACGCACTCGTCGAACGTCGGGATCGCAGGGTATGCGCACGATGGCTGGTGCCTGGCGCTAGATTTCAACGATGATGGATCTCTGCTTGCCAGTGGCGGCTACGACGATAAGATAAGAATATGGGACGTGGAAACGAAGGAAAGGGACGCTACGATTACGATGTCCACGACTGATGTCGATGACGAAGCTATCGACAAGGAGGATGCCCTCGACAGCCCCATGTGTTGCTCACTGAAATTCATGAAGAAGGGTGCTCGGTCAGGCGACGGCGGTGATACGAATGACGGGCTGGTTGTCGTGGGCTTTGACAGGGCCATCAGATGGTTCAGGGAAGCGGGTGGCATCTAATCGTTGGCATTTTTTTGACCATATATATGCATATATACGTCCATCGTACATAGCTCTCAGCCGTCATTGTCTTCGCCCAGTACATTCCAGTCGGCCTGGACATGCGTGTAGGCAAACTCGTTCGCAGAAGTCCCGCCAACGTCTACTTCTTCCTCCTCCCCGTCGGCGCGATCGTTGTCCAGGTCCTCGTTTGAAAGGTCCTCCTCCTCAGACATCGCGCTCGTCAGTCCAAACACGGGCTCGGCCTCCGCGATGAAACCATCCGACCTCGAGTTGCCTGGTCTCGCCCGTCCCACGGGACTCCTGTACGAGCTGAACGTAAAGTTACCGTTCTCCGACTCAGTAGCGGTTGATCCGTTCAAAGAGGCAGCACCCCCAGAGAACCTGAATCCTCTCTCCGGTTCGTGCTCATTTGTGCTGGCATCCTTCAGAGTCTCCGACGCAGGTACGATAACACTACCCTCCGCGAGCCCCTCGAACAACTGCAGCATGAGCGATTTCTTGAGACTGGAAAACTTCCGCGTGCGCACTATCTTCCCCCAGTTGCTGTATATGAAGTTGGCGGTGTTGTGGCGCAGGAGCGTCTCGTTCGTCACGACTGCTGTCTCCCAGATTGTCAAGATCGTGCTGAGTTTAAAACCTGATGAGGAAAGGTACTGGAGGGACAGAGAGCGTAGCTCTGGCAGCTCGTACAGGTTAGCAAGGATCAGCAAGCCCGATGCATCGTGAATCGACACTCCTGTGATCGCATTTGTGTAAAGGAACTGCACCAGTCCTCTAACCCAGCCCACAGGCTCCGGGATGAACACTTCGTTGGTCTGCTGCTCAACCATGCCGGAAGCCATGATTCTCCTGAAATGTGGCCAACGAGCATATAAAACTGTTTTGTGCACCTTGAACGGTTCCGACTTGACAAATGTGTGCTGGCCGGAAGAACTATTCTGCATAGGAGACGGTTGAAGATGCTTACCACCGCCCTTTTCACCATTCTCAAGGAATACAGCATCAGGCCCAGGCCTGACATCTCCCTCAACCGCGCTTATCTGAAAGTCGCAAAATGTTTGATCGGTGAGAATGGCTGCAAAAGAATCTGCCAGATCAGAAGCCCCATGGCTCTGCGTGGGGCTGAGTCTCTCATCAATCCCGAGATCAGACAATTCCAGTTTCATCACATTGGATAGGGTGAACTCCAACGAGACATCGTCCCCGTCTGAGGTCAATGGATAGCCGAGAAGATACAATCCATCGTTGCACACAAACGTGTTCCTCCACCTGTAGCGAAGAAGAGGATCAAAATGGCCTGAAAGCACAGCCCGCCACCGCAGCCTGTTGATATCAAATACAGCTATGCACGGCTGGACCCCTTCGTCGAACGAGTTCCACAGAGGCACCACCACATCCAAAACGAGCCCAGAACCGGTAGTCAACCCCGTGTGTTCGTTGCTAAGATACACATGATCCCCAGCGAGCCTTGGCATATTCAGAATTTTGAACTCAGCGGTGACATTGCTGTCCAAATCAAAAAACGAAATCTTTTTAACGTGATTCATCTCTTTCGAAAGCCCACCAAATGACCAGATCTTGCGATCGTGGTAGGTGACAAAATGGTCGAAACGACCCACGAAACGACGAGGCCCATCCCACCTCCCGGTAGCAATGTCGTAGCAGAACAGTTCGTCCGAGGGCTCTTCATGGGGTCCACCACGGGAGTAATCGTCAAATTTCACAAATCCACCAGACACGTACAGCTTTCTCTTATCGGGCGATAAGCAGCATGCGTGCCTGGACCTATGACCAGCATAGTCTTGGCCGTTGGTCTGCTTTGGTACCGTCCATGTGTTCTCGGAAATGTCGTAGATCAAAATCTCTGAATATCGCAGTATTCGCTCTTCGGTGGTTTCGTCAACTAGCCCTGCGGCTGGGTCGTCTGAGACTCCACCATATATCAGTACCTTGTTGTTGCCAATGTATGCTGCCGAGTGGCCCTCTCGGCTCACTGTGCCCTTGCGAGTCTCCCAGATATTCGTTTGGAGGTTTAAAAGATAAATATTGCTATCAACTGTTTTTTGTGGTGGTGTTAGTTATCAGTAATAAGGAATAGCATAACCTGGGGTAAGTACTTACGAACATCGTCCTCGTCAAAACCTCCAAACAGAAAGAGGATCTTGTCATCTGTAACAGCTGACGCAGACTTCACTCTGAACTGCGGTCTGTCCCCAAAAGTATGCACAGGTTGCAGCCTTCTCAAGCTTTGAGAAATTTTCCTTGTTGATGGGGTCAGCGTGAAGCTTTCGTTCATGGCTGGCTTGACGGGGTTACTCGGGTAGAAGAAAAAACCACCAGATGCCTCTTGGAGCAGGACATGCAATTGCAACTAGAATTCCCTGTCAAGAAGATCTGCAGGTAGTTACTCTGTGTTTGCTATTGCCAGTTCCAGCTAGATGTGCTCTAGATCTTTATCGCCTTCTCGGATATCCAGCCACATCCGTACATCCCCTTTCGGAGCCACAGGCCAGCTGCAAGTTCTGCGGCATACCTCAACATACAAAAATCCTGATATTGTTCATTATTTTGCTATGTACTACTTTCACCATATCTGGAACGGATCCCTGTCGGTTTCACTAATTTTCACATCCACGTTCAACTCCTTGAGCTCTGCAGCCAGCTGCTTCTGTATCTCCACCAGGAACCCACGCTCAGTATTCGAGTGGTTACAGACAATAACCGAGCTGTTCGTCTCCTTGAAGTACAGGGCCTCATGGTGAGACAGCTCGCCCGTGTAGAAGAGGTCAGCCTCGATGCCTTTGAAGAGAGACCCTCCCGAACCCGCACACAGAGCAATTGTCGAGATGACAGCTGCATCTTTGTCAACACCAACAGCAGGAGCCACCTGCACATACGACAGTCCCAGATGCGATTTCACGGCCGACACAGCTCTCGAAAGTGACACGGGGGAGCTCAGCGTGATGAGTCTCCCCATACCTGCGCCCTCTATCTCCGTGCTTGGCTCGAGCACCTCTCGCGACTCTTCGTGGAAGCCCGGCGCGCGAACTAGTCCTTCTGCCAGCCAGTCATTGACCCCACCAACGGCCGCGTCAACAGCCGTATGAGGGCAGTACACCGATATGCCATTTTGAATCAGCCGGAGTAGTGACCTCTGCTGTGGGTCTTTCTGTGTAATGGACTTGAGCCCTTTAAAGATAAACGGATGATATGCCAGAATCAGATCCGACTTGTGCTTAATAGCCTCGTCAACGACGGACTGGGTCAAGTCGACAGTGAGGAGAATTGAGAAAGTGGGAGCCACTGCGGACCCCGGGGTCGATGCATCAACCAGCAGTCCGGTGTTATCCCATGTCTTGTCCGCCAATTTCGTCGGATAGAACTTCTGGATAGCGCCAACCACCGTTTTGAGTGTCTGTGAGCTAGTCGCCTTCATTTTGTTCTTTTCGTACACTCCAGTATTAGTTAGATTTTCCCGACCCGTGATTCGACCATTTTGCTAGGGGCAAGGCGAAGAATAATAGCCGCGGCGTCGTGCGGCAACCGGGGCACAAGAAGGCTTACCCAGAAGATTTCCAGGGACGCCGGAGATCCTGGGGCGGGCCCCTGTGAGGTCAATAGCTCGGCTCAGACACTGAAAACATATGACACAGCAGCTGACGACTGAGGGTCTGGAGCAACTCATCAAGGTGCGACTGGGGGCATCGCTGGTTGAGGTGCAGGATATGTCTGGTGGATGTGGCCAGGCGTTTGCGGTGATCATCGTGAGTGACACCTTCCAGGGGAAAAACAAGCTGATGAGACACAGGCTGGTCAACAACGCTCTGAAACAGGAGATCGCACAGATACATGCATTCACTCAGAAGGGGTTTACTGTGCAGGAATGGGAGGAGCAGAAACACAACTACGAGGGATGAAAGTGCATACGGAGAGCCTTTAATAGGGGCTTTGGTGCGCGGGGCAGCGTAATATTAGGAGCGAACAAGAACAGCTCAAAGGAAGCAGCAGTGTCCCATTATTTGTATCGGTAATAACAAAATTATTCTCATTATAAGACTGAATCGTAAAGGGCAACAGCCTATTTTTTGTGTATATATGTATTTTATTCGTAAGCCAGAGCCTCAACTCCGATTGTAACTCCGCCCCATCAGAGGCTCTCATAAGCGAGACCCTTGCTCTGTTGCGCCAGCGTCTTCCTGTTGACAAGGAAGAAACACGCCCACAAAACAGAAGCAAACAGAAAGATAAAGAAAGCAATCCAGGGAAAATAGACGAGACCTTGGCCGTTTCCACCACCAAGATGCTCGCTCATGTAGCCAATAGCAAAAGGAATAATAGCAGCACCGGTACCACCGAGACCACACACAACCCCTACTCCCAGTGACTTCATGGCGGGTGGTAGAATTTTCATAGCGATGATAACTGTGGTTGAGAATATCGGACCAACAGCCACGCCAACGACACAAATTGCAAAAATCTGGATCGGCAGATAGTGAATGAGGGCAAACACAAAAGTTCCAGCAGCCACGATGGAACAGTATGCAATGATTATAATGTACTCTCTGTCCTCAAAGTACAATCCAGTCACGAACCCAAGAACGACTCTTCCTGTAGTCATGAATAGCCAGAAAGTAGAGGTGATGTAGGACGCCTGCGTAGCGGACCGCTGAGCAATGGTGACAAAGTAGTTGTACATCCAGTTCCCGAACGCCAGCTCACCTCCAATATAGAGGAAAAGAGAGAAGGAAAAGAAAAGAATGTACTTGTTCTTGAGCGACTGCAGTGTTGTCACTTCTCTCATTTCAGGGTTGTCCTCTGCTGCCCTCGCAAGGAAATAGCGGTGCTTCCACTTTGTCTCTTTTCTGAACAGATAAAGCGAAGATGCCATGTTGAGGCAACTAATGCCAAACAAGATGATGTAGTACTGGTTCCAACTCATGCCGAAGCGCTGCTGAAGGAACACAATCAACAGTGGTGAGATCATGCATCCAAACCCGTAAAAGGCATGCATGATTCCGAGCAACTGATTATGGTGTTTCAAACTTCCAAGCCAGAGGTTCAACCCACAATCTTGGCAGCCAACAGACAGGCCAGTGAAAACACCCGCAACAATCAGCAGTGGGAATACGGGTTTGGACATGGAAATGGAGAAGGAAAAAAGTGCAAGGCCTATTGCCAGGCAGAAAGTGCCGTAGAAGCCCATTTGGTAGTGCAACCATGCGTTGGCAAACGATGCTGTGAAATAGCCAATAAACTGGGCAAGAAAGAGATACGAAGCAACAGATCTATCAATATGGTATGTCTCCAGCAATCCAGTGAGAATGGTGCCAATGGTCTGGTCCGTCATCCCGACAACCATAAACGAGCACCAGGTGGTGATGATTTGGAGCCGCAATTTCACCGAAGTCTTCACATCCGAAGACTCCACAACCACGGTATGTCCCTCAAACTCGTGGATTCCAATCTCGATCACCCGCTCCTGGTGCTTCACGGATTCGTCATCATCGCTGGAGACCCGGTATCGTTCGGACAAATCATCGTCAAACTGAGTCAGCTCGATAGAATTGGTGCTTCCTTGTCCCTCGTACTCACTGCGTGAGGCTTGGAACGACGGACGTTCAAACTTGTTTGGCTCTTCTACCCTGAAAATGCCACCCGAGTCATTGCGCATGACTTCCACTGACTGAACTCTTCTCTATCAACAGGAGCACACGGTTACCAATCGTCTAGTTGAACAGCAGTATCAGGAAGCAAGAAAGGTGGCGGCGGCATTAACTCCATGTTCCATTGTCGCAATTTTTTGTTGCATGCACGGCAGTTTTTTCTTTGCCTTTTCCCTCGTGTCTTCTCTAACAGTTTTCCCCAGATGGGAAGACGCGAAGATGGGCCGGATTAGGTAGATGACGCAGATTTCCCGATCTGTGCAGGACGATGCGATGCTGCCCGTTTTGGTTCTGTTTTTTTCTTTCTTGATTTGTTATGTATGATCATTTTCTATTGAGCAGGCTCTTGAGTGAAGCGAAAAGGAGGTCGCCTACGCCTGAAAACCCGAGCCTCTCGAGCTCTTTCAAAATTTCCACTCTGAGTCCATCAAAGTCGCTGTATTTGGTAGCGACGTAGTCCGAGCCACCGATCCACTGCCCACCGGTTATGAGAACGTTGAACTTTGTCTCCGTGAGGGGACCGGCATATCTCACCATACACTCCGGGATGCTGTCTTCGATTCCGCGTATAACCTCTGTGATTATATTGGCAAAGGAGGGTGTAGAAAAGATGTTGTAATCCTGCTTTGCGGTAGCGGAAGAAACACCTGCACCCAAACTTGTTCTGTCGCTTGTTTCATCGTCCCATTCATCTCTTGAATGGTTGTGGTGGTACCTCTGTTTGAAAAGTCTATCGATGAACTCGTTTGGAAGCAGAAAACCCTTGGAAGTGGAATTTTCATTGTGCTCGAAGGCCTTGTCCCTCCATATGATGTTACAGAAATCCATCACATAAGAATTGTGCAGATTCTTGAGAATCGCCAGCTCAGCATCGTATAAATCTTCATTCAGATTATGTCCTTCTGCCGCCCGCTTTCTGGTGGAACTAAAGTAAGAAGTGTAGTAGGTCTTGGAAAATGCGACATGCTTGCAGATTCCACTAACCAGGGTCGGGTTGCACGAGAAGAAGCACCCGTAAACCAGAGCCGGTGGAAGGATGACATTTGAGATTGTCAGAAACTCGAGGGGCACTCTGTGAAGGAACTCGATGAATGTCAAAAACGAGGTGAGCTCTGAGTATTGATGAGCAACCGGTTTATCCAGCTCTGCGAACTTCAGGCTAAAAAGAAAGATGACTCTCTCGTAAACTTTGTTGATGCAGAAGTACAATTCATATTCGGAAGCGTGCTTGGCTTGCTGGTCTTCTCCCAAAGCCTCATGCTGACTTGCCAATTTTGTGATCCAGTTGTCAAAAAGATCGACAAGTGATTGGAGCAGGTTGAAAGTCCACGAAGGGTCCTCGCGGTAAAGAAAGGTTTCAAATTTGTGCAATATGGACTCTTCGAATTCGCTCCAAGTCATCAAAGGCAAAAATTTGAAAAACTCCCAGATTCTCAGCAGTTTGAATCCCTGAGCTTCAACTTCCTCCATGGAAACCGCATCCGATACTTCAGGTATATCCATGTCGATATCAATTTGTTCCAAAATGATTTTTCTTACTATGGGAAGTAGTTCAAGAGAATGGGACGAAAAATCAAGCATTCCATCCAGAACTACCTGAACTTTCTGCAGATTGGCAGTATTCACTTGGATTATCTGCTTTTCTGCATTCTGGGTTCCACTCAGTAACAGCAGTTCGCACCACCTGTTCAGAGCTTCAAAGCGTCGGCTATCCATTTTCAGCAGCAGCAGGTAGAGCGGGAAAGCTTGAAGCATGCGGGACCGACTCGCCAAATTGTTCAGAAATAGTGACGCGTCTTCACTGAGAGCTTCGGACATGACAACCGAGTTTCCCGTTGATGTCGTGTGTAGTTTGTTGTATAACAGGGTGGACCCAATCTGTTTAGGAAGTTGGAGCAGCTCTATCTTTTCGACGAGGTGTCCAGGAGCAAACGCAGAGTCAATAACTAACCCCGTCAAATGGGGCTGATTTAGCAAGACTTCCAACGAGTCATTCGCTAAGGTTGTTTGGTCGTCATCAATCTTCCTTCTCTTTGACGATCGTGCAGGTGACGTGTATTTGAGCTTGAGGTGCTTCAGGGCTTGAAGACAGTCACTAAGATCCTTGGATGTGTTATAAAACTCTTCACTCTTGGCAAAAAGTTCCTCTAAACTGTCAGTCGACATGTCCTCTTCATACTGGACCCGGATTTTTTTAATTCCAACAACCTCATTCAGGTGTTTCAGATCTGGATAGTTGAATATAGCAGAACTCACTGACCGTTCACGTGTGGCACCGTCGATTAACCTCATGACGCTAGAGCGTTTCTTGTTCGTTGGAACCAAATCTCCAAAAAGCAAGAGAAGGGCCAGGAGATACTGATCATTTGGTGTCTTGTGTAACAACTCTAGCAAATGCTCAACTCGCCATGGGATCACAAACTTGGAGAGCTTGTATTTGGGGTCAACTTTTGCAGCACTGCTAATGGTTAGCATCAAAATTAGCGAAACCCATGGTCTCGCATACTCTAGTGAAAGGTACGTAAACAGAAGAGGAAGAAGCCTCAGAGTCGTTTTCGTGGATTTCACGTCAAAGTAATTCAGGAACCACCACTTGAGAAGGCTGACCTGGATCGTCCGATGAAGGCGCTTATGCGAACCTTGTCCCTTAGAAGACCCGTCTGCAGTATTTTTAGAAAGCACTGTAGTAATATATGAATCGACGCCGATTGCACCCAGCACCCTGATGACCAGCTCCGGATTCACTTGATCACGAGGCAGGAAAAGTTCTTTGATGATCGTGTTTTTGATCCCGGTGGTGAATACCCTAGAGTTGGAAGGCAACAGCACAATGTCCACCAAGTGCCTAAAAGAACGTCTAGATAGTCCATACCGATTGACTATAGGTTTGAGTTCCTCTATCAAGTTGATCGCTTGGTCTTTGTTCGTGGTGATGCGATCGCTGTTTTCCTTGACTGGCACCTGCTGCAGCTCCTGAGCAACCACATTTACCGCAACAAGCTCCTCCACGCCTTTGGACACCAACTTGTAGTACTTTTTTGTCTTCTCATTATGCGACATGGTTCAGCCTCGGCGCCTCGGACTCAATGCTGGTGCAATACGGGGTACCTGGAAAGACAACCTTCGCTTTGTTTACATTTGGAGGTTGAGTCTCGCACATCCACATCATTAGGTCGCACGCCTTTTGCTTTGATTGATGATTATTAAAATGGAAAGTACAAGAAAGTCATACAAAGGAACAAACAGGAACAAAGAGAAAAAGAAAATTCTAGGGCAAAAAAAATGCTTTTAAATCAACACGAGTCATGTCCTGACTTGCAAAAGCTCAGACTTTCAATGTGCCAAGCCTGTCGAACACAGACCGGTTTCTCGTGAAGGGGTCGATTTTTCTGTAATTATCCGACAGCTCCTGGCCCACGGCAATCTTTTCCTGTAGAGCCTGGTCGCTTTCGTCTTTGTCAGCTGCTTCAATCCAGTTGATCGTGGCCTCAATGAATTTCTCCACGATCGCCTTTCTTTCCTCGGCAATCTCCGCCAGGAGCTTTTCATCAGACTTGACCACACCGTTTTCCTCTGGTGTTGGAGTCAGGTACTTCCACTCAAAATCATCCTTACCTCCCAAATCTTTGGGAATGTACTTCGCGTCGATAACCTTCTCGAGATCCTGAGTGTTCTTGGTGAAAACAATCTTGGATGCAACAACCGGATCCAGCCAGCCCTTGATGATGTTCCAAATGCTGCTGAAAATCCAAGGCGCCTTGTGAATAAAAAGCACACCCAGCGATTCGGGATAATGAGCTTCAAAACACTTGATCATAAACTTCACGGGGGCGTAATCCATGTTAGACATCGAGAAGTCACTTAGGTCAAACAAAATGGAGCATGAGTCGACGGGTTCATTCAAGAACAGTCTAGCATACTCAATAACAAGCAGGGTGTAGTGCTCCATCTCAGCCTCAGTCTGATCAGAGGAATGGTGAAATCTTGGCCGAACTATAACGATTGGACGTCCCTTTTTATCGTAGCCGCGAATGACAGCTTTGCCAAGCTCGAACTGAAGCACAAATCCCTTCTTGCCCTCCTGGTAAGGCACAAGTTCGCCCTCCCTCAGCAGCTTGTCAACCTTGCTTTCGCTCATTCTCCATGTAAGCGTGTGAGCAAACATCACCAAAGACTTGTCAACATCCCATTTTCTAGCCCTCACGAATCTCAGCAGCAAATTGTCTGGAGTGTCTTGTCTGAGAAAGCTCCAAAACACTTCCTGAGTCTCTTCCGACTTGAGATCTTTCAGTGCGTCGTGGATTTTCCTGTTTGCATCCAAAGTCACATCGGGGTCTGAGCTCATGCGCCTCGACAGGGTTCTTTCAATCTCACCATCGGCAGACTTTTTGGACTTGTGGCCTCTCTTAAAACGCGACGCAAGACTCTTCTTTTTCTTCTTCTGTGTGCCATTGGACAATACAGACGCAGTCGACTTGGTGGTGTTTGACCGACTCACTCTGGGCGCAGGAGTCACCTGGTATCCCCAGAAATGCAAAAAGTACGTCCACACCTCCTTGAGGATATGTTCCTGCTCGGCCGTGAGCGTCTCCACCCGGCCCGGGAGCAGATTATGTGACATTTGCCAGAATCTAAACAAATACCGGGGTTCAATCTGTGACCTTATTAAAAAAAGGGAACAAACAATGCTTTGAGTGGAAACGAGGGAAACCCGACCGGTGTTGTCGTGTTCTGCTCCTGCCCTTTGCGTGTCTTCGAGAGTGAGCGCGCGCCAGGCCGCTGCGTGCGCTGGCAGCGCCGGAACAGCAGAAACTTGAAGTCGTGTCTGGCACATTATTTTCTGTCCGTCTTGAAGCAACTCGGAGGCAGAGAACGGGAGTAATAGTATAGTAGCTCGAGGATTTGGAGTCTCGTATAATGCTGATCGATTCTTCTAGCTTAGTTCAAAGCATAACTAGAAAAAAGCGGTGGAAAAAATAGTTTGATTTTTTTTTTGTGAGAGTCATTTGCAAAAAAAGAAAAAACCTCAAATAAACGAGATTTATAAGGTAACAGTTTCTGATTAATTTTCAATTCTTTAATAACTTCCCAAATTGTATTCAAAAGAGTTCAACAAAAATATATCCAAGTTTTTGGTGCTGTATAACTATTTACAGATTTTGTTCATTATTTCGTCAAGAAAACGATAGTCCTGGTCCTCATAATCGTTTTGATGATTGTTTTGTTGCCGAGAAGCTTTTGACCACTCTCAGTACGAAGAATCTCCTGGACACATTGTTCTTCGTTCTCAATCAGGCTCTTTGATGATTCGTGGAGGAATCTCATTTTGCCGTCAATCATGATGCTGTAGGATACCACATCGGACTCTATTTTAGGCTGGACCTCTGGCCATTCACGGCTTAGGGCAGAAATCCAAGGAGCGCCCAATTTTTGTAAAAGAGCTTCATTTGCCTCTTCAACCGTGACCGGAGTAACAGGTGACATAATAGTCAAGAGCTTGATGAAGGCATCATAGAGAATTTCAGCCCTTATCGATGAGTCCCCCGCACAGGCTGTAATTTTGTTTGTGAGCTTCATATAGTCGGAGATGACCGTGTTCAGGCTCAGGTTTTCCTCGAACGACTCGGTCACGGTGGACAGATGAGTCTGGAGTTCGTTGAAGAGGCTCACTTCCTGTCCATTGAAGCTGGTAGTGTCAGGTAGCTCGTTTAGAGTCACCTCGGAACATCTCTGAGAGAGCGTGTCGCCCAAAGCCAAAACTTTTCTGAGCCACCTCTGAACGCCGACAATTTTCGATTCGTCCCAGTCTAGAATATCTGTGATGGGTGCTTGAAACAAAACATGAGCCCTCGTAGAGTCTGAACCGTACTTGTCAATGCACTCGACTGGATCGGCTCCATTGTACTTTGACTTTGACATTTTCTCGGATGTCATTCTTGCGATGAGCCCAGTTTCTTTTATGATGGCGGCTTTACCTGACAGATCAACTTGATCAGGTTTCAAAAAGCGTCCAGTTTCGGGCTCAACATACGTCTTGCCATGAACCATTCCTTGAGTCACCAGTCTCTTGATCGGCTCTCCGTTGATGTTGCCTCCACTCCAGTACCCAATTGTGTTTAAAAACTTGGACACAAACCTTGTGTACAGAAGATGCAATATCGCATGCTCGACTCCTCCAATATACAGATCCACAGGCATTAGTGAGTTCGCCTTCTCTGCCGAGAACGGCGCGGTGTCGTTTTTGGAATCAGTATACCTCAACATATACCAGGATGAGTCCATGAATGTATCCATCGTATCGGTGTCTCTATTGGCTGGAGCGCCACAAGACGGACACTTGCAGTTGACAAACTCAGGCACGTTCGCCAGAGGGGATCCACCTCTTCCCACTAGCTTATCCAGCTTTGGCAGCTCAACCGGAAGGTCTTCATCTGGAACAGGAACCTCACCGCAATTATCGCAGTGAATGATCGGAATGGGAGCTCCCCAGTACCGCTGTCTGCTAATGAGCCAATCTCTGATTTTGTACTGGGTCTTCGCTGACCCAAGAGACACCTTTTCAAGTTGCTGAACCATGTCTTTGCGCGCTTGCTCCGAGCTCAATCCATGGAAGCTTCTCGCGTTGATGTTCATCACCCCCGACTTGTTAGTGTAAGGCTTGTCTTCTTCAACTTCATCTCTCTTGCGAGGCTCCACCGTTTTGATGATCGAGGCATTGGGGCCCATGTTGTGCAACCAAAACTCATAGTCCCTCAGATCATGCGCAGGACATCCCATCACAGCACCGTGTCCGTAGCTCCCAATGACGTACGGAGCTGCAAACACAGGAATTTCAGGTAAAGAGGAGTCAATTGGATTTGAAACCGTCAGCCCAGCAAGCTTAAAACCTTCTTTGGTATTTTCATGGTCTGCCGAGTTCACCTGTTCAATAAATCCAAACAAATGCTCGTTGTCCTTGGCCAATTCTAGAACAACTGGATGATCAAGAGCAAGGGCCAGGTACTGGACACTGTACAACGTTTCCGCCCGTGTTGTGAAAGCGTCAAAAAACTCGTTCTTAATTGCATCGGAAGGACTCGTATGAATCTTGAACTTGATCTCGGCTCCATGGCTCTGCCCGATCCAGTTCTTTTGCATCCGCTTAACCTTTGAGGGCCACTCATTGAGGACAGCTAAATCCTCGTTTAGTACCTTCGCATACTTCGTAATCCCCAAAAACCACTGCTTCAGCAGCCTTTTCTCCACAATGGCACCAGATCTCCAAGAGCGTCCCTGGTCGTCCACTTGTTCGTTGGCTAGCACTGTGTTATCTATAGGGTCCCAGTTTATCTCGGCCTTGTGCCTGTATGCCAAGCCGTGCTCATGGAGCAGCAAGAAAATCTTCTGCGTCCACTTGTAGTAATCTGGATTGCACGTAGTTACTTCCCTGTCCCAGTCAAAGTCAGCCATCATCAACTCCATCTGGCCCTTCATTTTAGCAATGTTCGAAGTTGTCCATGTCGCCGGATCAACATTCCTCTCGACTGCCGCGTTTTCTGCCGGCAGCCCAAAGGCATCCCAGCCCATTGGATGAACCACGTCATAGCCCTTCAGTCTGTGATAACGCGCAAGCACATCAGATATCGTGTAGACTCTCAAGTGGCCCATGTGGAGTATGCCGGACGGGTAAGGAAACATGGCGAGCAGATAACGTTTGGGACCTTTGGCTGGTATAAGCCGCCGGGGATTGATAAAACCAGGTACCAATCCCTTCCAGCGCTGAAGCCATTTGGAATCCAAGACAGCAAAGTTAACAAGAGGTTTGCTCATCTGTGCCTTGCTAGTCAAGATCTCACAGATAACATTTCTCCAGAGAGACACTGAAAAAGTGACAACTCGAATGTACCCATCATTACATAAGCACTGATCGAGGGTAAGTCGCGTCTCGATCAGCAGCACACCGCGTTTAGAGAGAGGACCGGCTCTATGTTTTCTTTCGTGAGACATCGAGATAAAATACATATTGGTGCTACCGAGCTAGGCAGGATATTTTGACTGCACTCCGCCTATGATGATTGCAAAACGGAGGCACGAAGAGTTAGAGGAGGGCGACAGCTCAGACGGCCATGAGGGCACTCCTGAGGTATCGATCGATCAGTCTGATTTGAACATTTTACAACAATTCACCCAAAATGATCAGGGAGCGAACCGGAGGAAGAGGGTCAAAGCTGCTGTTGCGAACAACTCGTTGAACACATCGCTCAATGACGACTCTCCAGCAACTGCCGGTATAATCATGTCTATCAAGCTGGATCGGTTCATGTGCCACGAGCACTTTCAAGTTGATCTGGGTCCTCAGACTAATTTTGTTATCGGTCAAAACGGCAGTGGTAAAAGTGCGGTTCTGACAGGACTGGCTGTGTGTTTGGGTGCAAAGGCGAACGATACGGATCGAGGAACAAGCCTCAAAGACATGATCAAACAGGGGGCGAGCACGGCAAGAATTACCGTCACTTTTCAGAATGAGGGTTCTGAGGCGTTCAGGCCAGAAGTGTATGGTGAGAGAGTTATTGTGCAGCGTATTTTGAAAAGGGAAGGGAGCTCTAGCTATCACTTGAAGTCTGAAGCAGGTAAAACGGTGTCCACCAAGAAGGCTGATCTGGACGCGATACTGGAATACTTCAGCATCACCATAAACAACCCGATGACAATCCTGACACAAACGGAAGCGAAGACTTTTTTGTCAGAGGCTACTGATGAGATGAAGTTCAAGTACTTCATGTCTGGAACGAGACTGGATGAGGCGATCGCGAATTTTTGTGAGACGGAACGGGAGGCAAAGGCGGTTGAAGAGTCTCTGGTTCGGTCACAGGAAATTGTGGGTGAAGCCAAGAAGAAGTTTTCGGCCGCAACAGCACTGCATGGCCGTTTCACTGATACCGATGTAGTGAGAAGAGAACAGAGGCTACAACAGGGAAAACTAGTGTGGTATGAAGTTACCAGCAGGAAGCGCAAGATTGAGATCTCGGAGAGGAAGACAAATGAGATAAATGACCAGATGGAAGCGGCTGAGCGGCATATCAGGGAGCAGGAACAGAAATTGGAAGTTTTTGACATTGAGAAATCGGCGCGAACGGAAACAGCAACGGAAAATTATTCTCTTATACGAGTGAAAGAAGATGAGAAACTATCGAAGCAGATTGAGCTGAAGAATTCGAAGAAAGAAATCCAAAGCTTGGAAAACAACAAAGAGTTGACAATCAAAGAGATTGCAGAGAGCAAAGAAAAAATCAAAGCTCTGACCGAAACCATCAGGACTGAAGAGGAAAGGATAGATGCCATTAATGGTGGCTCTTTTGAGACGCTCGAGAGGCAGAAGCAAGCCGCCGAAAGAGAACTGGAAGAACTGAACACAGCAAAATCTGGTTTTCAGCAACGAAGAACAGAGCTCGAAGAAAACTTTAGGAGGCAGAAAGCGGTTATCGCAGGCAAGGTCTCCGATGCAACTGAAAGTGTGAGCTCGGCCAAGCAGAGGAAACTGAATGTGCAAGACGCAGAGAAGGATCGTTTGAAAGCCTACGGTGTGAACGTCCACTCTTTTTTGCGAGATGTCGAAGCGGATAAAGCGTTTAGGACTCGTCCTATGGGACCGTTGGGGTTGGGAGTTTCTGTCAAGGAAGGCTATGAGGATTGGCGTCCTTTACTTGAGACCATGATGAATAAAACACTGGGAAGTTTTGTTGTTGGTGATTTCCAGGATCAACAACGTCTGAGCAATCATATGAGGCGTCACAAGTTTTTCAGGGATATCATTATTAGAAAGCGCGAAGTGTTTGATTTCCGTTCAGACATGCCTTCGTCCGAGTTCACGACAATTTTGGACGTGCTTGACATCGAGGACGAGGACATCAAGTGCATCATGGTTGACAGGCACCGCATACACACAACTCTGCTTGTGCCAGACCACGACAAAGCTGTGAATGTTGCGCGCTCCGGTTCTAGAAAGATGGGGACAGTCTTGTGTCTCTTTGACCATGCTTCGGGTATCCGTATCAGAGCGGGAATCCAGGGAAATATTCAGACCGACCCCATTTATTATAGTCGGTTCAACGTTGATTTGATGGGAACGTCTGGCTCATCGGCTAATCTCATTCAATCTATTGACAGACAGCTCCGCGAGGCTCAGGTCAACTTGAAAACTCTGTCGTCTGAAAACAAGAACCTTCAAAGAGAGTACATGGATGATATCAAAGATCTTGAGAGACGTATCAAAGAGACGAATAATGCCATTCGGAAAACGAACGAGGCGATCTACCAAATCGACAACAAGCTCAGTGAGAATATGGACACGGGACGCCTCGATAGCTTGAGAGAGCGACTCACCAAATTCACCAACGAAGACACGATTAATAAACAGTCGCTGGATGAAGTTGAGCGCGAGCTTGGGAGAGGTAGACTCAAGATCACAGCCGAGACCCTAGTCTACAAGGAGATTGTTCAAAAGTTCAACAGGCTCAAGGCTGAGGAGGGCAAATTTGCCGATGCTATTTCCCAAATCGACTTGCAAATGGAAGAGTGCAAGTCGAATATTGTGCATTACAGGAAGTCGATAGTTAAGAGGCAGAAGGAGATAGAGCGCTTGTCTGAGTTCATTGATGAAAGCATGAGACAAGTTGAGCTTCGCCTCCCACAAGCAATGGAATACTGCACGGAAGAGGAGGCCGCACTAAAGGAGACAGACACACCCGAGTCTCTAGCTGAAGGTTTGAAGAGGTTGACTAAAAAAATCGAAGCGCTCGAAGAGTCCTTTGAGATGACATATGAGGAGAGTCAGCTGAATCTGTCAATGTGCAGGGAGCGTTTCCATAAGGCTCGAGACGAGGTTTTGAAAGCATCTGCACTGCATGCGGAACTGAAGCGCTCTTTGAAAGAACGGGCGAATAACCTGGTGGCCGTTAGGATGGCTGCTTGTGAAGATGTGAACAATGCTTTCCAGAGAGCTTTGAGCTTGCGGAATTTCAGCGGCCGGTTGGAGTTTGACTTCGAGAATAGTACCCTCAAGATGCTGGTGTCATTCAAGAAATCTGAGGAGATGAGGAACATTAGTTCTTTCTCAGGCGGTGAGAAGTCCTTTTGTCAGATATCCTTTCTGTTGGCCATCTGGAAGCCGCTCCAGAGTAAAGTTCGTGGATTGGATGAGTTTGACGTTTTCATGGATCAGGTTAACAGACGGCTGTCTCTGATGCTGATTCTGGAGAAAGTTCAAGAGAACCCCAAGTTCCAGACTATCTTCATTACGCCTCTGGATATCAGCAAAGTTGCGGGTATCCAGACACAGCATGTCAAGATCAACTGGATTGCTGATCCCAAGAGAGCTACGAACTCGAACTCGCGGTGAGACGGGGTTGAACAGGTTTGTGGTGCTAGGAATAATAGACGGTTTGCTCTTGTTATTTATTTCCTGAGATTGTAGAAATCATTGGCGTAGTCAGGAATGTGCACAGCTATGAGAGAACGCACGACTTGGGCTTCAGGGCTTAGGAGATGTGTTCATCCCATCCAGGCTGTGCAGGGGTCTGATGGACAATAGGCTTTCACCGAGTTTGAGGATAGACTACGGCCAGTCCAATGCAAAATTCTGTGTGAACCTAGAAAATCTTTGAACGCAAAATGGAGCTGTTCTTATCGGGACTCTTCATTTTCCAACTGCCAAAATCTCCAGCCCAAGAAGATCGCCCTAATATTCAAAAATGCAAGAGTAGTGCGCCAACCAGCCAACGTGATCGACGTACGCGGTTTAGGACAACAATACCTTTCTTTTTGGCACTGGTCTCATAAACGGACGCGTTCTTGTCATTCAAGAGAAGTTTGGCGAAAGCAAACCGCTGACACAGTGCACGAATCAGTGATATCGCTGCCATGTCTACGAAAAGACGGAGACTCATCACGTTTGCCTCGGTTGCTATCGCACTGCTTATCGTATGGAAGACATCATCCCATTCTCCTCAGCTGATCGATAGTTTTAACTACCGTAATGAGCTGAATCAGGCTGAGCAGAGTGAGGATGCAAGTGCACAGGAACCCGTGTTGCACGATCTTGTGCCTTCTCCTTTGAAACCTGACCTTGCGGACGAAATAGGAAAGGATTCGGGTCCGGGTATCTTGGAGACAATGTTCAAAGATTTGGGCGAGGCCAAGCCTAGCTGTGAACCCTTGAAAAAGTACAAAGACGGCAAGAAGGCTTATCAAAAGTTTTCGACCGATAAGGAGTTCCGCTTTAGCTACAGCTACCTTACAAGTCTTTTGGACGTTGACTCTACCGCTGTTAAGGACCTCAGCCAAAAACACGAGTGGCTTGTGTCCAGAATCATGGCGGAAGATTATAAGTTTTTCGGAGATTACAAAAAGAAAGAGTTCAGGGGAGAGGGTATGGTAACTGTGGGTGGTGGCAAGTACAGTTGGCTGACACTGGTGAACATCCAGCAGCTTCGCGCTCTGGGGTCCAGACTTCCAGTGGAGGTTTTCATTGGCGCAGAGGAAGATTACGAGGTTGCATTCTGTGAACAAGTGCTACCAAAGCTGAATGCGAAATGTGTGCTTGGATACGAAGAGATACCACCAGAACTGGTGAAGGACCAGAAAGTGGGTGGATATCAGTACAAGACCCTTGCCTTGCTGACGAGCAGCTTTGAACACATTCTTTTTCTTGACTCTGATAACGTTGTTGCTCGCAACCCAGACTACCTCTTTGACTCCAAGCCATATTTGGAAGCAGGTTTGGTGATCTGGCCAGACTGCTGGTCACGCACAGCGCACCCCTCATATTATACCATAGCGGGCGTCACAGTTGGAGCCGTGCCGGCCAGAGGTTTGAACATAGGTGAGACGGATCCAGATAAGGTGAACTACCACGATCTCCCTGGTACTGTGCCTAACCCAACCAGCGAGAGCGGTATGATATTGGTGGACAAGAAGCGTCATGCGAAGACACTCGTGCTTGCACTCTATTACAATCTGTATGGTCCAGACTACTACTATCCTCTGTTCACCCAGGGAGGCGCCGGCGAGGGAGACAAGGAAACCTTCATTTCCGCCGCGCATGTACTTGGAAAACCCTATTATCAGGTGAAGAAGGGGTTTTCCTTTATCGGATATCACGAAAACGGATTCCACTCAAAGGCTCTTGGCCACTATGATTGTGCGCTTGACTATTCACAGTACACCTCTGGCATCCTGGAGAAGGAGAGCGATTCGTGGAAGAGACCACCACTGCTCTTCATGCACCTTTCCTACCCAAAGCTGTTTCCTTATGACCTCAAGGGAGAGCTGACTAGAAGTGACGGAACACATCGCAGAATGTACGTCAGCTCAACTGAGAATGCAGGATACGATTTCGAGTTGCAAATGTGGGAGATTTTGACTCAGCTGATGTGCAAAGACTATACTCCGCCTAGAGAGACTCTTACCAAGGTGGAATACCCACTGATTGGTCTCAACCTTGACATTTTCAAAGCGTCCGGTTCGGATGAAGTGTGCAAAGAGCTTCACCTGCCACACCTAAAGTATCTGAGAGACAACCCAGAAGCTAAGAAGCAGTGATATATCTTCTATTCTAATTACGTATCCCTTTTGAATATAATCTGAATTTAATGACGCTCTTTAGACCCGCAGTTGTCTGACCTCGGTGCTGACCGCTCTCCACGATTCCAAAGTCTGCATGTAACTCGACATCGTACCAAAGAAACCAACCACAATTGGAGGAAGACAGCCGTCCTCCAACGACCAGTGAACCGTGAGGGGCAAATTCCCCAAGTTGGAGATCAGCGAACGTGTGAAATCGTTGTTCTCCAGTACACGTATCCGTTCGCCAGATCTTAAGGAGAGGGCATAAGTCCTGGCGAGCTTTACCAACTCAGCCACAACGTATACGGCCCACAGCCTGCTGCTGATGACATAGTACCACAGAGCAGCAGATCCGGCCCTGGACTCCGCATGGCCCGTCCACTTGTGATCAGCGGCAAACCCAATGTTCTCAAACGGCTGAAACGCAACGATGCTAACGATGTCACAGTACTCGATCAGCCTGGACAGACGCGTAAGACTTGGGTCGTTTGCCGCGGCTTTCAGTCCCGAGAGTCCAAAGGACATGAGACCGGGCATGCCCCACATCCTGTTGAAGATGCGCACATCTGATATATAGTCGGATAGCTTGCGCAGCTTGGTCGATACAGGGCCGGGCTCTTGTTCTTCGTTTTCTGTCGCGCCGTCCACAGGTTTCTCGGTCTGATTTGAGGCCTGTGCTGCGTGCAGCCATTCGTCTGTCTGGCGGATATACTTCGCGGTAAGCGGGTACTGTCCGATAGCAGACTTCTTCGCCCAGCTTAAAACAAGGGAAAGTACGATTTTAGTAACCAGCTTGATTTGTTTCGAAAGGACCGGTCTCAAGCGTAGCACTTCGGAGAGAAAGAGGGCAAAGTAGCAGATCGTCGATAGGATCGAATCTAGATCTGTCGCATCCATAAAGGGTCTGCAAAAAACACACACGGCATATGTTAGTTTACTGCACCAGAATCACACTGACACGTACAAAAAAAATTCTGCCGACTCACTTATTTATTGTATCGTAAAACTGCGGACTCAAAAGAAGCCGGATAAGATACTTGACCTTGGTTATCAGAGCGGGTGCCGGCCTTTTGCTGGGCAGACCCAAGCCCCCAAGCGTCGAAACCTTCATCACCACTTCAGCTTTGCTCTGTCTTCCGCCCTGTTCAAAAAGAACAACACCAACAAAAAGTGACCTACGAAAGCGAGAATCTTCTTGTTGTATCTCTGTCCCAGACGGACCGAGACAGCGTTCATGTGACAATCACTTCAGCCTTCCCCATCGGGCGATCCGATGCGATAGGAATGGCACGTGACCAGGGTGGTTTTCTGGCAAAATGGTACCAACGCAATATATGAACAATTGTAATAATGACCGAAAAAAAAAACATATACAGGTGTATATATAAGCATATACTATTAGCTAAACACCCAAATTTACTCATACAGTGTCACTGCCGGTGACGGTTTCAGCCTCGACTCTCTCGTTCTCATTCTCGTTACCCAACGTCTCCTTTGTAACTCTTCCCTGAGACCTAACCACGGGCGACAAGTCCCAGGCAATGACACAGAACAAAATATCGTACCAGAAGGACAAAGTCCATTCAGCCACAGCCGAGTCTCCCTTTTTCTTGCTCCTCATCAGGACACCAAATGCGATGGCTAGACCAGCTCCAACAATAATCCAGACAATTTTGAAAATGAAGCTATATTTCAAGGAGTTGTGTCTTCTGGGCCATGATCTGAAATAGGATCTGTCATCATCCTTGTATGCACGATGCAATCTGTGGTAAACGGCGCAGTTACACGATGTATGCACGAGCGCAAAGAAAATAAAGAGCCCCACAAACGTGATGTGCACATTGTCGTTAGCCGTGTCCTTGACACTGGCCGTAACGATGATGCAGGAGCCCGAAACAAGCCCAAAAAAGATACACGCAGACATAATGCGGGGCTGGTGTTTGTTGGTGTATGGCAGCAAAAAGTGCTTCTCACGCATATACTTGTCAGCCACGAGGCTCGCAACAAGAAACACAAGGTGAGAAGCCGTGCCCGCGATAAAAATCCCTTGCAGGTTGGTGGCAGCAATGTTGGAAATATAGAGCATCCACTGGTGAGGAACGACCGAGCTGTACTGGGGTCTTCCCTGGGCGACCCAGCACACCAACAGGCCTATAAGCATCGCGGTCCATAGCCCTCCGGCAATGACCGGAAGCAGCCATAACCACCTGGCAGCTCTAATATTCATACTTCACGTCAGAAAAGCGTTTGGAAAAACTATGTGGAAAGAACGTCGGGAGTGGCGTTGTTCCCGGAAGAGAGAGGGATTTTAAGGTTTTAAGTCCCTGCAAAAACCGTTGCAGGTGAGTCGCGCGCACAACAGCGGTCTCAATGACTAAGTGGGATGGTTCACAAACTAGAACTTCGGTCACAGGGCCTAGCGGTCAGCCGGTTGTAAAAGGAAGTGGGGATGCACCCGGTATTTAAGCCTGAGCTACCAACAGCCGGCCAACTGCATCCGGCCGCAGTCGCATACCCCCAGCCTTCTTGCTTGCTGCGGGTTTTGCAAATTTCAGCATGCTCGACTTCCTGAATATGGACCGCATAGAGCTGAGTTGCGCTCACACGACTCTTGTAGAGAGGGTCGTGCAGCACACATATGAGCGGGCACGTGACTGAATATTTCGTGTTGGTTCCAGTTCAAGACACCTCAGCGTCTGATGAAGCACAAGGCGTGGGTTGGGCTGTTTCTATCTCTTTAACGCGATTCAACAGCCATGAGACAGTGGAATTTGGGAATTCTCGTGGGATTGCTGGTGCTGTGCTGGGCAAGCGCTTGCTCCGCACTGGCACCACCAGCGGACTGGCAGAATACACGATACGAGAGAGTGGTGGATCTGATCAAGTCTTATGTCAAGGAGAAACATGAGATCGAGATCAAAAACATTGCCTCGGAGCCTGTGTCCGAATACTTCTTTGCAGTTCCTCGGGAATACAAGGATCACATCTCACTATTTGTCGCAGTGAGCATCAATGCGTATTCCCCACCGGTGGTGCTTGACGGACAGTTTGTCGAAGACGAGGCTGATGCCAGCAACCTCGCATACTACAAAGTGACCCTTCCATTCCCTGTGTCTCCCAAGTCGTCCTCAAAAATCAGCATCTCGTTTGTGCTCACCAACAACATTGAGCCTTTGCCAGCAAAGGCTGAGCTGGGTGAGCCTCAGACTCTTCTGCTGAAGACTACCAAGCTCCCACTGTCGCAATATGACACAGACCATTACAAGCTGAAATTCATCGGCATTGCAAGCGCCAAGGAGCTGAATCTGGACACCAGTAACTTGGACCCAGAGATGCAGACAAAGCTTGAGGGTAAAGTGGAGAACGAGGCTTTGGTGTATGGACCGTTCACGTCATTCAAAGCCTTCACAGCCCTGCCAATGGCGATTCTTTACGAGAAGGCAGCTCCATTGCCTTATATCTATAAGCTGAAGCGTGACTTTTGGGTTTCGCACTGGAGTAATGCATTTTCGCTGGAGGAGTACTATGAGCTTTCAAACAAGGCTGTTGAGTTGAAATCAGGATTCTCCCGGGTTGACTGGATGAAGGGAAGATTTGCAACCAAGCCAAACCCAGCAATCACCGTCATTCAAGTTCCCTTACCGAGGGGCGTCGACACAAGAGAAATATACTACACTGATTTGGTGGGTAACGTTTCCACTTCAACCATCATCAGGAAAGAGTTGCTCCTGAAGCCAAGATTTCCAATATTTGGCGGATGGCACTACAACTTCACGGTCGGCTGGACAAACGAGCTGAAGGATTTCGCACGCAAGTCTGCTACTTCTAGCGATGAGTACGTGCTAAAAGTTCCACTGCTGAACGGTCCCAATGACGCGACGTACGAAAATGTGGAGCTTTCATTCTACTTGCCAGAGGGCGCTCACATCATCGATGTCCACTCTCCTATACCATATAACTCAATCTCTACCCAGCAGGTTTACTCCTATCTCGACCTTGCTCTCGGGCACTCCAAGGTCACTGTGGTGTACAGTAACTTGGTTGATGAATTGAGAAACCTGGAAGTGCTTGTGACTTACAGATATAGCCTTACTGACATGCTCAAGAAGCCTCTGTCCATTGCTGGATACCTGACGGTGGCTCTGTTGAGTCTTTATCTGTTGAAAAAAGTCGACCTCTCCATCAAGAAGAAACAGTGAAGGAGCAAATATTATTATATAGATGAATCTTTTCGTATCATGGTAAGAAAGTTGATAGTGAAAGAAAAAATTATTGTTGTGCACCACCAGCTTTTGCGACTTCTGCGACGCGCACCATCGCGCGTTTCGCGCTTGTTTGTTCAAACACAGTGGGTTGAATCACAAACAACAAGTTCTTCCACCGTACAAGCAAACAACCAGAGCAACACAGTAAAACTAAGCAGAAATGCAGAAATCAATATAGCCCACGATTTAAAATGGATCATCGGAAGCTAATACCCATACTCATCAAGGAGATATCCCTGCTGTCTCGGCACGTTTCCGCTCAGGATGAGGGCTCCGTGCGCCTCAGTGCTGCGGCGGTCTCACAACTGGAGGTGATACGCAGACTCTGGCAGATTCTGCTTTCAATTGGCACAGAATTTGAGCCGTCGCAGTACTCGGACCGGACCCTCACGATATCGAGCCGATTGGCCCCTAGCCCCGTTACGTTCCACTACCTGCAAACACGAAGAGAGGGCCCGCACCCCAAATTTGAGGACATAGTGCGCGAGGTGAGCCGCGAGCAGCTCGCAAGCGAACAAGAGCCACACAGATACTCCAGATCAATCGCTTCAGGAGCCGGGCTGACTCACGGCTCGCTGTCGTACCTGCTGGATCAGGCTGATGAAACAGACACAGAGGTTGGGCTCGATGTCGGGGTCCGCACAGCACTGTTCAACAAAATACGGCGAGTCGTGATGCAGCATGAGGACCTGTCTAGTGAACTGTCAGAGGAGTCGGTGCTTGTGGACGTTGTGACTGATGCATTTGCATACGAGATGGAGTACAATCGGAGAATCGAGTCTCTGATCGATGGATACTTAGTGGATGGACGCGAGGCTCAACTGCTTCGCGGCGGTCCTGCCCAGCCTCTGAATTTTAGCTGCGATGACCCGGACTTTCTCCGATGCTATGAGAATTTTCTCATGGTGGTTATGTCGCCGCCATCCTCTGGAGAACAGGAACCCCCGGCGCGGAACAGCGGCGCAGGTGACGAGCGCAGAGTACGTGCAATGGCTCGTATGATGCTGGAAATGTACAAGCGATTCAAAGCGATTGATATAGTGTACAATCTGGGTTACCTTGCGAATATGAATCAGGACATCATCAACGCGATCAAGTTTCCCTTGGCCGGTTCTGCGAGATCGGTGGATTATTACTTTTCTGCCCATCCGTTTTTTCCAATACTGGAACCTGCCGTTGCAACCCTGCGGAAGACAAGAGGCATTGAACCTAGATCGCTGTCTTCTTCCGTGAACCGAACCAGTGCGATAGCTGTACCCTTGGTTAAAACGACAAGTCGCGAGGAGGAGACGAGGGAGAGGCCGACTCACGTTGATTATGAGCGCTTCAACAAAGATCAACTGTTACCAACCTTGACAGAGATAGTGACGGTGTACTGTTCTGCATCGCGAGACGCCGGGATTTATGAACATTGGTTCCCACAAATTTTCAAGACGTATATTGGTGTGCTGCTGGAAAACAAATCTCTCGCCTCTCTCGATGATGACCCTTACTATCACGCAGTCAGTGAAGCTACAATGAAATGGCATAACAAACACATTAAAGCAGACTCATTCAAAAGCGAGCTGCAGGGTCTACTTCGTCTATTTTTTTCTGAGCCGACACACTCTTCCAGGACACTGAAGCCGACGGTCGAGATGCGCTACGCGATCTTGAAGTTCAAAAGCAGCATCAAGTTGAAAAGAAAGTACCTTAAGGGTTGGTTCAGGGTCGCAGATTCTACAAGAGTATCCAACGAACTGATTTCTGTGTGGGAACGGTTCTACTTGAAGCTGTACTTGCGGAAATGGTTCCATGCGATGAACAATGGCGCGCTTCTCGAAGAGAAGGCCCAAGTCATGAATGCAAGTTTTGTCCAGTACGACGGATTAATGAGGTGGAAATCGCGAGCCAACCAGGTGAGGGATCTCATGAACGTGGAAAGGCAGCTTATTTTGCGCAAGTCCCTCCATCGCTGGGTGTCGAGAAGTGGAAAAGTGTCAAATGACTTACAGACGAGATACGGTCACTTCGTTAAAGAGAAAGTTCTTAGAAAAGCGTTGAGCCAGTGGCTACTCTGTTCAAAGCGAACGACAGGAAATATGAAATCTATTGGAGATCGTATCACCGTTGCGACGTACTTTCAGCGACTGAAAGACAACTTTAGTCTCGTCCGTGAGATTGGCCAGGATTGTGACAGCGTTCGAGCAGACGAGCTGGTTAAGCGAGCGTTTACACTCTGGATCAGGAAGTCGAAGGAGGACGTGAGCCGCGCCCGTATCCTGGCTTCGACAGAAAACCGGTACGTGACGGGAAAGTTCATGCGCCAGTGGTTGCTTGCATCTGATCTGAGTTCCGTAGAGGAAGAAGTGAGGCTCAATAACGACAACCACATGATGCGCTGGGCTTTTGATAACTGGAGGAGGAACTTTGAACATGAAAAGCTGGCTCTCCAATACACTGGCGATGCTGATAAACGGCTGATGATAAAACAGTTCAAGAAGTGGTTTGTCTCACACAATCTGAACGTTATTGCTGACGAGTACAGGGAACGGCTACTGCTCGACAAGATGACAAGCCGTTGGAAGCTTGCACTCCAAGAGCTTAAACTTGAAGATACTTCTGATCTGATATTGCTAGCTGCGAGATTCAAAATGTGGAGACTCAACACCAGATCAAGGGCAATTATGTCGGAAACAAGCACTCAAACCAAAATGTCGGTTCTGAGAAAGTGGAAGAAGAATACTGAAATACAGCAGGAAAAGCGTCAGCAAGCACTTTCGTTCTGCGTGAAGTCAACCACGCGGTCTTTCACGGTGGCCTGGCGTCTTCGCGTGATATCGCTTAACGAGCAGAAAGAGACTGCTGAAAGGTGGCGGAACGATCTGCTTCAACAGAAGGATCAGAATTTGGCATTCAGTATATTTTTGGAATGGGAGAACAAGTGGATTGGTGAGTCAAACAGGAAGTATGAGCTAGAATTGCGCCTCGACGGCCTTATCAAAAATTCAGCTATTGTCGTCCCTTTCTTGCAGAGATGGAAGCAAAAGGCGTTACAAGTTCTCGAACAGAACCGTGAGAGCGAAAAGTTTCGTGAGCTATCACTGACGACCAAGCTATTCAATAAGTGGGCAAACCAGGCACAGTACATTGATGAGCTCAACTATGTCTGTGATACTAAACGAGAAGAAGCTGACGCACGTCTACTGCTGGACACGTTTCCGAAATGGAACATAAGAGGATTGAAGGTGAAGAGAGATTACGAGACTGCCAAGTCTTTTGGAGAACGCTGGAATCGTAATCACATCAAGCTGTTCTTTGACATCTGGCGCAGCAGACTGGATGAGGATTTGGACATTGGCGACCCTCCTCTGCCGGACACTCCTGGCTTTGACTCTTTCACCGAAAGCTCGCCTTTGGCTAACCGCAGAACACAGCTGACGAAATCACGTCTTATAGGTACGCCAAATCTCCAATCTGAGACTGTTTCGACTCCAACACCCCCGCGGTTCCAGTGGCCTGGTGATAATGGCTCCAGCTTGTCACCTTTGAAATCTGCTCTCAGAACCCCTGGAATGGGCAGTCGTGGTAATATGCAGATTCCTGCAACGGAAAGAATACGCCGCATGCAGATCCAAGAGATGAAGCGACATTACCAGAAGGCGAAGCAGAGCTCGCCAGAAAAGCAAATCTCTGCGATGACGGAGACAAACACTCGAGCAATCGAGCCCAGCGTCCAACCTGACAGTCCAGTAAAACTACCCGCGCCTGCACGGCAGTCACTAGCAGAACGCAAGTACTTGATCGCTTCTCCGAAAGTGTCACCGATAGCGGTCTTGCGGAGGCGGATGAAACTGATCCAGGATAGCAACTTTGACAGTATCCTTGAGGATGTTTTGACGCCCTCTGACCGCTCATCGACAAAGCTTGACAATTCACCATCCATGTTTTACGAGGATAATCTTTCAACAACTTCCACCGTTGTGGACCACCCGTTCAAAAGTCCAACCACGCCTGCTGATGGGGGAAGTTCAGCGCCTCGTGTGGGCCACATGACCGAGCTTGCCCGTAGGTTAACCGGGCTAGATATCTCCAAGTGAGATTTTTGTACGATAATGACTACGACAACGTATGATCCACAATAATATTATTCAAAACATGACTACTCCTCGGCTGCATCCTCAGCGCTCTCTCCTGCTTCCTCAAAAGTGTCCTGTGGAACCTTGAAGACGGAGAGCTTCTGCGAATTAGGATCCTTGAGGATAACGTACTTGTACTGAGATGAGCCAACCTCTTCGTGCTCGATAATGTCGATGAGAGATCTGACGATACCCCATCCGTTGCCGATCGAGAGATTGATTTGAGCAGCCAGGTCGTATGGCGTGTAGGTCGCAACACCAAGCACGACGTGCTTGGTGTGATCCTTAGGGTTGATACGCGCGACGAATCCAATCTTCATTTGATCACACTCTGCGAGAATGGACTTCGTGGTCCACTTGGAGATCTTATTGTTGTTCTTCTTCAGTTCAGCAGCAACGATGGCACCTCTCTGCTGGTTGAGCTTCTGCGTCCAATCAAGGTTTCCTGGAGTGTATTGGTTGAGAGCATTAATCGAGAGAATGCTGCTGGCACCGCTGGTCTCCTTGTTCAAGGCATCCACCTCAGTACGCACAACAAGAGTAAATGGTTCCTCGTCTGCCTTTGAGGATGGGAGCGAGAATTCACGGTAGCGGTAGCCGCGGTTTAAAAGTGGTTCGGTCGTCTCCGCCTCACTCACGAATGGGTTCTCTGGATTGTCGTAAGTGAACTTTGTGTTTTCCAAAAGAGAGTTGGCAATGAAGTTCTGGTTGATAAAAGTTGCCTCGAGAGAGAGGTTGGCGGCATTGTTGATGTCTGAGTCCTGGCTGTCGGATGGCGCGTTCTGCGCGTTTTCATCAACATCTATTCTGTCGGCACTGGTACCCTCACGCTTGTCGAAAAATATCGAACCGTTCTTCTTAGTCACAACAATGTCCCAGGAGTAAACGGATCTGTAGGCACACATCAGCTGGGCCAGGATAGCATCCGTAGCGTAAACCTTGGCGGGCTCAGCGGAGGCAAGCTTCGTAATGACAGGATCATCCTGTGTACTTGGGTTAAAGATTGCCCTGTCCAACACCTGCAAAGGCTGCGACAATCCGGCGTTCAGACGTTCAAATTTCTTGTTGTAGTAGCTCACCGTACCGTAGGAAGTGACGTCGGTACCAGCCTTGACATCAAGGTTAAGTTTTGTGAGCTTGCTGAACTCAATATCAGACACCAACTTCCATGATTTCGCAGCCTTAACGGAAGGCTCCCTGACCCTCGCCTGAGAGTCATCTTTGTAGTTCCAGCGGTTTCCGTATCTGTTAGGATACCTGTTGAAGTTTGACGAGTTGTTACCCCCGGAAAATTTGGAAGATGGGGGACCTGGCTTGCCAGTCTGTGGAGTGTTAGGCTGGCCACGGACGTTGTTGACCTTTCTGCCTCTTCCAAGGACAGTAGGCTGCTTGTTGGCGCTGTTGGTAGCAGCAGCGTTGTCGACAACGGAGAACTCTCCAATTTCCTCATCTTCAGCAGCAAAAGAAGCGGCAGCAGAGGCTCCGTAGGCGTGGTACTGGTCGCGCTGACCTCTCTGAAACTGTTTCTGGTTCTTGTAGTTGTCATTGGAGTCCTTCAGCTGCTGCCAGTCGGCAGCCTTGCCGAGTTTGTCATTCTTGGAGTAAGGCGCGTAAGGCACATCGCTGAACCGCAGGCTGGCTGGTACGGCCGAGGGTGGTCCCCATGGATCGGTGGGGGACGATAGGGTCTTGAAGTCAAATGGCAACGAGGACATTCTTTGAGTTTCTGGTGAAGGATGTATACCTTTATTTTCATTCAACCCTCTCGATCCTGTTTGATCTTGAGGCCAACGCCATTGCTGGAAAAAAAACTTCAGTCACGTGATATATACAAGGTCGTGTGTGAGTCAACAGTTTGGTGTAAGTGGCAACGGACGAGGCCCACAGCTGGCGATGTTGATAGAGAAGAGAGGCAACAGAAACCGCCACAAGTGTTTGTGGTACGCCATTGAGCATTCAAAATGAACGGAATTTCAGTAGATATAAACCATTTGAAGAAGGGAGAGGTGAACCTGGGAACGTCGATTATGGCAGTCACGTTCAAGGACGGTGTCATCTTGGGCGCCGATAGCAGGACAACGACGGGATCCTATATTGCCAATCGGTGCGTTTGATGTGCTCTATATGCTGAATATACCAGAAAATGATACTAACATTCCAATCAGTGTCACGGACAAGTTGACACAGGTGCATGACACTATATGGTGCTGCAGATCTGGCTCCGCTGCGGACACCCAAGCGGTGGCGGACATCGTGAAGTACCAGCTCGAGCTCTACGAGTAAGTTTGCTTAACCCCGCGCTCATCATACGTATACGATGTGTCTATTTGGCTGCATTTTTCTCAAAGTTCCTAACGACTAACGATAATCAGAGCTCAAAACGGCAGACCCCCATCCACCAAGATCGCGGCTTCCATATTCCAAGAGATGTGCTACGCCAACAAGGATGCGCTGACTGCTGGAATTATCTGTGCCGGGTATGATTCCAAGGACAAAGGCACGGTTTACAGCATACCAATTGGTGGCTCCATTCACAAACAGGAGTACGCAATCGCAGGTAGCGGCTCGACTTATATCTACGGTTTCTGCAAAAAGAACTTTAAGCCTCAGATGTCCAAAGAAGAGACAATTGGCTTTATCAAAACTTCTCTGTCGCAGGCGATCAAGTGGGACGGTTCCAGTGGTGGTGTTATAAGAATGGTCATCTTGACTTCCGAAGGTTTAGAGAGACTGGTGTTTTATCCACACCAGTACGAAGATGCTTGAGATAGCCTACGTATGCTACAGAAGATTATAGTACAGCTGTTTGAGCATGAAAATCATCATATATGCTGTGCGTAGAAAATATACAGTAAGTTCAGTGACACCGGTGCGCTGAAGGCGTGGGGAAACCAGGTCGCGTCCGATGTGTGTTTGTGAGAGACGACGCGCGACCTCAGGCTCCCCAAGCAGAAGTTGAACCCATACAAACGTGGATAGCACTTATGAGCCGAAAACTCTCCGACCAGCTTAAAGATGTATTGCCTTCCACTGGAAAGGTCTACGAGGTGTTCAACTTCCAAAGCATACCGAAAGAATCAAAGCCCATAATATGCTCTCGCTCGCGGAAAGAGAAGCCCAAAACGATCAGGATCATGCATTTTCTGACTCTGTGTCATGACAAGATTCCGATATTCGGTTTTGAGGTCTATACTTACTTGATATTGCACGACAGTAGGACGGAAAGAGTACTCTTCGTATCGAAGGCTGACACAACCGGTTTGTACAGCGAAAGTGTTACTGGGTGCAGCCTCAAAATCGCTGACGTTACTAGGGTTTGTTTGAAGTGGTTACTGGAAATTCCCATAAAGAGCTATATTGAAAACGTTATTCCAAAAAGTACCACCGCCTGCCCCACTCCGACCAGCTCCGGAAAGTCCTACAGCTCACCATTGCAGAGATCGCTAGACATTCTCATTGAAAGGGCTAAAGGGAACATTGAATTCGGTAAGTCACAGCTTGAAGCGGATAAGGAAAGCTTGTATTCTGTGAGTGATACTATAATTACAAAGATTTGCATGTTTACCAGGGCTGAGCCTCAGTACTTGTTCCCCAACTCGATGAAAAACCCGGGAAAGCACGTGTTATCTGGCGAGAATCTTCTCAAGTGGTGGTGTCGCATAATTGATGAGATAGCTCATGCTGAGTTCGAGGTAATAGAAAAGATGTGCCTGGCGGTTCCGGGCGCAGAAAGTCGAGTGGTTCAGCGTTACTTCCCTGACCGCAGCTCATGGTCAGTTGGTGACGTCTTTACGAGTGAAAAGGACCAGAACGAGCCAGCAGTTTACAAGGTCCCACTCCTTCCTGATGATCCAAAGGGTCGATTCCTGGAACATCTGGTGGTTGAAAACAGAGCCAAAAAGGTCCGCGTTCACCAATTTTGGACAGAGCTAGCAATCAGACAAGAGTTTAGACTCGGAATCGTTGTTGGCGTTGTTGGCGTTGAGGGTGTGGTTACAAATGAGCGAAGCGATCTGTGTGAGATTCTTGTGCTTAGAAAGAAGCGCATGGACAAAGTGCGAGCATGCATTGTGGAACAGGATTATCAGTCTTCAGAGTCCGCCAAAGACGCCTACAAGTCGTTGCTGGAGGAGCTAGGTGAAGGCTCGCATGTTGAGGTTTATGGGGAGAAAAAGGTGTCGACGACCACCGTAGCAGCGGACCCGCCGTTAGTTGCTAACGTTATCACTGCTCATTCTCGCGGCAAAGGGCCAGAACCGGCCGCAAACAATCTAACTGGGATGGTGCGCAAAAAGCCAAAAATTAAATAGGTTGAATTTCTTGCTTATCAATGCAAAAAAATGAAAAAAAAGCGTATCTACGAGTATTTTAAGGGCCTTGGCGTAAAAAGACAAATCGGGAAGTTGCTCAGTTGCTGCCGCATCGAGACGGCGCTCACGCTGAACTGTCAACACAACCCTCACCAATTCAAGCTCGCGTTGAGTGGTTGAGAGGCGTTGACTAGACAAAGGGCTTGAGCAACTCACGCAGAAAGCATTTCTAGCTTGCATTCCTAGGGTCCTCGGTTGTTTTTACGGTCGTTGGTTTCTCTACTGTTTTTTTTGATTCCAAATAGACCTCTGCCTAGTGTTTCAAGAGAGGTTAAATACAACGATGTCTGCCTTAAAGGACCTAATTCCAGTGGTGAATAAACTGCAGGATATTGTGACCAACACAAACCTGACAGAGCTGGATTTGCCGCTGCTGACGATCATTGGTTCTCAGTCGGCGGGTAAATCGTCTGTGCTGGAGAACATTGTGGGCAAGGACTTTTTGCCACGGGGAACTGGAATTGTCACTAGACGCCCACTAATTCTTCAACTCATTAACATTGAAGAAGACGACGCTCTGATATTTAAAGATGGCGCGCTACAGGAAAAGGCCGACGAAGAGTTGACGTTGGAAGACCATTTGCGGAAAAGCAACGGTACCAGCAACTCACCTCCTTCAGAGTGGGGTGAATTTCTGCACATACCCGGAAAGAGATTTTACGATTTCCAAGAAATCAGGAAGGAGATCGAGAACGAAACAGCGCGGATCGCAGGAAAGAATAAAGGAATCAGCAGAATACCAATCAATCTGAAGGTGTTTTCTCCAAACGTTTTGAACCTCACAATGGTGGATCTGCCTGGGTTGACCAAAATCCCAATAGGGGACCAGCCCACTGATATCGAGAGGCAGATCAAGAATTTGATTTTAGAGTATATCGCGAAGCCCAACTCCATTATTTTGGCAGTGAGTCCGGCCAACGTTGATTTGGTGAACTCAGAGTCGTTGAAACTGGCGAGACAGGTTGATCCTCAAGGCAAGAGAACGATCGGAATCTTGTCCAAGATCGATCTAATGGATCACGGTACCAATGCACTGGACATCTTAACAGGAAAAGTTTATCCTCTGAAGCTTGGATTCATTGGAATTGTCAACAGGTCTCAGCAGGATATTTCTGTGAACAAGTCACTGGATGACAGTCTCAGGGCTGAACAAGAGTTCTTTAACAACCATCCAGCGTATAAGAATATTGCCGGCAGATGTGGTACAAAGGTTCTTGCTCAGACACTGAACCGTACATTGATGCACCACATCAGGGATCGGCTACCCGATATCAAGGCGAAGCTTAATACTCTCATGGGTCAAACGGAGCAGGAGCTTCTTTCCTATGGCGAGATGGGTGTCGTCTCGCAAGAGGACCGAGGCATTTTGATTCTTCAGATGATGAACAGGTTTGCTAGCAATTTTATGAATTCTATCGAGGGAAACTCAATGGAGATCAGTACCAAAGAGCTCTGTGGAGGTGCCAGGATCTATTACATTTTCAATGAGGTTTTTGGAAACTCTCTGTTAACGATAAATCCGACTGCAAATCTCTCGGTCCACGATATCAAAACCGCCATCAGAAACTCTACAGGTCCACGTCCTTCTCTGTTTGTTCCGGAGCTCGCTTTTGATCTTCTTGTCAAGCCTCAGATCAAGCTTCTCGAAGGACCCTCTCATCGGTGTGTGGAATTAGTTTACGAGGAACTCATGAAAATCTGCCACACTTGTGGTACTAACGAGCTGAGCCGCTACCCGAAACTGCAAACCAGATTGATCGAAGTTGTCTCGGAGCTGCTGAGAGAGAGATTGGGCCCCACCACCAAGTATGTTGAGAGCTTGATTGAAATTCACAGGGCCTACATCAACACAAACCACCCCAACTTTGTTGGAGCGGCTGCTGCAATGGCCAGCGTCGTGGAAGAAAGACAGAAGCAGAAGGAGAGGGAATCGAAGCAAAAGGTTTTGGAGGAGCACAAGAGAATCCAAAAGGATACAACCGAGCCTCAGACAAATGGGTTTTTGTCTGGCGAGGGTTCCCCAGGTTTAGAGAATGATCACGCTCGCAACAAATCTCGGGCCCATAAACTTTCCGACGCTTCGTCAGCGGTGGCAGACCATGAGAACAAGGATGTGGAAAAGAATGGAGAGTCAAAAGAGTCTTTCCTCAATTTCTTTTTCGGTAAAGACCAAGTGCAAGCACAGCAGCATCAGCAGCAGATCATAGAGGGACAAAGAATCAACCAGGAGCCGTTCCAGTTTCCAGCTCAGTCTGACACTTTGCAGTTCAAAGTGGCCGGTCAAAGTGCGGTGATGAGGCAAATGGAAAGCTTGGCACTGGAGGAGGATGTTACTCAGCTCTCTGAAAGAGAACAGTTAGAGTGCGAACTTATTCGCCGTTTGATCGTATCGTACTTTGGAATAATCAGGGAGATGATACAGGATCAGGTGCCAAAGGCAGTGATGTGCTTGCTCGTTAACTACTCAAAGGAGGGTGTTCAAAACTCGCTTGTTGCCAAACTTTACAAGGAGGAGATGTTCGACGAGTTGTTGTATGAAGACGAAAACCTGGCTCAAGAGCGCGAAAAATGCCAAAAGCTTCTGGCGACATACAAGGAGGCTTCAGAGGTTATTGGTCAGGTAATTTGAAACTTGTTATATAGTATATTTCTGTGTATAGCGGACCTCTATTTATGAAAGAGAAGAGACACATTTCAAGCCTGCGAGTCGCATCCTGCGCGTCGCGATGCGATGGTGACGCACTCTATCGGAGAGCCTTGAAAATTAGACTCAGTCCCCAAAACTACTTCTGCGCTCAGCTCGACCGCCGCAAAGCGCTCCCACGATGGAATCAGCCAAGCTGAAACTGTGCGTATCTGAAGAAACATAAAATACAAGATCGCCTAACTAACATTAGCCTCAGACTGGTTCTCAATCCGTCTCCATCAGGCCTGCCAAAGGCAATAAAGGTAGCCAACTCTCTCCACAAAAAGAACGGGCCATTCGAGTCGGTCTTTCTCCTTGGTGACATCTTTCGAGTAGATGGTGACAAAATTGTGGTCAGTGACAGTGAGGTTCCTCAGGTGCCGACGTACTTTGTGGAGGGCGATGTTCACCTTCCCTCCTTCGACGAAACGATGACTGATCTCAAGTACGTGGGGAGACTTGGTGTGCTGAAGCTCTCCTCAGGGCTTACTGTTGCGTATGCGACTGGCTGCTTGGATGCGCTGAACTTGGAAAATATTAAAAATATTTTCTCCGACAAGCTGGTTGATCTTCTGATAACGTACAAATGGCCTTCGGTGATCGCAAGAGAGGAGAAGCTCACTCTTGTCGGAGACGAGTCAATCGATGCCCTGGTACGACAGGTGCAACCACGGTATCATTTTGCAGTTGGCACTGATAGTGGAAGGTTTCACGAGCGAGTACCGTTCCAGTGGAGCAGCGGTAGAGTCACGAAATTCGTGAGCCTCGGGCAACAGGGTTCAAAAGATCGGTGGTTCTATGCATTTAATATCTCCGTCGATCCCAAAGATGATGCAGTACCTTCCAATATAACCGAGAGCCCATTTGAAATTGAGCCAGCCATTCCTCAGATGAGCATAGTGACTGCTCCATCATCATTACCTGCGGTACCTGCTAAGCGGGGTGCATCGTCTGATCTCCCAGGGTCGAAACGCCGCAAAGAGGTGGACCCGATGTCTTGCTTCTTCTGTCTCTCGAACCCGAAGGTAGCCAGTCATCTTTTGGTCTCCATAGGAACTCACAGCTATATCACATCGTCGCGCGGTCCTCTCACTTTGAAGAATGAGAACTTTGCATTTTCGGGTCACGGTCTCATTATCCCCATCTCACACACTCCTACATTGAGAGCCTGGAGAGACATCGAAGAGGAAGGTACATTAGATGTTACCAAAACGAGCCTCGGCAAGGAAATTATGCGATACCAGGTAGCACTTTTGAAGATGTTCAAGTCGTTTTCAAAATCGCTCGATTATTCAGTTGTCTTCTGGGAGATTTCGCGTGGCCACGGCATTCACTTCCATGTCCAGTTTGTCCCTGTTCCCACAGAGATTCTCGAAGATTTCGAAGATCACCTTCAGAAATGCATTCATATGAATAACGTGAGATTTGGAAAGAACAATGCGCACCTGAATTATGAGAAAGTGGAAGAAGGGAGTGAAGAACTTCAAGCAGTGGTCAACAAGGGCGAGTATATTTTGATAACGGTTCTGCGAGCTATCAGTGATCAGTCCAAATATGTCCTCAAGCTGAATCCCGAAGACAAGAAAATGGTTGACTTGCAGTTCCCGCGGCGTGTTCTTTCAGGTGTGCTTAGTGTACCGAATAGGATATACTGGGACAAGTGCAAGCAGTCTGTTGAGGAGGAGACCGACGAGACAGAAGCATTCAAGGAGAATTTCAAAGAGTTCGACTTTACTTTAAACAACTAGAACTACATCATACTATTCGGTAATATGGACAAATTTCCCTTTGTAAAATAGCAATAAAAAGTTACAGAAATGAAAAGAATCGCATCCGATACATACACTCTGGGGACCGATGTGCCAACCACATAAAACAAAACAAGTAGACTCTTGAGGAGTTTCCTCAACCACTCAATAAAGCGTTCCAAAAGGCTCATCATAACGGCTGAAACCGGCAAAGCCTTTAGCGTCAGCACCCGTCTTTGCATTTATAAGCACCGGGGCAAGTATACCGGCAGTATTGTTGTTGGGGTTGCTCTTATGCTTGAATGTGAAACCAACAAAATGTTTATTCGCATCTGCCGCACCTCTGTCGGACATTTTCTCATCGGCAGCACGCTTCAGCATCACCTCTTTGTACTTTGCCATATCTGCCTCGTTAGTGAAGTCGTCAAAGTATCCAGCATCCTCGTCATCATCAAGCTGAGGCGTGAACGGAGGCATGCGCTCTCTGAGCCCCTCCCATTTCACTTCTGAAAAGTAAGGCATCGCCATGACCTGCTTGAAAGTTCTCAGTCTGTCTTTTGGTGCTGCAATTAGTCGAATGATGAATTGCCACGTCCTGTCACTGAAAACAAATTTGCCGTCGTCATACCTTGGACGTTTCAAGCTCTCCTTCCATCGTTTCAAGTTTGTGTAGGTCTCATCAGTGCTTCCTCCAGAGAAGGGAGTATATCCAACAATAGATTCAAAAAGCATACAACCAAGAGACCAATAGTCAATAGTGTAATCGTAAGGCTTACCCTCGAGCACCTCCAAAGCCATATAGTCGGGGGAACCAACAATGGAGTGAGCAAAATGAATATCCTTTGATCTCAGTGACTTGTACATTTGCTGTCTCTCATTAACTGATCTCTCTTTTGGACGGTACTCGAGATCTTTAACCTGGTTGAGTCTCAGTTTCATGCTTTCGATTCTGTCGTTGGACACAGACCCCGCAGCAAGACCAAAATCGGTCAGCTTGATGTGGCCCTTCGAGTCAATCAAGAAATTCTCAGGTTTCAGATCTCTGTGAGTGTACCCCAGTTCATGCAATGCATTGACAGATGCAAACATCTCAGAAATGTAGAAACGAGCATGTGGGGGGATGAGGTATCCGGCATTGTTCAACAGAGTACGGAAGTCTCCACCGGGAACAAACTCCATTGCAAGGTAAACACTGTCAGCGTCCTGAAATGCGTAGTATAGCTTGACAAGCCACTCAGACCTGGTGTTTGTAAGGATGTCTCTCTCTGTCAAGACGTGTCTGGTCTCATCCGTCTTCATCAAGAGCCTCTTGCTCAAGACCTTCAGAGCGCACAGCTCTTTTGTGTCCCTCTTTCTGGCAAGGAATACCTGGCCGTAACCTCCTTGTCCAACCTGGGTCACAATGGAGAAATCCTTGTGCTTGGGCTTGATACGTCTCTTTCTCAAGAGTGCTCTTTCTCTGCCAACGTAGTTTCTCCACTGAGCTTGTCTCTCAGAAACCGGCAACGACTCCAGGCTACTCATCACTTGTCCGCACCTCTGGCGTCTGCCAATGACGTAGTCAAACATATCGCAGTAGTAGTCTAGGAAGTACATCTGGCAAACCGTAACCAAGCGCCTTGTCTTGGGCGCATTGGCTTTAGAATGGAAGTCACGAGCAAGCCTGGTGGGCGAAGGGGGTGCGGATCTTGGTGACCCATGCAGCGGTGAGCTGCTTACTGGAGGAGCAAGTGTTCTGGCCGGAGAAGCTGGTGGTGTGTTCTCCTTGTTGATAGCAGTTAGGTTGACTCTCTCAACTGGGCGCATAGGCTGAGAGTGATACTGATCCATGCTTCTGTTAGGCGAGCTCTGTGGGCTCGACTTCGCTGGCAGATCAAGGGCCCTAAATCTGCTCTGGTTCGGACTTTGGTTTCCACTTGTGTTGAAGCCCATAGCTTCGACATCCCTCGTAAGGTCATCAACAAAGTCGTTTGGCTTTGTGGTTCTCGCAAAGAAACCCTGCATCTTGTGTGATATGAAACGAAAAAGATAGCCGTCTCACCAGAGTTTGAGCCCAAGAACGGGAATGACTACTGGGAGGTTCAGTTCAGAGGAGTAGGCGATGTTTGCGATTCCAGGTGAGTTGAGCATACGCCCTGATTTCTTTGTTTACAATATTCCGCATCCGGAAAGTAACAACATTGATAACCGCACGACAATAGGTGAACACACTACCACAAAAAGCTAGTTCTATCTATTTGACAGCTAGTTATACGGTTATATTTGATTATTTTGGCCTTTTTGTGCCATTTTCGAGTTGTTCTGGTGCAGGCCTTTTGCTCCCAAGGGAGGATCCAAGCCACGATGGGCCCCGGTTCCTCGCGTTTTCCCCATGTAGTGGTGCCTGTAGCCTCGCAAGATTTGGGTTGTTAGTGAATGATTGTGCAAGTTTACTCTGGCCACCTGGTCCGGACGCAGTAGACGTGGCAAGCCTCCCAGCCATCGCTTTAGACATTTTAGCCTTGGTGGCATCGGTGGCCGCTATCGTCCTGTATGAACCACCAGAAGCAAACTTGCCAGCCATTCCGAGTCCGACTTCTCTCCCAAATGCGTCCATTCTGGTTTCCTCCTGCTCTCCAAAAATCATTTTATTCTGGGCCTTGGCCAACTCCGACATCTCAAACTGTGCTTTGAATTTTCTAAATCTTCTTCCCCCTCTCTTTTTTGCCGGTGGATTGACGGGCAACGGCAATGCTTTTGGCCCTCTGTTCTCAGGTGGGGTTTGAAGCTTCTCGAATTTCTCCTCCAACTCTCTTCTCCATTTAACACCCCTCTCTCCTTTGTAAACTTCAGAGAGCCGCGAAGCAAAATCAACCCTTGCCGCCAATATAACTTTCCCGGAAAGCATTCTCATAGCTTGATTTCTAAATTCTTCCGGTACACTTTGCACCATATCAGAGTGATAGAGGTAGCCTTGGCGCCGCACCCCAGTCTGCCCAAATCCTATTGCTACTGCCCTGTTCGAACCAAGGGCCGGCAAATTGCATGAAGGAGTCTTACAGAGTCCCTCCAACCCATGGGAAGAGAGCAATTGTGCAGCCACAGTTGGACCAACAAGAGCAGTAATGTTTGGGACAAGGATCGATGACCTTTTAGAAACGTAATCCGTGACGCGTCGCCGTGCAGTCTCTAGCTCCAAGAGCAAATCGCATGCAGCATAGACAGGTTCAAGTTGATCGTCCGTAAGGAGAGCAGTACGCTCGGTCTGCCTCTGAAGTGAAGCGGACATAGTGATAAGGAGTATCTTGTCTCCCGAAAGAAAGCTCTTGAGACTTTCGTTGTTGTCGTTCGCTAGATTCAAATCTGTTCGAATGATCTTCACGATCTTGCAGTAGTCGACAGCATTAGGGATCAGTGTCGCGAGTTCGGGAAAGACAGGCATGTAATGCACTTTCACAAATGCATGTATAGCCATTATCTCAGCCGCCAGCTCTTCGAGAAGGTCATTGGATTCTGTCAAAAAGTCACTTTCAGCCTTCCTGTCAACTGAATCAAGATCTACCAATTCCAACTCTTTAATGTTTCTTATAGCCGCCTGCACCTTTGGTGTAACTCGTGATAGTGTCCGCACATCTCTCACTGTACCCAGGTCTATTTGCGTAGTCAAGTCATCGAAGGTGAGCCGTACGTCGGTGGCACTCGCAGAACCATCCGCGTTGGGGAGGTCAACATCGCGCTCCTCACCATTCTCGTGAGCTGGGTAGAGAGGTCCATCCTGGGATGCACTCAAATCCTCGTCACCAGACTCATCTCCGAGTAACGAAGCTACCAAAGACATACCTGCCACTGTCGTGAGATGTTCGAGTGTTCATCCTGCTTCTCGCTCAAATTATTGTGGAGCTGACCTCAGTGCATAAACTGCTGGTTGACGCACGACTTGCCTTATCACTGGGTAGAAGTAACTACCTGCGCGCAACATGGGAGGCCCGTTTTTCTACATACACCTGGGCGGCAGAGGGCTACGAAAACAATCTTTAAGTGGTCAGGCTCAACGCTGTTTCAAAGTCGTCAGTTATAGAACAGTAAGGCACAAACCTTTTCGATAACGGTGTGGGGGCAGGGCGAGCCAAGTGCCAGCGCTCACAACCTCGCCTTAAATTTTCAGAACGGCGATGAGCGACGCTGAGTGGGACATATGAGTCAGGATGTTTTGACACCACAGTTTCCCTAGGGATATATATGAGACTAGGTGGGAGGCTATTGAATCTCGCTCCCTCTGTATATAGCATAAGAGGCCCCTGGTATACCGTGAGTCAGATTGTTCACTCTAGATGGGAATCCAACAAGTTCCGTAATACTAACTCCGTTGTCCACAGCATTCAAGACATCTCTCTCAGAGTTTTTCCAGAATGAGTTCGAAAGAGACCACCGAAGCACCCGCTGCGGCTGCAGCTGCAGCCCCTGCTGAGGGTACCCCAAAGGTGAAGACTGAGAAGGAGCTCGAGAAGGAGCGCAAGAAGGCTGAGAAATTGGCGAAGTTCGAGGCTAAGAAAGCCAAGCAAGGCTCGTTGAAAGCTAACCAGTCAGCAAACACTGAAAAGAAGAAGGAGAAAGTGAAGAAGGTTGTTGAGCCTGCTCCGGAATTCCTGGACAAAACTGTGCCTGGCGAGAAGAAGATTCTTGTGTCGCTTGACGACCCAGCCTTCAAAGCTTACAATCCTAAGAGTGTGGAGTCTTCGTGGTACGATTGGTGGGTCAAAGAAGGTTTCTTTGAGCCCGAGTTCACAGAGAACGGTGATATCAAGCCAGAGGGTTTGTTCACCATTCCAGCTCCCCCACCCAACATCACTGGTGCTCTTCATATCGGACATGCTCTGACCGTTTCTATCCAGGACACCCTTATCCGCTACAACAGAATGAAGGGTAAGACGACGCTCTTCCTTCCAGGATTCGACCATGCTGGTATCGCCACTCAGTCTGTTGTTGAGAAAACCTTATGGTCTAGAGAAAAAATCTCCAGACACGACCTTGGTCGCGAGGCTTTCGTCAACAAGGTCTGGGACTGGAAGGACGTTTACCAGAACAAGATCAAGTCGCAGTTTCAGAAGATGGGAGCATCATATGACTGGTCCAGAGAGGCTTTTACACTGAACCCACAACTTTCCAAGGCAGTGACAGAAGCCTTTGTGAGGCTGCACGAGGATGGTACCATCTATCGTGATTTGCGTCTCGTGAACTGGTCTGTGAAGCTCAACACTGCTCTCTCTAACCTCGAAGTTGACAACAAGCAGATTGCTGCTAGAACCATGGTTTCGGTGCCAGGATATGATGAGAAGATCGAGTTTGGAGTACTTACTTCTTTTGCTTACCCAGTTGAGGGAAGCGATGAGAAGCTCGTTGTTGCAACAACCCGTCCAGAAACTATATTTGGTGACACTGGTGTCGCTGTGCATCCGGAAGACCCACGTTACAAGCACTTGCACGGTAAATTTGTGCTGCATCCCTTTTTGGACCGCAAGCTACCCATCGTTACCGATGCCGAAGCTGTTGACATGGAGTTCGGTACCGGTGCCGTGAAGATAACCCCAGGCCACGATGTGAACGATTACAACACCGGTAAGCGTAACGGTCTTGAGTTTGTGAATATTCTGACCGACGATGGTCTTTTGAATGAAAACTGTGGTGAGTGGAAGGGAGTCAAGAGATTTGACGCGCGTTCGCTCGTGATTGAGGCTCTCAAGAAGAAAGGGCTGTTTGTTGAGCAGCAGGACAATGAAATGACCCTGCCAATCTGCTCGCGCTCCGGAGACGTCATTGAGCCTTACTTGAAGCCTCAATGGTGGGTTTCTCAGAAGAAGATGGCTGAGGCGGCTATCAAAGTTGTTAGAGATGGTGAGATCAAAATTGCCCCCAAGAGCTCTGAGAACGAGTATTTCCGCTGGTTGGAGAACATACAGGATTGGTGTATTTCCCGGCAGCTTTGGTGGGGCCACCGTTGTCCAATTTACTTTGTGAAAATTGAGGGCGAGACCAATGACCCCAACAATGGAGATTTCTGGGTTAGCGGGAGAGATATTGAAGAGGCCCAGGCAAAGGCTCTGAAGGCGTTCCCTGGTAAGAAGTTTGTTTTGGAGCAGGACGAGGATGTTCTCGACACCTGGTTTTCCTCCGGTCTTTGGCCATTCTCTACCCTGGGTTGGCCAGATAATACCCCAGACATGAAGACGTTCTATCCGATGTCAATGCTTGAGACTGGATGGGACATTTTGTTTTTCTGGGTTACTAGAATGATTCTCCTCGGTGTGAAACTCACAGGTTCAGTTCCATTCAAGGAGGTGTTCTGCCACTCGCTTGTCCGTGACGCACAGGGCCGGAAGATGTCCAAGTCTCTCGGAAACGTCGTTGACCCCTCGGACGTGATTTCCGGTATCTCCCTTGAGAACCTCCACAAGCAGTTGTACACTGGTAACCTTGATCCAAAGGAGATTGCCAAGGCTACTGAGGGCCAAAACCAATCGTATCCAAATGGTATTCCCGAGTGTGGTACCGACGCTTTGAGATTTGCGCTCTGTGCTTACACGACGGGTGGCCGTGATATCAACCTCGATATTTTGCGTGTTGAGGGTTACCGTAAGTTCTGCAACAAGATGTTCCAGGCAACAAAGTTTGTGCTCCTGCGTCTAGGTGACGACTACACCCCTCCGGCTACGGGAGAGCTCACGGGTAACGAATCTCTTGTGGAGAGATGGATTCTGCACAAGTTGTCCAAGTGTGCCGAGACCGTCAATGAGGCGCTGGACAACCGCCAGTTTTTTGAGGCTACCGGTGCGATCTACAACTTCTGGCTCAATGAGCTGTGTGATGTTTACATTGAAAACTCCAAGTATCTGATGACAGAGGGCTCCGAGTTGCAACAGAAGTCTGCGAAGGACACTCTTTACACCTGTATTGACTCTGCGTTGAAGCTGATCCACCCATTTATGCCTTTCATCACTGAAGAGCTGTGGCAGAGACTACCACACCGTGCAACCGAGAAGACTCCAACTATCGTGAAGGCCGTGTACCCTCAGTACAACAATTCTTATGACGATGCAACCTCTGAGACTGCATATGAGCTTGTGCTTGAGATTACCAAGACATCGAGGTCGCTGCTGGCTCAATACAACATCCTTAAGAACGGTAAAGTGTTCGTTGAGGCTTTGGATGGTTCCGTTCAGAAGATCGCCGCACAGGAGCAGAAGTCAATTGCGTCGCTGATTAAGGCTGTTGAAAACGTTACCGTTGTGAACTCTGCTACTGAGATTCCAGACGGGTGTGCCCTGCAGGCCGTTGGAAACGACTGCAACGTGCACGTGCTCGTTAAGGGTGCAGTTGACCTTGACAGCGAGATCAACAAGACAAGTGGAAAGCTTTCCAAACTCGAAGCTCAACTCGTGTCCATCAACAAGGCTGTGAATGCTCCAGGATATGCCGACAAGGCCTCCAAGGAAGCTCAGGAATTCAACAAGACTCGTCTGGAAACCTATTCGGCCGAGATTGATGGTCTCAAGGCTACCATTGCTAACCTGGAGCGCCTCAAGCTGTAGTGAGGGTTATCAGCATGAAGTACCTATTTACACTTTAAAATAGAACTCGTTTCAATTTGCCTACCGAACAATCATACCTTATATTATACATGCAATGGGACGCTAGAACTTCCAAATGTAGTCCGCAGCCACCTTCTCCGAGATGATCTTCCTCACTTTTTGGTTGTTCTTCTCTATGTTTGTAGCAGCATTGTCCAGCACCTCCATTAGCTCGTCTTCAGTGAAGGATCCTACAGAGTCGCAAAAGAGCAGCTCTCCTGATTTCCCGTTCTTCAGATCAAAGACAACGATGTGGTTCGATCGGCTCTTCCTCAACTCCTCATCAGTTGGCTCTATCAAAATACCGCGAGCTGCGTCCACTGCAAGGCATGTAGCCAGAAACGACTTGTTCAGCCCAACTCCAGCATCTATGAGACCAAGGTACACGGCGTTCACCGACGCCGCAACCTCTCTCACGGAATACTCAGCGGGCTCGGCGCTGCTGAGCACCTGCACCACGATCTGGATAAGCTGGCGAGGATACAGAAAACGATTCACAGCCGGCGTCAATACACACCGCAGCTTATCTTCAATCAACTTCTCTCTGGTTGACGAGACGCCAACCGCTGGCCGAATCGTCAATTCAAACGCAGCCTCCGTCGGCAGTTCCTGACGGGCCTTTGCCTCTATCGGACCGGTGACGGAGCAAATCACTTTTGTGCCGCCGAATTCAAACACGGCCGACCCATCTACCTGGTGCAGCAAGTCCACCGACGCTTCAAACGACATATGAGTAGTTTTGAATATACCTGTGCGAATACGCCGAACGCTCAGTCGCAGCCTCGGTCCCATGTTGTAGCGAAAGCAGAAACTTCAGCATCGCGGTTTTGCTCATCGCATCCCGGAGCGGAGCTGAGCTGAGCTGAGCTGGGACCGATCAGAGTGAGTGTCAACACAGCAAACTTAGCAACCAGTACACTTTACTGGGCAAAAGTACGATGGTCATGGAAGACCATCTGCAACGGGGTGTCTCTGTGCCCCCGATGACAGCGGTGACGGCGGGCGCCTTCTCGGGAATGGTTGCCAGAATGGTGACCGCGCCCTTGGACATTGTCAAGATCCGACTTCAAGTGCAGTCGCGCCCGATCATGGGAGCCCAAGGACTCCATGAGCTCAAATATAAGGGCGTGCTTGATACTATGTACACTATAGTGCGACAGGAGGGTGGTCCTCGGTCGCTGTGGAAGGGAAATGTTCCAGCGGAGATCATGTACATCATCTACGGCGCTACTCAGTTTGCTTCCTACTCCGTCTACAACACCGCCCTTTCTGACCTCGAGAAGAAATACAGCCTGAGGGTACCCGGAGCTATACATTCACTTCTTATAGGATCACTTGCTGGGTGCACGAGCACCGTTGCATCATACCCCTTCGACGTGATGAGGACAAGGTTTGCGTCTGACGAGTCGAAAAAGTTCTCATCTTTCTTTGGATCAATTCGCAGAATATATACGTACGAGGGCGTGAAGGGCTTCTTTGGAGGTGTCTCACCTTCTATTGTTGCTGTTGCGCTTTCTTCCGGTATCACATTCTGCACGTATGAGGCTCTGAGGGAGTCTTCATCGGGCGGGCAGTTTTCTTTCATCGAGCCGGTGTGCGGACTTATGGCCGGCCTCGTTTCGAAGACTCTGGTTTTTCCGCTTGATCTGATCCGCAGACGCATGCAGGTCAAGTCGATGGATCGGCACAGCATGTTGCAGATGGTTAGAGGCATAGCGCTGCGAGAAGGTGTGCGCGGATTCTACCACGGACTCACACCTGCGGTGATCAAGACGGCCCCTACAACGGCCATGAGCATATGGATGTACGAGTTCGCCGTGCGGTCTATTAACCTACTGCAGGTTTTGGAATGAGAAAATATGCATGATTTAATGAGACGTAATATACAGTGTATAACTAGAAAGCAAACCCGCTGAGATACCCCTCTTCCCCGAGTAACTTGTCCCACGTTTCGTACTCAGTCGAAAGCTCACCTTTGAACCTCTTGTTCACCTCGCTTTCCAGAAGCTTGTTGTAATTCCAATCCAAGAAATCTTCAAGATTGTAGCTGTATTTGTTAAACGGCTGCTGGAAGATTTTGGCAAGACTGCTGACGTTGGGGTGGTAGTGGCTCATCATCGTCTCGAGCTCCCAAATCGAGCTTCCAATGGCTCCAGTATTTGTAGGGTCCGTCTCTTCTGTGTTGAAAGGGTCCTCGTAGTCTTCGAGGTCTTCTGGGTTATGCAGGAGAACCATGCAGGTGGGGTGTCTCTTGAGTAGGTTGTAGATGAACGGAATCACCACCACAATACCTGACGGTGGAGCTGTGAGAGCCAAGCTCGACAGCCTTTTTATAAATGAGGCGACAAGCGTGGCTGGAAGGTGTGTGGAAGTCATGAACAGGTCTAGCAGTCTTAAGAAGCGCGACTTGTAGTTAAGATGCAGCAACTCCGGAGTCAGCACTGCGTATAGTTTGTCATAGAAATCTGGATATTCGAGGTTGTAGTTCTTCATCAGCTCCCAGAGACCATTGAGAGCTAAAACTGAAATCTTTATGTCAGATATCTCGAACCCGATGTTGTACGATTCTGTCAGAAAATCCATTAATTTGGTTGGGTTGTTGAACACGGGTATGAATCGCTTGTGCAGCATCATGAGCGATGCATTATACTGAGAGGAGAGCAAGGGTTTGCTCAGAAATTCGAGGCAAATCTTTTCAAAGTTTTGCCTGAAGACGTTCAACTGGGAAATGGCCTTTGGAGGGTTAGCAACAAATTTCGCGTCAACTTCGCTCTCCAGGTCCGAATATAGCGGTTTCGTTTTTATCAATGTGAGGAAATTCGAAAACATCAGTTTCCATTGAGTTTCCTGGATCTCCTCAGTCTCCAGAATGTTTCGCAGCTCCGCCATGAAAAAATACTTCAGATCCCAGAACTCGTTGAAGTACGTCTCCATGAACTCCAGCATCAGAAAGTTATCAGCCGTTCCATCGTTTAATATGCGGCTCTCCTCCCCAACTGTTATTATCGCCCTGAGCAGCTCTTTATAGGTCTGCGAAGCAAAATGTGCTTCACGAGAGTTGGCAGCGAAATGCTCAGATTCCAACTTGACGAGCTTCAGGAAGTACTCCAGAATGTCCACCTTGAAAGAATCCAAGTGGTCTTGTATTTTCCCACTTTCCGACACCTGAAGCACCATCCATTCCAGCATCACCTTCTTGAACTCGCTGTACTTTGTCCTCAACCACTTGACAATGACCTTCTTCCCTTCGTCTCTCGTGGCTTTGGAGCTAAGAGAGCCATTCTCAATGAGCTCCTCGAACACTTTGAACAAGTTCAGTGTGAGAAATCTCAACTGCACTTCAATTTCCTCGGATACAGCAAGCCGACTGAAGAAAGCTTCTCTCAGAATGGGATACTGACCGACAAGTATGCCGATGTTGTTGAAATATTTCGGAGATTTCTCTATCTGTTCTTTGTATTCCCGGATCTTCTCCTGCGACAGCAATCCCGACTCCTCACGAGCACCTAGCGACTTCCTCTTTTTCACAGCGATGGAAACACCCTTCGATGCTCTCTTTGGTGCTGTCATATTCCGTCTTTCCGTGCTGATCCAAGTTGCAGTTCTGTTGGAGATCGAATCCACCTCCTGCAGTTATCGTCTGCACATACAAAAAAAAAAAATCTGCGCTCATCGCTTATGTTACCCGCCCTGACTACTTACTCTATAAAAATCGACGACGATTTTCTTCTCGCGTTTCTCTGTTTGAGTCTCCTTTCTTCGTATGACCTTCCAAGTTTTATTACACATGATGAAGTCTCGCGTTCTGTAAGCATCCGTCTTCCCTCCGTGGTTTTGCGACTGCGGAAATGGTTCCTCTTTGCGGAGGCGACCTGGGTTGTTGTGGGTGATGGCGTTGGCGCACAACTTTCTTGTTACACTTAATTGACGCTAATGAGAATTTCTGATCCAAGGTCATACCGCTGTATAGGTTTCTGTTAATGCAGATGATTTTTTCGGCAGTTTTATGATGTAGATGCAAACTGCACTTGAGTAAGGTGGATCCAGCCGCATTTTTTCAACGAGTCTGTGGTCTGTATACGAGGTGCTAGAACGACACTACCGCATTGTGAAACTATGAGCAAGTATGTAATACTCGATTACGTCTCGTTTCTTGGTCACACGAAAACCTTTGAATCCTTTTTTCTTTATTTTTATTTTATTTGAAGTTATATGCGGACATAACTATTCGTCATCTTCGTCATCGTCGCGACCGGCATCAATCACGGGGATCTCAAAATCAGAGTCTGGGTCTGACTCTTCAGAGGATTCGGGCACAACTACTGCTGTGGTTTCTTTGATTTTGATTTCAGTAACAAGCTGAGGTGGCTCACTGACTTCTTCCACAGAGTGTTCAGCGATTTCGCTGGTTCTGAAAATCATCGACTGTTGTTCTCCAGAGAGCTGAGGAACGGCCTCCTCGTTTGATTTCCTTTTCTTTAGAGGGGACTCTTCAGCGATTTCGTCACCTCTATCAACCTCCATGGCATCATCTTCAGGTGAACTGACAGATCCCTTCTCCTCGTCTTCCTCGGCTGACTCGTCTCCGACAGGTGCAACTTCGTCAGCGAGCATGGGCACTGCCACTTTCTGGCTCAGGAGGGGGAATCTCGGATTCTGTAGCAGGCTAACAAGGACATTTTGACCGAGGACATTACTGATGATAGGCAGAACAGATGCACCATCAGCACCAGGGAATAAAAGAGCTGCGTACAAGAACTCTAACAATTCCTTGTTCTCCGGCGTCTGTCTTCCCGACGCCAGAAGCTCCCTGTTGCTCACGCTGTCAATTATTAGATATCTCAATATCTCAGCCTGCTTCGATGTATGTAGTTGTGAGCTTGTAAGCAGATCTGTGAAAAATATCCTCAAAGCCTTGACGACAGAGGAAGACGGAGGAGTCACAAATAAGTGCTGATGTGACAACATATCCGATAATGGAGCTGTGCTGCTCACTGCCGCTGAATTTCTCGTCTTGTTCCCCTTCATGGCCACTCTTGTACTTCCATTTGTGGTGCCCGTATGAGGTTCTCTAGGCTTTGTGAGAATCAAAGCTGCGTCTATAACTTTTTCGATGTGTGTCGTATCGGTGATCTTGGTGGCCAATTGAAGGTACTCCGAGCAGCAGCCAAGAGCCTCAAGCATGAATTCAGAGTTTTCATACACCGCAGATGCATCTATCTCAATCTTTTTAGTAGCGGATTTCCTGGTGGGGACAACCAGGTCCAAAGTGGCCAGCACAGACGAGATATGAGGCAGAACGTCGCCTCCAAAAACACGAGGAAGTGAGCTCAGTAGCCGGATGCCCAAAGCTGCGTTTTGAACAAACGAGACATTCAGCACGGATATAGCACTGGAATCTCTTATCTCCCTCTTGACGGGCATGTATTTGGTGTTCACGCCAACGAGAAGTTCGCCGAGAGTCACCAGCTGTCCAAGAGGAATCCTCACTGCGCACTGGGACGAAACTCTCAGGTATTGAATCAAAAGATTGACAAGAACTGACAGTCTCCTATGAATCTTGGTTATGCTTAAAGCTTCGTTAACATCAACTGCGAGCCCACCAAAGACTGTACTGACGTTCGCAATTTCCCCTTTGGAGGACGAGAGGCTGGGCAGCTGCTGGAGCAGACTGGCAATCTCGCCATCTTCACCTATATCAATGAACTCAAAGTAAAGGCTAATTACGGACTTCGCTTCAAGAATCAAATTGTAGTACTTGATGCGCCAGACGTCCTCGACTTGAGTTCTAGCAAGACTGAAGGAGAGTAGAGCCAATGTCTGGCAGATCCTGTTCTGCAACGAAGGGGACATCTTGCTGTAATTCACATCATCAGCAAGAAACTGCAACAGCAGCTTCTCATATTTGGAACCAAATGGTCTGAACGTAGTAGAGTGGTTGAGTAAAATCTTGTAAAGGATAGGAATGGTGGTTTCGGGGACAAAATAACTTGCCCCGATCAGAGCACTGATGATGGATGGGAGTCTTGGCGTGAGAATCTCTCTCGTGAGAGCAGGCTTGCCTCTAATTTTTCCCGCAACAAAATCCAACGCTTCACAGCAAGACTGGAGCGCAACGGTCGGTTGTAATGGTGTGTTGTTAGCAATATTGTCCGAGGAAATGAAGCAGCTGCTTTCAACGATCTTGACAAGGGCGCTGATGAAGTTTGCTCCATGAGCCGCAACGACCGCGGGATGAAGGGATAGTACGGTTGCAAGCTTTGAGCCAGACCACCGCGACTTTGTGTTGTTCGATCTCAAGTAAATCAAAGTCGTCACTCCAATTCGGCTAAGTTCCTGTTTCGTTGCATTGTTGATGGTGGACTCTCTCGCAAGGATGGATAGGATGACAGTGAAATCCGTGGACGGCGAAGTCGTGCCATCCAAAACTTCCAGAAGCAAATTCAGCGGCACCCTATTAGCTTCTCTGTCGGCCATAGTAAGTATTTCTCCGTATCTCCTTTTCGTAGCTGGTGTCTCGATCCCACTAGCATAGAATCCGTCTCGAAAAAAAAAAAATCGAGCATGCATATCCCGCTTATGTCAGGCCCATCGGTTCACGCACTACCGATCTGAGTGTGCGTGCGGGTAACCCGCTGCTTCTTTGGAAAAGCCGGGACCTTCTCTCGTGGGTAGAGAGATCCGGGCGCGAGGTACGCCATAGCGCCCCCACCCCTAATCACCACTCTGATCTCACCCCAATCGCTAACGAGTGGTCATACTCGGACATGTCAACAGCGAATGCGCCTACTCTTGTCACCCCCAAGGTGATATTCACCTACATACCCAACCTCATCGGATTCTCGAGGGTTGCAACGGCGATAATATCCTTTTTCTTGATGAAAAACCACCCAAGATACACTTCGGTTATCTACGGAGTCTCATGCCTTCTCGATGCTTTTGATGGGATGGCGGCGAGGAAGTTTAACCAGTCGACGAAGTTTGGTGCTGTGCTGGACATGGTGACGGATAGGTGTACGACTACCTCGCTGATCTGCTATTTGACTCTGCTCTATCCTGGCTATTACATCCTCTGGCAGTTGCTCGTGTCACTCGATTTGGCATCTCACTATATGCATATGTATGCCTCTTTGACGGCGGGCAGCACGTCGCACAAGCAGATCGACGAGTCTCAAAATTTTCTCTTGAGGCTATACTACGAAAACAAAGCCGTTCTGTTCACCGTTTGTGCCTTCAATGAGCTGTTCTACATGGCCCTATACCTGTGCTCGTTTGAGTTTGCGTATCTGCCATTCACAAGTGTGACCTTTCCGCAACTTCTCGCAGTCACTTCGTTCCCAATCTGGCTTTTCAAGCAGGCGACAAACGTCATCCAATTGGTGGCGGCGGCCAATATCTTGGCGGATTTCGACTCGGCCGAGAAGAACAAATCTCTGAAGACTCTGTAGCTGGCTTCATGAGAATCCTGAGACGTCGATCGTGACAGCGAAGAACAATTTGAAGAAGGAAGGATATGAGTGCCAATGGCGGCGGCGGCGTCCTCCCATGGCATGTCCTCTCTTCTGTTTCTCAAAACCACATCACGAAAACATTAACGCCGTCGAAATCGTATATCCATCCAGATATATGTTATTTGTCCATAAATATATACGACAATTCTTTTTGTCTTTTGAAGACGGCGAAGTCCGGCTCACTTGTAGAAGCTAGTCGTGTCGTATCCGATCCCGACGCGAAATCAAAACAAGCCGCGACTGCTATTAGTGAAACCTGTGATCTGTTGAGGATGGGCTGTCCAAAGAATATCCACAGCCAAATGATATGAAAAACGTTGCAGATAACTCCATACCAGTTTCTAGGACCAGGCTGGTGCTGACGCCGGCGTTGTCACCGGCAAAAGTGTCGCTGTTGGCCCTCGTCTCAGGATTTTGTTTCGAATCACTTCCAAAGACAGCAGTACCGCCAGTGCTGGCCACAGTTGTTGCGCATATTGAGGGCGTCCAGGGAGAGAATGGTTCTTTGGGGCCGATTGATGCCATGGCCAAGTCTGCAGGAGTCGAGGACTCGACGCCGGTGGTGTTTCCTGGACTGAACGAGCTGCTGGCGTCTATCACATCTTCCATCATCGAATATGAAGCTGCCCGTCCACGACAAAGAGTAGAGCAAGATATGTCTCTTGACGTTTCTCGAACTCACGAGTATCTTCTGTCCGCATTGTGGTCTTTGACGGAATTGGATGATCTGAGCCATTTCCTGTCGAAATCCAGAGCTCTTTTAGCCGGCTCCCCCGTCAATCCAAAGCTCCGTTCGCCTATTCCCAACAAACTCCTTTCCAAAAAGAGTTTTTTAGGCAAATTTATTGACAACATGCTCATGAGCTTCGAAGTTCTGGAGTTTGACAAAACAATTGCCCTTTGGCGGGCGTTTGAAGAATACAGGGCAGAATCTAAGCAAGCGTGGATGGAGATAAGACCACATGGCTTGACAAGAAATGAACTAGCAACAAAAGAAACGATACCTGGAAGCTCCGAGCATATTGCCAAAGCACGAGATTTGCAGATACAAGATTTGATTCTACGAAGTGCTGGTCGCGGTCTTGTTGAATTGGGCTCTGCTGCAGATTTCAATAAGGGCGAACCTCTCGTAATTTCACAGATTGACTTGTCGAATTTGCTTGATCGTCAGGTTCACCTTCTTGAGGCATACGGGACCCCAACTCCCTCTTCATTGAGAAAAGTACTGAGCTTGATGGCCCGGGAAGAAAGCGGTACCCTGCCTTCCTCCTACTATTTGCAATACCTGGAGTGTCTTGAGCAGGCTGACTATCAGGGATCGTTTGACCTGCTTCACAGGTATTTTGACTACATGATGTCAAACAGGCAACAGGTCTTTTATCACTACGCGCTGCTTTCACTGGCTACTTTGCACGCATCGTTCGGCTCCGAGCAGGAAGCTGTGAGGGCAATTGAGGAAGCTATTCTTGTTGCCAGAGAGAATAAAGACTTGAACTGTCTGAACTATCTGTTGGCATGGCTTTTCAATTTTCTAAAAGATAAGCCCCACATTTGCGGTGCTAGGGAAGGGATGTCTCCAGAAACGAGTTATTCTAAAGATCAGATTCTCAAGTTCTTGAAAGTGAAAACAAAAGAAAACAAAAACTGGACATTGCACTCCATATCATATCAATATCAAGCTCTTCAAAGCATGTTGGACGGTGCGCCGCTGCAGCAAATACTTGAAAGCACTACGAAATCTTCAAATGTCCTTTTGAACCTGAACACCTCGAGCAGCGATCAGACAACATTTGTCCGCAGCTGTCAATTACAGACCGCGATATGGACGAGATCCGGACTTCCAGCTCTTGCTGAGCTCTACATGGATGTGGCTTTGGATTCATGTGACTCCAAGCACAATCTATATGACGAGCTTTCAATCATGATTAGAAAGTCCACTTTGCAATACATGAAAGGCGAGGTTGACCAATCGTTCAAAATACTTTTTGAATTTGAAAAACAGGCTCAACAGTATGGATCTCTTCTCAAACTTTGGCGATCTCGCATGATGCTCCTGAAAATTAGAAATTGGCTAAACAAGAGCCGATTCCGACCTGTTGCTGTATTGATCAGCAAGGTGAAAGCACAGGCTGGAGGTCTAAACGACCTTGACCTGCTTCATGAGGTTCATTATCAAGAGGCCCTCTATCAGCTGAAGGTGGGTAATACAACAACAGCGATGCAAATACTGACATCAAATTTCTCAAAACTCAAATCAGAACCGAATGCAGGCAATATATACTGGCAACTACAGTTTCAGATTCTGTATGCTCGTATCATGGCATTTTCTTTGTTCCCAAGTCGAGCACTATCTCTCCTCCTGGACTCTCTTAAGACAGCCTACGAATGCTCGCTTCTATCCTTGGTTGTTGACGGTTTTCTTGTGCTGGTTGAGGTATTTCTCAGAATTGACGAGGACTCTATGGCTGATGACTGCGAGGCAATGTTGAACAAGATGATGCCCTCAATATTGCAGCTTCAGGACCTTGGCCTGATTTCCAAGAGTTACTACCTCATGTCCTATGTGCTGTTGCTGAAATTGAAGAGAGATGCCTCCACCGAACCTCTCGATTTGAAGAGCGTCGAGGTCAAATACACATTCAATTGCATACTGCAATTCCTGGAGCTATCTGTTGTTGGTTTCAAGAAAATGAGCGATTTGTCAATGATGGCGGAGACCTTTGAAGTGGAGCTCGAGCTAGCGCAGCTAACGAACCTCCCAGATCTCAAGTCTCATGCCGAAGAGGCAATCAGTAAGCTGCAAACAAGGATAAAAGAGGAGAGAAACTACGGATTTCAATGAATCCGACAATAAATAATGATGTCACAGTATAAAAGTACAATTGATCCTCACCAGTCCAGCTCATCTGGTAGACTGTTCAAAACGCTCTCCAGCTTTGCTGTAGCCTTGATCCGGGAGTAGTATACAGGACAGTCTTGTGAATCGCATTTGGAGGCGGTCACGGCGGACATCGAATTGAAGCCAGGCACCTCAGCAGCAGAGCACGCCCTGCACACCGTCAGTATATCCGCGACGCGGCCCTCGCACTTGCGGACCGACAACTTCAACCCCAAAAGCGTCTGCAGCTCGTCCTTAGCACACGATCTGCACAACCTCCCCTGTTCACTCGTCACGCTATCCCCACACGACACGCACCTGGACGACTTGACAAAGTTAAAGATCGTCGAACGGCCACCGGTTACAGTCTTGCCAGGGACAGTGGGGAGCACCACCTTCGGCATATCCTGATACCATGAGCGCACATTCACGCCCATGAGAGAGAAGATACGTTCCAGAGGCGGAATGAGCACCTTGCCGATGTAGTAGTCCCAGTCCAGTTCCAGTTTGTCGCGGGCATAGTCCTTGATGAAGTCCTCGGGCGGGATGCACCGATCGCGCAGCAGCTCGCCCTTGTAGCCTCTGATCACCACGTACGGCACGCGCTCTTTGTACTGCGGCTCAGCGCGGTGGTCCTTCTTCATTTTCTTCTTGCTGATCTGCGCACCGGGAGGAGCATACCGCTCGTCTTTATAGCTGCCCATCCGCACCTCCTTTCCAAAACAAAAGTCCTGGATGCTGACCTGGCCCTTCATGATCTTGGCAAACTGGTCCTGCAGGTAGTCCTGCACCTGAGAAATGTCACTGGTCTCAAAAAGGATTCGCAGTGCTTTCTCAACCATCTTCTGCTGGGCGGGAATCCCATCACGACGCACCGTCTCTATGCCCTTGGCATCAAACTTTGGGGAAGTCTGCTCTTCATACTCATAGCTGTACCCAACATACCTCTTCTTGCTGAGTAGAACTGAGGGATGGTAGACTTTCTCAAACTTGAGCTTGACTGGGGCGGGATTGATGGATGTGATGTGGGCAGCCATTTCCTTGCCAATCTTGAATGCCTCCTTCTTGCTCTTCCCCGGGAGATACACAAACAACGAATCCGTGTCACCATAAACCACCTTTGCACCCCACTTCGACACTTTCTCAATTTCCGCTATTGCTCGGTTTAACGTATCTCTGCCTGACGAAACAATTGCATCGGCAATATCTGAACAAGGCATACGACCAGAAAACGTTGCTGATGTATACCCATAAGTGACATTGGCTATCAGCTTCAGCGCAAGCTGCCGATTGTTGTAAAGCCTGGTTAGATCCAAGTCATCCTTCAATTTTGACATAGTTCCCTTGACTAGTATCCTAGCATCCAAGATCTCCGTCAGCATCTTCGCAAGCAGGGATTTCCTCACTTGTGGTTTCGCAAACATCAATCCATTCGGCGATAAGTTAACATAGTTCCGGAGTAGCTCAAGCAGACCAGGAGGCAGCTTCATTTTGGTGACGCCCACGGTCTGAAACTTGGATGGTTCAAACGCTTGCAAACGGCCCAGTAAAGTGGAGTAGCAGTAGTTATACGCAACAACCAAAGACGGGTACAAAGACTGGAAATCGAGGACCAGCAGTGGACTCTTGTAAAAGGCACTTTCCGGCTCCATGATCAGCGGAATCCACTGCAGGGCGTCTTGCTTAAAAACCTGCTTTTTACTGGGCGAAACAAGTAGGAAATTTTCTGCCTTCGCTAACCGTACAAGGAGGCTTTCCACTTTGAACTGAGATCCTCTCGAGAAAATCGAGTAGTAGTCAACACCAATCATACGTGCCTGTTCTGTTGTTCTTGTTACAAGCTCATTGTGCTCGATTATTTCCATATCGAGTCTCACCCTCGTGAGATAGTACTCGAGACCTTGGCTGAGCTGCGATATGACTCCACTGGAAAACCACGCAGTGAGCTGCTGCTGGCTGTAATGAGGCAGCCTTTTGTGCAATGTGTGAAAAGCAACACTCTCAGCTGTATACCGTAGCAAGTTTAACTCCCCTCGAAGTGGACGCCAGATATTCAGCATGTGTCTTCCGGTGATTTTCATTCCAGCAGCATGAGTATAACCCCACCGATCTGCAGACTTGTTCGCGTGCTTGTGCGAAACCCTAGAAAGTTTAGTCGCTAGATTAACATCGTACACTTTCCTAAAGCGATCCATAATGTAACCCCATGAGGCCGCGTGAATCTCGAAGCCGGCCAGAATGTCCGGATCAATAAGATCCACAAGAGCCATGAGCATCGATACCATTTCTTCCTCGGTTTCAAATGTCTGGACACGTGCATCCACCATGCTGCCCCACATACCCACGCCGTCGCCATGTAACTGGGCCTTGTCAACGAGAAATATCCCGCTGTCCACTATGGGAAGATCAAACGCAAGTGCTTCCTTGTCGAAACACCACGTTATTGCTGAGACCTCGTCAAAGGCAGGGTCTGGGCGCAGGTCACCTCGACTGTTGACGTGAATCTCCACGGCCAATGTGACAAGTTTGTTGTAACTTACCTTCTTTCTCTCCACGCGTGTTGGCAGTGATGGATATTTGTAGCCGCCCTTGTTACTGGGTGTAACCATACCGATTTGAGACTTTAACAACTGCGACTTCGACTTGGCATCGCTTTTGAGACGAGACCACTCGCTTACTTCAACAAATGTAGGCGGCTCTAGCGCATATGTCCATAAGGACCCTTTGGTGAGCCGCCCGCGCTGCTTCATCATCTCAGAAAAGAGGCGCTTCTTCGATTTTCTCGTTGTCGTCAACTCTTTGGAGTCTTTATGCTGGACCAAATTGAAAAGTTCGTTCGAGAACGCGCGAGGAGATTCGAGGAAGTCGACGGTATATTGATCCATTCCATCTATGTCCATGCACCTCAACTGAAACTTCTTACCTGCAGCAAAAAAAGGCCTCTCTGGGAACTGCTTTCTATTCGAATAAAAGGGATCAGGGTAATCATACTGCATCATTCCATGATCGCTCTCAAAGGACGACATGAAAGACGTGGAGTCAACGCATGGTGGAGGACTGAGTTCTAGCTGAAACAGTCCGACTTTTCGATGAGACTTTCGTTCTTTGAAGGGCAGGATAAGATCCCGCTTTTGCTTTTTGTCGTTCGGTACCTGCGTGAACTTTACCGTTGGGCTGCGGGTTGACCCTGCGGGGTTGACGCTCGCGGCAGAAAGGTCAGTCCGATCAGTTGTGAAGCTCGTCTCAAAAAATACTTCCAGGCTCAAGTTTCTCTTGCTGGAGTTGTTCACACTAGGAGAAATCAGCTGTCTCGGCATCTGAGTTGACTGGAAAAGCTTTTCATCCATATTTATGGACGTCTGAAGATCACCGGATGCTTCAGCTTGTATTTCGGGAACATTTTCTAGTTTGGCTTCAACTTCCTCAAATACTGAGCTGTCGAGTATAGAGCCTGACAATTGCCCAACGCCACCGTTGGTCGCATTCTCCTCCGCCTGTTCCTCATGCGGAGGCAGAGGGCCAAGCCAGTCATCCAGTTCCTCGTCGTCAGTGCCGAAATCATCCTCCTCGTTTCCATCATCGTCCCCTTCATCGTGGTCACTTTCATCTTCATCGTCATCTTCAAAAGATTTCACTGCTAGCTTCAAAGGCGGTGCCGAGCGACGTTGGCTGAAGACAAGATCATTGATTGCAGACTCGCCTGGTTCACTCGTGCCCAGCGTAATAAACATCGACGTCTTGAAATCAGGCAAGACCAAAAACTTGTCGATACACTGAAAAGTTGTTGGAACGTCCTCAAGATACCTCAACGGGGTCTGAACGCTCTTCACACTCAGCTCTGTATTGCTTCTCTGTTTAGCACAAAACTTGGTCCATTCTCTCATCGACAGTTCTCTGCAGTAGTCAAACAAGTTATCAAGGTCACATTGATCTGTCCATCTGGTTCCTTCAAGACTTCTCTCATCCTCTTCAAACAACCTCAGGCCTGGTTCATCAGGTAGACCCCGAAGAGAGCGTTGGTGAATGACGTCCTTCAGCAAATCCTTCGTAGAGCTCAGGTATTTGCCCTGCACGAGAGGATTTCCAGATTCGTGATCAAGGAGCTCTGAAAAATGGTGATGCAAGTCTCGTTCCTCCAAATTTTTACGGTTAAGAATCCACTGGGAAGTAATGTCAAGCTCGAGTAGGGAGCGGCCCATTCGCGGAAAATCGTCCTCGTTCAGCACATTCCAGACCGGGTCCTCCCCGGCAACAAGTTTGAAAGTACGAACTTTTGAGGTGAGAATACCTTTCAGGCTTTCTGTAACTTTCGCATCGTTGAACCGTGGGCTGGGCGTCTCATCCTCTGTTTGCGAGGAGCTCTCATCCTGGTCAAGCTGAATTATTGGATAGCGCCAACACCACTCCTCAGCAACGAGCCAGTCACTTCCAAACAGGTTGTAGTCCGACATGAACTGCAGCTGATACGGTATGTGGGCCTCAAATGGTTGAACAGCCTTTCCACCGATCTTGCCCTCATGCAGGAGATTGGTTAGTCTGCGCATGTATCGAGGGTTGAGCAGGCTAATCTTGACAAATGGGTTATGGCTCTCGCTATACCCATAGAACAGTACTCCCTTCACCAGGGAAATGTCAGCGACGAATCTATTTTCATGCGCCAAACTGTCCCGGTCTTCTTCTTCGGGTGTCAGCTCCGCTTCATCGGACTCTTCAGTGTCACTTACATCCTCGTCGTTGCCTTTGGCCGTCTTTCTCCTGGTCCGTGTGCCTGTGCGTTTACCCTTCCCCTGAAAAGACTGCCACATTCTGTAGTTGACCTCCCGTTTGAGACTGTACAGCTCTTCCGCAATCGCGGTGGCACTCGTCGTGGGTCCCTTGTACGCGATGTAGAGGTACGGGAACACGTTGTGAATGTGCAGCAAGCACGTGTGACCGGTCTTCAGCTTCCCATATACGCGAATCACGGGCACCTGAGTTATTCTGTCGTCCTTTTTGTCCTCTGTCGCGATACTACCACCAACGAATCGACTATTGTTGATCGTGGAGTACTGTTTGTCAAACTCCGTCGGGAGTTCCTGGTACGAGTCATACGCCAGAATCTGGATATACAGCGGGTTGTCACCATAGTTGCTGTACTGTGACGACGAGGTGCCACTCATATGAAGATCATCTGCATCTGTGGGCGTCGCAAGCGAATTGTGGTGCTGTAAAGAGCGTGCAGACAGACATGCCCGACGCGAACGCGCTGCTCTCAAGGTCATCGCCATCGCAGCTCAGTCCAAAATCTCGCTTCTGGGCCGAACCCCATTGATAGCACACACACACATCGACACACTGGCCATCGCAATCAATTGTTTTCCACTCGAATGGATCATTCAGAGCGACCTGGTGCGCGGCCGACCATCTTTCTCAGGTTCCCCGTAGAAAGGCCGCCGGGCTGGCGAGTGTCTGGTACACAGCCGGGAAACACGCAAATCCTCAAAAGATCTGGCTCCAGTGCTCGGAGCCCCGCCAAGGATCAAATATGGACAGCGGAGAAGCAAGCCGTGCTAGAGAAAGCGGTGTTGCCGTATGTAAGCGTTACGGAGGTTGAAAGTGGCACTTCTGGGAGCACCAAAACAACGGTTTCGGTGAAGTATGACTGGGAGCGGTTATCGGAAGAGTTAGGAGTCGGAAGTACCTTCTTGAAGAAGAAACTGATAGAAGCATATTATCGAAACAGGAGCAGACAGGCAAGAGGAGGAGGAATAAAACTAGCACGAGGAGAAGAAGGGGGAAAGATTACAGGCGCTTCTGTAGCGAGTCCCAGAAGCACACATTCCAATCCTGTGCCGCAGCCGGTCGCCGACGATCGAGATCATCAGGAGGTTGGACACAGACTTGAGCGGCTAAAAATTGAGGAGACAAGGAATGTCGCTGGAGTGGTGACCAAGCTCGACGATGAAGAAACAAATTCGCAGCACTCCAGGCTCTCGTTCTCCTCGGACTCGTCAGGCTCGACAGACATCGACCTGGGATCGACGTCCCGATTCCTCCATCGCTCCAAGTTTCTTCCGTCGAGGAACGATCAGAGCGAGGAGGACGAAGAAGAGGACGAGGACGAGGACGAGCAAGCTGAGACCGAGTCGCATAGCGAGCTGATGCTTGGCCCTAGAGATAGCGAAAGCGGACTACTGGCTCGCACCGACAGTACTTTCAGCATAAGCAAGTCTGAGCTGGAGGAAGAGCTCCTCAACAGGATGTGAGAGATACTTTTAATGAGAAATGATATAAAAAAACAGAACGGTTCTACCTATATGTATCCCACTTCCAGAGGTGAATGCCATACTGGGGATGTGAAGGATATCCCACTTGTGCGATACCCCCCTTTAGCCCATTTATCAACACCCGATCGGTCGCCTCCGCATTTTCGGAGAGCGCTGACTGACGACTCGAGCGACGAAAAGCGAACAGCTGTGCAAAGTGCGAACTGCCATAAGAATGCGCCCATTTTTAACCAAAGCAACATTTCCCCAGCTGATTGTCCCCATTCAGAAACGTGCAATGACTCTAGTTCCGCCCTCTCAAGTTTTTAACCTGGTCAAGGAACCCAAATTGATCCCCATCGATGCCTCCTGGTACATGCCCAACGTTCCAATCAGTGCCTACCATGAGTTCATGAAGACCAGACTGAACCCACAAGCGGTGTTCTTTGACATTGACAAGGTCAAAGATCCGACCAGCCCGTACCCGCACATGCTGCCTTCGAAAGAAACTTTCGAGACTGAAGTGAGCGCGCTGGGGATCACCCCCGAGGACACCCTCCTGGTGTACGACCAGCAGGGGATATTCTCGTGCTGCAGGGCGGCCTGGATGTTTGAGGTTTTCGGACACGATCCAAACAAGATCAAGATCCTCAACACGTTCCCCAACTTTGTGCAGAGTTTCTCGAACCCGAACCTCGTACTGCGGATCCACGACGCCAATGGGCGCATCGACCAGAGCCTCGTCTCTGCTCCGTCTCCGCACCCTCACTCCGAGTACAAGGCGGCCGCGTTCCACAAGGACAAGGTGGTGTCGTACGAGGAGCTGCTGGAGCTAGTCAAGGCAGGGAAAGTGGGCACGGAGTACACGGTGATCGACGCTAGGTCCGAGAAGAGGTTCACGGGTGAGGCGCCGGAGCCGCGCGCGGGACTCTCATCGGGCCACATCCCCGGTGCAAAGTCTCTGCCGTTTGACCTGCTTCTGTCCCCCACGTACGGCTCGTTCTTGTCGTACATGTCGGCCAAGTCTACTTTCGAGGAGAGGGGCATCGATGGATCGAAGCCTATCATCGTGATGTGCGGCACGGGTGTCACCGCGTGCATTGTTAAAACTGGTCTGGAGTTGGCTGGTTTGGATACAAATGGTGTTGCCGTCTATGACGGAAGTTGGACGTGAGTATTAACTTTTCCTTTTGGAATTTTATCGAAATGTGTCGGGTGGTTTACTAACTACAATTCTACAACTAGCGAGTGGGCCCAGAGAGCTCCAGCGGAGTACATTGTGAAGGATGTCTAAAATCTACAGATTTTTTTTTTTCATAAGCAGCTTATAAACAAAGAATTATATAGTATTCGTATTCAGTCAAGAGTTAAATGTTATTCAAATGGTAGGGACCGTCGTGTGATAACCGTCTGGATTTTGACTTTTTGTTCAGCTGCCAGCCAGCATGAAGAGAGAGAGAGATGAAGATGTCCGAGGAGCGTAAACACGAATGATCCCGTACTTGCATCTTACAAACTTGTAGTTGAAAAAATTATGTCTGTTCCCGGCCTTCAAGGCGGGCTGTTGTCTGTAAGTCACTTTTGGTTCTCCTAACGTCAGCCCCCGTGAGCACTCTCAACTAACGATAACCAAGTTTGACCCATCCATAGCTGCACAGCAAGACACGGACCCTGAAGCCTTCGACTCGACGTCGCGCCCGACAGAAGTACAGATCCCGGCACTGTCCGAGTGGAGATTTGAAATCAGCGCAAAGGAGAAACTTAAAATCAAGGTGACAAGCGGCATAGCGGAGATATACGGCACAGAGCTGCTGACGAACGCGGAGTACACGTTCGTGGGCTCGCTCAAGTCGGTCGTTTCGAGTTTCAGAGGCTGCGCGCTGGAGTACAGCGGCTGCATCCCGGCGTCGGAGTACGTCTCCGACGAGACGTGCTTGCTGAACTACCTCAACCTGCACTTGGCTCTCGAGGCGCGCCGGAGGGAAGCTATGCGGATCAACTCGACGACGCCGCAGTCACGAGTCAAAGGCCCCAGGGTGCTCGTCATTGGCAACAAGGATTCCGGGAAGACGTCGCTGTGTCGGATTCTCACTGCGTATGCGAACAAAATGGACCACCAGCCCGTGCTCGTCAACCTGAACCCGACGGACCCGGCGTTCACTGTGCCCGGTATGCTCAACGCGACGCCCATCTCGGATATCTACAACGTTGAGAATATAAACTACGGCGAGACGATATTAACGGGTGCCACGTTCTACCATCAGAAACAGCCTATAGTGAAGACGTTCGGGCTCGAGAAGTTCGGCGACAATGAGAAGCTGTACAAGTATATGATCTCGCGGCTGGCTGTAACTGTGATGAGCCGGATGCAGAACGATCCCGATATTTGCAGCTCGGGGATCGTGGTGGACACACCGGCGCTCAGCATCGACAACTCTGATCTGATCGAGTATGTGATTTCGGACTTTGAGATTGACGCGCTGGTTGTGATTGGCAACGAGAGGCTGTTTGTGGACCTCAAGAAGAAGCTCGCGAGTCGTATTGCGAACAGCAAGCTGTCCGTACTGAAGGTTCCGAAATCGGGCGGCTGCGTCGAGAGGAGCGACAAGTATCAGCGAGAGCTGCAGATCAGAAGCATCAGAGAGTACTTTTACGGTATGGAGAAAGTTGTGCTGAGTCCGTATACCATCACTGTTCCCTTGAAAGACCTGCTGATATACCAGCCCGTGGAGGCCGACGGGATGTCGTCGATAGCTGGCCTGTCGTTCCTGGGCGGCGACGTTGAGGAGGACGAAGAGGAGGAGAATAACAATGGCAACAACGGCAACGGCGGAGCACTCAAGTTCAACGACTTCAAGAAGTTGCTGACCAAAGTTGCCGAGCCCACATCCGCCATTCTGTCCAATGCGGTGATGTCGATGATCAGTCCCGCGCGGCTGGACATGGACAAGTACACATACGGGCAGGACGAGAGCTCGATAGTTGAGGATATTGCCAACTCGGCAACGATGGGGTTCGCATACGTGCTGAATTGCGATGATACAAAGGGACTGCTGAAGCTGCTCATCCCGTCGCCTGCAAACCAGCTGCCTACAAAAGTACTGGTGCTTACACAGTTTAGATATCACGAATAAGAAAAAGGAATAATGTGTGTTTTTGACCTCTTTTTGTATATATTTCGTATTTCGTAATCATCTTTTTCTTTTGAAGTCTGTAAAGTGCAATCATGCTAATATGGTACAATTCTTGTGCGTTTTCCCCCCTGGTTGGTTGATTGATGTCTTACTCTGTTCTCGGAGCCAAATCCTTCATCGGTATAGATTCACTCGGCGCGTCCTCGCTTTGGAGCGGCGGCGCAGATCCGAGCTCTGGATCCACAATGCCCTCGAAAAATGTATCCCTCAGCTCCTTCCACCGCGTACTCCACGTTCCTAGGCCCACCATGGTCAAAGCCGAGACAAACTGCAGGAACCACCACATGGTGTGTCTTGGGAAGCGGCCCGAATAGAACCAGCACACGAGCAGGTTGATGGCGTGGATCGTGAGTGCGAAATCCCACGCGAGCTTGCTGCGCCCCACTATCACCGTCATGAACACGACGCAGATCAGCGAGTCGAACAGCCACAGGGAGCACAGCGTCCATCCCAGTGTGTTCTCGAACGACACGAGCTCCCATGAGAATATCCAACCGAGGTTGAAGCTCTGCCCGGCGACGGACGCCGTGAAGTAGAAAAGCACGAATGCAATCAGGTAGTAGAACAGCTGGAGCAGGATTATCTGTGCGAATATCCTCGAGGGAGAAAATGTGTCTCTGAAGGATTCGAGGGCGTCATGCTGGTGTACCTGAATATAGCCTCTTAGCGATTCAAACATTGTCAAAGTTTTCCGGTGCAGCCAACAGAAAGATACTGTGTATTTCGGCGGTTGTCAATCTGGATTGCTCTTTTGTCTGGTCCTGAGAATCTCGCGTCGGGATGGATACTGTGCAGCAGATACTTGCCATTGCCCTGTGCCTCTTGCACTTGGTGATGGTGATCCACGGACGACTCAGGATTCGGCTGTTCAGATCTCGCTGGGATCGGCTGTGTGGGGCACGACCTGGGGCGTTTTGGATGGAGCGACGTTTTGGCAGGGAGATACTCGGAGACACGTCGCGGATATAATTATATGTAGCCCAGGGTGTGTATATGGGGGTTTTCGGTCTGTGTGTTCTCTGTGGTGGTGCTGATTGGTTTACAACAGAGCAAGTCTCGCCGGAAGTCCGCATCTACACGCTCTCAGAGGCTGTCAAAGCCCTGTCTATCGTCATCAACTTGACACCACCAACAACATGCGACAACTGAAGATACAAGAGGCAACCAGTAACTCGGCCAGCGCTCGCCATCGAGCAATGCCCTGATGATGACGCCTCTCTCTCTCTCTCTCTGTCCACACGTGAAACACCCGCAAGAATCAGCACACAGAATGTGCACGTGCTGTCGACATGAGCTGCGGCTGCCATCGCTTGACGGGTCTTGTCTCTGGTGCACGTTGTGCTGATAAGAACCGCTGTTGCTCGCGTCGCGCTCTTTCCCAGTCCCTGTTTTTTTCTCACCTCTCTCTTTTTCCTCACAATCGTCAAATGTGCACGGTCGACCTGCTCAAAGTTAAAAATGTGCTAATCGATATTGCTAAAGAGGCAGGCGCGCTCATCAAGGCCAAGCACGGCACTCTTGAGTTTGACGATAAGAAGAACGGTACGTGTCGCGCTTCTTTTTTTGGGGCCTCCGGTGTAACTTAAAAAAAAACATGCTAACCCATACTGTGTTCCAAGCTGTGGATTTGGTCACTGAGGTTGACAAGGCTGTTGAAATACTCATCGAAGCGAGGCTCAAGGCTGCTTTCCCCGACTACCTCTTCTTAGGAGAAGAATCCTTTGTTGCGGGCGTCTCGCAGCTCACCGACGAACCAACGTTTGTCGTTGACCCAATTGACGGAACTTCCAATTTTATCCACACTTTCCCTTACTCGTGCACTTCTCTCGGTTTCACGGTCAACAGGGAGCCGGTGGTGGGCGTGGTTTTCAACCCGCATCTGGATCTCTTGTTTGATGCCGCTAAGGGACACGGGGCGTACCTCAACGGCAAACCGCTCCCTGTTCTGCATCATTCGCTACGCATACAGTCGTCTCTGATTGCACTTGAAGGCGGATCAGACAGACACGGTCACAATTTTGACGTTAAATTCGCAACTTTCAAATCTCTCTTGGCCCAGGAAGGCGCCTTCATCCATGGGTTCCGCTCGTTTGGGTCCGCGGCAATGAATCTGTGCCATGTGGCCACGGGCGCCGTCGATTGCTACTGGGCTAACTGTTTGTCGTGGGACATCTGTGCTGCGTGGGTCATTGCGAAGGAGACGGGGACGCTTATCGTTGATGGAAACAAGGATAACTGGAAAGATGTAAACATCGAGAACAGGGTCTTCTTGTGCGTGAGAGGTGCGTCAGACAACGACCAAACGGAGTTTGTCAACAACTTCTGGTCGAATATCCAGGGCCGTCTCGAGTTCTGAGCAGCCTTCGTCTCGTGTCTGTTTTAGCTCCCTAGCTCAAGGCATCTGTCTCGGGGGACACGTCGCAGCTGTCAAAACACACACTCGCAAAGTGCAGCAAAACGGCGGCAAGCCGCAGATCAGAAAAAATCACAATTCCTACCTATATATACATATTTATCTTGTGGTCGTCATAAAAATATCAATGAAATGACTTGTCTACTCAGCTGAGCCACTGGTCTTGTGTGCCTTTCGCTCCATAGCGAGAGAGCCTGCTGTGATTTGAATTCGTCGCTCTTGTGTCAGCGGTGAGGCTCAGATGCGCAGATATGCGAGTCGCCGCTCGGATTTCGGGATTTCACTCTCGGGGCTCTTGTTCCAATCACACGCCTTTCACGCTGGCTGTTGGAATGAACACTCAACAGAGGCTGCTGTGCTTTAACCGTTGGGGATCCTAAAGAAATTAAATGTAAAAATATGTCTTGTAGTCTGAGCCTGTCAGGCTGTTAGGCCGTTGGAGACAGCTGATTGTCCCAAAACGACTCTTTTGAAGTTACCTTTGGTATTTTTGTCTTTGTGGCTGTTGTTGTTCGTTGTGGCTTTCTGTGGTTTATTTTGTTTTTGCTATATTGATAGTTTGAAATAATGAATAAAAATATTTTGTGATTTTGGGACCTAAGATTTCTTAAAATTTCCTAAATTCTTTGGAAAAGTAATTCAAACTGGTGTCTGAAAATTTTTAATATCAGAATCAGCTGCTACTCTTTACCGAGCTATCTCCATGATATTATACATATATTATGTTCCTAGTCTCTACCGATCTGTTTCATTTCCCGTTTGACCTTAAACTTATTAAGCAGACGCCGTTGCCAAAAGAGGACGTGCGCTACCCAAAGACCACAGTGGCAATTTACTCCAGATCAACAACGCAACGTCGAGGGCGAGAGCCTTCAAGACGCATCCTATCTGCATTGTCATTACTTCCAGTATAATCATAGCTTCAAGATGGTATGTGCCTTTTGAAATAGCCCCATTCGGTTTTCTCTGGTCTTTCAACTAACATCAATTTGCCGATATAGGGTCAAGGAGCCTCTGGTATGCCCGGCAGTGGCGACAACAAAAAGAGGGATGATAAGGTATGTTTTCAGCTATAGAAGCAGCCCCACGCAAGTGCGTCAACTAACAGTGCAATTGCAAAACAGAAAAAGGACAAGCCAAAGTACGAGCCACCGGTTCAGACCAAGTTTGGAAAGAAGCGTAGAAAGGGACCAGACACGGGGGCCAAGCTGCCCAATGTGTATCCATCCACAAGATGCAAGCTCAAGCTGCTCAAGATGGAGAGAATCAAGGACCATTTACTGCTCGAGGAGGAGTTTGTGGTGAACCAAGAGACGTTCCAGCCCACGGAGGCCAAGCAGGCGGAGGAGAGAGAGAAAGTTGACGAGATAAGAGGCACGCCCATGTCTATTGGCACCCTCGAGGAGATTGTCGACGACGACCATGCGATTGTCTCGTCATCCTCTGGGCCCGAGTACTACGTTTCCATTTTGTCGTTCGTCGACAAGGGACTTTTGGAGCCCGGCTGCCAGGTGCTCTTGCACCACAAGACGGTGTCCATCGTTGGCGTCCTCCAGGATGAGACGGACCCGATGGTGTCGGTGATGAAACTTGACAAGTCGCCCACGGAGTCGTATGCCGACATTGGTGGGCTCGAGTCGCAGATCCAGGAGATCAAGGAGGCTGTTGAGCTGCCGCTGACGCATCCCGAGCTGTACGAGGAGATGGGTATAAAACCACCCAAGGGTGTGATCTTGTACGGTGCGCCGGGCACGGGTAAGACGTTACTCGCCAAGGCTGTTGCGAATCAGACAAGTGCCACGTTTCTGCGGATCGTTGGGTCCGAGCTCATTCAGAAGTACCTCGGTGACGGGCCCCGTCTGTGCAGACAGATCTTCAAAGTTGCATCTGAGCACGCGCCTTCGATCGTGTTTATCGATGAGATTGACGCCATTGGAACAAAAAGATACGAGTCGTCGAGCGGTGGCGAGAGGGAAGTGCAGCGCACGATGCTGGAGCTGCTCAACCAGCTCGACGGGTTTGATGACCGTGGTGACGTGAAGGTGATCATGGCTACCAACAAGATTGAGTCGCTTGACCCGGCTCTGATCAGACCAGGGCGTATCGACAGAAAGATTCTGTTTGAGAATCCAGACTCGAACACCAAGAAGAAGATTCTGAATATCCACACCAGTAAGATGAACATTGCGCAGGATGTCAAGCTGGATGAACTCATCACTTCGAAGGATGAGCTGTCGGGTGCCGATATCAAGGCAATCTGTACCGAGGCTGGGCTGCTGGCCTTGAGAGAGAGAAGAATGCAGGTGATTGCCGAGGACTTCAAGAGTGCGAAGGAACGGGTACTCAAGAACAAGATCGAAGAGAATCTCGAGGGCCTATATTTGTAAACGCACCCATATACTAGATATACTTTTCCTTTGTTGTTGTCGATTGACTCCATTGCTGCCGTAGTACTAACCAACGTAAGGCGCTCTTGGCCGAAAATAATTAGCCGGCGCACGCCCGTCACGAGGCGCGTTTGGGCAGAAACAGAGCAGAGAGAAAGAGCAGTGAGTGACAGCTGAGCCGGGTGCTTCACGACAGAGTACACCTGTATCCCAACCGCACAGACGACGGCCACACTTGCCACCTTCCCTATACACTAGCCCGCAATAAAGGCCTTTTTCTTTGCCGGCGTACACGGATTCATAGCTGGATCTGCGAAAGACACGTGTTTTATACTCAATTGGAGGTGCATTGCCCCAACCGCATTTTTGGTACCTCTCTCGTTTCACACCCTTTACCGCATCACATCGTGAAAGAAAAAAAACGCACACAGTACACCACAACACCAAGCACCCGGATCTATATTGAGCATGTCGAACCAGACAGATCAGAAGGACGAGGCAGGCCGCTTGTCTAGGTTTTTCCGGAGGCGGTCTTCCGGCTCGGTTGGCCCACCCACTGCTCCCGGACTTAACTCAACCCCGACGGCCGGCCGTCGACTGTCGTTTGGCCACTCGCCATCGACGGCGGACTCGCTGAACCCGCCACACGCGCAGCCCGTGCCCACGAGCCCAGGCGAGAACCCGTGCGACCGACTTTCCTTCCAGGTCGGCGTGGCGGAGAACAAGAACGGCCGGTTCAGGCCCACGATGGAGGATGTGCACACGTACGTTGCGAACTTTGCCGAGCGGCTCGACTGGGGGTACTTTGCGATATTCGACGGGCACGCGGGCAAGCAGGCGGCGCGCTGGTGCGGGACGAACCTGCACAGCGTGCTTGAGAAGAACATCATCAAGCACGACAGCGTTGATCTGCGGATCAACCTGAACAATTCGTTCATCGAGGCGGACGAGCTCATCAGTGCCAATGTGTCGGGTTCGAGCGGGTGCACGGCCGCGGTGGCGGTGATCCGCTGGGAGGAGGAGGATGATGGCGGTGGCAGCGGTGGCGCTGGTGGTGAGAAACGCCAGAAGAGCAAGTTTAAGCCGTCAACCACGCCGTTTGAATTCTTGCCGACGGCGAGCCACAAGCGCATGCTCTACACGGCCAACGTGGGAGACTCGAGACTGGTGCTGTGCCGGAACGGGAAAGCGGTGAGGTTGTCGTACGACCACAAGGGTTCCGACGCCGTGGAGCAGGCGCGCATCATCAAGGCGGGCGGGATCGTGCTCAAGAGCCGGGTGAACGGAATGCTCGCCGTGACGCGCTCGCTGGGCGACACCTACATGAAGAACCTCGTCATTGGGAACCCGTTCACCGCGGCCACCGAGATCACGGCGGCGGACGAGTTTATGATCATTGCATGCGATGGGCTGTGGGATGTCTGCAGCGACCAGAAGGCCGTGGACCTGATACGAGACATCAAGGACACCACCAAGGCGGCGTCCGTGCTGTGCACGCATGCTCTCGAGCGGTCCACCACCGACAATGTGACGGTGATGGTTGTCCGGTTTGACAGGCGCGTGTTTGACTACAAGGATTCCAAGGACAGCGACAAGGAGGATGCTAATTCGAGTACACAGGAGAGCGAGAAACCCGAGGAGGAGTCCCCGGTAGTGAGCGCGAGAGACGACGCGGTTAACGACGAGGTGTTGGAGGAGGCTGAGAAGATTGCCCAAGATTCGGAGACAGCGGTCGAGTCCGATGAGCCATGATCCTCTTTCACTCACACATATTTATTGCCTTTTTTTCATCTTTATTTCACATATCGGCGGACATATGTATGCATATATATATGTATAAACGTCACAATACCTGGGAGTACCCCGGGGCCGAAAAAACAACAACATATATTCAAAAATACAACAAACCGTCATTGAAATACGATGGCGCTCCTTCCCTGCTAATCTGCTCGTCTGCTCATCTGCGCATTTTTCGCTACCTGCATGTCATCTCGAGGGCGTGATGATTGGGCCCACCTTTTCCAGCACAATGTGCTCAATGGCTATATATGTCAGCGCGCTCCGCACACCGCCCTAGATGCTTTCAACCCCAGTTAACACTACTCTGAAGAATAACTCCAAAGAGACAACAAGTGAACAATGGAGAGACTTAATATAACGCTGGACAACGTGCACTGCGACGAGTGCTCGGGAAACATTTACAAAGCCATCTCGCAGATTCTCACTCTACAGCAGCAGCATGGCCAGCCGTACGTGCCGAGCAACGGAGACGCAGAGGACGCCTACGAGGTGCCGAGCGACACCGCCAGCGACAGTGGCAGCGCGAAACCAGGCGCCTCGATGCTGCTCACGGACGACCAGCTCGTGCTGCTCGCGGCCCGGGGTGTCCTGGCGCAGCGGGAGCGCAAGATCCTGCACCGGCTCGAGGCCGCCGGGTTCGAGGTGAGCGCGTCCGAGATCTCCAACGACGGCGGCGCCGACGCCAGTGTGGTCGACACCTACGCGCCGCACTTTGACCTGTTCGAGCCCGTGAGACGGGTGTTCGCACGGAACAAGTCGCGGCTCGAAGCACGGCGGCGGCACAACACCCACGTCAAGAGCTGTATCACGTGTCGCGAGCAGGCCGCGAGCCGCGAGAAAGAGAAGGGGGAGCGGTTCGCGGCGCCCTCTGTGCTCGATAAACTGCGGGACAAGCTGTCGTCGTCGTCGCATTCCGGTAGTGACTCGGACGCGGACGCGGACACGTTCACACTGAGCTCTCCCGAGGTGGTTGCGTCTAACCCGCGGGAGTATAGGGCCGTGCTTGCGCTCCAGGGGATGACGTGTGCAAGCTGCATCACGGCAGTGACGACCGCGATCGAGGACTCGCTTTCCGCGCATGGCTTGCCACTGAGAGACGAGAACGGCCAGCCGACAGCGTCGGTTTCGCTGATGACCAGCGCGGCGGTGGTGATTTTGCCCGACAAGCAGCACCTCAATGGGATTATGAGTGCAGTGAGGGACGTGGGGTACGAGTGTACGCTTCTCGAGGTGCTCCCTATTGAGCGTGCGAGCAGGGTGCAGGTGAACGCGGTGATCGGGGGTATGACTTGTGTGTCGTGCTCGTCTGCGATCGCGAGCGCAGTTGCCCCGCTGCCGTTTCTCGTTGAGAGCGCCATCAACATTGTGTCCAAGTCCGGCGTGTTCATTCTGGATTCTGGCGTAAAGGAGAATATCGACAAGTTGATAGAGGTTGTGGAGGATATTGGGTTTGAGTGTAAAGTTATCGATGTGAAGACGATCAGTCACGCCGCAGCTAAGCAACAATCCCGGACGCTCAACTTGAAGATCAACGGCATGTTTTGCGAGCACTGCCCTGAGACGATTAACGAAAAATTGCTGAGCCACGGTGATGCGGTTGTCGTGAGCAATCCTATCAGTCTGGGCCACCCATATGTCAAGTTCACCTACATTCCATCTCCTCCCGAGCTAACGATCAGATCGATCCTGGATGAGCTGAACCAGCTCTCACCTGCATTCAGCGTGGAGATCGTCAAGCTGGTGACGCTCGACGAGCACCTGAAGCGCATGGCGCAGGCAGACACGCGCAAGATCTTGAAACGTCTGATTTTGGCGGTGATTTTGGTGATCCCAACTTTCGTCCTCGGAGTTGTCGGGATGTCGCTAGTTCCCAAGCACAGCTCTTTCAACATGTGGCTGATGGAGCCGATATGGGCAGGCAACGTGTCGAGGGTGGTGTGGGCGCTGTTCATTCTCGCCACGCCGGTCTACTTTTTCGCGGCTGATCTCTTCCACCTCAAGGCAATCAAGGAGCTTCGCACTCTGTGGAAGGCTACTGTTCCGTGGAAGCGCCGGCTGTTCCGCTTCGGCTCGATGAACTTGCTCATGTGTTTGGGTACATCGGTCGCATACTTTAGCAGCATCGCGCTGCTCGGACTATCGGCCCACTCACCTCACCGCTCGAGAGGATACTCCACGACGTACTTTGACTCGGTTGTGTTTCTAACCTTCTTCCTGCTGATTGGAAGATTGCTGGAGGCGTACTCTAAGAGCAGAACCGCAGACGCCGTTACTCGTCTTGGAAGCCTGAAGCCCATTACTGCACACCTCGTGACAACTACGAATACCTCAGGCACTGATGAAAAGCTGGAATTTGGCGCTGATGTTGAAGCAAAGGTGGAGCTGTTGGAAATTGGCGACTATATCCGTATTACACCGGGCGAATCGCCTCCTTCGGATTCCATCGTGGTTCAAGGCGCTGCTGACTTTGACGAGAGTGCGTTGACTGGTGAGTCTGTTCCCGTGAGACACACGAAAGGAGATCAGATCTTTGCAGGAACCGTCAACGCCGGACAGACAACAATCGTTGCCAAGATTTCAGCACTCGAAGGGACCTCGCTGCTAGACCAGATCGTGAACACCGTGCGGGACGGTCAGCTCAAACGTGCACCTATTGAGCGCCTGGCCGATGTCCTGACGGGTTACTTTGTCCCGGTCATCACGTTCCTCGCTTTGGTGACGTGGATCGTATGGCTTTCGCTTGGTTGCTCGGGGTCTTTGCCTGCGAGGTATCTGGACGTTGATGTTGGCGGCTGGGTAGTGTGGTCGCTTGAGTTTGCGATTGCAGTGTTCGTCGTCGCGTGCCCATGCGGTATTGGACTTGCTGCGCCAACTGCACTGTTCGTTGGTGCCGGTCTCGCGGCGAAGCATGGGATTCTCGCACGTGGCGGCGGTGCTGCGTTTCAGGAGGGCGCCAGGATCGAGGTTGTCTGCTTTGACAAAACAGGAACGCTGACGTTTGGTGGCGAGCCCATGATCACGGACTATGCGGTGTTAGCAGCCGTTCCCAAAGAGCAGAAGGCGGTTGTACAGGAGTTTTCCTTCCAGGTTGCGCGCGATCTAGAGCTCGGGTCGAGACACCCACTTTCCATCGCCGTCAAGAACTTTGTGACTGCTACAACGGCCTCCAAGGGAATAACGCTCAGCGGCAACAAAGTACCTGAAGTAGAGGAAATAGCTGGCCGTGGGCTGTGTGGATTAGTCCAACTGGCTGAGGACAGCGGCGACTCGATATGGTCGCACTACTCACCTACTGAGGCCATTCTCGGTAACGAGATGCTGCTCAAGGACAAGGACAGCGAGCCTCTGACTCCACATCAGCAAGAAGTAATCAATGGGTGGAAGACCGAAGGTAAAAGTATCATATTGGTGGCATTGAAGTGCCACGCGCTGTTTGGTGAGCGGTTCCAGCCAGTCATGGCGTTCGCTGCGAGGGACGAGATAAGGCCAGAAGCCAAGGATGTCATCCGGATGCTGGCCAGTGAGGGTATAACGAGTTGGATGATTAGCGGCGACAACGAAGTCACCGCCAAGGCAGTTGCGCAGGAGGTGGGCATCGCGCCCGAGCACGTTGTTGCCGAGGTGCTTCCCGACGAGAAGGCGGCCAAGATCCAGTGGGTCCAGTCTACGCATCACGCTGACGGCACCCAGAAGTCCGTGCGGCGCGCGCTTGTGGCGATGGTGGGTGACGGGATCAACGACGCGCCTGCGCTGGCCGCTGCTGACGTTGGCATTGCCATGGGCAGCGGTTCCGATCTCGCGCTCACATCGTGCGACTTCGTGCTGCTGCCACCAAAGTACCCGCTGGTTGCGCTCATGACTCTGTTTTCGCTATCGCGCACGGTGTTCAGGCGCGTGCGCTTCAACTTTGCATGGGCGCTCGTCTACAACTGCATCGGTATCCCCATCGCTGCTGGTGTGATCTACCCATACAACAACTCGCGGCTGAACCCGGTGTGGGCCAGCGCTGCCATGGCGGCTTCGAGCATCAGCGTGGTTCTCAGCAGTCTAGCGCTGCGTCTTTTCAAACCGCCAGCCATTGCCAAAGAGACGAGCCAGTTCTCCCAGACAGCCGCTGTGGAGGTGATAATGTAAGTAAGTAAGTAGTTGAGTAAGTGTATCTACCGACAATTCCACGCTTCCCGATGTGGCGGACACCCGCCGCGCCGGCAGCACGCGTCCGGCTAGCACGGACTCCGGATATTCATCGAGTCGGACCCGGGTGGTCGTGTGCGGGCGAGAGCGCCCTGGTGCTTAAGAACGACGGCGCTGCCATTGGCGGAAACGCGGCCGGCGCTGTTTTCTGGGGCGATGAGAGTGCCCGCGGTGTCCGGGTAAGGCGGAGGATTCAGGATTCAGACCTGGAGTGCGACCAACCTCCGAGAGTAACCATTTACTTCCCTTCAACCAGTCAGCGATTTTCGATTGAGCTTTGTGGTTTTTTTTTTTACCTTAGGAGAGCACCGCCGTTCATCGATCTCATCCACAATGCTTGCTCTTCGTCGCCAGGCCTTGAATATCTCGAGGCAGCCAGCCAACAGGCTGTTTTCGTCCTCTGCCGTGTCGAGCCAGGTGATTTCTAAGGGAAACACGCTCAACGGTAAGACGGCCGCGTCCGCCATGGCGTCTGACTACCACATCATCGACCACGAGTACGACTGTGTGGTTGTCGGCGCTGGAGGTGCCGGTCTCAGAGCTGCGTTCGGCCTTGCCCAGGATGGGTTCAAGACTGCGTGTATTTCCAAGCTTTTCCCCACCAGATCGCACACAGTGGCTGCCCAGGGTGGTATCAATGCCGCGTTGGGTAACATGCACAAGGACGACTGGAGATGGCACATGTACGACACCGTCAAGGGTTCGGACTGGCTGGGTGACCAGGACGCCATTCACTACATGACTAGAGAGGCTCCACAGTCCATTATCGAGCTCGAGCACTTTGGCTTGCCATTCTCCAGAACTGAGGAGGGCCGTATCTACCAGAGAGCTTTTGGCGGTCAGGCCAGAGAGTTCGGAAAGGGTGGTCAAGCTTACAGAACCTGTGCCGTGGCTGACAGAACCGGCCACGCCCTGTTGCATACCCTGTACGGCCAGTCCCTGAGACACGACACCCACTACTTTATCGAGTTCTTTGCGATGGATTTGTTAATGGAGGATGGCAAGTGTGTCGGTGTCATTGCGTACAACGAGGAGGATGGTACTCTGCACAGATTCAAGGCACACAAGACTGTCATTGCCACCGGTGGATATGGAAGAGCATACTTTTCGTGTACCTCTGCCCACACGTGTACCGGTGACGGTTACGCCATGGTTTCGAGAGCTGGTCTACCCCTCCAGGACTTGGAGTTTGTCCAGTTCCACCCATCCGGTATCTACGGTTCGGGGTGTCTGATTACAGAAGGTGCCAGAGGTGAGGGTGGTTTCCTCGTGAACAGCGAGGGTGAGAGATTCATGGAGAGATATGCTCCAACAGCTAAAGATTTGGCCTCAAGAGATGTCGTTTCGCGTGCCATTACCATGGAGATCAACGCTGGTAGAGGTGTTGGCCCACTGAAGGACCACATGTTCTTGCAGCTGTCGCACCTGCCAGCCAGCGTGCTGCAGGAGAGACTGCCGGGCATTTCGGAGACGGCGCACATCTTCGCCGGTGTCGACGTGACAAAGGAGCCAATTCCTATCCTGCCAACCGTGCACTACAACATGGGTGGTATTCCAACTAACTACAAGGGTGAGGTTCTCAGTCTTGACGACAAGGGCAAGGAGATTATCGTTGAGGGCTTGCTGGCCTGTGGTGAGTCTGGATGTGCTTCCGTGCATGGTGCCAACAGACTGGGTGCCAACTCGCTGCTTGACCTGGTTGTGTTTGGCCGTGCTGTGTCGCACACCATTGCTGAGTCGTTGTCTCCAAACGCTCCTCACAAGGAGCTTGCAGCAGACATTGGCTTTGAGTCCATTGCCAACCTCGACAAGCTCAGAAACGCTGATGGTAACACGTCAACTGCTGATCTGAGACTGGAGATGCAGAGATGTATGCAGAAGCATGTTGCTGTGTTTAGGGATCAGGGGTTGCTGGATGAGGGTGTTTCCCAAATGATTGAGATTGACAAGAAGTTCAAGGACATCAAGACCACGGACAGATCGATGATCTGGAACTCGGACCTTGTGGAGACCATGGAATTGCAGAACCTGCTGACTTGCGCTCTCCAGACTGCCACTTCTGCCGCTGCGAGAAAGGAGTCGAGAGGTGCTCATGCCAGAGAAGACTACCCAGACAGAGACGACGTGTACTGGAGAAAGCACACCTTGTCATGGCAGGATGGCTTTGGCGAGAAGGTGAAGCTTGACTACAGAGGTGTCATTGCGGAGACCCTTGACGAGTCTGAGTGTAAGCCAGTTCCACCAGCCAAGAGAGTGTATTAGGTGGTGGTGAGAGTTGTGCTTGTTTATTTTTTATCTACTTTTTTTCCCTGGCAAATCATCCGTATGCGAGGTCACCGAGAGATTTCTGCTAGCTCTAATCTCATTGTATGCATGTGATATATGAACTCCCATGTCATCGTCAAATATATTCAAATTATTAAGAGATGAAAAAGGTTTTTGTGCAAAGTTGACACAAAAGTTAAGCCAGCGGCGTGTCCAGCTCAAAGAGTGCGGCTGATGTAATCGCCTCATCTTCTCTGCAGAAATTTTTTTGAATTTTTTTTTTCTCTTTGTATTTGGTAAAGATTCCTGTGAAGCGTTCCTCAAAGTTTAGCGCCTATTTGTGAAATACACACATAAGCACGATATGGGTCCAGCATTGAAAGGATCCAAGAGGCAGGCCACTGCCGCTGCACCATACTCCAAGAAGCAGAAATACAACAACAGATCAAAAAACCAGCCCAAGACATCGCGGGTGCCCGTGCAGGAGCACGAGTCTGAATCCGCTGCATCCTCGGACAGCGAGGATGATGCTGCTTCCGCCTCCGACGACGACGAGGATGCGTCTGATGATGACCTGGACACTGTGAGCGCTGCTGCTGAGGACAGCGAAAGCGAGGACGAGCTCGATGCGCTTGACGCTCCTGCTGGTGCAGTTGCGTCCGGATCTGGCTCTGATTCCGAGTCTGATTCCGATTCCGAGTCTGGTGAGCCCAAGACACCACAGCTGGGTCCAGACGGACAGCCAAAACAGACGTCAAAGGAACAGCACGCCGAACAGAAGAAGGTGCTCGGTGAGCGTAAGCTGCAGCGTAAGTCAGGTGTGGAGGTTCAGCGGATCAAGCAGCTCTGGGAGAGACTACGTGTCAAGAACCCGCCCGTACCCAAGGAAGTGAGGACAAAGCTCGGCGATGAAATATGGTCGCTGTCGCAGGATGTGATTGGTGACCTTGTCATGAAGCACGACGCGTCGCGCGTTGTCCAGACTCTCGTCAAGTACTCGCCCAAGGACCGCAGAGACGCAATCGTGCGCTCGCTGAAGGGAAACTATTATGTGCTCGCAACAAGCTCGTACGGTAAATATCTTCTGGTGAAGCTGCTGCACTACGGGTCTAAAGAGTCGCGCGAGCTTATTCTTAACGAGCTGCACGGCAAGCTGAGGAAGCTGATGAGACACAGAGAGGGTGCTCACGTTGTGGAGGATCTGTACGTGCTGTATGCCACGAACAAGCAGAAACTGCAGATGATTAGAGAGTTCTGGGGTTCGGAGTACGCTGTATTCAAGGAGTCAGGAGACGGGAAAACTATCAAAGACGTGTGCGCAGAATCCACGGAGAAGAGGACGCTGATAGCACGGAACCTCATTGGCACGATCCGCGCTTCCGTGGAGAAGGGCTCGACGGGATTCCAGATCCTGCATGCCGCCATGAGAGAGTACATCCAGATCTTTGAAGGCGAAGAGGTGCGGGAATTTGTCGAGCTGCTGCAGGATCAGATGGCCGAGCTGGTGCACACAGCCGAGGGCTCTGAGGTTGCATGCACGCTGATTGCAAAGGCGACAGCGAAAGAGAGAAAGCAGATTTTGCGGTCTCTCAAACAGCATGCTCAGGCTCTTGTGACAAACGAGTACGGTAACTCGGTGCTGATCACCCTGTTCATGACGGTGGACGACACTGTGCTTGTCTCAAAAACCTTCACGAGCGAATACGCCGAGAACATGCACGAGCTGATCACCAGCAAGTTCTCCAGACGGCCGTTTATCTACCTACTGAATGGACTCGACCCCCACTTCTTCTCGCCAATCGTGAAGAAGGAGCTGCTCCGCTACGAGGAGATGTCGCAAGATACGTCGAAGAAACCACAAGACCAGAGACGCGCCGAGCTTCTGAAGGCGTTTGCTCCTCTGTTTTTCAACGCTGTGATTGAGCACCCATTCGAGTCGCTTGGCGAGAATATTGGCTCGCAGTTCGTGCAGGAGCTGTTGCTGAATGACGTTGAGAGCGATAAGCGCGAAGTTGCTCTTGGCGCAGTGATTGAATCGGTCAAGGGTGACCTCGCGAGAGAGGACCACCTGATTCACAAGCCGTTCACCGCGAGATTGCTGAGGTCACTTATCCAGGGTGGGCGTTGGAACGCAAAGGAGGCAAAGGTGGTGAAGTACGACGGTCTCGGGCTGGGTTACGAGTTCTCTGCCAGATTTGCCGATGAGATCTTTGACAATGGTGCGGACGAGTCTGCGCTCAAATCCTGGATCAAATCTCCTGGTTCGTTTGTCGTTGTGGCTCTGTATGACTCGTTCAAGGAAAACAAAAAGGAGGAGCCGGCAAAGCAGTTCCTCAAGAGCTTCAAGGGCTTGGTGAAGACTGCCAAGTCTGAAGCGGAAAAGGACAACAAGGGCGCCCAGCTGTTGGTCAAGTTGATCGAGGCGTAACTGTATAGAATTGGGCCCATCGCATATCATCGTTGACCTGAAAAGGTTGACGGGGTGGAAAGAAATGAAATTGAGAAAAGAGGAAAATAACAAAGAAATAACGTATTCTCTGGCCTGATCGACAGCACTCATTTTTACACCTCAATTCGTGGATGTAGCTGTATTATTTCACAAACTCTCGCGGTCGTGAAAAGGTTGTAGTGTGAAGCACAACGGATTTTTTTTTTTTTTTGGTGAAGCCGATGCCTCTGCGGTGAGAAGACCGAACCAAGTGAAGTTGGAAATTGGTTTCTGTAACTTCGAGCGGTTCTCAGTGTTTCTCTTGCCGTGCACTCTTCGCAACATGTTCCAGCTCACCGTTGTGTCCGATCTGCTGCGGATATCTCCACATCTATTCCATCTCCCAGTGCGCACGGCCGTGCTGAACGAGCTGAACATAAAATATGCAAACAAGGTGATCCACAAGCTAGGCCTCGTGGTGACGATATGGGATATAGCGTCGATAGGCGACGGGCTGCTGCGGCCCGGCGACGGCGCGAGCTACGTGAATGTGAAGTTCCGATGCGTCGTGTGGAAGCCCTTTGTCGGGGAGGTCCTCACCGGCTGGATCGAGAGCGTGAGCGCCGAGGGGATCAAGGTGAAGATGGAGTTCTTCAACGACATATTCATCCCTCGGAACTACATCTTCGAGAACTCGTCGTTCTCCATCGATGACAACGCGTGGATATGGGCGCCCGACGACGAGACGAGGCTCTATCTCGACGTGAATGAAAAGATCAACTTCCGGGTCGAGGAAGAGGTGTTTACGGATACGAGGCCCAAGGGGCCGGATAATACGCTGTCGGCTGTGCCTGCGCGGCCGACGGCTGAGCAGGAGGAGGCTGCGGATGATCAGGAGGAGGTTGCGGTGCAGAAGCAGAGTGTGCCGCCGTATGCGATCGTTGCCAGCTGCCAGACTGACGGAATGGGCTGTGTAAGCTGGTGGGAGTGATATCCCGTGTATAATAGGCATCATTAAGAGAGAAAAAAAAACTTAGTGTCAAATGTTTCATGATCGACTACTCTTATTTTGTTTTGTATCTTCATTGAGAGATTGCTTCTAGTTGTACTGCATGTACCTACTCGTAGAGCTAAACTTCATGTTGCCCTTGATCACCTTCTCAACCGCAGCCAAGAAGTCTTTCTCCGATGCAACCTTTCTTCTTGCTCTAATGGCAAACATACCAGCCTCCGTACACACGGACCTCAGTTCAGCACCCGTCGAGTTAGGACACAGCCTGGAAATCAGCTCCCATCTGATGTCCCGTTCACACGACATCGACTTGGAATGAATGCGGAAAATGTTTGCACGGCCCTCGAGATCTGGCAAGGAGAACTCAACTTTTCTGTCGATTCTTCCCGGTCTCAGGAGAGCCGGGTCCAGTGTGTTTGGTCTGTTCGTGGCGAACATAACCTTGATATTTCCTCTGGGGTCAAACCCATCCAGCTGTGTGATCAACTCCAGCATGGTTCTCTGCACTTCGTTGTCACCGCCGGCACCATCGTCAAATCTTGCACCGCCAATGGCATCGATCTCGTCGAAAAAGATAATGCACGCCTTCTTGGTTCTAGCCATCTCAAACAGCTCTCTCACCATCCTCGCACCTTCACCGACATACTTTTGCACCAGTTCAGAGCCAATAACTCTGATGAATGTGGCGTCAGTTCTGTTGGCAACCGCTCTGGCACACAGGGTCTTACCCGTACCCGGTGGACCATACAGCAATATACCCTTTGGTGGGTCGATACCCAGCTTGACAAACCGCTCAGGCGACAAAAGCGGCAACTCGACAACCTCCCTGAGTTTCTCAATCTGCTCTTTGCACCCACCAACATCGCTGTACGTCACATCAGGTTTTTCCTCCACAGTCATCATCGTGACGCTAGGGTCAATTCTGGGTGGGAGTGGCAGCTGGATCTCGTACTTTGTCCTGTCAACCCCAACCCGCATACCTTCCTCGATATCCGTAGGCGACACGCGCTCGCCCAGCCCCACAACAAACTTCGCAATCTGCTTCACGTTGATCACGTACTTTGCCTTCTCGTCCAGCTGATCAGACGCTCCGGCGCCTGCTGCTGCGTCATCGCCCGATTTTATAATCTTGGTGCATCTCGCCACTTGCAGCGGCTGCTCCTCGGACATGCGCTGTTTGTCCGCCATCACGTCCCACAGATGTGAGCTCGCGAGTCCCGTGTCGCTCTCTTCGATGCCGATTTTCTCCTTTATTCTCACCTCGATGCTCTGTAGGTCTTTCTCGATCTCCTTGAGCGATTGGCCATACGGAGCCGCGCCATACGTCTTGAGCACCTGGATGTCCCCCTCGCTCAGCGGGGTGATCTTCTCCTCCTGCTTCTCCTCATCCTCGACGGGGGCAGAGTACTTCTCCCAGTTCTCCTTTGGTGGCATTGTCCAATATATGCAATTGTCTCTGTGGATGGAGATCTACGGATGCTTCTGTCTCTGGGGGCGACCGAGCTGACGTCGGTTGTGTGTACTTTTGCCTCCCAGAGCCCATCCAGCGTATCTTGTGTTACCCGGTGCAACATCTTATCAGGGTGTGCACGACCGCCACAGTTTATGGATATATTCATTGCTAATGTACATTTTTTAAACGAGCAGTTGAAACCTTTTGACGAAGCTACTTGTTTGCGGGTTTGTGTACTCCTTCACCTGCTTCACGTTGTGCGGTGCAGTGGGCTGGAAAGCTGCCTGATCGACCCTGAATAGCTCTCTATATTTGTCAGTGTTTCCAGCACACTCTGACTTGAGCATGTGTAATTCCTTGTCTATTTCATCCTGCAGCTCTCGTTGAACTGTTCGCGGGAGCTTGAAAACCATGTCTGGATTTTTCAGGTCAGTAATTGCAGGATTTGCCCCGTGGCGGTCAATCACTTTTGTGATGGCCACAAACTCCTCATCCAAGTACAGTGTGTTATCAGCGACAGAAGGATGGTTGTAAGATGTGATAGGGACACTCTCTATCTGTAGAAACGAACGTCTTGGGAGGCACTTATCTAGAGCCAGAAATTTGGTGGTTTGTTTGCCTGAGGCTGCGGGTAGAGTTTTCTGTGTTGTTGCAGGCTTTTCTATTACTGGAGTGTCATCGAGCGCTGTCTCCTCCTCTGCACTGCTGTTGGCATACCCGGGCGCACCATCGCTCTCATCGCTTTCATTTTCATTTTCTTGCCTCTCGTGAGTATGCTCAGGTGTGCCCGCTGTCTCCAGAATTTGAGGCTCTGCCTTCACTTCAGAGTCAGATTCGAAGTCCGAAATGTCCAGCTCGATTTCGTCCGCATTCCCCTTTACTGGGGCCTCCGGCTCACTCTCCAGATCAGACAAATCCAGTTCAATTTCGTCATCGTTGGTCGGCTTAGAATCCCTGTCCCGCTTTGTCCTCTTCAGACTCTCTGCCTCTCTTTCAAAAGACTCTCTTCTTCGCGTGAAAATTTCTTGTTTCGCCTTGTCCGCTGCACTGCTATGCACCACGCTAGCCGTGAACTTTGTATGCAAGTGCGCACTGAACCAGTGCGCCGGTCGAACTTTTCCCAGCAGCTCGCGGTTAGCAGGCGAACCCAGCCGCCCGCTCTGGATATCCGCCTTGAAGAACGGCTTCCTCTTCAGAAGTGACTCCTCCGACCCATGGCTCACAATCTCCGCAGGCCAGTCATGCGATAGCATCACCGCCCTTGAGTTCTCCGTAGGCTCCTGGCCCTGAATGAACGACATCTTGAGGTAGTCCAGCTTTCTCACGTGATAGATCGATCGCACCTCAGAGTGGTTGTACGGCAGCTTTTCAAACAGGGGCTGGCAGAAGTGCGGTGCGTTCCAGATTCCCGACCACCCCATGATCTTAAGGCCCTTGTACCACACCACACCAGAGCGGCCGAGGTAGTATATGCGCGGGCAGACCCAGCCGCCATAGCGCAGCTCATCGAGATAGTTCGACGCCTCGTGGTTGCCTCCGATGAATATTGTGAGCACGGGCGGCACCTTCTTGCCGGTGTAATACGACTGGAAATCGCCCAGCTTGCGGTACTTGGGCGGCACAGAGATGCACTCGAGGTCAGCTTCGTTCCTGATGCTCTGAAAGTCACCGCATATGAGTAGAAGGTCGGGAAGAGGATGCGGCAGCGCCTTGTATATTTTGTCCAGCTCCCCGTGACAGCATCCCTCGATGGCCACTCGCAGAGGTCTCATTACCGGGGTAGCTGTGGCTGTGAGATGCACAGACGACACATCGAGAACAGCTTGAAGTCTCCAGCCTGTACCTTCTTCCTGCTACACAAAAAATCGTAGAGCTCATCGGTCGTGGCGCAACCGACTGAGTAATCGCGGAGAGCCACCGCAACGGTTAACGAGACGGTTTTCTCCGTTCGGAAGAGCAACCGACGAATGGGAAGCCCAGCAATTGTTGGCAAATGGTTTTTCTTTCGCTTCCATTTCCTAGGAGGTACTGGTGGCAAGTCCATGGTTTGCAATTGAGCTGATACCAGCTGTGCTGGAGTAGCGGGCTGCTGGGAAATACTTACACGATACCACACCCACTAGGGTAGGCAAGACTTAGTAATATTGCTTCTTCCTTATTCTTTTATAAAACATCCAGAGAACTAGTTCCAAAACTGAAAGTCAAATCGAAAATTTATAAAAGCACGTTGGCCGTAGTTTAGTTTAAAACTTGTAGACGTGAGTCTTGTCGAAACCGAGCTCTGCAAGAATGCCGGTAACCTCACCCTGGTCGGTTGGGCTGATCTTTGGCCCGGACAACGACTTGTAAAGAGGAGGTGGTCCACACACAAACAAGTGGGTGGTGTCAGTGGCAACGTTAAGGTTCTCGGAGAGGAATGCCTTGTCAATAAAGCCAACCTTACCCTTCCACGAGTCGTCACCCTTGTCCACAAAGTAGGTGACCTGGAACTGGTCTGGATACTTCTTGGCAGCGGCGTCGAGCTCCTTCTTCAGCAGAATATCTTCAGGGGTCTTGTTACCGTAGAACAGCTTAATGTTGGTCTTGTCCTCTGGGTCCTCGGTGATTGCGTGAATCAGTTGGTACAGTGGCGTAATACCGGTACCTCCGCCAAGAAGGATGATCTCCTTGTACTGGTTGGGGGTCCATTTCCACTTGACGATTGGGCCTTTGAACGAAAGAGTGTCGTTGGGCTTCAAGTCGTCATGGACGTGCTTCGACAGCTTGCCCTCCTCGTATCTCTTGATGACAAAGTCGATTTCGCCCTTCTGGTCGACTTTCGAGATTGGAGTGTACGGTCTGATGACGTTTGATCCTTTGGGAGTGACAAATTTAGCCAACAGACAAGAGGCAACGACGAGACCAGACTCGTGGTCTGCGGTAGGCAGCTCAAACACGAGGTGCTTGGTGTCGTGGCTGAGGTCAATGCTCTTCTTGAGCTTGAGATCAATCCACTCATCGCCGCCGGTGAAAGTCTTTAGCGACTCGTTGGAAATTTTGGACATGTTGGAGAAATAGTAAGCGGAACCCAGGGAAACGGACACAGCAACGGCTGGGATAATGTAGCGCGAGGTACTTGAAGACGAGAGTCTGGAGAAAAATGACATTGTACTTGAGTGGCAATGGGATGTTAGCATTAAGTAGCTCGCTGGAGAAAAAGCGGAACAGGGGTTAGAGAGAGACAACTGTGGAGAGCAAATGGGAACTGAGCCGGCTGTGGGAGCGGGCCGGTTGGGACACGACCGGATAGCGCTATCGCTGTGGTTGAACCACTTGCTCTTTTGCTCTTGATCTTTTTTTGTTCGCGCGTGGCAGACAGTTGAGAAGGAAGACAACTACTCTCTGGCTAGATTATATCAGGATGTTTGCCTCGCTCAAGTCAAAGTCCGAGCTGATCGCACTCACCAAAAAACTGGTTCCTCCCCTGCTACCGTCCTTCCACAAGGGCCAGGGTACGTCATCGTCACCCCACAGTTCGCGATCTGCCTGGCACTGACTAACACTGACTCAAACCACCAAACAGCGGGCAGAATTGTCGTTATCGGAGGATGCGAAGAGTGAGTTTTTTTTTGCTCGTTATGCACATGCACGTGTATCAGATCAATGGCTAACTCGTTCGATCGCTCAGCTACACAGGGGCCCCGTTCTTTTCAGCCCACGCGGCCGCGCTGCTGGGTGCAGACCTGTCGCACGTTATCTGTGAGCAGTCCGCGGCCCCAATTATCAAGACCTATTCGCCTGACCTGATGGTGCATCCATACCTGTCAGATACGAGCAAGCTGCCCCAGGGCATCTCCATCGAGGCGTTCATCCGGGAGTCGGTGCTGCCGAAGGTGAACGCCCTGCTGGACCGCATGCAGGTTGTTGTAGTGGGTCCCGGATTCGGCCGCGACCCAGTGATGCTCAAGAGCTTGGAGCTGATCCTTTCAGAGGTCAAGCGCAGGGACCTCCCCGTTGTGCTCGATGCCGACTCGCTGTACTTGCTTTCGCAAGACCCCAACATTATAAAGGGCTACATGAAGGCTGTAATTACCCCCAACGTTGTTGAGTTTAGCCGCGTGTGCAATGCGCTCGGCATTACTGCGTCGGATAAAGACTCGGCGAGCCAAGTCTCGAAGACCCTTGGAGGAATCACCGTGTTCCAGAAGGGCGCAAGCGATGTGATCGTGCAGGGCGACCAGAAGATAGAGTGCGACGAGAAGGGTTCGAACAAGCGCGTGGGCGGCCAGGGAGATTCACTTTCTGGGATGATTTGTACTTTTCTGGCTTGGGGCACCACGGCGTACAAGAATCAGATATGGGATGGGGCCAAGGAGGAGCCGGTCCTCAAGACTGAAGAGGTCATGATGCTTTCTTGCTTTGGGGCAAGCTTGCTGACTCGGCGGGCCGCCAGCCGCGCATTCGAGCAGCACGGCAGAGCCATGCAGACTAGCGACCTGCACAAGTATATCTCCAAGGCGTACGATGAGGTATTTGGGGTCTACTGAGTTAATAGGTAAAACACACACACACATAACAATGATACCTATAAAGACGACAAACTCTGCATTTTTTTCTTGTTTTTTTACCTACCAGACGCCTTCTGTTCTGCGGAGCCTGATACCGAGGTAGCGCGCAAGGTTGTCAAAGAAACCATCAAGGGTCTCCTTGGCGTAGTCGCTCGGAGCAGGCGCAAACTCGCCCTCTTCGACATTTGGCGTCGCGATCTTCCCCTCCATGAACGCCTTCATCCGCGCGTCCTCCGCGTCAGTTGGAGGCAAAAGCTCGTAGAACGCAGAAAGGTCAAGCAGAGCACTATCCTCGATCTTGGCAAACGCATCGAGTGTGCTCGGGTAGATGCTGCTCTCCGGTTCCTCGCCGTCGTTGTTTGGAACAGGCGCAATCAGGTCGTTTGCGCCCAGCGTCGCGTTGATCGTCCGCCGGATGCCGCGCTGCTCCAAAATGTCCAGTTGGCCCTGCAGTTCGCCCACGAGCTGAACGATGTCCTCGTTCGTGGCAAAGTCGGACGTGTCGATCTTAGAGGCGGAGGCTGTGGATGTCTGTCCTGAACGAAGTGTGGGCACACCGGGAACGGCGGGGGGCTGGATGGCGTCGACCTGCGCTGAGGTGGATTTCAGCTGGATATCGAGTACCTGTTCGCCGGTCTTTGACAGAACCTTGCCCTGTCTCTGGACAAGTAGGGCAAGATCACTGACTTGCGACGTCAGCTGTTCAATTGTAAGTTCTTTGGAAGGAGAGGCGGCGGATGCGCCGGCGGCAGAGTTTGCAGATGCCATTATTGTAGCTTTTTTTTGCACTGAACTGGAAATAAACGGAAAATTGAAAAGTGAGCTATCAGCTGTTATATTGCTGTCAGAGGTTGACAACAGGTGTTACAAAAAGGCATCGCCAAACCAAAACGAAGCACGGCTCATCGCGAGGCTCGCGCATTCTGCTGTGCTTCGAGGTCGTCAACTGACAGAGCTACAACGGGGGAATATTCAAGTGTTTTTGCATTTTTTTATCTTACTATGACTTGGTCTCTTTCCTTCACAAGCGTCCGCGGCCCCTCAGTTTCTGCTTCTTCCCCTCGCCTACGTGTGGAGCCCCCAGTTTCCTCTTGCGTTGGTCTCCATTCGCACCGGCCTGCTCATGCACCTTCTCGTTGTCCTCGACGGGCTCAGGTGGCGGAAACTTCTCGAGCTCCTGGTCCTTGATCAGCCGCTTCCAGTCGAACCGCTTCCTCGAGTACAGCTCCATCGACCAGTTCTTCCACACGAGCTTCCCGTAGATGCTCTCCTTGACCTTTTCCCGCTCGTTGAACAGGCTCTGTGCAATTCTGTCTTTGTAAATAGGCAGTTTCAGCGTGAAGCCCCACAGTTTGTCGACGATGTGGGAGCCGTGCGAGTTGCACGCAAGCGCAACAACGTGGTCCTGGACCACATTGAGGAACTTACGCCGCGTCACGATATCCACTCTGTCTGCGTCAAGCACGCACTCAACCACGTGCGAGAACACACCGTGGAAGCACATCTGGATCAGTCTCTCGCTCGGCAAACACAGCAGACCCTCCATCGTGGCGTCGAGGAACTGTTGTTCGTACGCCACGAGCTTCTCGAGGAACAGAGCCCTTCTGCGCTCTTCCGCCGTGGGCCAGTCGTCTCTCGTGTTACCGAGTGTAGAACCTGACAACCGCAGCACATTTTCCAAAATCTGCGAGTCAGCTGGTTTCCCTTGTTCGCCATCGTCCTCGCCGCCGAGCGATTTGTTGAAGAACTCGAAGAATTTGGCAATTATCTCGTCCTTTCTGTAGTTCTTTCTCTCGATCGAGCCGTCAACTATCGACCTTCCTATTTCGAGATTGTTGACAATCAACTCGTTCAACGACGGGACCAGCGCATCCAGGATCTCCTTCTGGTCAGTTGGCCTGAGCTTTTTCAGCAGCATTTGCACGATATACGAGCCGGTTGTGTCTCTCTTTGCGAGCTTCAGGATCCTATCCTTCATATACAGAGTGTACAGTCTCTCGATGAACTTCATTCTCTGGTATGTGATCGCAGCCTCGAAGAAGTGGGAGCCAATGGCATCTGACAGTAGGTACTCCATGAAAGCCTCCTCTTGAGGGTCTTTGGGTGCGTCCTGCTTCAAAAACACCAAGTGCCAGAACGACCTCTCTTTATCCACCAGACCCTCTATCTGGATGATCAGCTGGATCACAGGCGACGCAATCTGATGAATTGCAAACTCTCTGGCGGTCTTTGTTGTTTGGCCCTCGCGGATCGACAAAAGCACCTCGGCAAGCTCCTCTTTGAAGGAGCCAGGCACCTGGTACGCTTTCGCAAAGTCCTCGGTGTCCTTGATCTCGATCATTTTGCGTGCAATCTTGGACTTCTTACTCCGCAGCACCGAATTGGACATCACGGACGACGGCAGGTTCTTGCCCGCGAGGATAAGTAGCAGCAATCTCAGCACGTGTGAAGCATACTGGTGCGCAACCATCTCCTTGAGCTGTGGCCTGATCTCGCTAACCATGAACAGCATCATGTTTTCCATTGACGCGTATCCCTCTCCGTCATCGTCACCGTTAGTCTCTTCCGACTGCTGATCACCGGGGTTCAAAATCTCCTTCTCAACCAGTGCCGCACTACGCACGAGCAGCGTCTCGACACAATGCGACGAGTACTTCTGGTGCGACAGAGCCGCAAAGTGACCGCTGAATGCCCTGAATAGCTGCTTCACCTGCTTTTCACTCGCGCTCAGGATCAACCGCTCCATGAGTTTGGAGCAGATTTGGTTCGTCACGAGCTTGAGCTCGCTCCCGCGTGCCTCCTCAAACACGCTGCTGATGAACCCTTGGCGGTCCTCTGCATTTTCAAATGCGTTGATGTTCAGCGTTGACTCGGCCTGTTTGAAGTACTCCAGCTCCGTTGGTCCCACAAGACCGAAAAACGGCGTGACGGGTCCGCCTGAGCTCGCTTCCTTCTTGGTGGTTGTGGTGGTGGTACTGTCCTCTAGCGGGATGAACGATTCGTTGGCTTCCCAACTTCCGTCCTCCTTTTTCTCCTTTTTATGAAGCCTCCGGCCTCTCACCTTTCCTTCTTTTGCCATTTCTCTATACTACTCTCTTTTCGTTTATCAGATTCCTGTATCTGTTGACTTGTATGTCTCTTGAAAAATTATTTTCTTTAAAGGCTCGCTCCTAATGCGGATAGAGGTTACCCGGGGCGATGAGCTAAGGCTGTGCTGGGTCTTGAAGTACCATCAAGCTCGTTGAAAGTTGATCCTAACTCGTGATTAAACTGGAAAATAATATACAGCATGCCGGTAGTTTTAAATGCAAAGGATAGACAAAGCAGACCCGTAGTATCTATCGCTTATTTGGTGATGTCCTCTCATGCAGAATCCGCACGCGGCTAGTTTACTCGCTCAGCTTGTAGCTCACGAGTGCTCCAACTTTATGCGAATTCGTGCTGAAGCTCCTGAACTTCACATTCTCAACGTTTCCATCGACATCCTTTGCGTCAGAGTCAATCCACTCGTCCGGTACTTTAGCCCGCGGGTCGGCGTACACGAGCACGTTGAACGTGTGCGATCCCTGCAGCTCAGGCAGGAAGGTGACACTCGCAGTGATCTGTCTGATGATCGACTGGATTTCCCGCTGGATGTCCTCCTTCGGCTTGCCTGTTCCAGTAGCACTCGGTTGCTGTTCCTCCTGCTGCTCTTCTAGTTTCGAGATCTCCACGTCAAACTGCCAGCGCTCAACGACCTCGCCCGTTTCCTTGGACGTTATCACGACGATGAGCTTTGAGATTTTCCCGCCATATACCCATTCTGTGTGCTTTGCGTTAGTTCTGGTATTTTCTTTTTTTGTTGATTTGGGTTGAGCTGTACGTACTGTGCAGCTGCGACATGATCCGCTTGATGTAGTTCTTCACCTCTTCGTCAATCGACACAAGCATGCTCAGCCCATATTTCTTGACAACTTGAAAGTCCTCCGAAGGGTATATTCCCCGCTGGTATAGAATGCTATTTATGCTGTACTCTGTAAATGTTCGTTAGTCTGGGGTCCCCTGGCAAGCTGCACTCAGAGATACGTACCGAAGAAATCTGAGACAATTTTGGAAGAGCCTTTCAAGGCAAGCTTGGATCTGGTGGGTATATCCACCGGAGCATCCGCATTGCTTGTCATATTTATGTTGTTGTCAGATCAAAGATGAACGGGCATGCGCAATTGGTTCTGTCCATAAAACCTAAACATAGGAAATGCTGACACGTGACATCATGACAGTTGGGGTCGATAAAGAAACGCCGCCAGATCTGAGGCACATGCTACCGTTCGCGAGGTCAGCGCAGCAGATTTCAGGAAGTTTCAAAAGAAAATGGTATGTTTTCTTGCGTTGTATGTGTGAGAGAGAGAACAGGTTCACTAACTGACGATAATTGGCAGCACAATATCAGAAGACAACATCTGACCCGCGATGCGGCACTGGCCAAAAAGGAGAAAGACGCCGCTAGGATCGCCAACTACAGAACGCTGACTAAATCTGTGCTCGATCTGCAGGACAAAAAACAGTTTAGCAACAAGGCGCTGGACCTGACGACGAGCCTGCTCAATGCGAACCCAGAGCTGTACACCGTGTGGAACTTCAGAAGGGATATACTCACCAACCAGGTCTTCCAATCGAGGTCGCCCACGGAGCTGCATTTCATCATCAAGGAGGAGCTAGGCTTCACCCTGTCGCGCCAGCTCAAGTACCCCAAGTGCTACTGGATATGGGTGCACCGGGTGTGGTTACTGGAGCAGGACTCTCTCTCCGAGTGGGAGGCCGAGCTGAGGTTGGTGGATAAGTTCTTCGAGGCTGATTCGCGGAACTACCACGTGTGGCAGTACAGACGGTTCATCATCTCGAGCATGGCCAAGAAGATTGAGGCTACTTCAACCGCGGACTCAGTGGAGCGGGACGTTGCCGCGCTCAACTTTGAAGAGTTCTGGTTCACTACGCGCATGATCAACAAGGATATCTCGAACTATTCTGCATGGCACAACAGGTCGAAGCTGATCGAGAAGCTTTTTGTGTGTGCTCCTGAGCCCAGCAGCGACCTGGACGAGAATCAGCGCGTTACGCTCGGGTCCTTTTCTTCGAAGCACGCTTTTCTAGTGCGGGAGCTGGAGTACATCAAGTCTGCTTTCTATACTGATCCAGAGGACTCGTCGGTATGGATTTACATGAAGTGGTTGCTTACTGGGGATTTCTTCATGCCTGAGCTGACAGAGCAGCAGGCAAGGGACGTCTTGCAGAAAGAGCTAGAGGACGTGGTGGAGCTTAACGAAATGGAGGTTGAGGATAACGGTGCCGATAACCAGTGGTGTCTGAAGACAACTGCATTCATTCAGGCTGCTTTGTATAAGCTCGATCACGATGGAGCGCGTAAGGAGAACGCCAAAGGCATAATGGAGACACTAATACGGGTTGACCCGATGAGGGAAGCGCGATACAAGGCATTTGCTGAAAAATTTTGAATAACACATTACATTTCTTTTATTTCATTCACAAAATCGGCCTTATGGTAGAGGAATCGTATGGTGCCATTCTTCCCGAGATCAAAGTTCCTCTCTTTGAAGAACAGGTCGTCCTTGTAGTCTTCATTCAACGTCTCTCTTGCCCTTTTCTTTGCGTGAGAAGCTTTCTCGTTGCCAGGGCCGGGCCTAGAGTCCAGCGTCTTGGACAACCTCAGCTTGATATTCAGCATAGCGTCATGCAAACTATGCTCGCCAAGTGATGCCTCCAGAAAGGAAGTGTCGAGGTTCTCCATGTAAAACTGGAGCATGCTGTGCTCGGCCGTCGCAGCCACGTGCGAGTTGGCGTGCAACAGCTTGTAGTTGGGAACCACTTTCGCCGTCTCGCGCTCAGCAGGATCCACCCCTTCGAGCTCGCTGTGTAGATCCTGAGCCAGGGAGAGACACATGACAGCGGTGTTGTTGGGCGCACACGTGAGCCCAATCTGCGTCGAGTACGAATCGTTACAGATACACCACGCGGTGAAAACGACATCCGACGGCAGTTCCATCGTCTTTCCAAACTTGATCAGGAACCCTTCTGTGCTGTAATGTCTAAAGTCGAACGATATCACCTCGAGAAACCGCTTTTCGAGGTTCAGGATCCGTTTCCTCTGCTCCTCCACAGCCTCGGGAGTCGCGTTTATATTCCTTATCGCGTTCGACACAAGTATCACGTCTCGCAGCTTCTTGATGTAGTCGTTATTTTTCAGAGCAATGAAGAGCGCGCAGATGGCAACCTCGTGGCACCCGTTCATGTGGGTCCTGAAGCTATTGAACAGGAAGAAGCGCTGGTAGAAATACATCGAGCTCTGCAATATGCTCACGGGGAACTTGAGGCGCTTCACCACCTGTACCAGGAACTGGAATATCTCCTTGCGTTTGGCATGGTAGACTAGTTCGTCATGTATCGTCAACAGATGGCAAAACTTGAGCTCGTCCTGTGTGAGAAACGGCTTCGACAGCTGTATACACGAGGGCATGCTCCTCTCATCTTTCAATGGAGACACCGACATCCCTATTGACCCCGTTGTATGAATAGCACCCCAGCACGCTCCACCACACATAACCCACCTACCTACCTGCCTATTCAGCCATTCTCTGCCAGCGGTGTTCCGTGCCCCTCGAACTTGGCCCGCGCACGCCAGCCCGGCCGCTGCGGGCATTTAAACGCCGTCACCGGGCACAGAACGGGCCCAAAGCAGGCGATCGGCAGCACACCACAACAAACTGTCTCGGGCGACGTACGAGTGCGAAAGGTCGCAAAGACCACTTGTATTGCGGATCCGTAATCAGTGGTGGCCCTCCGTTGTAGCTTCCCCTCACAAATACTGGACGCGTCGACCTGGGCGACCTGGGCTGTCCGTAGCAGCGCCAGCGGAACACCCGCTCGCTCGCTTGGGGAACCCACCCGCATCTGGAATTATGGCACAGAAAAAGCGAGAAAGGGGCTAGATGCACATAACCCGCGTCTCTCAGCGGGCGCGCAGCCAGTGCTCTCTCAGAGAGTGCTCCCGCAGAGAGTGCTCCGAGACACATTTCCAGGGCCACAGTGCCCCGTTGGTCCCCCCCTCGGTATGCAGCACCCCCACGGGCAATACCCCACAAAAACGTCTTGCGGATCAACTTCTATTTGCGGAGCTGCGCACCTATTGTTTTCGTGGTGAAGTGTGCTGATGCATATATAAGGGCCATTTCCCAGTCGTCGGGGCTTGTCCTGGGAATTGTATTTGTATTCAGTTGTAGATAAAATAAAGCCTGTTGTTGTTTTGCGATATTGCACCCTGGCTCCTTTCACAGCCCACTCAGACCCATAACTTGAAACAGCCATGACAATCCAGAACACCCTTTTCGAAGAAGTTGCCAAGTACTCTGTGCTCAGCATTGACACAATGTCATCCGAGGGTGAGTCTGATCCTGATCTTTCAGCGTTTTTTTATCTTTTCTCTGTGGCTTTTTCTAACTTTTCTTCTTTCTAAACAGTTGCCCAGGAGTTTTCGCCAAAGGGCTTCCTCAACGCAACCTCAAACCAGGCCATTTGCTTTGCCGAGTGGCAGACCCACCCAGAGTTCGTCACCAAGGCGGCTGCTGTGCTTGCCGAGAAGAAGTCGGTGCTTGCGCCCGCCGCCTCGGACGCTGGTTTCGACGACTACCTCCAGCAGATCCTGCACTATGCCACGGCCATCACCGGCCAGGTTCAGCTCCACAACGTTGACGGCAGTGTTCTCTCGCAGGTTCTTCCCTCCTTAGTCTACGACACGGACGCAGTCGTCAAATACGCCAGAGAAATCATTGCTGCGTACGAGACTCTCGGTGTCTCAAAGACCAGAGTTGTCGTCAAGATCCCAGTCACCTGGGAGTCGATGCAGGCCGCCAAGATCCTCAAGGATACCTACCACATCTCGTGTCTGGGAACCGTTGTCCACTCGCTGCAGCAGGCTGTGCTCGCCGCCGAGGCTGGGTGTGTTTACATCAGTCCATACGTTGACGAGCTCAAGTTTGCACGCGACCCACCATCGTACGTTCCAAACGCGAAAGTTGAGGACAGCTACGGGTACCGCATCACGAAAGAGATCCACAACTACTACCGCGCGTACGGCGTCACCACCAAGAATTGCATCGCTGCGCTCATTGGTCTGGACATCGTCGAGTCGCTCAGAGGCGTTGACGAGATGACTATACCCCCTGTCACTCTGCACAGGATGCTCACGACCAAGCCCACTGGAAAGTACCCTCCCCTACCAAAGACTGTTTCGGTGGAGGAGGCTGGGCCCAAGCTGAGCTTCATCAACGACAAGGAGGCGTTCTACGCATCGCTGGCCCCAGAGGCTCTCAAGAGAATCGAAGAGGCTAACACTTTCTTCATCGGCGCCGACAAAGACTCCAGAGCCTTTGTCACAAAGGTGCTCGTCGACGCTGGTGTTACCAAGGCCTAATGAGGACTCAAATAGATGCACATAGCTCGATAACAGAAGATTTACTGGAATTATTGAAAAATTGAGTGGAAAACAACGAATCCTATAAAACGCAGGAAGAACAACAGTAGAATAAAAAACAATGCAGTGAAATTATCATGAGATTATCATCATTATCAACACCCAACTAAGCCCTCACGTCGTCAAAGAGTTCATCCCAGTGTCCTGGTCTAAATTCGCCCGTGCCACTGCGCTCGCCCGCCAGCTGTGCTGCCGAAAATGGATCGCTGAGGATATCTCCACTCTTCAAGTCCTTCAGCGGGTCGGGCAGCAAGTCGCGTATATCGTTACCCTTGTCGTCCACAAACTTATCGCCCGATGAATTGATCTCAACTTGTCTCTTGGCAACCTGCTCCATCAGCTTGAGAAACTTTGAATTTTGGAATTTGGTATTTGTATTTTGCGAAACAGCAGGCGATGTATTTGTCATGGATGAAAACACCGATTTCGCAATCTCTGCAAACTTGGCCTTCTCCTCCTCGCTCACCGCGTCTTGCTTCTGCTGGGCCTCCTGCTCGGCCTGTAGCTTGCCAGCCATGTGCTCCTCCATCTCCATCTCAACATCGTCAAACTGCTGCTGTATATCACGCGCATGCTGCTCGCCGTGATGCATCTGCTGGTGCTCCGTCATCATAGACGACACCGGAACACTCACCACTGCGCCTCTGTTCACATCATGAAATGGCTGCTGCTGCTGCTGCAAATGATACTGGTTGGCATACCGCGCAAACGAGTCCTGGTCCTGGCTCTGGCGTATTTCCTGTTCCTGCTGTGCAAACTCAGCACCCCAGGCGCTCGCCATGGGGCTATGCCGGTGTTGAATCTGATGCTGTGGCATTGCTTGGGCCGGACTCCAACTACGTTGTCCCTGAGCGCCAAACTCTGCTCCCCACTGTTGCTGAGACTGCTGCCGTTGCTGATGCCGCTGCTGCCCCTCGAGACTCATCCCTTCAAAATCGGACACCCAGTCCGGCCGCTGGCTCTGTGGCTGTCCAAGCCGCACCGTCTGCTGACCTGGCTGACTCCAATGCGCATCTCCAAACTGCCCGCCTCCAGCGGCAAACCGGCCAAAGTCCTCCTCCAGGCGACCGTCGCGGTTATGTATCTTGTCATGCGTGCTGAAAGCACCACCCCGTTGTTGTTGCTGTTGCTGTTGCTGTGGCGCTTGGCCCCGGGCGTCCTGCTGCAGGGAACGATCGGAGTGGGTGTGTTTGGTGAGGTTCTGTAAGGCACTAGTGGGCCCGCACGAGGCTGCGTCTGTATGTGAAAACAAGCCCGACATGGCTCGGAATATTGAAAATGTCTATAACCAACAGAATATGGGGGAAAGTATCTGTGTGTATACTTTGTAAAGAAAAAAGAAGTGTCACCCTCACCCTTGTGGGGATTTCGGCTCTTTATTTTACCCGCGTGCGAGAACATGTGAGCTTCGGAAGCTGATGTAATCAGCAGGCGTGCATTGCACAATAATGCTTCTGTGAAGCCCGGGGTCTGCGTGCCGCTTTGGGTAAGTTGGAGCGAAGAATCTTTTTTTATTTTGTGATTTGACTTAGTTATATATACTCCTCGACAACGTTGTCGGTGCACTCGTACACGCCGATGTGCGTATCCTGGTTGTAGTTGCTGGCGAGCATCATCCGGTGCGGGTGCAGCATTACCGCGGAGAGGTACGCAGAGGTACGCGTCGGCAGATACGTGTGCGGGTTCTTGATGCTCGACACGAGCTCGCCCGCAGTGGTGTAGATGTCAACGTCCCTGGAGGCACTCGCGATCACCGGCGCGTGCTCGTGGATCATCGCCGTCGTCATCGAGCGGTCGTAGGCGCGGAACGAAACGACGGGCTCGTTGAGCCGCACGTCCCACAGGTTGACTGTACCGTCCGAGGAGCCCGTCACGAGTTCGCGGTAGCCTCCGCGCTGCATGTGCACGTTGCGCACAACGGTCGAACGGCCCGGTGTCTGCTTCCACGTCTTCACCATCGAGTCGCGCGAGTCCAGCCGGCGGTCGTAGACGCGGATCGTGCCGTCGCCGAACCCGCCAATGAAGATGTTTCCTGCAACTTGGTCGGACGTCAGCGACGTAATGGAGCTCGTCGATCTCGCTGGAATGTCCACGACGCACCGCTCACGAGGAGCGTCCCACACCCTTATGATCTTGACGTCTCCGCTGACAAGGAGAGAACCGCGGGACTGCTGCCATTCCGAAATCAGACCCGTGGATCTCGGCGCAAGGAGAATATCAGTAAGTGCCCTCCATGCCGAAATCAGTTGGAACCCTCCCAGCGTGTGGAAATTTTTGTAGATCTTGATAATACCGTCGGAGGAGCCTGTAAGCAACAGCGGAACGTCATCTTCGTTCAAGAATTTGACATCTGTAATTTTGGTTCCAAAGGGATTCCCGTTGGAAAACCTTGAAATCTCCTTCTTCTTTTCCCAGTCCCAGCATACAATGTTATCCCTTTCATCAGTTGCAACCAAGTAGCTTTCAAACTGTGTGAACTGGAGTAATTTTGGCTGTGTCTTGTTGTCGAGCGTCGCGGTCAGCTTCGTCCACGCACCGCTCACGGCCAATTCTTTCTGTGGTTGAGTCTCAGCAATGATAGCTTCGTTCCTGTTTCTTCTCCATAAGCGTCTGGTGTATTCCTCGCTTCCGGGTTCGTCAACCTCCGTGTTGCCAATTTGAGGTTCCTGAAAATACTCGCAACTGTACTCGAAGAATCCACTTTCAAGCGGAAGAACTGGTTTACCATTTTGGTGTTTCCTTGGAGAGAATCTCGGAGTTGTGGGTCTTGGCTCCACGCCGTATCCCAGTAGATTCTGAGGATTGTGAGAGAGCAGGTTGCCAAATTTGGGAGACGGCATCTCCTCTTCTGTGCCGAGGTTCAAAGTCTTCCACAGTGCGTTGAGTGAAATCGTATTGCGCAAACGCTGCCCAAAGGAGGCGTTCGATATAGCCGACGCATTGCTAGCGACTCTCCTGTCATCGAACTTGTTGTCGGGTCTCCCTGTTCTCAGTGCCCTGTTGTCACTTTTCATCATGAGAGACTGCGTGCGTCTTACACCATTGGGACCATTGGGACGTTCCCCTGTTGAGCCATTTCCCCTCAGCTTGTCGTTCTTGAGAACATTTCCGTTCACCCTGCTGTGCATGCTTGTGTGGGGACTGGAGAAATCATTCGAGTTTTTCTGCAGCAGGTATTGTTCCATCTCGTTCACAACATCAGAAAGAGGGCTTTGATTGAGCTTCAAAAGGACATAGTCCACAACCTGCTCGGCATAATCTTTCACCTCATTGTGAGGATCCTCGCTCAGGATCAGCAAAACCTTCCATGCCGAACTGAAGATAGTCCCATACGCAGGTGAATCTCGTCTCACCTCGTCAATGAGATTGGGGTTGTCAATCAAAGTGATTTCCTCCTCCAGCTGGCCAAACGCACTAACAATGAAAAACTGCAGGTACTTCAGTATGAATTTGGAAAAGAATACAACAACTTCTCTTCTGATTAGCGGAGACCCATCAGCAATCAGGTTGAGCATCTCCACTGCGAGCTTGATCTCCTGTTGGCTCAATTCTTCGCGGCCTGTCATGATGTTGGATTCGTTTTTGTCTTCGTTCTCTGAAGGCAAAAAGTTGGTTAGAGCCAGAACTATGGATGCGCGCACCTCGGGGATTGGATCATTCAACACCCCCAAAATCCTGTCCAGGTAACCATCCTTGTAGGAAATCCACCGTCCGTCGGGATATTGATCCCATAGCTGTGAAATCAGTAAGCCACACCATTGCCTTAGTAAAGGATGGTCTGATGTTTCCATATAATGTATGCATGTCCCCATTAGCTCGCTTGAAAAGCAAAGGCGCTGGCCCGTCTTGAAGCCCATGACAAAGAGTGAAAGGATGAAGGCGCTCATCGCCTTGTTCTCTTCGTTGTTCACTTCATTTCCGTCAACCCGCGGAGCCTGGTAGTTCAACACTTGTTGGTTTGCCCTGTTGTTGACACTGAGAATCGAGACAAAGTATGTATATCCCTTGTCCTTGCAAAGCTCTTGCTGAGTATTTTTGTAGTCAATCGACATTATTCTAGCCCATATGAAGGTGAGCACAGGTTTGAGTTCTGGAGCCGGGCTTTGGAGAAGTCTCAGAATGTACGGGAATATACCAATTGAAAGAGCCAAGTAAACGGCCCATGGACCAAGATCTAAAAATCTGGACAAAAGAATCAGTGCTCTCACTCTGTGGGCCTGCGAAAGAAGAACCTGAAGAACAACAGGCAGCTGCTCAGGAGGCTCTTTCGTGCTAGACCCGTACTGCAGCCAAATCTCAAATGCCGTTAGATGCTGTTCGAAAAAGGAAGAATGCTGGTAGTTCATCATGAATGCTGTGTCTGCAGCGCTGGTTCCCTGGAGCCCTTGCTGTTGAAGCGCTGTAGAGGAGTTCGATTGTGGAACCTGCAACTGTGGGATATCGAGTTCTGGCTGAACTGGCGCCTTTTCTGTTTTCTTGCTTTTGATGAGTTGGCCGAGCACCTGGTCAATTGCCAAATCCCAAGATTCCCACATGGCGTGGTTGTTGATATCAGGAAGCGGTGGGTCTGAAATGGGATTACAACCAACCACTGGCATAATTCGTTTCGCAAGCAAAAAGTTCCTGAGAAGAGCGGCAACCATTAAATCTTGTCTAAACAATCTTTTGAAGAGCGGTCTCGACAGTGAAGTCCACGCAATGGTGTCTGTTATGGCGGTAAAAATCCAATTCAACTCACCAAGTGGAGTCCTTCGATCTGTCAGTTTGCCTGGAATCACGATATCACCCTCCTTGTTCTTCATTATATCGTAGTAGCCGTGCTTGTTCAGAGGAGACATGATTATGAACCATTTCACGCTGATTTCTATTGGACAAGTCAGACAGCAGGTGAATAGATCCGCCGGCAGTTCTGGGTACAGCGGAAGTGTCTCGTTCGACCTGCATGCACCGAGTTGGATGCTCTCAATGTAAGAGGTGGTCGGCGAAGGCGAGCTGATGTCATGCTTTCCACTGTTGTCATCGTCGATTCTCTTTTGAACAAATCTTTTGAAATTTTCTATTATGTTTCCAGCAGCAGCACAGTCGTAAACATAGATGCATGGAGCTCCCAACCAGGTTTGCAAATCATACAATGATATGGGGATATACTGGGTGTATCCCCGGTTAAACACCCAGATCTCTCCACTCATCGTTGGTTGTGGGACACCATGGCCGTTGTAGTGAAACAATATTCTCTCATCTTTGGCGCTTCTTCGCAGAGTATTGCAAAACCGCTTCACGTCTTCAACAGAGGGGTCCAACGATTGCTTGTATCTGGTCCTTTGCGATAGAGTCTCATACTGACTTTGCAGGTTCTTTCCAATCTTCTCCATCGCTTTTTTCGTGTCTTGGAATGAAGATGGATCAACCCATGTCTCCGTCTTGGCGCAAGGGTCGGTACGTACGATGTCTGGAGGCGGCACGCCAATATTAAGGCATAGCACTAAAGCCGCACTCGTTGTCTTCTGTCTATCCTTCATTATTTTCCAGTCAGAGATTGGTTGGTAATATGCATAGTTGGCTCTCTTCTCCGCTTCTCGAATTGGGTTTCCCGAGGTTGTGTGTCTCTTCATGTCGTAGTGGCTATAATACGTATTCGCAAGCATGTCCATATACTGCTGCGATGTGTACTCGTCTTCAAACCCATGTCTCATTTCGTCGTTGAGGTGCTTCTGAGAATGCAGGGCTAGTTCGTCATCCTCGCGAAGCTGACCCATTGGTTGAAGCGGTTCTCGGCCGCTTCCATTCAGCGCCTGGGAAGACCCATTCGGCTCTGACCGCAACGGCGTCTGCTCAACTTGCATTAGACTCTCGCAGAAAACCGCCCTTGCTCCTCAAATGGATGCAATGATTTGGAGCTGCCAGAGCCGCTTTAGTCCTGGCTCCTGCCTTATCCGCTCTCCTCTTGACAAACAAATAAAGTAGTGTGTGGGTTAATATGTCACGTGAGCACTCCGAAAAGATCGTTTTGATAAGTCTCGGGTTTTGCGCCGACACTATCCCCATCAACCTGCTTGTTTGCTTAAGACTATTACACGCGTGCGCAAGGAACCCTCGACAAGTAAGGCTCGGCTGCCCTAAAGCTATTTTCTTTTCAAGATGTCGATGTCATCCGAAATAGCGGGGGCATTGGAGGAAGATGATCTCAACAGGTCCCTGCGAGCAACAGGGATCGGTTCCACCTTGTCGCCGCCCATAGACATTCCAACCAAAGTACGCTTCAGCAGCTCTCCCACCGTTGACATCACACTCCCACAACGCATGTTGAGTGCTTGCTCGGGGTCTCTGCTTACGTCCTTGGTTGTCACTCCGTTTGATGTCGTGAGAATCAGACTACAGCAGCAGCATCTCTTGTTTCCACCCACGCTCAGATCCTCCGAGACATGCTGCAGAAAGCCTTTTTGGGCAGCCTCGGAGCAACCAGCAGTTGAAAAGACCCCTATTTCAAAATCTGTTGCCGCCTCTCTTCAACGGAGCGGAGCTGTGCCTGCTGTTGATGCGTATTGCGCAACCAACACATGCGTCCAGGAAAGCAAGATCACAGGAACATTTGAGGGCCTTTTGAAAATCTCAAAGGACGAGGGCATATTCACCTTATATCGAGGATTAAGCTTGACGCTTGTTATGGCTGTGCCTGCGAATATCGTGTACTTCAGTGGCTACGAGTACCTGAGGGATACGTCGCCGTGGAGGCATTACTCATTCTTGAATCCTCTCCTATGTGGTTCCCTTGCTAGAATACTGGCCGCAACCGCGGTGTCGCCCGTTGAACTTCTGAAAACCAGACTACAGGCTGTGCCTGCGAGCGTTAGCAGGTCAAAGTCAAGCGGAGATGTGATGAAGATGGTCTTCAGGAATTCGCTCTCCGAAATCAAATCCCGAGGCGTTTTTTCCATCTTTACTGGATTGCAGCTAACGCTGTGGAGAGATGTTCCCTTTAGTGGCATCTACTGGATGTCTTATGAATACATCTCGAGGTCGCTAAAGAGACTGCCGCATTTGACTCCTGATGAAGAGTCTCCTAATTCTGTTTCATCGGCTCTCGACTACAAGGTCTTTGTCACATCATTCCTCAGTGGGTCTATCTCGGGAATTATTGCGGCTCTTTGCACAAATCCGTTTGACGTTGGCAAAACGCGGCTCCAGGTTTCATCCGATCTTGGTTCTTCAGGAAAATCAGGCAAAAGAGGAGGCGATTCTATGTTTCGCTTCATGTACAAAATCTTTATAGAGGAGGGGTTTGGCGCTCTCTACGTGGGAATCGTCCCCAGATGTCTCAAGGTTGCACCTTCTTGTGCGATCATGATATCGACTTATGAAATAGGCAAGAGGATCTTTAGTGGTGTGAACAGCGCTGACCGCGTCTAAAGTCCCGCTGTTGTCCCACCGTTCTGTATATATATATTACGACTGCGTTTTTTTGAAGGAGGATCATAGTTAACGAAACGACAAAAAATTAAATGAAACATATTCTGACTGACTTAGCAAAGCAAGCTTGGATGAAAGAGAAAACAGGGACTTGTTTTACCGACCGAGATTATGCCATTGTTCGTGGGAACCCAAGGCTGTCGGAGCCCTCAGTCCCAGCCTTCCCGGGGTTGTGAAGTGAGAAGGAACGTCGCTGTTTGTAGATGACATTCTATGACCAAACCAGCGGCTTGTATTTGACCGAATCATGTTGTCGTTCTTCAACAAGTAAGAGCAGTTTATTTCGTGAGGTGCTCCGAGCTCACAAGAACACTCACTGCAGCGTTTGATGCCAAGCAGGATCTCGTCCTTTTTGCCCGTTTGAACAATTCCCTTTGCTTGACCCTGAGTCTTCAGCTCTTCATTGATTTCCGACTCGGATAACTCAATATTGGCAGTAGGCTCGATGGGCTTCGTGGGTTTGGGCTTCACTGATAGTGAACTGGTGGAAACTTGGATATTCTCGCTTGCCCTCCTCTGTGGTGAAGGATCCCGAAAACATCTTTCGTCCGGTGTGGCAAATCTTGCTGAGTTGGGCGCCAGATATCTCAAACCAGAGCCGCTCACCGAAAATCCTCTTCTCAATGAATACAAGTTATCAGAATTCAAATACTCAAAAAATTCATTGGTGGAAGTCCTGACGTCAGTCAGTATGGACTGAAGTGTGAGCAGGTAATCGATTATGCTCCCTTTGAGAGAATTGTTGATCGACCTGATGTATTGCTCCTCAACAACGTCAATTGAGATTTCAATCTCTTCAAGACACTCTTTTGCCAGTGCAATGCTGGAACTTGTCCCAACTTTACTTTCTTGTTCCCTCAGATTCCTGAAGACTTTGGTTCGCTTTGCTCTGAGATCACTCGCCTTCTTCTCCCTTTTCGCGACATTAGAAAGCTGAAGGGTGATATTTTCCTGTTTATGGATAAGCTCCTCCTCCACCAGCCGCTGTGTATCGATGCACTTTGAGAACTCGACTAGCAGTCTTTTGCTCTCTTCGCTTGACATAGTTGACATCCACGAGCCCAAATCTCGCAGGAGTTCTTGTTTTTGCCTGGCTGCTTTTTTCTCGGCGCGTATCAATTTACCCATCCGGCTTTGAAGAGAGTAGGCGTTTACATGACCGGGTGCTCCCGTCACATACTCTATGACCCTTGCCAGAGGCGAAGCGGCTTTCGCAAACCCATAACTCGGAAGTGTATACGTTGTCTTCGACGAAAGCTGTTTGCCCACGTCTCCTGCCAAAGAGCCAACATTAGAGCTTTCGGCCCCCTTCATGGACGCCTCAGGAGTAAAGGCTCCCCGTTCTATCATCTTTAGTATGCTTGACTAGCAAAATAAATCATTCTGAGCGGCTCCATCGTTTTGACTCGACTGATTATGCCCTCCTGTGTTTTGGTGTCACAAACAGGGCCATCTCTGTGATGCGTGCGGCTAGTGCTTTGAGCCGCACTCCCTGCTCAACTGGGTCCTATCCCGTAATTGCAGGGTGCTCTTCCCTAGTAGGGGTAACCCTCGGAGTATTTCACAGCGATGGGCTTCGGTGCGGGATCAAGACAAAAGCCAACGCCACAAGAGGACATCTCCACCGACGCTGAAAGTGCTTGTATGTTCAAGTTCTTGCAGTCCAGAACTTGGGGATCTCAGAACAGTACTCAACGGCTGGTGTTTCAAATTCAAAGAGCTATCACGATGAGCGCTGCCGAGACGTCACCATTCGCTCTTCAGTCTTCGTTTGAGGTTGACTATGCACCTGCCAAAGTCAAAAAGTGGAGATCCTCAAGAACGGGACTCCAACTCGCTTTGGTTGACCAAGAGTCTCCCATGGTGAATGGCTACTTTGCCGTCGCGACAGAGATTCTCACGGATAAGGGATCTCCTCATACGTTGGAGCATCTCATTTTCATGGGTTCGAAACGGTACCCATACAAAGGTCTGCTCGATGTACTGGGCAATCTCGCCTTTTCCTCTACGAATGCGTGGACTGCAACTGACCAGACTGTGTACACCCTGACCACGGCGGGTTGGGATGGGTTCAAAATGCTGCTTCCCATCTACCTTGACCATCTTGTCAACCCCACTCTCACAGACGACGCATGTTACACCGAGGTGTATCACGTGGATGGAGAGGCAAAGGAAAAGGGTGTTGTTTTCAGTGAGATGCAAGGTATTGAGACTCAATCCTGGTTCCTCAATGGCTTGAACTCTCAGCGCGCTCTGTACAAAAAATCAGGGTACAAGTCCGAGACGGGTGGACTCATGGAGAACCTGAGAAAGCTCACGAACGAAGAAATCAGAGACTTCCATAAGAACTCATACCGGCCCGACAACTTGAGCGTTATCCTTACAGGTTCTATCGATGAAGAGGAGCTTTTGAAAGTTATGGAAGAGTTTGACCGTGAACTTCCTGCTCTGCCGCAGACTCCAAACAAAAGGCCATTTGTGGATTCCCCGGTAGACCAGCCTCTGAAGAAGAGAATTGTGAAAACCGTTCAATTCCCCGACAAAGATGAAAGCGCTGGCGAGGTCCTAATCTCCTGGATTGGTCCCGATGCGAAGGATACTCTTACGAACCAGGCTTTGGATGTACTCGGTTCATATCTGACCAACTCTTCTATTTCGCTTTTCCGTAAGTCGTTCATTGAAATTGACGATCCACTAGCAGTTGGTGTCCAGTATTACACAGATGATTTCATAAAGACGGGACTTCAGTTCAACTTCTCGAGTGTCCCAACTGCTAAACTTGAAGAACTCAGCGGGAAAGTCTTGACATTGTTGAAAGAGCATGCTACTCCGGAGCAGTTCGACCTACAGCGTGTGAGGGATGTGCTCGAGCAAATGAAGACTCGCTATATTCTCGGAACTGAGGTGTCTCCGGAGCTTATTTCCAATCTGGCGATATTTGACTTTCTGTACGGCAACGTCGATGGAAGCGATCTGGCTCCTTGGATCAAAGACCTCAAAGAGTTTGACGAGCTTCTAAATTGGGACTCTGCAAGGTGGTGCAAGCTGCTGGAAGATTATTTTGTCACTAATGAGTGTGCCGTTATGCATGGGAAACCAAGCGCCAGCTTGTACAAGAAGCACAAGGCCAGTAACGAGGCCATGCTTTCACAAAGAAAAAAAACATACGGAGAACAGGGATTGAAGGAATTGGAAAATAGGCTGAAGCAAGCCCAGGAGAAGAACGACACACCCATTCCCGATGAGATCCTCTCCAAGTTTGGCCAACCAGACCCTGAGAGAATCAAGTTCATCACAACGACGACCGTTGGGGGCGGACTGAAAAGGGAGTTTTCTGTTGGAGATGCTCCTGTCTTTGAGTATGTCAAAAAAGACACGCCAACGGATTTCCCAATGTACATCCATTTTGAAGACATCAAGAGTCAGTTCGTATCTATCGACATCATCATGTCTACGTTCCCCTTGGATGCCAAACTTCTGCCGTACCTGTTGATAATTCAGTCTATATTCTCCTTGCCTGTTGTTCTCGAAGATGGTAAGCTTGTTCCATACGAGGAAGTTGTGGCGCAACTTAAAAAGGACACTGTCTCAACATCCATCGATACTGGCTTTGGTTCAAGCTTTGAGGAGTTGCTGACCGTGCAACTTAAAGCGAAGAAGCAAAATTACAAGACGGCTGTTGAGTGGTTTCACAAGATCCTATTTCAAACAAAGTTTGATAAACAGAGAGTTAAAGCGGCTGTGGAGAAAATTGTAAGAGGACTGCCAGATGTCAAGAGAAGTGGTACGGACATGATGTACTCAGTCATGTACAGAAATATCGTGACAGACAGAGCTGTGAAAAAGGCAACTGACTCTTTGTACACTGAAAACTTTTTCAAAGACTGCCTGACACAAATTGAAAACGACAAATTTGAAGATATTGAGGCAGATTTGGAGGCTGTCCGGAAACAAATCTTCAAGCTTGACAATATGAGGGTGTTCATCACGGGAGCAATTGAAACCATTCCTGAGCCAGTTTCCACATGGAGCTCGTTTGCAAAGGGTTTGCCCAAACCAAGCTCTGAGTCAGAGCTGACACCAATTCCCCAATCCGTCAAGGTGCTATCAGAACAGGGAAAAAGATTGTCGGAAGAGGCATTCCTTATCACCGCACCTGGCTCAGAGTCTACTTACATGCAGGTGGTCACCAAGATCCCTGCAGATTACAACCATGAAGATGAAGCCAAGATTTCACTGGCTGCAGAATATCTGCAAGCGGTTGAGGGTCCTTTTTGGAGAGGAATCAGGGGAACTGGCCTCGCATATGGTGCCAATCTCGGCAAGGATCACGAGTATGGGCATCTTTCGTTTAGCATTTACAGAGGAGCAGATGCCGAGAAGGCGTTTTCCGTTGCAAAAAAGATCGTCGAGGACTACGCTTCCGAGAATGTGAAGCTCGAGAAGAAGATGATTGAGGGTGCCATCAGTTCGATTGTCAACGGAATAGCCAACGCGGGTTCCAACTACTTTTCTGCTGCCAGGTGCAAGTTCTTCGATGATGTGCTTGCCAAGAGGGGTCCTGAGTACAGCAAGAGGCTGATGAAGGAATTGCGCGCGGTGTCTGAAGAGGATCTCCTCAAGACCATCCAGCAGTACTTTGTGCCATTATTTGACAGCAAGAAGTCTATGGTATTTGCATGTGTTAACCCGTCCAAGTCGGACTCGTTGGTCAAGGCCCTCGAGGGTCACGGATACAAGGTAAACGTTGAGCACTTAACAACTACTGATGCGGATGCCGATTCCGAAGAGAGCGGCAGCGAATCATCTTCGGGCTCCGAGAGTGAGTCTGAGACAGATTCAGAAAAAGAGTAGAAATATGTAGACGAATGCACGATATAATTTTGTTTATTGTTAGGAATCTATTTTGTCTTAGTCGAGATGTCTTGGTCTAAGTTGAGTCCTGTGGCATCGGCAACAAACTTGCGTGTGTATTGGAACGCAGACTGCAGCTTTGACGTTGACTTCTGGGTTATGTCCTCGACATCCTTGTAGATATCGTCAACTTTTTTAACAGCCACTTCCTGGTTACTCGCGAGCCCAGGCAGGTTCTTTTTCTCAACAGCCCACGTGAAGTTGGCTGTGTTCTGGAATGTTTGTGGGAGAAAATATGAAAGCGATGCCAGACCAAACAGTAAAGGAAGTGTCGCTCTCACGAGGATATTTCTTCTCCTCGCGACAATTGAGCCCGTTAATCCACCCGCAATCACGTACAGCGAATTCGGAAATAGCTCCTCTCTCTTTTCGTGGAGAGCAGAAACAGTGGATGTCACTTCTCTCTCCGCATTGTAATAATTTTGAGTCGCCTCAGCAAACTTCCTCTCAGCCGCGGCAAGGTACTTAGAAACCAGCTCTCTTGCGGCTTTGAATTGGGTCTCGAGGACTCCCGCACTGCGAACGGTCATTCCTTCTACCAGTGAGCTCTGCCCCAGTGTCTCCACCTCACTTACAGAGGCTGGAGTGCCCGGGATCGGAGTCGCATTCTTATTGTCTGCGTAAAAGTTCCGTTTCTGCAAAGGTGTTAGCCGCGTTTCTTTCGGGTCATGATATCTCTTGACTAGGGAAGTGCTTACCGATTCGGTCATGGCGGATGTAGTTCAAGTGCCCCTCCTGTGTCGTTGATAGTGAACTGTTGTCAGTGGCACCTGTCAAAGATGTGTTGTGCCTTCGTTTCTATCAGTATTTGCCCGCGAATGATACACAAATCCAAGACACAGGGCAATCCCCATAGCTGCAACTCGCCAGCGGCCATTGGCAGTAGTGTCCCGCACGTTTTCCTTGAGGAAGGAATCTAGCGATTGGGACATTCGGGCTGGTCTGTTCAGGTGCGTGCAAACAGTAGCAGATTCGCGCACAAAGAGAAAACTTCTCAATTGGCTTTGAATTGCTGATGGCGCTGCCTAGCAGCGGTAACTATCTGCATGGCTGAGGCATTCAGGACTTACTGAGCCGGCAGACACTTGCAAGAGCACCGCCAACCACATATTTCTTTTCACAGCCGTAGAAAGAGCATATCAGAGAGGTTCCCGGGTCTCATGTTATAGCATGGATCACTCCCTACGGAAGTTTATTGATTTCCTTGTGAGTTAGACCGATTGAAGTGTTCATTGTCACCGAAAAGAGATCCATTGGGCCAAAATTCGGTAGCCGCGTATACGATTTTTGCTTTTTCAAAATTATGCAAGACTTCGTGGCCAAGCTGGTTAAGGCATGCGACTGTTAATCGCAAGATCGTGAGTTCGATCCTCACCGAGGTCGCTTATTTTTTGGATCTCAGAACGCATTGTATATCTCGGTCATTTCCAATCAATTGCTTTAGATTAACAAAAATATTCCAAGCAGTCAGTTTACCGACTGATAATCAATTTAACATAGATTCTCATCTTTTTCCGTAAGTTGATTTAATGAAATCTCTTATAACCAAAAAATACACCGACACAGAATCACCAAATTTGTTTCTAATCAAAAACTAATTTAGAAACCAAAAGCATAACAAACTATTTATTTATTTTATGAGATTTCCATAATTTTTTACACAAATAGAAACAATCATAGCTTAATGGGCCAAATATTCATATCTCAAAACATCTGGAATACTTTCAGGACTCATTGTAAGAATCTCGTTCAGAGCCTCTTCAAGGCATTTAACGCCACGCAATAAGTCCTCTTCTTCAATCACGAGAGGAGGGCATAATCTTATAGTTTGTGAAGCAGTCCTGCAAAGGATTCCCTTAGATTTGAGCAACATGATAATGTGCCATAATGTCTTGTCTCCCAGCATAGACTCATCAACGTCGACTCCTGCAATAAGACCTCGACCGCGGACAGCCGTCACCAAAGGGCATGCTTCCTTGAGCTCCTCTAGCTTGACCATGAGCAGCTTACCAAGAGATTCAGAGCGCTCAATCAATTTTTCCTCCAAAAGCACCTCGATAGCAGCCTTCGACGTCGCACAGCTGAGCGGCGTGCCCGAAAATGTAGCGCCATGGGTGTTAGGTCTAATGCAGTTCATGATCTTCTCGTTGGAGAGGACCAGACTCGTAGGGTAAACTCCTCCGCCGCAGCTCTTGGCAGTGACAACCACATCGGGCTTGACGCCTTCCTCGTGCATATAGGCGAACAGCTTCCCGGACCTTCCGTTTCCGACCTGAACCTCATCCGCGACCCACAGCACGTTATACTTGTCACACAGCTCGCGGACTTTCCTCAGGTATCCAGGATCAGGCACAATAACCCCAGCATCGCCCTGAATGGACTCGAGAATCACACTCGCGATCACATCGCCTTCGAGCTCGAACGCGAGCTCTAGGTCCTCGATGTTGTTATACCGCAGCATGTGCTTACCTCCGAAAGCGGGCCCAACGTTGGGCACAAATGGGCCATAGTGAGCTTTTGCATACGGGTTCGACGAGCCGGACATTGTACCTAGTGTGCGCCCGTGGTAGTTGCTCGCCGCCATCAGTACCTTGGCTTGGTTCTCCGGGATGCCCTTCACCATGTACCCCCACGCACGCGACAGCTTGATGGCCAGCTCAATTGCCTCCGAGCCACCATTCAGCATCAGCACCTTCTCATAGCCAAATGTTTCACAGATGAACTTGCAGTACGCGGCGTACAGACTGTGGGTGAATGCACGCGAGGGCATAGCGAGCTTCTGGGCTTGGTCGACTAGCGCCTTGACGATCTTTGGGTGGTTGTGGCCCTGGTTCACTGCCCCGTATGCAGATGCAAAATCGATGTATTCTTTCCCGTCGACATCCCATACTTTTGCACCAAGGGCCTTGTCGAAGACAACAGGGACGAAGCTGTAATTGTGTGCAGAGTATTCTCTCTCCAGGAGAATAAGTCTCTCTGACTCAAGCTGAGAGGTTGCTGTTGATTCAACCATGGCTAGCGAGTGTTTGCACCATTCTGAAATAACAGCATCCTGGGAGCGATCTTGTTCGTACTTATATGAGCGGCTCAACTTATTCAGGATAAACGCGCCCGTCGCTATCGATAAGGCGGGATAGCCATCTTGTCACAATTACCCGATTTGGACGTGTGGAAAGAGAAGTCGTCACTTATCTACGTTTCATCTCTTTCATACAATTGAATATGGAAAAACTTATCTAAGAGCGTGAGTACTTTCCGTCGAACAAACAAGTCAAAATCTTGCAGATCTTCCAGAGCTGAACAATTCTTCTAATGGGTGAGACGCTTGCTCCTACATGGAGTAACTACAAAGCAGTTGAACGTTCCCAATAAATTAAACATTACTAATAATCAAAAGAAAAAAATAGCTGGATACAAAAAAGGCTGAGCATTGCAACGTATGTGTCGTTGTCACACTCAAAACCGAATTGGAGTAAAATCCCATTTTAAAGAAATTTTAGATTACCACACGTTTGATTGCCATCTTTCAAAGACAACACCAAACTGACAGCTCTGTTTCAAGCACCATCAATAAACATCTTCAAAACGGAACCAGAAACATAACGCCAATATGCAAAAAATAGTGTACTTTCTCTCTCCTCCTCCTCATGATTGAAAAACATCCTCATTCAGCCATACTCTTCGCAACAAAACCTTACAGATTGAACATAACACCCGAGATTAGATTGATGGTCAACATTACAAATATGCCAAGTCGTCTCCAATCTCGAATGGATCCATTAGGGTATGCTTTTGGGGAATGAGGCAAAATGAAGAGCTGTTCATCCTCGTCAAACTCCGTCTCCTTACTTCTTACGGAAAGCACAGCCCTCAGAGAGCTTAGCCTTACCACCAGTTGGAGAGCAGAGGACAGTTGTGCAGGAATCACAGGTCACAGCAGTCTGGGCGTGGGAAAACACGGTGGTAATGTTGAGACAACCTGGGCATCTGACATCCATGAAGAAAGATCTGGGGCTCTGGACGAGAGTCTTGAGCTTGTGGCTCTTGGCCTCGGTTGCTGGGGCTGGGTGAAGCAGATCAACGACAAGAACCATTCTGTATTATATTTGGAAGTGCTACCGTGGTGTTCTGGTGTTGGGATACAGCGGCTGTCTTTTCTTGAGAAGGGGGATCACATTTGTGAGAGCCCCCCTTCCTGGTAGTGGCAAACGACGAAAAAATTCGTCAAGTTTGAGTTACCCGGAGTGAAAAATTCAAGCCCTATAATAGATCACGTGATGGTAAACTTGGTGGTGCACGGATGTAATACTCAGATTTAGACCCATCTCATCACTCGGAGCTCGCGGGATGTGGCTTAAGTGGTTCGGAAATAGCCGACTTCTATTGAGTAGAGGAGCACGAGGCTAGCTAGGCAAAGATCACGAGTAGGCTGCGCATTTGAAGTGCTCACCATGACTACTGAGGTCTGGATGACTCACTGGTCTCTCAAGTGGTAGGCTCGACCCGATCGATACCCTCCGACGCCTGTGATATTTACCCTTGGGGCAGCGGAGCCTACACCGCCTTGAGATGCACGCTTCAATCTCAACAATAGCCTGCTGCAGGACATCGTGCCCATCCCAACGCTGATTTGCTAACTCCCTCTCGGACACCTGTAAATCGAAACCCCCCTTGCTTTATAACTGGCGTTCATCCTCTCCCCATCATTTCGACGAAGAGACAGATTCTTGAAACATATCCGTCATGTCGAACACTGCCGGTGAGCCGGGTTCAACTCACGAAAAGGCGTCGTTCGAGGTCAACGACCAATTTGCCAGGTCTAGCTCCGAGTCAGAAACGACAAAGTACGCTGACGAAGCCTTCAAATTTTTGTCTGAAAAGACCCACGAGGCTGAATTGATTCCCGAGAATGAAGGAGCAATCGCTGAAGCAAAGGCTTCATACGATCGCCGCCTGCTGCGCAAAATCGACCGCAGGGTTCTTTTGATCCTGTCCGGCATCTATTTTTTGCAGTTTCTCGACAAGACTTTGATCAACTATGCCGCAGTAATGGGAATCAAGAAGAACCTTGTGGGGAACCAATTCAGCAACCTAGCGACGATTTTCTACGGATCGTATATCTTTGCCGAACCGATCGCCACATATCTTCTGCAAAGGCTTCCTCCTGCAAAGTTTTTGGGATTCTGTGTTATGGTGTGGGGGATAATCGTGGCATGTCATGCTGCTTGCAATACTTATGCCAGCTTGATGGTGATAAGAACACTCCTGGGCATATTCGAGTCCGTTGTGGTGCCCGGGCTCATCTCCATTAGTGTGATGTGGTACACCAAGCCGGAGCAAATGCGTCGAATGGGTATATGGAGTGTACAGGCTGGAACATCAACGATTGTGGGCGGTTTGCTCTCCTTTGCTTTTCAGCACGTCACCTCAACAGAGTTCCAGTCATGGCAGATTTTTTTCCTGGTGATGGGGGTGATTACGTTTCTCTTTGGTGTGCTGACGTTCTTCTATCTTCCCAACAATCCTACTTCTGCTGGATTCCTCTCGGAGACAGAAAAGTTTGCTACCTTGGAGCACATCAGGGAAAACCAGACAGGGACAGAAACCAAACACTTCAAAAAGCAACAAATTTACGAGCTTTTTTTCAAGGACAAACATACCTGGCCCATGTTCTTCCTCACCGTTGTCTCAATGTGTGCTACTGGAGCTCTTGGATCCTTCAGCGTGACCATTATTGCTTCTTTTGGCTTCAGCAATGAAGTCAGTGCTCTTGTACAGATGCCCGTGGGTATTGCCATTATCATTTGCATTATTGGCGGAACATACCTCTGTGCATGGGTTGGCCACAGGTCATGGATCTTCGTCTCGATGTGCATTCCATCCGTGGTTGGCTACATCATGCTTTTGACGCTGGGTGCTGGACCAGAGCACAAGGTAGGTAATCTGCTTGCCATCTACCTTCTCCAACCAGGAACGTGTGTGATCACGCTGATCTATGCGTGGAACGGTGCAAACACTGCTGGCTATACCAAGAAAATGGCGCGTAACTGTCTCACGATGATTGGGTTCGCGCTGGGGTGTCTCATTGGACCACAGATGTTCAAAGCTCATGACGCCCCCAATTACGTTCCTGCCAAAATTGCACTGCTGTGCCTCACGGTTCTCAGTATGCCCATGGCGCTTTTTGTGGGCTACCTCTCGAAAAAGGAGAACGAGAAGAGAGACAACCGTGGGCTGGTTGACATGCCTGAGAACTATGAGTTCTTGGACTATACCGACATTGAAAACCCAAACTTTAGATACTCCTATTAATTTGCGCGCGCTGTTTAGCAGTCTAATCAATGAAATAACGAATGTTAGTTTTTGACATACTTAAAGGATGAACATATGGAGACGATGAGAGAAATGCCTTTGAGAGCGAGTCGTAGAGCATCCTTTTCAAAATCCTTTGTAAGACCTTTCTTTGGACCTTTTCTAAGACTCCAGTCAAGGGTATTTTTCAGACCTCTTCCTGATTTATTCCGTTTGGTCAAGATCGTTTGAAGTTGATTCTGTGGCCGCGATGAGGTGAACGGAAGCGGCTCATGCACACGCGCGCGCCTGCTCCTCGCCCCACAGAGCCAGCGGAGAGAACAAGGACAGGGACAAGATCACGGACAAGACAACCACCACGTCTCGCACAGAGCACGAAAAGTTGTCAAGAGTCATAGTAAATACCGTCTTATAAACTGTCTGCAAATTTGTAGCAGTTGTCGATGCAAAGACAGGTACGAGAGCAGCCGGGCGTTTACCGCCGTGGCCAAGGCCGCTACACAAGCCCAACTGAGAATATGGACAAAGAGACGAGACAAACACCACACCAGCCCAGAATATTCTTAAACCAGAGCAGTGGATATTCAAATGGCAGATCCAAGATCAGGACTGGAGAAACGTCCACTCAAATATCCACGTCAGCGCTCAAAGTGCCGTACTATGGCTCTGTGGGAAGGCGGCAGTCCCAAGTAGCGCCCATTGCCTCAGACGACGAGGCAGAGAACATCCTCACGGATACTTCGCTTTCGCATTCGCCTTCGACAGCAGGTGCTGCTGAAAGTTTGACAGAGAAGATTCAGAGCTATTTATTAGCCAACCTGACGCCAAAGCTCTTCATTATGGGAGACTGCGATTCGTCAAACTGGCAGATGTGCTACTCTTGGGTCATGGAGGCTTCAGTGATCACGTTGGTCTCTCACGCATTATCGTGGGTGGCTGGTATTATGAGCATACGAGGTATGGATCTTGGGGGACTCTTGTGGGTAGCGGAGCTTGCACGGCTAGCGGTTGTCGGTCTGGGGGCTCAAACATATATTGCGAGCAGCTCAACTTCTCAAAGTGATGAGTGCAGTATGGCGCCTTCCAGCAGTGTGCAAGATCACAAGCAATCAAAGAAGACAGGTTCCAAAAACACTAGTGCCTCGACCCCATTAGATTTTGGTGACCGAAGTGTCCCAATTTATTATGTTACAGGGGCAATAATCGGAGCATGTACCGCTTCTTCAACCCATGAAATGATAAGCAGTTGGAAGAAAGACAAATTTATAACCTTCGCGTACTTCGCACTGGTGCTTGTTCTAGTGACAGCTGGATTCACGTAAGCTTTTGAAATCGTTTCACTTTTTGCAGAAAACACACTAACAAACCATAAAGTCTCCTGGCAGTTATCCAGCAACAGAGTAAAACGGGCAGTGGTGCAAGCAACACAGTAGCCACACGATCTCATGGATCAGCAAGCGAGCTTAGCAAACAAGCCAAGACCCTCAATGAGATCAAAGAACTTTATGAGGAAAGGATAGACAAGCTTGAGATGCTCACCGCCCGACTTGCGTTTAGATCCAAGTCGGTCTCCAGGCTCCAAGAAGACGTGGGGATTTTCCGCAAACAAGTTGCTAAACAGGAGGAGAACGTGGATCACTTTAAAGTCCAAACGCTGCACAAATCTGTTCAGACCGAGACGCAGATGTCGACTCTTGAAAATCAAATCACCACATTGAAAATTGAAATGCAGGCATTTCGACAGAAACAAGAAAAACCTCATTATCGGTCTCTTGCTGCTATTGCGGAGCTGGCGATCCCATCATCATCAGCACCAAACGGCGGGACCAGCAAGGCACTGGAACACCAGCGGTTCACCCCAATTAAGGAGTCTAAGATCAAAATCAAGCCAGTTTCAAGTTATTCTGGAAGTGAAAACCATCAGCGCAGCAAACCATTCAGACTGAACGATAAGACCGCCACTGCCAAACGCGTGCCTGACATGGAGAAGTCGCCAGCTAAGATTGCAAGATTCCTCTTTAAGCTCCCATTACTAGCTGCCCGTAAGTCGGCTCATCTTGTTATTTATTTTCCCAGAACAACACTGCTTTATCTCAAAGATAGAATTGTTCTTGTGCTTCTCGAGGAATGGCTCAGCCGCAGATACAACTGAAAATGAAAATGTGGGGCAAGAAAGAGAACCAGCGAGCAAAAGGTCGTGTGCAGAGTGCATCATCTCCGCTTCCTTTTTTTCAAGTAGGAGAAATACAAAGGCCTCTCTTCCCCTGAGAACCTCCATAGACTAGCGATTTTAATCCAACTGTTCCCTTGCAACATCTTTGTGTCAACTCTAGACTTTTTTCGAAAAGGCAGATCTGAAAGGCAGTCATCAGTGGTGGTGATTGCCAATTTCAAAGATAGCTAATAAGAGAAGACCAAAGAAGATCCGGCCTCCTTATCGGAGGTACGTTTACGGATCTGCCCGCGAGGGACATAAGGGAGATGACGATGATGAAGACAAAGATGAAGAAGCCGAAGCGGAGGTTGCTGTGCTGAGCCAGCACATGTCTGTTCATAACACCATGTGGTCTGGCTCTAAACTCGAAAGCATGGAACTGCTGCAGGTTTCCCTGCTTACCAACGATGGCAAACTGGTGGACCCCGACCTGACACTCTTTGACAAGCTGTCTATTTCAGGTGCAGGTGCGGGCGCGGAACAGGGTTATATGAAGCTGCCGTTTGAGGTGATTTTGCGGATCATAAGGTTCACGCCCAAACAGACTCGCCTCAAGTGTCTCCTTTTGAACAGACGGTTTTACCGATCTCTGCTTCCTGCTGTGTATAACCGACCCGAGCTCAACTCGCAAAATTTCAGGAACTTTGTTGATGTTATATCGGAGGCCAGGAGCAAGAAAACTGTGTGCTGCTACGTTCGGGAGTTGAATCTTGCAGGAATTATTCAAGCCGGAAAGAACTCGTTCATATCACGTTTACTGCGTCGGTGCTCTCCGGGCTTGGAGATTTTCATTGCACCACAAACGAGTTTCGGCTATTCACCGTTGGTAAGTTTGCGGCAATGTCACAGAATAAGGGTACTCGATCTAAGTCTTGTATCTGAAACAGTAAACTTGCAAGAGCTCTTTCAAGCAATCAAGAACCTCAAGTGCTTGAGCCAACTGTCTTTCCCTCGGTCTTCTATTTCCTGTGAGGATTACCAGATGGTATGGCCAAGTGGTTTGTGGTATCTGCGTCTATCGGGTGGAATTTCGAACAAATTTGTGAAGCAATCGTTGTTTCCAACAACCATCACTTGGCTCGAGTTTGCACATTGTCCTTCCATCAACGAGGAAGGTATCCACGTGATGATGTCGAAAGTGGGAAGAAACCTCACCCACTTGAGCATTCACTACCCGATGCCTGGACTGAGAACAAACTCGATGGACATGATCTTTATGTATTGTCCAAACCTGACGCATCTCACAGTCAACATCGAGTACGTCACGAAGGATCTCCTGGATGAGGATCTCCTGCCGCCGATGGAACCTCCACGTCCTCTGAAAATGATTTGCATCAATTCAAGTGGACTGCTGGGACAGGCGTACAAGATTCATCCGGATGACTTTACAATTGCACTTGCCGAGGAACGGCTGCCGAACCTGAAGACGCTCCGCATATCGAGTCAACTGGCTTGGGATTTTGGGAGCGAGTCTGTGCAGGATCTGGTGGGGGAGCTGACCGAGCGAGGAGGAGCTCTGTACAACTTTTAGGCGTAAGAAGGGGAAAAAGGGAAAAGAAAAAAAAAGTATTTTGTGGTGCTGTATTGTGGGGAAAAAATGGGGAGACTAAGGGAAACAAGAAAACGATTCAGCGTTATTCTTCATGGCTATTTTAATCATTCACTGTTACGACTCTGTGTTATTTCATTTAATATCATTCTGCTGTTTATTTATCGAAGGTGCGTGGTCTGTAGCTCACCGCAGGCACTTGACGTGGTCGAGGCGATGCTCGGCGATGCCTTGAAAAACGCACAACGCTGCACCGGATAAAAGAACACGCAAGCTCTCGGAATCAACCTTACCCACTACCCACCCATACTCCACAGGCTAGAAGGCAGGCAATGCTTCTCAAACAGGGCATACTGCGTCCGTTCTACGCGACGACGCCTGGCCCAGACGAGCTCTCCAAGCTCCGGCTATCTAAGGCACAGCGGGCCACGTTCCTGATCCTCGTGATCATCACGCTCGTCACACGGCTCTTCCGTCTCGAGTACCCCGACTCGGTCGTCTTTGACGAGGTGCACTTTGGTGGCTTTGCTCGCAAGTACCTCCTTAGCTCGTACTTTGTCGATGTGCATCCGCCCTTCGTGAAGCTCACGTACGCCCTCATTGCGCGCGTCGCTGGCTTCGATGGCAGTTTCAAATTTGCGGACATTGGCACGTCGTACTTTGCAGTGGACGACAGCGGCCAGCGCGGAGTGCCGCTGGCGCCGTATGTCCCGATGCGCGTCTTCCCGGCTGTGTGCGGGGCCGTCACTGTGCTGCTGGCGTACCGGACGCTGAGGGCGAGCGGGTGCCGGCACAGCGTGGCGCTTGCAGGTGGGCTGTTCGTCGCGGTTGAGAACTCGCTGGCGACGCAGTCGCGATACATCCTGCTTGATGCCCCGCTCGTAATGTTCATCGCTGCTGTTGTGTGCGGGTTCAAGTGCTCCGAGCTGGCTGTGCCGTTCACGAGACCTTGGACGCGGCAAATTTGCTTTACTGGGTTTGCTCTTGGGCTCGCGCTGAGCTCCAAGTGGGTTGGATTGTTTACACTGGCATGGCTGGGCCTGGTGACAATTAAACAGCTGTGGGCCGTTCTGGGCGATTTGGATATTACTGCAAGGGACAAGCTCAGACACTTTTTGATACGTGGTTACTTCTGGTTGATCACCCCGATAGTGTTCTACCTCGGGTTTTTCTCTCTTCACTTCATCCTGCTGCCAAATGCAGGCGACGGGGTATCGCATATGTCCCCGAGGTTTCAGGCGGGACTGGGAGGATCCACGATTCATGACATACCCGCAGATGTCTCGTACGGGTCCACCATCTCCATCAGGCACTTGAACACGGGTTCCTACTTGCATTCCCATAACTCCACCTTCCCCAAGACCGGGAACCAGCAGGTGACACTCTACGGGTTCCAGGACTCGAACAACGAATTTTTTGTCGAACGTCAGGTCAAGTCCAACATGGGTGAGCTGGTCAGGAGTACCAAGACAATTGACAATGGGCGCAAATTGAGGTTGTTCCACAACGCGACCCAAAAGTATCTTCACGTTTCTGATGTGCGGCCACCGATGAGCGAGCAAGATTACAACAACGAGGTTTGCGCATACGGTGATGCGATCTATCTGGGGGACGAGAATGACACGTTTGAGCTGAAGATTGTCCATGAGAGATCCAAGCCGGGCGTGGCCCGGGAAAGGCTGCGTGCGGTTGACACCATTTTCCAGCTCAGGCACGTTGGCACTAAATGCATGCTGTTTGCTCACAACGTCAAGCTTCCAGAGTGGGGCTTTGGACAGCTAGAGGTGACATGCATAGAGAAGCCAACACTGGAGAACTCTTTGTGGTACGTTGAGCAGAATCATCACCCTCTGTTTCAAGAGGACACCGAACTGGTTGAATTTGAGCCAATGTCCTTCCGGGAGAAGTTTGTCGAGACCCACAGAGTGATGTGGCGCATCAACCAGGGTCTCACCGAATCGCACACGTTCTCTTCGCGGCCCCAGTCATGGCCATTTCTAGCAAGGGGCGTCAATTACTGGGGTGCTGATAACAAGAACGTTTACCTTCTGGGAAACTTTGTCATTTACTGGACGACAGCAGCGCTGATCATCACCTACACAATCTTCAAGCTGATGCAGCTGTTGACGTTCAATCCCTATACACTCAGTATCTGGAGACCAGCCGAACCCGTGGCCACGTTCGACGCACACATGCTAGACTACTTTCTAGGCTTTATGATCCATTTTGTGCCATCAGTTCTGATGAACAGACAGCTGTTTCTGCACCACTACCTACCCTCGCTTTACTTTGGAATCCTTGCCCTCGGTCAGTTTTTTGAGATGGTGATTGCCAGGAAGCGGATCCCTGGGTATATCATGCTGGTTTCCTTCAGCATCGTCACGGTGCTTATCTTTAAAAAGTACGCACCACTGGTTTATGGACTCGACTGGAACCGTGAGCAGTGCAATGCGAGCAAGATTAGGTCCACATGGGACATCTTCTGCGATAACTATGCAAATTAAAATGTTTATAACGAACACAACAACGACTCTTTTTGACAAACTCTCAATCTCGCGTCGCGGCTATGCCGTGGGATACCTGTAGGATAAGTTCGTTCACCCACTCAAGCAGGTCATCCTTTTTTCTTATCGCACCCTTCTTCTTGAACTCCACGTCATCGAGATCGTTCTGGAGTTGTGCAATCTTCTCCATCTGCTCACGTTTGGAAACACCCACTCCGGGAAGCGTGTCTATTATCGTGAGGATCTGTCGCGTCTTGAGGATGATGTCTGACGTCAGCTCGTTTATGCTATCTGTGAACTCGGGTTCGGGCGCCGGCTGGTGGTTTGTGTCGATCTGGCGCGGGTCACCTGGCGAGAGAACCACAGCATCGTGGTACTGGTCAACGTAGGTGAGAGACGCGGCAAACATGTCGGTGAGCTGGTGAGGGTTAGTTGGGATTGTCCATTGGGGGTTGTGAAATCCAAGCCTCACATACCTGGTCCAGGCATATCTGGAGCTGTGTGAGTCGGTCGGTCATTGCCGCCTGCGTTTTAGTGAGAGTGGTTCTCTCGACTTGTCTTTCTGTTCAAACCCCCGTCCCACATAAATCTACTTTGGTTATCACACGCAACACCAGCGATACTTTAAACAGGCTACAAACACACCGTCTATAAACCCCTCTCGATCTCGTCTATAACATCTTCGATTTGTCGTTGTAGATTCACAATCTCCACAAACCCGGACACTCCCGAGTCGAAGAATTTTTGGCTCTCGCGGAGCTGCAGCGGCGCCATTCCACCAAACATTCGAATCGGGTCGGTGCGTCGCCGCAAGCTCTCGCGTTTCTCGTCCTCCGTCACGTCTTTAACACTGTTGAGCGACGAGCTAGAGCTCGAATGCGACAGGGAGCTCGATTTCCCGCCAACAGTTTCCTTGCGCGACTTGGTCCGCGACCGCAGCACCTGCTCCTGGTCCGGTACAGCTCCTTCTTTCGGCACCTCCAGAACATTACCGTAGTGCTCGCGCGCGTCAATGCCCCTGAAATTACCCTCATCAATCTCGCTTGACTCCAGTTAATACTTCAGCACCCCATAAAAGCAATAAGGAAAGCCAAACTTACACATTGCGGATCGCAGCAACATCTCGCTCGTCGTACCACCCGCGGCCGAACCGCCTGCCCGAGGCATAGTTCGCACGCGACAAGTTCAGATATGCACTAGCAATACATCCTTGCGTCTCGGCCCATAGCCGCTCGTATCGGTCCACCAGCTCCAGTAGCCGGATTGTGGATCGATCCTGTGTGCTCAGCCTAGGTGTCGTGGCTGTGATGTCGAGCGTTTGCGCGTAGGCGGCAAGCAGCGTGTCTGTGCTGGAGGTCTGGGGCACATCGCCTACTGCTGGCTCGGTTATGGAGGACGCTGTCTTGCTCATGTGTGCTTGATAAGGTGCTGCAGCCGAGCGATAGGTTGCGGCGAACGGCATCTAGTGAAGTTGATCAGCCCGTGCAGAGCTTTTGCTGGCACACACTACTAACACAGCGGGCGATTTTAAGGTAGTTAAGTTAACTGTCAATATACACATTATTATCTATCGGCGAACGTGATTTCGCAAATATATAGTAGAGACCATCCAAGAAGTAGAAAGAAAAACAAAAAAAATCAGAAAAAACCGTGAATAAACATACTAAGAAAGTTCAGGTGGAGCGCTCCAGACCAGGAAGAAGCACGCTCTGCCTGGGCAATCTCCTAGTGCCGACAAAGTCCAGCTTGTCCATGGCACCAGTGAGATTGTCAACGTCACCAGCATGCAGCGCGTGCTGAATCGAGAGCCTCGAGCGACGCGACGCGCGCGCAGCCTGCAAAGTCAGGAAAGCATCCTCGATGTGTCCCTCGGCGAACGACTTCTCAAAAGCCGCCGTCTCGCGCCCCGGGGTATGAGGGCGAAGCGGATCCAGCAGAGCTGACTCACTAGGGGTCAAATACATTTTCCTGGGGTCGCTCTCGTCCCCATTTCCAGCGCCAGCGCCAGTGTCTTCGTAGATCCATGACTGTCTCACAAAGAAGTCAGAGGCAGGCGAAGCCCAGTCGAGCGCATCTGGCATCGCCATTTTGGGGGTACGCATTAGCTCAAAAGAGAATGCCGAGGAAGGTCCGCGGGAGTGTGCGAGGTGCGCGTCGGAGACGTTTTCGGTCGAAGCGCTGCTCACACTTGGGGCAGCGGGAAACTGGTAAGTTACCATCTCGTCGGAATGGCGTTTTACAACACCAGCAGCAGCAGCGGTGCGGGCAGTTGGGGTCGCAGCGCCATCTGACGAGGCCAACCCTGGTGACGTGATGGAAGACGCGCCGGAGTATGCGCTGCGGAGGGAGCTCTGCGTGCTTGAGCTGTGTCTGATGTTGGACTGTGCAGGGTGGGAGACTCTGCGGCGGGCCCTTTCGCACGCGAGCCTCTGCTGGTGCTTCTCGAGCTCCATGAGCGACCGCAGGCTGTTGTCGCTGTTGGTCGGCCTGTGTTGGGGCCGTTCCTGCGGAATAGAAGGTAGCCGCTTGTGCTGGTAAGATGGCATACGTTTGTGCTCGAGCTGCTGTGACTGAGACTGCGAGAGCGACTGTGCGGTTGCAAGCGTTGAGACTGAAGTTGACCGCGTGAAGACCGAGGAAGAGCGGTCGGATGAGTGCGCGGCAGACGCAGACCCAGACCGCGCCAGGCTCAGCGACGTTGCAGCTGAACGCGAGTGTGCGTGCGACTTGGACACGATGGGTGTGTACGATGTAGGCATCGTTCTGAAGGACGCAAATCCAACGGGAATATCCTTTTCTTTTGCATTCTCTTCCTCCTCCTCAAACTGGTCATCAGTCTCCTCTTCCTCAATGACGGCGTCTGATTCTTTTAATATAGCGGGCAGCACTTTCACAGCGCTGCTCTTGATGCACTGATCCAGGCCAAACGTATTGTCCCTGTCGACGTGCGCGACGTGGCTGAACCCGAATGGTGTCGATATAGAGTGAGCAGCCTTTGCAGTTGATTTGCGGGAAGACCGCGAGAACCAATTGCGTTTCTTTACGGGAGACGCGGGCGCAGATCTGTCTTCAGTGGCTGCCAGGTGTGTGGGCAAGACGTCCAGATTTCCCAGAAACTGGTGGGTTTTGGACGTTTGGAAAAAATGTCTGAGTGTGTTTCTGTTGTGCGAGGTGTTGCTGTAGCCGTAGCCCATGTCTGCGTCGTCAAACCACAGCGAGTCCATCTGCAGGCTATCCAGTGCTGGCGACCCTTTCGTGTATTGCTGTCCGCTCATTTTGAAGCTGTTGATCTCGCCGGATAAACCAGTGTATCCTTGCGATCAAACAAGGGCTCCTCAAACGCGGTGCCGAAATTTGTAGTGATCTGAACGAGCCAGCGCGCGGGGTCCTCTAAAGGGCAACTTCTGGTTTTTCTAAGCAGTTTCAACTAGGTGCGAATCAAGCACCGGGAGAAATAAATCAGCGAGCAAGCCAAGGTATATCACCAACTTTCCAGACCGCTATCCCTGCGGCCTGGACGTGAACCATCCAGCCGCGGCGCGCAACGTTCTGGATCTCTCAGGGATGAACGATGACGCGGCGCGACGCGTCCTGCGCCATTTAACCCTGAATGGGGTAATGTGCCTGTTGCGAGGCTCGCGCCCCTTCGAGCACTCACACGTCGCTATAATTATGTTAATGTTGTGATTTATTGTCCGTACAGCCAATGAGCTTAAGCCACCCCGTTGTATTAATGTCTCGTTGCAGTCGCGTGCTGGAGGGGACTGCCGTACTTTTTCGGCGACCGTGTACTAATGTGCATCAACGGCTGGACGCACGAGGCGCGGCGAAGGAGTTAAGTATTTTGAAGACTTTCAGATCATTCCTGTCTTGTCGATCTTAGTGAATCCGTAGGGTTCCTGCATGGATCTTACCATATCGTATTGGCGGAACTACAAACACCTAAAAGCTATCCAAATCTGTGCCATACATTCGAATTGAAACCCCCGTTCAAAAAACCCTTGCAAAGCTATTCCGACCCCAGCAAGCAATACCCTAGAAAAACTCGTAAAATGTAAAAAAAAAGGATGAAGACAACATTACAGATGAACAGCGTGAACTGGGCACTCACCCGGCCCCTTTCGTTCAAACCAGCCCTTGATGCATTTATAGTGAAACACACAAAGACACTCCAGCCGCCCCACTTTATCGCCGGGCTCCAAGTCTTCCAGACAGATGACGCACTCCTCGTGCCGCCGTTTCTCGTCCTCGTCCTTCTCGTCAATTGTTGACGAATTAGACTTGACAGACGAATCGAGCGGGTTGAGCGGAGACCCAGTAACGATCGTATCGATAGAGCGACCGGTCACGATTGTCTCCGGAACGCTCCCCGACGGTCCCTCGCCGCTCTCGTCGTCGTCGCCATCAATTTCAAGAGCGCGGTCAATCGACCGCGCAGCAACACCGCGCCGCGGCCGCACCGTCTCTGGCATGTTGTACACGAGCATCCGGTTCGTCATGCGTTTCTGATCGGGGCTGCCTGAAAATTCCGCGCGCACGAGACAGTCGTCGATGTGCGCCTCGCGCTCGCGCTCCGGCATCCCAGAGATGTCAGTCGCGCAGATCGGACACAGCGCATCGTCGCTGTCTCCATCGTAATCGCCACGGATATCTATAGCGCCGACACGCGCAGCTCTGGTGCTGCTTCCCGACACGCCCGCACCGCCAGCAGCACCACTCCCGAGGTCGTACGTGGTGGTCCGTGCGCCCGAGCGCGTGATGTCCTTGATATTCTGTCCAATCTCAGGCGCCGTCGCTGTCGACTCCGCGAGCGAGTGGATCGAGCCGTCCGCGAGCGCCGCGCGTAGCATCTCGAGCTCCTGCACACACGAGTCGCACGTGCGGTGCGGGACATGCGGCGACTCAAGGAATATCTGAGAAGGAGGTGAGACGACATATGTCGAGGGGAGGTACTTGGCAAACACCGAGGAACAGTCAGCACAAACCACACGGCCGCACTTGCGACAGTGGTGTTTGCGGTGGAACAGAGTGAATGTCGAGTCGCACAGAGAGCATGCACGCGCATCCTCGTCTGGCTGCCATGTTGGTACGCCTTGAATTAGTGGGCTCGGGCTGTTGCGGTGAGGTGGTAACACCGTGTGGGGGTGGCCAAAGGCGGAGCCCGCCGCCACCGCGTGGTGGTCTGGCGAGGCACTCATCGGTACTCAATCTGGCAAAGTAGAAAAAACAAACAAAGAGGGAACGGAGAAAAGCAGTTGATCTATGATTTTTTTCTGATTTTTTTGTATTTCTTTGAGGTTGGCCATGTATTGTATTCTGTCTGTGGGATCAACACAGAGTGTCACATGAGGGGCGGCGCCGGCCGCCGCGGGAGGCCGGTGCTGAGTGCGGCACGACCGTTGTGGCTTTTTAGGACAGCCAGTTCGAGAACGGAAAATCGGGTATATATTATGAGTATATTAAATGCAGCTGATGTTTTTAGAAGAACTCCCTGGCCCTGTGTATCAGCCTGCGTCTCATCAGGAGCAAGCCAGCGCCGCTGAGAAGCATCGCGGCACCCGTGAAGAAGAACGTGTACGTCGAGCACACGATTCCAACAGCACCTGCAGTAACAGGGGACGAAACGCAGTGTGATTCGTAGTCTGTAGCGTACGCCATGCTGAAGAGCACACTTGCAAACACGGGCATCATGCTGAAGACACCCCAGACGGTACCGAGCACGTCGATCCCCCAGATAAAGGCACAGAGTGCAGGGTATAGAGTGTAAAGCGTGCCATTGAGCGCACCATTGCAGCACACAACTAGCCACACGGCATCTGCCGCACGTGGAGATGAGGACAAAAACAGGTGAGCTGCTGCCGCTGCGAGTGTGATGGCCGCCGTGATTGTTAGGCGGGATATAGGACGTATCGAGAATCTTGCCGCCCGCGCAACCGGTGGCGGCGTCGAGAGGTAATCTGTGCCGAGCATGATGAGGATTCGCACGGCCGTTGACGAGAGCGAGTGTAGTGAAAGCTGGGAGCTGAGCTCGGATGCTCTGCCGAGCGAAGAGAGCACCGAGCCGAGATTGTTGAGGAACACTTCAGTCGAGCCTATGGAGCAAAAGTAAAACAACACCAGCGGGTACATCACCGGGTCTCGCAGAAACCGGTGTACCCTATGCTTGTACGGGAGCTCGGCAGTGGCTGTCGAGTGCACTGAGAGATGCAGTTCATCGAGAGCGTCGTCATCATCGGTGCCGCTCTCCATGTCGATGGAACCAAACAGAGGCGTTTCATTGTGATACGCCATCGCTCCACCTGACAGAAGTGGCGATGTCTCGATGTTGAACCGCTCTTGCAGTTGTGCGGCTGTGTTGCTTTTGTCGAACTCATCGGCATGGTCTGCGAGTCTTGCAGCGATAAAGGCAACGCAACACATCGAGAACAAGAGAATTGTGAAAAAGGTGAACACACGCACAAACTCGTCGTCGCCTACTTCTCCCGGCTGGCCCTCATGCAAAATGAACCGCTTGATGAACTGCACTTCAAGCACCGCGGACACCCCAATCATCACGTTCGGCGTACTGATTGAGAGCGTCTTGTAGTACCTGCCAAGCGACTTGGCGCACGTCAGCAAGCAGCAGAACAAAAATGCCCCGTGCGCAATGCCCACCATGAAAAACGCAGCCGCCATGAACTGATACGGGAGATGGTGCGAATAAGTGTAGCTTCCCAGAGAGTACCCAGGCACGTAGCCGACAACGGCAACAACGCTTAGAATCCACGCGCCCTTCACGTCTGCGACGTAGCCGAGCACCGGCATAAACAGATTCGTGCCAATTGTCTGCGCGATAATCACGGTGTTGATCTGCTTCTGCGTGTAGTGCAGGTAATGCTCGAATGGCGCGGTGAACACTGCAAAGATCACCAGGATGCCCAGCGAAAGACACGCAACGAGCGCGAGAGAGAACGACGTCACAGACACGGCATACGTGCCGTGGCGCGCGTTCACCCAACTCGCCAGCGTCCTCATAGATGTTTTTGCCCCTTCACCCCAGTGCCATGTAGACCGGGACCTCAAGAAAAAGGTTGAACAAAGGGAAAGAAAACGCCAACGGTGATAGACGTCCCAAAAGGGCAATTCGCTCTCTATCATCCGGCGCCGGATGGTCGTGCGACACACATAATGGGCTGCCTTTTTGCGGTTCCAAGTGGTTACAGTGCTGAAACAGGGCGAGGGCAGACAGAAAAAGGGAAGCGACAGGGGTTCCGAGTGGGATCCGTGGCAGAAAACAACTGTCCAAGGTGGCAAACCACAAAATCCTCCCGCCATTGGTCTACAAAACCACCCGACACCGCCCGCGGCCACGATCACCACCTCACAACCCTAGTAGTGCGCCTCCCAAAGGCCGTGCTGCCTCTGCTGCCGCAGTTGTGCCCTATCGACACATTTGAAAGGGTCCATCCCATCCCCCCCTCCATAGCGACACAGCCGCGGCACTTCTACAAGAGACAGGTACTCACACCATCACAGGACAAAAACACAGCTTGTAAAGATTACATTACGACGCATCAACCCATAACACGGGATGTCTCTTGAAGCAGCGCTGGATGATGAGCGCAGACAGATCCTGGAGATCATGGAGCGTCAGAAGCGGCGTTCAGAAGCGCAACAGAGCGGCGGCGGCGGCGGCGGCGCTTCGTCTCAGGCAAGAGGCCGTTCTCAGTCTCCACATGTGCTGACTCGCACAGCCTCTCGTGGGATATCGGCCGGCAGGTCGCTTTCGCGGTCATCTGCTAACGAGGGCAAGTGGTCCATCACGGCGCACGACCCGAGCGAGCGGCTGCGCTCGTCTTCTGCTGGGAGACTCAAGGCGGATGCTTTCAGTGACGATGACGATGTGGATGCGGTTGAGTCATCTGAAGAGGAGCAAATTAGCGATACCGACTCTGAGTTTGAATATGATGATGGCGGCGCCATCCTTCCGAACTTTGCAACGTATTCGCTAAGCTTGGAGTCGACCCTGGGCGGCAATGGCGCCAAGTCAGGCGGCAGCGCTGGTGCTGCTGGTGCGGGCGGGTTCAGTGTCGGGTCGCCCACAGAGAAGGTTAGCGTGCGTGGCGAGGAGATGCTGGGGCGATCTCCTAATAACAAGGTGCTTATGGAGGCTAGAAGGGCCGAGGAGATGGATCAGCTCTCCGCGGCCGAGCGCGGGATCGCCAATGCGCAGATGATTGGGCAGGAAGTTCCAAAGGAGGTGATTGACCGGATCGAGGAAGAGGCTGCCAAAGCTGGGTCTGCGCTGCGAAAGGACAAGTTTTTCCAGGACGACAAGGAGCGTAAGGAGAAACTAAAAGAATACGCAATTTACAAGAAGAAGCTGGTGTCACCCGCGGGTACTAACATTGCAGACAATTTTCATGTGCCGTACACAAGTGACGTTGAGGAGAAGAAGGATAGCGAGATTGCGCGCAGCTTGAACGAAAAAGTTGAGATGTCTGCTATTGACTCGAACAGCCAAAATGCCAGGGCCATACGCACGATAACAAGAGGCTCATTTTTTGATATTGTCAAGACTCACAAGAACCGCAAAACGTTTTTATTGTGCATGGATTTTTCGGATGAGTCGCAGTATGCGCTCGAATGGTGTATTGGCACAGTACTAGTTGACGGGTCTGTGCTGTACATTGTCAATGTGATCGAGGACGATGACTACTCTGCAATGAACCTGAATGGAATCCCATCGCAGGGTCAGGCGGCAGCCGCTACAGCGCCAAAACACAGCCATACAAGCTCCACGGCGAGTATGAAGTCGCGCGAGAAAATTCGCAAGGATAACGTTGAGCGCATGACAAAAGAGACGCTCGAGCTCTTGCGTCTGACAAAGCTGCAGGTGCATGTTGTGCTTGAGTCGATCCACCACCCGATCCCGCGTCATTTCATCGTTGAGATCATCCACCACCTGTCGCCAACACTGGTGATTGTTGGATCAAAGGGCAAATCGGCACTAAAAGGTGTGCTGCTCGGGTCTCTGTCGAATTACCTCGTTCGGAAGAGCACAGTTCCGGTTATGGTTGTGAAGCGCAAACTGAGAAAGCTGACGAAACGCAAGGGCGGAAGTCAGTTCTCAAACAATATTAAGCCGCTGCACACGCTTGCGGAAGCCCGCATTGATTAAAGAAATACGTATACGCAATATGATAATGACGATAACCGAGACCGATTCTGTTTCTGTAAAAACAACTAAAAAATCCTGTCCTGTTCGCGGCTGTCTCACCAACAGAACACAATCATCGCTTTTGTGTCGTATAAAGCCCGACTGATCCCTCTCTCTCTCTTATCGTTCCCGATGAGATGGCGCTGTGCCAAGTCCGTCAAAGTCGTGCCAAGCCCAAAGTCGTGCAATGAGCAACAACAGCGCCTGCAACGAGCCCGAAGAGGAAATCCCTCAGTCTGCCACGATTACCGTGCCACCAGCAGCAGAGGCAGCGCCCTCAGCAACAGCAACAGAGGCACCACCACAGCCAGGCGCTGACGATGCTGTTGCTGCTGCTTCGCCTGCTGGCTCGGAGCACAGCCGTGCGCGCTCCGGGAACGGTGGCAACGACGAGAACAACGCCTCCCACCCAGCCCGGCCGTTAGCGTCCGGTGAGACTCCAGCCAACGCAGCAACCGCTAACAACGCCTCCCACGCAATACAGCATTATGTTGAGGCCGCTGGTGCGGAGCAGGGTCTGATCGTCTCGGGCGGGAGCTTTACAGTGTGCATTTCCAGCGATCCAACGACTCCGGTCTTTCAAACTTCCTGGCGGAGGTGAAACGTCTGGACGTGCGTAGAGCAAAACAAGCTGGCCCTGCGCAACTGAGACAAGAGGGGAAGGGCCCAGACAGGCCCATCGCCCAGTTCAACGGGGACGAGGGGAAGCGCCTGTTGAGCCGCCAACAAAAGAGCGCACTAATTGAAAATATATAAACGTATAGATATCCCCTGGGGGCGCTTAGTGTATTTTTTATAGATGTTTTGATCTTTTTTTTCTCTCCCTTACTCTGATGCTCAATTGTGTGTGTGCGTGTGTGTGTAAGAGAGAGCGATAGAACCATGTTGCACCACCACACGTTCAAGAGCGCGCTGGTACACTCCACCACATACTCAACCTCGGTGTCGACATCGCCAGCCGCCGCTACCTTGTCGCGCCTCATCAACACCCATATTCTTTCCAAGATCAAGATCTCGCCAGAACACGCTCCGCCACCGCCCATTAACAACGCTCTGCTCTCAAAAATCATATCGTCGCACAAGATGGAGTCGAGGTTTCTCTCGAACATATCTGCATACTCGCCGCGCTATGCGCGCGCCCTCGCATCGCCAGCTGATCCCGGCAACGCACACAAATCGGTGTGGCACACGCTGCCGGCGTCGCGGCGCTCGGCTGTGCTCGTACTGCTGTTCCTAGGCAGGCAGGGCGAACTGCGGGTGATATTGACGAAGCGGTCGCACAAGCTGAAGAGCTTTTCGGGCCACATTTCGCTGCCCGGTGGCAAGGCGGACTCGAGCCTCGAATCCGAGTGGGACACGGCGCGCAGGGAGACGGAGGAAGAGATTGGCATCCACCGCGACAACGAGGTGCTGCAGCGCGAGTTTGGGTTTTCCGTGCAGGAGATCAACACGCTACCGTCATATCTCTCGCGCACGTTTCTCGGGGTGCGGCCGTGTGTTGCGTTCATCAACTGGAGCCCCGACCGGCTCGAGACGTTTGAGCAGCAGCACATTTCGTCGATCCTCCTGAATCCAGGAGAGTCGAGCAGCATCTTTAGTGTTCCGCTGCGGGATTTCCTGCAGCCCAAACCACCGAGTGCGCCGCGGCGCTGGGAGCTGATGGAGTGTCTCAAGCAGTCGTATGTCAAGACCAAGTGGGGAGGCGTGCCCTGGAATCTGCGCTCGTTCATCTTTCCAATGCACAATGACGGCGAGGTGAAGTGGCTGGACGAGGTGCAGGACCTTTCGTCGGAGGAGGAGGAGACACAAACCGACATGGAGCTCGGCGAGAAGACACGGGACGTGTGGGGACTCACGGCTAACATACTGCACGACCTGGCGGAGATCACGTACAACGGGGCACGTGTCTACGATGAGGAGATTGGAGAGGAGGAGCTAATCCACTCGCTACACACCAAGGGCGGTCAGATGGCTCAGCACAAACGGTCGCAGTTTGAACTCGACATGCTCGCAAACAAGAAGAACGTGCGGTTCGGCGATGTGCTGGAGCCTCTGGAGATTGACAGTCTGAAGCAGATCTACAGCCGGATTTGAAAAACTTAGCATAATAGAGAAATATAAACGTAATGTATAATACTTGTCATCATCACAAAAAAAGAACATCAAAATGTATATTAATACTAATCATAATAGAACAGAAGGAATCTTTATAGGCTTAATTCTTAGAACCCAGGCTCCCAGAAAGTGGTGTCGTTCGCCAGCAATCCCATGCGCTCAATGTACAATCTCGCCTCGGTTGCAAACAAGTCTCTGTGTTCCTTGGTCCACCCCAGCTCCTCCGCCATAACGTCAGCCACTCCATCGACAGCAGCAAGCGCGGCGCGCGAGTCGAGGAACGCCAGACGACACCGCCTCGCGAGGAAATCCACAGGGCGCACGGCATACTCATGCGCAATGGAGTACTTGAGCTCCGCAACGGTGAAAGGATGGCTGAACTGCTCGTACGTCGGCAGGGCGGCGTCGCCGCTCTTCGCCTTCCGCGCCGCGAGCGCAACGGGCAGCCTGTTGCGCGGGTCCTTCTCGTACAGCTCCAGCACCACAGCGGCGCGGTCGCCGTAGTTCGCCGCGAGGTGCTCGGCGAGCTGCGCGGGCACATTGAAGCGCTGTGCGAGACGCGCCGCAAGCGTCGGGTCGAACCCGTCAGCGCCCACGAGCGGCAGGTGCTTCGTGACGCAGGGCCCCGGCGCGGGACTGCGCTGCTGCAGCGCCGGCGTCGCGGCGATCGTCTGGTTCACGACATCCTCCGCCATCTCGCGGTACGTTGTCCACTTGCCGCCGGAGATAGTCACGAGGCCGGATGTGGGCGAGTGGTACACGAGGTGCGAGCGCACGATGCCCTGTGTGGCGCCGGCGCCGGTGGAGGCGGCCGCCGGGTCAACTTTGGAGGGATCGCGCACGAGCGGCCTCACGCCACACCACGCACTGAGCACATCTTCGCGCTTCACTTCAAACTTGACATAGTGCTGTAGTTCGCGCAAAATGTCCTGGATCTCCTCCTCGGCGGCAACGGGCGTGTCGGGCACACGCGCCAGTGGCGTGTCAGTGGTGCCGCCGAGCACTTTACCCTGCCATGGCAGGAAGAACATCACACGGCCATCGGACGTGGAGGCATCGAGGAGCCCCATGTCCTTGGCGCAGTACCACTCGGGGAGGACAACGTGCACGCCGCCAGCGGGGACAACCATGCGCGGCGTCGTTGCCGGTTTCGTCGGTGGTAAGCCGTTGGGGTCTGTATCCATGTCGAGCACCTTGTCCGAAAAGGGGCCTGTAGCGTTGATCACAGCGTCGGCCGACACCAGGTACTCGTTGCCAGATTCGCGGTCGAGGACACGCACACCTTTAACTTTACCGTTGGCTTCCGTCTTGAGCAGCTGAGTCACCTCGGCGTAGTTGAGCACAGTTGCGCCGTGGCGCGCTGCAGTCAGAGCCAGAGTCACATTCATGCGCGCATCGTTGAACAAACCATCGTGGTACACCAGTCCGCCCTTCAGGTTCTCGCCGTCGAGCTGCGGGTGCTTGGCAAGCGTCGCAGACTTGCTCAGCAGGTACGAGTACCTCAGGGCCTGCGAACCGGCAAACAGGTCATAGATGAGGCAGCCGGCGTAAAAGTACGGCAGCTGCCAGTACTTGTACACGGGGATCAGAATCGGCAGCACTGTGGCCAGGTGCGGCGCGTTCTCGAGAATCGAGCCACGCTCCGCCAGAGCCTCAATCACGAGATCCAGCTGCGCTTTCGATAGCTGGAAAATCGCCTTCTCGAGGTACCGCACACCGCCGTGCGCCATCTTGGTCGACTTGGACGAAGTGCCCGACGCGAAATCACCACGCTCAACGAGCAGCACGTTGAGTCCACGGGTGGCTGCATCGAGTGCCGCGCCGGACCCAGTCGCACCGCCGCCAATCACAACAACGTCAAACTTGGACTCTGAGGCGTCTGCAGCGGAAAACACCTTCGACTGCTCCGCGCCGCCAAACCGCGACAAAATCGTCGAGCCAAGACGCTTGAGCAGCTCTGCCCGAGTGGGCGCGGCTGGCAGAGACGTCACAAGCGGTGGGAACTTGGCCTGGAACGCCTGTGCGTTCTCGTTGTCGATCGGACTTGTACGCGTGCTCGCGTACACCAGAGCAGCACCACCAGCCACAGCCGACGTGAGAACGGCACCTCTGGTGAAATTCCTCAGCACGGAGGATGATGCCCTTGATGCCATTCTTCAGATTTCTTCGGCTTTCTAAGAAAAAAAAAATGCGGGGAGTGAAAGAGGTAGAGACGATCAAATGAGTCAGTCAGCTCAAAGAGTTCGTACCGGAGTTGTTGAATGTGTCAGTGGATAAGCAAAAAAAAAAGGGTTGTGGTTCCGCAAGGGGCAATGGAAAACGGAACGCCAGTCTTGCTTATGGACCTGTATGGCTATATATATGAATATATATATATACGTGTGCAGAAAGTGGGCACTCTATATCTATAACCTCCGAGGTAAAGAAAAGGGGAAAAACAGGGGGACCCCGGCGAGGCGCCGTTAAATACATCGGCGTCGGAGTGTCTGTTGTGCCTCGCACTGCATCGCCGATCGAGCGCTTTTTTTGGGCTTGCTGCAACGGGCGGTGGGGGAGCGGTGGGGCGGGCTGGGGAAGGGTGTGTGTGTTCTTGTACTGTACTGTGATTATGTTGCATATATATATATATATATGTATACATTCACGACATATGCTCTCGTGATATATGTTCTTGTCCTCCTGGTCTGTCTCATCCGGTTCCACGTGTTCACGCGCGTACAAAAGTTTTGCTTGCTGCAGCACGTATCCGACGCTTGCGCACACAACATGCCGGCCCCTGTTTATCCTACATGCAGGCGTTTTTTTTCGTTTTTAGTTTCTCTCTCAGGCGGCACCTCGCATCTTCTCGCCGTTGATGACGTCCGCGCCAATTGCCTCCCTCACCTCGTCCGCAACGAGTGCGTCCGCCTCGCCGTAGCCCATGCTAATCTCGTAAGCATTGACGAGGCGGGCCTCGGTGATACCGACCTCACAGTGCGACAGCGCCAGAACGCAGTTCCGGTACCGTGCAATTGTGCCCTTCGTGGAGTTTGAGATCGCGTCGTTTTTGTCGCTGTAAATGTCCCAGGACGACTCCTCTTCGAGCCGCGTGATTGATACGCTCGCCTTCCCGGGTTCGTAGCCACCGGCGAGGGCTGCCTCGGCCTTCGCCTCGGCCCCAGTAGCGCTACCTCCCTGCTGTTTCTGCTGCTGCTGTTGCTGCTGTTGCTGCTGTAGCTGCTGCACAACTACCGTCTTGCTGATCCACACAAATCCATTCACTCCCAGGATCACGCTCACACCGCCCGGGAGCTGGTGCTGGTGGTTCTTCGCACGCACAATCAGCGAGCTCGGCACACGCACGAACACACCGTTGCGCAGCTTTCCATACTTGAGCGAACGCGTGTGCAAAGACGCAGACCCATCCTGGAAGAGCGACTGCACCTCCGCGTTCAACAGATCACCCTCCTTGAGGAAATTGCGCATCTGCAGCTCGTCGCTCTCCGACTTACGTCGTAGCACACCACCCGGCAGGTTCACCGACCCGAGCATCAGCACAGCATCGTGCTCGCCGCCAATGTCGACGCGCCACCGCCGCTGGCCAACCTCGACGATCCGCCCAACGAGATGGTCGCCCGTCTCGGGCGAGTACCGCCCTTGGAACGGAATCACGCTCAGCAGCTTGTTCACCCGCAACACCGTGCCCGCAACCGAGCTGTATGTCTTGTCCTGCAGGAAGTATGTGCCATGGCCCCGCATCCATGTTGGGTCGTCAGTGATGAGCTCGCCCGGAGTAACCACAGAGGTTGCCAGTCCAGTCTCTCTGTCTACACCTGCCTCCTCCGTGTCGGACATCGACACATCCGAGTCGCTCTCCTCCGAAAAGCGCGCCAATCCAGGCTGGGTTATGCTTATAATATCCATTTTCGTCTTTTTTTTATGTTTTTTCTCCTCTGTCTACACTTCTTCTCTCACCCTGCCTGGCTCCTCTCTCCTTCTTCACCTTCACCGAGGGAGCTCATCTCATCGCCAACTTTTTCTTGTCTGTGTTACCCGGCACGTATATGTCTCTATCTAACCCTCTCGTAGAACAGCACATATGCCGATTTGGACGATAAGCGGTCGATTCCACGCGGATAATCGCCGTGGATCGGGTACGAGATGGTGTCGTCGTCGAAGTTGCACCAGAACGGGTCCTTCAAGCTGTGTGTCTTATTCGCGAGCGCGGTGTAGTGGCCCGATTCGAGGTTACCAAAGTGGTTAACCAGCGAGCTCAGTTTGTACTCGTACTCCACAGTCACTGCATCCTTCTCGTTGATCGTCTCCTGCACCACGTGCGTCCGCAGCAGCAGCGGATACGCGATCGGCACTTCGAGCTTGTTCGCTTCCGAGTACATGAGGAACCGCGAGACGTGAATCACGAGCAGCTTGGGCAGGTGGATGAACCTAACGCTCTTGGTGCTGACATTGGGACGCGACAGCACCTCGCGCGCCTGCTGCATCGCAGCCTCCTCCTCGTCGCGGTCCCGGTCCACGGAGGGAGAAGGGACATCCGATGCCTCCCCGCCCGATCCAGACCCGGATATGTCGAGTCTGAGCCCGTTGCTCGTCACCGCCTCCTCCTTCTTGTGGGACCGCCCAAAGTTGAACATCCCGCGCCGCGACTTGTCCTTATCCTTATCCTTTTTACCCGCTTTGGACTTCCCAGATTTGCCACTGCTGAGACCGAGAAGTTTCTTGCGCTCTTCACACTTGGGGCAATTCCATGCGTTCCCGTCGTGCTCGCTCAGCACCTCGCGACGTGTATAAAACTGGATACACTCCTCAACGGATACAGGGCGTCCTATGTCGGGGATGTTCACCGACAGCATCGAGAAGTTGGAGTACGTTGACGAGACAAACCCGCACCGCTCGCACCGCAGCGTGCTCTCCGATTGCCCTTGAAATAGTGCGCTGATTGGCGAGACCCCGTCGCGCTGCACTTCCGTGCTGTGCCACTTCATATATTCTGGCTTCTCCGAGTAGTATCGGTACACATCCGGGTACACCTTGGAGACACTGCTACCGAGGGATAGCTCCTTATGAAGAGTCTCGAGTAGAAAGTTGAGAAACTCTTGCGCGTCCTGCTGTTTCGAGGGAATTCCAAGTTGTGGATTGAGCGTATTGCATGTCCTGAGGAAACTCGTTGGTTGCACGAGCGAGCCACCGTTCTTGACGAAACGGCTGAATAGTGAGTGGAACGCCTTGGCTAGCTGGACAGGCTGCCCAGTGGGTGCCTGCATATCACGGTATATTCCGTCCACAAATAACCTGCTGAAATCTCTGTAGTTGAACAGACACTGAATCATGCTGTTGATATAGCACGTGTTGCCGCAGTTTTGCAGCCTGCATACGTAATACTGTTGATACACGGATTGATGTGGTTGCTGATGTGATTGCCGATACTGCTGCATTGCAGGCTGTTCATACGAACTGGACTGCTGGTAGTATGGCTGATGCTGTGGTTCTTGTTGTTGCTGTTGCTGGTAAGTGTAGTTCCGGGAAACGGGCAATGACTGTTTGTAGAGGTTTGGGTTTGGAATCGAAACAGGAGCACGATCGTACCCTCCTGAGCTGCCATGGTAGATGGGTAGTGGAGGTGGAGGTGCCCTGGGACCACTGTATCCGTTCAAATCGCGCGCCTGCACCGCAGGTGGGTAAAAGCTACTCGGACTGTCTGAAATCGAGTGGACCGCAAGGTTGCTCGACTTTGGCAGCGACGGCATTGAGGGCACCATGCTCGGATAAGTGCTCTCCTGCACGGAATGCTGCGACCTGTGCGACTTGTGTGAGCGTGATGGAGATGGCGAGGCAACTCTCTGAGGACTCAACCTTCGGTGCGACGTTCCCCTGGATACTACCAATTGATCCAAGACTGCAGGGGACGTAGAACGGTACGAGGGAACCCGTGCAGGCAAGCGCGATAAAGCACGTTGAGTGGGAAGTCTCTCCAGTACTTTGGCTATGAACGTCTTTTTCGGGTCTCCTCCGTACCAATCCATCCACGCATCGTTACCGCCAAACAGCAGAACCGGACTGTTTCCGGAACTGCTGCGAGCAGCATCTGCATTCATTATATTGTAGAACACCCTTAGCTCCTTGCTCGGCTCTGACGTGGCCGAGTAATACACCAGTAGCTCGAAATCGTGCCTCTTTTTGAAAATGTAGTGGTCTTTGTCGTTGGTCATCTCGATCTGGTCCTCGAGCTCTTCTGCACTCGTGCAATCGACAATGAGCGAAGGATCTATGTTGACAATGTCGTCAAACCTGATGTGATTCTTGACAAACTCGTTTCGCGGCCTAATGTCCACCAAGAGAACCTCGAACGAGCCAGCGTCTCCTGCGAAAAGGTACGTGTCCAAGTCGGAAACAGTGATGCGGCCTGGCGGCTCTATGCCATCCATCTCGCCAGACGTGGGATCCGGGTTTACCTCATCCTCCTCTTCTTCGTCGCTGGTGGCAGGCAGCACCACGGGTGGTGGTGGTGGTGGTGGTGGTGGTGCGTGCTGCGGTGGATTCGTTGCAATGCGCGTCTCCATGGTCTTCAAACCATCTCCATTCTCGTCAACGTTCTCCAGTCGCATGGCCTGCATCTGCGTGTGTGGTATTGGTGGTGGGCTACTCGCAGCGTGCACCGGTGATGCCCAGTTGCTCATGCTCGTCGTCAGGTTTCTGAACTTGTATAGTGAGCGGCCCTCATCTATCGATGAATCATCGGTGGGGGCGTCACCTTCATGGCTTGACGTCGAGGAATCATCAAGCACATTATATGGATAATCCGCATTTGATGAGGGAGGTACTCCTGGTTTTGCCGGAGACACGAAGACAAAATCCTCCCCCTCGCCAATTTGCAAGGAACCGTCATTCTCATCTGCAGAATAAGCATCCCCTGACCCTTCCGCTAGTGCAGCAAGATCAACTTTCGGCGTGGAGCGTCGCATTTGTGGTTTCGGTTTGTCATCGGTAGCTTCATCCTCTATATGGCCATCTTCGTCAACCAGATCATCCACCACCTTCCGCAGGGGTGCCAATGTGTCTTGATTCAGGTTCTGATGGGCAAACAATGCTAGCAGTTGTGTATAATCCGTCTGTGTATCTGTGTCTTTCCAGGTTCCGGGCTCGCCAGCCACTATGGGGATGAGCTTGACTAGTGTCAGGTAGCCTCTAAAATATGTGCGTACGGCATCCTCGAGAGCCCCCTGCGACAGACATCCCTGAACGATTTCAAAGCACCGCAGAGCCTCCTCAAGCAAGTCTGTGACAGATCTCTTCCACTTGCTGTTCGAAGGCTTCCTCGCTGAATCTGTTGTTGACGTGGTTGCCGCTATGTAAGGCGGTTCCTGTCGAAGCCGCTCCCACTCGTGCGCGGCCTTTTGGCGCAGCCCCGCTTCGTGGAGAGATGCCTCACCTCTGTCAACGGGCATGTGCGATCGGCGAGCAAATGTCGAGATGGGCCAGCGATTCCAGAAACCAAACACAAAGCTACAAAACCACCCACGCCCTCGCTGTGTTGTGTCTCTGTCCCGATGCTGATCTGGCGCGCGCTCCCACAGGAGCCAGCACAGCCTGAACTCCGCCATTATCGCCCCGCACACGACCCGCTAATTGACACGGCGATGGATGGCAGCTGACCTCCCTTTTTTCGATATTTTCTCTGCTGCTTGGGGCTATCACGACTTGGGCGGGAGAGATGACTCGGGCCCGAGACTCTGAACAGGGGCACACGGGCGTATTGCGGAGTACGGACTTTCGAGTTTTATCATATATCGAGCTATGGCTTACGTCGATACAGCCTTGCGGAAGCAGCCGAGGTCGGGGATAGACCCGCTGTCTGTGACTCAGTCCCTGGGCTTCCAAACATTTAGGAAGGAGTCTCGGAAACCGTGGACCAGAGAAGAGGATGCGTTGATTAAGTCGGTCGTGACGGAACAGTTCATGGGTATGAAGGATCTCAAAACATACAACGGAGAAAAGATAGACGTCGGCGATATCAAGTGGGACCTTGTGGCGCAACAGTTTGAGAGCAGGAAGGCTAAAGACTGCCGCAAAAGATGGTCCAACTCGCTGGACCCGAGCCTTCGCAAGGGCAAATGGACAGCCGAGGAGGACAATCTTTTGCTCAGGGGTTTCAAGAAATATGGGCCCTCGTGGCAGAAAGTTTCGGCAGAGATAACAGGGCGCACGGAGGACCAGTGTGCGAAGCGGTACATTGAAGTGCTCGACCCGGAAACGAAGGATCGTCTGAGGGAATGGAGTCTCGAGGAGGACCTTGAATTGATTAAGGGGGTGAAGATGCACGGCACAAAGTGGCGCACGATATCGATGGATATGAAGGGCCGGCCAAGTCTCACTTGCCGGAACCGGTGGCGGAAAATTGTGACAGAGGTGGTTAAGGGTAAGGCGAACGAGCTTATTGCCAAAGAGGTTGACCTGATAAACCGCGAGGGACAGGTGGAGGCCAAAGATGATGGAGATAGCAGTGTTCCTCCGGAAAAATTCGAGGATAAAGCAGCTTCGCCCCCGAGAGCGACACCGTCGCCAGCCCTCACTCAGTCGGGCACCCCGATCCGTCTTGATTCGCGTTCCCAAACTCCACTGACGCAACTAACGAGGGCGCTTGATGGTCACATTAACATTGAGTCCGGTGAGATTCCCCTAGCTGCCAATAGGCCACATGTTCCTGTTGCCGCTGCTGCCAATGCTGCTGGCGCGCCACCGAAGGAGAAGTATTTCTCTCGGCGACAACTTCAGGCGAATCCACCGTCTAACACACCGCCTTTTGATGCCATGCAGTTCAGGAGACAGTCTCCCAGTCCATCGCAACGGCCGTCTCAGTCTCAAGTCGACTGGACTTATGCTCTCACCTCTCTGAATGGAGAAGAGGTGCCCAATTTCACTGGCCCAATTCAGACACAGGAGCAAACGCAGTATCTCATCGATATTGCCAAGGCCAATGGCCTCTCCATCACGATACACCAACATATTCACCACCACTACGCAGCACAGACTCAGCCAGTACTGAATCCAGAAGTGCAGCTGAACCGCTATCAGCATTTCAACTATTTACCACCACTCACTGAGGTTCCGAAGCTGAACTCGTCGTCGAGCCCGGAGAACAGTTTGAGTAACGATGGCGCGGTGCCTGTGAGTAAGGAGAGTAATCTAATGCGGCTCTTGAACACAAGCACAGATCCCAAGTCTGCGCGGGCAGAGTTTATGTCTCCTCCTTCGATGACAAGTAGGCTGCATCTTGACAAAATGTCACCCAAGCCGCCGAACCCACTTGTGCCCTCAGCCCTTGCGTACCCGACAGTCTCAGATTGGAATACTCCTGGGACAAGCACTGAGAGATACCCTAGGTCGGCCTCTGCGCGTGACGCACTGGACCCAGCGGGTGGTGACAAGAAGCGCGCGAAGCCCATGGCTCAAACGGTCAGCGATCCCTCTGGAGGGCGTCAGCCCTTCAACGGACCGTCTTCACAGGTGCTTACGGAGGATCTTGATGATGAGCTGGACTTTTGGGACACTATGCGGGGGTTGGCGCAGTTGAACAAGACTGGTGCCGGTAGCGAATCGCGTCCTGTATCGCAGCACCATCCTCTGCACTACCACCAGCCATCAACCAACACGATTCATAGTTTCAACAGGCCGAACAACGGTTACTACAACAATACGGTTGCAAACCATGCTGTCTCACACGGCCAGCAGGGCTCGAGGATTCCAGGGATGTCGTTTGGTGGGATATATGCGGATGGAAATGATGATGATGACGACGACGAGGAAATGGAGAGCTATGCCAATTCTTACGGCATGTTCTATAATGTATTTGCCAAGGAAAGGGCGCCAGGTACAAACTCCGGTGTGCGCCATGCTCTGACAGACGACAGAGAGGCAGCTGAGGGCACTGGTAATCACCACTCTGGTCTCAGTGATACCTCCAGCGTGAATCAGGGTTACGATGAAGTGCCCGTTGGGTTCGGAATGATGCCTTTCAACCCATCGTAGAGGCACTTGGGGGATTTCTGGTTTGGTTTTTTGGTTAAAAGTTTTTAGTTAATTGGTTGTTTCAGAACGTTTAAAGTATATAATCGAAGTTCCAGCTCGATATGGGTGCTAAACCAGCTTTAGGCAGAAACGCAGTACAGAAAAAAAAGTGAACCCAGAATAATAGAAAACCAAAGAGGATAAAAAAAAGCGAATCTGCCAGCACTATAAAACAGGACGCCAAATACAAACAAACTCTTCCCCCGTGGGGACCGAATAAGCCATTAAAGCGTGCACAAAGAGAGTTTTGCCGCTCACTTACGCACAAAGTACTGCGAGCTGCCCATGAATCCAGCGCTGGTATCAAAGAGAAATTCTCCCAAGCCAAGGTACTGCTGCACGCCGCCCCTGATCTCCTTCTGCTCAATAGTATCCAGCTGTGGAGTCAGACCCGTGGACCTGCGAACGCCGGCGAGAAAGCCAGACAGAATCGCGGCATCGATAGAGAGATGGATCACTTTGCCAAACTGGTGGTTGGTCGTTAGCACACATAGTCAGTGGCACCCGCGAGGCAGCACGAAACCCTCAGGAGCACTTACAATAGACATCACGGAATGCAATTAAAATATAGTATTCTGAGGGCAGGATCTGGTGGTTGAACCCTACTCACTCGCCGCACCCCAGTTCGCCCTCTGTTTATCCTGGATCGTGTGGTGCCCCGGGCTTGGTGGGTTACCCGCCCTGTGTATGTGTGGCCCCTGGTGTTGCGGATCCTGAGAATGCGAATCAACCTCCTCCCCCTGGGCACAGAGAGAGGTACACCGCAAGCGTTGAGATATACACTGCGATAGGTTAGCGATGTCAGTGGTGGCACTTGCAGTTTGATCATGAAGAGGATATGGATGCCTGAGGATGATTTGTTCCCGTGTTTGTTTTGAAGGCCAGAGCTTGTCTGAGGCTGCTCTACACCGGCAACTGCCGCGCTGCACGTCCCTCATTGTCGCACACAAACGGTCTCACAGTTTCACTGCATACGAGTAAGGTGTATTGCGCCTGGCTGTGCAAAATGGTTTAACCCAGGTGTGCCAAATTGACCCCGGTGGAATGTACCTAGGCGTTGATTTGGCAGGGTACTCCTGGAAGGACAGTGCCGGAGACGGACGGACCGGCGCAGTGCATGTCGTCAGATCGTGTGCCACCCCGTAGTTATATTGATGCGCGATACTCTGTACTGTAGACACGACCAGGATGAAACCGATGTCGTTTGTGTTCGGCAACGCACGGTTCTTGATAGTGGTGAGCATTCGGCGGACTGGTCGTGCCTCGTGCAAGTCTGCGTTTGAAGGCCGGGTAAGGTCTGGGACCATTGCGTGAAGCCAAGCTGAAGGGTGATTTCCATGTGTATTGGGGAGCATGGAAGAATTTCACTTTACAGACAGGTGCTTAGTGTGTGTGTTACGAGATCACTCGGCTCTTCGGATACATTTTTTGGTTGCTGACTGAGAGAGCTCCTCTTCCAAATTGGGCCCAGAGATACTCCTGAAGATCTCTCATTGACACCATGTCAGACTCAAATAAGAGGTACAGAGACTCATTCACTGCCGGGCGCGGCGACCGAGGTCATCATCGGGGATTTGCGCGGCGAGGTGGCAGAGATTCTAATCGGGGGAGAAAACCGAATTGGGAGCGTGATGAAGACGCACGAGACGCCAAGGACAGAGAGTGGGAAAGACAACGGAATAACAATCGAACTAACGACAGAGAAAGAAACCAGGGGTTTGCCCGCTCAAGAAATGACCAGCACCTACGATCGGAGCGGGAGCCATCGCAATGGAAAAGAGTCGACGGTAATAGATCTCCTCCACCGCCTCCTCCCCCTCCGCCGAAAACCGCCCAAGCCGACGCCAACAGCAGCCAGGCCCTTCTGGACACTAATACTCCACGAGGCCCCAGGAGCACAGAAAAACAACCAAGGCTCGACAGACCATCGCAGGGGCACGATAATCGCTACGGTTTCCCTGAGAGGTCGGCCGCCGATAGGCCGCCCCCGGGGCCACAAGAAGGCTTCCCCAAGCGTGGACCCAGAAACATTAATAACAACGCCCCCAATGATAGACGCAAACCAGACGATGTGGATATGAGTAAGGTGCCGAAGGGTCCAAAGGGGCCCAGTGGCGCAGGTCCCGGGGCTGCTCGCGGCACGCCACCGCAGAGCAGTGGCAACAGCAGATTCCCACGAGGCAACTTTTCAGAGAACCGTTCAAGCGGTGAGGGGCGCCCTTTCAGACAGCTTGCAAGGCAGCCCAACCGGCGCAATGTTCTGAATGGCGTCGAGTCTGGTTCAGATGTCGATGAGGAGGAGTTTTTGCATAAGCCGAGAAGAGTTTTCATGAAGGAAGCTCCTCGCTCGACGCCCGTGTATGAGAGAATACAGCAAGTGGGAGAAGGCACGTTTGGTAAGGTTTACAAAGCGAGGAATGCGGTGACTGGTACGTTTGTCGCGCTGAAACGTCTTCGGTTGGAGGCTGAGCGCGAGGGTTTCCCCATTACAGCAACAAGAGAAATCGGTCTATTGCAGACATTTCAACATCCCAATGTTGTCGGACTCAGCGAGATGATGGTGGAGAGGAACTCTGTGTTTATGATATTGCCATACATGGATCACGACCTATCTGGGTTGCTCCAGCAGTCTGATATCAAGTTAACGGACGGTCAGAAGAAAAACATATTCAGTCAACTCCTGGAAGGTATCAGTTATCTTCACGTGAAGCGAGTCATGCACAGGGACATCAAGGGCTCAAATATCCTCGTGAACAGTTCTGGAGTTCTCAAGATAACCGATTTTGGTCTGGCGAGGACCATGAAGATCCTAAACAGAGCAAATGAGTCTCCTGACTATACCAACCGGGTGATCACATTGTGGTACAGGCCACCTGAAATCCTTCTTGGCGCAACAGACTACGGCCGTGAAATTGATATATGGGGTATTGGCTGTCTACTCCTGGAGCTTTTTACCAGGCGAGCAGTGTTCCAGGGAACAGACGAGATCCAGCAGTTACTGGCAATCTACGATGTCATGGGCACACCAACGTCGGCGTCATGGCCAGATGCTGATAAATACCCTTGGTATGAGCTTTTGAAGGTGAAGCGGTACGCGCCCAACAGCTTCAGAGACAGATTTGCGCCGCTGATGACAGAGCAATGTCTGGATCTCGCACAGTCCCTACTTTCAGTCGATCCGAAGAAACGAGTCACCGCTAAATCGGCACTGAAACATGCCTATTTCGAAGAGGACCCCGCACCGGAGCCGCTTACATTCCTTGGCGAGCTGCAGGGCGAGTGGCATGAGTTCGAAGCCAAACAAAAACGGAGAAAGGAGAGGGAGCAACGGAAAAAAGAGGAGGAGAAAGAACGAGTTTAAAGAATAATAGGTGGCTTTCAATAGAATGAATGATGAGTGCTAATAAGTCGTCGTAGGCGGCTGCGCCGCATGCCACAAACAACTTTCTGAGTACGTTTCTATCTACAGAAAAGAGCACACAACTCTCTTCACCTCAAGCTTCTGAGGCCTAGCACAAGGGCTAATTTGCTAAAAAACACATCGCAAATAACATGGCAGTGACTGGGGCTATATTTGGCGTGGCTGTATTTCTGTTGTGTGTTGTGCGTCCTGTTGGTGCCTATGGGAGTGTATCCAAGCCGCTGCTGTTCACGGATGAGTTCAAGGGAGTCTACGTGAGTCGGAAATTCCTGACACCGTTTATGGGACTTTTGCTGACTTGAGATTTAGAGCGAAAGTTTCATTGACTGCTCGCTCGACATTGAAAAAAAGGGTATAGTGAACGGAACGTCTGACTTTTATGCTTGTGTCACCTTCAGCTCGGCCGAGGAATGCATGTGCGCTTTTCTGCAAACAGTGGGCGCCAATTGCTTCCCCAAGGTCCAGAAAGTAAGCCGAGTCAATTTTTTATCTCTAGATCTTTATCTAACTGCTGTTCAGCATGATTCGTGGTATTTCCAGAAGATGTCCGATGAGGCATGCGGCGCGGCAACGGCCACGACTGCCACCCAGCGTCTAAACATCGATGTCCTCAAGAGCAAAGAGAAGGTGAGACAGTCGATGACAGTTCAGGAAAACAGAGTGGTGAGCAGGCTGGCCTCCCTGCGGGGGTCAGTCAATGCCTCTGAGCCGGCTACCACCGAACCGCAAGTGGCTAAGAGACACTTGTTTGGCAAGAAGGAGTATCATACTTATAACTTGGTGGTTGACGACATTGTTGAAGACGACGACGATGACACTACTGTTGCTGTAATTGCACAGAAGTTCCAGCCAAAGACAGTTCCCACACTACGGCTTTCGGAGAACTTTCGAACACTTGCATTTAAGCCTCAAGGTGCCACAGTTTCTTCTTTTACTACAGGCACAAGGGCCAAGCTGCTTACAGAGACAACAACGGTTGCATCACTGACCACTGTGCAAGTATCGGCATCCAAAACTCAACACGCCACCAAGAATGTCACGGTGCGCCCGTTATCTTCGAGTTCGTCGGTTTCTTCGAGTGTGGACGACTGCGATGAAGAACTTGTCACAAAGGTTGTCACCGTCACTGCGACTGTAACGAAGAAGCTTTGGTCAGCTACTCCATCGAGCTCCCCTGATTGCGAGGAAGCACCAACCGAGACACCTAGCACAACCATCACTGACTGTGATTCACCCACCAGTTCTGCACAGACGACCACCCACGACTGTGAATCACCTGCAAGTTCGGCTCAGACTACCAGCGACGACTGCGAATCGCCCACAAGCTCGGCTCAGACTACCACCACCCACGACTGTGATCATACATCGACGAGCGGTTCAAAGTCAAAATCAAAGTCAAAATCCTACAAGGCTATTCCAAAGAAGACTATCTCTCGTGATCACACCACGACAGCGACTGCGACCGTCACCACTACGACCACCACTTCGAAGATTCTGAAAAAGACTCGCACTGTGACCGCAAGCACTTCTAGTGCTAATTCCGACTGCGAGGATGAGGATGACGAGGTTACAGTCACGAAGACGGTGGCCAAAACTACCAAGACCGTTGAGGTGACCACGACTCTGTTCACAAGAACACAGACAACAACAACCACATCTCTGGTTGTGACGTTTGTGAACATTACTGCGGTCCAGTCTCGACTCAGACAGGGTCTTCTGCAACGTGTCGGTATGGCGAGTCCTAGCCAGATCCTGCTGCGGCCTAACTCTTTGGGTACAACCTCCCTCCCACTGCACTTGAAGCGCGACACTGCGGACTTTGCCAATGTGTCCGAACATGCTTTGGGGTTTAGAACACTGTCCAACTCCAACGGGACCTCGCTGCACAACACAAGCGAGAGTTTTGAGAAAAACTGGACCACAACGAGCCCGCCGTATACAAGCGGTGCACCAGCAGAGCGTGCTCTTAGTCGTTCTACTGTGTCTGTGGTCAGTGGAGGTTTGTTTCTTTGGGCGTTGGGTTCAGTTTATGTCTTACTTTCTTCCCCTCCAGAGTCAGGGTCCCATGCAGTGAACCTCAAGCCGAGAGAAGTTCACGACGCGTATATGTCCGGTGTCGTTGACTTTGTGTCTCGCCAGGACGAAGGTGTTTCTTTCATTGCTCACTCTCAGCAGCAGCAGGACAGGCAGGATGAGCAAGACGGTCACGATGATCAGGATGAGCTCGACCAGCATGGTGGGCGCTACGAGTATTACGAGGACGACGAGCAAAATGGGCAGGATGGGCAGAGTCAGCGCTGAATATGGGGCTACTAGCTTAACGGCTTATAGTTTAAGCACACTTAAGTATTAGTATGTCAAAGGCGTGGCGCACTCAACACTCACGTGACCCGCGAAAAGATTTTGGCGAGAAAAATTATTCAGCCTGAAGAGGTCATGAGGGAAGCGTAGCAGTTGGAGCTAATACAAGAGGTATAGAGTATAGAAAAAAGAGACATGTCCGCTGTTCTAGGTATCACTTTTGGCAACACCACCTCTTCGATTGCCACCACCAATGTTGAGGGCAAGGTGGATGTCATTGCCAACCCTGATGGTGACAGGGCCATCCCATCTGCCCTCTCGTACATTGGCGAGGACGAGTACCATGGGGCCCAGGCGGTTGCCCAGCTCGTTAGAAACCCCAAGAACACGATCATAAATTTCAGAGACTTTGTGGGGTTGAAGTACTCAGAGATTGACCCAACTGTGTCTGAACGCTCCGCGCGCCCCGTTGAGCTTGACGGCAAGGTTGCCTATGAGATCACCCATGGCGACAAGAAGGAGGCACTCACGATCGACGAGGTCACCAAGAGACACCTGAAGCAGATCAAGCTTGCTGCTGAGGACTTCATCGGCAAGGATATCGAGGGCGTTGTGATTGCGGTGCCGACCAACTTTACACAGGTGCAGAGGGACTCGCTCGTGTCGATTTCCGGCGATGCTGGCCTGAAGGTTTTGCAGCTGATCAGCGAGCCAACGGCCGCGCTGCTTGCGCATCTCTCGATTGACGACCGTCTGCAGAAGGACAAGATTTTCGTCGTTGCTGACTTTGGCGGCATCAGATCCGATGCGGCCGTCATTGCCGTTAGAGGTGGAATTCTGACTGTGTTGGCCACTGCTCATGATTTTGATCTTGGTGGAGAGAAGCTCGATGACGCTCTTGCAGAGTTCTTTGCCAAGGAGTTCCAAAAGAAGTACAAGTCGAACCCAAGGGCGAACCCGCGTTCGCTCGCTAAGCTCAAGGCCGAATGCATCACGACCAAGAAGACTCTCTCGAACGTTCAGACCTCGACTATCTCCATCGACTCGCTCGCCGATGGATACGACTTCCACACCACGATCAACAGAATGCGGTTTGAGCTCGTTGCCAGATCCGTTCTGTCCCAGATGACGAGCTTTGTCGATTCCGTAGTGAAAAAGGCGGGTCTCGAGAACCTCGACATTAACGAGGTGCTCCTTGTGGGAGGCACCTCGAACGTGCCCAAGCTTGCCTCGAACGTTCAAGCTGTCTTCCCTGAAACCACAGTGGTTATCGCCCCATCTCTTGACAGCAAGGCCACCGACCCTAGCGAGCTGTCTGCCCGGGGTGCAGCTCTGCAGGCCTCGATGATTGAGTCGTTTGACGATGACGAGATCAAGGAGTCTTTGCAGCCTGTCATTGTCAACACACAACACGTCTCCAAGCCAATCGGTATCAAGGGAGCCGACGGTGAGTTCATCCAAGTGATTTCCCAGGAGACTGCATACCCCATTAGAAAGACTATTTCTCTTGAGGCTGGTGCTGACGATGTGTTTGTCGAGCTTTTCGAGGGTTCCAGAACCGTCAAGGAGACGGTGGTCGAGGCTGAGGAGTACTCAGATGACGAGGAGGATGCTTACTCCGACGAGGAGCCGGATGTCGTGAAGGAGGTAGTCTACGTGCCGGGCACTTTGCTCGCACAGCTGGCCGTCAGAGGCGTTGGCAAGGGTGCTGAGGTTGAGATTATCGTCAACATCACAAAGGACGGCTTGCTCCAGGTTACTGCTAGATCTGGAGCTATCGTTGTGCGTGGTGACGTTAAGTCTGCTTAAGGATGTGTATTTTGTTTAGGTGACCGAAGAAATTAGAAAGGTTTGTTTCGATTACGTTTTTGTTCGCGATGCTGAGATGTTGTAGAGCTTTTGACTTTAGCTTAAGCCTACATCCCAAGCAGCTGTGCATACCAGGAAGAAAAAATAATCTTCCTACAGACGCGCAGCGATAGCAACATCTGCATCAACAGCACCGAGTATGTCTAAGAGCGGGAACTCGCTCCCGATCATTCTCTTCTTTGTAATTTGGTAGGTATCAGGAATGCCAGTAACGGCCTCGCCCGTAAGCACGCTTCGCGCAATTGCCTTGCCTGCAAGGAAAATTCTAGGCATGCCGTGACCAGTGTAACCCGCAAGCACAAAAACACCAGGTCTTCCAAAGTTGGCAAGCTCGCCAACGTATGGGAACTCATCATTGGAATACCCCATGATTCCGCACCACGTATAGTCATTGACAGTTGGTACATCCTTCCAGCTGTCGTATGTCCTACTCATGTAGTTGGAAAAGTACTCCGCGGTGGCTGGCGCAAATTGAGAGTCGTCAACATTGTTGTAGTACAGACTGCTCGTAGGGAACGTGGCAAAAGTCTTCGCGCCGCCGCCCACGACAATGGTTCCATCAGGTCTGGGAATCAAGTAGTCATGTTCATAGCCGTCAGTGAAAACATACGTGTGCTTCAAACGCTCCACCTTTGAACGTGGCACAATGTGAGTCACGACGCCTTTGGCAGGCATGATTTTGTGCCTGAATTCTGGCAGGAGAGCCTTAGTATAGGCGTTGGTAGCAACGACAACCTTGGGCGTCTTCACATCCCCACGCGCAGTCTTGATGAGCCACGAGCCATCCGCAAGAGCCTCAATTTCAGTCACACAAGTGTTGGTTTGCAGGTTAAGTCCCTTCTTCACGGCCTCCTTCAGCAGCGCAGTCATCAACTTGTATGGCCAGAGCGAGCCCGCAGGGTACGTGATGCAGTAGGGTGTATCCACATCTGAAACTTCCCTGGCCTGCTTGCCAAAAAGTATCTGAGTCTCCTTCTTCATCTCGCTGGGAATGTGAGGGTTATTCATGTACGCGTAAAAGTCGTTGAGCCCCTCCTGGGCTGATTCTGGCACGGGAAACACATCACAGGCCCTAGTGATATCCAAATCACAATCGATACCAAGTTTGGCAACGAGATCACTTAGAATCTTCATGTGAGACTGCTCGTATATTGCCAGATGCGCGGCAACTTCTTGCCCATACTCCATCTCGTACGTGTGCTGGCAACGATAGTTGTAAGGCTTCAGATGCCCGCCGTTTCTTCCAGTAGCACCCGAGCACACGTTACGAGCCTCCAGCATGAGGACCTTCAAGCCGGACGATTGCTCCTGCAAATGGTGCACTGTTGATGTACCCGAGTATCCAGACCCAATGATCACCACGTCAACTTCGGTGGGCAGTTCAGGGGTTGTTCTATGAGTCGCAAACTCATCCGTCTCCGTCTGCCAGAAGGCCAGTGTGGAGTCAGCCACAGGAAAGAATTCCTTCGCCATAGTGTCTCTGTTGGTGGAGTGAACAGGTAAAAGCGGGTCACGTCAAGCACAAATACGCAAGCGCAGAGAAAGCACGGGAGATAGAGCCCTGAAAACACGCTACGCTCCACCTCTATTTATACGCGGTGATTACCCCGTCCGATAAGTCTATCCGACCCATCGCGGGAGGTCTAACCGTCGGCCGCGCACGACCCCTGAGCCGCCCGCACGTCGACATCTGCGGCATCTGCCCGAAGAGGCTCGTTCTCCGACCAACGCCAAAACCAGAAATGACTCGATCTGAGATCGCCCGGATGATCAGTCCTGGCCAGGATAGCACAAAACATTTTGTGTTGCGGTTTTGGACGGGACCATTGTCCAGTGTGGAGAATAGCTCTGACAAATTAACACTTTGAATCTTTTCATCCATGAAATTTTTCAAAATATTGTCAAATTTCTTTAAGATTAATTCTATTTATTTGAAAAAAACCCTGGAATGCAAATGAAAAAGCACACAAAAAGCACGCGCTAAGAATGTTAATGTTAATAGAGTAGCTCTTCTTCAAAGTAATCTAGCGTCTCTTTGGGCCTGTTCCCCAAGCACATCTGTACAGCTATTCTTGCCTCCCTACTCATTGACGGTGGCCCGCATGAGATTACAGCCGTAGCTCCTTGACGCCGACCAGAGATGTTATTGATATGTTCGGTAACGTTTGGCCTACCTCCGATGGTCATGTGCACATGCGGCACATTTCCATCCAAAATGTCCCAAATGGACGTCTGGAGTGAGCTTTCTAATTCCAAATCATCCATTTTGAAGTCTTCGTTTGACTCTTCCTTTGCCGCATCAACTTCCACGATATCGAGAGTTGACGCTGGCTGCAACGGCTCCAACGCAGGAGGAGGCACAGGATCCCGAGCAAGCTTGTAAGCTAACGTTTCCTGTGTCTCTTGCGTAATAAAGATCGCAAGCTCTATCGAGCCACCGAGTCGTGAAACAGCACCTATCTCGGTCTTGAACGCTAGGATCGACTCCACGGTGCGAACGCACCACAGCAGCTTGACATTTTCGGTTAGGGACTGTACTCGGGTGATCATTTGTCGAGCCATAAAATGCCTAGCCAAGTCCATGGCATAAGTATAAATCACAGACATTCCTACTCCCCCCGCGAAGAAGATAGCATAATCGTAAGCTTTGAATGGTATCGTGGACCCGTATGGTCCCTCCAAAAGCACTGGAACAGGCCCTTCTCTATCTGGAAATGACGCAATATGCTTCGACAGACGTTTCGTTAGTCCGTTTTTCACCTTCACAATGAGTACAACTTTGCTGTAGTCGCCTCCTCGCGCTGTTGAGACCACGGTAAGCGGGTGCGCCTGCCAAAACGTTGTTGGCTTCATCACGTACAGCCAGACATATGCTCCCGGGTAAGGGCGCCACCAGCCGGAATGGCTGATAACAATCCTGAGAGTGTGAACTTCTTCAGGATCCGGCTGGGTAGAACTAGTAGGAATCACCATGACAGCTTGGCAGTGAGCTTTCATCACTCCTCCAGAGATGATGATTTTGCATATTCTCACAAAGTGATCAAAGGCCCAGAGCGCAACTGCAGTGTGTATATACTGCATCCAGCCAAGAGTGAGACAATGGTACCATACCCCTGTAACGAAGCCAACCAGGAGCACAAAGTGCAGAACTTTGAAAAGCTCGTACACCCTCTTTCTGATTTGGTTGAGGCCAAACAAGAGGATGAGACTCAAACAGAACATCGCAGCATTTGCTCCCCTCCACTTTGTCAGTCCCCATCTTTCGGCGTAGTCTCCTCTGCAAAATGTATATGCAACATATAGGCTTGCATGGATAACCAGAAGGATCCACGTAATTCTGGCTATCCAGCGATGGAACAGATTGTAAGTCCTATAAGAAGCGCCCGAAAACATCAAAATGATGTTGTTACGCCCAGCCAATAGGAAAATGACTGGCAGCTGCATTGTGCCAATTATTCCTGTTCGATCGGCTATAGAAACCAGAGTCTGACCTCTTATCGTACCGAATATTGTGTTTGGCATGACTGTGGAAACATCAACGCAGCAGACGACTAGAACGAGACAGGCGTAAAGAGCAATCGTAAGCAAGTGGATTCGAATTGGCATTGGCTTTGCCAGACTCACCACTTTGCGAATCAACCAGCTTGATTCGGTGGCGATATTACCGTGTGGAAATAGATCTGGGGCTATAAGACGCAGGCGGAGCCATCGAAGTGGAAAGCGGTTGGACATAACTTCACTGAAATATGGGAAACACCACTGTGCCACGTTAACAAGCGTTGAAATTAAGAATATCGCTGCCCAGTATCCAAGAGTTACACCTCTGCCCAAAGTTAGTAATGCGACGGGGTGCAAAGTCATTTTGGGGTCAGCTTACCCCAAAAGCGTGGCTTCATTTCTCTGTTGGAGAAGATGATCAACGCTGGCGAGGGACTTATTGTAGGCCGGCACACTCGGCCAGACAGGGAATCTCAGTGGCTCTGTCTTATTGAAATCATCAAGCGCAACAGCAAAGTTTGAGGCATTCTCAGAGATCCTGACCAACCCTGGAAAATCATAAGCGACCCTTCCTTGCGACTTGCAGACATCTATCAAGAATTGGTACGCAGCAGTGACGGTGTCACTAGTTTCGCAAACTTTATCTATGCATAGCACAGCTGTTCCCACAAATGAGCGATCTTTGCAACGACAACTGTAATCCAAATCCGGGGGGTTGCAATCAAAGGGAAAGTTGGAGAAGTTGTTTGCAACATAGAGACAGGCAGCGCCTATGTTGCTCGTGATCCCTGCGCCTGATACTGAATTGGCTATCCAGAATATCAGAATGAAAACCGCCAACATCTGCATTTCACAAGGCAAAGAAAAGGACACAAACGGGAGATCCTCCTCTTCAAAGCTTTCTGGCGGGTTTTCGCTAGGCGCCAGCATTGTCTTTGTGGCACAAGTTTAGTCTTGTGTTTGAGCTTTCGCAACCCTCCCCCCGCCACGTCCGTGGCAAGCGACAAAAAAGCACATTGGGCAATGACTTCACAGGGAAGTTGAAAATTCCAAATATTGAATACAGTTGTGTAGGAATCCCGCACTGGTCGAGAGAACCGTGAAGACTAAGACTCGCATTTGACCGGACTCAATTGGTCTCCGGAAACCTCAAGTCGGCATCCCTTCCATCCTCAGTCACTGAGCAGCCCCAATTCCACTTGGTTTCACGTCTAACCCCCTGTTATTCACCTTCTGGATAGTAACGACAAACCCTTCTCCAAAATCGATATCTCTCGCCCAGCGAAGTAGTGTTCTGCCCAGGCCCTGCGAGTCCCCGGGACTCAACCGTCGCCGCGCAGAGGCCCCTGAGACCTGAGACCCAAACAGAAAGAAGCGATCAGGACATAAAGGAACACACCCCCCCTCCAAGAAAATTAATCAGCACTGCCCTGTAAATATTTGGGGACTTCTTGGTCTCGCAACAGATGATGGCATCTGGGTTTTCGGACAATTTGCTTCCTCTCGAGGGTTCGAGGATACCTGTCAGCACGCCCTCGCAACAGTCTCCGCTTGTGTCCAGTTTCCACTCGTCTGCTTCTTCCTCCAGGGTCAACGGTGCCCTTTCTGCGGAGGACTCCAGGCTCATGCTACGAGAGAAAGCGAAAGCAGACGAGCATCGTGCTCTTTTGCGCTCGAGGGGTGTCAAACGCCCTTCAGCCAGCGCGGCCGCGGCGCAGTCCTCTACCGGACTCGTACAGATCAAACAAGATCTGTACATCAATTGGGCAAAGGGAAAGTACGCGTTCGAGGAGTACCCGGCTCGGGTCACAGGAAACAAGCTGCTTGCGTTCCTCATGTACCTGGACGAGCGAGAAAGCGCTCAGGCTCCCGTATTGGGTGACGGCAATTCGGCGGGAACGAACTCCGGAGTTCGGTTCCAGTTTGTGCAAGTTCAGGAACCTCTGAACAAGCGGATGAGGCTATCGGGAGGAATGAACGGCCCTGAAGCCAGTGTGGCGACGCCGACAGACAAGATGAACGCTGCCAGGATCGAGAGCTGTTGCGACGCTGTTGTCGAGCTCTATTTCAAGCAGGTTGAAAGGGCAAAGTTGGAAGCTGGGAGTGAAGGCTGGCCTCACCCGCGTACTCCTGACGTGGAGAACTTTCTGCAAGTGCTTTACAATGAGGAGGGTTCACATCAGAATGGTCCCATTGGTGAGCCATCCTCGCTGGATCTCTATCCGCTCCCGGATCAGCTGAGCAAGCTGTTGAACTTTCATGATCAGCTGGCGGGCTTCTGCAGCAGCGTCAATTCAAGGCTCGGACAGAACGAGTACGACTTGAAAACGATAAAGTTATTGCTTTGTAAGGTGATCACTGAAATGGAGAATTTCAAGAACACGGGGAGTGTCAATGGCGGCAACATGATCAATGTCCAACTCCCGGACCTGACTAGACTGGTCAATGGCGTGTTGCACGATGCCACTCAGCCGTCTCTGCAGCACCCTCCTCCACCACCTTCAATTCACTATGAGAGACCGCAGATTTCAAGCAATGACTCTGCACAATCGCATCAATGGCAAGGCCAGGATTTCGTCCCACAGCAGCGGCAACCAAGGCCTCCTGCTGTTGTTCCTGATATGTCTTCCGACTCGGACATATCTTCGGCAAACATTCAGCAGAGATTACAACAGGCTCGTGTGATACCGCGCGCATCTCGTAGCTCCCCACCAACCTCTTCGGGTGGAAGTGCGAGGACGTTGTACAATTATGACAAGACCGTTGTCAGCGTTGCCGATGCGTGGAAGGAGTTCAGCGTTGGGCTTAATGGTGGGCCCGCTGTGAGGCAACTCGAAGAGACATATGGCGCAAAGTGGCGCAGCGCCAATGCCACCAAGAAATTCTACAATAGACGCAAGAGCATATATCGGGCCATTGAGTACGGCTTGGCTCAGGGTTTGAGTGAGGATGAATGCATAAAACGGCTGGAGAGCTGTCGATACGTGAAGGAGGTTACTGCAAGCGGGAAGGAAAAAGATGTTTACAAAAGCATCAGCTGGTTACAGGGTGTCCTCGATGATGACAAAGTGGCCGTAATAATGGGCTAAATCCTTCGATGCTGTCATGTTGGTGTAATCTTATGTAAATATAGTCTCGATTCATAGAGGTTGGTGTTCCGCATTTACTCGCCTGCCCCTCCCATGACCATGAAAAGAATAAGTGGAGCAACAATGTACATCCAATACTTTTGAATGAACGACTTTTCTGGTTCGTCCTCTTCTACAGGAGCGCCCCCAGGGCCAGCTGTTCTTTGTGGTTGTTTCCTAAGAGCAGGAGAAGGGCCAGGCTGCAGCTGAGTGGCCTTTAGCGTCAACCCCTCAGACTCGCTCGAGACCAATGCTATCGTCTCTATGGCTTTTGACTGACTATCATAGTGTACAACAGCCCTCTTTCTAAGAGGGAAATCAATCTGCAGTTGAAAAAATTATTAGAATCACAAAACAAAACAGCGGCGCGTAGAAAACACTCACCTTCTCATAGTTGAAGCAAGGATACACCTCCTCCGAGTCTTTCCACAATCCAACACAGTACACGTCAGACTCAAATACATCAGTCTCCTGAGACTGAAGTTGCCATCTGGAAGTCTCCTCGTCGAATAGCAGAGAGCCCAGAGCAAACTGCCGGTCCCCCTTGCTCGCCCGGAGAGTATACGTGGGGCCAGCGTCCAGTCGGTACGCCGACACACACAGCTCGCACAACGCAACCAGCGCAAAGAGAATCCAAAGTGCCATGCCGCGTAGTGTTATTCTCCGACTCTCGCGTTCATGAATGAGTTCTGTCGGTGCAAGTCGACTCAAGTCCCCACGAAGCAGAGTCCCCGAATCGGCACGACCCCGGACTCCAACACGGGCAAGGACACATCAGCGTGACAAACTTCCATACGGTGCGCTCAGTGTTCGGTTACAGCCACCAGGATGAGAATATCGCTGCGTGGACTTGCTGCAGAGTTGCTTCTGCTCTGTACATTCTTTGTGCACGCGCTAGGGACGGAACGGTCCGGCGATTCGGCACTGAAGAGAGTGAGACTGGACCGAGAATCACACAGAGTGAGTGCTATTACGGAGAATCATACACGCATTGGGGAGACTAACACTGTTTTCTTGTAGTACCAGGTGATATATGGGCACAGGGGCTTGCTGCCGCGCTCTGTAATTGCCAATAAAGCAGGCAACCAGGAGATCATCCACAAGGGCGACTTGCAGTACCTGTGCACCATTAACGAGCCAGACCATGCCCTCCTGTCCAACGCGGCGCTGGAGAAATCCAATCCCGAAGAGAAGAAAAGAGATGCTATTGATGTTTTGCGCAAAATACACCAGGATCGGGTGAAGGAACCTTCGCAGAGGTGCCTGGAGTACAGATCAGACTACTGGACCTATGCTTTCTGCTTCAATTCCTTTGTCGTCCAGTACCATAGCTACGTCGTGGCATCCGAGCAGGGGAAGACATCCACAGTGACTAACATGCTCGGAAATATGGCTCCCGATGCATTCGACAAGCCATACGACTTTGAGCTCGTCAAGGCTCGCGATAGCACTTACATCTCGCAAATGCTGTATAATGGGACTGTATGCGACCTCACGGGGAAACCACGAACTATCTCGGTTAGGCTCAAGTGCGGAGCGACAGCGAGTATTGTCTCGATAAAGGAGCGGCAAACCTGCCATTACGAAATGGTTGTGTCTATGCCGAACCTCTGCGAGATTGGTCTCTTTGCCGAGCGAGAGCAGACAACGAGCAACATCACATGCCAGCCGATTGAGCCCGAGGAAGGAGCAGAGGAGATACTGAAGTACTTGACTGACTACAAGCGCATCAGTCTAGAGAACTACAGGCTGTCACCCATGGGGTTTGGAATATACATGGGAGTCCTGAGGGAGAACCCAAAGCGTCTCCCAGCAATCTTGCTCTCCAACAGACTCCCTCCAGCTCTGCTATATGACGACTCAACGGATGAAGCAATCAACGATGCAGTCGAATCCATGCTGTACAGTGTAGCGGAAGCGTTTGCTGCATCAATAAAGCGGAGGGGCGTGATATGGCCTAGCTTTGCCGGTGATCCCAATGGCCACACCTCGATCAAGGATGGCGACACATTCAGGTATAAGACCACCTTGTACGGTCCTCATGGTAGTGAGATTACGCGGTTGGAAATTCAGCTGAAGAAGGATGGGAGCCTATCGTCTTTTGTTATAGATGAACTTGTGACTGACAATTTTCTCGAACTCAACGGAGAGGTTTTACCAGTCAACAAGCTGAGGTACTTCGACCTGCTGGCCGAAGAGCTCAATGGCCAACTACCACTGGGATCCGTTTAGTGGATCAGACCACGATTAATCAAAAGAAAAATAATGTAGAATACAATCATTTAGTATACAGTTCTGTTCAAGCAACACCCTCTCATTTCTTCTTCTTGTGTGAGCGGGCCAAGCTCTGAAGTCTGGTACTTCCAGTCTGCTTAGCGAAGGCAACATTCACGGGAGCCGGCAGAGAGCCGCCGTAGTTGTGCTGTAGCACTAGGATCTTGGAGCTCACGTTAATACCCAGTTCCTTGGGTTGTATGTTGCGAGATTGGACGAAGCGACTTATCAGCCTCTTGAGCTTGTGGAACGTTTCTCTCTCCTTCACCGAGGGCTTGAGCATCTTTGTTGGTGCGCTTGGGTTCACCACTGCAGATGCACTGTACCTCTGCTGGCGAAACTTATGGAGATCCAGAAGCAACTTGTTCGCCAGCTTCTGCTCAGTTCCATTCTGCACTGCGTGCTTTTCGTCTGGATGAATCTTGTTCATGGGATGCCACGCAAAAAGAGCCTCGAGACTGATGGGCTTCTGCTCGGTGTCTTTCACATCTTCCTCCTCTTGGGTGGCCTCGACCACCTGTGTTGAGAACGGCGATGGATCCCCATTGCCAGTCGCATCCTCCTCCTCCTCCTGCTCCTCAGCAGCAGCAGCTGCAGCAGCATCGGCATTACCTTCAAGCTGCTCTGAGGCCTCTTCCCCCAGCTGGTCTTCTTTTTCTGTTCCGTCCGCTTCGGGCATCTCCGTATCTCCGTTTTGTACAGCCGTTTCTTCAGCTTCTACCTGATCCACAACTGCCTCATCAGCCTGCTCAGATGCTTTACTCAGCTCCTCGTCGTATTTCTGTCTGAGTTCGCTCAGCTTTTTGAACCCGACCTGCTCAAGCCAGGTTATCCCCTTCATCTCGTTGGAAACAACCGACCGGTCCTCATCTATCATTGGTGCGAAGCTGAAATCTCCAGTCTTACTGTGCCTCAGCCAATTACCAATGGGCAAGCCAAACCAGTTTGGGTGGAAGAACTGGGACATAATTTCCGTTGGGGGCAGCGCTGGGTGAGTCTGCTTGACATTGTATGGTGATATGCTCACAAGATTAGGTGCGCGAAGAGAAGACGGTTGTGTAACAACTTTTGTCAAAGAAAATGGGGCTTCTATGATGGGCTCTCTGTCATCGAGCTGCGACTTTTTGTTCAGTGAAGTGAATAGCGGAAGATTAGTGCTTCCCATTATGCTGAGTGCCTCGCCGTTGGCCGACGTGTATGAAGATGTCACCATGTAAAAATCGTTCGACAGAGAGTCCTCAAATGGTGTCGACCGCTTGAGTATCTTGTCTTGAGACTCAACGAGCTCATGATACTTGATTCCCAGACGATATGCCTCTCTTAGAAGGAGCTCAACTGCACAACTGTAGAACTCATCCGCTTTCAGATACGCAGTTGAGCCCCGAGGCGACGACGAGATAATAATGCTTGAGGCAACCTTAAGATCGTGGAAGATTTGATATATGGAGTTGTAATATGCTAAATCGAGTCGCTCTGAGATTGTTGTGGTTGCATACTCCTCGTTTTCGTCGAGGAATCTGAAAAGGGAATCCGTCAGCTTCAGCGGGTCAGCCTCCAAAAATTCTGAGGGAATCAGTGAAGAAAGCACTCCAGTGCCGCTGTCGGCGATTCTGAGAACTGTGAAGAGGTCCTCAACAAAGCCATTGAAGAGCTCTACCGTGTCTATTGATGTTGTTAGCATCCCGCAAATTGCGTGTATTTAGAGCGCAAGCGCGATGGAAATGATAACATACCCTTGGGTTCCGTAGTTCTCGTCATTTCGCACTGTTCCGAAAACAAAATCGTTGGCTGACCGGTATCGCTAGCTCCAACGCGGTAACTGTATGTTTCCATATGGCCCGTTCTGTAAACCGCGCGGTTCTTCTCACTTCACGACCTCAGTGCCCATATTTACGCTGCCCGTGCGCACATCTCAGCCTTTGACTAAATACTTCCGTTTAAAAGAAGTAGATTACTTATGATTTCAAGTTGAATGCTTATATTGTAAGCTCTATAATACATGATTTCTCACTGGACAATCCAGACTCCGTTCTCCTTGCGCTGCTTCACTTTCATAGCTGGGAGGTCCCAGCCCACGCCGCCACTTCCAATCGCAGCCCCGAATCTCGGCACAACGTAGCACTCCCTCTCTGTAGGAGAGATGCTCTTTGGGGCGTATGGGTGGCCCAGAGGCTTTGAGTATGTCACCAGCCCACTCCCTCTACCAAGATTTGACAAGGCCTTCCCGCTGATATCGTTGAGTGGCTTCAAACGCAATTTGTTCAGCCTGTCTTCGCTTCTGTTCTGACCAAGGTTGACGGATTGGTAGACCAAGTAGGCGGGAGGTAACTCACCGCACTGAGTTATAACCGAAGACGGATGCAGGTAGACATATGGATCGATGTTGTCCTCGTCGCGGGTCTTGGATGGGAACAGCGTGACATAGGGAATGTTGATGATGTTCGTCTTGTTGGATATCGCAACCTGGCTTGAAATCAAATCACCTCTAACTGCTATCTGGTCGATGTAGCCCGCAGTCACCATCTGCTTCAGTGACTGCACTTGAGTCTTGGTGGGCACTCCCAGACGCATCTCCTTTTCAGTTGATTGCAAGCTAGCCACACCGTCTTTGCTCGTGTTGACATTCACAATGTGCAAGATCTGTTTCCTCAGCTTGAGTATCTCATCCATTACCTTTGGCCGTAAGAAGCTATCGCGATTGAAGTCAAATCTTCGGTCCTGGGAGACGTGGTCCATGGCACATACAGCGGAAAGAAGCTTCAGAGAATCACTGAACTTGTCCAGTTTGCCAAACTGGCCCCTGGCCTTGTTAAACTTGATCCTCAACTGCCTGCGAGCTTCGATATCCTGAATGCTTTCTTGCTCTTGTTCTTCTTCACTCTCGTCATCGGAATCATGTTTTCCCTTACTGGCAGTTTTTCTAGATGGCTGGATGAGGCCCAGCTCAGCTTCACCCAGAAATGGGTCTCCCACCGACATCGCTGAGACAATAGCGACAATATACGGAAGACATCCCTGCTGATTACCAACAATAAGCATTTTTGCAAAACGAGGGCTCAGGGGAAACCAGCTCATCATTTTGCCCAACTCAGTCACCAGCGCCTCTCTGTCAAGAGCACCTAGGTATTGGAGAAGCTTCTCCGCTCTGCTCAGCGCAAACCGATCAGGAGGAGTTGGAAAGGGGAAATTGATAATGTTGTCGATTCCCATACTCTTCATGTTGAGCACGACACTTTCCACAGGCATTCTCAGTATCTCCGGTCTCGAGAACTGGGCGAAATCGTTCTCGTACACTGCGGAAGAGTAGAGTCTGTAACAATGACCCGGACCAGTCCGCCCAGCTCTGCCCGATCTTTGTCCGGCACTTGCTTTGGAAACCCAACCTATTTCGAAACTTTGCACGTTGGTTGCTTCGTTAAGGTGCCGCTCTTTTGATCTGCCACAGTCGACAACATAGCGGATTCCGGGAATGGTCAGAGACGTTTCCGCGACGTTAGTCGCCACGACACACAGTCTGCTACCCTTGGGAGGCTCGTCAAAGATTTTCATCTGCTCCTTTGTAGGTAAGAGGGAGTAAAGTGGAAGGACATATAGCGGGTCCGTTTCCGACTGTCCCTCTTCGAGAACCTCATCAAAACCTTCCTCGTTCTCGTCCTCACCACTGCCGTCATCATAGTCGTCCCGCGGCTCGTCTGCTCCAATGCTGAGTTCAATTTCCTCCGCCTCAGTCGCAGCGTTCTTCGCGCTCACCTTCACTTCCGGAACGTTTCCATCACCCATGGCAAACTTAGAGCCTTTCCTGAATGGGAACTCATTTTTCAGTTTCTTCACCATATCAGTAATCTCGTTCTTTCCCGTCATAAAGATGAGAATGCCACCCGGTGGCAGCCGTTTGTGAATTTTAGTAGCTTTTCTAAAAGCCTCTTCGGTGTAATTGAAAGCAGTGCGACGGTTGAAATGGATGGACACAGGGTATTGCCTTGCTTCAACCTTCACTATTGGGGGCGGGACTTCAAACAATACATTGTTCTCACTGAAGTCAGAGACTCTGAGCGTTGCAGACATGATGATGAGTTTCAGCGTCTTGTACTTTGCGGGGTCCTTAGAATGATACTCGCGGCGCAGCTTCAAAACACGACTGAGCATTCCGATCAGAATATCCGTGTTGACGTTTCTCTCGTGGGCTTCATCTATGATGATCGCAGAGTACTTCGTCAGCATGAAATCCGTCATCATCTCCCTAAGGAGGACACCATCGGTCATGAACTTAAGAGCCGTATCTTTCTTCACTGTTCCGTCAAAACGAATCTGATAAGCCACCTTGTCCTTATGATTGCCAAGCTCATTCGAAACCCTTTCAGCCATGGCCACAGCAGCAACTCTCCGCGGCTGAGTGATTCCAATCATGCCGGGTGTATCTGAATCAGCAGACCCATAGCCGGCTTCATACAAGAACTGAGGAACCTGGGTTGTTTTACCGGACCCCGTCTCACCACAAATCACGACGCAGTCATTATGATGAATAGCCTCCATGATTCTGTGCTCTTCGGCAAACACTGGCAGCTGCATTCTGCTCTGCTGTATGTCGTCATTTCTGTCGACATTGACAAAGAACACTTTCCGCCCCGATCTCTCGTCGATAGGGATGAACTCTTCTTCGAGAATCTCTTCTCTGTCCTCCGGGCGGTCTACCGGCGTGTATTCAAATTTTGGGAGGGGAGTAGCCAAAGACTCTTCACGGCCTTCAATTTTCCGTACCTGAGAATCTGCCCACTCTTTGAAGGCTTCGGCCCTTTTGCTGTGTTTGGGCTTAAAGTCAGTAACCGGCTCTTCCTCATCTTCGTCGTCTTCCTCCTCGTCGCTCTCACTATCCTCGTCATCATCGTCGTCCTCGTCATCCTCTCCTTCTTCGCCGTCCTCTCCACTCTCGTCCTCAGCTTCTCCGTTGGAGTTTTCTTCGCTAGATCCTTCCTCGTTTTCTTCCCCATCGGTGAAGGTCTCATTTTTTAGTGCACCAGGAGATCCGGATTCGTCACTGAATCCCTTGAACGTTTCTTCATCGCTGGACTCTTGGGTATCGTACAATATTTCGTCATCTGAGCCGTTAGTGGCAGTAGTTTCGTCGCTTTCGCCTGCAATCTCCTCATCGCTCGAAGATTCGAAATCCATATCATCCTCCACTTTGTGCCTTTTCTTCTCGTCCAACTCCAACTTTGTTCTCCAGTTGTAGCTCTTACTGACTTTCTTCTTTTCCTTCTTCGGAATGTCCTGAAAGCCAAAGCCGAAGCCAGAGCCACCAAATTTGGATGGGCGGTAATCTATGAACCCTGAAGCTGACGGAGCCACAGGCTCGACTTCACTGGCAGTTTCCTCCTGCTGCTTCTCAAATGCAAAATCCTCATTGTCTGAATCGTTCCAGTTTCGCACAACCCGCTCTTCGTACAAAATGTCTTTGGTATGCTCGTCTCCTCTCCCCTGCCTCTCAAGCTCCATAGCCTCAGTGAATTCCTCGCGTTTGGTCTGTTTGCCAGTTCCCAAAAGCTTAGATGACTTCAAAATGGAAGAGTCTATCCGGGTTTCCTGCAGCTTCTGGAGCAGAATTTGCTTTTCTTCCCTCTTCAGCTGGTGCTCGATGTACTTGTCGAGCCTCTTCTTCTTGCTCCGAGAAACCTTGGTCACCTGCTGCGACAACAGATCAGCCTCCATTTTGCGTTTCCTGGCGAGCTTTTCTTCATCGCTGACAGGTTTCAGTATTGCGGCGTTCGTATCCTCTTCGGGCCCCGTCGAGACCTTGGGCTCTGGAGCTGCCTCGACTTCGTCCTTGGGCGTGGTTCCGTCGTCAAAGTGTCTATTGAACTGTTTCTGCCGGGCCTTCTTCAAAGCAGCCTGCTTTGCAAGCATGCCCATACGAGCCTTCTCATTAAATCTCTTCCTGTACTTGCCCATGCCGTCTATGTGTGCCCAGTCGTTGTTGTTTGTAGATGTTGAAGATGGTCTTCTCTCTGTGCGTCCCAAAATAAATTTTTTTTAGCCAGGCGATGAGCTCTCCTCCTCCGCTCGATCCCAGCGCTTGGACACGAGCTGTGAGAATCCTCCCCTTCGGCCCTTTTGATTTACTGTTTTTTGGCTCTCATTTCACAGGTTCCGATTTCCTGACTGTCTGGTGGCGCTTTAGTACATACGTCGGAGTATGCGGTGCGATTGAGCCTCGCGAGAACGAGCATATATAACGACACAAAGCATGCATAACGACACAGAAACAAAGACGGGAGAGATGGTCGAGGTACCGAGCGATGAGGAGGACCAGAAATCATATGGTGCGCTGAATCATAGAAACATACGACGGGTGGTGCTGGGCGATTTCGAGTTTGACTCGTGGTACGGAAGCGCGGTGTACTTTGCCGCCCAGGAGCCCGAGATGCTCGGCTACAAGCTCGTCAACCTGAATCTGAAAACAAAATCTTCGTTGAGGAAGACCGAGGAGTTCCTGCAAACACATGAGTTCTGGCTCGACAAACTGCATGTCTGCGACACTTGTTTCAAGTACTCGGAGGACGGGGACGCTGTGCAAGAGCACCGCAAAGTTTGCGACTACAGGTTCAAGGTTCCTGGAAAAGTGATGTACAACGACGGGAACTACTCGATTCGCAAGGTGAAAGGAGCACGGAACAAGCTCTTCTGCCACTCCATGTGCATGTTTGCGAAATTGTTTCTGGACAACAAGTCTGTTTTCTTTTCTCTGGAGTACTTTGACTTCTACATCGTGTACGGCGAGCACGGAGGCGCCCAGGTGCCTATGGGTTTCTTTTCGAAAGAGTTATTATCGTGGGAGGAGAACAACCTTGCTTGCATTCTGGTGTTTCCTCCGTTCCAGAGACGGAGACTGGGCCATCTGTTGATTTCCTTTTCGTATGAGATCTCCAAGTTCGAAAACAAGGTAAGCGGGCCGGAGAAGCCACTATCTGCTTTCGGCAAGGTTGGCTATTTGACGTATTGGTCTAAAGTGCTAGCGCGTGAGCTTCTCGCCGGCCAGTTATCAAGAGCAGAAAGCATAACATTGCAGAAAATGTCGAAAGCCACAAGTATACGGAGCGACGACATAGTCATGGCTCTAGACTATATGGGTGTGTTATTTGAGCAAGGAGAAAAGGATGTGCATAACGATTACTACACTGGTGGGGGTAACGAGCCGATCGAACTGGAGGATCCGGACTATGAGTTGACGATATTGAAGGGGCGCATAAAGGAATGGGTTATCAAAAACAAGGTGAGCTATCAATCAGATATTGACCCGAGGCACTTGCTACTGTTTTAGTACGAGAGAATTAGCATAAATATATGAATGTCTTGATGCATGTATGATCAGTCCCCAAACAACAACTGGATCTCTTCGATTCTTCTTTTCCTTCTCTCCTCGTCGTCTGCTCCAACGGCCTCGCCTATCTGCTTCTTCCGTTCCTGCACCTTGAGCATCCTCTCCTCGATGCTATGGCTCATGATGAATCTGACGACCTTTACATTCCTCATCTGTCCCATCCTGTGGATTCTATCAATCGCCTGGTCCTCCAAGCTGGGTGACCACCAAGGATCCATCATGAACGCCTTGGACGCTCTTGTCAGATTCAGACCAACACCGCCAGCCTTCATAGAGAGCAAAAGGATAGAAACCCGCTTGCGCTCCACCTGCGAGGTAAACTCACTCAGGATCTTCTGTCTGTCCTCGTTGTTCACCCTCCCGTCAAACTTGAGCGTGTGGAACTCGTCCTTGTACCTCCCGAGCTCAGTCTCGATCAAATCAAGGTAGCTGGAAAATTGCGAGAAAATGACAACGTGATCGCTTGGATTTGCCTCTTTGATCTGATGCAAATGTGACAGAAGAGCATTGATCTTAGTCGACTTTCCGTAAGGGTTGAACGGATATACCGTGTATGCCCTGCCCTCAGGCGGCTGAGTTGACGGGGGCGACTGGGCGGAGAACTCGGCCCCGCTATCCTCCTCTCCGGCTTCCACAAGAGTGATGGGCTGCGACTTTGTCTCGGTCCGGGACGCCTTCACTCTGAACAGGCGCCGCTTGCTGATCTCGGTGCGACAAAGGGGACATAACACCTTCCTACGACTGAATGCCGGTGTCTCCGACTCCTCAGCCTCTTCGGCTGGTTCGACTCGGTTCATTTGGAAATTGAAATGCTCCATCAAGCAGTTCAAGCAAAAACAATGCTTGCACTCAGTGATAACGCACTTGTCGAGCTCAACAGGGGCAGTGGTGCAGATCGAGCACTCCGAGTCCGAAAAGTTGGGGTATTGTTTGTAGATTTCTTCCTTTAGCTTGATAACCTCGTCGGGTTGGAATCTTTCTAGTTCCTCTTCCCTTTCGAGGCTCTTCAGCGTCTTGGATTCAAAGTCGTCTCGCTCAGTCAGCAATATCTTCTGATCGAGAGTGAAACCGTCCTCTTCTGTGAAGGATTCGTTGTTTATCGACTTTATTAGATCCAAATGACAGCATACCTGGCGTAAACGCAAGATGTGTGTGAGAATAGAAGAATAGTTACCAAGGACATTTCCTTTCTTTATACTCTCCTTCAAAGACGACTCGGCCCTCGTTTTGAGCCAGTTGTACAGGATGATTTCCTTGTCATTGAATTTTAACTTTTCAATAACCACTTCTCTCAACGGTAGCTCAACCAGCAAGTTTCCCTCTTTGTCTCTCTGATTCTTTGTCCTCCTCAAGATCACAGGCTCTAAGATTGTCTTTAGAACGTTGAACGTCTCAGGGAGATCCTTCCTGGTCTCAAACGGCACGGTGATAAAGTGTTTCCAGATAGAATAGTTAGACCACGGCTCAAGCTTCAGGAATCCGATCAATGAGTAAAGATCGTCGAGTTTATTGATAATCGGTGTACCCGTGAGGATCCATTTTCTCGAGGATCCCAGTTCATTAACAGCCTTTGTCGTCTTGTTAGTCCGATTTCTGATGGTGTGGCCCTCATCGAGAACAATCCGGAAAAACTCTACTGAAAACAAACCCACTCTGAATCCCTCGTCCGCGCAAGTTGCCTTTGACATTCTTGACCACTCGCTCTGGATCGTGCCGTAGGTTGTCAGAACAACCGTCGGCGCTTGCTCGTTGCATAACAGCGACGTCAAGTCACCCAACGTGTCATTTCCGTAGTATATGTAACATTTGTTTTGTTTATTCGAATTTGCTTTCGCCACCTCGCCCTCCCACTGGGACAAGAGCGCCATAGGCACGACAATCAGTGTTGTCTTGTAGGCATACCTCTTTGAGCGTGCGCTTGCTGGAGTCTCTTCTTTGTCACATGGTGCCGTGAGTATCAGCGAAAGAGTCGTGATGGTCTTGCCGAGACCCATCTCGTCAGCCAGGATTCCTCCGCGAGATGACGATTTCATCGTTGGGCGCTCAAAGGAGAACTCGCCGCTGTAAGTGTTGAAGAAGAACTTGGGCTTCACAAGCTCACTCTCTTGCTCCTGGTCTTGGACACGGAGTCTCGTAACGTCCCATGATTTGTTCTTGGGCCATTTATATTCCTTCCACAAGGGATTGATAAGACCTATATCTTCCTGCTGCAGCTTATCGGCTAGCTGTGAAAGCTCCTGTGAAGCCTGCTCATTTCCCTGTCCAACACGACTGTACTCCCTCTCTCTCTTGAGCATCCATGATAACCCGTGTCGCTGATAAGGACGCAGCTCCAGTTTGAAGTCAGAAGGATAAGTCTCGGGCAGAGATTCCTCAAACTCAGATGCCTGGGTCGTTTTGTAGAACTGGCGTAATTGGTTCAGATTGAGTTCCCCAGACTCGCCTTGGTGGCCTTCGTCGGCTTGCTCCTCAGCAAGTCGGTAGTTGTTCTTGAGCTCCGTCAAGTCGTCGTCCTTTTCATCTTCATCAGAGTCCAGGACGACCGGGTCATTCCGGCTGTTTGTAGTATTAGGTTCTTCATCATCAATAAGCTCGACAGGGTCCCCGTCGTCGCTGTGAGTCGAACCCAGGCCCTCGGGGCGTATGCCCAACTCGCGAAATAGATTACGCAGGTATTGTTGTCGCACCCACATCTTATAATCCTTCTCCGAAGAAAGCGACGAGCCCGTTCTGGAAAACCCATAGTTCACAAACGACTCAACTTCCTGCATCGGTTTGTACGAGTCGGTCGGGTCCGAGCGCTCGAACGCCTTGGAGTTCAAGTAGCAATCCACCTGCACCACGAACGTATCGCCGATGCTGAGTCTCTTGTCAACAAAGACAGTGTAGGCACGAAAAGTTGCAATGCCAATGTCCAAAAGTGGGCCTATGCGGCGCCCGAGCTCCTCGCTCAGACGTCCGATTTCCCGCTCGTAAGAGGCATTGTGAGGGTCGCTCTGCGTGAGTCTGACTATTTTGGTGTGGTCGATGTTGGTGCCGGACTTTTTCGCTGCAGCAATGGGGGTCTTCAGGTTGCTATTGTCCCCTGTCTTGGTTGCATATCTATTCACGTTGAGTTGTGTACCGTACGACAGACTTCTGTAGACAGGTCTGGTGCACCATGCGTCCACCTGAAGGGAACCAAGGTATTTTTCCCAGTATGTGGATTCCTTCTTTGCTCGCTTCATTTCCAGCAGCCTCTTCTCCAGTAAGTCGATCTCCTCGAGAGCCCTCTTCCGTTTTGTTTCCTCTCGGAGAGATGCCTTCGCTTTTTGCTGTTCTATCAGCTTCTGCTTTTCGGATACTTTGGGTTTGGTCACTCTCGCTTTCTCATACTGTTCCGTATTGTCGAAATATGCATTAACGGCAAGCATCAGGAAATTGGGCTCACCCTTGAAGTCCGTATAAAGCTTGTTGATAGCGCGACTCGATATCTCGCCCGCGATACCCGATATCTGGGACTCGAACAGGTCAAATGCTTCGTCACGAGCTGGCGTAGAGTCAGAAGCTGAGTTCTGAGATGTCGGCACCTTCCCCATGGCGAGGGCCTGTGTATATATGGGATTTTCATCGATAATCGAGGACTTCGACAGCGAAGTGGAAGCCAGGTTCGGTGTGCTCTCTGCGGTTGAGAACGACGGCGTGGGTGCTGGTGCTCGCTCTGCTTTCAAGGGTACAAGAGCTTCCGACTCCAGCTCGTCGACAAAGAATCTCTCCTTTGTCATCTTCCCGAAATGCCCCAGACAAAATGCTACTTCCGGTTGCTGAGTCTTGTGGTGTCTTCTCCAGCTCTCTACAGCTTCTAGAGGCAAATGCGCACAGATCAAATTTCCATGACGCGTCATCGCGACGTTTACGTAAGAATCAACAATAGACAAAAAAATGAATGTGAGGCCCGTATCTGTCCTCGTATCCACGTTCTCTGGATATGAAGTCTTCAGTAGGTCTATGTGTTTAATCTTGCACAGTCCGACTGTAGAGCTGCAAAGTTTGCGTTTGGGGTGAACCCGGCTTTGAGCTTGCTTTCTGTGTCGGATAAAATGCGTGCGTGAATGCCACTACGTTTTTGCTGAGAATGTGAGATGTGTGTGGTATATTAGGTCTGGCTCTTTTTTCCTGCTGCACAGAAGCAAAGCAAAGAAACACCAGGGATCGGTCGACAGAGATATTGACAAGAAAGACGGGAGAAAGTCATGAGTGCTTGTTGCGGGGACTCATCACGTAGTCACGAGTAGAGGTCGGCAGGTAGTTGTGACGAGAGCCATATCTGCTCTTCTTTGGCTTTTTCAGCCCCGAAAGATCTCTGTGCTTTCTGTTGATGTACAGAAACATGTACATGCCAAAGACGGCAATGATGACAACCGTGGGAATGGTCATTATCACGTAGTAAACGTTGTCACCGGTCCCGCCCATGTCCATTAGCTTCTTATCCAGCTTCGAGTTCTTGCCCACAATCGAACGCTTGATGAAATTGACTGCGGTGCTGGAGGAGTCCAGCAGGTCGAATTCCTCATCATCAGCGGTGTCGGGCTGGATCGAGATCAACACCTTCTTGAAGAAAAGTCCTTGCAACCACTCCTCTTTGATCTCAAGCGGGAAATATCCGTCCCTGTTGAGTATCCATTCCGAAGTGTAAAACGTGCCAGGAAGCTCACCTTCGCTGCCAGCCACCACGTCCTCAGCAATGTCACGCTTCTGCATGCCCTTGTCGCGCGCACTCTCCTTGATGTATGCTAAGTGGAAACGCACCTTTTCGGCCCCTGCAAAATACTTGGTGAACCACGTAATGAAGTACGTGTTGCCCATTTTCATGTTTGAGTTTTCTCTAGGAGTACAGAACGGATCACTAGGGATGTTTCCTGCAATGCCCTTCTTGTAAAACAAATCGGGAATACACCTCATGAGAGGGTTGAGTGAGACATATGTTTCGTCCTCTGGAATGAAAACAACCTCCTTGTGTACGTCGCCAGGCTTGAGATTATGCGCTTTGAGCTGCTCTTGGTTGTAGACTATGGTGGAGGCAGTCTGGAAGTACGTCTTCAAGTCCTGTCTGCCGTTTTTGATATTGCCATTCTTCATCTGTGGTCTGATGGTCTTCGGCGAGCCGTCCCTCTTCAGAGATACCCATGGCTCCAGGCCGTTTGTTTCGGCAGGAGGCTTTGCAGAAAAAGTGATCCCAGCTATCACAGTGGGCGTCACCACTTCAGGTATCGTGGAGTAGATCGTCCTCAGCCATGGCGTGGGGGCAACAGAGGAGCTGCTGGATGCGGGATTCTGAGCGGCTGCCCACTCAGGATTGATGATGGCCTTCTTTTTGGGTTCCCTTTTCAGGAGAATAACAGGCGCGGTTCTTGTGGGCGTGGGCACCGCCGCCTGCGCAGCAGCTGGAGATGCCAGGTCGGCCGAAGTTGGCGCGGCCTGCGCAGCAACGGCAAAGGGCTTCTCAAGAAACAGGCCGCTGGTCACTGGTGTCGTCGCCAGCACCAGCAGCACGGAAGTCAGCGTCCATTCCACCTTCATTTTTCTTTGTTGGTGCCTGGGTGTCTTTGTCGGGGCTGATTCAAGGTGAGCCGGGTCTTCCAGCTGTGTCCGGCGCAGAGACAACAACAAACACGGGCCGGTTGCGAGCGATGCCCACCCCAGCCAAAAAGAAGGCCGGACCAGATTACTTAGATTCTTGACTGAATTAGAGATTAAAAATGTTGTGTCCTGTATTATACCAACCGTGGCAACTGTTTATATGCATTATAATGACCTTCCAAGCACTCATGATCCCAGTGCTTGCATCCCGCCCCTTTGTAGCCTCAAAAAATGGATCAACTCATCCGTTTCCAGTCACCCCACATCTTCATGAACTCGAGAAAGCCCTCCTCGGTTATCTGTTCCCCACTGAACCGGAGATACTCGTAATGAGTGAGAAACTTGTCGAGGAGAGCTCGCCGCGCGGGGTTCACATCGTTCTCATCCTCCAGTGCTGTGAAAATCTCTCTGAACGTCTTCCTCTGCGGCACGTTTATCCAGTCTTTCTTGTCAATAACCAGGTAGCTATTATACCGTATATTGTCTCCAATTACCTTAACCACGTTCTCATATATGAGGTTGTTGGGAAGGTAGTCGGATGCAGGGTCCTTGAGCCTCATCCTCCTCTTTTCTTCTCGTCCCTGTGCCTCCTCGTCCCGCTCCTCGCCGTGCATGTCAATCACGTCGTCGTCAAACTCGTTGAAGTGGAATAGTCCCGGATGCTTGACCACCTCGTTCGGCCTGCCTATCGCCCTTATATTCTGGCACCGCTGCAGCTCATCGTGGACGAACTGCACACAGTCATCGGGTATGTCCCTTGGCCCGTTAGGCATGTACGCCTTGGGTATATCCTGCAAGTACACGCGGAGCACGTAGATGCGCCATGCATACAGCGCCATGGTTATGGCTATGAAAACAGCACAGGCACAGAGAATAACGAGGGTGTTGACGGCCAGGTTGGACGACTTTGACTTGACGATGGCATCGATGGGGAGCACTGCGCTCAGGCCCAGGAACACCATGAAGAAGAAAAACAGGGATATCGAATAGAGCCATTTTATGGCGCGCTTTGACAGTGTAAATATGTGAGGATCGTCGTCCGATGTGTCAAGCGGAGACGCAGCGGCCATTGAGTGTCGCCGATTGTGAGGGTTGGCCTCCTCGATGTTGAGAGTGAAGCGGCGTCGTATGGCGTCCCTTGCTGTGCTCATGTTGTGTATTTCAAAGTGTATGCTATATCATGAGGAGTTCCCGAGTGCTATATTTTCGAAGATGGGAGTACTCTGTGTATCTCTTCAACAGTAGATGATTCATAAGCTGACTCGGTCTTGCTCCCTGTTTTTCTTTTTGGAGGTACCTCATCGCTGTTTCTGCGCTGCGAAGCCCCGCGACACAACTTTGCAGACACCGAAGAGACACAAAAGCACCGGTCCATCACACAAAGACTACAACTCCAAGATGGTTGTTGGTTTAGCAGAGCAGGTGAAACTGAACCTGGTGCACTATAATCTGTGGTCTCGAGTGAACATACACGAGCAGTCCGAGGGAGAGCGGACGCTTCTGAGCGGTGTTCCTCCACAGAAGCTGATAGAGACCAACACGGATTCTGCAGAGACTGAGACAACCACTGAGCACGAGTGGATTTTGCCGTTGTTCGTGACCGAGAAGCTAACGCTTGAGAATACGGACTCGGTGTTTGAGTGCATCAGGAAAAGAGAGGGGTTCCGGCCCAAGAGGATCCTACTGGGAATCGTTGATGATGATGGTACAGTTGTATATTATTTTGCCCACGATGGAGTGACCAAACCACGAAAGGCATGATGAAACGATATTATATGCAGGATGTGTCTTCTTGGTTGTATTCACCAGAAATTCAGGATTGCAGCGAGGGCGTTGTTGACCAGGCCGGGAGTCTCACTTGGAGCAGGCTCGCTCAACAGGCCTCCGCTTTTCAGTTTTTCCGTCATGGACTTTGCGAATCTGTCCGACTTCTGCAAGAGGTCGGGATACTTTTGAAACATGAAAGACCTGATGAACGGATTTGGCAGCTCACGGAGAGATTGTACGGACAAGTGTGCCAACATCAGGATGTCGGAGCTTGTCAATCTCGAGCCAAATATATAGGGCCCCTTTTCGGTGACTGAAGCCTGGAGGTCCAGAATGCTTTGATAATGCGAATCTGCTAGATAAATGCAGTGCATATTGCTCAAGGTATTCTTTTTCCTCAGCACTTCCTCCAAATTATCCTGTGTCCGTCTCTGATGGAAGTTTCCGAGAGCAGGGGTGGCCCGAAGGGCTTTCTCTCTTGCTTTGAGCTCCTCGAGCTGCTGGTCGTCCTCTCCGTCGTGGCCAACCAGCTTGCCAGAGTCCTCGGTGAGCCCAACCACATGACACACCTCCAGTGCTCTCTGCTTGAAGTGCAGCGGAGGAGTGTACTGCAGGGGAAAAGTTAAATAGCTTTTAAAGATTCCTCGCGAATACCCCACGTAGTTTTCTCGATTCAAGAACAATGAGTAGGCGGTAACGGCAGAGAGCTTCTCGTCAATGTGTTCAACTAGACCGGCATTGATCAGCTTCAGATCAGTCGCCAGCCAGCTGTCTAGCGATATGTCATGCTCGGTCGCAAGGTACTCCACAATGCTCTTATAGCCAACCCGTAATGTGCTCCCATCCCGCAGCAATGGCAGTTTTCCAGAAGGTGATAAATTCGTATTCGAGCTCGTTATGATCTTGATGCTCTCGGCACCAGCGCAAAGCGCAATGTACCAGCTGACCGCCAGTGACTCGGCGTCAAACGGCGCAATGTCCGGGCCATTCCCCCATACATGCACCTCCATTCTCGGCAAATCTTTACAAGCTCACAACTGCTCACTGATGTGGGACGTCTCCCGTACCTTTTCAACCCAGCCATTCCCGTTGCTGAGGCCTGTGGAGTTACCCGCCAGCGCTTCTAACCTCCCAAGGGCAAAATCTCGAATGCGCGGCGCTGGTTTCTGTTTTCGTTGTTCATGTTCAACCTCTTTTTTTGCTGAGGGGAAAGGCAATCACATATAGGGCATAGACCTGCGATTCTTTTCTAGTGTTTTCATTGGGTCTTGTTTGAGCAGCGTTGAAAAGAAAAAAGTATGCCGGCTTTGACTACAGCTACCAAGAGGAAGAGACTGGCTCTCGACATCATTGGGCAGCTTGAAGATAACCTCAAAGATGACAGTCTAGACATAGCCACGTGGCTCAGACTGATTGATGAAGTTCAGAAGAAGGACAAGACCGAGGAAGTGCGCAACGTGTACGAGCGGTTCCTCGCCATCTTTTCCAACGCTGGCGCCCAATGGGCTGACTACATCAACTATGAGCTGGCACGATCCGAGTTCAAACGTGCGGAAGACTTGTTCGGGCGCTGTCTGACAAAAGTCTATCACGTTGGGCTCTGGAGGTGTTATATAGGCTACGTTAGAAGAGTCAATAATATTATTACTGGGGGTGAGAGTGCCCGTGGTGTAGTGCTGAAGGCGTTTGACTTTGCGGTGGAAAATGTGGGAATCGACATGAACTCAGGCGGGCTATGGGAAGATTACATTGGTTTCATCGACAGTTGGAATCCAGTGACCACGTCCGAAAAGTTTTCCAAAATGGATTTGAAAAGGAGTATACTGCGAAAGGCAGTTTCGGTACCTTCGAGAAACTTGGAGAAGTTTTGGCAAATGTACACCACGTTCGAGAATGATACCAATTCCAATACAGCGAGAAAATTTATCAACGAAAAGTCTCCGGACTACATGAATGTGAGATCAGTGACGCAGGAATGGTCGAACTTGGTTCGAGGACTGGACAGAGAAATAATCATGAGAAGAAGTTTCTCCAAAGAGTATCTGAAACAGTTAGATTTGTGGAAGCGCTGGATCAAATGGGAGAAACAGAATAAGCTCAAGAACTCAATTGAAGGGCTGGGGAAACGAGTGGAGTACTGCTACAGGCAGGTACTGCAAGTTTTGAGGTTCTTCCCCGAGCTGTGGTATGACTACAGTGGCTACTTGATGAATGTGTCCGAGCAGCTCAACTTTGAAGCGGTGGTTGACGTGATACATCAGGGACTTTCTGCCAATCCGGATAGTTTTGCCCTCACCTATCAATTGGCTGAACTATACGAGAAAAATATGAAGATGGACCTGGCTCGGAAAGCTTACACTAGTCTAATTGAGTTTCTGCTCACGAAATACAACGCACTAGCTGACACAGAAACAGCATATAACCAGATATTATCCCCTCAGGATGAAGATGACAAGGAAGGCGAGGAAGAGGATGGAGGTAACAATGAAAAAGATATTCAGGTGAAGGCGTCCCCTGTGGATACCACGGCGGTGAAGAGGGAGTTGGAGACCATAAACAAGGAAAAGAACCGCTTAGGGAGGGCCATTACCTCGGTATACTCGGCGCTGATGAAGGCAGTCAAAAGGTCTTCGGGGAACAAGGAGGCAAGGCAAATATTCAGCCAGGCGAGGAAATTCAAAGGGGCAACATGGCATGTCTTTGTCGATTACGCGATGATTGAATATCATGCCAGTGATCTCAAGATCGCCCTGCGGTCGTTTGAGCTTGCCTTGAAGTACTTTGGGTCCGATGTGGACTTTGTGCTGAGGTACCTGGAGTTTCTAGTGACGATCAAGGACCTTCCCAATGCGAAGACGGTATTTGAAACTTCTGTGCGGAATCTAGCAAATGATCACGAGTCGCTCAGGAAAGTCTTCAAGATGTTCATCAAGGTTGAGCTCAACTATGGGGACCTGAACTCGGTCAAGCTTCTAGAAAAGCGGTTTGCCGAGTTGTTTCCAGAGGAGTCCGCGATGACCCTCCTATGCTCAAGATTCGAAGACGACGGGTTTGATCCTATCAAGACGTTTGACCTTTACAACGACTACGGAGGAGAGTATGTTAGGTCTGTTGAGGTTACAGTGAGCGACAGAAGGGCCAAAGTGGATGAACCGCCCGCAAAGAGACGTGATTTACCATCTCCGCGGCTTGAGTCAAGAGATCCTCGGCTGAACAGTGCACTCACTACCAGAGAATCCACTCCAGCACCTGTCAAAGAGAAGCCGTTCGTTGTTAGAGACGAAATCTACAACTTGCTTCGTATTCTGCCAAGAGCTGGCTACTACTCTGAGTCGTTCTTTGACCCAGAAAAAACTGTGGGATTTCTCCAGAATCTCAGTCTTCCAAACTGAGAGTGATTTGCTTTCCAAGTAGTCTTTTAAATAGATCGGAGTAATGAAAAAATTGGACACTTATTTGCTTTGCTATTATGGATCCGCCTTGGCGGCTGCACGACTTTCTGAGGAGACGCGAGGGGAGGATGCACCGCGATGTAGACCAGACGTGTGCTGCCGTCTCAAACTGAGTTGATCTGAAACTGAACGGGAACCTGGTTCAATTACACTTTGCTCTGTCTCCCTGATCCTAAGCAAGACTTTCGAATCTCTACAGAAAATGGTCAGGCGATGACCGAGCGGCCATGAGTAATACGCTAACGTGGATAGAATTCGCGCTTGTTGATGACTTTCTGACGGATACTTTTATAGACAAGGTAAGTTGTCTTTTTCTTAGGACATTGTACTTCTATGCTGTGTAACAGCTGCTGACACTTTGGGCGCTTTAGGTATTTTACTGGTCAACCGTGCGAAAGGTCCAACGTGACCCGCGGCCGCAGCTGGATTCGATGGAGCTTATTGAGCTCCTCAGACTATACATTACACAGTCTGAGAATGCACACACAAATGTCATTGTGCAGCGATTCATGGGTTTCCCCGAGGTGGAAACTTTTTTACACAAGCATGTCAGCGTCGAAAAGGAACCAGAGTTTGTGCGACATCTCAAACGGTACATACAGATCTACCAGCCGGACTGCAAGTTCGAGATCAGCACAACCGACAGATTTTCTGTAAGGACGGGCAAAGCAGAGGGTTGTGTCGTTGCCCGGCAAGAAGTATTACCGGGTGAACAGGTTAAGTATCTCCTGGGACACATGTGCCCGGTGACGGAGACGGAGCTGAAAATTCTGAGTGAGAACGACTTCAGTATTATACACACCTCTCGTAAACAACAGGCGTCTCTGATGCTCGGTCCACTGCGATTTGTCAACCACGACTGTAATCCCAATTGCAGATTTTCCTCGACCGCAAGCGGCCTGGAGTTATTCGCGATCCGCAGAATCTTGATTGGAGAAGAGGTGACGGTGAGCTATTCCGAAGACTACTTTGGCAAAAGCAATTGCGATTGTTTGTGCTCGACCTGTGAGCGTCTAAAAAGGGGATTCCATGCTCCTCGAGAAGAACGGACCAACCTCGATTCCGAGGAAGAAGAAGAGAGCGAAAGCGAGGGACTTACTGAGACCGTTCAGATACCCTCCGACTTTGAGGATGACGAACTTTACACGATCGAGCTCCCATCGCGCTCGTCATCGCCTGCCCATGAACATCGCGGCTCGTCCGCTACTTCTGCCTACTCTCGAGCCCCCAGTGCCGATACCACTGATGAAATAAGACAAACAAGACGAAGCGCGGCGGCTGCTCAGTCTTCGTTACAGCAATCCTCAACCATACTCGATTTCTATCATTTGGACAGCTCTGCGGATGAGTTTGACAAAGTTGCAACAAATTCCAACTACGCAGAGATGAAGCAGAGAAGAGTCAATAGAACCCTTCACAAACAGTACACATCGAGGATTTATAAGTGTCTCTCGCGGAAGGAAAAACTCAAGATATTTGACTGCAGGAACTGCGGGTGTTATTTTGAGTTTTCAAGGCCGTCGGACGACTCGGGTCACTTTGGCGCGCTTTTGTACTGTCCAAGATGTATCCGGCACCACGAGCTTTTCAACATGGCTTGGCCCCTCACCGATCTCGAAGTTATCAAGGACAAAGTCAACAAAGCGGCTCTGGTGCTAAACCACGCTCTGGACTTCCCTGAAATCCAGAGGAGCTCTATTGCCGAGGTTGAGGATCTTCAGAGAAGAAAGAAACTGAAGCTGCGCGCCTCGAGCCTACGAAGCTCCACGTCCAGATCGAGATCGTCCACACCAGGCACACCCTCTGCTGATAGTTATGGCAGCGACTCAAGAGAGACTCCCAGTGTGGATACGAAACGCCGGAGGCATCTGTACTTGCCTGGGCTGCGAAAAACGCGGGCCGCTGATAGCCCTGCTCCCAGCGAGGGACCCCGTGTGCTCCAGAACCCAGATAGCCCATCCGTATCTGATGAGCCAGCCAGTGTTCCTGGAGCACTTCGGGCAGCGGCGGCTTCGCGTGATGTCCAGCGGCTGATTGCCGCCACCTCTGAGCCCCTTTTTGTCGACTCTGATTCTAACGCTGAATCAGTCGTGGAAAGTGAAGAAAGCGATATCGAACCCGAGAGACGGAAAAGCCAAGTGCCGTTGGCGCTCGTCCCCAAAATACCCGCGGAAATTGTAATCGAGCTAGACTCGGACTCTTCCTATGATGATGAAGACGAAGACGACGAGCTGCAGGCTCATGGCAGCACTGCGCTCACAACTGCGGATGTCGTTGACCTCACGGAGGATGGATCAGATGACGAGGTGACCGAGGTTGACCCGTATTCACGTACCACGCGTTCCGGAGTACACAGAACCAATCCGTTCAAAGAGGAACACTACAGGAAAAAGTTCAAGGACGTGAGGCTCGGTAAACCTCAATTGGTGATGTACGACGTGAGCCGATCGGATGCAAAGACCAAGGTTCCCGTCATTGAGTCTTCCAAAGACAAGCTCAAGCGAAGAATTAACGAGGGCGAGCAGAATGTCATGTACAGCCCATCCACGTTCAAAAAGCTAGCTCTTGGTAATCTTTTCAAGAAGGCCAGAAATGCATTGTAGAAAAAAGAGAACCTATTTTGTTTTGTATTTAGAATGCCCCCATTAAAGAATACGATTTACATGATTCATACTTTCGTTTGATTTTCGAGAACCGCGTCTGCTGGCAGGGGAACTTCTCGGGGCGCGACCTTGTTATGGGCACCATATTTCCTGGCCAAGTGTTTTTCGAGAAGCAGAAAGTTTCGGGAGTTTGCCTTGTATGCAATGTTGATCAAGTCTCCAACCACGGGAATCAGGCCAATTCCGAAATCAAAGGCAAGGTTCGCCATCATCTGCGATTGTATCGAGGCAGGTAGCTCGCCATCGATCGTTTTGGCCTTCTTGATCAGCATTAGAGCAAAGAAAGTAGAAAGCACATCGCCGATACCTGGAATCAGTCCTATGATACCGGCCCAGCCAAGGCGGAAACCGCACATTGAGAGAGCCAGGTCAAGGTGATACGCTCTATTCCTGACGCTTTTGAGAACTTTGTAATCATGTGCGGAGAGGTAATCTGGAATCTTTCTCTTTCTCCTTGCGCCCTTGCGCTGGTAGAATTTCAGCTCAGAATCAGGTACCTTGCATGTGTATCGTTAGATGGAGATCTCCCGGGAAAGACGGAGATCCGCGAAATTGAAGAATGACTTACTGATTCATGATAGGGGTCCGTTGCAGCATCTCCCACGTTCACGCTGTTGGCGATTCCCGTCTTTGTGCAGAGCTGGTTAGTTCAACGTTTCATGTTTAAGGTTACTGTTGCGATAGCAGACAGACAAGGCTCACCTTCTGTAGTGCCCACTTATAGACAAGGTCTGACATCGTGATGAATATATAGCTCTATGACCGTGCTTAATCACCAAACACTGTAGTTTTGCAGGAAGGCAACTGAGTCTGTCTGCCCTTGCTGTTTTGTAGCCCACAACGGTGAGTTGCTGAAACGGTGTCTCACCTTCCTGCATCATCTCCGAGCCGCACCGTGTTCCCTTAAACCAGCCCCAGTTCTTGTGTGGCGCGGTGGTCGCTAACTGTGGCGGGTGCATTCATTCCCATATTTACCCCGACAAGCTTTTCCGGCAGTAAATTCCAGACTGTAAAAAACTTCCCAGTACACTCTGAAAAGTTGGTGAGCGGTTGATCTGAAGGAAGCGGGCCAGATTGTCCTTTAACGAAAAGGGGTCTTTTATTCCACCACTCTTCACATTTCCATTATGGCCTTTCGTCACTCCATTCGCCCGGACAATGTCCTGAAGCGTGCTGAGGATTTGATCGGCGTTGGTCAGTCCGATGCTGCGCTGCAGACTTTGTACGAGCTGATCACGTCTAAGAGAACACGTTCTGTCTCTCCACCGGACCTGGAACCCATTGCACTGTTGCTGGTGAAGCTTGCCGTCGACCTGCGCAACGGGAAACTGGTCAAGGATGGTTTGCACCAGTACAAGAAGAACGTGCAGGGAAACACAAACGGTTTGAGCTCTGTCGAGACTGTTGTCAAGAGGTTTATCGAGCTGTCCGAGGCCAAGCTCAGCCAGGCCCAGGAGAAATCGAACATTGCTGCTGCTGCTGATGTCGACGATGACCTTGAGGCCACTGTGTCTCCAGAAAACATCCTGATGTCTGCTGTATCTACCGATGACACGCGTGACAGATCCGACCGCGAGTTGGTTAATCCGTGGTTGAGATTCCTCTGGGAGGCATACAGAACCGTGTTGGACATCTTGAGAAACAACTCCAAGATGGAGGTTACATACGCAGTTGTGGTTCAGCAGGCGTTCCAGTTCTGTCTCAGATACAACAGAAAGACCGAGTTCCGCAGACTCTGTGAGCTTCTCAGGTCCCATATCCAGAGTGCCGCTCAAAAGCCACAAGGTTACCAGGCGCTCAACCCTGTTGACCTGTCTGACCCTGAAACTCTGCAGAGGTACTTGGACCTCCGTTTTCAGCAACTGAACGTTTCCGTCAAGCTGGAGCTCTGGCAGGAGTCGTTCAGGTCTGTCGAGGATGTGCACACCCTGATGACAACCTCCAAGAGGCAGCCAAAGCCAAACATGATGGTGAACTACTACGACAACCTGGCCAAGATCTTTGCTGTGTCTGACAACAGTCTGTTTCACGCTGCTGCCAGATACAGGTTCTTCAACCTCTACTGCCAGTCTCCAATTGCCACAGACGAGGAACTGAAGCACTACGCGTCCCTGCACCTTTTGTCTGTGTTGTCTATCCCGCAGGAGAGCACCACCGCAGTTGGCTTGAGTGCAGAGGATTTTACCAAGCGGAAGAGCCTCAGACTGTCTGCTTTGTTGAACCTCAGCAAGATTCCAACGCGTGAATCTCTGCTTGAGTCTGCAGTCAGCAGAAACGTGCTCAAAGTGGTTGACCCTGCCCTTGCGCAGTTGCACTCTCTTTTGGAGCAGGATTTCCACCCACTTTCCTTTGCCACCAAGTCGCGTGCTATCTTTGCCGAGATTGAGGCCAACAAGGATTTTAAAATTTACATTAAGCCCTTGACCGAAGTTATCCTTACCAGACTGTTTCAACAGATTTCCCAGGTTTACGAAACTATAAAGCTGGACTTTTTGGTCAAGCTTGCCACTTTTGAAGGTCAGTTCGCGTTGACTCCTCTTGCCATTGAGAGCTTCTTGCTCAAAGCGGTCCAGAAGGGTTTGTTGTCCGTGAAGATTGACCACGACGCTAAGGTTGTCTCGTTCCGCTCGGACCCATTCGACGACAGCGCTCCATTTACAGATGTGTCCGCCAAGAACCTGCAATTGTCACCGGCTGAGTTGATCCGCTCGCAGCTCAGCAACCTTGCCAAGACCTTGTCCTCGTCGACCAAACTCGTTGACCCAAGCATTGCTGCCAAGGCTGCTGCCGCGCACCAGCGTGCGCTCGACAGCGCCAATGCAGGATGGGCTGCTGAGAGAGAAGAAATCCGCAAGCGCCACGAGCTTCTCGAGGCCAACAAGGCTGAGTTTGCGCGGTTGAAGGCTCTCAAGGACGAGGAGACCGCCAAGGCAAGACTGGAGAAACTCGCTGCTGACCGCAGAGCAGAGCAGGAGCGTGCCGAGCAGGAGACGCTCAAGAGAAAGAAGGAGAAGCTGGAGCGTGAGAAGGATGAGATCCATGCCAAGCAGAAGCGTAAGATTGTGGAGGAGATCAACGCCAAGGGTGTCATCAAGGTCGACATGGACAACCTGGAGGATGTCGACACGGAGCAGCTCAAGACTCTGCAGGTACAGCAGCTCGCCAAGGATGCCAGGGAAATGGAGGAGAGACTCAAGGTTGCCGTGCGCAAGATGGACCACATTGAGCGCGCGAACCGGAAGTTTGAGCTGCCGCTGTTAGCGAAGGATGCCGAGGCGCAGAAAGGGAGAGACCGCGAGGCGTACGAGGCGATGAAGGCGAAACTCATTGCCCAGGCCAAGAAGGAGCACGACGAGGCCCTCGAGCTGCGCGACCGTCTCAAGCGGATTGTCCCCGACTTTGAAGGCTATGCAGCCGAGATCCGCCAGACCAAGGCGGCCGAGGTTGCCGCGCAGCGCAGACTCGCGAAGCAGCAGCTCGAGGCCGCGAAGAAGGAGCGCATTGCTTCGATCGTCGCTGAGCGCAGGGCGCGCGCGGAGGCTGAGAGAAGGGCCGAGGAGGAGGAAGAGCGGCGGATCGAGGAGGAGAAGCAGCGCGAGATCAGGGAGGAGCAGGAGCGCGAGAAGCGCGAGGAGGCGGCGCGCGTCGCGAAGGAGGAAGAGGAGAAGAACATGTCATTCAGCGAGCTGCAGAAGCGCCGGAGAGAGGCCCGTGGTCCCTCGCACGGCTACGGCGGTGGGTCGCCGTTGCCCCAGCGCGACTTTGGAGACTTTACACGGGCCGCCGAGCCGCCACGCGGGGAGTTCTCCAGGTCCGAGACGCCGCGCTCGTACGGCAGACCGGCGCCTGCTGAGTCCCGCGCGAGCCCATTCGGCAACGCCACGCCCACTTCACCACCGGCTGCGCAGGCTGCTTCAGCTTCGGCTACGGCTTCGCCATCGACCGGCGCTTCTGGCGCTCCGCTGACGTTTGCCGAGAAGATGAGACTGCGCAGACAGCAGCAGGGCCGTTAGGTGGGTGAAATATATATTATTATCATACTATCAAGTTTTTTACTTTTACTTCATTCACCGTACGACGGGTTGAACGTCTTTTTACCTTTATCCAGGTTGAACGTCGTGCGGCGTCCCAATTCAAAGACGCGTCCGCCGCAGGGCTGCACAACCCGCAGAGGCCAGCTCACAGCCGTGTGCTCTTCCAATGGACAAACGACACACAAGGACGATCGTCTCTGTCTGTGTGAGAGGATCATCGGTGACAGCACACCTCAGAACTCTTTTTTCTTTCCTCTTCAAAAACGAACGTACGCTCCGCCCGGCACTATAATCACACATACACATATACAAATATGAGCACTTTCTTCGATCAGATGAAGCGATCCTTCGTGGATGTCCCCGTCGCGGACGGCCAGATCGCAACGTCCGAGTTCCTCGAGGCGTCCGAGTCCCTCATCAAGCTTTTCGGTACGTTGCAATTTTCTTTCACACCACCCCCGACTCTCCAGGAAAACAAAACGAACTAACTGACTCGCGCCCAGACCTCCTTGGCTCCTCTGCGTTCTCCGTCGTGCAGTCCGACATGTCGGGCAACGTGGGCAAGGTGCGCGCCAAGCTGCTCGCGTCCCCCGACAAGGCCAGCACGCTGCAGGACCTGATCCTGTCTGAGAAAGACGACAAGAAGAAGACCGCGACGCAGGGGCTGCTGTGGCTGACGCGCGGGCTGCAGTTCACGGCGGTTGCGATGCGCGAGACGGTGGACCGCCCCGGCGCAGAGCTCACGACGACGTTCACGGACGCGTACGGCAAGACGCTCGTCAAGTACCACTCGATGCTCGTGAAGCCCATTTTCAAGCTCGCTATGAAGGCGTGTCCGTACAGGGCTGACTTCTTCAAGAAGCTGGGGCCCGATGTGGAGGTTGTCACTGCGCAGCTCAAGACGTGGCTTGAGGCGCTTGAGAATGTCGTTTCGATCATATTGGCGTTCTTTGCGAGTGGTAATTACGGCAAGGGGTTGTAAGGTTGTGCATTGTTGTGGGAGAGGGGAAGGAGTGATGGTGTTGTGGCTAGCCATTTGTCACCTATAGATTTTTGATACACAGCGTATTTTTTTGATAACACGTCAAGGTCTAATCAACTCCCGTCTCTGTAGAACTATACAATCACGAATATATATTAATTAATAGTTACATTTAAAAGGAAGTTGTATTACAACAAAAACCAATTACAGAATAATCACGGAATTAGAAAAAAAAGAACCAAAAACAAAAGAGGAAGTCTGCTTGATAAGAACAGAAAAGGTAGAACGAATATGTGGAAGAAAATGACAAAATCTGGAAATCGAGCAATGTTTGTTTGTTTGTTTTGTTTAGTTTGCATCTGGGCTTTTTCCAGCATTCATCAGAGGACAGCAAAGGGGCGATAAGATGGTAAGAGGACACAGAATTGCAAGTGAATGAGAAGGAAAAAATGGATAAAATTAAAAAAGCCGAATAAAAAGAAAGGGAGGTAAAAAACCGCCACGGCAAGAAAACACACGCTCGCGTGTGCCCACTGACGATCCACTCCCTCCATCACAACACTCACACCCAGAACCCCCAACCCAATCAGTGAAAACCCCTCGAGGTCCATCCCCGATGAGACAGAAAAAAACAAAGTAAGCCAGAGCCTAGCTTCGCCGCACTGTAATCGCTTACAGCAAAGCAAGGAGAACAGCAGCGACGGAGCCAAGCACGGAGGCAGACTGGATCGAGGCAGCTGGGGCCATACCCTTGGACGAGGAAGAGCTCGAGGTGGCGGTCGACTCGTCGGCGGAGCCCGACGAGCCGGACGTGGCAGTGTCGGCGGTGTTGGTCGACTCGTCAACGGAGGTGGACGACGAAGCGGCGGAGCAGACGTACTTGTCACCCTGGATCACTCCCTTCTTGTCGAGGTCGTCAAAGTCGGAGCAGTCGAGGTCGCCGGTGGACTCAACTCTGAAGCCACCCTTGACGGTCTTGAGCGATGGGAACGACGCGTTGGCAAAGTCACCCTCAATGACAACGGCACCGTCGATCGTCTTGAGGTCGTCAAAGGCCTCGAGCGACTTGAGGTCAGAGTTGTTGGCAATGACAAAGCCACCACCGATCGTGGCGAGCTTGGAAAAGTCAATCTTCTTCAGGTCGTCGTTGCCCGTGATACTGAAGTCACCGCCAACCGTCTTGAGGGCCTTGAACTCGAGCGAGTCAACGCCGTTGTTGATGAAACCGAGAGAAGCGTTAACGGTGGTGAGGTTAGAAAGCGAGATCGAGGTAACGTCACGGAAGGTGATGTTGTTAGCCCAGATCAGCTTGTCAAAGGCAACCTCGACATCCTCCGAGTTGAAGGACACCTGCAGCGAGTTCGAAACGGTCTCGAGGTCCGAGTCGATCGAGTTCAGGTTCTTGTTGTTGTTGATGTTGAAAATCTCAACGTTGGTGACATCGATACCGTCGAGGGTCTCGAGCGAGGTGTCGGAAATCAGAATCGACTGGGTGTCAGTGACACCAGTGGTGAAACCGCTGGACGACAGAGCAGGCAGAGTGACCCAGTTGATCGAACCCACAGAGGTGAGCTGGGGAAAGTTCAAGGTGTCCAGGATGGTGAGGTCGGTCAAGGACAGCTGGCCGGTGATCGTGGTGAGCGAAGTGGCCGACAGCGAGGTCAGCGAGGTGGCGTTGTGCACAACGAGGTTACCGTAGATGGCCTTAACGTTGGCAATCGACGCACTGTCGAGCGAGCCACCAATGTGAAGAGTACCAGAGATGGCGTCACACGAGGAGAGGTCGTCGAGGTCCGACTGCGCGGAGGCAGTGGTGGTCTTGAACGAACATCCGGAGGAAACCTTGATCGAAGTTGTCGAGGTCAAAGTGGAGTCTGCACAAGAGAGTTAGTAATAAAATTCAAAGAGTACCCAAAACACCCAATCGCCGTATTCCCCAATCGGGCAATAAGCGTGCCCCACCCAAATCACCTCTGATCTCCAGATCAACAACTCAAAAATCCCCATCGGATGCCCCCTTCGCTTGATGAAAAAGCGAAAAAAAGGCCTCGGTATCTGGGTCAGGAAATAAAGTGGAATGAGAGACATGGTCGCTTTTTCCCGGCGCATCCGTCGCTTGCTGTAAAATCGACTTCAACGTAGACTGAATTGACAACACATCAATATATTATTCACCCTTGGCGTTGGTATTGAGACAACCACGCCATGGTAGGGGTTATTAATAGAAACGTGTCTTCAAGCCGCGGCCACGCCTTTAAAACGGGTATTCTTTGGGCATCGATCGTTGTAGTTGTGTTTCGTAGCAAATTAGAGAGCCTCGTAAGTCTGTTGATCGGGTCATAGGATGATGTGATTGGGAAATAGGGGATTGGAAGGGATGAATCAGGTTTCAAAAAAAAAAAAAGCTCAACTGGACATACTCAAACTGGTGGTGTCTGCTGCGAAGACAGTGCTGGCAAGAGCGCCGAGCAAAAGAAGGGATTTTCCAAACTGCATGTTGATATATCTTCCTTTTCAGAAATGAATAGAGTAACAAGCGAAGGTGGGTTGAGAAAGGGAAACTTTATGAGGAAGCAGGGGAGAAAAAAAAAGGGAGGAGGGAGAAGACGGATGGGAAGTCAAGAAAAAGGACGGACAAGATGGACGGGTGAGAAAGTGAGCGTCTGAGCGCTCTGAGGGATGGATCCGACTTTTTTTTGTGTGTGTTTTTCCTTATTTTTGCTTGCAGGGGGCGGCATCGGGGTGGGTCTGTGGCCCTCTTCGGCCGGATTGGTGTGTTGACAAGTTGCCTGTTCGGGGGTGGTTGGGGCCCTGCGGTTGCGGTTGCGGAGGGCGTTTGCGTGGCGGGCCGGGGGCGCGTGTGCCGGTTCCGCGGGGGGCGCGTGCTGGGAATGTGGGCCTCCCATCACGTGCTGCTGATTGGAGCTGCTGCGCCTACCAAATGTGGGCTACAACAAGGAAAGGTTGGTGATGTTTCTCGCGGGAGAGTGCAAATTTCACTATGGACAATAGGGGTTGTTGAAAAAGAAAGGGCAATCGTGTGTGTAACATTAAGCATTCCAAGGATTGCAAAAGGCAAAAGGGGGCTTTACCGTGTGCTTGTGTATTGTGTTTTAGTTGTGTCGTGTCGACGGCTGGTATATGAGACACACGTAGGTAGAATTACTGTTTCCAAATGGAATCTCGTGCTGGCCCGATTGGGATCGGAAGATGTATCACGTTGGACGAGACTGAAGCGGCATACGTCAAAAAACAGTCGAGGCCCCACCGTGCTCTTCCCTTTTCAGATGCCGTCGTCTCTATACAGGCCGATGCCGACTGATCCCCGGGTGGTGGTGGTGGTGTGTCGTGGTGTGCCGGTGGCCATCTCGGGCCTTAGGCGGCCAGACGCGGCTGGGGCCCCGTGGCTCTGGAATCATCCTGGGCGTACCGTACCCTATTGAGCTGGCCATGATCCACTACAGAGCGTTTTTATGAAGCAGTGGATATAGATACACACATAAAACATAAACATAGACAAGCACAAGTGAAACGGGATATCGTGGGTCGTGCTTGTGGGTAGTTTGTGTGTACTTCTCCGGGTGTACTATATAAACGAGTCCTGTGGTATATAACTACCACAAGACTCAAGCTATACTCAGTTTCCTTAGAACGTCTAAACAATTACGTCCGCTGCCGTCAAGCTGGGAGCCGATAACAACAGTACCGCTAGACACAAATGAACCGCTAGTCGAAGCACTGTGATTGCCCGAGAACCCGCATCGCAGCCTGGATCGGCGCAGCGCGAGCAGTACGCCAAGATCGCTCGAACCGCCCCCATCCCCAGAGTCGGTGGGTGCACGTCCCCCAGCTGTCGTGGAGCACTCAATCCACCACCCACACTTGGCGGCAAAAGCAAAAAACGCACCGAGGGGAGAAAAAGAAGCGGAAAGTGCACGCGCGCCCACAAAGACGGAAATTGCAATTTACCGCAACGGGAATCATTGGGCGAGGCACGACGCCGTGGGGCTGGAACCACGTCAAAAAAAAAAACAATAAGCCCTTGTGGTGTGTGTGTGTGCCTGACGATCATTATTGTGCTGTTGTGTCGCAATGATAGAGCACGCGTGTGAGCTCGGTTTAGAATATTGCTCGTGTGTGTGCGTGTGTGCGTGTTTTTTGCCACCTTCGTGCTAGTGCACTAGCCACCACGCTCACGCTACACTGTGTTTTATCTGGGGATGAGATGACGGCTTAGACGATGGATGGGTTTGTGGTGGTCTCCAGACGCGGTTTTTGGGTTTGAAGGGATTGAACGTGGTGTATTGCCGTATTTGGAGGGATTGCACCCGGCCGGGTGGTTTCATTGGCTGGTCTGGGGTCCTGGTTTGTTCAGCTGAGTGTTCTATTTATATTGATTGCTTAAAAGTTACTTTGTGGTGGTGATGGTGGTAATTCGCGGTGCGGGTGCTCGAGTTTCCTATAGCAATCCAATTCAAGCACCAAGCAATTAAACCTACATTGGGGATTTCGGTGAAATCTCGCCTTATTGTCGGGAATAAAGGAATGGCGGGCTCATTTATATAGGGATAAGGCTAATGGGAAAACCTGGAAACTCAACAGTGCCCACTAACAAAGGTATAGAATAATGGATTTAAAAGTATAAGGAGTAGTAAGAGCAATGTTGAAAAAAGTAAAAGGTTCAAAAACAATCTAGGTGTTCAAAACCCTTCATCCTCTCACGAGAGTAATCATACAAAAATAGTGATAAACTTTAGAAAATTTCAGTCCTTGGAAAAGCAACCATCACCTCCAATTTGAGAAAATTAACATCCGAAAAGTTGTCCAAGACGACGACCATCTTACAACAGCATAACGGCAGCCAAACCAGCAGCAGCAACACCGGCATAACCGGCAGCAACCTGGTTCAGGCCAGCAGCAGCACCGGCAGATGTCGATCCTGACGAGTTGTTGGCAGCCTGGGCACAAGCCATAGAGGCGGCAACGGCAACGAAAACTTTAGAAAATTGCATTCTTGTGATATAGGGGTTTGGTTTGGAAATTAAAGCACAAGGGCTGACAGGGTTGTGGGTGGGGGGATTTTTGTGGGGGGGGAGAATGCAAGGATTCAAATGTGGTTCAATTGCAACAGTAGTTAGTTTAAACGAAAGGACGCGTAAACTATTGTATATCTAGCAAAGAGACAAGGAGGAGGAAGAACATAGGAACAAGGGTGCATCAGGGGAAGGAGGAAAGGGCGCAGCTTTATACTCGCGTTCTGGTAGTTTGCTTTGCGATAAGTTTGTCAAACCCAAACTGAGGCGGTCGTGTGCGGCTCACGGTGAGTGCGCCACAATGCATGCGGTGCGCCACCCAATCAGCCACATTGGATCCTTTTATTTTTTCACTTGCTCTCTCTTTTGAGTATGCTTGTGTGCTCTGTTTGGGTGGGTTTGCGGAACATGAAACTGGATGGTGGTTTGCTATTGGGAAAAAGCAAGTTAAAAGAAAGGAGAAAAGTGGTTTGCTGTGGTGTTATTTTTAGTGCTGGGTGTGATAACCTAGAGGGGGTTCTATTTCCCCTGCATTTTATCGCTTACCCCGATGTTTCGATATGAAATATGGAGTATGATTATTCCAGGTCAATTTAGGTGATGGCGATAATGTCATTATGATGTTTTTCCGCTCTGGTATTTTATCCATGGGACAATAAACCTGATTTTGTGTCCTATCGTCAGTAACGTGCAGGTCGTGGCTTGTCAACTCCACCGAGAAGAATGGAGATGGGGCATCATAGAGTGGTGTGTGCCCACAGCGACCGCAACCTTGGAAAAGGTACAATCTGACTCATATTCTGGCTCGTTAAAGATGAAATTATACACAGCAAAAATTCGGTGCTTGAATTTGGACCCGTGACGTAACTCCTCGGCTCGGGTGTTCCTCCAGACGTCTCTATGTTACCTCTGACAAAAAAATATAAAGAGCAAGCACGGGTATATAAACACCAGCCTAAAAATTCATGATAACGAATCCCAGCCGTAGGGCGGAGCCGTGGTAACTGACGGGCCCACACTCTCGCGCACCGTAATCATTCAACCTCATGATACATAAACTACCACCAGTCAGTAGTCATTCCTCATCCTAGCCTTCACAACACCAACGGCAACGCCAATAGCAGCACCCACTAAACACGCACACAGCACGTAGATTACCCTTCTCTTTCTTTTTTTCCCCCCGCGGGCCCTTACACCACTTGCACTGGCGAGCCCGCTAGCTGGGGTCGCGGGCTCGCACTGGGCCTCCACCCCGTCGAGATTCTGCATCTCCACATCGTGGGGCGGAGGGTACCACGAGGGCGGTATCGGTGCCCCGTGGGCTGCACCTGTCTCGGCGGGCTCCAGAAATGGGTCAGACACCGTCGGGTGCACGCCGCGAGCGTCTGTGCCTGTCTCTAGCTCAAGCGAGTCGTCGTACGAGGGTGGTTGGTCATCTGCAAACGTCCCAAGCGCGTCATTGGAAGTGGTTGGTTTCAATCCTTCGTGATTCATTCTTGCTATGAGTGTATGCTCTATATATATATATAGGTATGGTGCTTGATTTTGTGGTCCAACGGGGTTCATATACTATTTGTGGGCTGGCTATTTTGAGGGCTGTGCCAAGCTTATGTCACACAGCACAGCCTTGACGTGTGCTGGTTGTCGTTTATAAGTTGTTATTGTTGAATTAAAGTGTTGTCCTTATCTGTCACACTTGTGAAAAGTGAATGATTAAAAAAATAATAGGCTGAGATAAAGTATTTTTCAGTTGTCAGAGATATCTTTTCATGAGTCTCCTCAAACAAACGTCAGGATTCCAAGGAAAAAGAAAGATAAAATCTGAATAAAAATACAAAAAAAACATTTGTCAAAGTTATCATCCATAAATCAGTGTTCTCCATTTTTATAATAAATATATATATATCAGTGTATAATGTCTAAGCATAAATGTCAAACTCTATATTCTCAAGTTCATCTATAGTTTGGCCCCCCCGTTAGACTCAACAAGAGTGACAACCTCCTCGGCAACGCCAACAGACACCTCATACCCCATCCCGCCGACGCCATACGCGTGAACCACAAACTTCTTTGTGGAAACATTCTCCACCTCGACCCTGGACCCACCGGTGCGGCTTGGCCTGAACCCAACGTTGACGCGCACAACCTCGATCTCACCATTGCCGCCCACCAGCTCGGGAAACAGCCTTTTCCCACGCTCGAGCAGCCCCAGAGTGTCTGAGTCTCTCGGTTTCGCATACGCGTCGCCCGGCTGTTTCGTGCCGCCGAGCACAATCAGCCCTGTCCCAGGCCGCGGGATCACAAACGTCCACTGCCCGCGCGCCGACTGGTGCGTTATCGTCTTCTCGAGGAGGGCGCACTCCCCCGGGGGCGGACGCACCAGGAGCGTCTGCCCGCGGACCGGCGCGCTCGCCGCGTCGACCCCGCCGCGCAGTTGCAGCCCGGAGCCCGAGCAGTTCACCACGCACTCTGCGCGCGGGTACGCCGCGAACAGCTCCGCGAGGGACGCGACGCGATGCGTTTTCGCGATGCGCGTGTTGCTGAGAGCCGCGAACCGCGAGAGGAGGTGGTTGAGGTACACGTGCGGGGTGAGGCACCAGGAGGTGTAGCGTGTCCCGAACGCGCAGCCCTCGGGGAGTTCCGCCGGTGGGACGACTGTCATATCGGGGACAACGTCGGTGTACCCGGGTGCGGGCGTGGCGGTGTACCGCGCCGGAGGGTCCTCGAGCCAGTCGTACGAGTCCATGAACTTGATTGATGTTGGCGATGATGATGACGATGACGCGGCGTACGCGCGGAAGCGGGCGTTTGTGACGCGGATGTAGTGGGACTCACGTGCGTCCCATGGGTTGACGCTGGGCGCTGGGCGGCCGTGTGCGCCTGCCCATGGCGAGGTATAGCTCGAGGTGTACTCCGTGTCGGTTTCTGCATTGGGGAAGTGTTCAGCAACGAGGGTCACAGAGTGCCCGGCTTGCGCTAGCTCAAGCGCAGTGGAGAGGCCAATGACGCCTGCTCCCAGAACAACAATCTCGCGTGGTTTCTTTGTTGTTGTTGTTGTTGCTGCTGCCATTTTGCTCTAATGTTGTTGCTCAAAATGGGGGGTAGTTGAAGTAGCCTCGATGGAGGAGTAATGGAGGGCGGCCAACAACGCTAGTTGAAAGTGGAGGTTTTAGAGTTTAATGCCCAAAACACACAAACACCAAACACAAACACCAAAACACTAGAGAATACTTGGCTAATGTTTTCAGTAGAACGTGGTTGGCTGTGGTTGATTTGGGGTGGATTGTAGCACTACGAGAAAAATGGACGAACGACCGAACGATCCAGGGGGGGGCATACTGGTGGCATTTGCGATCGCGCAGATTCTGTATCTGGCGGTGTGTCTGCACGGACCTGCCACAACTCGCCCATTATTATTGCGAATATCTTACCCGTCGCCAGGGCGGGCAGTAGCCCTTGTGCAGTATGACATCAGTGACATCAGAGTGACTGTTTCTGGTGGCTCTGTGCGAGAGCAGCGAGAGCAGCGAGAAAGGAGTGTGGGGAAGAGAGAGGGCAGCGCGTGGATGTAGATGCCCGATCGGGAAGGCTTCGGCTACCGTCTGCGAGCTGGTTGACAGCTGGGTATATGGGCGGGCGTGTGTGTGGTTTGGCGGTGGTATAGAGCTGGGCTTGGATATGGTCAAACTCCGTGCTAGCCAATGTAGAGATATATATATATGTATATATATACACGGGCTTTGTCCGGGACTCCAGCGCGTGTTTCCGTGTGTGTGGGGATGTGTAGTTCGAGGCAGCGAGAGCAGAGCCCGCGCAGGCCGCTCGCTTCTGAGGGGAAGTTTGCGCTCTGCTGAAATGGTATCGCTATCCCCTTTGACATCTCGCTGTGTGTGCCAGTGTGTGCTGTAGTGCTAGTGCGTGCTGGATTAGTGCTTGGTGCACGCTCCCAACTGTGGAGAAGCTGTCTCTCTCGCTCTCTCTCTCTCTCGCTCGCGTTGACTCGCTGCCTGTCTCTTCCTGGTGCTTACAGATGCTCAGAGCTGACCCCGGATTGTGCTTCACCCCCCCTCCAAGAGCCATGTTTATATCCTTTCTTTCGCCTCTGATCTCTGTTCTGTCTTATTATATTATTCGCTGGCAGTCACACTAGATATCCACCCGCCTCCGATTTTATATACATCCCGCCTCCCATCATCATCTCCACCGCCCATTGACTCACCCACGGTTGGTGCCTGCTTGAACCCTCGTCAAGCCTTCCCCACCTTTTTTCCAATCCCCCTGAGAGCACCCGCACCCACACCCACACCCACAACAATGAAGACGGCAAACCTACACAAGATCAAACTGCAAGAACAAATCTCAACCGTGCCGGTCGGCGTGCTGGGTCGCTCCCACTATGCCTGCCTGCGCTGTAAAGCCCAGAAAGTGCGCTGTTCAGGCGATAAACCGGCGTGTCAGAACTGTATAGCGGCGAAAAAACAGAGCGAGTGCGAGTATCCGCACCGCGATCGCAAGGTTATCATCCTGGAGAGCCAGCTCAACAAGCTGCAGGAGCGAATTGGGTACCTGGAGGGGATTATTTCGCGTTTGAATATTTCGAGTCTGGGGGACGATGAGGTTGCCGGTGCTGCTGGTGCGGGCGCTACCACCGCCAATAGTGATGACACAGCAGACCCGAACAACAGCGGCAGCACCACCACGCTCACCGGCGTGAAAAAGGAGCACCAGGATGACAATAATGATGTCGATATGGGCAGCACCAGCGATGCTGAGGACAACAGCGACGCTGACGCTGACGCTGACTCGTCAATTGCGCCAAACCTACTGGTTGATAACAGCAACTACCGCTACTACAGTCTCAAGCTCGACTCCGCCATAAGTCTGTCTTTCGGCGACGACTCAACGGTGAAGAAAACCTCCGGGTCCTCTGAGAAGTACTGCCTGAGCGATGACTACTTCATCACGCCGTTCAACGGATACATCACGCTCCCCTCGAAAGAGTACGCGCTGCGCCTGATTGACCTAGCCATTGGCCACTTTCGCAAGTCGCACTACCTGTACGAGGAGGTGAGCTTCAGATACGGCGTGGAAAACATATACGACCAGCTCCAGGCGCAGTCGCCCGACTTCCTCGCGCACTTCCTCGTGACGCTCGCGATCGGCGAGCAAATCCTGTTTTCGCTGCTATCCCACGAGGACCCGAAAGTGCTGCTGAGGTACAAAGACCGCCTGCGCGATGGCACCCCGGGACTCCAGTTCTACACCCTGGCACTGCAGATGTTCCGCCCGAACCACGAGGTGCCCACCCTCGAGAACATCCAGTGCACGCTCCTCATCGCGTACTACTCCCAGTCGCTGAACAGAATCACAAACTCGTACCTGTACTTTGGCCTCGCGACGCGCTGGGCCCTCGCGATCAACCTGCACGGCAAGCCGGACCCGCAGCTGCCCCCCGAGGAGCGCGAGCGCCGGAAACGCGTCTGGTGGACGGTGTTTGTGCTGGACTCGTTCGCCACGTCGCGCGTGAGGCTCCCCGCGCACGTTACCTTCGACCAGACCGAGGTTGAGCTGCCCGATGAGAACGTTGTCGAGCTCGGCGACGGGTTCGGGATAGCGATGCTCGCGGGCCAGGTGCGGCTGCTGAAGTTTACAGACAAGATCATCAACAGCATATACAGCCCGCACACGCGGACGCTGTTTGACACGCTGAGCATCCGCGACAAGAAGGCACGGCCGGATCTCAAGGCGCAGGCGCAGACGGCGGTCAACAACACCCTGGAGGTGCTCACGATGCTCGAGGAGCATTTTGAAAAACACCTGAAGGCAGATTTCGTCAAGATGAACGAGGAGATCGCGCTGGGCCAGATGAACGGGCGGCAGTCCGTTGTGCATCTGTTTCTGAAATTTAACCAGTACATCATCACCACGACGCGGCCGCTGGCAATTGCCATTTTCAAAGGGTTGATCCCGGAGGACGAGAAGACCAAGCGCGTGACGAGCAGGTGCATCCTGAGCGCGTGCCACAACATCGACCTGCTGTACTCCCTGAAGAACCTCCATCAGATGCTCACGTTCGACTACTGGGACAACCACTTTTGCTTCAACTCTGTGCTCGTGCTCATCATGGCTGTGTTTTCAGGACAGAGCTACCCGCAGATCGACAAGGGCGTTGAATTGCTGAAATTCATGGCGACGTGCGGCAACCACGTTGCCCGCGACAACTTTGACAAACTCGTCAAGCTGGACAAGCTGTTCGACGCAATGGGGCTGCCGGACCGCACGGCCGTGCCGCTGGTGCTCGACGTTGATGTCGATGTCGTTGTCAACGTGAACAAGCCGCACGATCAACAACCACTTGACGCCGACGGAGGAGCAGGAGGAGGCCACAAGGCGCTGATCAACCCCACCGTGGGCAAAGTGTACGTCAAGGCCAGCCAGGACGACCACACGATCGACTCGTCGCAGCTGTCCGCCTCGCTGAACAACCAGGCGCCACACGTATCCATGCACACGCACAACACGCACGACGCAGCAGCGGCACTCCCGTCGGACAGATTCAGCCAGCTTGCGTCCCAGCAACAACAACAACAACAGCAACAACAGCAGCAGCAGCGCTATCAACCGCAGCCGCACCACCTGCAGCAGCAGCACGGCCAGCCACCGATGCAGTACGTGTTTCTCGACTCGGCGCCGATGACGGAAACGCCCACGGTGTACTCTACGGCATCCACGAGCTCGAACACGCCGGATCCGCGCTCGCGCGGCGGCGGCGGGTTCATCAGCGAGACGCAGTCGCCGGAGCCGTTCTACGCCGAGGGCAGCGCGCCGCGCAAGCGCCGCATCAAGGAGGAACCGTTCAACGACGTGCAGCAGCTGAGCTACCTGTCCAACGCTATGGATAACGATCTGGCGAATGCGCCGTACCATTTCACGCCTGCGTACATCATGCCTGGACAACAGCAGCAGCCGCAGTACGCTGCGCCGCAGCCGCAGCTGAGCAGATCCAGCTCGCTCGCTGCGTTTCCCTCTGCTGTACAACAACAACAACAACAACAGCAGCAGCAGCATGTTTTCACTGGGTACCGGCAGCCGGGCCCTTCGACGCCGCATCCGCAACTCTCGACGAACGACGGTGCGATGGACTCGTCGTTTTTTGACGACTTGATTACGAATATGCAGGCGTGGGACTTCCATCCGAATGTCATGTTTGAGCCGATGTTGCAGCAGCAACAACAGCAACAGCAGCAGCAGCAACAACAACAACAACAGCAGCAACAGCGGCAGTCCGTTTACAACAACACTACGCCCCCAGGGTTCATTCCCTCGGTTATGCACGTTCGCAACTCGATAACTCCATCTACAGTGAGCAGCGTGAGCGAGCGTTCAAATCGGCCAGGCACACCCACAGGCATGGCCACGACATCACCGACCCAGACAGCGCAAAGCTATGCACGTCAGGGGAGCACGTCAAGTAGTGCCAACGGTGCCGGGGTCTACGGAACGCCAAACGGATTGCTCAACATGGGTGGACTGTAATCCTGTTTTTTTTCTCACACTATTACGACTTTGCTTTTTTGCTTTTTTGCTTTTCTGACTTTTACCTACACTTTACGATTTTATCACATGCCGCACAAGAGACCCACCACATACACGTTTTTCCCCCTTTTTTTTGTACTTAATAACGACGTGACGACCTGTTTTTTTTCCTTCTTGCAGTTTTAAAGGGTCCTCTTCAGATAAGCGCACGTGATAGATAGTCGGGTCAGTCGTGCGCGCGCCGATTCTTTCCACAGGGCTTTAGCGGCGTTAGAGCCTGTTAAAGCCGCGAGGCATCGCCCCCATGTGTTTCCAGCCATGCGATGCCATCAATAGCATAAATATGGAGACGTTTGGCCTGTCTGTCAATTCATTGCCTGGCCAAAAACACATAAACCCAGCATGTTCGGGTACTTGAAAACATCCATTCCGTACAAGAAAGTCCTCGCGGCAAATGCCGAGGCAGCGTCGTCTCTCCCGCCAACATGCGTTGGCGTCTTCCTCGGTGGCACATCAGGCATAGGCGAGGAGTCAGCGTACGCGTGCGCGCGCCACGTCAAGTCGCCGCACATCTACATCGTGGGGCGCAACCCGGCCCGCGGGGCCGCCGTCCTCGACACGCTGCGGCAGCTCAACACGGACCCGAACTCGCGGTTCGAGTTCATCCAGACAAACAACGCCGCCGCGATCCAGGAGGCCACCAAGATCGCGGCGCGCGTGGCACAGAGCGAGAAGAAGCTCAACACGCTCGTGATGACGATCGGCACGACGAGCATGCGCGGCTGGACGGACAACGGCGAGGGCGGCGACACCAAGCTCGGCGCGCACTACTACGGGCGCTGGCGGGTCGTTGAGCAGCTCGTGCCGCTGCTGCGTGCGGCGGCGCAGGAGGGCGAGCCCGCGCGCGTTGTGTCTGTGCTCGAGTCGGGCCAGGAGGAGTGGAAGTACCCGGACGACCTCGGGCTGCAAAAGCCGGGCCACTACAACCTCACCTCCGCGCGCATGCACGCCGTCACGGCGAACTCGGTGGCGGCGTACCGGTTTGCGCGCGTTTTCGGAGGCGATGGGATCTCGTTTGAGCACATGTTCCCCGGGTTTGTCGCGACGAACGCCCTGCGTGATATGCCGTGGTATGTCAAGGGACTGACGAAGCCGCTGATGTTGCTGTCGAGATCGCCTAAGGATTGTGGCGAGCGGGTCGTGTACGCTGGTCTCATCGGAGATGAGTTCAAAGCTCGCAAAACGGCTATTTTGCTTAATCACAACTTGGGTGAGATGGCGCCTGGGTTCGAGATGACCGTTGCCGAGCAGGATCGCCTGTGGGATCACACCGAAAAGTTCTTCGAGCGCTCTATGAAGGCCTGATCAACTTGCTTTTGTAATATCCTTGTAAATAATTAATAGTCTTATGTGAAGCCATATTGTCAAGCTCTGAATAAGCTGGCTAAGCTGGCTAAGCCTCCAATTTCTCGCGAGCCGGTCGTGTGCGTGCAGATCAGAATTTTCCCTCTTTTCTTTTCAGCACACGACTACAGACATCTAGAACTTTGTCTCGTTGCCGTACCGTTTTCTCGATCCAGCTCGCGCCACCAAAAGTCAGACTGAGTAATGGCATAGAAAAAGTAAGCAACCACTTCAAATAGGCTCACGAAAAAAGTGTATCGGGAAAATTAAAGCAACAAGACCGTAACGGTTGACGAGGGGAGTCAACATGACGATGCAAAAGATCCAGCCTGAACAGCAGGAAACTTGTAGAGTGTTGCCCAAGCAAACTTACAGCATGTGTAAAAAAAGGGTCAACCTAACCAGCGCCGTCAGATAAGTTGCATCTTGGCAACTTCTTGTAGCATGCACTAAGCATAAAGACAGACAAAAGGTCTAGACACCTCAAAACGGAGAATAACCCCAATCGGTAAATAGCATACTTACAGACTGCCTTGCCAATGCATTGTAAGATCTGTAGGGGCACAGCAAGCTCCAATGGCGTTACCGTATGCTTGGATCTTCCGAGCCCCCACCACAGAAGGAGCCTTTGTGTCCTCTTTGGGCAGTTTTGCCAATTAACGTCGCATCGCATCGGGTGAGCCGCGCACACCCGTTTATTTTTTTTTGCCTATGGCGGTCCGGTTTGGGGTTGCAGCTGATCCGAGTGGATCGGTGTGCCTGGCGGCTGTGATGTCAACGATCTAGAACGTTGGGACCATATCGCTACAATAGGACTAGCACATGGAAAAGAAAAGGGTCTGCTATAACGGGCCTTTTCTCGAGGCTTTCTCTCCGTGCGCTTGGACATTGCGAGAGGCGAAGAGGAAGGCACTCGTATGTGCATATGGTAGGGTGAAAAATTTGTATAAGACCGTTCTTCGTTGGACGTGTATATAAATGGCGGCTTATATCCTGATGTGAATCAACCTTTGACTGTTTTGAACCAAGACTTCCATTCTTTTACGGCTTAGATACCCCGTTTTTTTTGTCCCCTTTGTCTTCGAGCGCCGATCGATCCACCCACATTCCTTCGAAAATTACCCTTTTTTTTTGCAACTACCCCACATTCCCTGAAGAAGAAAAAATGATTGCATCAAACTGGATCTCGGTCATCGCCGCCGCACTCATTTGCAGCCACACAGCTCTTGGTCTGCCCGCTCCAAGCGAGCACCACAGACACCACGAGCACCGCAAGAGATCCTCCAACACGTGCTCGTTTCCCTCGGGCAAGGGTCTCGTGTCTGTGACTCCCAAGTCGAAGAACGCGGGATGGGCAATGAGCCCAGACCAGCAGTGTACCGGCGGCAGCTGGTGCCCTTATGCGTGTCCCGCGGGCCAGCTCATGGCGCAGTGGGACCCCAAGGCCACGTCGTACACGTACCCTGACTCCCAGCACGGTGGGCTGTACTGCGAGGACGACGGCACCGTGAGCAAGCCGTTCAGCAACAAGGACTACTGCGTCGACGGCAAGGGCACAGTCAAGGTGAAGAACACCGCGGACTCAAACGTTGCGATGTGCCAGACCGTTCTTCCTGGAAACGAGGCGATGCTGATCCCTACCGACATTGACGGCGGCAGCTCAGAGAAGATTGCCGTGCCCGGTACCGACTACTGGGCGGGGACGTCTGCGCATTACTATGTGAACCCACCGGGGGTGAGCAGCGATGACGGTTGCGTGTGGGGGTCGACTGCGAACCCGTACGGTAACTGGTCGCCATACGTTGTCGGTGCCAACATGGACGACAGCGGAAGCACGTTTGTCAAGCTCGGATGGAACCCCGTGTACTTTGAGGAATCGAGTCCTTTCAAGAACGACAAGCCAAAGTTCGGCATCAAGGTTACCTGCGATGACGACAGCAAGTGTAACGGCGGCGAGTGTGTCATTGACCCTTCGAAGTCCGGTCTCAACGGCGTGTCTGCTGGGTCTGGTGGCAGCCAGAAGGCTGACGGTGCGGCTTACTGTGTTGTTACCGTCACTGACAATGCTTCTGCCACCATTGAAGTGTTCTCTGTCTGAGAGAATTTGTTTTGAGATTATTTGTATTTATTTGGGTTTTTCTCGTGTGTATATATAAACAAAAAAAATTGAGATTTAGGACTTTAGGGAGAAGACGCTAGCATCTTACTTACAGTGTACCTACCGCCTTGCAGCCGCAAAAGGTCAAGTGACCAGCAGCGTGTGAGGAGACCAGAGTCATGTTGCACTGAACAACAACCCTCATTTGCGCATTCATCTCCACTGGGAGGGTTTTCATAAAAACACCCTGCTGGGAACAGAGAGTCCACTTGGGCGGCATCTGGGTCCGCGCACGTGATCTGAGCTGCCCGATTCGAAACTAGCTGTATACTCGTCTCTCTCTGGCATTAATATCAGCAAATTGACGGGAAATGCTTTGTGGTTCACAAACAATCCCGCCCCCACCTCAGAAAGTCCAGCGCAAGAAAAGAGCCACAGATAGGCCCACAACACCACAGTTCCTCCAACGCTGACTCCCCGAGGTCGTGTCCCAACCACTCCCACCTCGCTCGAGCGCTGCCCCAAAAAAAAACCACAACAGACGAAGCGAGTGAAACCAGCGAGTCACAGTCCCCTTGGATAAACGAGTGCTTTTTTTCAATTTTTTCCGCCTTTAATATACTTCTTGGACGTCTGGCTGCCCCTTCTATACTTGGCCTGTGATTTGTCTCCTTGTGGATAGCTTATTTCTGCTGCCATTCTTCAGAAGACCGTTAAGCCCGCCGAGCAAAGGGGTTTTATACCATACAATTGCTAGCCGCGCTCATTGAAAACGGCTCGCACCCAAGCTTTTTTTTTGCCCCACAACACCCCTAGTCGCCCCCCTCCACGATCAACAACTTTCCTGACCTTGGTACATCTAGTACTAAGCTCCCTGTGATCCTTAATTACAAACAAACACACACACAACCCAAAGATGATTTCGCCAAAGGAGGTGCGCATCATAACGTTGCTTCTGATTGACACGCTATTCTTCTTTCTGGAGATCGTGATCGGGTATGCGGTCAACTCGTTGGCGTTGATCGCCGACTCGTTCCACATGCTCAACGACATCATCTCGCTGATCGTTGCGCTGTGGGCCGTGAACGTTGCCAAGAACCGCAAGGCGGACGGCGCATACACATACGGCTGGCAGAGAGCTGAGATTCTGGGTGCGCTGATCAACGCTGTGTTTCTTCTGGCGTTGTGTTTCACCATCTTCATCGAGGCGATCCAGAGGTTTATCTCGCCGCAGGAAATCACCAACCCGAAGCTGATTCTTCTTGTGGGCGCGGCCGGTCTCGCTTCCAACATTGTCGGCTTGTTTCTGTTCCACGACCACGGCGGACACAGTCACTCCCATGGCGGTGGCGACGTCGAGGCTGGCGATGCACCCGAGGCTCTCACAGCTGATGGTGGCCACAGCCACGCGCATGATGAGGAGGAGCACTCTCACTCGCATTCCCACTCGCACTCGCACGCCCAGGCGGCGCAAGAGCTCTCTCGCGAAGACTCCCAGTCCGACGAGGACAGGATACACATCGATGAGGCTGACATCGAATCTGTGCTGCCATCCACAGTGGTTACAAAGCTCGATGACGCCGCGAGGCATACCAGCGTGCACGACTTGCACAACCACACGGTGAATTCCAAGGCCAAAAAGAACAAGGGCTCGGGCAAGTCTCTGAACATGCAAGGCGTCTTCCTGCATGTCATGGGCGATGCGCTGGGTAATGTTGGAGTTATGGCCACGGCGCTGTTCATCTGGAAGACGGACTTCTCGTGGAGATTCTACATGGATCCAGTGATTTCGCTGGTCATTACGGTGATCATCTTCTCGTCGGCGTTGCCCCTGTGCCGCACTTCCTCTAGGATCTTGCTCCAGGCCACTCCAATGAATATTCCATACGACGAGGTGAAGGAGGATATATTGGGCGTGCCTGGTGTCACGTCTGTGCACGATTTCCACATCTGGAACTTGACGGAAAAGCTGTTCATTGCATCTCTGCATGTCGAACTGACCTCGTCCCCAGAGGAGTTTCTGCGAATTGCAAGCATGATCAAAACGTGTCTTCATGCGTATGGTATCCACAGCGTGACGATTCAACCAGAGTTTAGCAACTACTATGCCAAGATCAACCAGTTACCCAAACGGTATTCTTCGACGAATCTCGTCGGGGTGATCCCCAACGGTGGCCACATTGCCGACGCCACTCCTTCGTCTGCCCTCCTGGGATCGAACAGTTCAGGCTATGGCTCTGCGGTCGCCGCTGTGCCGGAACTGACCCAATCACAGTGTATTGTTGACGCTGCTGTTGGCTGCGATACTGCAAACTGCCTTAAGCACTAGAGAGAGAAGTATGAGAGAACGAAATAGGGAAATAATAAACAAACCGAATTTTGTGTCATTTGTCACTCCAGTGACTGCGTACGAATACGGGCATAATGAGAATACGGTAAATTGTTGTTATGACGCACGCGACCTCTTTGCCCGGCCGTCTGCAGGGGCACGCCCCACCCGCTGCGCCCAGCTATCGCCAGGCACCAAACCCGCACGCCTTGTTTACCTCCTCTTGTCCCCCGGTGAGCCTCGTTCCACTTTCCAGCTGTTCACGTAATGAGAAGATTTTCTCTCTGTTTATTCCTTGAATTCCTTTTATCTTTGATTTCCAATCAGTATTGGACGTAGCTGGATAAAAACAGAAATGTCACCGGTTTAAGGTTTCCGATACCGGGGACTGCTACGCCGGCACCGGCACAGCACGCAGGAACGCCCTGCAAGTAGCTGCCCCCCTGTAGAGCCGGAAATGTGTGGGATCGGAGTAGACACGCTTAATTATGCCCCGGCAGTGCCTTAGAAACAGCACAAATGACGAGGCCCGCGACCGCACAGAAAGCGGGTCGTGCGCGACGCACCAAAAAGCAACTACCCGACGCCCAGAAAGATCGCACTGGAAACCCACAAAGCCCCCGACAGGGCAAATTGCACGGGTGCAAGGCTTGGTCTCTGGTTACGGATCTTTTTTTTTCCCCTGTCTCTCTCGTGATCTGTTCTTTCTCACTTGGTGTGGTGTTATATATGTATGCCTTGGTTCCTTGTTGATCCCCACCCTCGCTACACCTTTCACTCTCGGTAATACCCCTGACGGCATACTCCAGAACCTCGAACCACCCCCGCGCATGCTGAACGCATTCTCGCATTCCACAATCCACATAAACACAGATACATAGACACAGGCACAGATAGAAAATGTCACCGCTATTAAGAACGTCGAAGCGAAGACGGCTGTATGTGCTCGTGTCGATACTCGTCCTGGGCATGGGTTTGTCGGCACTGATATCGTTCGTGCATGGTCAGTCGGCATCCTCGATTATTCCTCGGTCGATACACTTTCCCAAACCTGGCAACGGCGTGAGCCGAGACTCGATGGCGGACGAGAAACACGAGCAAGGACAGCAGCAGCTCCAGCGCACCTCGCACACGGGCCAGCTGATTGCCGACCGTGTCGGTGCGAACGAGGCTGGGTCAAGCGATGCCACACACCGGTCGATTCTGCGCAATGGGCTGATATCTCAGGACAAAAACATGACGGATATCTCATATGAGCGCGAGAACGCAACGTTCTTCTCGCTGGTGCGGAACTCGGACCTATATGGAATCCTCAAGGCGATCCGCAGCGTCGAGGACCGCTTCAACAAGAACTACCATTACGACTGGGTCTTCGCGAACGACAAACCATTCACGGAAGGGTTCGTGAAAATGGTGTCGAGTTTCTGCTCGGGGAACGTGCGGTTCGTTCAGATCCCGCAGGAGATGTGGTCGTACCCCGATTTCATCGATACGGAACGCGCCAAGCAGACACGCCGCAAGATGCGCCGTAAGATGATCAAGTATGGCTCGTCAGAGGCATACAGGCACATGTGCCGGTTCAACTCTGGGTTTTTCTTCCGGTTGCCGACGATGATGGAGTACAAGTATTACTGGAGGGTCGAGCCCGATGTCGAGTATAGATGCGACATCAACTATGACCCGTTCCGGTTCATGCGGGAAAACGACAAGGCATACGGGTTCAACCTCGCGCCGCTCGAGCTGCACACCACGGTAGAGACGCTGTGGCCATCGATCAAGGAATACCGCGAGCAGTTCCCGGAGAAGATTGCAGACGATAACAACTTTATGTTTCTGACAGATGACGACGGCGCCACGTTCAACATGTGCCACTTCTGGTCGAACTTTGAGATCGCAGACATGGACTTCTTCCGCTCGGACGCGTATGCGCACTTTTTCGACTTCCTCGATCGCAAGGGCGGGATCTACTACGAGCGCTGGGGCGACGCGCCAATCCACACGATGGCTGTGTCACTGCTGCTGCCCAAGGACAAACTGCAGTTTCTGCCAAGCACAGGATACTTCCACGATCCAAACGGCGACTGTCCGCGGTCGTTCGACGTGAGGCTGGAGAATAACTGCGATTGTTCTCCGCGCGATGACTTCACATGGAGTCGCAAGAGCTGTATCCCCAAGTTTTTCGACGTGCATAACTTTGAGCGGCCCAAGGGCGCATCGAGACTGCGGTACAGGCCTATCCATGACCCTAAACTAGAGGAGTTTGAGGCGCAGAAGGAGCGTAAGGCGGAGGAGCTGAGGAAGAAGGAGGAGGAGGCTGCTGAGGCCGTTGAGGCTGCGGCTGAGGGTGACCAGGCTGGATCGTCGGGCGAGTCTTCAGAGATCGTAAATGAAAAGGTGCCCGTAGAGGACAATCCTGTTCTTCCAGACTCTCCTGCTCCTGATACTGCTGCTGCTGCTGCTGCGGCGGCTCCTGAAGCTCCAGCCGCTGAGCCTGAACCTGAACCTGAACCTGCCGTTGACGGCACGATTCTCTCCTCGGACTTTGTGGATAAGGACAAGCAAAAAGATGAAGCTGCCGAGGGCGACGAGTTTGTTCAGGACGATCAGGCTGAAAGGCCCGCTGCAGAATAGAGACATAACGACATAGCACAAAATCGAAACACTCGGACAGCAACGTTTCACACTATTCTTTTTATAGACGGATATATACTTTTTGACTACTATTCATTAAAAGAGGCTATTTGGATGCAACTCACCACTCGAGGTTTTCCGCCCATTGCACGTGCTTCTGTCTCGAAAAGGCCAACTGCGGCCGTCTCCTGAACGATCGCTTACCCGTCATGTACTTCCCTTGCTGCTGCCTGGCGGCCCCGTGGTCAACCAGAAATGCAGCATGCTCGTTCTCGTTGTAGAACCCGCGCGATTGCGTCGGTGACGACGCCTCCCTCGCACCGACACCCGCACCTCGCCGCACCGCCGCGGACACAACCATAGCCCGCACAATCGCCGACTTGGCCTTCTTGCCCGGCGCAGCTCCCGCTGCCGGTATAGTCACGAGCTCGTTTGTCTTCTCTGGGATCGGTATCCCCTCGCAGTTCTGCGAGTTGATCTCCGTCGCGTACTTTGTCGCATCGTCGAGGTCTCCGTCGGAAGAGTCGACCCACAGATTCAAAAGTCCTCGGCGCTGTTTCAGCACCGGCCGCAGAGAGACCGGTGCTGCGGTGCTGCGCGCCTGCATATGGGACTGAGGAATGCATACCCGGCCAGGTGACCGCGGCTCAGTGTCAAAGATCGCCTTGGCACTCTGTCGTGATGGTGGTGGTGGTGGTGGGGCGGGTCGCCGCCCGGTTATGTCCGCGAGCGCACGCCCCGGTGGTGCTTGCTGGGGTGTCTGCTGTTTCGTTGTGTGTGTGTCGGCGTGGATGCGTATCTCGTTCATGCGGTTAGAGTGCCGGATCGGCAGCCGCGACGCGGGTGTTTTGGGCAGCGCAGATTCCGGCCTGCTAGTGTTTTTCAGCAACTGCTGTCTCAGCGTCAATGGCCGTCTTTGCTGCTGGTTCTGATGCTGGTACTGCTCGTGCTCCCTCTCCATCTCGCTCACCATGTTGGCAAAGTTTACATCGTCAAATGCAGGAGCAGCATCGTCAAACAAGGCATCCAGCTCGGCCTCGTTGATCGCAGTGCCGGATTCGTCGACAAAGTCCCGGAAATCGTAATCCAGCTCCATATCGAGGTCGTGGTCCTCCAACGTGCCGTACAGGTTTGATCTCACCTGGCTATCGATCTCGTCCAGCGAGAGGTTACCAATAAGCTCATCAATCATCTCCGCGTCCTCGTCCCGCGCCGTGTTCATGTCTTCCTCCTCGACTGTCGTCTTCTGCACGTTGCCAAAGTCAAGGTCCGCGGGTGCGCCCGCAATGTTATGCTCCAGGTTGAAATTCTCAAGGTAGTCCTGGAAGTTGAATGTCGACTGGCTGTTGATCAAGTGCGCCTGCCGCGGGTCCGCGGCGTGCGATGCAAAGATGTCATCGAGCCTCGTGTTCCCGTTCTCAAAATCGTCCAGGAGCGACGAGGTTCTGCTCGCTGCAGCATCGGAGAAGAACGGCAGATGTGTGAAATCAGTAGACCCGAAGAAAGCCTCCAGGTCCAGCACATTGGGCTCCGAGCCCTGTGGTATGAATGGCGAATCGAATATCGTCTCTCCAGCCATCGATCTAATTTCTATCTCTTCGTGTGTGTGTGTGGCTGTCAGTTATAGCCGTGCATGCAGTATATCTGAGGGCAAAAAAGCGAATTCTGTGAGGTTTCAGTAACACAGCGATGCAATTGCTGGTTAGCGATGAAGTATAGAGCAAAAACCGGTATATAGCGACGTGGTTAGCGCGTGTGCTCTGGTGTCCCTCAGTCTTGTGACTTTTCTGTTTACTAAAGCTTTGGAGAAATCGAGATGGTAACAGTGCTGTTTACCTTTTGCCATTTGAGGCACTTGGTGGATGCACGTCCTCTTTTGTGAAATGAGCAGCATTAATCTGTGGCGGTGCTAGATAGCAGATGTGGCGAGTGCACCGATGGTGCGGCTGAACGCCTGTCTCTCTTTTTGTGGAGTTGAACGGTATAAGAGTTATTGTGATGTTATGTTTTCTTTCTGATGGACTTTATCTGACTGGCAGCACCGATTTATAATCTACTAGCTATCAATTCAAAAAAAATGTCTGCGCCAGTTGTCAATCCAGTTGAGGAGGAACCGGCAGTACCATCTGCCGCTCCAGGAATTCCTGAGCGCACAAAGGTGTATGAACATGTCCTCCTGTATCCAATTGCAGCGAGCTGGATCCACATTTTTGGCTCTGTGGCTGCTCCCAGAGCTGTGCGTCCGACCCTCTTCCAGATTGCATACTCGGGCCCGCTTAGACAGTTCACCGAGACAACTGATACTGCTATCGACGGGTGGCTTGGTCAGCTCGATAAGTCTGTTCCACAACTGCAGACGCTGCGTATGCGCGACATCAGGGACGCAATGACCGACCCGGTGGTGGCGGCCGTACAGACCACGGGGAAGTTTGCCTCTCAGGCTGCAACCACGACCAGAGACCGTGTGATTGTTCCAGGTAGAGAAGTTGCAGAGACATGGCGTAAAACTTATGCGCCAATCTACGACACGCATGGCAAAGCGCTCTTTCGCAGCATCCCGGATCCGTTGGTGAAACCAGTCAGCGAGCGTCTTGATGAGTTCATTAAGCAGAGATATCCAGGTGGCGAACCAGTGCCGGCTGAGGGCTTTTCGAATGAGATGTCGCGTACCGCCAGACTAGTGCAGAGTGGTGTTGTGCTCGGGTACCCGGTGATGAATGAAAGGCTCGCAAGTATTAGAGAACTTCCTGGATATTTGAGCTCTCATGTTCAGGGAGTCCATGCTGAGAACAGGGCAAAGAGAGAAGATGCCCGTGTTCCGGGTGCTTTCGCGCTCTTTGACACAACTCGCCAGCTCTCCGCTGAGGCCTACGCAGCTCTGTTCTCTCCTGCTCCAACAGCCCCCGCGGAACCTATTGAGCCGGTTGCTGAGCCTGACGTTGAACCTGAGACAGTTGCTGTGGCTCAAGAGGTGCCGGTTTAAATATTTTAGATACTTCAAAGACACTGAATTGATATGATAGATTTTTTACAAAAACAAAATTTGAAACTATGTTAGCACAAGTGTTGGTACATATAATACGACTGGATCATCTCATCTGTGGCATAAAGCTTTGTCTATGTTCTTCATCATCCCATGCAAGCAGCTCTTCAGGCTCGAAATACCGTTCAGTTCCTGCGTGTTGATGTGAGCCCGGTACATCTTCCGGTGCACCAAGTCAACAAAGATCCTATACTCATGCACCGCCATCGCGACATGAACACACCAAGTCGCAAGCTCAAGACACGGCACGCCGCTGATAGCGCCGAGACACATGTTCTGCCGTGTCTCCTCGCTTGCACGACGCTGTGTAGCCACCTGCAGTTTCTCCCTCAGCCTCTGCACGAGGCTGTCCCGTGCGCGTAGCTCCTTGTGACAGCTCGATAAAAGCACCTCGTGCGCGCGGATCGTTTGCCGGTACAGTGCGTTGGCCCTCGTGAGCTCCTCAATGCGGTCTCCGTTTTTGGGGTGGGCTCTTGTGTCCCTGTTGTCAATGTGCTGTTGCACCAGGCGGACAGTATCGTATGGGTCGGTGTCGCTATCGCGCGATACTGGCGTGGATGCCTCTCCCACGACACGGTCGTAACCAGACAACATGCCACCGTGTTGGGCTCGTTCACGTTTCGCTCCCTATTAAGTCCTGCGGTTGCCCTTACTATGGTACCAGCACTGCCTTGGCAACAGGATAGAAACGGATACGTGGCAAGATGGATGAAGCGCGGAGGTTTCTGGCGGCTATTTGTCCTTTTTTTCTAATCTAGGGTCACAAAACCCACGTACGACAACAGCCCTGTTGGGGGGTTACCCTCGGCCGCTTCTCAAATATGCAAAGGTTTATATCACGAGCCTACACTTACGGTATAGCTATTTGGCTAGAATCTCTAGCGACTTGATGCTCTCCTGCAACTCCACAATGTTCGTGTGTATCAACTCGATGTCAGCGTTGAACGAGGCCTGCCTTTCGAACAGCGCCTTCTTCCACTCCCTGAACTTTTGGTCCTGAAGTGTGACAATTTCAGTGAATCTCTTCTTCAGAGCTCCCTCCATTTCCAGGAACGCAGGATTGAGACTAACAAGCTCCCGCTCAATGTCCTTCACAGATAACTGACCAAGGAACTTGAGCATTTCAAGACCATCTTTTGCATCTGGTGAAGCTTCCTGAGTAATGACTGCAACATCACCGTCCGACCCGTGATCTGCTTCATGATTCTCATGTCTCGTATCACCATTGATGCCCTTCTTAGAGAGACCCGTCATTATCTTGTCCACTCGAAACTTGAGAAACTCGCGTCTATACCTCTCGTAGTGACTGTCGGTTGAAACAATCAAGTCAAGCATATTGCTGCCCATTAATAACTCCCTGAGCTTGATGAAATCACAATGGTCAGGATTCTCAACTTCAGCAACGCCCCATCTGTACTTGCGGCCGCGCACAAGTTCGCCAAGGTGGTTCCTAACTTTTCCCTCGGAGTTGATTATGGAGTATGGCATCTCGTTCAAAATGGACTCGCTTAGGCCTTCTTTGACCAGAAGATTACAGACAGAAATGCCCTTCTCCTTCATGGTAGTTCTGGCACGTTTCTTGAAGCTTGCAAGCTCACTCTTGGTAAATGTATCTGCCTTTGCAATTATCGGGATCAAGTTGGCTCGATTGGAAATCTCCCTCATCGCCTCAACGTCAAGTGGCGTCAAACCGGCAGCACATGGGGTAATGAAGTACAAACACGCGTGGACCTGGTTGTTAACCAGCGAGCGACGGTTTGGCTGAGACTCTTGGTACGCATACCTTCTGAATTGCTCATCGATATAGCGAACAATTGGATACCAGCAGTGCCTGTTATCGACATGATCGCCATACCCGGGTGTATCAATGCATGTGAATCTCAGACAAAAATCCTCTTCAACCAACTCAGCCTTATGGATCACAAGTTCAACCTTTTTATCAGTTGGTTGCGCATGTGGTTGCGCATGTGTCTCCGTCTGAAATGGCAGAATGTCGGAATCAAACAAAGTGTTGATGAAACTTGTCTTGCCCAATCCTGACTCTCCAACAATCATAATAGCGAAATGCCCGCCTTTCTTGGCCGCGTGTCTCAGCTTTTGCAATGGCAAACAGCTGAGCCCAGCATCCACAACGTCTGTTTTTGCCTCAGCCGAGTGCATGGTAAAGTACTGCTCATACGCAACCATCGACATGGTTGCAGTTTCGTCTGAGCTTGCCGGACTTGGAACAATGGGACCTATATTTGCCATACTTGGAACAACCAGTGGAGGCAGCGCCTCATGAAGCTCGTTCATGTAAAGCATGTGGGCCGACATGTCCTCGGCGTCTAGCTGAGGGTCAAACAAGCTCTTCGTCTTTGAGGACGAGCTACGCTTGTCCGAAAGCGGAGAGTACTCATTTATCAGAGGAGTGATGAAATCCGATGATGCCGCTGACATGTTCGCTGGTGATGGTAACTCTCAAAAACCGCTTGCGATGTGTAGAGATATATGAAGATCTTCACGGCTCAGTGAAACGGTTTTTATTTGTACAACAAAACTTCCTTTTGTGTAACCGCGCGGCTCAATTAGAAGCACATTCTCAAAAATCAAAAACAGATCCCCGAGCATTCAAAAAACAACGTTTCATCTCGATGAGTATGCAAATAAAGAAAACAGACCGGAAAGCCAACGCAGAAACCAGCTTAGCTGGTGGCATTCCTCAAAGAGAGGAAACAATTCCACAAGACACCCACACTGGAACTGAACGGCACCTGGAGATTGGTGGGCATTACCAGAAAATTGATGAACTGGACGGGAAACCACACACATAGATTAACTGCGAGTGTCGAAAAATATACTTTGAGCAATTTCTCCTTCAGATCATCAGTGGTTCCACTTTCGAGAACGAGTGTTCCGTAGGTAAAGAAGCACAACAATGACACAGGTGAGAAGCACAACTGGTCGGTGAGTACTCGCTCCAGGACGCTCACAAAAGTGGGCATATCCTTGTACATGTGATTCAAAATCGAATACCATATCACCTGTACAAAAGCCATGATAAACCCCCACACCATGAACCCGGCAAACCGGTGGAACTGAAACTCGGGCGCGGGTTCATATCTAGCAGTGAGAGCACCAGAGTTCAAATCGATATCGTATGGCACAGCACCCATTCTCTCATCATCATCTCCATAGTCGACAAAGACATCCAGAGGATTCGAGGAGGACCTCGGCCGGCGTTCCTGCTCGCTAGTGCTTATGATCAAAGGCTTCGGATTCGAGGAAGCATACACTGTTGTTATAGTTTGCGCCAGTGTGTCGGCAATCCCGTAGAGAATGAGGTTGGTAGTTATGGTTGCCACCAGCGAGCTCTTGGTGTAAAGCTTGTGATAGGTGAAAGTCAAGCGGATTAAAAAGTAGGAAAAAATGCTAAGGATTGTGATGTTGATTATCGGGACACTGTATATGCGCACCGAAGACGATCTCCTTTTGAATTTTGCCCACAAGATTCCTAATTGCCTTTTCAAAATGCCCTCATCTGAATGGCCTAGAGGTGTGGTATCGCCAACTCTCATGTGGGGCCGTACACCTTGGTCGAAATCTCTTGCGTTCGAAGGTGAGTCTGCACCTGCAAATAGGGCGTCATTTCCAGAAAGACGAATGGACATAATATCCCAGATCAAAGAAAAGGAAGACCTTGCAGACCCGGGCTCTTGCTTCCAAAATAAGTATGGTCTTCTCAGACTGACCTACCTGGTGAAGCAGAGTAATACCGACGCCTCCCCTCTCAATAACGATACCCTCACCTACTCTCCGGAGATGGCGCTCGATTCGATAAGCCGCTGATAGCGATGGGCTCGATTGGAGGCGTGGCATAACCAAATTCAAGCATCCGTGCACCATTCAGTTTGTATCATGTGATCCAGCCTAGGGCTGTATTTGCTCACGTGACCTTTGGCTCAACAGTCACGGCCTCTGCTCACCTCAGCAGAATCTGAGAAATCTTTCGGCTGCGAACGTTTTGGTGAGCGCACACCGGCTCCTAACCTGCGGACAGGGCGTGAAGCACCTTCCGCTGGGGCATTCGTCTTGACAAAAGTGAAGTCTTATATTATCCAACACCCGCGCTTGCTTTACGACATCCACAGGTTATATATCCAACATGCTTATTCCAAAGGACGACCGTAAGAAGATCCACCAGTATCTCTTCCAGGGTATGTATTGAACAAGTTGATGCCAGGTTATAAGATGGTTTGAATGAATGATGAAAAATTGATGGCGTACGAATCGAACAACAAAGGGCGACGCTGAAACAGAACCAGTCACCCGATGGAGAGATTGCTACTTGTTGAGCGATTGAAACGGACAAAATTAGAGCGTATGCTGGCTATGGGAGCACAACAAACACACTGCTGGTCAGGCTGATCCTCTCCCTTACTTTTGCCCAACGACTTGCGAAACACATATCAATGAATCACGAACACACTACGCAAGATAAAGCAAGCTTTCAAAGGCTATATCACCGATATTTCGAGAGACTATCTTTACAGGGATGCAGGGCTGTCAGCTGCCCATATAGCATGCATCCTTGCAAACAGTCAATCGCGAAAGTTGCATGGACATCCTTCAACAAAAAAGACAAGCACCCTATTAATCATTCTCATTCCTTTTGTCTCATAGCCTTTTTTTTACTTTGAACCAGACCGCTAACAGCTCATTACAGAGGGTGTTGTTGTTGCCAAGAAGGACTTCAACCAGCCAAAGCACGAGGAGATTGACACAAAGAACCTTTTCGTTATCAAGGCCCTGCAGTCCTTGACCTCGAAGGGTTACGTCAAGACCCAGTTCTCATGGCAATACTACTACTACACTCTGACCGATGAGGGTTTGGAGTACCTGCGTGAATACCTTAACATCCCAGAAGGTATCGTGCCAAAGACCCTGCTGGCTGACCCAACCCCAGAGAGAAGGTCTGCTGTCAGAGGACCAGGTGGTCCAAGACGTGACGGTGGTGAGGGTGGTTACAGAAGAAGGAACGACTAAGTTTTTCGCTGGACAATGAGGAAATGCGAATCACCAAGCTTGAAGCAGGCAAAAGGTTTGTACAAACGCGTCTGTATTGATCCGTAAGGGTCGCTATCATAATAGAGACATATTGGTGCTCATAGTGTCTGATTTGTCGTTTTTCTTTGTCCTCTAGCATTGAACTTCGCTCATTTCGTCCGTTCTATAACGTTAATGTATATTGATTACAGGTACTACCGGTACCCCAATCGTAGCTGACCTCGTAATTTTCGGGCTCAAAGTCGATAGGCAATGTTACAGCAGTACAAATATTATACCCAACCGCCCGAGACCTCTCTGTCTCACGGTGACTCTGTTTGTGACACCAAGTGTTTCGGAAGAACCGAAGTCCTTTACACAGCCCACTTTCCTGCTTTTCGAGCCACCACTACCATCACGGCAGATATAAATAACCTCCAGCTCCACACGGTCCAGCCCGGGGAACTTCAACTGGGTGAACCATTAGAACTTACATGTCAGCAATAGATCTGCGAGCATAATAATGGGAAAGAAAACCAAGTTCACCTTTGGGGACGAATTGGATCAGCGGGTGTGTATTCTTGATCGATATCCTCAGGGGGGCTTATACCCGTGCTGTTGTAAACTAACCAAGCGATGCAGTTCTTGACTCCAAGTCAAGCGGTTGTTGTGGAAGAGGAAGAACGGCCCAGGCCCCGTCCTTCGCCTCATGGGATCTCTCAGTACCCGGAATCAGGAGGAGGTCGTACATTTTCGCCCACACCACGGAGCAGGAGCGGAGCAGCAGGCTCAATGATTCAGGGCGCTCCATACCCACCACCACAGCCCCAACAGCCACAGCCTAGAGTGCGACACTCGCAGCAGCCTCAATATCCACCCCAGCAATCGAACTACTGGCCAGGGCCAGTACCACCACAACCACAACCGCAACCACAACCACAACAGCAGCAGCAGGCATACCATCAGCGGCACGCAGTTCCACCTCAGCAGCATATTTCAGCACAAGCTATGCGAAATGATCCATCCTACCAGCAGCAGCAGAAGCAGCAGCAGCAGCAGCGTCGTGCGCCGCCGCCACTCGCGCAGCAGCCTCATCCGAGCCAGATGGGATACCAGCATGTCCCGGGGCCTGCTCCTATCCCGTATTCAAGTTCTCCCGCGCACAGTGACAATGGTGGCTCTCCGCGCCAGCAGGATATTTACACTCCACCCTCCCTTGCTGAACCCAACAGAGAGCCGAACATGCCCTTGCCGCCGCGCCTTGTGTCGTACGGCAGGACCAGTAGCGTTGGATCGCTGAATTTGATGAGGGAACTGCGCGAGCTTGTTTCGCTAGACAGAGCTGCTCCTGAGCCTGCTATACTGTTCAACAAAATTAAGACGAGCAGACTAAACGGACTGACCCAGAATGACCTCGGCGCGGTTATGTTCAATCCGGACAACAAGCCGTTTGAAGCCAGAACGATACGGCTACTCGTGAAACTGTTCGATTCGGAGAAAAGAGGCTTGCTTAACTATAATGATTTCTTCATTCTTTGCGAATACCTCTTGCGGCTTGAGCTGATCTTCGCGGAGAACGATGAAGACAAGTCATTTTATATCTCGTTTGAGGAGTTCCACAACGCGCAGGAGTTCTTAGGGTTGTCTGTGTCCCCGACGACTTCCAGGGAGATATTCGCAAGGTTCAGCGGCACATCGACAGAGCTTGGTTTCGACCGTTTCATCGAGTGCATGGTGTGGCTCACTAGGGCGAGAGATATCTACTCGAATGCGGCGTACAGAGATCGCGACTACGTGAAGATCTCCCAGGAAAACCTAGTGCGGGAAATTTTGAGATTCAGAGCATAGGGCACTCCAAATAGAATATATTCAGTGAACTTAATAATAACGGCATTATATCCATATCTCTATGCATTGGTGGAACCTGGTCCCCCAAGTCGTCACTCAGACTGAGCCTCCAAAGTTATGTAAGGCCTCGCTGCTCCACAGCCCGGTTTGGGCATCATCACCATCGAAGCCTCTACGATAACATAGGACGTCACTGGGGGCTCACCTTGCAGCGCCTACTGCTCAATACTCCCCCTTCTCTATCGCTGATTTGCGGAAAATACTGATATACCAGCATAGTGAATAGTTCAAGCACTTCACTCCTTGATAGTGAGCACCACAAAAATAGATGAGCTATCCATTCCAACCGCACGTACAGCCCACAGCGAGATCCCCCCGGCCCGCTGCGCGTCTTGACTTACTGAACGTGCTCAGGCAACTGCAGCCCAGTCAGCTGCACTCGGGCGATGAAGGTCTGTATAGCGTATTCAGAGCGGTGGATACAGCCGGTGTGAATCGGGTGACGGCGAGCCAGCTGCAGTCGGTGCTAAAGAACAGCGATGGATCCAACTACAAGAACTCAACGGTGCGGCTGCTCATGTCGTCGTTTGACGGGGACAGTTCCAATTCGATTCAGTTCAGGGAATTTGCTCCGATGTGTTCTTTTCTGAGGCAATGTTACGACAAGTTCATTCAAGAGGACAGAGATCGTTCAGGGTCGATCTCCTTGCAAGAGTTTACCAGAGTGATGCACAGTTACGAATTCGAGATGTCGGATGGTGCCATCAAAGAGGTGTTTGAGACATTTGACAGCGCTCGCGCGGGCCAGCTCTCGCTGGATTTGTTCATGGAGAGTATGATTTGGTTATCGAAGATTCGGTCGGTGTTTACGCAGTACCGTCATCCTCTTTCTGGCGACGCCTTGCTGACGCGAGATGCACTGTTTGAAGAGGTGGTGGGGTTTCGAACGGATATGTGAATTGGGGCTTGGGAATGCAGTTTGGTATGTACTTAGTCAATATTATTTTTCAGATTCTTGTTTGTTTGGTGCAAGTGGTTCCCTAAAGTTGGTAGGCAGTGCAGTGGTCTAGCTGTGAGCGAGCATAAGATTGCGCCAAGAACGTAGACACATGGCAAAAACAAAATCAACTCACAGTGTCAGTTTGAGAAAAAAGTAAGTTTTTAATTTCGGATATATAATCGTAAATCAAATCTGCTACCAAATTTTTCTTTGGAAACCATTAATACAATTTTCGCTGAACAATCTACAATTTCTGCCTTCTGAAATGTTTTCAGGCCATTACACCTAAAAACAAGTACCAGCAGACTTATTGTTAATCAGTTACTGTCTGAACCTACGAAGTATACAATCCCCTAGGATTCGGACAGAGGGAAAAGTGATCTAAGAAAGATGAGGGTGTGCTCGTTTAAAGTGGTGTCGATTCCGAACCCCTGAGCAAGAGGATTTGGCCCCCCTGCAAACGCCATAAAAATTGTAGTTTAGCCTTGCATACTTGCCAAGACCCTTCCAAATCAGTCATAACAATCAAGGGCATGTGAGACAGTATTCTATGCTGACGTTGATGAGTCCTGACAAAACAAATGTCGTGGGGCAGCCAAGAGCTGTGCCCCCAGATACCCGAATGCTAACCTGTATTGAGAAAAACCTTTAACAAAGGCGCCGGCTACTGATTCTAATTTACAAATCGTCTTGAAAAATGCTAAGTTCAGAGACGAGCGAAGCTTTGACAAAGGGCTACGGAGGCTTCTGAGCAGCTGAAAGCCGTGCGAGACTCATTCTGAAGCCCTACAAGGTGGTGCCAAATGCTTCTTTCTCATTTGCGGCAACGGTTTTCAATTTCACACATATTTCAAAACCTGGCAAATACTAGTATTGCACAAAAGTAGTATGGTCAAGTTTTTCCAGAGTTTCTGCGGTTCCGTATTCTTGCACAGTAGAGAAAAGAGTTTCAGTGGTATTATTTTAAAGTAGGGTAACCTTAGAGCTTTCTGTGTTCGTCTATAAAGGGCAAACTTTTTTGTCCAAGTCTTTGTGGTTCTTTCACGCGGTGACATCCGGCTGGTAGGGCTCTCTCTACCAACCGAGCAACAGCAACAGGTAAGTCTTGCATCTCCTCACTTTGTCCCAATTGCTCCAGTGTGAAATCCCAGAGCGCGTCTTGTTTCGTCTCATCATGATGAATATCTTTTTTATCTGTATGTTTTTTCTGGCATCTCTAATGTTAGAGCTTTTCAGCTCGATGAATACAAACCTTGACTTAATATCTGATATGGCGACTGCAGACAAGTCTCGCCTTTGGGAAACTAGCACAGGAAACGTACGGGACATGTTTTTTTGTGTTCGTTTCACTAACTCCGTACCTATAGCTCGTTCTAGTTGTCTCTAGCTGTCTAATGAAATTTTGATTCTCATGCCTTAGCTTATAAACCTGTAGTTCAGCAGTGCACGCCCGAGTCTGATACTCGGAAAAGGAGAGCGTACATGTTAGCTCGGCTCTCTGTCTCAGCTTTGCTTTGACTTACCGTTTGCACGCTGTCGACGTGACCGGGCCCTGCTTCTCTCATGCACGCAGTCACGGGTGACTTTGGTTGAATAATGATGCTGATTCGAGTTCATTATCATGGTAGTCACGGTGTCCATAGTTCTCCAGACCCGCGTTCGGCATAGGTCATCGTTTTGAACTCTTCAAGCTGAGCTTGTGGAGCAGGTTTTGCTGTTGTAAGACCGCCTCCACCACTACCCCGTTCACGTTTTTCTTTGCGTTTTCTGGTCCTCTGCGGCTTGGCCGACTGAACATTTACCGATTTACCGGAGTACGGATCAAACAAGCCGCTCTCCGGAACACCAGCCATCTGCGATTCGAGAAACGCCTGTGCTTCGTTGAGGTTCAGCGTCGAGATTCCAAAGCTGCGCAGCCAGATTGTCGTCCCCTTATCCTCACACAATACACGCCAGTCAACGCGGTCCTCGCTCTCTCTGCCTTCGTTTTCGACAAACACTTTTTGCACGCAAGACCGGATCAGGAACCGTAGACGGGCAGGCATCTCAGCCTTATTCTGCTTCGCTGGACTTTCCTTCCCGGCAAGCGCATCCACACCAGCACCCAGCAGCGCTGCCTCATCCTCGGTTGCTGCGAGAGAAATCCCATTATGACGAGTCGGGGTGCTCGCGGGCTTGCTTACGCCGTTGAAGCGCTGTCCGATAGTGGATTGGTGGTTAGGAAACTCGCTCAGCAGTGGCACGGAGCGCCGGTGGCGCATACAGTTGCGCCAGGGCGGCCCCGCATCCTCGGGGGACTCGAGATCCACGGTCGACTTGTACTTTGCCGTCCTGGGCTTCGCAGCACCCGCGGTTTTGTCTTCGTCTTCGTAGCCGTCGCTGTACAGGTAGTGCAGCTCGTCGGGCGTGGTGGCGCGGTCGAGGAAGCGGATGCTCTCGCGCGCGTTCGTTGCAAAGAGCGACACGCCCTTTTTGAGGTGGTCCAGCTCGTGCAGCGTGTACGAGGGAACGTAGAACGTGCATGCGTACTGCTCTGCCCACAGCTTGACGTTGCCGATCCCGCCAACCAGAGCCGATGGGTCGAGGATGAAGTGGGGCTGGGGCTGCTGCTGGTTAGTACTGCCAAGAGCGTTGTCAAACAAAAACAAGTGATTCAAACTTACATCGTCCTCGGACATAATGGGCTCAGAGCTCCGTGTGGGGCGGGATCAAGCGGTGTTAGGAAGACAGAGCAGGTTTATGCGGCTGTCTCGAGGGTGTCAATGTGGAGATTTTTTAGGAATTACACGATTTAACAGGCTGTGCGGTGAGAGTATGTGCAAGGTGGATTTATATTCTATACATGAAATGCTTATGTCTCGTATCACTCGTAAAAGTTGTCCTCCGGCTTGAGAAGCATGTATGCCAAGTCCGGCTTGAACGGCCAGTAGTAGAACTCCTCTGTAATCAGATCAATCTGGCCACACGTCAGCGAGACCGGCGAGCAGTCCCAAATCTCCTTGGGTAGAACACTCAGAAAATGATCGTAAGCTCCTGGTCCAAGCATGCTGATTGACCTGTCCAGTGGCACTGTGCGCATCATAAACAGCTTCGACACGACGTAGTTGAACTCCTCTATCCGCACATCGGACACGTTCCGCGGCACTATATCCAACAGACACAGGTCGTCCTCAGAGGCCTCCGCCGGGATATCAATCGCTCCCGCAGCATCGACAATCTCCTGAGAGAGTCCTGTGCGGTGCTTGCGCACAGACGTCGTCGCGATTATTTGTGTCTTGGTGAACCTCTCCGCAATCACAGCGCTGCGGTGCCGCGCACTGGCTCCAGGCGGAGACGTGAGCTTGAGTGCAGTCGCTTGGTGGCACCACACGAGCATCCGTGTGTTGCACCCAAAACGTTGCAGCCAGTTGCGGTTCTGCACACAGCCGTATATCTGCATTAGCATCGCCTCGCCCTTGGCATATGCTAGGTTTGCGTGCACGAGCAGTGTTGAATTGATCTTGTCTGGGTTTGGTTCGTACTCAGCACGAAACACACCTGATTCAAACAGCCTGAGGTACGGTTCCCACATGAACGCCGACTCGGGAAGAACGTGCATCGTTTGCCCGAGGGTCTTGTCCTCTTTGAGGAGAATGTCCCAGAGCTTGAATGCGCCTTTGTGGTCCTCCAGCAAAAGGTGGTTCCGCGGGTTCAGGTGCTGGTGTAGCTGTAGTGTGAATGCATTGTAAACAGGGTATAGCGTAATGATATCGAGCCGCTGTGGATCTGGGTAGCTATTTTTCAGCTGCAGTCTTTCAAAGATCTTTTTCGCTAGACCTTCATGAGGCATCAGCCGCGAGTAGCTGTAGCTGGTCTTATTGGCACGAGCAGCCTTTGCAAAGGCGGCTAAGACGTCGCTCGCTGCCATCTGGTATATGTTACGTCGAGTTGAGGAGGAGGTCAGCCACGAAAATACTCATTCATTCCAGCCTATGCGGGTGGGCAGGCTCAATTTTTTTGGAATGGGGAGCGGCGCGATGACCCGAGCAGAGATGAGGTGGTGAAGCAGTGAGCTTCAGAAAACACACAGACACACGCACAGATTCACCTAGACACAACAACCACCAGCATACACACACAAACAAGATGCTAAAGATCAAGCTAACGAACAAGAAAGACGCCCCGAAAAAGGAGACGGCCAAGAAAACACCCAAGATCAAGGTGAAAGTGGCGAAGCCACACGCACAGACCGAGCACGCGCCCGTGGCACTCTCGGCGCTCCCGACGCTCAAACTCAATCCTGGAATCAAGAAGGTGCCGCGGATCCGCATCAAGCCCACACGGATTCCCGGAGATGGCTACGACTCGGAGGACCCGGACCGCGAGGACGATCCGCTGATTGAGGAGGGGCTCGTGCTGCGGATGCTGCCCGACTCGTCGCTTGACTACTTGCGGCGGTGCGTCGAGGACGGGGACCTGGCGGGGATAAGTATCCGGTGGAAGGATGCAAAGCGTGCAGTTCTGCGTGTGAATGGAACGCTGTACGGTGGTAAACTAGTCTCGTTGCCTACTGTTACGGAACTGCACAAGACGGTCGATAAGAAGAATATGTTCAAAACGATAGATATCTGTCAGATGCTGCTGATTGTGAAGCGGCTGAACCAGGAGCGGGAAGTGCTGGATATTCCAGTCGAAGAGCACGAGACGTTTCCCGATGGACTCACGCCGCCCCTGGGCAACGTGAAACAGCGGTTCAGGAAACGGCTAAGCAATCAGGTGATTCAGTCTGTCGAAGACAAGGTTGAGGAGCTGTTGCGGCTTGACGAGGAGGCCCAAAGTAGCGTATTCGAGCTGATTGATCCAAACAGAACGCCGGCGAGCACGGCAGCGGCGACACCTATGCCCTACGGGGCAAATGCCGCGGCTACTGCTACTGCAACTGCGACAACAGCGAGTACTACTGCTGACAGCACTGCGATGGTTTCACCGAAAGCGGAGGCGCCGAATGTGCACTTTGGGATCGATGACGCCATTGACAACGAATTCGGGCTATTGGAAGGTGACGAGAAGGCTGTTGATGATTTGCAGATGGAACTGGAGCAGGCTCTTGGCGGTGAAATTCCTGCAGAGGGTGTAGAGGTTGACATGGAAGAAGATGAGGACGAGGAAGAAGTGGTGGAGGGTGCACCCGAGGACGGCGAGGAGGAAGAGGAGGAGGAAGAAGAAGACTCGAGTGACGATGACGAGGAAGATGAAGAGGAAGACGAGCAAGAGGCGGGACAAAACGGCGGAGTGGTTCCGGGTGTCAACGCGGACGTTGACGAGACTACACAGCACAACGAGATACTGAAGGAGGAGATAGCCGAGCTCGAAGCGACGATCAGCTCGAAGGTGAGCGACCTGCAGAAGGCACACAATCCAATCATGAAGAACAGAATCAATGACGTGATTAACAGGCTGAGGCAGGAGCTGGAGATCAAAGCGAGACAAATCAAGGTTGTTGAGGAGAAGCAGCCAAAGATTGTCAATGCCAGTGAGGACGAGGAACCGGAGCGCAACGACGACGATGACGACGACGAGGACGAAGACGATGAGGATGACGATGGCGAGGACGAGGGCGCGGCCGGCGGAGAGGAGGAAGACATTGAGGACGAGGATGCTGATCTGGAGGACCTATTTTGATAAATGAAGAAGAATGGGGACCCTTATCGTGGCCTCCCCCCTTGAGAAGTGGAATATTGTACCAGTGGTGCGGGGGTCACGATGTCATCAGCTGAGAAAAGAGCCGAAAGGAGGAGCAGATTCGTCTCAGAGTGTGGCAACTGCGGCGAAACACACGATACGCGCTCCTTTATCCTGATTAATAATATAATATATCCTCGACTCAACACAAGACGAATACCATTACAGAGAGAAAATGTCGATCAACTGGGTTATGAAGAACCAACCAGGCAGCACTCCTCCATTTGTGCTTCTACCGAACGAGGCTATCGAGTACGAATCCCCTCTAGAACGCACCACATTAGAGTTGAGACCCAAGTATCAGAGCACGGCTCCACGCAGCATAAATGCCACGGGCAAGCTGTTCCTCACGTCACAGCGGATCGTGTTTCTAGCGAGCTACGGCGACGTGAACTCGTTCAGCGTGTTACTCAAGCAAATCAAGACACATGCGATCGAGTCGCGGTGGATAGGCGCGAATCGGTGGCGGGGCGTGTTTGTTGCTACGGACAAGGAGAGCGGGCTGCCCGTTGACGAGGTATACGAGATGGTTGTGGGGTTCAACGAGGGGGGGATGTTTGAGTTTGCGAAGCTGTTTGACGTTGCGTTCACCAATGTGATCAACAACCAGGAGGACGTGCTGCCCGCTTACAGTGCGACTTGACTTGAGACAGTGCCCCTCGCTGCAGACGATGTACATATACATACATGTACAAGGAGAACAGTTGTATAGTGAATGAATACCTGACACATTTGGAGAAAATGAAGCGGGCCCCGGAACTCGCGAGATCCGGCCGCGCACCCCACCACGTGACCAGTATGTCGTGCGCCGCGCACAAATAAAAAGCCGCTTAGAAATTAATCGAAAAAACACCAAAATCGGAGCACCCGAGTGGAGTTACAGCAAAATACAAGGAGACAGACACGTAAACACAACATCTATCGTGTTGTACCCCTGTCGCGCCTATTATCTTTTGTCTTCTGTTCTTCTTCTTGTTCTGGTCCCTATAGTTCGCATCTTCGCTGATGGATTACTCTCCACAGAGCAGATTCACTCAGGAAGAGGTGCAGTCCGCCATCGTGGTAAGTCCCGTTCCCCTATCTTTAATGCTCTTATATCACGCACATATCCACCCATCATCAATCCATCCATCTGTGGGGTGTTTTCGCTGTTTTTTCATCTTTTCCTTGTTCAACTACTAACCATCCTCTCAATTATTTAGCGGCTGCAGGAACTCAAGACACAGTATGGTAAGAATGCTGCTCAATTGCCTGAGTTTGTTGACATTGCCAAATTTTTGAACTTTGTGATGAAGTCCAGAGATCAACAGCGACAGCAGCAGCAGCAGCATCAACAACAACAACAACAGCAGCAACAACAGCAACAACAACAACAACAGCAGCAGCAGCAGCAAAGGGGTCCACCAAATGATTCGAGCGTGCCGCCTCAGCATTTCAATGGTAATGGGTACCCTCAGCAGCAGCAGCAGCAGCAGCAGCAGCAGCAGCAACAACTACAACAACAACAACAACAACAACAACAACAGCACCGTGCCGGTCAAACGGAGGGCCTACAACCAAACGGCCACTCCGCACCATATAGCATTTTCACACAGCAGCAGTCAGTCCTGCTCAAAACGCAAATAACAGCATTCAAGACGCTTGTGAAGAACCAGCCTTTGCCCCAGGAAGTTGCCAGTTACATCTTCAGCTCAATCGGCTCAATGGGCGCAACACAGCCAATGCCTCCGCACATGAACATGCAGAGAATACAGCAACAGCAGCAACAGCAGCAGCCGCAGCAATACCAATTTGCATCGCCGTCGATACATCAATCGTCGCCTGTAACAACAATGGCCAACAATCGTGCCGTACCACCTACTCCGCAAAATCCGGTGTTTCAACAGCCACCGCCGAAGCAGCAACCACAGTTAATAGCAACACCGCAACAACAGCATCAACAGCTTCAACAACAGCATCAGCATCAACAACAGCAGCAGCATCAGCAGCATCAGCAGCAACTTCAACAGGCTCAACAGGCTCAACAACCCCAGCAGCAGCACAGGCCGCCCTCCCTGGTTGCGACTCCTCAGGTGCCTCCAGTTCCCGTGAAGCGAGGGCCAGTTTCGCTGCCGCCACAGCCGCCAGTTAGGATTCAGGAGCTGACCGCAAAATACCCCGACGTAAAGACCGTGATACCCATAAGCGACCCCAGTATTCGCGTGGACGCGTACACGCTACCCGTTGCGCCGCGTGAGATCCCCTTTGAGGCAATTGCCAATCCTAAATCTCGCATGGTCATTCCAGGAGTTTATCCGAAGCCGCTAGACGTGCAGGGTGCCAAGCAAATTAGGGAGTTGATGTACAATCTGGAGATTGAGACGTGTATGGAAGAACTTGCAAAGGTCAAGGATCAAGATGACGAATATCTCATTGACTATGAGGCCCTCTCGCTGTTGCCGTTCCAACAAGCCGTACGTGGTCACGTACTTGGGTACATCTGGCACCACCAGTCGTTACTCACAAACTCTCATCCCAACTTTCTTGCAAAAACACGCAAGATCAACCTCTCGGATGCGCTCACAACTAACAACCTATATGCAGAGCAGCAGTCGCTAGCTCTGCGCGTGGAAAAGACGCGTGTTGTTGAAAGACAGAACAACATTATACATGCCTCGCGGGATTTCCTCGCTCACAGGTCGGCTCGCAGAGAGAAACTTGCGAAGTTTTCACGTCAGGTATCGAACTTCCATGCTAGTACCGAAAAGGAAGAACAGCGTCGTGTTGAACGGAATGCCAAGCAGAGACTGCAGGCTCTGAAAGCCAACGACGAGGAGGCCTACATCAAGCTGCTGGATCAGACAAAAGATACAAGAATCACGCACCTGCTCAAACAGACTAACGCATTTCTGGGGACCTTGGCGCAGGCTGTCAAGACCCAGCAGAAGGAGACACAGGAGATGGTTGTGCTCAACGGCCATGACTCCGAAAAGGTTACACCCATTGACGACGATGACGACGACGACGATGCCAATGTCGACTACTACTCTGTTGCTCACCGCATCAAGGAGAAAATCACTGTGCAACCATCTATTCTGGTTGGTGGTACTTTGAAAGAATACCAAATTAGAGGTCTTGAGTGGATGGTTTCCCTGTTCAACAATAGACTCAACGGTATCTTGGCTGACGAAATGGGTCTGGGTAAAACCATTCAAACCATATCGTTGATAACATATCTGATTGAGACAAAGCACATCATGGGCCCATTCTTAGTAATTGTTCCCCTGTCGACACTTCCCAACTGGAACCTCGAGTTCGACAAATGGGCCCCGAGCGTCAAAAAAATCTCGTACAAGGGCAATCCAACTTATAGGAAGCAGTTGGCAATGAATGTCAAAATGGGCAATTTTCAGATTTTACTCACCACCTTTGAGTACATCATCAAGGATAGGGCTCTGTTATCTAAAGTGAAGTGGGTTCACATGATTATCGACGAGGGACATCGTATGAAAAATACCCAGTCTAAGCTGTCGTTCACTCTCAACCAGTATTACCACTCAGACTACCGGCTGATTCTCACTGGAACACCGCTGCAGAATAATTTGCCTGAACTTTGGGCTTTGCTCAACTTTGCGCTGCCCAAGATCTTCAACTCCGTCAAGTCGTTTGATGAGTGGTTCAACACGCCGTTCGCAAACACCGGTTCTCAGGACAAAATTGGATTGTCAGAAGAAGAGACGCTGCTGGTTATCAGAAGATTGCATAAGGTGCTGCGGCCGTTCTTGCTGAGAAGATTGAAGAAGGACGTGGAGAAGAACTTGCCCAACAAGGTTGAAAAGGTGATCAAGTGTAAGAAATCGGCGCTGCAGGCAAAACTGTACCACCACATGCTCAAATACAACCAGCTGTTCGTGGGCGATGGCAACAAGAAAGCCGTTGGCTTGAAAGGATTGAACAACAAGCTGATGCAGCTCCGGAAAATTTGCAACCATCCATTCGTGTTTGTTGGAATTGAAGATATGATCAATCCAAACCATGAAACCAACAATGATATTTGGCGTGTCAGCGGCAAGTTTGAACTGCTTGACCGAATTCTACCCAAGTTTCAAGCCACAGGGCATCGTGTGCTCATGTTTTTCCAGATGACACAGATCATGGATATTATGGAGGACTTTCTTAGGCTCAAGGGAATGAAGTACATGAGACTGGACGGTGACACAAAAGCCGACGACCGTACTGTGCTGCTCAAGGACTTCAATGCTCCAGGCTCTGACTACTTTGTATTCCTGCTTTCGACAAGAGCGGGCGGGTTGGGTTTGAACTTGCAGACTGCTGATACCGTTATTATCTTCGACACCGACTGGAATCCGCACCAAGATTTACAGGCGCAGGACAGAGCTCACCGTATTGGACAGAAGAACGAGGTGCGCATTTTGAGACTCATCACCGATGATTCGATTGAAGAGATGATTCTGGAGCGCGCGCATCAGAAGCTGGACATTGACGGCAAAGTCATCCAGGCTGGTAAGTTTGACCAAAAATCGACTGCCGAAGAGCAGGAGGCCTTGTTGCGTGCCCTGCTTGAAGCTGAAGAGAGTGGTAAGAATGGCGAAGAGGAGGAGGACGACATGGATGATACAGAGTTGAACGAGGTGCTTTCCAGAAACGAGAATGAAATTGGCATTTTCCAAAAGCTTGATGAAGAGCGCCTGCGCAATGCGAATGGCATCACAAGACTTTATAGCGAGGCCGAGCTACCTTCGGTTTATGATCGGGAGCCGGAACCCGAACCAGAAGTTGATGATTCGGTGTACGGTCGTGGCACGCGTGAGCGCAAGATAACTCATTACGACGAGAACGTGAGCGAAGAGCAGTGGTTGCGTGAAATTGATGGATATGCTGACGATGACGATGGTGAGGACGACTCAGATTCGGAGAGGCCAGCACACGGGAGGCGTCGCCGCAAGAAGACTTACAAGAACGGTGGCGGAAATGACGACGATGACGACGACGGAGCGCGCGGAGGTGACGGCGACGAAGAAAACGGTGACGCCGGTGATGAGAGTGGCGTTAGTCCTGCTCCACGCAAACGCGGACGCAAGCCCGGCAGGTCCAAGACGGTTTCTGCCGTCAACTCACCATCGGGCTCTAGGCCGCCTCTGCCTGGTATGAAGCGCCCATTGGATGATTTCGTTGTGGATGACGACGATGAGGAGGAGATCAAGCGTGTGAAGACGGGCAGCAAGTCTATCGGTGTGAGTGGAAGAGGCCGTGGCCGCGGCCGCGGTCGTGGACGTGGGCGGGGAATCGGGAGGGGACGTGGGCGTGGGCGTGGACGTGGGTCCGGCACTTCTACGCCGCTCTCTCGTACCGTTTCAACTGCTGGGACTTTACCCGTGACTCTGACTGATACCGAACGCGAGACTCTGCAGACTCAACTAAACGAGATTTTTGATGCCCTCGTGAACTACACCAACGACGGGGGCCGCAGGCTGAGCACGATTTTTGCGGTGAAGCCTAACAGACGGCTATACCCCGACTACTACATGATTATCAAGTACCCGATTGCGTTTGACCAGATTAAGAGACGCGTGCTGGGCCACGTGTATGACACGCTGCTTGAGTTCATGCAGGATTTGCATCTCATGTTTTCGAACGCCCGCATGTATAACCAGGAGGGATCTGTGGTATACATTGATGCAACGACGCTCGAGGATGTGGGCAAATCGATGTACCGCAGCTTCACCGGCGAGGAACTGGACCTCGCTGAGTTTGACGAGATATTTGGACTGGGACCGCATAGGCCGGTACCGGCTGCGACCACAGATACACTCCCACCACAGCAGATACCTGAAGATATTTCAGCATTTCTCGATCAAGAGCCCGACCAGGATTCCGAGGCAACAGGCGATATCTAAACCACCATTACTACATACTGTACAAATAATCCATTAATTTTATAAGGATAGTTTCAAACCAAGCTTGTTCCTCCTTCCTTCTCTTTCTGAGATCCGCCTGGCACCAGGCGCCTCAAGGATGGAACACGCAGTACCGACTTAGATGGACTTACCGCAGCAGACTCAACGAAGAGAGACTGCCGACCGTCAGCAGATTTCCCGGCGGTGTCGGCTGCACCAGTAGCTCCAAGATGTTGAGTCGCAATGGAGAGCACATCAATCATCAACTTGGGCTCTCTCGGCGCAACTGGGCCCGTGTTGCACAGAGGCGCCAGAGCGGTCGATTGACCACCAGTTGGCTGCACACCGGTCGACTTGGGGGGAAGTGCATAATCCGCCATCATTCGATCACAGTAGTATACCTTCCACAGCCACGTTTTGGTGAGACACCCCACGATGACGGCAAAGAGAAGCTGCACCGCGTTGAGCCAACAGTTATACGGCGCGAGCCTGTTCACGTTCACGTACAGCACCATGAGCGATAACGTCATGTTGGCGGACAGCACGAGGAGAAGCGCAGCGTAGAACGATGCGGCCGCAATGCCGTTGACCCAGTTCGCTAGCCAGCTGTTGAACACGGCCTCCTGTAAAAACAGCCGCGCAAGGCTAAATGCGACAAACTGCGCTAGGAGCACCACTGAAAACAAGAGTGCAGTGAAGTTCACGCCCCGCATGATCGCCATGAAATCCAGAATCACGTCGATGTTGTACGAGGGCTTTGTGTATCCCGAGACGTGATACAGCGGGTACACGTATTGACGCAGGAACCGCACGCACGTCTCGCGATCGTCCGTGAGGCTGATGAACCCCGGGTTTGGCTCGTCAAATAGTCTCATACTGTCTGCTTCGGTGCTGTTTTCACGCTGGCCCAGCTTCCCCAGGAGTTGTTTGTACTCAAATACGGAAAAGGGACCAGCTTCCTCGCTGAACGTCTCGGTGTCGACGGAATACCTCATTGGGCGCAACTTGACAGATATCTCAGACTGGTCCAGCAAAAACGCCGGTCTCACAACTAGAATAGTTGAGTTATAGCTGCGCATGTACTCTGCTTCGTGCAGCTCAAAAACCTTTGTGAGCGCCGCAAACAGGTCCGAGTTGTCGTACTGCACCTCATGGCCATTGAAAACATACGAGCTGTACAGGAAATCAGAGCCATTGTTCAGCACAGACACAAGGTTCACCGGCGGCATATCATGGGTGAAAGTTGTCTGGTGGAAAACGTTTTGGAACGTCAAGTAAACAAATGCCACCAGCGTCAGCAGGAGCAAACGGGTCGACACCTCGATGGTCTTGATGCGGATCACCGAAAGCCCGTTATTGAGCCATTCGGAGGCCGAGACCGTAGCCCTTCGCTGAGGCGAAAGCATGGACATGATAGCAATGACGAAGTGTGTCGTACGGATAACATTTTCAGGCAAATGATACACAAGTATCAGGGTTGTCTGTTATACTGCCCCTCCTGGGGGTTTCTCTTGATCCGGGATCAACCACAAAGACGAAGCTCGTGGAAAGAAGTGCGCCACTCAACGCCTATCGAGAAGTTGATCTCCTTTTGCCAACCCGCCTCGGAGACCGGCAGCTTCCATTATCACCACCAGAGAAGCAAAGCCATTTTGTGTTCCCTCAAGTCAACCCCATGACGTCCCTGAAGAAGCAGCCGGCAAAGCAGGTGCCACAGCTGATGAAGGCCACACTGGGCTGTGGTCAGCAGTCGCTGCTGTACGGACAGTGTATGATGAAGAACTACGAGAACATGGCCAAAGATACCTGTGCTGCGGAGTTTTTGGCCTATCGCAAGTGTGTGCAGAACGTGCTCGGAAAGAAGTGGTAGCCGAGGTCTATTTATTTAGGGGGAAGTCTATTTATGTGTTTGTGGTGGTTCTACCTGCATTGTTATTTATGGTCTGTCAGTATGTATAAGGAAACAGACGCTTTATTATTATTTCATCGCTCTAGCACGCAAACTGGGCAATGTTGAATTCCCTGCGTAGGTTCTTGAACGCCTTCTTGCTGGTCTTACGGCCAAACAGCTTCTTGAACAGCCTCGCAACCTTGACAAACAACCACTTCTCACCAACCAGCAGAGCAATCGCATTCGCAAATGCAACGACTAATATAAACAGCTTGAAGATCCCAGACGTCCACGTCAGGTCCATCAGATTAGCAAACCATGTGTCAACCGGAACAACCATGAGCAGCCCTGAAGTGAGAATCGCCATGGCCGTAGTGAACAGAAAGGGAAAATTGTCAGATACCGATTCGCGGTACGGCGGCCCAACGGTAAGGATGACTGCAGCGACGATGTACTGAAAGTTCGAAAAGCAAAAAAGAACCGTGTTGTCTGTTGACTTAACCTGGTCGTCATTCCCTGGCACGGGTGCGTTGTACCACGGTGTGTCCTGCGCTAGATTCCACACGATCAGCTGGAATACCAGCAACACGCCAATGTTGCAGATGAGCGGGATGAGGATCTTGGGTGATATCAGATTGGCCGTTGGCCGCTTTGCACAGAGAACTGGGTACGGCTTTGACCACGACATGAAAATGGCGATGGGAAGAATCAGGAACATATCAATGTACAGAAACTGAAAGTCACCCAGATTAGTTCCGCGTTTGTAGAGAATCGACACCGAGATGAACTGGATAGCAGAGTAAAGGGACATGAACTGGAAGCAAGAGAAACTGGTCACCAAAGACGCACGTCCCTCCTTGATAACGTCCAGCACACATGATATCTCGAATACTCTTGAGGTGAAGGGCGCGGCGACAGAAGCCTCGGCCTCGCTCAAAGATATTCCCACATCGGCAGCCTTGAGTGCGCCGCAATCATTAGCACCATCGCCACAGAACCCAACAGTGTAGTCTAGTCTCTTGAGTCTCTCCACAAGCTCGTGCTTTTCATCGGGTGACATCCTCGCAAAGATGTTGCCACGGAGCAACATTTTCTCTATCAAAAGGTCCATGTCGTTCAGCTCTGTCAGAATGTATTTGAAAACATCACCAGTAACAGCCAGACAGTAATCATTACCTTGCTCTCGGGAGAGTGGCTCAAGCGTCACGGGATCTAACTTCAGCTCAGGGTTGTCAACCTCTTCCCATACGAGTGCTGGCAGAGTTATCCCATCCTGAATGTTCAACATCGGCGACACATCCACAAACCCCGGAATGTAAACGTTAAAATTAGGAGGTACTAGCCCAGACTCCTTGGCCACACTAACAGCAGTTAGGACATTATCACCGGTGCACATCACAGTTCTCAATTCGGCATCTGCCAACTCTTTGAGCGCTGCTTTCGTCGAAGCTTTGAGCTTGTTCTCGAACACGATAAATCCCACAAACTCAAGGTCTGACTCGCAGTCGTCCCTTGACAAATCGTTCAAGGACCTCAGGTCGTTGTCAAACTTGCCAGTAGTTCGAACGCTGAACTGTTTAGAGGCACAGGCAATTACTCTGTAGCCATTATGCGTGTAGTGGTGAAGCATCTCACTATAATTTATGGGAAACGATTCTGGGTTGCAAATGTCCTGCATGACTTCAGGAGCTCCCTTCACGAATATACTCAGCTGATCGGTTGGAGCATTCAGCTGCTGCGTAATCACGGACATCCTTCTTAGCTGAGAGATAAACTCAAACTCCTTAAGCTGGACATAATAGTTAGATGCCTCATCTTCCTTGAAGGCCACCGTTTCACTTGATGGTTTCAACAGCAGGGGAGTCAGATTCTCGGGCAAAAGATGGGACTGCTTGTAATTTGCAATGTGTGTATCCGCCTCGTCCTCGACAACTTCCCACGAAGTAAAGTCAAACATCTTGAAGTCCAATGGATCACCAACCAGCTCGTCATCAACCAGTTTGAGAGAATGGCAACTGAGCATCGTCAAGAATAAATCCAGGTATCTGCTTTTTGTCTGCTTTTCTCTTGCATTTTTCTTCGTGGCCGGCGGAGTGACTGTTTGATGAGCAACCAGGTCGTCAACGTCAGCAATCATTTTGCTGAATGCGCACTCCTTGCGGTCTAGCATGGGAGCTGCGACATGAACACCTAGAATGTCGAGTCCTTCTTCAGTGAGTGTGCCCGTCTTGTCAAAACACATAACGTCAAGCTTCCCTCCCACGTTAACCCTTGTAGGTGCAATGCAAAACAGCTGTTTTTTCCGCAGCCGCGCAAGAGCAAAGCTGGTACCGATAGTCAAAGTGGCGGGAAGCGCTGGTGGAACAACGATGGTAATCAAGTCCAACGCCCTGAGAATGATAATCTTCCAGCCCAGTCCAAGCTTGATGAAGTTGATCGTCGAAAAGATGAACCCAATTCCAGCAATAATCGTCATTACTCCAATGTATTTGAAGGAATCCTCATAAAATTTGAAACCAGTCGGCTTTGGGAAGAGCATCGAGCGCACCAGAGCACCTTTCGTCGTGTTGAATCCCGTCTTCACAACGATGGCTGTAGAAAGTTCGTCTGCGCTACTCTTTCTCGATCTTACTATCTTGGTACCACTGTACAAGAACGACTTCGACAAATTTTGAGAAAGCTTCGTCCTGCTGAACTCATAAGCTAGATCGCGAGTAGTCTCCTGGGTGATTGCAAGCTTTGAGACGGGGACAGACTCACCTGTAAGCATCGACTCATTCACGATGCAATCTCCTGATAGAAGAATGGAGTCGCAAGGAAAGACGGAAAGTGACGGGTCGGATACTTCGTATATGTCACCGGGAACAAGCTCGTCCGATGTGATTTCCTTCCAAAATTCATTTCGCCAGACCCGAACGTCGCATTGGAATCTCGAAATGTTCCTCAGTCTGTGCATTGTTTGCTTGGTCTCAACCAGAGTGTCCATGATCGACACGATGGAAATGAGAAAGATGCAGAAAGCATAATAGTAGTAACTATCCATGAGCCACAGAAAAATGGAGAATATTTGGAAAACATAGAACGGATGCAGCACCTCATCCACAAGTAGCTGCAATACCGTTTTTTCCTTGATATCAATCAGGTTAGGTCCAAAAATCTGAAACCTGCTCTTGTAAACGTCCTCAGAAATACCCTCCTTTATTTCTGGATAGTAGCACCAGCTCTCGTCTATCCAATTGGCACCTGTTTTGAACATATCCTCCACAGGAGAGTAGTAAAGCTTCATGTACCTGTACTCGAAAGAAATCAAGACAGGAATAACAGGGTCGCTCTCGCTCGAGTCGTAATAAAACTCATTCGTATCACCATTTTTGTTGTCATCCACCGGCACTTCTTCTTGCTCTTCTTTTATGGGACCAGGCAAAAAAGTGGACAGGCTTTTGCGGTACCACTGCCTGTCAATTTCGATAATGTCAAGCTCACCAAACTCTGTTTCAACCACACACCAGTCGGATTTGCCCAGGGGTGCTTTGTCTCCCATCATTCGCAGTCTGTACCTAGGAACCCATCTGAAAAACAAGTATCCTAAACCACCAGTAACGCAGCACACAAAATAGTACAACGCCATCTTCCATTTCGCTGTGGTGTATCCAGCAATACCAACAACGAGATCCTCTTCGGCAATGTAAAACCTCTGGTAGTGTAGCTTTGCCGGGAAGTTGGGGTAAAAAGACTCATGGTTTTTGGCATCAAGACTCTCTGTTGGCTCATCCTTTGTCTGCTGAGAGTCATTATCCGACTGATATGTGTCGAATAGCAAGTGCGAAGAAGGGGAAGCATCAGCATAATCATCTCGAGCAGACAACGCACCATAGTCTCCGATGTTTTGTCTCGATCTCTGCGAAACATTGCTTATAGAGGGTGCCAAAGAATCCTTTCTGCTGCGCAATTCGTTGTAGTCATCCTGATAAGAATTCCAGTTTGTGTCATAGTCTATCGGATTGTCCGAAAAACCGGAAACTTCCATTGTTGAAGAACCCTGAGCATTTTCAATCTCGTCAGCTGTGAAAAATTTAAAGTTGGCGCGTTCCGAAAAGTCAACAGAAGAGTCGTTAGAGTGCACTGGGTACAGATCATGCCCCAGTTCCCCAACCGACTCGGCCTCTTCGATAATATTAACATTGGAGCTCTGAGAAAGCCGTGGGCTCTTTGGCAAATGATGGCTGTGATGATGGAACGAGGAAATCGAGGATGGAACAACTTCCGAGGCGGCACCTGAGAACATTTCATGGCTATTCTCGTCAATGTGGTTCGCAGCGCTCGAGCCCTTGGTTCCCACGGAAGACATCGAGTCTCTGTGCCTGGAAGATGATCTCCGAGATTCAAACGGGCGAGCAGAAGCAAGAGGAGCCATTTTGCTGTTTTTGCATATCACCAGACGGGCTTTAGCTAGCTGTGGTTATCGTTGCCGAGATTGGCAAATGGTCTTGGGGCGCGAGGACAAAGTCAGCGGCGGATGAGGCGCATGAAAAAGCGTGGCGGTGGAAAGAGTAACGCGGATACTGCAGTCATCAACGCAAACAGCGCTTATCGGGGTTGGCTCCTGTCGGTGTGTCTTCGGATGGTGGTGGTGGAGGTGGTCTCTTTCTGCGCGCCGCTTTCTGGGCAAACCATCGCCTAAGACGCAGCATCTCAGGCGGCTCCGCTGGGTGGCGCACGACCCAATTAAGAACCGCGGAGCTTTTTGGACTGGATATACTGATGGTATGTTCGTAGTATGTCCGTGTTTTTGTTTTGAGCGTGGAACATTAGGTGGCTGGGTTGACTTGTGCTGATTCTTTCTTGTTTTTTTTGTTCCGTCAACTAGTTGCTACAGAAGCCAGATGAGATGAGACACTGCGTCGGCCCACCATCAAGCCAGCAGACAAATGGGTCTGTCATTTGAATATCAGTGCTCGGAAGAATGTCACAATTTGCCTAGAGTTAGCAGCAAATGTCCGTGATTTAAGTATCATCAATGCCTTTTTCTCAAGGAGTACCACCTTGCGGTAAGAGCTGTATTTTCTCTCAACTAGTGCTCGCTTTCACAGTCTCACTGAGCTGCCCAATCATGAAAACAGTCGAAGTATCTCCACCATACTTTGTCCCTGCCTGGACACAGGGATATTCCTAAATGTAGAAATACTTCTTCCGATTCGCCCTTCGGTGTCTCGCACGTTCTTAGATATGTTACGGCAAATGCACTTAGGAAGCCACTGTTCAGCCGCACCTGTTACCCGGGTTTAGATGAATCTCAAGAGGAGCGGATCATGGGGAACATAAAGTGGATAACAACGAGGTTTTGAACAGGTTCATTATGGTATTACACAATAGTAAATGGGACAGGAAGGCAAAGCGCAATTACCAGCGGAAGCATGGAATAAAGCCACAGGGTCCTCCAAACCGGCAACACCAACCGAACGAGACTCAGGGCGACTCAGATTCAGACTCGTCTTGGATCAGTGACGGCTCCGTCTCTGGGAGTGAGACGGAGACGGGAAATGCCAAGGAACGGGGAGCCGAGTTTTCGGCTCTTGGAGAGGGAATGGTTTCTGAAAATTCGAACACAGCGGAAGTTCCCGCGATCACTGCAGCAGATGGAAGCCCTTTGACTGTATCGCAAAGCACTGAGCCATTAACTGAAACCGTGCCGAAGAGGCGCAGGAAGAAGGGCCTACGATCTAATGCATGGAGATTCAAAGATGAATCAGAAGAAGAAGAAGGGGAGATGAATGAGGAGGACATTAAAGCATTCGAAATGGAGGAAAAAATGATACGGGAGAGACTGCAAGACAAAGAGTTTCATGCTCCCAAGGTCAAGGAGAAGACTGCGAAAGACATGACTGTTCAAGATCTGCTGAACTGGAGCGTGGAGGGTACAAAGGAGCCTAGTGCCGCAGAGGCAAGCTCTAATGTACATGTTCTGGATGAGGAGTCGAAAAAGCAGTTCTACGAGATTCAATCAAAGATGGAGCATCTCAAACTGTATAACAGCTTAAAATCCACGTTTGGTCAGGGCGATACAAGGGTAACTACTCGTGGGTCCAATGAGAAAGTGATCGAGCTGAACCGCATTGAGGATAAGGATAAGTACAAGCCGGTCGTGGCCATGGGGATTGAAAAGTCCAGGCGAGAGACTCACAGGAAACCTCCGGTTGGTAATATTGACGAAGACCTAGAACAGCTACTTGGTCACAAAGTTGCGAGTGGTTTGGAAGGGCCGGGCTCTTCTTTGGGCACACCTGCGGAGGCCAAGAACGTTGATTTCTTAGACTCACTCCTAGGGGCTGAGCCAAAGTCGCGTCCTGCTCAAACTGTTGTTTCCCAGGCCTCGAGCTCCAAGAACCTGAAGAGCCAAAGTCCAGCCAACGAGGAGAAGTTTTTAGACGATCTTCTCATGTAAATAATCATGAAGTGGTAATAATCAACCAGCCATTGGAACATTCCCTTGGCCAGTGACGTAAGCCGTCCGTCATCACCGGGTAACCTCATCTTTGGTTTAAATTTTTTATCCACCAAAGACACGACCACCACAAGACGACAAAGATTAGAATTTTTCTGGTGATTTTTTTTTTCCTTCTCGAATAGCGCTTCCTCAACACAAACACAATTCCCGAAAAAAAATGTCTGTCTCAGCATCGAAAGCTAAGAGAGACGCGAAGAGAGCGGCTTCCGGAAAGAAGCCGAAGAAGGTAAAGGACGAAGTCGAAGAGGCTGCCAACGCAGTTGCAAAGTTGAAGCTGCAGCAAGATAAAGATGGGCTATCTGATCGTGTAACCACCGGTGTCCTCGATTCTTTGGTCACCTCAAGAGATGTCAAGTTATCTTCGGTGTCCTTGCTTTTCCACGGTAAGGTTCTCATCCAAGACTCTTCTCTCGAATTTAACTATGGTCGTCATTACGGCTTGCTGGGTGAGAACGGCTGTGGCAAGTCCACCTTCTTGAAAGCCCTTGCAGCCAGAGAGTACCCTATTCCAGAAGCCATCGATATTTATCTGCTGAACGAGCCCGCTGAGCCTACCGAATACTCGGCTTTGGAGTACGTTGTCCGTGAGGCTGAGCATGAGCTTGCCAGATTGGAGAAGCAGGTTGAGGATGTGATTGTTGAGGATGGTCCAGAAAGTTTGATTCTCGAAGGTATTTACGAGAGAATCGACCAGATGGACCCATCTACATTTGAGTCTAGAGCTGCCATCATTCTGACAGGTTTGGGTTTCAACGCACAGACCATCAAGAAGATGACCAAGGACATGTCTGGTGGATGGAGAATGCGTGTTGCGCTGGCTAAGGCTCTTTTCGTCAAGCCCACTCTTCTGTTGTTGGACGACCCCACTGCTCACTTGGACCTTGAGGCGTGTGTGTGGTTGGAAGAGTACCTGAAGAGATTCGACCGTACATTAGTGCTGGTTTCACATTCGCAGGATTTCCTGAACGGTGTGTGTACCAACATGATCGACATGAGACTGAAGAAGCTGATGATGTTCGGTGGTAACTACGACTCGTACGTTAAGACAAGAACAGAGTTGGAGACCAACCAGATGAAATCCTACCAGAAGCAGCAGGACGAAATTGTGCACATCAAGAAGTTCATTGCTTCTGCCGGTACCTATGCCAACTTGGTGAGACAGGCCAAATCGAGACAGAAGATTCTGGACAAGATGGAGGCTGATGGTTTGATCGAACCCGTTGTGCCCGACAGAGTCTTTTCTTTCACTTTCCCTGATGTTGAGAAGCTGCCCCCTCCCGTTTTGGCCTTCGATGACATTTCATTTGCTTACGACGGCAAGCCTGAACACAACCTGTACAACCACCTCTCTTTTGGTGTGGACATGGACTCCCGTATTGCTCTTGTGGGGCCAAATGGTGTTGGTAAATCCACCCTCCTGAAGTTGATGACGGGTGAGTTGCAGGCTCAGTCCGGCAGAGTGTCTAAGCACACGCATATCAAGATGGGTGTGTACTCGCAGCACTCGGCCGAGCAGCTGGACCTGACCAAGACGCCGCTTGAGTTCGTGCGTGACAAATTCTCTCACATTTCTCAGGACTTCCAGTACTGGAGAGGACAGCTTGGTCGTTACGGTCTGACCGGTGAGGGACAGACCTCCCAGATGGCTACTCTGTCCGAGGGTCAGAGATCGAGAGTTGTGTTTGCTCTCCTGGCATTGGAGTCACCCAACATTCTGTTGTTGGATGAGCCTACTAACGGTCTGGATCTGCCAACAATCGATTCCCTGGCTGACGCCATCAACAAGTTCAACGGTGGTGTCTGTGTGGTGTCGCACGATTTCCGTCTTCTTGACAAGATTGCAAAGGACATTTTCGTGGTGGAGAACCAGACGGCAACGAGATGGGATGGGTCGATCTTGGATTACAAGAAGAAGTTGGCCAAGAACATTGTGCTTTAGATTTATTTACTTGTTATTTTTTCATGGGTCATTTTTGCTTCTTTAATCTGGTCGTTATAGGTTTCACTCGGATAAAGCACAGATACTATATATCACTCCATAGTCATTGAACTGAAATACTTATCCGAGAAAGTTGACCTGCAAAATGCTGGCCCGCGCGGCATGTCTAGGTCCCGTGACCAGCACATCGATGAGAGACGCGTTTTTGGTGCGCGCGCGTTCTCCGGAGCAGAGAAGTAGAAACCTGTCGCGCACAGGAGAGAAGGAACCAGCCACTGATCTGCGTATTAGTACTCGATTGACACATCGCCGAGAGCTCCTTCACTTGCCAGAGCCTTTGGCTAATATCACTATAGCATTACTGCTCTTCGCTGTGCTTTCTTCGCCCCCGAGCCTCGTGCCTTCGAAGCCGGTTTTCCTTTCGCGCGCTCAGACGTGCCGGCTAATTGCTATACGACAGCTTCACAATGGACAGAGTAAAGAACGAGAAGAATGTTACTAGGAAGATTTCTCCTCCGTCTGACAACGTTAGGCCAAAGACGCAGAGCCCGTTGAGAAAAAAGGCACAGGCTGCTTCGCTTAGCGGGCACGCAAAGGCAGATCTTCTGGAGAAGAAAATTGCAAGCGCCAGGCGATACATCAAGAACAACAACAATCAAACACAACAGGAAGTCGAAAATATTGCCAAGATAACTCTGACCCCTCTACGAAAGCTTTCGCCAGGGAGGCGTTCGTCAAAGGGCACGCCGAAGACTGCAAGTCAAACGCGATCGAAAGCGATGCACTCTTTCTTAGGAAATGATCCAAGTTCAAAGGAGAACAACCCCAGCTCTCCTCTAGAAGGGAGGAATTCAGGAGCCAGTGATTCAACGCCAGGCAAAATACGAAAGGCTGAGCTCCGAACTAATTTAAGCGAAGATTCTCCGACAAGGAAATCGACGTCTCGGGAGAGTTCTGTTCAGTCGTCGAGCCTCTCTTCAATTCGTGGTGACAGGTCTCCAATACTTAGCACAAGCCCGTTGCAGTCCTCAGTAAAGCAAGTTTCGGATAGCCAGTCGTCATCTAAAAGACAAGCATCTAGAGATATGGTGAAAGGTGTTCTGAAGAATTCGCTCAGTCGGATCAATTCACCTCAGTCTTCTCCAAATATATTCCAAAAGCTTATCGTGGCTAGAAGAAATGTTAGCAGTAAGCAACTGAACAATGTTGATGACCCTTCATTTGCTCCGGGGACCTCAATAGCTCCTAGCACAACGAATACTCCCAATGGAGAGCCTACGGAAATACAGCTAGTCATTCGCTCCGTGCCGAGAACAGACGAAGCGGAAAAGATCAGAGCAGATGCCACCGATAAGCTACAAGAGCCTGAGGTGCAGATTGTGGACTCGGAGGCGCCTACTTGCATCCAAGCAAGTGAAGCATCTCAACTCAGCCGAGGTGAAGAAGACACCGAAGATCAATCCATGGACACCTCCGACATTCCTTCTTCTCCTCTTCACAAGCAAAAATTGCCTGATGTGACCGAGTCAGCACAGGAAGCACTCAAAGGAGATTCCGACATCAGCTCGTCTCCCATCAAACCCTCACCACCACGAGTTGCAGAAGCCAGAAAACAGGTGGCGTTTTCCAGCGATGTTGAACTGCTGCTATCATCTTCTCCGGTCAGGGATTCTGCTTATCCCAAATCGATATTGAAACCGCAATCTCCCAAAAAGCTTGAGCTGAGATCTATTTTCGAAAAGGACCTCACTAGCAATGATGCGTGGACTCCAGGGTCTATTATTCAACTCGAAATGGAGTCAAAGGAAACCTTATGGCTGATAAATGCATGCGTAAGTGCTCTCGAAAAGCCTACCTTCACGATGCGGTTTGAAGCTTATGCGACGCTGAACTACGTCATAAAGGTCAATCCGCCCGATTTCATATGGCGAGTCTTTACAAAAAGAGCGACTTCGCTAATTGAAACAATAGAAAACGATGTTTCGAGCTACGAAAAGCAACTTTTCGAGACCGAGCAACCAGACCCTTTCGCCTTGCGAGCTGCAGTGCAGGCTATCAAGGTTGTCATTTTTATGTTCTCGAATAGCCTCATGGGGAGCGTGGTGAGTCCTATAACTGCAAGAAGTGTCCTCAAGAACGCAGCCGACAGATTGGTCTACCCAAAGCTTTCCAAAAGTCTTGCAGGTGTCTATTTGCAGCTTCTCAGGGAACAACAGTTTTCACAAAAGGTGATCGGTGCCAGCCTTTTCGAGTGCATGCTGTATTCTGTTCTGAATATGAAGTACTTTCCCAGCACAACATTGGTGATTGAGAGAATTACAACACTGAAGGTGTTTTTGGCCAGATTTGCAGCACTAATGACGAAGCACGTGAAGCTGTGGTTTAGCTATGTCTTCATTTGCATCACTGAGATTGATATGCCATTGTACGACAAGGTCTTGAATAGCGCAATCCTAATATTGGTTGAGGCCACCAGGCATTTGATCAACTCGCCCGGCGCCAAGTTCCGCATTCTGGAATTTCTGGGGGAGACTCTTTCGTCAGATAGCTTGGGCTCCTTGAAGTCAATGCAGTCAACCTGCGGCGAGCTTGACGTAACTGCTGTGAGCTATCTTTCGAAGCAGCTCAAGGCCTTGATCAACAGAAACAACACCAGAGGGGCTATGGAAGTTTGGAGCCAAGTGACTCTGCTCTCCAATAACTTCAACTGGGCGCATGGCATTGAAAATTGGAAGGACCTGCCAAGGTGGATATCAGTCTTTGAACGTTGTTTTAACCGCGACGACGTGCAATCGAAACGCAGCGCCTTGAAGGCATGGAACGCGGTTGTCTACGTCTATCAATCTTCGATCTCGAGAAAAACCACCCTGAAGGGAACCGATCAGGTGGACAAAAAGTTCAAGCTGCTTCTGCATCCTCTGATGTCTATTCAAGGGCCCATCGAGGACGCCGAGCTTGCAGCTACTATGTATGATCTCTACCGAAGAATCTACATTGCGTTCAACATCTCCTCGACAAAGAGCTCGTCGAATCTGCTCGCCCAGGACACCATATGGTCGAAATGCCTCGGCCCACCTCTTGAAAAGCTTTACTTTGGCGTTGACTCATCGAAAGTGGTATGCAAGCTGGGAGTTGTGATGCTCAATGCTATCTTTGGATCCACACTCAAGGCGGGATCATTGACAGACCCATATGCCTGTCTTCAGGCACCGGAGATCCCTACTACCAAACTCAGGCAGCTCAACCCGTACTGGATGTTCACCTCTCACAAGCTGGTGTCACCTATCATTCTAGCGGCTTTGAAAACCAAGAATCTGCCATCCGAGGACAAGCTTGAGCTTCTGACTTCATTCATAAGAAGCTTCAAGGCATGCACGAGAAGAGATTTCTTGGATCAAGAACTGTACTCCTCCTCTTTGGCGGGCATGTCCAACTATGTGAGGTACCTTCTGCTAGCGCTGGTGGAATCCGACCGGAACATGGATGTAATCAATGTGGGGAAGCTTGACAGGCTCTGCGTGTTTCTGAAAGATACATGTGGTGTGTCTGCCTTATACCTCAACGATATCAACTGCCCCAGCTGTTGCGGGATCGTTGTTCGCCGGGCACTCACCCTTCCTCAAGAAAGGGCGAAGATTGATGTGCACAATTTCTGTTCTGCGGCCAGCAGACTCTTGAGCAAGAAGGTTGGCTTTCTCTGTCGTGAGATGCTCTCTCTCAGAAACCCGATTGCAAAGGAGTGGGTGAGGTCGTTTGTCGCAGATATCACTGATTATGGTCAGTATCTGCAGGACATGAACGTGTGGGGCGACGTTTTTATGATGATGGCTCCGACAAAGCCCACCATTGACATCCTTGCCAAGTCTATGGCTCGGACTGATACATTTTCTCCGGATGAGTACTTTTCTGATCTGCAAGCTGTTAACTGGAAGTCCACAGAGTTTTTGATGTTTGTTGACAGCACACTCGCAAGGGTACACGGGTACATCCACGACAAGCAAAAGGCAGCCGTGATTAAAGCGGTTCTTAACCTTTTGTCTAAAAAGGTGGCGAAATGCGATCTCGAGTGTCTGCACGAAATTTTCAGGCACTCCCTTGTCTTTGGAGAGCACGAGCACCATCAGCCAGTGGATGGGGACTGGCAGCTGATATGCCTGAACAGGGTGGTTGCAGAAGCCAGAAAACGGCAATTGGATGACCCAGCCCGGAGAGATCTCTTTTCCTCATTGCACGGACTCATTCTCGCGAACCTGGAGCAACGCTCGTTGTGGTCTATCCTTGACAGGTGCTTGTCTCTTAGCCAGCACTCATTCCTGTCACGCGTGAATGCCTACTATGTTCCGAAATCAGATGACACCTTCTGCAAGAATCTCCCTGTATTTTTTACACTGGTGGAAAAGCAACAGGATGGAGACTTGAGTGATATATACTCGGATCAAGAGGATGTGTTTTACGAGGCGAGAACCTCAGACGAGTCGGAGGTTGTCACCGTCTCGGAGAAAGATTCAACTGCCGCGTTGGCTGATCAAGGAGCTTCCGATTCCGTCATTGAGCCTGCTAGCAAGGCCACGGATGAATCTGCCTCCGAGCCTAGAGCTGACTTAGCGCCTCAGGCGACGGAAGCACAAGTTGCGCAAATAATTGAAGAAGCTGGTCGACAGCTGGACCAGGCTGCTTCGATATCTGAGGAAATCGCGAGCAGTTCCGCAACGTCGAACGAGGTGGATCCAATCGAAGAGTCAGACGAGCACGAGCACAACTTTGCCACAGTGGAGAGTAAATCCGAGTCCGACAAGATCACTTCTGATTCCTTGAGCTCGAACGAAAGGGTGCCTGCAAAGGCGCCTGGAAGGAAGACGCCTGCAAAGAGTGTGAAGCGCAGGGGCAAGGTCCAGAACCTGCATGCGAAAGAGGCAGAGCAAATCAATGACCGATCTACGGCTAACACGGACGCTAGCATCGCGCTAGATGACCAGCCCGCCATTGAGATTCCTGATAGCTCAACTGAAGCAAAAATAGAGAGGTTGTTAATGTCTGAGGAGGACTCGGTTTCATCGAGTACGGCCGCCCAGCATCCCGTCGAGACGCAGCTGACCCAACCCGTGCTTTTGCCAGACAGTTCAACACCGGACTATTCCGCTATCGAGGTGGTCCATTATGGCTGGGATTCCAAACAGCAGGGCACCGGGACTGTGATTTCGACTGCGAGCGCAAGATCGAAGTCTGGGACACCGCCAAAGAGCGCGACTAAAAGGCAGAGAAAGTCAAGGTCTGCCAGTGTGCAGCTCCAGGAGGTCCAGCAGCCAAGTGCTTTGACTCCTACTGATCTCGCCATTCATAACCCGCCCGTCGATTTCTCCTACCCTGTTGCATTTCCATACCCCATGCCGTTCCAGGCACCGCACCCAGGAGCGTATCCGCCCGCATCGCTTTTGCAGGCACCCAACGGGACGTCAGCGAACGGCGAAGGCTCCTCGTTCGCACCTCACACTAACGAGTCCCCACACGGCACTGGTGAGATGTTACCGAACAGCTCTGAGCCATCAACGCCTGCACCTGCACAAATCCCTCTTCCTGTTCCCCCGTATGCAGGCATACCGATGGGGGCCCCACCATTTGGATACCCAGTGTACCCGTTCCAGCTCATGCATGCACCTCCAGGGTTTGTGCAGCCCAGTGCCTTGCCGGTGAATATACCGCCTCCTGTTCCAACTCCTGTTTCGGACGCTGCGCCTGTGTCGAAGAGATGGGATCAACTGGAGTCTCTTTTGAGTACGCTTGCTGATGATGATCTAGAGGGTATGCCTGCAGAGAAGAAGAGGAAACTGGAAGACAAGATGCTGAGCATGATGGTCAAGCTACGCCGGATAGCATAGATAAAAACCTCGGAGGACACTAACATTACTTACTGCATATCATAATTTTTCTAATGACTTTCAATTTTAAACACACTAGTGGACATGAAACGGCTATTTGGAGTCAAAGCGGGCTAAGCTCGCGAGCAGCTCAACACCAACGGCAACGGAGTCCACAAACTTGATATCTGGAAAGATATCTTTGAACTGCAGATCCAGCCCACTCAGGCCTGCACACCCGAGCAGGATAATCTTGGCCCCCTCATCAACCAACTTTTGAACTTTCTGTTTCAACTTTTCAAACTTCGCCGGGTCCCTGAGCTCAAGCACATTGACATTAGCAGCTACCGTTGGCAGACAGAAAGAGGGCAGTTTACGGGAATCAGCAGCTGTTCCGTAAAGGAGAGAATGGATAAAGTTAGCAGCGAGCGACGTTAGAGAAACAGAGCGGCGCGACTCACCTGCGGTCTCTCCGGCTCCCCCGTAGAAGAAATCCAGGATAGCCTCATCCAGGATCTTCTCCCATGACTGTGTCGACGTGAGGATCGCAAACTTAGCGGTGGGCCCACAGTACGCGAGGCTGTACAGCAAAGTAGCCTGGAAAATTCCGAGGACAGGCTTGGACGTGAGCTCGCGCAACTTGTAGATCAGCGGATGGTCAGAGTAGCAGCAGACAAGATACCCGTCGTACCGTCCAACGTACTTCTCCTGGAGCAGGGGTAAACAGGCCTCGGTCGACTGGTGGGATGTTTCGGGGCCATCGATCTCTGGCGGCGCTGACGAAGGCCCGGTGAAGTAGTCAAAGGTGAACCCGGGGACAGGCGCCACCACGGTCTCTAAGTTGTCCGTTACGGACTTTGAGGAATTAGGGTTGATCACAAGGAGCGTCTTGGTCATGCTGGTGCTCTGGTTGCTATACCTGATATGTTGTTGGGATCAAAAAATGATGATCACTTCGGAGAAGCCCCATCTGCAGCTGCCTCTCGGAGATGCCCAGAGGGGGAGCGCGCGCAAGTTGCGGCACGACTCGCACATCAGGCTCTTACCAGGATTCTTCTCAGCGGACAACAGCGAGCTCTTGCGCTGTTCACGATACTCGCTTTTCCAGTGACCTGTCTTTAGTTCCATGATGGCGAGGACTTTCTACTACGCCGTGAGACAGGGCAAGAAGCCAGGGGTGTACGCGACATGGGAAGAGGCCCAGGTGCAGATTACGGGGTTTCCCCATGCGATATACAAGAAGTTCCCCTCGCGAGAAGAGGCCAAGCAGTTTGCCAACGTTGGAGGGTCGCACAAGTTCATGACGCCGTGGGAGTTCTACAAGTCTGCTGCAAGCAAAGTGGACAAGCCTGCTCCCCTGCGGAAGACGACTGCTACGAAGTTGAGTGCCGTGCAGACTCTGGCACAGAAGGCACAACTACCGGCTGTGCGACAGAGCAAAGGTCCCGAACCGCATCTGATATTCACCGATGGTGCGTCGAAAGGAAACGGCAAGGTGGGCGCAATTGCTGGATGGGGTGTCTTCTTTGGCGAGAACGACCCACGGAATATTGGTCTCCCTCTGGAGGGGACGACACAAACAAACCAGCGAGCAGAGCTTCAAGCTGCTCGGTATGCACTACAGACAATACTATCTGAACTTGAAAAGAAGGGTAGCAGCCTGCCGAGGTACAAGATCATGACAGACTCTAAGTATACGATGAACTGCCTAACCATGTGGGCTCCCAAGTGGAGGAAGAACAACTGGAAGCTCACTAGCAAGAATGGCCTTGTTGACGTGAAGAATAGAGATATCATTGAGCCTGCTGTTCTACTACGGGACAAGATTAACGTGGAGTACAGCAGCAGAGGGTGGGGACCACTGGAGATTGAGTATGTGCAGGCACACGTGGGGATTCACGGCAACGAGATGGCTGATCAGCTGGCCAATTATGGTGCTGGCTTGAATGCGGGACGGAGCTCATAGTAATGCTACCTGGACAGGACCTGCTCAGCTGTTCTAGAGTGTGAAACGCTCACTTATCGACTTCCACGCGTTAGCCCAAGGCGCAAAAACATCTTAGACTACTACATATTGACAGGTGACTCCTCCTTATGCATATACGGGCGCTCATTGTGAATTATTGAACAATAATAGGGAATGGAATAGACAAACAAACTCTTCTACCTAGCTGCTGGAGCCCTCACAGCCAGCCCTCGTCGTGCACCTACCAGAACTCACAAAATTTTGTGCCCTCCAAAATCTCTGAGCTCTTCGTCTTCTTCTTCTTCTGCACCACCAACACCTTTACTGTTTGTGTCACTTTCTTATACTCCACCATTTGGGTGGCTTTGTGGAGCAAGGATGCTTAGTCTTGTATGTGCTCTATTGAACTGGGCGCCATCTGAACACTCTGGGAGCGTGTGGTTTTCCAACCTGATGATAAAATAAATCATTGCATAGTTCAACTGAATTTACTAGATTATGAAGAAAAAAATTACCATCATGTCTTTCACCCCTATCTGATCAGCTTACCATTCCCTCCCGGAGCTCTGATGTTCTTGCGCGACTTGTCATTCCAAGTCAATTTACTAACCTTACTGATTTTCCACAGTGACTGTACCTTCTTGCTGGCTCTAAATAGCTTTAGTCTAATGACCTGATGAAATAATAATCGAAAAATATCCTGAATCATGTTTGGCTTTTGATAGGCTTCAAAGCGTACATCCTTATAGGATATAGCTCTTTGGGCACACCTTTTTGTAGATCTGTGCTGATCAGCCTCCAGCCCGCTTCCTTGAACAGCCTCCTGAAGTTCTTGTCTGATCTCGTCTTGGATGAGTCTTCCTCGTCGAAGATGTCTTTATCGGTGTTGGCATTATTCTCCTTCACAACCAGAAGCCCCTTTTCCTGCAGCCCTTCCTTGCACCGATCCAGCCACTGTAGGAATGCCTCGTCTGGGAGATGCCCACAGCACCACTGGCACCAGATCAAGTAGTACTTGTTGGGCTCTGAGGGTCTCCAATCCTGCATCGGTATCTCGTAGATATCACCGATCTTTCCAGCATCCACCAGCGGTTGCAGCTCGACCTTCATCTGGTCGACAAACGGCTTGACGGGCTCAAGCAGATCAACTTTGTCGCAGTGTTTATGCAGAAAATCTCGCGTGACGCGTCCGATCCCCGCGCCAAAGTCTATACCGTACTTGGGCTTGTCTGGATCACCTGCAAATCTGGTCTTGAGCTTTCGTATAAACGTTGACGACCCGACAATGTCAGCTTTGGGGACAGAGGTGCCCTCTCCGTAGCCTCCCAGCACTCCATCCACAGAGGGCTCGACTGATGTCCAGTAGCTGATTGCGGTGTCATAGTTGATCTGCGAGTCAACCGAAAAAGCGCCGTCCGCATCTGCTCCCAGAGCACCGCTCTCTATACCTTTCAGCGGCATTTATCTTGGAGATATCTCCGACTGATCTCGCACACTCGGCCCTGTGAGCCCTCTCTCATACAGCGCTGGATCTTATCGGCACGCGTGCAAATTGGCAGACAACACTATCACGTGATCCGGCTGTTGGCCAACGTCGGAGAATTCAGCCATCTCGGGCGGGAGCACACCAACAGAGGCGATAAGTGGTGGTAAACCGACTAACAGCAGTTGTCGAAAACAGAGCCAGGACACAGCAGAGATGAGTGGATGTAAGTATTGAAATATTCCGGGACTGGGAGACAGGATTGGCCAAGTGCCCTTTTGCGAGGGCTGGTACTCCGCGATAAGCACGAGCCGACGACGTTTCCTCGGGACGACGATTTCGCCAATGGCCGTGATGGCTTACTGACACACTCCTTTGTAGTCCGCCTGCTAGATTTGGTCAAGCCATTTGTTCCTCTTCTTCCAGAGGTGGAGCTTCCATATGAGAAGCTCAACTTTGACGACAAGACATTATACACCATTGGGCCTGCGGCCATATACTTGCTTTCGTCATTCCCAATCTACGGCGTCGACCCAACCAAGATCGCTGACCCATTCGGATGGCTGCGTCCTACTTTTGGCTCCCAGCAAGGAACCCTCTTGGAATTTGGCGTTTTGCCAGTTGTCACTGCCGGATTCTTGTGGCAGGTCTTGGCTGGTCTGAGACTTATCAGGGTGAACTTTGAGCTCAGATCGGACAGAGAGCTGTTCCAGAGCTTGCAGAAGCTGACCTCTGTTGCTCTCGGGTTCACGTACGCTACTCTCCTTGTTACTGCTGGCTACTTTGACCCACAGGCTTCCTTCGGTGGAGAAATTCTTTCTGTCTGGGCCAAGGCCACCATTGTTTTGCAGCTGACCGCCTTCACCTTCATCTCCACCTTGCTCGTCGAGATTCTGGACAAGGGATACGGGTTCAACCCTGGTGCCCTGGCTCTCATCAGCGTCAGTGCAGCAACACACTTTGCCACGGACACTATCGGTCTGACCACTGTTGTCACTGGAAGAGGCAGCGAATCTCACGGTGCCCTTGTCCAGCTGATTAGAAACATCACCAACAAGCCATTTGGGAATGCTATCATTGATACGTTTACCAGACCTAACTTGGCCAATCTCAGTCAGATTTACTTGACATTTGGCACAATGTTTGTCGTGTTGTACTTTAACAACTGCAGAATCGAGCTTCCAATCAAGTCTGCTAAGGTTAGAGCCATGGCTTCGGTCTACCCAATCAAGCTGCTTTACTGTGGTGCACTCCCTGTCTTGTTCACCTTCACTTTGTTGTACAACGCGAACATTTTTGTGTTTGCACTGTCCAAGATTCTTAAGTCTTACCCACAGTTGTCGGCTCTTGGTAAGTGGGAGATTGACTCTTTCACGGGCACCACTTACAGCCTCACGTCTGGCCTCCTGTACTTTTTCTCTCCTTCCACCTCGTCTTCCTCTATCATTTCCTCTGCCATTAGACCATTCACCTTTAGCGTGTACATCATCGTGACGTCGGTACTGTTCTCCAAGGTTTGGTCCGCCATTTCTGGCTCATCCGGTCGCGACCTGGCGAAGCAGTTCAAGGAGCAGGAGATCATCCTCGTTGGCCACAGAGAGACTTCCGTTGCCAAGGAGCTGAACAAGGTTATCCCAGTTGCCGCCGCTACGGGCTCTGCCATCTTGGCCACCACTGTGGCCGTGACCGAGAACCTCGGAGGACACGGCCAGTGCGTTGGCGTCCTTGTGGGCCTCGTGAGCGCCCTTACGATTCTTGAGTCTGTCATGACCGAGTGGCAGCAAGGTGGCGGCAGCGGATCGCAGATCGCGGCTGCCTTTGGACAGTCATGAAGCTGACTGCAAAGCTCAAAAGACAAAGATGAAAAAAAATTCCAAGAAACGAGAGTGTTGGTGTCTGGTGTTTGATTTTGAGGAGCAATGGGAAGCGAGACAGAGACAAGTCTCTGTATAATTCGAAAAAATACATTCTTTTAGTGTTGTTGTTCCAGTGTCCATCATCGGGGTTGTACAAAATCCTCTATAGCGCATACTTCTTAGAAAAGATATGAAAATTAAACAAGTATATTTGAATTGTTAGCTGTAGTTGAGAGCCTCCACCGCCGCCAGTCTCCGCAAACGCACAACCTCATCGCCTCCCGCGCGAAACGCGACATCTGTCCTTTCTCCAAAAAGCTCAAGATCCAAGTTTCGGGTCGGATAACACGGATTATTTCACAGAGCTTCTAATTTGCCGTCGCAGATATAGTCAGGCGATCAGTTGAGAAACATTTACAGCCAGACGATGGAGAAACTCGGATTCAACCGGCCCAACAAGGGCACGCAGAAGACCCTCGCCGTCGGTAACTCTCCGAACAATACGTTCGCGTTGAGCAACTGTCTCGCCGTTAATCCGCACGATTTCCCGGACGCATCGTATGTGATTTGTGACGACCGATATGTATTCACGACCAAGGCGTCGCCCGAGATCCCACCGGGCTCGTTCGGAGCAAACGGAAACCAGCGGTTCTGGGCCTCGTGGTCGACCGGACAGCAGGTGAGTGTGTCCCTGTACAATCTATTCAGGAACACCGGCCGCAAGTCGTACCTTGGCTCGATGAACGTGGAGATCTCCTTCAGGAGCAAGAACCGTGCCACCAATGTGGAGTATGACCAGGACGACTTGTCAAAGGAGTTTATCCGTCAGTTTGACGGCCAGATCTTCCAGCCTACGCAGATCATCCTTTTCGAATACAAAGGTGTGATCTTTGAGATCGTTGTCAAGGTTGTTCAAGTTGTGGATCTGGGCCATGCCGAACTTGATTCTGCTCCTTCCTCCACCAGTGTGACCACAAAGGGCATACTGGTGCCGCAGACGAGGATCAATTTTTACAAGGGCCCCGATGGGCTCACCAAGCTCAAGGCAAGCAGCACCAGGCCCAACGCCGACGCGATCATCCGGCCGGATTTCAAGTTCGAGGATATGGGGATCGGTGGGCTGGATAAGGAGTTCACCTCGATCTTCAGAAGAGCGTTCGCATCGAGAATTTTCCCTCCTGGACTTATCGACAAGCTTGGAATTCAGCACGTTAAAGGTTTGCTGCTGTTTGGTCCACCGGGAACTGGTAAGACGCTCATTGCTCGGAAGATCGGTACGATGCTCAATGCCAAAGAGCCCAAAATTGTCAATGGTCCAGAAATTCTCAGCAAGTATGTTGGGTCTTCCGAGGAGAATATCCGTAACTTGTTCAAGGACGCCGAGACTGAGTACAAGGCCAAGGGTGACTCGTCGTCTCTACATATCATCATCTTTGACGAGTTGGACTCAGTGTTCAAGCAGAGAGGTTCTAGAGGAGATGGCACAGGTGTGGCTGACAACGTTGTCAACCAGCTTTTGTCCAAGATGGACGGTGTCGACCAGCTGAACAACATTTTGGTTATTGGTATGACCAACAGAAAGGACCTAATTGACGAGGCTTTGCTGCGCCCAGGTCGTTTCGAAGTGCAGGTTGAGATTCACCTTCCGGATGAGGCTGGCCGGAAACAGATTCTCGAGATCAAAACGAAGAAGATGCATGAGAATGGGTCTCTTGGTAGGGATGTCGATCTCGGACAACTGGCGGCCATGTCCAAGAACTTTTCCGGTGCTGAAATCGAGGGTTTGATCAAGAGTGCGTCGTCGTTTGCCCTGAACCAGCACATCAAGGTTGGTACCGTGGGTGACATAACGGGTAACCTAGAGAGCATGGTTGTGTCAATGGCTGACTTTGTGCACGCTCTGGACGAAGTGAAGCCTGCTTTTGGTGTACACGAAGAGGACTTGCAGGACTGCACGAAGGGTGGAATTATCAAGTTCTCCCCCACAATCGACGATATACTTGCACGTGGGAGGCGTGCCATCAGACAAGCTAAGGAAAGTGAGAGGTTTAACTTTTCCTCTATTCTGATGCACGGTCCTCCTGGATCTGGTAAGACCGCGCTCGCTGCGTCTATTGGGCTTGCTTCTGAATTTCCCTTCATTCGTCTGATATCGCCCGATGCAATGGTTGGCATGTCCGAGGCTGCAAAAGTTCAGTTTATCGACAACACCTTCAGGGACGCGTACAAGTCCCCGCTCAACGTTCTTGTCGTTGACGATATCGAAGGACTGATTGATTTTGTGCCCATTGGCCCGCGGTTCTCGAGCACCGTTCTGCGTGCTCTGATGGTTCGACTCAAGAAGTCACCACCCGAAGGCCACAGGCTGATTGTGATATCTACAACCTCATCCTACAGCGTTTTGAGACAGCTGGATATGCTTGGGTGTTTCAATGACGAGATTGGCGTGCCCAATCTGCGCTCGCTGCACGACTTCAAGAAAGTCATGGAGGACACCGAGTTTGCGGACAAGAAGTCGCGCGAGTACGTCACCGAGAGCCTGTTCGCCGTTTCGAATAACGACAAACTCAATGTGCCGATCAAGAGGACGCTGTTCAGCATCGATACAGCCAAGTTTGGAGAGAACCCGACGCAGGATCTGATTGAGCTAATGGTGGAGAGCAGTACTTCACCCTAGAATTTACACCGACTGTCTGTTTTATATGGTAGGAGATAGAGGATAAAAAAAATGAACATTTTTGAGTTGTAGTGGTTGACAGCCCCAGCCGAATTTCCGCCGTACTCGTGGGCCGATGAGATGACACTGGTCAATTTCCGGGGAACTGGATCGAAAGTCTTGAGTCTCAACAGCTCAACAGCACAACACCAACAACAACAACACGGCCAGTTCAATGACTCATCTGGCTTTCAGATGTCGGTCGTCAGGTACAACAACGGCAACCTCAGCGTTGTGCTGTAAGTGAAGCCATGGCTTCTTAACGCTTCTCTTGTAACACAACTAACACTCCACCACAGCAAGCACCCGAGCTCCAACTCCCTTGTCGTACACAACAAGATATCCAACAATCTCGAGCTTGTGAGCCTTGAGCGGAGCACCCCGCAACCGCCACCGCAGCTTCCCGGTGTCCCGGGTCCGCGAACAGACCAGGTTGTCTTTCCACGGCGCAACAGCAGTCATCATGGGACGCAGCAGCACGCGTTTGACGAGCCCGTCGAGACCAACTTCGTGTGTCCGAACTGCGGCTACTCGACCGAGGACGACGGTACCAAGTCCAGCACGTACGACGCAGATGATCACCAAACGTACATGCACAGCGACTACTTCAAGCTTCTCGCGGACGTGGAGTACGATGGCGGGAGGGACGAGCAGGCTCGGTGGCTGCAGTTCGTGCGGCAGCAGCGCAAGCAGCAGCACGACAAGAAATCACACATGCTGAGTCTTCCCTCTGTGGACCTCGACAGCGCTGCGATTGACCTGGGCGACTTGCCGCGGAACCTCTTCACACAGGGGTACTTTGACAAGTTCTTCCGCGTGGTGCAGGTGCTGGGGCACGGCAGCAACGGGACCGTGCTGCAGGTCGAACACAACCTGCACGGTGTCCCGCTCGGTGTGTTTGCGCTGAAGAAGATAGCCATAGGGAGCCACCTGTCGAACCTGGACCTGATCCTCAAAGAGGTGAAGCTGCTGTATCAGCTCACTGAGTCGTCCATCGCGGGCGCGGGCACGGGCAGCGGCGGCAGCGATGTGCCTGACGGCATGGGGAACCTCATCAAGTACAACCACGTGTGGCTAGAGATAGATAAAGTCAGCGAGTATGGGCCGCGGGTTCCGTGTGTTTTCATCCTGTTTGAGTACTGCGATGGCGGGACCGTCGAGGACCTCGTGCAGGATCTAGCGGCCCCTGCGTTTGACCTGTCAAAGGAGAAGGAGTACAGGCGCGCAGTGCGCAAGAATAAGAGCGCCCCAAAGCAGAGAGGGCTCACGGCGCCTCGGTCGTTGAACAACTACGAGGTCTACAAAATCTTCAAAGATATCGTGGTTGGCGTGTGCCATCTTCATAGAGCGCATATATTGCACAGGGACCTCAAACCTTCAAACTGCTTGTTCAAGCAACGGTACACCAAGGCACTGAAGGAGACGCCCGTTCAGTCGTACGACGATATGTCCCAGCTTCCCACCGTGGTTGTGAGTGATTTCGGGGAAGGGATCATGGAAGGAATGAAGCGCGAATCAACGGGTGCGACGGGCACAGTGGAGTTTTGTGCACCCGAGCTCTTCTTTGCCAAAACTCTAGCTGGGACGGATGCAGCTCTGAACGATTTCACCAAGGCGTCCGATGTTTATTCTCTTGGGATGATTCTTTATTTCCTCTGTTTCGGAACTTTGCCATTCACGTCCTCTGACCCGGGGGTCATCAAGGAGGAAATACAACAGCTGCTACTGAGAAAGCCCGCTGCGCCCTTGTTTGGAAATCTGGAGTCTCTGAGACCTGTTGTGAGCGATTCAAATGCGTCTTTATCGGGGGACGCGCTGTTACCAGAGTGGATCACGCTCATACGCCAGATTTCCAACCCGGTGGCGGACCTGAGACCAACATGTGAGCAGATTCTAGTTGAGCTCGGGACAATACTGAGAAGGCTGAGGGCTGCAAGCGCCGAAAAGCCAGCCAGCGGTGAAGCACAAGCGGAGCGGCGGCTGTCCACTGAGGTGGTAGCCGTCAAGCAGCTTACAGAGCCAGAGGACGAAATGGAGGAGTTTGTGCCAAAGCGGTTAGTGCGGCTGCCTTACGTTGCAACGCTTTCCATCATTGTTCTTGATTTGTTGGTGCTGCGACTCGTTAGCGCCGGGAGAGAAATCTTGTTCACCCGGAGCCTCGCTAGCGATATCGAAATAAGAACGGGCGACGGCTATGTCACAAGCACCAACGGCTTGTCGGACACGTTTGTGGTCGTTGCCGATATCTTCAATACGCTTGTGGTGTTTTCGATGGGGCTCATAGTTGCCGCTGACACAAAGGCAAGGACGATGCTCTTTGCGCTTCAGCTCGCTTCATTTCTATCCATGGCGGTCTTCTGGCTAATCATTCATTAGGTGTCAAAAAAAAGTTACTCATAATACAGTATATGCCGACTCAAGCTCAGCACTGGCACCCTCCACCCCCGGCCGAGCTGGCGCGGCCCAAACGTAAATCGATCAGGCCCTTCCTGCCCCGTTTCTTCCCATCAAGAGCGTCTCCATCTTCTGGGTCCACGTCGACAAAATGGCTTTCATCAATATTGTCTATTATCTGCTGGAAGATTTCCGATATCCCGTCGCCGGTCTTTGCACTCGCCTTGAAGAACGGATACCGCTCCGTCTGCACAAACGCCTCGATTTCAGCCTCAAACGGCGAAAGGCCAGCCTCATCCAGCAGGTCCGACTTGTTCCCAACAAGCACGATCTGAAACTTGTTCGAACCCTCTTCCAGATCGTGGTCCCGTATGTACATCTTGAGTTCCTCGATCCAGTGTTCAGCTTTGCTAAAGCTGCTCTGCTCCATTAGGTCAAACACCACAATGGCAACGTTGGCGTTCCGGTAGTACATCGGCGTCAGCGACTTGTACCGCTCCTGGCCCGCCGTGTCCCATATCTGGAAATTTATGAGCTTGACGTCGTCGGACGGTGTGTTGGGAGACGTCACGTACAGTTTCTTCGTGATAAAGGCGGCGCCGATCGTGCTCTCCTTGTTCGCATCAAACGTGTTGCTCGCAAACCTCTGCACCATTGAGCTCTTTCCAACGGCCGATTCCCCTTCACGATGCCGTATTAGTGGTGAAATAAACAAAAACAAAAAAAAGGGAGCACAGAAGAAGACATACCGAGAAGCACCAATTTGAGGTCTGCGACTTTGTTCGGGTTTGGTAAAGGAGTCGAGAGCGATGTGATCGACGAGTGGTGTGTTATTACTCTCTCCATGGTTAACAACTGTAGATGGCAGAATATATATATATGTTCAAGTACTGTTGTGTCCTCTCTCCTCTCGCTCTCGATAAAAGGCTGACACAATAACCGACCGCGCGGCCCAACATCGGGCGATGGAGATGAGCTTCGATAAGCAGCACCAGCTGGCTCTCTCTCTACAACACTCTCACCACGAACCACAATACAGACGCCACTCGCCTCTCAGGAACAGTATAGGCGAAAATATGGCAAGGGACCCGTTCAAGACATGCAATCTCTCGATCAGCCCCTACAAGGGACTTGGCTTCATCAGTACGTTTCGTCCGACCCGAAGGGCCCGCCCCATTCTATATATACGCGGGTATTCACGATTGGCGCTACCGGAGCAAGGCTAACACGCTACCACAATAGAATTGGGCAGCTCGCTGTTTCAGGTGATGCACTCGCTGAAAGCGCAGAACCTTCACGGGAGCATCAAACTTGTGTACGGCGACAAGGACGCGCTGCGGGCCCCGATAACGCTGTTTCTGCCCAAGCTAGGGCTTAGGCTCGTGTTTGACCGCGTGTTCCAGAAATTGTTGCTCATAGAGGGTACGAGCTGGGACTCGTGCGAATTCGTATACAAAAATGATGCGCTCAAGTATGTGACCTTTTTTTGACGTCGTGATAAAGATCGATGCTAACGCGGAATAACAGTAATGAGCAGCGTCCCACGTTCAAATCCATATACAACAAATCATTCGGACCGACCTACCCTGGCACTTTTGACGAGGCGAGCGGCTCATACGTGCTTTCGTACCCGGGAGTGGCATTTCGCTTCACGCTGCCAGTCTCGGTGCTCAAACGCGTCACTTCGTCTGACTCCAAGAGCCCAGAGTCTATCATGCAGATCCTTGATAACCACAGCGCCAGCATCCCGTGTTCGTCGTTTGCCATATTCAAGGGCACATCTTGGATAGAAGGACAAAGCCTGATTGAGGATTTCCTGAAATTGGGGCTGCTGGATATGCTGGCTGTGCCAGAATCATCCCATGGTCTATCACTCGCGCGGCTCTGTGTACCCGCTGGTGGGTCTGGTTCCAGTTCTTCGCACACTCCGGACAAGATGTTGATCAAGAGCTGTTACGCAAACGTCCCGGTGGGTGTGGTACACCTCTATTTCTTGTCGCATCCGAGGGGACTCGAAAGTTTTAGGATCAGCATTGGCAAGACGAGCATGCAGGACATGATTGCCACTCTGGGGTCGCCTAATGGTTCTCTCCAGAAATCTGAAAATTGCAAATTCGCAATTCACAAATTGGTGGATGGAGCAACGGATACGAAAAAGGAGGGCACAATCGGCAGGATTCACAACTACTTCAAGCTGGGCATTGACGTGGTTTATGACACCTCAGCTACTAGCGGCGGCAGCGCCGTTGTCAGGAAACTGATTCTGCATAGTAATGTCGTGAACTCGCTCGAGTTTATGAAATATGAAACGATCCCTTGGGTGCTGCGCGGATATGACGAGCAAAACCTCAAGGATATCCGGACCTTGAAACAAGCAGACCCCCAGTGGCGTCATTGCTCGAATGCCCTATTTGGGGTTCCTGAACTACTCTACGCGGGTCTCCCCAGGTATCTCAAACCCTCCAATCCCGATAAGAACAAGCCTATCTTCCTCAACAGACGAGAGTACGAACTGAATCGATCACTGAGTGAGTCGTCGCCGCCTCATTTCGCGAATGGGAAGGGGTACTCTCCGTCTACCTCATCGGGGAACTTTGAGCTGATCAATTATGGAGACGAGGAGGGTGACGAGGAGGCGGTGAGTTCTTCAACGTCGCTCGAAGTAACTGATACCGCTCGGTCGGAGAACTCGCTCGATGAGCCAAAGCCTGAGCACGACTCTCCTATCGCATCAACTGCGGCTACTAGTGTTGTCAATGTCGTTGGCCAGTCTCGCGATCGAAGCAAGGATTGGGGATTGAGCAAGCTCTACGGCTATGGACGGTGCATCTTTGAGGTGCTGATGGAGAACGATGCGATTACGTCGGTGACCTTGCTATAGGACAAGCGAAGAGAGAGAGCAAAAAAATAAAAGGAACAACCCACAAACAATCAATATTCTCTCATATCTATTACTGTTTTTCATCTCTATCTAACACATAATTGTTTCATAATTATACAAAAATCTAAGTCTCGGAGTTGTGTGTCGCACGACCAGAGTCCTCTCGATGCCTCAAGCGAAAGCCGTGCTCAAAAGGCTCTATTGTCCCAGGTGAGTTGTGAACGCGCGAGCTACGGTTGTAATCCATCTCTGAGCACTCGTTGGCGGCTTGCAGGGACGAGAGCGGTAACTGGCTTGAAGCAGGGCTGGGAAATATTAGGTCGATTTCCACTTTTCAGAGTCGTCCGATACCCGCTGAGCGACCGAGAGCTTGGGCAGTACAGTGTGCAATTGCAGGGAGCTGAAATACCCCAAGGGGCCAGGAATTGGGCACTTTCGAAGAGCTACTTTTTGTTGGGTTTGGCACGGAACCGGGATCACTGCTCGTGGTGCAGGAACGGAGATTTGGGTCTGGCATGTCTATGCAGGCCAAGCGCACGCACGAACAGATGTCTAACGGAGCTATAAATCAGGTACAGTCGCCGGGGATGGCTGGCCAGGTGAACGGGGGGTTTGCGACTTCGAGTCCAAAAAATGCAGCAGCGGCAGCGATAGCGGCTAGGAATGCGCAGCAGCACCAGCAGCAGCAACTCCAACAGCAGCAGTTGCAGCGCGCGATGAATGGAAGTCCACCGATGAAGAGAGAGGAGGCTGTGACGATGAGAATGTTGCAGCAGCAGAGACAAAGGCAACAGTTGCAGCAGCAGCAGCAGCAACAACAGCAGCAACAACAGCAGCAGCAACAAGAACAGGCACAGGCCAAGATGACTCCGGCACAAATTGCAAAGAGAATGCAATACCAAAACATGACGCCGATGCAACAGCGTCTTGCAATGCAGCAGGCGATCAAAGAACGTGTTCGAACCCATAAGTTTGCAGAGACGAGTGACGCCATTTTGAAAAAGTTTGAAAAGTTTCCTCCATCGCTGGAGTTTCACATTCATGAAAACCATTACCGGTTTGGAAACCAGGATGCTGTGATCAGTAAGAACTCAACGATGGTGAAACACTTTCTGGAGTTTGTTGCACGCGAGGAGATCCCACATTCTCTGGTGGAGGTGATAAAAGACGGCGGGATACAGCTTTACGAGGGTAATGTGATTTTGAAAGTTTACGATCACCGCAACCTCGTTGAGGAGAGAGCGGATCCTACCTCTGCATCAGAGCAGAACGGACACCAGCAACAGCAGCAGCAGCAACAGCAGCCAAAGAGGGCCCCTAAGACTTATAGAACTTTGTTGCGGCTGACGCAGTTGTCGCTGTATGCTGATCTCCTCTACCAGACCGATTCGTTACAGCTGCGGTTCACGGACAATCTATCGCTGAACCTCGAGTCCGAGATCCTTTCTATAACGAACCGCAATGTCGACTTGAGCGTGCCGCTGAATCCGTACAAATGGGATTATCTCAAGCCAGAAACTCAGTACCCATATTATGACGCTGAACAGGATCGTATGGTGCATCAGCATCGTCCCGACGCGCGCGGTGAACACTTGGGTGTGGATAACTACAAGTACCGCTCGCTGCATGAGGATCTACCGCACCACAACTCGAAGTACGAGCAAATCATGCTTGTGTTGAGCGACAGGTTTAGCCACAACTCGCAGCTGAACGATCAGCAGCAGAACGACGAGTCGGGCCAGTTTTTGCGGCTGCGCTTTGTTGAGTCGTGGCGTCGTCGTCGCGAGCGTATGAAACAGCAGGCTGTCGAACTCTCTGTACATCATAAAAAGTTGCAGGAGGTGGGTAACCCAGGAGCTGGTGGTGGTAATGGGGGCTCGATATCATCAGCCGTTGGCATGTCGCCTGGGAATGGCGTTGGCATGCACGGCGTCGGTTCAAGTGCTGGTTTGAGCGGCACGGGTGCCGGTGCTGCCTCACAGGACCACGTCAATGGTATGTTTGGCATGACGCCGCAGCAGCGTATCATGCTCAATCAGGAGCGCATGATGCTGCAGCAGCAGAAGGAGCAGATGGCGTCCGCAGTTGCCGCGGCGGCGGCTGTGTCTCCCGCACTCCAGAACAACCAAAAGAGTCCGCCTGTTGGTGGTGCTGGTGGCGACGAGGCAGGTGGATCGGGTGCTGGTTCGCCCGCAGCTGCCACCCCGCCTGGGGCAAAGAAGGCCACGCCAAAACGGCAGCGTAAGAACGCGACAGCCAAGAAAAACACCGCTGGAAAGACTTTGCCAGGGCAGTTCGCGGGCAAGACTCTTCCCGGCGGTGTTCCTCTGCCCGGAGCCTCAAACACTTCTCCTCCACCCGCACAGCAGCCTCCCGAGAAAAAGCGCAAGATGAACTACAAGAAGAAGAAAGATACGTGACGTTTTCTGTTTTTTTGTTTTGGTTTCTGTTTTTGTTTTCGTTTAGTGTACCTATAGTATTATTCATGGCTAGTATCGTTTTATCTTTTTTCACGTCTCCACACATGCCTTGAGGACCTGGCATATGTACTCCCTGTCCTTTTCGTCGAAAATCCACAAGCCAAACGTATCCCCTAGAACATTACGCACAATCACAAGCTCTGCATTCTGCTCCACGATCATCCCCGATTCCTCGCGCTCGCTCACCGGCAGCACACGGCTCGGCACTATACCGATCGAAAAGTTCTCCGGCTTGGTGCGGTTAAGCACGATCACACCGAACCGAAACTTTGAATCATCATTGACAAACCCATCCACGCTCGTCTCGTCGTCCTCCCCACCGCTGAACGCGCGCGAGTATACCGCTATCGTGCCCTGGTACTCCATCTTGACCCAGTCCTCGTCGTCGTACCGGTACACGACGCAGTGCGATGACTGGCACAGCAGCTGTTTGATCAGTGGGTCATACTTTGCAATAACGTTGTACGTCAGCGCCTTGCGGTATATCCCCAGCGTCTGATACTGTGCAGTTGCGGCGTCCACCTCCGGCGTCTGGGTGGCTGGTGGTGTATCAGATGTGCTTGTCGTCGCTGCTGGCATTGCGTTCGCTTTTTTTCTTGGCTTGTGGGACTGGCTCTCTGTGAGATTGTTCTGGTGGAACTGGTGAAGTTATGGGTCGTCTCGACTGGAACCGGTGTGAGGATGAGGTCGTGTCTTGCTCGGAACTGTTTTGGTAGTTACACGACGGACGCTGGGTTTGTTTGTGGGGACGGTGAGTGGTGAGCAGTGAATGAGAGCACACAAAGGAGTGCTTATATGTTTATGTGTGTGATATGAAAGACCACATACTACTACCTGTTTTCTAGGTGTTGAATGTGATGAGAAACAGTTGGTATTCGCCAAACAATGACAGATCTGGCACACGAATCCGCGGAGCGACCGGGGCTCTGGCTCGCAGTTCTAGCTGACCTCAATAAATGACCTTCGTCGTTGAAAACACTCGAGCTGGACTGACTGGTGGCTGTTCAGTTCTGCACTTCCGTTACCAGCTCACTGCTCCCCAGTCGCACAGTCTCAGTTTCAGGCTGTGCGTAGAGAAACGGAGCTAAATTCGACTCGCGTTGCACAGCCCGGAAAGCGGTCATTGGGCTCAACGTGCAGATGGTGGTCAACTTCGCTACTTCTTTCGGTATTCTAAAACTATCTGTTTTGCTGGGTTCTCGGGAGGTCTATTCCCATCTGAAAGCCAGTGTTCGAAAGATAAAGCTCTTCGTGCTCGCGATATCGCTTCCCAACGCTCTCACAGACCACCTTCGCTATGGATTACAGTCCCTATACAACGGAGGCCCGTGGCAACTCGCCGAGGCAGTCTGTAACATTGAAAGATGTGACCATGGACCCTGTTCCAGAGCCGGTCACTCCCGCGTGCTCAGGAAACCTTCTCGACAGTCCCGAAATCACAGAAATCCTCAACTCGGCGACAATTTTCGATCTGCTTCTCAAGAGGTCAAAGCAGAGTATACTCTGCTGTCAAGAGTTCTCTCGCTTTGTCAAGCTCAAGCAAGTAGATGAAGAGAGACAGTTCAGCCACAGGAAGAGAACCGCCGAGAGTGCTAGGGCTTTCATACAGAAGAATGTATCCCGAAATGACTCCCTCAGCAACAGCATTGACCTGTTCCTCGCGATTGACGCAAGAATATCGGATCGGGTTGGGTCAGGTTATGTGCAGGAGCTTGCGCAGCTATACGAAGACATGAGTTCCATGACGCTGGCATCAATCAAGAGGCGTAAAAGTTTCAAAGAAGATGCAATGAGCAGGGAAAAGCAACTTGCAGCAGCGGTGGGTAATTTCGAGAAGAGTCAAGCGGCATATGAGACACTTGTTGCCGATCTGGAGGCTTTCAGGGCTGAATACCAGCCGCGGAAAAGCATGACTCTGAAAGGAGCAAAGACTAGCTATGAGCTCGAAGCTGATTTGATGGCGAAGTTGGCTCGCGCCCAGTCAGAATACCAGATAAAGTCACGCATCATGGAGGATATGAAAGATGAGTTTGTCCAAGTGCACAGACCTGAGATTTCAAGTGGACTGCGGGATCTTATTTTAGAGCTCGATAAGGCGCTCAGCTTGCAGCTTCAGCGGTACGCCAACGTGACTGAGAGTCTCATAGTGGGCATGGGCGACCAGGTATCACCCGTCTCTGCACACTACACCTCGATGCGGTCTGCCGCCGCGGCTATCGATAACGAGAAGGACCTGTTTGACTTCCTTACCAATACCTCTAGTCATACAGAGGTCAAAGGGTCACGCTCACTGCGCTACAGAAAGCTGGCGGCCAAGTACAGAAATGGGCGAGCAAGCAGCAGGACAAACGAGGAGTCGGCAGAGTCTCCAAAGGGCGAGTATGAACCAGCACATCAGCATGAAAACACCCCGTATTATCCGTATTATGCTCCTACTTCCCCCTCCTCGCATCAGACCGACTCAGGGCCTCCTTCGTCATATGCTCGCACGCCATCTTGGCCTCCCTATGCGAGCACTCCGTCGTCCTACGAGTATCCTGGGTGGGAAGAGCCCGCGTCAACGTCGACAACTGAGCACAGAAGAGCCGGATCCAAATCAAAGCAGATACAAGCAGCGGCTGCGAATGCCGTCCTGAAAACAATGCGATCACCGCCTTGGAATCGGTCGTAGAGCGAGCGCTAGGGTCGCCCAATAGACAGAGGGCAGCTGCAAAAAATGAGATTGCATAAATACCATACTTATAGTACGAAAGACAAAAGACAGAACAAAAATATAATCAATCATCTCTGTCGGTGCTCAAGATCAGGTCTTTGTACTCCGCAATATAAGCCGCATCCTTCCTGTTGGCCTCCTCGATGCTGGTGATCGTATCGCTGCCAAACATCACATCCACGGGGACATCCTTCCCGGCAAATGGCCCGGTACCATGCACAAGGTGAACGAGCGCCTCGGCAAAAACCTCAGGATCGCCAGGCTGTTTCATATCGTACTTGACAAACATCTCAGCAGACTCGGTTCTCAGTGGCTTGTAAGCATCGATACTCCCGCTCGAGATCGACTCACTTGCAGACGTCAAAAACGGAGTGCGGAACATCCCGAGTGCAATGCAGTACGCGCGCAGTCCAAACTGTCTGGTCTCAGTGTCCAGTGTGCCGGTGAAGCTCCTCAGCGCAGCCTTGGACGCCTGGTACAGCCCCAGATTCCCGTACACGTCCCACGCGGCACGGCTCCCGATGTTCACCACGGCCCCGGAGCGCTGCTCTCTGAGCGTGGGGAGCACCGCTCTGATCACTTTCAGAGGCGCAAACACGTTGGTCTCAAACTGTCTGATCCACGCGTCGTGGGATGGCTCCTCCACCGTGCCGTACTCAACGTACCCCGCGTTGTTCACGAGGTAGTCGATGCGGCCGTAGACGGACAGCGCCTCCGCGACGGCTGCGGAGATGGGGCCTTCGGGCCCGTTGACGTCGACAGCAATGGTGTGAGCGCCCGCTTTTTTCAGCGGTTCGAGACGTTCCAGGGAGCGGCCCGTTGCCACGACAGAGTCGCCGGCTGCGAGAGCCGCCATAACGATGGCATACCCAATTCCAGAAGATGAACCAGTGACGAACCAAACAGCCATTGTATATTATCTCAGCTCCAATTTCTCGGTTTTTTGTGACCTGTGAAACGACGAGAAGACATTTGAAATTTTTTAGAGATGGTGGTGCCTTTTATCTGCAGTTGCTTGCTGGGCCCTCGCCCGGAAATAAGGTAAATTAGAGTTTGGCTGGGATGCAGTGCGGCGTCGGGCTTTATGGAATTAAAGCCGAGGCATCTGGGTGAGACTCACAAAGTTGAGTCGCGCCGGTGTTTGGTGTGTACACAAGTGTGCGCACGGGCAATTTCGCTGCCGGAAATAGCGCAATTTGGAGTCTCGCGGGACGTGGGAGGGAGTGGAGTCGGCTTTAATAGCATTAGGGCCGTGGGAACCAGCCAGAATCAAGAAGATTGGATTAAGAAATGGGTAGAATAGAGTCCAAGTCAACCGATTCGACGGAGGTGAAATGCTAGTGCTTTGTTGTACAGCAGGTGGTGGAGGGCCAGAGCAGATTGCAGATCACTCAAAATTTGTAAAAGCCACCAGTCATGTTTCGTCACCTCTCGCACTTGTATATCGTCCCGGCTGATTTCTTGCGGATCGCCTGCCTCGCGCTATAGCCCGAGGCAGGCGATCCGCGAGCGGTGAGAGATAGCGCTGACGAGGCTGATTGCTTCTGTGTAATGGACACATATGTTGGCTAATTGGTTAACACCGACGAGCAAAGACTGGGCAGGAGGGAATACTCGCGTACGCTCTCGGACCGGACCGTACCTGTGATTATTCCTGGCCATCCGCAATGACTTTTGTGCTCCAAGCACTGACAGGCAATATCTGGCGACAGGATGTGGGCTATGTGGATCGTTCCTCAGTGGTCTAGCTGACGTGCAACTAGCTGCCAACTGAAATGGTTATTCGATTTCTGGCTGTGCTCATCGCTTGACCGATAGATCGGTATGCTCCTTGCACAGCCCGGAAATGGGCGTCCTTTTGACATCGAGTAGAACCAGCGTCTGGCTGTTTATAAAGTCTTGTAATGCCCTGTCTTTGTTTTCAATCCCATTGCTCAGTACTCACTTATCTCCTCCTCGAAGCAAGCGTATCAAAAGTTTCAAATCATGGCTTGCAATCACTTTGTAGACGTTGGCGATGTCAGTGAGCCAGTGCACTGCGATCCCATCGTTTATCCCAGCGATTCGCATTCCTGCCCGAACAGACCACCACTCGGATTTTTGCCTCTGACGTTAGTTTTTGGTGGTTGGTCGAGAGATCAAAGCGAAGCATAATGACGTGCAAGCAGCTTGAATGGTACATCAAGGCGAAACGGCTTGATGAAGAAAGGGAACTGAACAAAAGGCAGCTGACCGACTTGAAAGATTTTTCCCGAGGTTGCCAACCAGTCAGGATGCGTTCAACGTCAGCATATTCTTGGCTGTGGCTTGATCATGCACCACAGCTGGCTCCTGGGCCGACAAGGAGCTTGCTGGTATCGGCGCGATCCTCTGTTCGCTTATGTTCTCGTTCACGAAAAAAGCTCGACACAGCCGTCAGCCTGCAGGCGGGGACGTACGTCAAGTATCGCAACGGCACAATGTCCAAAAAGCCGCGCTACGCAGAACATGCTGATGTCGGGGGAGATCAGGTTGTTCATGAGGAGGAAGACCTAGGAAAGCATGGAGACAACGACACAAGGAGCTGGGGTTATGACCATGCCACTGAATCTCTTGTCGTATGGGCACCCAGGCCGTGAGTCCGATGAACATTGGATTTGCAGAGAGGCTCGAGATGTCGCTGACGGCAACGACGAACGCATACCTAGGCAATTGGCATGAGGGACTCGTTCTGGAGAGCATGCGGCGCGGAACCACGTAAATCCAGCCGGGATGCATACTAAAACAGGATAGAACACCTGACAAACTCATACAAAAAACAACTGTTCTCTAACAACCATACAAAATCTTAATCGTAGCACACTGGCACCTACTCGAGACCAGGCGCGGCATCGAGCACCTTCTCAGCAGCGCTCACGTTGATGCTCGTGTTGTCAGGCTCGACAAATGCGGAGGTCACCTTCCCATCATCAACAAGCAGAGCATACCGCTTGGACCGCTCGTTGCCGAAAACTCCACTAGCGTCAAAAGTGACTCCCAGAGCCTTGGAAAACTCCCCCTTCGGGTCAGCTAGGAAATGAACATTCTCAACGTTGGTGTTCGACGTGAGCTGTTTCTTCCATGCGTCCATTACAAACACATCGTTGACTGCAATCACGTACAGCGCGTGGTAGCCCTTGGAGATGAACTTGGGACCGGCATGGAGGTAGCCCGGCAGGTGTTTCTCGGAGCACGGTCCGGAGAACGCTCCGGGCACGCCAACCACAATTGACTTGTGCTATACCATGTGTTAATTGTTGCCTCAGATCATTACGAAAACCAGTTCGGGGTACTCACCTTGGCTGTCTCAGCAGCTAGGTCGAACTTTGCATCTGGTGCAGATTCGTAGAGTGGAATCGAGGGGATCTTGTCGCCGGCTTTGACCATTGTAAGGGTGGATGTCGAGAATAAACGCGCTGAAGCCAATCGAGGCAGCAGCGATGAACGAAGAAGCGACATCTCTTTCTCTCTATATTTATATATGTAACTTTGAATAGTTGCGGTGTTATGACCTCTGGCTCCTCCTCTCTTATAGCTGTCCCGTTGGCTCAAACGGTTAATCCGGTGCCTTGCTCTTTGAGCAGCGCACACTTGCTCTCACCACCCCCCGGACCACCACTACCACCAACCAACGGCATAATGCTCGCGGCAGCACGTCATTATTCGCTCCCGGCAACAGCTGTCTCTTCGAGGACGTGGCTCGCAGCGTTAACACCGACATCGCTACCCCGCGCGCAGTTCGCCGTGTCGTTCTCGAGGTCAAGTGGACCCGGGGGCCAGCACGTGAACACGGCAAGCACAAAGGCCACGCTATCGCTGCGGACAACGCTGGCTGATGCCGAGTGGATACCGGCTGATGTGCGTTCGGAGCTGGGGCGCAATCGCGACACGCCGCTGAGGTTCAGGTACGAGGCGCGGCGGCACGGGGGTGTGGTTATCCAGAGCGATACGCATAGACGCCGGGACGATAACGTTGAGGAGTGCTACGAGCGGTTTGTCGCTGAGTTACGCCGCTGTGTTGTGTTTGAAGGGGAGGTGAGTAAGGAGGATAAAGAGAAATGGGAGGGTTTGGAGAAGCGCGAGCGCGGGAGACGCGTCAGGGAGAAAAAGTTGCACAGCGACAAGAAACAACGGCGACGTGTTGCTTTTGACTACTAATTATTGAGCAATGAAACAATATACATAGCACGCATAATAACATAAGACAATAGACATATTTGTTTTTCGTGTTCACCTTCAAACCTTTGTACTCTTCCATAGGTCCTCGAGGCCAAGGAGAGATGTGACGGTGCCGATCGCACCGAGATCACCATCGTTGTTGTGCAGCACGTTCACTCCGTTAAGCGCAATAATCATGTCGAGCAAATTCTTCACAAGGTCTCTTCTTGCCAGGTAGATTGTTCTCGAGTTGCCTGCGAACAGCTCCTTGTCGTTGATTGACGACTCGCCCTCTGGCTTCTCCGATTCCGAGGCAGACTCCTTGAGCAGCGCAGCCTTCTTGTCGGATGCAACCTTGAGTTTCCTCAGGTCTCCAACCACTCCGCCAACGAGTGCCACAAACCACAGGAATGACGCCGTCTTGGCAACGTTCTTGAAACGCTTCGCGTCAACTAGACCAAGCAGCTTGAACCACTGAAGTGAGTCCAGAGCAAGGTACGCCGCAAAGCCAGAGTTCTTCACAACGTCGGAAAAACGCAAATACGAATCGGCTAGTTTGTTGTCATACGCCTTGGACACAGCCTGGATGTGGTTGAGCGGTTTCAAAAACCGCAGAGCCTTTCTGTTAAGCGTAGCCACGCCCTGGATGCGCTTGAACACCTGCGCAAGCTCGATCGAGTAGCCCTGGCGGATGAAATAGTATGAGAGGAAACGGGTCAAGTACTGCAACGTACGCAAACCCTTCTCACGCCCCGCTGGAAAAAGGTGTTAGACAAGATACAGCTATGAAAAAAAAGAAAGAGGCGAAAACATACCCGTAGTGTCCAGGAAGGCAATGAGCTTTGTTATAGTTGGGTGGTAAACCACGGTATCGTAAACCATTGTGAATATATTTGTTTTGTTTCGACCGAAGGGTTTGTCAATATCTGATTACTTGATTGTTTACCTCTGCGCAGGTTCAAGTTTTGGCGGCTGGTTCGTTGAGGGGGCACCGGGAGAGTTTTATAGCTGGGCAAGTGTGGGGACTGGCACTTTCACGTGGTGATAGGCTATCGGGTCGTGGTTCGGGGAGCTGTCTGGGAGCGCGTTTTGGCAGGGGGATTTTTCGTGTTTTGTGGCAGGGGTGTTTGGGGAGACTGGGGGGTCTTATTGGCTGGCTGGTGTATATTATGTTTGGGTTTTATTACTGCCTGATACACCTCCTGTCCACTGGTCTCAGTCCTTTGAAGGTGGCCGCTTCTTGTTTTTGTGCCGGTCGGTTGGACATGTGACCGGCTGGTCGTGTGGTGATCAATCTGCGTGGTCGTGTGTGGCACACTGTGTGTGTGGGGATGTGGAGAGACGCCAGGCAGACGCGTGTGGATCCACTACACCAACAACAAGCACAACAACAACAACTACAACAACCGCAGACCACCACAACACATAATGTCATACTATGATATAGACGAAATAATAGCTGATAGCCAGGTGTGTTAGTTTTTTACATTTGTACACCCCTCCGAATCCACTAACAGGCTCTTCAGAAACTACCATGCAAGTTCCAGATCACCGTCCCTGGACTGGGCTACCTTGAAGGCAACCCAGGCAAGGCGCTCAAGAAAGGCACGCGGCTCGAGCTGCCACTATGGCTTGCCTCGGTGCTTGCGGTGTGCTCCGTCTCGCCCGACTCAGACGACACGTTTGTCGAGCTCGTGCCGCCCGACTGCTTCTCGCCGCGTGTGATCAACGCAATCAAGACAAACGGCGCCACGATCGACCTACACTCGATCATCATGAGCTACTACAAGCTTGTCGACAAATGGGCATGGATGTTCCGCGATACCGAGCTCGTCGCGGTGACTTCGGCAATGCTCAAGGAACGCGCGAGCGAGATTAACGATCTCGCGAGCACGAGGCGACCTTCAACGGACGGGTTCGTGCACAACCTCGACGAGTTCGAGAGGAACCTCTACAAAATAAGCCATCAGAGCCATAAAGAAATGAGATCCTGGCTGCGGAGTTGAACAATAAAACAATTGATATACACAGCCAATAGCAGTAGAAACGTTACCCGGCCCGGCCCCACGTCGCCACGCGGCCATCAGCTTCTAAGTACATCATCGCCTGTGTCTCCTGTCGTTTTTTGACATCTTCTTCCCTTAAAACCCTTTACAAGTAACACAGCAATGGCAAAGGGAGCAAAAGGAAAGAAAGGCAAGTCCGACGAGCCGGTCGTGGATGATGCGTCTGCGTCGGAGAACGAGGACTGGGACTCAGGATCCAAGAAACCCAGCAAGAAACAGGCCGACAAGGCGGGCAAGCGCGCCGAGGAGCTGCAGAAGAAGGCTGACCGCGAGGCACTGCTCAAGATGGAGGAGGAGGTGACGGCGTCGCAGGTGTCTGCGAAGAAGGGCAAGGGCGGCGCAGCGAAGAAGTCAGGCAAGCGCGGTGGGGGCATTGACGATGCGCTCGGTGCGTTTGACGCCAAGCCTGAGATCTCGGGCAGCGGCATTGACAATGCGATCGGCGCGCTCTCGCTGCTGTCCAAGGATGGCGGTGTTGGCAATGACGATATTGACAGACACCCGGAGCGCCGTGTCAAGGCGGCGTTGGCTGCGTTCAGCGCACGGCGCTTGCCCGAGATCAAGGCGGAGAACCCAGGGCTGCGCAAGCAGCAGCAGGAGCAGCTCGTGTACAAGGAGTTCCAGAAGAGCGACGAAAACCCAATGAACAGAGCCACGAACGCAGGGTTTAACGATAAGCAGGAGGAGATCGAGGCCCTCAAGACGAGTATTAGAAAGGGCAAGGAGAAGCGGTACCAGAAGTAGGACGAAAACGACATAGAAATAACTTCTTTCTTTTAGAATATAAACTAGTACTAAAACAGTCCGTCGCTTTCAGCCTCATCCTCGCCGTCATCATCGTCGGCAATCTGCGGTGGAGCAGCAGGCGCATAGTCCTCGAGGTCCTCGTCGCTGTCCTCAATCGTCTCCTTTGACAGCTCCGGCCTCTTGGAGATCCGTCTTTTCTTCACCTCTGTCTTCTCAACGCCCTCCTTCTTACGCTTGGTCTTCTTCGCACTCTTCTTCTTCTTGCGGTCCTCGGCCTGCGCGGTACTGTCCTCCTCGTCACCGCTGCTCTTGGCGCTCTCCTCCTCCTCGCTAGCACTCCCGCGGCTCTGATCCTCATCATCAACCTCAGACTCCGTGCTGCTTTTCGTATCGGACTCGTTATCGCTGTCTGCAACCCTCGCAGATGCCTTCTTGCCCTTACCAGACTTGTTGCGCCCAGCAGCAGCCGGCTGTCTCTTTTTCTTCTTCTTCTGCCCAGCCTCTCCATCTTCGGGAACACCCTCGAGCTCATCCAGCGCATCTTTGCTCTCCTCAATCTGCGACTTGATCCAGTCCTGGGCCTCGTCCTGCAGACGCCTCCGCTCAGTAGCGAGTTTCTCCTCGCGCTCGCGGCTCACAGCAAGCAGCCGCTCCTTCTCCTCGCGCACACGCTGCAGCTCGCGCTCCTGCACAACCTTGGCATCCTTGAGCTTGTTAATCGAGCGCTCGTCAAACTCGCGTTGCTCAACAATGCACCTCTCGAGCTGCTTGCGCAGAGTATTGGTACCCATCGATGCACGCGCACGCAGATCCTCGGGAGCATACGGCGCATGCTCTTCACCGGCAAGCTCGTTGAGCTCGGCAATCGCCTCGTCGAGCCCGACAATTGCACTTTCAATCTGCCCAACGGTGCGTTTCGTCTCCGGGATGCGCCGCACAAAGTCGGCAATCTGGAATTTGATAAACGCGACGTTGAACCGCAGCGCAGGAATCTGACTCAACGCACGCGCCTGTTCGCTCAGTTCAAGTGCAGTATGTAATGCCTCGATGCTGCGCTCGTACAATCCACGGCCATACCATGCACGCCCAAGCAGCACCAACAACCGTGCATCCTTGCCATTAGTAAATCGTGACAGTGCAATGTTGTACGACTCTATAGCCTTTGCATACTGCTTAACCTCCAGAAGACAGTGTCCGAGGTTGACATAGATCGAAATGTCATGCAAAGCGTCCCTGATCTTGCGGAACACTTCGAGAGCCATCCCGGACTGGTGCCTATCCGCAAAGATAATCGCAATGCCCTGCGCTGCATACACGTTGCGCGGGTCAAATGAGAGCACTTTCTGATACAACTGTGCCGCGCGGATGTAGTACTTGTCCTTGGGGGAGTCATCCTTGGATGACGGCTTCACCTCGCGCGCTATCGCACAGTACACATTCCCGAGTGAGATCAGCGCGTACGCATCGTGTGAGTCATACTTCACAAGCGTCGTGCGGTGGTGCTCAGACTCGGCATCCTGTTTGATCCCGTACAGCTTACCATACTTGCGCACATACCATCCATAGAATGAACGAACCTCGAGGTCTTCGGGAAAATCGTCAAGCAGTTCAGTAACCTCGTCCTTGATGTCTCCGTCGCTCGTTAAACACGACAACAGCAGCTGACGGATTTTCGCACTTGTGTAGCTTGGACACTCCTCGAGGATCTCCTTGTATATCCCGAAAGCCGTCTCGATGTCTTCTGGTTTATTCGAGGACTCGATCGCCCGGGCCCTGTTGTACTTGAGGGTGATTGAAATGTATTTGGCCTCCTCTGGCTTCTGAGACTCAAGGGCACTGAGAGCATCCTCGAAGTAGGTCTCCGGTGAAACCCCTGCACTCGTCTCATTCCTCAGCAGCGAAAACACCCCAAGGTTGTTGAGGAGATCGTACGGCAGATCCGTCACCTTGCTATCGTCAATGAGCAATTGCTCTTTTGCCAAAGTAAGACTCTTGAGTGACTGCACAGTGTCCTTCTCCTCGTACACTCTCGAGAGCGTAAGGTAGGCAGGTATGTTGACAGGCTCAAACGCATCCTTCGCGAGCGAAACATATTTTTCAAGCACGCCGGTGGCTTTGTTGTAGTTTCTTTCACTCTTGGCGTACAGCATTCCGAGCGCATAGTTCACCTCGGCAACCTTGGGCTGGTCTTTCTGCAGCTTCTCAAACGTGATGATTGCATCGCCAATCTCGTTTCTCGCAACCTGACACTGACCATACCCTAGACGTGCCAACGTGTTATCCGCATTGGACCTGATGGAATCTAGAAAGTTTTTCTGTGCTTGGACATAGTCGCCCTGAGCGTAGTGGCATCTTCCGACCCAAAACTGCGCATCACTCACTGCAGAGCTGTTCTTGGACGTGGAGATCACTTTTGTACAGAGCTGCTGTACCACCGCATACTTTTCCTGTGAGAAATAAAACGACGCAAGCACAACGAGAATAACGGCATTGTTGCGGTCGCTCTCGAATGACTCCTTCGTGTATTTCAGTGCTTCCTCATAACCTTTGCGGAACTCTTCATCATCTTTCGAGCGGGTGAAGCACTCGTCAAACTTGGACAGTGCGAGCAAAATCTTCGCGTCTAGATTACCTTCTGGATTCACCTTGAGCGAGTTGTTCCACGCCTGCTGTGCCAAAATCTTACGATCGAGGAACCAGAAACACAGACCGATGCCAATCCTGGGATCCGGCTTGATCACCGGGTTGAATATCAGTACCTTCTGGTACAGCTTCAGCGCACCCGAATAGTTTTTCCTCAAAAAATTCACCTTGGCTTTGCCCAGCAAAGCGTAACAGTTATCGGGCCTCTCCGTGAGCAGCCCATTAAAGATTTTGGTTGACAGCTCAAACCTCTCCTTCTGACTCTGCACAGAGTCTCCGCGCTGTATCAGTGCAATCACAGCCTGGGCAAGCAAGTTTCCATGGGCTGATGGATCCAGAGACAGCGCAGTCTTCATCTCTGTGGTGGCCAGATCAAGCGACAGAGACTCCTTCTGCATGCTCTCCTTGGTGAGATACAGCCACGCCAGGAAACTATGAAACGCAGACTGCGTGTCGCTGGTTGCATCCATAATCACGGGCGACCCAAGCGCCTTTCTGATAACCTCAACAGCCTCGTCCGTCTTGCCCTGCAGGGCGTACGCCTTGGCGATGGCAATCCACTGCTCCTTTCCAGCACCCTCGTTCTCAAGCAGCACACATAGCTCGGTGGGATCCTCTGGAAGCTCGTCGGCAGTATCTATAACAACTTCCTCGTCACCTTTCAGCGGAATGGTAATTGTGGTTGAGGTCAGGGCAGCAGCCGTCACCGGCTCGAGCTGCCCCAGGTAGTATGCGGAATCCAACGTATCTGAAACAGGCATCCCGAGTCACAAATGGATGTGCCCGTGTTTGTGGTTCAAACTCGTTAGCTGCGTGTTTTGTATTTGTGCTCACTCTTTCCATCTCAGTGTCTTGTTCACCACCGACATTTGAGCCGGGCGTGTCAGACTCAGTCTTACCCGGCCCTTTGGTTTTATGATCACGTGCCCTCAACAGCGATGAGCATCGATAAAACTATTTTTGCAGGCAGAGGAAGACTATAAGAAGGTCGGCCAGGGTGTGGGTGTAAGGCAATATGGCGCAGTCACAGGAGCCAAAAGTGATGCGATTGTACTTGGGCTCGCTATCACGCGAGCTAGCTGACACGATACAGGATCTGGGGACTCGCCTTGAGAAGTTCGGCAAGCTCACGTCCCCGATATCGCTGCACAGGCGGGCTGTGGACTCGACTCACTTTGCTTACGTTGACATATTGACGACCGACAACGAGTTCAGCAGGCTGAAGAGGACGTTCAATGGGGTTAATTTCAAAGGCTCAAAGCTGGTCGTTGATGCTGCGAAGCCAGACTACAAAGAGCGGTGGGCTGTTGACGCGGCACGTGAGGACGCGCAGGTCGAGCAGAGGAAGACCCGGGATAGAATCGCAAGGGCAAGGCAGGAGAGGATCGCGCACAAGAGTGACCCACTTCATTCAAAATTGGTTATAAAGGGGAGGATGCGGAAAACACCTCGAAAGGACCTTAAGAAGTTGGTGCTGCGCGTGAACGTGAGAGGTACAGTTAAACTGGTGAAGTGCTTCAAGACAAAACTATGGGGATATGACAAGAACAGGCGACTGCGGGACTTAGTGAACCGGTTTGTGGAGGGAGAATGGCGTGACGGGAATAACCATGTCGTTGATAAGCTGTCGTCGAAGATTGTCACGTTTAGCGATCGTAGTATCGTGGTGGAGGACAACCCTGATGCGTTGACGAGTGTTTCAGCTGGCGAGGAGAGTGATGAGGAAAAAGCCCGGAATAACAGGTTACTCGAAAGCTTACTTGGAAAGTACGATTTCGAGAGGCCGGTCGCGATCGAGGCAGGGGAGGAAGAAGAGTACGGAGCTTCTGATTATGAGTACGAGGGGGCCCACAAAGACTCTGACGACGAAGTGGAAGATTTTTCTTATGATTCTGTTCCCGAGAAAGACTGCGTAAAACCGTCTTCACAGTCTTTGGTCGAGGACTACAAGTCTCAGCATCCCGAATTTTTGCATTCTTCTAGGAACGGCAACGACGAGGATGACGAAGAAGAAGAGGAAGAAGCGGAAGCAGAAGAAGCGGAGGAAGCAGAAGAAGCAGAGGAGGAAGAGGAGGAAGAGGAGGAGGAGGAAGAGGAAGAGGAAGAACAAATTGAGGAACCACGGAGCGCGCCGGAGGAAAGCGGATCACCAGAAATATCTGTGGATGCTGAAGTGGAGTCCAATGCAGCGGATTCGGATGTGGATGACGAGTTTATCCCTGTTTTTGGTGGGGTCAAAGACGCGGAGACCGAGGACAAAGGTGAGAACAAGACCGAGGCTCTCAGATCTCTGCTGAACCCCGACGATGCGGGCTCTGGTTTCAAGCTGAACCTTGCCGATTCGGAGGACGAAGACATAGACTACACTATGAACTTGGAGCCGACGAAAGATGAGGAGAAGGAAATCGCAAAGCAGCAAGAAAAACACCAAAACGAGCTTGCAACCTTCGCGCCGAAAAAGGATGTTGGACTGTTTTTCCCTCATTTTGATTCTCCATTTTTGACCGCACAGACACAGCTGAACAAGATGCGAATGGTTAATGTGGAAGATGAGCTTAATTACGATAAGTGGTTTTTCGAACACAGGGGAGAATTAAACAGGGAATTTAGGAGACGCCGCAGAGACGTTGTGAGGCAGCATAAGAAGAAAAGTAACAAGGCTTTCATGATTTAGATTTTCTGTGTTGATTAAAGTATATTGTAAATGTTGTCTAAAAAATCTCTATCGATTCCAAGAAATCAGTTTAATGCTTAGCCACCATATTTGCCTTGAACGATTTCGCAAAGTCGTCCATCTCCACAACCGATCCGTCGGCCACATACGAGACACAAATGGTGAGCCCTCCAAGAACCGTGGAGACTATGCTGATATTCAAAAAGCCGCCCGTTGGACCCGGGCCCTGCGTAAACGTCATCCGCTCAACGCTGAAAGAAGAGCCCTTCGGGTCGTACTTTCTCAGTCCCAAGTTTGAGAACTTGTAGGTATCAGGTCGCGGCTGCCCAATAGCGGGGAGAATGGCCTTGTCCGTTGCCTCTGCGGTTGTGTTGGCTCCGTTCACCAGCCCAAAGTTCTGAACCAGTGACTTGTCCAGGGTTGCGCGCTTCAGGTTGGCGTCCGTAGCAACAATTGTATCCCATGAAAACGACTCCACAGCTTTTGCCAGAGCCTGGTTCACGACACCGAGGTAAAAAAGGTTACCGAAGGAGGTGTCGTACTTTTCCTTAGCTTCGTCGGAGACAAACCTCCTGTAGCCAATAGCCATATTGCAGCTCAGCGACTCGGCATTGTGGTCTAGCTTCGCTAAGTGGTTGCCTGTCACTAGTGAATGCTTCACCACAAAATCGATGTACGGGCTAACGGTGACGCCATGCTCACGACACTGGGCCAAGATCGACTTCGTCTCTTTGGGTGAGAACTCAATAATCTTGAAGTAGTACTTGTAGTCCAAGCCTGAAGTTGTCGTTCCGATCCACCTCTTTGCCGGGACAGGCGAGTAATTGTGGTCGTTAATGAGGCCCTGCAGGCTAGTTGGCAGGACGCCCTTCAGCCACTTTCGAGCTTTGAAATCGAGATCTGGGTGCAAGCTATAGCAGTCTTCTGCTCTGGGCGACAATTTCTTTACCAAAAGTGGTTCGTCTGCTTGGGCGTCAATCAGCACCAGCCCTTGCTCATCGGACACGGTGCCGAGACTGCTGAGGCCCTTTGTGTCGACCTCGACGAGCATCTCAAAGAAGCGGCTCCAGAAGTTGGTACCGGCCTCTCCGTCAAAGAGCGTATGGTCCATGATAAGCACAATCTCTTTCCCGCCGCTGAGGACAAGTAGCTTGAAGAGGGGAGTATTCAGCTTGCCCACCTGCAGAACGAAACTATCAAGCTCATGGAGCAGAGCCTCGTCTAGGTTCGCAGGGCTATCACGATACTCCACCACCTGCTCAAAGTAGAGACGCGAGTTGAGAATGACAATCTCGGTGTCATTACTATCCTTAGTTGACTGGCAAGCCAAGGTCGGGTGCTCCAGAACAAGTCTTCTGAGAACGGTGAACAGAAGCTGTCGCGGGATCTGCTGGTTGAAGCGTGTCGCGATCACAAAGTTCTTGTACAACCCGGTCAGCGTTCGCTGGCGCAAGTAAAGCTCCTGGAGCCCAAGGGGTCTGGAGAGCGTCATTGCTGTTGTCTCTCTCATGCGTGTGTGTGTGTGGCTGAGTGGAGAGTCTTGCTCGTCTGTCGTTTCAGAGCCCTTAGAGAGGTGATGAAGTGTGAGTCAAACGCCCGTTTCGGTGTGCTCATCGGAGCCGCGCGCTCTTTGTGGCAGGAACACCGAGCGCACACAAGGAAAGAATTATTCCACCTCCACGTTTTCACTGCAAAAAAGCTGACTTGAGCTTAGGGGAAAAAAGAAAGCCGATTCTCAGTCGGTTGTGTGAGTGTAATTTACAGTATGCCTTTATATACAGCTATGCCCGTTTATGTACATGTCGTTGTCGTCATCAATTTTTTCAGTAGCTCTCCGCCTTTAGAATAACAGAGCCGTCCATTAGGTCCATGTCGGCGATCGTTGCATCCTCCACAACGTCGCCTACCTCCAGTGGCGTCACTTGTGCGCCGTCGCGCAGACTGGTAGAAGCCTCTAGGGTTCCTCTTATGCCGTACTCGTTCAGCCTCACCGTCACCTTTCCGTTGCTCGTTGGTCTCGACATGACCGTGCAGGAAAGAAGCGTCTTTCCTCCTTCCTTCTGAAGCTGAAGCAGATGCTTGAAGATAAAGAAACCGTTCGAGCGGTTCATGATTTGATTCGTCTTGACTTCTCTGCTGCGCAAGTGAACAGCTGCGAACGCCACGTTTTTCGCGTCCAGCAAGAGCGGCACACCCGCGAGATGCGCCTGGATCTGCCAGTGGTTGATTGTGTCCCAGTATCTGCGCAGTGGTGAAGTTACCGTAACGTAACCTTTCACACCGAGGGCGTCGTGTGGGCCGGGGATCGGCGAAAGAGATGAGGAGGACGTGAACTCAAAGAGCGACACCGCCTCGACGATGGTCATGTTCTCTCCCTTGCGCTGAAGCCCATCCAAGTATTTGGTCACCTCCGGAGAAGTCTGTAACCTGCGTAGCACTCTGTATATACATGGAATCCTGTTGGCTGTGCAGAACGAGCCTGCCAATTCGTTCGCCGCGATCATGATCTCCGAAACGAGTTCTCTTGACCTGTCATCCCCCGGGTTTCCCTCGGACTGATCAAATGTTACGCTGAGGTAGTTATTGGGCGATTCCGAAATGCTCGCGATCTCCTTCTTCTGCGCACTCACAAACGTCCTTGCCCCATAGGAGAATCTTTTTTCTTTCAGGTGATGGCTCACTTTGAGCAAGTCGGTCAGATCCTGCTTTATCCGCGCAGCATCGATGCCTGTCTTCTCAGCAGCCTTCTTCAGTGCAGTCGCACCTTCCTTGGTTTCGCCTAGGATGTCATTAACGGCGCTGTAAGTAATCTGAACGAACCTCTTCGCATACCCAGCCTCCACTATGCCCTTCGACAGGGACTTCCCCGTGGTGGGATCAATGCAAGAGCTGAACTTCATGACCCGTGTCTGTCTGTCGTGCTCTCCAAGTTGTGTTTCTTTGGCAAATGCTTCGGGTAGCAGAGTGATGGCGAGGTCCTCCACTCCAGGAACGTACTGGGTCAGCCCTCTTTCAAATGCAATTCGAGACACTGCCATTTCGGGGGTAAGGTAGGATGCAGGGTCAGCTACGAACGCCGAGTAAACCCATTCGCGATCGCTTTTCCGTGTGATGGACACGCCGTCATCGATCTCTCTTGCGTCCGCATCGTCTATGCAGTAGATAATCTCGTCCGAGAAATCCTTCCTGACCGAGGCGCACAAGTCGCGCTCCAGGTCGATGAGTTCTCCGATGTTTTCATCATTGAATTTATCATGGTACTCCTGCTCCATATCCGCCTTGGCAGATATGCCGGTTCCTGGTCGCAGACTCTCAAACCACCACTCCACGGGATCCTGCGAGTTGGAGATCTCGCCCAGAGCAAGAAGAAGCTCGTACACTGTTGTGCGCGAAATGTCCGCGTTTTTGTAAGCAGGGATCCTCCTTATGATCTTGAGGACAAACGATTCCATCGTGGCGTCGTGGAGATTTCCAGCGGTGTACAGTTTCATCATGTGTATCACGTCCTGGTAATGAGCCGACTGAATCAGCGACTTATCTCCCGCCAGCTGTTGTGTGATCAGCTTGTCTACCTCGTCAAAAAGGCGGCTGTTCTCCTTAAAGTCGTGGATCAAGCTGTCCAGCCGCACAATACTTTCCAGTGGATTCACGGTAACACTGATTGGAGTACTCACAAAAGAGTCGTAGCTGAAAAGCTGAGAGTTTTTCCTGAGAGCCAAGATCAACGCGTATAGCTTTTCCACGTTTATTCTCTCTCTTGCATCCAATGATCCCATGATCTCCTTACCCAACTTGACAGAGTCGAACTGGTCCAACTGATGTATTTTGTCAAACACAGTCTTCACCAAGCCACCGTACGCGGCAGCCACCTTGATCTTGTCGTGCGATCCAAGAGTCCTGGACAAACTCCTGAGGTCGGTGACTTCAACGGCTTGCAGGATCTGAGGCAGAGAAAACTGGATCGGCGACTCAGAGCACTGTAGAGCATTGTGTAGCACCTCCAACTTTAGATTCACCTCCGGGAGAATCGTCCAGGAGTTCCTGACAATTGCACTCAGGTCTGTCGACAGTATCCCTGTGAGTATCGAGGGTAATATATAGCTGTCAACCTCATCACTGCCTTTATTCTTAACGTGAGCGACGGCAGCATCAAACACGCGAGATTGCGAGTCGTCTGTCTCTAACAAAAACCGCGGCTTGCCTACTGGGATAGTTCCATCATGCAAAAAATCGTCCTCATTCATCACACAGTCCGTAAACCAGCTCTTTGGAAAAATCCTCGGAAGTCTCAGGCCCATTCTTATACGCGACGCAAAAAGCATCTCGCCGTACTGTGTCACCAGGGTATACCGCGGGTCCTCTGCGCTCTTCGGCAGCTCCACAATCACAGCAAGATCGTTCTGATGCAGAGTCTGCGACATGTCGACAACGTCACCAACATCAAGAGACTGCGTCATCATGTCGACAAACGAAACATCGAGGCTGATGTCGCCAAGTTTTGTCTGCAACATCTTCCTGATGCGTCTCCTGTTCGCGAGCGAATCCTGAGCCATCTCCTCCGTTGTATGCTCTGCTCCAAGCACGGTGCTCAGCCAAGCTTTGTTTGGTCCATCGTATCTCTGCTGTTTTCTCTCGCTGAGAGATGACTTGATCAGGTCGAAATCGACCGTATTGCCCCTGGACATCAGTTGCTCGGGGGTCTTTACTTCTCTAAACTCGGGGAATCCTCTTCTACCCTTTCGCTTCGCGTTTGATCGGATGGCTTTCGGCGACCTGTACCTGACCCATGGCATGTGCAGTGAGGGACCATGCCCGACGATTCTGTTGCAGAGCGTATACAAAGGCCGCTGTTTTGCAAGTCGTATCATTTTGGATCCGTCTTGATACTATGCACCTGCTAAACCACCTTCGAAAACCAAAATCACTCTCCCAGTTGCGCTCTTCAACTTCAGTTGTCTATCCACAAAAATGAAAAAAATGAAAAAAATGTCACGATGAGGTCGTGCGTTTGCGAGTGTCTATCCGATTTATCTCAATAAATTCATCATAAATACTTCTTTTCTAAAATACACTCGAGAGCACGTTGTCAAGCTTTTCGTTGTTGGCAGCCTTCTTGACTCCTGGCTTGGCATCGGCTCGCATCGTCGTGACGTCTCTCTGTTGGAAAGACCGCCGCATTTGGTCAGCCCTCTCGTCGTCCTTGTCGTTATTCTTTCTCTGTTTCTTCTTGCGCTGCATGTTTTCAATCATCTTGGATTTCTCAACGTTTTTGATGAACGTCTTGTTCAACTTGTTGGCCTGGGCAAGCTCGGCCTGGAGTTTGGCCTCCCTCACCTCGTTCTCGCGGTTCATCTGTGCGGTCAGATCGTCCCACTTAAACCTCTTGAGATACCGCACATTCATGATATCGTCATAGTAGAAACTCCCCTTTCTTCCACCCAGCTTGTTACCATTCAGCGTGGCTGCACATAGCTTGGCATCCTTCTTGTTGACAAACTCGGCCCAGCCTTCGTCAAAGCTCTTTTTCTTGTTACCGCCGTTCTTAACGCGCCGCCGATACACGTTTATGTCTTCGGGTTTGAGAAAAAGTCTCCCCACATCACCGAACCGTGACAAAATCTGGCGCATCTTCGCGGGCTTCATGTACGGTGGCACACTTGACAGATACACCACACCAGTCCTCTTGCGACGCTTCTCCTCCTTGGCAAGCTGCTCGGGCGTCAGTTTCTTGACCTTGCGCGCGCCGAGCTTACTGTCATCGTTCAACGACTTCCTGATCTCGGCAGCTGCGGCCTCTAGTCTATCATCGTAGTCGTCATACCCGTCAAATTCGTCCTCTGCTTTGGCTGTGCTTGCTTTATCCTGTGCTAGGACTACGTCCTCCTCTCCGTCTTCATCTTCGTCTTCTGAGCTCGCACCCTCGAATGCATCCTGGAACCCGCGCTTTGTTTGCCTCCGTTGTAGCTGCGGCTGTTCCTCGTCTTCACTCTCCTCCTGTGACGAGTAATTTCTGACTGAATCCTCGCTATCAGACATTTTTATCCTATCGGGGTGTAGTTGTCGCTTCTTCATCAGAACCAAAAACAAAAAAAAAATTGAAAGCTCATCGGCCGGTTGCGAGCGCTGCTCTGGGGTCGTCGCACCTCCACAATCCGGATACGGGCTATCGATCTGGTTCGGTTCGACTCGATCCACCAGAAAGAATTGTCATTAAATGGTCAAGTGGTATATACTGCCTAGGATGAGTTGTAAGTAGATCAGATAAACAGTCAACATGGAGGGCCTGTCGCTGTGGTCCCACAGTCAACAAGTCAGTCTGGGCCGCTTCCTCCTCTACAGCACCACACTCCCTCTCAACAATTCCTGCCTCATTGGCCATATTTGATCGCCATCTCAACAGCAGCCGCTCCCCAGTCCTCTCCGTGGTTATGCATCTTACCCGGGATGAGTCCGGCCCGAGCCTCTGCCTGCTCGTCGGTGAGACAAGTCAGCACGCCGTAGATGACAGGCACGCCGACACGCTCCTGCACACGCATGAGCGCATGGGTGACAGAGTCACAGATATACTCAAAGTGCATCGTCGAGCCCTTGATCAGCACGCCAATTGAGATGACCGCATCGAGCTTCTCCTGCGCGACGAAGCGCTCCGTTGCGAACGGCAGCTCATACGAGCCGGGAACGCTCTTCACGATGATCCCCGAGTCGGGGACACCGAGGGCGCCCAGTCTCGCGACCGCACCTGCCACAAGAGCATCAATCACCTTTTTGTTCCACCGCGCGTGCACTATGCCGATGCGCAGCATCGAGCCTGTAACCATGGGTTAGTCATCGAAAGAGAGAGGGTATGTGTGTGTGCCATCACGCTGTCGAGGCTATACTCACCGTCGTATTCCTGGTCGAGCTGCCCCAATCCCTTCACTGCCATTGTGTGATTATAAAGTTAAGAATGTTATTTGGCGATGAGTAAGTCGTTCCGTAAAAGAGACAAAATGAGGGGTCTCCGTCGACGTCGGTTTTGCCGGCAGAGCTGAAAGTCGCGCGCGGCACAATTTCGGGAATAGTAGTACAATCATTATAAAGAATATATCTGGAGACACAGACAGATCAGACGGCAAGAGCATGTTGAAGTCCCCGCTTGATCACGTATGTCGAGTGTCTCAGAACCCGGCCGCGCTCGGCCTTCTTCTTCATCTTCTGCTTCTTCCGTGACGGAGCCTCCGTCTTCACCTGATCCGCAGTCACTTCCACCAAGTCTAGCTCGCTATCGGACGATTCAGGTTCGACAGCCACAGGCTCCGCCTCCTTACCCGCCTCCACTTTCACCGGCTTTGTATATCTCACGGGGCGTGTGCGCATGGTCGCCACGGCCTTCTTCCTACTCGATGGCACCACCTCGTTCTCCTCGTCGTCAGAATCCTCTTCTTCCTCCGCCACGACCTCCTCGTCCGAGCCGCTCGATAGTTCAAGCACAACGTCATCGTCATCGTCCGACAGCGAGAGCACCTCCTCTTCGTCGCTGCTGAGCTCCGCGCGTGTGCGTTTCTGCGGCCGCAGCGACCGCACGGGGGAAGGCGGTGGCGGCGTTACAGCTCTGGACTTTTTAGTAGTAGTTGGAGACACAGCAACCTTGGCCGACCTTGCAGACTTTGCCGGCTTCGCTATCTTCTCTGGCTTGGTTGGCTTGATTGGTGATCGCGATGCTGGGCGAGCCCGCGACCCGCGCGGCCGCCTCACAAGCGTGCTCTTCTGTATCTGTCCGCTGCAGGCTTGTAGACGCCGCGTAGCCTCCGCCACCTCTTCGTCCGAGTCCTCCTTCTCTTCCACTTCCTCGTCGGATGAGTCGTCGCCAGCGTCGCTCTCAATGTTATACACCGCGTCCGCATTGTAGAACTCGTGTTTAGTCACCGATGCCTGACGCGAATCCGCATCTTCCTCGTCCAAGTCAATCACGTCGTCATCATAGTCATTGTCCTCTGCCGCCGACAGCTCAAACTCTGATGCGTGCTGCTGCGTCGCGCTCGCAATCTCGGTATCCTGGCTGATGGCGTACTGCGCAATTATCTCGTACACGTTCTTCTCAACCGTGTCTGTATTTGAGGCCTGGAGCAGCGGCGACCCAAGGCCTGCCTTTGGCTCTGCGGTGACCGGTGCGGCGTTGTTCGAACTGCGCCGTACTCTCCTGCTTCTTGTCGTGCGAATGTTCCCCTCTTCGGGCTCGTCCTCTGAAGCTACCAGAACTTCAGCCTCGTTCTTCTTGCCCGGAGGATCCAGGCCAGTCTTCGCCTCTTGTGCCTCCTCCTCATCCTCATCGGACTCTAGGTTGATCACTGGGAAATCAATCACTGTAGGCGCTGAAAAAGCACCATTGCCACGCTTCGAGCGCCGCGCGGCAGCACGCCGCGGTGACGACCTCGTAGAATTGTTGACCGAGTGCGGCTTAGGTGACGACGCTTTCGGCAAGAACTTACGCGGGTCAATATGCGCTTCGTTCTTCGTCGAGAGGTTCCGCAGGCTCCTCCATGCTCGCTGCACCGCAGACTCTGGCCCGTCTGCGTTTTGCACCAGCTCATCCCCGTGCCGTTCCGCAGAGTTTCCCATGCTCGACTCGGGCCCAGAGCTCGAGCCTGGGTCAAACTCGGGCACAAACAGCGGAGGGTTTGAGAGCTGCTGAGCCCGGTCGTGCTTGAAGACGGGGTTCCCTGGGGCGCTGATAATTTCAATCGTAGACGCGATGTCACCCTCAGAGAGCTTGCCGCCGCTCCCGTGGCCGTTTTCTCTCTTGTAGTCGCCTTCGTTCAGTTTCGCTGCCTCCTCCCCGTTACCATTCCCGTTCCCGTTGGCGGCCCGGGCCCCTTCTGAATCGTCAGAGTACAACATGCTGATCTGCTCAGCAAAGGTCCTCGACACTGGGCTCTCGTTGTGCTCGTCGTTATCGGGTGGTTGTAATGATGGCGAGCGCGGCACGGCAGAGTGGTGTTTTTCCCAAGGGAGGGTTCTAGGAGAGCTGCGTGTGGGGGATAAAACTCCAGGCGACTTGCGTAGCGCTGCAAACGCGGATATCTGTGTGGCATTCACCAAAGGAGGTGTCTCCGGCAGCAAGTGTTCATCTGCCTCCGGAAGAGCATGCGTCCCCGCTGGCTCCGGTGTGACTGCCATTTGTATTTTGGGTGTTGCTGAAGCTCTGCTTGTTGTTGTGATAAAATGCGGCCTTGCGCTCTGCAAATTTGGATAGCGGCGTTCAACAGTAATTGGTAAAGTGTTTGAAGAGACAGGACAATCAATACACCGGAATTGCACGCTAACGCCTTACCGATTTGCAAACGCTGAATGTTGCGTGACTTGTTGGTGAGCCTTGTTTATCTCCAGCTCCTGCAGTCGCGACTCCTCGCCAAAGGGGAGCATGTTTGTGTAGCGCACGCCCGAGAAGGTGAAGCTGCGTCTGGGAACTTGTAACCTGCAAATCTGCGTATATATAGAGTTTGTGTGAGAGAAATAAAGGACGAGGTCTAATAACGGGGGCATGAGCTGCTTTGCTGGTGCGTGTTGCTAGCTTTCTGTTCTGTGGGCTGGAGCAGAGTCTTTGCGGCACTACCCCCCTCCGCAGGGTGTCCCGTCCAGCAAATCAAATCAACTATTCAGCTAGCTCACATGTCGGGTCAGGACAAACTCCGACGCAAGAATAAAATGGTATAAATTACCATGAGGACTGACATAGCAGAAACAGCACAGAGTTTCTTAATTGTCCTACACACCTAGAGATCTTCAGGCAAATCTAAGAATCTCAGCTTTCTCGCTTGTCGGGTTTAGTGGTCTGGGGGAACACAAAGTCTGAAACACACTTCGCCTTCGTCTTTTCCAGTGTCTCCCAGTGCCCCGCTGACTGGCAGCTGGCGGGATCAGTGTTTATCTGTCCTTCCTGTGGCCCGCCTCGTTTGTGGGCTGCAAGACTAAGGGTCCTGCAGCCCAGCGCACTCCCAGAACAGAAGCCGATTTTCCGGTGGAAGGCCGTGTAGCATCACAGGAGACTCGCCAGCTTTCAGTGACATATAAGCGACTCCGACTTCCAGAGATCGACGCTCGCCGTGCGCGCACAGCATCAGCCGACTAATTCGCGGCAAAGTCGGCCGCTTGCCGCCGCCGCACCAGAACCGAGACACAGCGAACAGCGCCCCTGGGCACTAGCCCTGCACAGATAAAATGTATATAGTACAATTTAATGCAAGCACTACATCCACACGATAGCAGCCCGACACCCTGGACAACACCGCGACCCACAGACCCGCCGACGCGCCCACGAGCGGCCCGCTTATGTGATGGGTCGCGCTGTGCCCCAAGCGGTCTCACGCTACATGTGACGGAACACCATCACAACCTTTTTTTCTCAACCTTTTTTTCTAATTTTTCTTCTTTTTTCCTGCTTGCGCTCCCTCACCTCCTCTATCGAGCTTCACAGCTACTCTTCCTGTCGTTGTTATATTCCCCCCTCCAGGAATCTCCGCTATGACAGACATCCCCCCGAGCCGCCTCAGCAAGCACACCATCTCGTTCCCGGATGCACCGCACGCCAACGCTAGCGTCGCAGTCGCAGGTACATTCTCGGACTGGTCGCAGGTGCCCATGGCGTACGACCCAAGCGCAGGCGCCTGGGTGCTCGATATCGAGAACACGCGCAACGAAAGCACAAAGCACAGCTTCAAGTACGTGCTTAACGGCACCTCGTGGTGCTGCGACGGTTCAAAGCCGACCGAGCGCGATGAATCGGGCAACGAGAACAACTTTTTCGTGTTTGAGCCTGCTGCTGTTGAGACCTTGACTCCTCCGCCTACTGTTGAATCTACAGCCGATGTTGTTGAGCCCGAGGAGGAGGTTCCGGGCCTCGAGCCCAGCGTTGCTGCAGCCGATGTCTCGTCGGCTGCAGCGCGTAACGGCGAGGTTGCCAAACGCGACAACAAAGATCGCGACGCCACGGTCCCCTCTATGGATAAGAAAGGAATAAGGCGGTTTCTCGTCTCCATACAGTGGTTGATCCATCTCTTGTTCTTTAAGATGTTCCGTGGCCAGTCTCGGTCAGAGTCGCGGAATGAGCAATCACCATAGCTGGTGGCCTGCTTGGCCTCTCTTAACCTTCACTACACTTTTCACTTTTCGCTACCACCGTGTGCTCTTTTAAAAAACTCAATCATTTGTTCTAAATCTCGTTGGATGATACCTTGCTAAAACCAAAATTAATTCAAAATTCACTGGAAAGATCTTGCAAGAATATATAATTAATTTAAGTTTTCATTTCTAAAAAACATTCTTCAAAGAAAAGAGCTCAGTAGCGCGCGCTCTTTCAATAACAAAAAATCATTTCACCTCCCAAACTTTTTCAGCTCAAGGTATCTCGCGCCAGGATAAACCAATCCCGCAAACCCCATGCTGAGCCACATTCCCAAATCTCCACCATAGTCGCCGATTTTGGCCGCGAGAGGGCCGATGTAGTACACCTGAGCCATGCCAACAACCGCGCCGGCAATCCCACAACAAAACGCAAACGAAGCTGCAAACCCATGGGAAATACGTGTGCGGTCGTCCCACGCGGCGTAGTTGTAATACGGTTTGTCGGACGTTGATTCCTCAAGCGCAGACGTATCTGTTAGAGACTCGGGCTCGAAAGTGGACGCCCCCTCTTTCTCCTCTTGCAAGTGCTCGTGCTTCTCCTGCACACCCACTCCATTTGGAAACTCTGCGGTGAACAGCTTCACCAGAGAGGTACTCCTGAAGATAGTGTTCTCTTCGAGGAGGATCGTGAAGTACATCGAGATCCAGTACCCGAGCATCGGGAGGAAATTCGACAAAATCTCGCTGAAGCGGTTCCGTCCCACAAGCGCACACACGAGCGTCACGGCACTAACGCAGCACACGAGGAACCAGCGCGGAATGGCAAACGCGATTCTCCCCAACAGCTGCAGACTCAGCGCGGACGAGTAGCTGTTGATGATGTTGTTCGTGATGAGCGACAGCCACAGCACGATGAGCAGGAATTTGCCAAAGTTGCCCCACCGGTCGAGCACCGCATCGAGGAGTCCGCCAACTGAGTTCGCGGCATATGCGTCCGCCCACGGCTGGTACTGCACAGCTGCGTTTCCAAGCAACATGCCAATTACCGCGCCAAACACCGTTGGACACAGAATCATCACGAAGGTGGTGGTGAACGTGGCGCGTTGTGCAAACGTCTCAGGGAACAAAATGTAGTAATCACTGGCACAACCTCCCCAAGTTGCAGTCACCGAATATGCAAGCGCGACAAAACCCAGTCTGTTTCCCGTCTGGGTCTGCGAGTCGCCAAACGAAACTGTGTGGGTGAAGTCAGGATAGTGGTCGCTTCCAACGATGTACAGTAAGAACACAACAATGATCACAGGCACCGCAACACCGCCCTCGAATCTCAGTACTTGCTTAATACCAAAGATTGCCACTACCAGAGTGATGACACAGATGATGACGATGCCAACTTCCAGTGGGACTTTTCCATCGGATACAGCAACGAGAATCTGCCCACCGAGCACACAGTTCGTCACCGACCACCCGAGCAGCCCGACGATAGCCACCAGTGCAAGAAACTTGACAAACCACCAGCCAAATATGTAGCGCGCGCCAACCATTTGGCGGAGCCCAGAGCGCGGGCCCATAGTGGAGCAGTACGCTGCAACAGCCACGCCCAGCGTCGTTGCTGTCAACCCGCACGCCAGCGTGTCGCGCAGACCCAGTCCAAACACCAGCGGACCGAGAAAGTAAGACGACATCGATGTGAGGCCACCGCAGCCTGATAGCCACAGCCCGCCGACGGAGATTAAAGTGGTGCGTAGCGAGGTTGAGCGCTCACTCGCAACGGCCCGCTCTATACCTCGAGACTCACCGCCAAACGAGTCGAGCAGCACAGACACCCTTTTCAGTTTACCATTGATATACGACATCCAAGCTGGTTTCAATTCAGTTTTACAAATGTCTACGAGAAAAGAAAGCGGCAAACGTAGGAAAAAAATGGTGACTGATACATTTCTTATACCCTCGAGCCGTCGTCCTTGTCTAAAAAAGCTCGCGATAACCGTTAGCCGATTTCGCACGCGCACGACAATCAGGTATGACGGGTCTGCGCGCGCTATTTCCGCTTTCGGGCTCATCATGGGCTGACTATTGCTGCTTTTGGTTGGGGGCCTCGTCCGGGTCTTCTTCGTCCTCTTCCTCGATGTAGTCCTCCTGCATCGAGTAGTGGTGTTGGGCTGCTCCAGAAGAATCCCTCTGGTGCTGCTGCTGTTGCTGGTGCTGCTCGGAGTTGAACTGCCGCGGGATGTTACCACACCGGTCCTTTCCAAAGTTCACCTTGCACTCGTTGTAATCGCTATTGCATCTGATCCCATCGATCGCCTTGATCGCGTTCGAGATATTCGTAAAATTCACAAACGCGCAGCTCTTCTCGGTGTAGAAATTCACCTGCTCGATCTCGCCAAACTCGCCAAAGTCACGACGCAACTTCTCCTCCGTGAACACCTCGCCCGCAGACCCGTCAACCAGACCTAAGTAAATATTGCGGCTGGCTCCGTTGCCCACCGCGAGCGTCAGTGCGTTATGCAGCGCGCCGCTGTGCTTCCCCCAGCCGATCTTGATCTTCCGGTTATGGATCACTAGTCCATGCAGGCTCGACATGGCGAAAAACTGGGCCGCGGCGATCGGATCGACAAAAGTGATGAAGCAAACGTGGCGCTCGGAGATGAGTCTGATGTTCTGCAAAATCCCACCGCGCACCACGTTGCAGATCTCCTCGACGCTCGACTCCGGATGCAGGTTGCCAAGGTACACCGTCCGGTTGCCCAGGTTGTTTGCGCCTCCCGCGGACGTGGCGATCGCGGCCGCTGCGTTCGACTGCTGCACCAGCGCAGACGAGATGAGCTCGCGGTCCACCGTTGAGAGCAGGTGCTCGGCGTGCGGATTGAGCCCGAGGTACTGTGCAGCGTTGTGCTGCTGCGTCTTGGTGATGAACGCACACCGGTCCTTACCGTAGAACACCTTGCGGTCTTTGTACGCTGGCGTCAAGGGCAGGTTCTGCACGCAGCGAACGGCAGCTAGGATCGACGTGAAGTGCACAAACGCAATCTTGCGTTCGGTGATCAGTTTCACCGTGTCGATTGTGCCGTACTCTGCCAGGTCGCGCACCACGTCTGCTTCGGTTGTGCCAGGTGCGAGGTTTCCGAGGTACACGTTACGCGTGGCATTGTACCGCGCGACGCAGCCCGCAACCACAGGCTGCACTGGCGTCGGCCGGCCCCATCCGATGCGGATATCGCTGCCGTTGATCGTTAACCGCTTCAAGATCGCGTCCGAGTGGAAAAGCATAGCTGAGTTCTCATCGAGAAACGATACGAACGCGCAGTTCTTGGCTGGCAAGAGCTTCAAGCTCTCAACAGTGCCTGATCTAACGTGGTCCAGTAGCTCCTTGGGGGATATAACAGACGGCACATTCCCAAGGTATACCGTTCTCGACGGAGCAGCCTGTTGTTGTGGCTGCTGTTGTTGTTGTTGTTGTTGTTGTTGCTGTGTTTGTGGTTGCTGCTGTTGTTGTGCTTGTGATTGTTGTTGCTGTTGTTGTTGCGGGGTCGCTGTCAGTGGGGGAGAAGACGACGACGACGAGTCGTGCTGTGCCGCCGGCTGGCTCTTGTCGTCGTAAGGGTACTCGTAATATCCAGGGTACTCAAAGTGTTGGTGTGGCTGTGGTGAATGGTGTGGAGGGGGTGGGTAGTATGCTCCGTAAGCTCGCGGCTGGTGATGGTACAGCAGCTGCTGTTGGTGCATCAGCTGGGGCGAGTAGAGCGGGTCATGGTATGGCGACGAATATGGGTTGAACGTCATCGTTGATATGCTAGCTTTTTTTTTTTGTCTGTGTGTGAACCCTTGGATGGAAAAGGTGGAAGGAAGCGAGCGTCTTGGGGAATCTCGCTTAAGGTGATCTCGAAATGCGCGTGTTTTGTTCCTTTTTTTAAATGTTGTTTGTATTTTTTCAGCCCAGGTACGACGCGCTCTAGAATTGATCTTGGTGGAGAGATCTCAGGAACGTGGATCTAAACAAGAGCATACGACGAGATCCCAAGCGTAAAAAGTAAGCCAAGAGGAACGACGAACGGTGCCCCAAGAGAGAAAGAGAAAGAGAAAGAGAAGGAATTAAGGCAGTGGGCAAAAAAACGCACGAGGGTATAATTAGGGCGTGTGTCCACCCACGACTGAAACGTACCTACATACACTCGCACCGAGGGGCGGAGCAACGAGACGCCAGTGGGGGAAACTCTGCAACAATCGCGCAGGCACGAACGCACCTGTCAGTCGGATAATGTACCCATTTCTTCTACGTAACCCATATAGAATAGAATGTGCTCATATATACCCGAGATACCCGTCATATCTACGCAGGCACAACCGAACCACCCAGATGAAACTGCCACAGCCAGCCAAAGGTAAATGCGGCTCGAGGCCCCGATTCCCCTCTCGTGCCGCAACCAAAAAAAAAACGTTTCTCATTCCGCCTGATGCAACTTTCGACAAGATCTGGCGATGGCGGCCGGGTAACCGCTGGAATCCTTGCGTCGTGGCTACACCAATACTAAAGAAGTGTCTGTCTTGATTTGGAATCACGTGACTGTAACGGGCGTGTCCGCACCGCCTTCTCATCTTCATCTTCATCTGAATTTATTGACGGCTCACTCTGCTGATCAGCAGAGCCTCCAGGAACCGGTTTGCTCTTACAAACTACCATAGAAATATTTAATAAAAAATCGCACTCGCTCAAAAGAAAGTGATGAAACAGTTTCTTGCCTCATCACAAATCGCACAAAAAAATCGCTCGAAAAAATCGCTCATATCGCTCGCGATCCATGAAAATTCGCACTCATGGATTTGGTTTTTTTAACGGCCCAAAGCGCTCTAGGCCAAAACCAATCTACGGTATCCACCATTGCACTTGCAGTACTCCTGGTGAACACCCATCAATCTCTGCGCCTCCAATGGGTCGGAAACCTCGGTCGGCTCCTCCCATGAGAGGTACTCATTGGTGTAGTTCGACTTGAACTCTTCTGGAAGAACCAGCAAACGCTGGCCATAGGCGTTGACCTTGTTCCAGTCTCTCTGCACGTTGTACAACGACTCGGAAAAGTACGCAAAGCAGCGCTCAAACACCTTCACGTTGAGGTCGGTGTTCATCGCAGGCTTAACCTCGCAGTACTCGGAAAACGCCTCTGTTGGGTTCCCAATGACAAAGTCCGTGGCACGCTTGACAGCACGCAAGAACGCACGCACTTTGTCTGGGTTCGCAGCCAAAAACTCATCGTTGCAGATGTACAGCACGGTGCAGAAACAGCAGCATCCAAGCTCGGCAAGACGGTCGATGCGCAGCATCTTGGCCCCGTTGACATCCTTGCCCTGCAGTCTCAGGTGCTCCTCGAGCTCAACCTGCTGCACACACTCGATACCAATGCCGGCATCAATCTTGCCGTCAATGATGGCACGTGCAACATTCATCCCGCAGCGCACCGCAGTGTAGTCCGCAGGTGTCATGCCAAAGTGACGAGTCAACTCATCGAGCTGGATCTTGCCAAACTCGCCAACGTAGCCAACCTTCTTGCCTTTGAGACTCTTGAAATCGGTGATGCCGCTACCCTCAAGGTACAAAACACCGGTGAAGGGCTCGTCAAGAAGTGATCCGACAGAGGTAACGTTCCAGCCACGAGCCTTGGCGGCAAGGGTGTGGATCATTGCCTTGAGACCCATATCGACCTTGCCGCTTCCAACGAGCTCAGTCACGTCACTAGGGTTTGATGGCTCCAACAGAGCAACGTCAACGCCCTCCTCCTTGAAGTAGCCCTTGGACTGCGCAAGGTAGAGGGGGATATGGTAGGGCTCCGCCTGCCAGTTGAGGGAGAAGGTGATCTTGTCAGACGACATTAAGGGGGATGTTCAATACTTGTTTCAGGTATGGTAGACTAATTGACTAGCAATTGAGTTAAAAAAAAGTCCAACCGAGTCAAGATCAGGAGAAAGGGGGGGACAGCCACCGGTATTTATACACCGGGGCAAACAGGCTATATGCGTGGGGTTTTTCTTGGGCATTGCACGTCGGCTGCGCGTACGGACCGCACAGCTCCTGACGAGTTACTTTTATTGGCCGATGGATCAGGTGGACACCGTAGTGGCTATATCATTGGCCAATTGGCATGTTACTACTGGAGTCTATGTAGGGATGTTCGAGGCTACCTTTTCAGTCGCTGCCAGTGTCGGTTTCTCCTTGAGGCGCATCCTCCAGAGTGTCCGTCTCCAGTACATGATCCGAGTTCTCTGGCGACTCTGAGTCATTGGATGTGACAGTGACGTCTGTGTCTGTGCTTGCGTCTGACTCTATAGCAATTTCCGGTTCAACATCAACGCTCTCCGGCTCTACCGGTGGAGCCGAGGGGCTTTCTTTCAAGGCTGCCTTGGGACTTTCCTCCACCGAATCCGTAGGGCTTTCTGACTTGATTTCAACCTTCACTCTTTTCCTCTTTGTCCGGGCCTCCCCAAACTCGAGTCTTCGCTTCTCCACTTTCTCATCTAGATCGCCAATATCAACGACCGACGAACCGAGGTCAATTTCGCCCCCTCGGCTGTTGACGCCACCGCCACCACCACCCTCACCCCGCAACAGCCCTCTAATCCGCTGTTTCTTCGCATTAACCACCGCAGCAACCTTCGTCGCAACGTCCTCTCGTATCCCCGCCACATCCGCCTTGAGCACCTCAACCCCGGCCCTCAGGTCCCCAATCTCTCGGCGCTGCGCTGCAGCCACGCGGAACACACTCCGCCACACTCCCTGCCACGCGATGTGTTCCTCGAACAACCGTGCAAACATGCCGAACAAATCACACTCTCCGCCTTCAGGCACTTCAACCGCCATTATGCGTCGCCGTAGACCCTGAGCGTCAACACGGGACACCCTCACCGCAACCGCATTCCCGCCCTCGCATTCCGTTGCATCGAGCTCATATGAAGGATTCGTATCGTAGCACCCGAGCACAAAGAACCGACGCATGAAGCGAACCCATGCGTCGCGGTTGGAGACCCACGCAGGCGCAGCGCGGCCCGATGTGCTGAACGGGCCGGAGAACACCTTCTCGCCGTCCGTCAGCTCCAGCTGCAGCGACACCTCTGGATGATCTGATGCAATTGTGCCTGTATCAGGCCCAGCCAGGTCGTCTGTATCGTCTATTCCTGGGTGCGACGAAACCAGCGCGCCGAGTGGGTCGGGGCTGGAGGCGTCATCGGTGGGCTGTTGTTGCGATTGTGGTGGTGTCTCGTCGATGATGCGCGCGTACAGCTGGAGCGTCTCCGATGCTGTCACCAGTGGGATGATCACTATTCTGTCAGTCATGATACAGGGTCCGAGGTTTGGTGTGCACGGCTGTGTTGTTGGTAGTGCTCATGAATCGTGTGGGGGGAATTCCGCATGTCACGTGGACATGTGAATTTGACTCTTTATAACGAGTTATTGATTTCTTGCTTTTCCTACAAATAGTAGTCTGGATTGAAAAATGGTGAAAATAGTTTAGTTGTATCAAGCTGAATAGTTTGTTAAAGTAGAAAACAATTTAACTTCTTGTTAATAAGTTTTATTTTAGACATGCAGAATTTCACAAACCTAATGACTTATAATATCTGATTTCCATTTGTACCCTCAAAGAAATATATCTACATCGAGAGTTTAGATGAGGATTTTCTCGTATATTTACATAGACAAAAGTGCGCAAATATTCAAGCTTCAAATATAAATGAAAAGAATTGACTTACCTCAAACACTCAAGAAAACCAAGTAAGGAAACCATAAATACATGAACAGCTCATTGCTGCACAACATCCCCAGTTCTCTGGATCCTTTGTTTCCTGCTTCAATTCATGCTTGAACCCACCCTGCTGTTTTTCCTGAACAATATAAACAGGCCCAGGGGCGCAATACATCCCCGGCTGACCTGGCTGCCCTGGGTGTCCCATGGGACCTGGTGGTCCCGGTGGGGCTGGGATCATGTTTGAATTATTGCTCGAAGGAAAGCTATACGCCATTGATCCGAACGGTGTGTGTTGTTTGTCTGGTTGAAACCCCAAACTGGATGACTGGGCACTCAGGTGTGGAGGGTATCCCTGCTGTGGTCCAGTCTGACTCATTTGAGGGTACTGCTGGATATACCCTGTGGTCGGCACGTTGCCTTGTGCGTAACCAGTTTGGGGACCACTATTATTTGATTGCACCTGACTAGCTTGTATTTGCTAACATCGTTAGGGTTTGTTTTTTTTCAAAGATAAAACTAAACATACTCTGTTTGGAAGAGCGGGCATCTGGCTTTCGGGTGCTGGATGATACGGAGTTGCGGGAACCTCGCCAGATGGAGCCATGGGGCCTCCACCCAGAGACTGGGCATCTCCGCCGGCCCAAGGGGCAGCTCCGCTATCCTCAGTAGTTCCAGCAGTGTGAGCACTTTGCTGCCGTCCAGGCAACGGAGGAGGAATAAGCTCGGTTGCCCGTGGCGGTGGAGGAGGAGCCTTGCGCTGAGCATTCGACATCTTCAGTCTGTGTTGAAATTACTACTTACTCTCCAAACCCAAAAGCAAAAGACTACCCAGATTTTTCTCTGCATTTATACAGCTCCCACCACGCGTAGATGGTACAGCGGGCATACCAAACCGGAGATGTGTCCGAGATTGCCCGCGCACTTAGTGTCCAAAAGCAGGGTCCTCTGCAGGGCAGAGCGCAGGGGATAAAAGGCGCTCGAGGATCTCGCCGCACTGATTGGCACAATTTGTTCACCCGCTGCATCCTGATGCTTCCTACCTCCCCCACTCTCATTTCGCATGCGAGGTTTATTCTTTGAGTTTCTGCCGGCTTATTGGTGGCAGACTGGATTTGAGGCTGTGCCCGTCCGCAGAAGGGGTCCAAAGGCTACGTACGGCACACGGGGAGTGTACCCTCGTATAAGCCTCGATTGTTTTGCCTAGAGTTTCTTTCTTGTTTTTCTGGTTTTCGTTCAGCTATTCTTTATACATGCACTGCCCACATTATTCAATAGGCAAGAAAAAAAAACAATGCTCGGCTGTGCATTATTCCTTACGTAACCTCGTTGAAGAAGGATTCCGTCTCATCATTACTTACCAGAGCTCGCCAGTAAGCAGGTCTCCTCTCCTGCCTCGGCCTCGGCCTCAACCTCAGTCTCAGTTTCAGTCTCAGTTTCCGTTTCAGCTGCGGCTGGTCCGAGGTCGTCGTTGTAGACCACATCCGCATCCTTGGGTACCTCGCGTCCGGGCACCTCCGAGAACCCGAGCTCGTCCACGGCCGCAAGCATACTATTCCGTGTTCTCTCCACGAGCCCATTCACGTCAGCGGCACTAAGACCCTCGGTCGGAATCGGCTCGAGTACCTTGATCTCAATGGTTCCCGTGTTGAACTCCTTGTTGCGACCGCTGTATATGGTTGAGGTATTCGAGACAACCAACGGTATGATCGGTATCCCTGCCTGCACGGCAAGATGGAACGCGCCCTTCTTGAACCCGAGCAGCGTGGGCACTGCCGAGTACGACCGCGTGCCCTCGGGAAACATAAACAGCCCGCCTTTACTCTTCTTCAAATCCTCGAGCGCACGATTCAGTGTCTCAACCGCCTTGACGCGGTTCGACCGATCCAGGAAAAACGTGCCCGATAACGACATGAACCAACCCAGGAGAGGAATGTGCTTTAGTTGTTTCTTGGCCGTCACGACACAGCCTTTGGGGAAAACCTTGCCCAGGATCAAAATATCGAGCTCGGACTGGTGATTCGAAATCAAAATCGCAGGCAGCTGCTCCAGACGCTCTGGGTGGTCTATATGTATCTTGACTCTGAACAGAGTCGAGAACGTGGTGTAGAAGAACCGCGCCGTGCTCCACTGGGCCAAGTGCTTCTTGCCTAGGAGAGACAAAAGCACAGACACAAGCACACCGTAGGTCGCGGAAAACAGCAGCGTCGCAACGGCGGCCAGCGCCTTTGCCCAGAACTTGGTCTGCTTGAACAACTTTGCCATCTTTATACCGCGTGCCGTACTCTCTGTCCTTCTCCCTCTCTCGCCTCTTCTTTCCCATATGCTCTGTTCTCTCTCTCTCCGTTGGCTGTTGGGTAGGACACCACGTGACCAGATGAACCCTGGAAGTCGTGTATCCCCCAATTACAGATCCGAGGGGGCCACCTCCACCACAAGGAACAACATCCAAAAACTTGAAATTGCACCCCCGGGCAAGCCTTGCTCTCTGTTATTTCTTGCACCAGTCTTGATTTTTTTATTGCTGTGCGGTTTATCTAGTGAACCTGTTTTAAATTTGTGCCAATTGACCACAGAAACGAACAACATCTTGATTCCCACCAACTAAAACATGGAGTCAGCTACAGCGCAACTTAACCAGCGCAAGCCCACTACAGCAAAGGAGGAACCATCCTCTACGCCCGCCACCAAGTCAAGTGGTAGTGGTGGACTTTTGGAGCTGAACCCAGACTATGCTCTGAAGGTTCTTTACACCATTGATGACTCCACGGGCCAGCCATCGAGCGAGGCTGAAATGGACCTCGCGAGGCTCATCAAGACGCTCGATATGAACAAGTTTCTCGTGACGGTGAGACCAGACTCGTCCAAGAGTCTACTCGTGTTTGTCAAGCTTGTGCCCAGTGAGCTTACCGCCCTGGTGGAGAGGTCAAAGGCCAATGATTGGGTCTATGGCGTTGGTGCGACCGGGGACGAGGGTGCTGCTGCCGAGGCGCCAATCACGAGCGCTGAGAGGCTCAGACTCGTGCATGACTTGCTCACCGCGCCCAAGAGTGAGGGTGGATGCGCAATCACTCCCGGGGAGGCGAACTGGAACTTTGTGAGAAGCCTGGTGCCTGTGGGTAACTACTTGGAGAAACAGGCTGCACTCAAAAAGGAGAATTCTTCGATTTTCAGCATTTTTAGCAGCACGCAGGAAACGGAGCGCGTCAAGTTCTTGCTCGAGAACTTTGGCTCCAAATATGCTTTTTACAATGTGTTTCTCACAAAGTACTTAAACTGGCTTCTGGGGTTGTCCGCCATTGGTGTTGGCTTTAACTTGATTTTTGGAAGATACTCTAAGGTGTATGCTGTTGTTAACGCCCTTTGGTCGGTCGGATTCTATCTGTACTGGAAGGTTACCGAAGCCAAGTTGGCAAAGCAATGGGCTACGAGCAATGTTTCCGCCGTTGAGACTTCGAGGGTTCAGTATGAAAAGTCGGAGAGAGAGCCAGCGTATAAAGTTCTCGTTAGAGAGGCACTTTTCACCCCAGTTGCCATTGCCTCGGGCGCAACGCTGATATTTTATCAGCTCGGCTGCTTTGTCATTGAGATTTTTTTGACCGAGTTGTATGATGGTCCATTCAAGGCGTACCTCTCTCTTGTGCCCACGATCCTGATTTGCGTGATTGTTCCAATTGTCACCATCATCTACACAGCCATTGTGAACAAGTACCTCAAGTATGAGGCACACCCCAAGAAGTCAAGCTACGATTACTCGTTTACCATCAAGCTTTTTGTTATGAACTTTTTGTCCAGTTATATGGCTCTGTTCATCACCTCGTTCATCTACCTGCCCTTTGGTTTCAAGCTCAACTCGTACCTACCCCACGTCGGAACCCATGTGCACTCGTACCTTTCGGAAAAGATCCCAGTGAAGCAGCATGACTATGAGGTTAACAAATGGAGACTGAACACACAGTACCAGTACTTTATCGTGACCAATCAGGTCGTGGGTCTATTGACGGAATTTGTCGTGCCTCAAGTCATGGCGAAGGTTTTGGGTCTGCCATTTGTCAAGTCGCTCATGGGCAAGAAGGAGAACGTTGTGACCACTCATAATGACGCAGAGAATGAGGCTGAGTTCTTGAAGGATGTCCGTACTAGCCTGGACCTGCCACCACACGACTTGGATGGCGAGTACCGCCAGCTGGCGCTGCAGTTTGGATTCCTCGTTTTGTTTGGCTCCGTCTGGCCTCTTGCGCCGCTGGTTGCCGTTTTGGTGCAGCTCGTGCAGTACAAGTTCGACTACCTGAAGCTGCTGTCCCTGGTGCGCACGCCCGTGCCAGGCAGAGCTGATGGCATTTACCCATGGGACACCTTTATCAAGTTTCTCATTTCGGTTGGCAGTGTTTCGTCCGTTGCGATTGCTCTGATGTATAGCAACGACATTGTGTCGTCTACTTCGCGTTCAGCTATCAACCTGAAATGGTGGCAGGTTATTGCCGTGGCGCTCATCACCGAGCACGCTGTATCATTTTTGATCATTGTGGGTGAGAAGATTATCTCTGCGTACGGCGCTTCTGAAGAGAGTGCCGAGTTTAGAAAGAAGTACGTCAGTGAAACGCACAAGGGTTCCCTCGAACCTCCGGCTAAGCGCGACGAAGGTTACATCAATGACGTTGACCAAGTGCTCAAGCTCGCTGCCTTGATTCCTCGCAAGGTTGTTACAGGCACGAGTGACACATCGAAAGCAGCGACGAATGAGTCAGCTCCACTCCCTAGCGAAAAACAGCAGCCTGAGGTGCAGCAGAGGGTCCTGCAGCAGACACAGGGTGGTGCAGACGCTCAGGTGGAGAAACCTACTCCTATCGTTACAGCAACACCCAACAGGAACCATTCGTACGCCACCTTTGCCCAAAAGTCACCAGTAACGCAGACGGCGCCGCCTACTTCACAGTCCGCAGGTAACGGCCCCACGACTACTGTCCCGGCGCCAACAAAGACGTCCACCGCGCCTAAGCCTGTCCCTGGTGCCGTTCCCGTTGCGGTAGCCGCGCCCACCGCCGCCGTGGCCGCAGCCGCGACGTCTATCTCACCATCGCCGCAGAACTCGCTTGGTGCGAGCAACAACGGCACCGCCACAACTGCGTCGTCTGCACCACCAACTGCCCCTAGTAACGGTGCAGGCCAGGACTTTGATTTTCAGAAGGGTGACAGTATAATTGAGACGCCAACCGCAAACGGCGAGCGGATCCAGTCAACCATTGATGACAACAGGCACTTTGTGCCTCCTGGCCAGACAGAGGCAGCCTACCTCAATGATTCGCCCACAAAGTCCGTTGGAGGGGCCAATGAGTCGTTGCATGAGGGAGACACCACCGCGGACTATGACACAAGCGGTGTTTCGCAAATCTCAAAGAAGAAGTCCAAGAGCCCTCTGAAGAAACTCTTCAAGAAAAGCTCGAAAGCGTAGATTAATTCACATTTGTGCCTTTTTTCTTTCGTTCATCTATTCTGTTTTTATTTTCCGTTCTTTGCAAAAGGAGAGAGAAGCCCGTCTGTTATTATATAGTATGAATCTTATGACATATTCCCGTCCTCACGTTTTGACAATGTCTACCCTTGCCCTCTTCCACACGTTATGCACGAAAAGCTCGTCGTCGCCTTCACCGCCAGCACTGTCCATATCACCGCCGTCAGCGTTTGGTGCCGTGATCGACACAACAGCGTACGAGCCATTGCTGGTTGCACGCATGAACATCCCTGGGTTGATCACAATCACGTTGCGCACCACACGCGCGAAGAACCGCATTTCGGAGGGCATCACGAGCACGTCCGGGATCACGTCGCCAAACTCTGCGAGTCCTAGGTACGGCACATCCAGGTCCGCACCAGCAATATGTTGCTGCTGCTGCTGTTGCTGCTGTCCCGGTGTGTTGTCCTCCTGGTCGGCCCCCGCATCAGCCATCACATTCACCCGGCGCGTCTTCAACCCACCGGGGAACACGGGGTAGTACCGACGCTGCTGGATGACGTGCGCAGCGACACGGTCCAGCCTCGTCTCTGCAGCGGGCTTCCCACGAGCCACATCCCGCAGGTCCTTGAACACGTCTGCAGTCGAGCACCCAATCACAACCTCGTTAACGGCAAACGCACACGGGTTCGGGAAGCACTTGGCGGAGCGCGGCAGCGCCAGGGTGCGCCGCTCGAGCGCGTCCTGTGGGTACGCTGCGTGTTTCGCGGACGCGTCCCGCGTCGATGGGAGCAACACGAGCTGGGTCTGCGGTGCGAGTCCACGCAGCACCGGTGCTACCGCGACGCGGAACACCTCGTCCAGCGTTGCTGGATCGGATTCGAGCCCAGGGATAGCGACTGTGCCGTCGGCGATGCGCGGGTGCGTGATGTCGACGAAGGGCCCGAGCATCACAACGCAGTGTGGGTGGACTTCTGTGTTCATGCGTTCGACAAACGACCGCAGCGGCGCAAAGTCGAGGTCCTTGTTCGCCGTGTATGGTCCTGCGGTGATGACTATTTTGAGCGGTGAGCCCTGCAGGGACGTGTTGTAGTCGTTGATGTCGGCGCGCGTAGAGACAGGAGCGCCGAGGAAGGGAATCTCGAGAACCTCGGACACGACGAAACACTCGCCGCTGGGGTTGACGCCTCGGAGTGCCACGATCTGCCCTGGAAAAAAGGAGTAGTCCACGATGGCGTCAACTCTGAGCGAGACGCGCTGGCCTATGCCGCCCAACCGGGATGTTTCCAGAAACAACGACGAGCTGTTGAGCACCGCGTCGTAGGGGGTCAGGGGAGAGTCTGGGACTATGCGTCCTACTGCCACGATGTCCATGTGTGATGCAATCGCAGGGTTGCCAAACTCTCCGGCCTCGAATTTATAGTGGTCCTGCACCACCTGGGCGAAGGTGTCGATCTGCTCGTCGAGCACGTCGGCAGCCTCCAACAGTTTCTGACCCATGGTTCTGAACTGATACTTCTTGGCATCAAAGTTAGCCGCGATCTTGATGACCTTTGACGCATCTTCACCGCCAGCGACACCATCCTCTGCATACCCAGGCGCGATAGGGATATTCGAGTTCAGCGACTCGATGGCCTTGCCCGACTCCACCACCGACTGCTTGCCATTCAACATCGGAGTCTCCGGAGTCGCAGACACTAGAGGGGAAGAATTCTGCGGCTGTGACGCGGGCAAAGGCGTCTCCAGCTTGCGTTTTTTGGCGCTTGAGCTAGGCGTTGAGGGGATCCCCATGTGCGCATTCATAAAGTTGCCCGGGCTCGATGTGTTCATAGTGGTGCGCATGATGGGCCTGGCGCGGGGCTTTGCCGCCGAAGATGGGTTCGTTTGCTGGCTCTTCTTGAAGAGACCCTCCTGGATATATCCCTGTAACTTTTCGAGGCTCTCAGGGCTCAAAGCAAGCTCAGCGTCGCTCGACTTGGTGAGCACGTACGACTCCCACTTGAGAAAGAGGTCATCGATCGAGAGCTCAAATATCTTGATCAGATGCTCGCATCTTTCTATGATTTCGGGCTTGTCAGCCTTAGGGCCAAACTTGGACACTATCAGCGAGCCGACAGACATGCTTAGGTCGAGTAACGGTGCACGAGCCTAGGACTGTTGTCAATTGCAATCTGATGTTGTCCCCAAAACACGCGTCGCTCGCAGGATGTGAAGACGCGTCGTGGTTGGCGCACTACAACATCGGATCGATCCATAATCAGCCTCTCCTCCCGCATAATCGTGAAAATCTGAAACAGTTATTGAGCAATATACAGGTATTTCTACTCCGTCTTGACGCGCTTCGCATCACCGGTCGCCTCCTCCTTCTTTTCCGCCGGCTTGTCGCTCTTTGCATCAGCGGTAGAAGCAGTAGCTGGAGCCTTCTCACTCTCGGCAGGTCTCTTTTCGCCTCTGGCATCCTTCGAGTCCTTGAAGCTTTCTCTAGAATCTCTCCTTTCTCTGTCACCACGGCCACCGCGACCGCCACGACCGCCACGGCCTCCACGACTGCCGCCTCTACCACCAAACCCACCTTTGCCGCCTCTTCTGTCGCCGCCAAACTTTGCCTGGCGAGCCTCGTCGTAAGCAACCTTTGCAATAGACGTCAGCTCCTTTTCGCCGTACTTTGGCTTGGGGTCGAGCTCAAGGAATTTCTTGGCATCGTCGAGCGAATCAAACTCAACGATGGCACTACCATCAAACGCCTTCTGTCTGTCCTTCTTCATTCTCACCTGGTTGGTCTTGCCAAACTTGGAGAAAAACTCCTCCAAGTTCTCCAGTGTCGCATCACGGGGTATGCGCTCGACAAAGACACTCCGCTGGTTGATCTTGAGCTCAACGTCCCTTGCGCTGGGAGGCAGCGGAATTCTGCGACGCACAAGCTCGCCGTTCTCAGACACTTCCAGCAGCTCCTTCGACTCTCTCAGAGCGTCAACAATGAGCTCCATGGGCCTGTAGCGCTTCATTCTGTTGAACTGTGAAATTGTGGAAATTGGAACCCATCCCTCATTGGCCTGGGACGTCTTCCACAGAAAGTTGTCGGACAGAAGGTTCGAGTCGGAGAAGTAAAATTCCACCTGCTTCAGCACCTGGGCTTTAGTATCTTCAGTCATCTCTTTCAATGTAAGGCAAGGCTGCTGGTTCAACGAGTCCGTCCGCCTGCTCCGCTGAGACTCGACAAATCCTTCACCAAAAAATTCGACCGCGCGAGATGCTCATCGACGACGATTTTTCGGGTGACGCTTTTCGGGCGGTTGGGACACGACGCCCTCTCTGAGTCTCAGACGAGGCAGATTTACAGGTGCGGGTTATGCGATTATTTTGTATGGCTGGAATCAGAAGCAGGCGGCTGCAAGGGTTCGTCAACTCAGGCTAGTGCGGCCCGGCAAGGCCCCAGTGGGAAACGATCACCGCCGCGCCGTACGTACGGCCCGCGTCCTCGCACGACCGGTAGAAGGCCGCTAGCTGATCCAGTCTCTGTGTATCCCTCAGCTCCCAGTAGAATATCGACAGACCGGACACAATGATAGCTTGTAGTGGGTAGTCTCTGATCCGATCGGGCACGAGCTCATAAAGCGAGCGTATCGCGTGCGACACCTCCCCGATGCTCTCAAATCCGTCAACCACAACTACCCTCTCGAGCGGTTTGTCTATATACACATCATCAATAAGTATGTCTTCGCTTGGAGGATCCTGCACTGTATCAGATGGATCCATTGGCAGGGAAACTGCCTCTGCGGCTTCCGTGCGCCCGCTATTGCCTCTGCGTCGCATTCGGTGTCGCAAGGCAGAGAGGCCAGAGTTGGCAGAATCGGCAGAAGACCCCCACTGGTAGGCGCAGTCAACTATCACCACAAGACCTGACGTATCCTTGTCTGCCACTGGCTTCTCGTTCGCACCCCATGTGGCTGCTCGGGGAATCGCGTACCGCTCGCAAACCTCGTGTACAAAACGTATCCACTGACCGTTATCTGTCACATTTACGTGATAGCACCAACCATCTGTAGACTCGGAGCTGTTTCCCGCTATACCCTTCGCGTTGGGCGGAGTCGGCCGTTTATATATCTTGGAGTACGGTGGTTTTCCAATCTCGGGCAGGCTAACGCTGCATCTGCCGGGGACCAGGAGCTGGAGTCGTTAGTCGCGATTGAGATCGAACGAACAAGAAACAAGCCAAAGAAAAAACACACTTGCGACAGCCTGACCGTCTTGACGGACTCAAGCAGATCCATGCTTCTGCCATGAACTGTACCGACTGCTCGTTGACTGAGGAGCGTCGATTCAGTGGTGGTGGGGGCTGGAGATGATCTGAGAGCCCTCTGTGCTCTGCGGCTCATCGTTCGCACACACCATCAACACGACCCGTTTTTCTACACCGGGCGATCCGTTCAGAATAAAAGTGAAAGTTTCTTACTTGTCATACCTATATCAGTTTCAGGAGAATGAACATCAGTGCAGGCACCACGACGTTGTCATTCAGGTCCGTCACAGCCTCGATCCCGCCCGTAACAAACGAGGAGAGCGCAATTGTCTGGAGGGAGAAATCGTTCTGGCCAAAATAGTTGAATCCGTAGAGTCCCAGAGCGGTAGTTACCACAAACGCAGCTGTCCCCTCAATTGTCTTAGACGTGTTGAACCACTTGGTTTTGCCAAACCGCTTGCCGATCAGCGAAGCCGAAGAGTCGCCAAGGCCAATGCTTACCAGCCCCGCCACGGCAACATCTTTCCCGCTGGAGCCGCTCCAGAACATGGGGAGACCAACGCCGATTAGCAAAAAGAGATACGAGACGGTGACTGGCCCGCTCTGATCTCTCGAATCTTCAAACTTCTCGAGGCTGTCATGCAGGAATCCGCCAAAGGGTGGAAGCCTAGTTGCCCTTACTGCCTCGATCAGCAGGAACAATCCGATAGCACCGCAAATAGCCAGTGAAACAAGTTCGGCCTGAACCAGGAGTGGGCCGCTCACGGCTGCAAATATGGCAAAGTGCCAAACCTTTCTTCTCACGTCCAGCGAGACATATGGGGAGAGTCTGAAACCGAGTGGGATGAGGACAGCCACTGAGGCGCCCCAGTACTTCATGATCTTTAGTCTTTCATCCGAGGTGGATATGAAGGACACGAGCCACTGGACAGGCTCCTGGCCGAGCTGCGGCGACAGCAGATGAATGACTGAAAAGTAGAACGTGCCGATAAAAGACGCATAGATCACAGACAAGAGAGCGACACGCGTTGAGGTCTGCGTTTGGCGAGAGTAAAGCTGATACAGAGGCGTAACGAGCGCAAATGCGGCCGCGAAGCACAAAGCGAGCACTCTGAAGATAACCATGACGACACTCGAGGTGGCTGGGTCAACGCCAAACTCCAAAGCCACGAGCAGGGTTGCAAACATCTGTCTCTCTGGCTCGCTCAACGAGCCAGATGCGTAGTAAGTCAGCGCCTTGACGACACCAATGTGGGCGAGCGGTGCAAGCAGGAGCTCCGGAAGGTGGGCAGTTCCCTCCTCGCTGCATTGGAACTCCACGATCAGCGAGATTGCATACTTTGGACCAATCGGCATTGTTGTCGTCTGCAAAACACTACCCAGCACAATGGGCAGGAGTACTGGTTTTGTCAGCAGGGTGATAAGTACGGGGAGCGCAACTGCGTACAGCATGTGAAACTCTGGCAGCGTGGGCTTTTCAACTTTGGGTCCATCCTCGAGCGCCGCCGACGCCTTGTATGATTTCCAGCTGAAGTTGAACACGATGTACATCTCAATCGCAAGACCGGCAAATGCAAAGGCGACGGTGATCAGATGCGAGGTCATCACCTCATCCTCGCTATACCTCAGGTACATCATGTTGCACAGGAACGAAACCACCATGATCTGCACAAACTGGGTCACCTCAAATTCCCTGTCGACAAGCTCAAGGATGTAAGCTATCGTCGAAAGTTCATTGTCGTTCACTGGTGGTTCAACATTTGTAGTCTCCGCCACCTCGGCCGCGCTGGCTGGAGGGTCTGGAACGACTGGCACCGCTGGCTGGCTCGACGTATTTCTGGTTGATGACCGTGTGGCTCTGCCCGTTGAGGCAGCCGGCTTAGATTTCCTCGGTGGCATACTGATTCTCTGTTGCCAGTAGGTAATTGGCCGTGTAGTGTTACAAGGAAAAGAGATGAAGTTGGAGTGCTGTCAGAATCCCACCAGAAGAAAAAAATATCAACACGGCATCAACACGGCCATCGCCTTATCGCAAACGGCAATTAAAATGCCACAACTTCGACTGGGGAAAAAATTGATCAAAAAAATAAAATCTGAGATTGTTTTCAAGAAAGTATATTATGTACGTTGGATATTCACACAAATATGTACGTAAGACTTGACAGCATCGGAGACTCTGGTTCTCACTGAGATAGTATCAGTGCCCGTTGTTGGCAGGACGCGCACCGAATATGTCGCTGCCCACCCTCACGCTCGTCGAGCCCTGTCTGATAGCCTCCCTGAAATCTGAGCTCATGCCCATCGACAGCTCGAGCTCGAGCCCCTGTGTCTCCTTCAGCTCCTTAGCCAACGCCACAAGCACGTTGAAGTCGTGGTTCTCATCGGCCGACTTGGACGCATACAGCGACCCGATCGTCATGAGTCCCTCGAGCCGCAGCTTGGGACACTCATCGCGAATGTACCGCGCTAGCTCGCCGGCTTCTCCCGCCGCGATCCCGCTCTTCTGCTCCTCGCCCGACGTGTTCACCTGGATGTACACGTTCACGACGGGCAGCTCAGCCGGACGCGTGTCGTTCAGCTTCTTCGCCTTCTTCGCTGAGTCGAGCGTCTCGACGGCGTACAGGTTCGGAATGTTCTTCGCCAGATCCTTGCACTTGTTCGACTGCAGCCCACCGATGAAATGCCACTGGATGTCCCCGGGAAGCTCCCGCGATTTTTCAATCAGCTCCTGTACGTAGTTCTCGCCAAAGTGGCGGTAACCGACATCGTAGAGCGCCTGTATGTCGCTTGCTGGTTTGAGCTTCGAGACGCACACGAGCCGCGTGCGTCCGTTGCTTGCGCTGTCGACTTGCTTTTTGATTGCATCTGCATTGGATATCAGCTCGGAGGCCCTCGCACTGGTGTACTCCAAGGACATGCTGTGGATGAAGCGTGATGTATGCACGCGCGATATAGATCTGTGTGTGAATGCAATGACCCTAGCTGGACTAACTAGCATCAGCTTCTCTGTTCCGTGTTTGTTCTTCTCTTTTCTTCCAAGCACTTCCAGGCACTTTATCGGGCCTCTCAAACCTGGTGATTAAATCTGGAAAAAGGCGCACCATAATAACTACGTGCGCCAACCAAAACCGTTATCACCTTTTCTTTGATCTATATTTCATATATTGTTTTTGAAGTTTGAAGAGTCTAGATGCCATATTTGAACAGGCTCGCTATGGTGGACACGAGGATGCCCGAAACGCCTGCGCGGGTGCTCCTCATTGTTGTCCGAACGCTCCTTTCCTCAGGGATCGTCTCCAGTCTCACCAGACAGCCGCAACTGCCCTTGCCCGTATGCAGGATACCCGCAGCGACAACGTTGTCTGCGCTCGGGTCAGCGCCTTCCACAACCGAGAATCCAAGCAGCTCCAGGGCACGCTTCACCGACGCGGCACTTGGAGGCACTGAGCCAGACAACCTCGTTGTGTGCTGCGACTCCCCTGCGGCTCCGAGGGTCGAGCCGATCTGGCTCCAGCGCATGAAGAACGTTGAGGCATCCAACGGGGCCTTCGCCATCACCTTCAGCAGCACCACCGGCAGCTTGAGCTTTATCGTTGAGAAGCCGCCTGAGACAAACGAGAGGTTCAGCAGCGGCACGTCACTGTCGTCGAATTCGGACCGCACGACAACGTCAAAGAGCTGTCGTGTACGCCCGCCCACTGCCATCACACCCTCTGGGTTCTCTGTGAATGTAATGGTGTAGGGCGGATCGTCTGCCGTCTGCGCGGCACGCAGGTCCGCAGTCAGACCCGAGACGGCCGAGGGAGACTTGTTGACGTACGACAGTTGGAAATGCAGCACGTTGCGCTCACGCTTCACCCTGTAGATGATCTTGAGCAGCGAGTTCTCAAAAAAGATACCCTGGTCAAAGTGCAGCAGGCGGAAGTAGCCCTCCTCCCAGTTCGCCGTCAGCGATGCGTTCATGAGAGCAAGCGATGCCCTGGACGAGTTGAGCGAAGACCTCTCCTCGAGCTCAAATGGATTCTCTTCCGACGCAAGAGGAGCCCCACTCGATGGGGTAAGCAAGTTGCTCGTGGATCCAACTATGGAGTCAGGGACGAGCGAAGCAGTGCTGGCATTGTGCGGCACAGACGACCCCGTTGTTGGTGCGTGCCTTGGGGGAGGAGGAGCGGGTGCGGCCTTCTTCTGCGAAACGTTCATCTGGGACTCAGAGATTCTCAACTGCTTAGAGAGCGGGACCGCAGCCACACCACCCAATCTAGAGATCAGCGGAGACACTTCGTTCGTGAACGGTGGCATCGCAACCACAATCACCTTTAGCATGCTCAAGTTGTCGTCGCGCGTTACGAGCTTGAGGTATTCAATGGAGCGTTGTTGGATCTCCGGGTCAATAGAGTTGCGCTCCATTTCGAGCAGGTCCAGGATCTGCGGCCGCAGAGGCTCATACCTCTTAAACATCTTCAAGAAGCATGACAGCAGCATTGACTTGGAAACCAGCGAGCAGTGGTTGTACTTGCTGTACAGCAACTCAAACTGCTCTTCCGCAGACACCGTAGATGTGATCTGGTCTCCGTACTCGCCGAGCAAAAAGCTTGCCACCTTGAGCATTGACTCTGGGAAGTTGTTGGACTTCAAGTGCCGCACAACGGCCTTGCATGCGATCCCTTGAATAGATTCGTTGTTTACAACGATCTGTACGATACGCTCCCACACTTCATCATCCACGTGGTTCCCCGCTATCGCAATCAGCTTCAAGCTGGTCGTCACATACCAAGTGGCATCCGTCGCATGCCGCTCAGCGAGCACGGCGATCTTCACCGCGACGTCAGGCCGCATGCTGTACTCTGCCATAGACAGATATATCATGAGCTCGTTACAGATATTCTCGACGGACGCGGAATCGCACATCGTGAACACCAGATCGAGCGCCTTGCGCCGCACAGACACGTCTCTGTCGCGCAGCAGTCGCAGCACCTTCGCCACATGCTCGTTCGCCGCATTCACCGCGGGTGTACCACCGCGAGCGGTGACCTTCCGCAGAGCGTCCAGCGCTAGGTATCGCGTGTTGGTCTCCGATGTCACGAGCAGCGCACCAAGCGCATCCACCGCGCGGTCAACCGCACCGGGCTCTGGGTCAACGTGAGCCGCGAGCGAAACCGCCTGGAACAGGATCGAGCTGCTCGTGTTGCGGAACTGCGCGGATCCGTTCTGTTGCTTCTGCGCGCCCATTGCGTTCTTTATCGCGCGCGAAAGCACGCTCTGGATCAGCGCCATGTTGGCTGCATCGACGCCATCGATTGCCTCTGCGTCCGGCAGCAGCACCTCGAGCAGCGCCAACAGCTTCACCGTCAGCCATGGCGCCGGGACGCCGTAGTAGAAGTAGCCACCGGAACAGTTCTGCTCGACGATGAGTCGGTTCAGACGACTTGCAACAAGCGAGATCGACAGTCGACACGAGGTATGGTCAAGCCGCGCGATGTGCTCCACCAGGGCTGTCGCTGCGAGTGCCAGCCCCAGGTCTCGGTCATCCATGCATGCGATAATGCGCGGGATCCATGTTGGATGGCGGCCAATGACGCCAGCGTCACACCGCAGCAGCTTTAACAGCGCGAGCGCCGCCTTCTTTTTTACAAGGGGCGGCACAGTTGGCGATCTCAGCATCGCAAACACATCTTCTTCAAAGATCCGTCCCCACGATTCATCCTGCGCCGAGGTCGCGATGAATTGCAGCGCGAGACAGTTGAAGTCAAAATTGTCCGCTGCAAGGTCGGCCTTGAGCGAGTTCACAATGAGCGTGCTGAGGTCGCTCGCCACGGAAACAAAGAGTGAAATTGCAAGGTATCCAACTTGTTTTTCGGTGTATTGTTTAGACGACAGCAGCGCGATCGACTCGACAAATCCAAACGTCAGCTTGTGGCCCAGCATGTAGATGTACAGTAGCTTGCAGACATACTTCTTGCGCTGATAGCCCGATAGGTTCCCCTGAGCGAATTGCCGCTGGATATTCACGAGCTCGGCCTGGATTCGTTTCTCCTCCTCATCGTGAGCCTTCGCGTTCCGTATGTCGGCAATGAATTGCACCAGCCCTAAAAATGTTTGTTAGTCTCAGATTGATCAGCTGACGAATAGACAAAAACAACTCACCCTTCATCGGAGGCGACATGTTGCCAGATTCTTTTTTTTTTTTGTAGTTGCAGGCTTTCCAGACTTGGCGCTAACTTGAGAGACATTGAGGTGGGATCAGCTTCTCCTCCCGGAGAGATCTGATCTGCTCAGGCCGGACTTGAGTGCTACACGCCGCTACTTTTAAGTTCCGAGTTAAATGTCCTTTAATTGGTAATTTTGGATAGTAAGTAAAGAAGGATATGTAGAAATGGGGGCACAGATAGATGCATAGATAGATGCGCCCAACAAGAAAATCTGCGGGTTCAACACACGCGCAGAGATGCCAGTAGAGAAGATGCGAAATGGTAGGCTTTGCAGAGGGAAAAAATAATCAGAAGAATAGATGCATTCAGGCAAGAACAACAGATCATATCATGTTGGAGTGCTCCATGTATTTTCTCAGCTCAGCACGAGACCCGCTGCCGGTCATCCCCGGGGGCGAATCGTATGCGCTCGCGGTTGGCGTAGGCAGCTGCTGCCGCGACGACGAGAAGCTCATCCCCGTGGGTGAGTTGAGCGATGTGTTCGACGCGCTGCGCATCTGCGAGAACGAGCCGGCGGGCTTATACGTCTTGGACTGGCCGATCTCCATTGGGTTCACCATCACGATCGAGTTCCGTATGTGGTGCGGCGAGGGTGCCGTCAGCTCACGACGTGCAAACTGAGCTCCTCCGTTGTTCACCGGCGGCGACGTGGGCGACCAGATCTCGTCGTTCTCGACTGGGTTGTGCGCCTGGAACTCACCCGAGTTGAGCAACGGCGACGAGTGCTGCTTCTCGGAGTATTTCCGGTTGGGCTGGTACTCTGTGAACGTCTCCAACGTCGAGTGTCTGTTCTTGAGCTCGTGCGGCGATGGAAGGTTCTCAAGGCGCCGCAGAGGACCAGGCTTCCTCTGGCTTCTCTGTTGCATCCTCTGCTGTGCCATCATTTGCTGGTGTTGCTGCTGCTGCATCTGCTGGTGTGCAAGCAAGTTCTGGATTTGCTGGTGTGGGTACTGTGGATGCTGCTGCTGCTGCTGGGACATAGGGTTCTCGGTGTACACCGACGAGGCATAGCTTGCACGGTAATCAGTGTTAACGGTGAGGTTCTGCGGGGCCAAGTGAGAAGCAGCCTTGGCAGGCAGCTGGGGCATTGGTGGCAGTGGTGGCATGTTTGTGTCGTCAAACTGCTGACCCTGCTGCTCGTCACTGGCACTCCTTTTCGACCTCACCGAGTTCTCCCTCGAGAAGTACACTTTGTAAACGGATTTCATTCTCTGAATCTGCTCTTCCTCTTCAGCCGATATAGGAACATTGTCGTCGTTTAGTACCTGTGCAAGATCCGGCACTTCTTCTTCTTCTTCTTCTTCTTCTTCTTCTTCTTCTTCTTCTTCTTCTTCTTCGTGGTCGTCGTCGTCCTGGTCCAGATCAACATCGAGCGGAGTCTTAGCGTACTGGTTTGGCTGTACCTGCAGCTCGGTAGGCTCTACAGGAATCACCTCGCGCACGGGACTGCGGTGGACCTCCGGATTCGTAGGGACACCACGCACAGGGCTGTGGTGAACGACCGACCCATTCGATGCCTCCAGCATGTCACCGTCAGAGTCGCTATCGCTGTCGTCGATATGGTAGCTGATGTCTCTCTTCACCGGCGCGTCGCTATCGAGTGACCGTTCCGGCGTAGGGTATGCCTCCTCTTCTTGCGAAGGCTTCTCCGGACTCGCAGCGGCAGCAACTGCAGGAACCGCAAGCGAGAGGTTCGAGCGCATGTTCCGGGCCGACGGCGGCACGACTAAGCTCTCGTCCGTTGACCTAAGCGACTTCTCGTACCCCGTGAGCGGTCTCGATGTGAATGAGGACGCGCGCGACTGGGGCCGCGAGCTCGAGCCTACCGGCGACGCGACCCTGTAGCCCTGGTACTCTGACCCGAGTGCGCGCGCCACCTCGTCCAGCGAGCGCTTCGAGTTCGTTTCCTGCTGGTACGGCAGCACGAACGACTCGATGCGGTGGCCCAGGCTCGGCGACGATCCGCTGTAGTATGAGTCGAGCTTGGTGTTGTTGATCTGTCTGCGCAGATCATTGTTGTCCATTACCGGCGTAGGATACCTCTGTGCCGCGCTGGGCTCAAAGGGGTTCTCAGCACCGGGGAAGTTGTCTGCGCGGAAGTAGTCCTCCTTGGGATAGTCGGGCAGAATGGTGTTGTCACCGTTGAAATCTGGATCGTTGTCTTCGAGAGCCTCCTTCTTGCCCCTCTTGTAGCTTCTGTAAAGGAAAAGACACAAAATCACCGCCACGACAAACACGGGGATCGCCACGGCAAGACCGATGCCCACGGGGGTAATATCCTCGCCTGTTTCGCACGACTGCGACGAGCCTTTACAGCCTCGAGCAACGAGTCTGGCTAACGGGGACATTTTTTTGAGCACTCTAGGGAGAGAAAGCAAATGGATGAAAAGAAAAAAGGTGAACGGCGGATTATGCTGTTGTTGTGGAAAGTTTACTTTTCTTGAAAGGCCATGAACTCTGTTCGCTGAGGGGGGGTAGGACTTGCAAAACGCGGTGGTTTCAAAAAGAGCGCTGGTGAGAACAGAAAATGAAAGACAAAGGAACGTGAAGAAGCTGTGCAGACACCGAAGTGGTAATAAACGAGTGTGGGTACGCGAAAGATTTGCGTTAAAACTGGGGTGTCTGTTGCACCGGGCCTTGGAGGTGAGATTCTTTGTTGTTTTCCCGTCCGCGTTCACCTTTTTTTTGCTTGTTTTGATTTTGCGCCTCGAGATTTCGGCGCCGCACGACTTTATGGCTGTGCGGGCTATTTGTGGTTATTAATAGAGGGCGACCAGGATGCAAACAAATATGATGTGTAGCCAAGATATATATATATATATATGTTGTGTTGAGAGTATAATTAGGAAGATGTGTACAGTCAGGTGTCTGTGACCACGGCGAGTGAGAAGCGCCCAGGCAGCAGCCCACACACATACGCTGCCCCAAGCAGAGTTCCACCCCTTCGGCGGCGCATACCGCAGATTCCCTCTTCGAACGCCCGTTCGCTCTCGGACGCGTTTCCATTGGCACTCGATCTAGCGGTGGCCACGCAGGGGATAATAAACACGCTCGGCGTGCGCTGCGCCTAATTGCACAGCTCTGGGCCCTACATCTTCCGCTGTTCTGGGCTCTTGTCACCATGCCGGCGCATGGGTCAGCCTGGTCTTTGTCCTATACGCTCTATCGATCCGATCTACTAGAAATCAACGAATCAAGGCTTGCTTGATAGCATCCATACATTTCTAAACACTTCGCTTGGACTCAAGCGCGTAAAAAGTGCTTAAAAACATCAGAATGGTAAAAACACTCCTTCTGTCTTCAGGGGTCCCCACGGGTCTAAACATCCAACCACAGCCTAAAGCTTCAGGTTGAATCAAGATTTCCAAAAACTTTTAAAATAGTGCCATTAGCAAAGACAAATCCCGGATGGCTCTGGTAAAAGGCAAGGGCCATGTACGGTTAAGAATTTGATCTTCTGGCGTCGTCGAGAGAAGACGAAAACATGCTCGAAAATTTTGTGGGCGCGCCGGCATTTATATAGCTGGATTTCCGTCCGGGTAACATGTTGTTCTTACCGCTTGTGTGGGAGTCCTTACGGGGCTGAACTTGTGATAAGTAAATTAGAGAAAAAGTTATAAAAAACAAATAGAGAGCATGGTTGAAATTAAAATATTACATTCCATGATGAACTATAGCCACGACTGGCGTCGGCTTTCGCAAAAAATAGGGGAAACAAGAGGTACGACAAAGCTGATCTCTTAAGCTGGGACATGAAAACCGTCCATATAGAACTGCGTCGTCCCCTCCGTGGGCGCTTTCCAAGCCACGCGATCCCTGGTGAACTGTTCCATTGTAGGTCTGAGCTTAGTCTCGTGCAAGGAGAAATCATCGACGCTGCCAACGCGCAGAATGCTCACTCCCGGGAAGGCCGCTCCTATACGATACATGAGGGAGCCGCACGTTGAGCAAAAGTAGTTGGTCATGGTGTTGTCCTGACCTGCAGCTTTGAAGAAGATGGTGTGCGACTGGCCATAAGCTTTCAAGTTCTCCTGACCACGCAGGTGCTTCAGATGCGTGTCGAGAACCGTGAAGTTGGTTGCGTACATCGATGCAGTCAGCTTGTGGCAGTCTGAGCAGTTACAGACAAATGAGCCACGGTAGCCCGGTCCGTGAATTGGCTGAAAAGGATGTCAGTGATTACATTTATGGACCAATACTTTTGGAATTAAGACTTACGAATGACAATTGAACCGCCCCGCAGAAACAGGTGGCGGTCGCTTCATCCTCGGTAGACCAGCCATCACTGGCACCTCCAGCGAGAGGAAAGTACGGCTTTGTTTTGTCGATGGGGGTGGACGACATGGCTTTCTTGGTTTGATGGTGAATGTGAGTTATATGTTTACTGAATGAGGAATTACGAAAGAAGAGAGTATCTTGTGGCTACAGGGCGCTCTTTATGTATACACAGGGTAGCCAGTCTGTTGAAGGGACTCCAGCAGTTATCTTGCTGAATGTCACCAGGGTTTTGTCAGGTACATTTGTCAGAGCCAGACTTGGTTAACTTGTGATCTGACAACTATCGAAAGATACTTCTCTCAACCCGCCACAGCTCGGGGTCCTGGGATCCACGCCTGCCATTTCGGCAGTGTTGATTATGAATTCCCCTTTTTACAGATTACCGCGAGTGCTCACTAATCAAGACATCGCTGGCAATCAAAGGAAGAGTCAACCCAGGGGCCACGAGTGACATCCGGCACAAGGCATTACCAGAAGAAAGATGTGACTCTGACCTCTCCATTCAGACACAGTCAAGCTACACCCCGCTCAGCCTCTCCAGCTTTCCCTGCAATTGGCGCATCGCGGGCAGGGCATCGGCCTCATCGCGGGCTTCAGCTGTCAGATTGATCCGTCGGCCCTGATAAGGCACTACCCTATTTGTAAACTTCGGGGCAATTTGGGCAACTGCCTCTGACTAGGGTCCGAAAAGGGATCTTCAGGGTGTTGTGGTATTTAGTCAGAGGCAGCCGTACCGGATAAGTGGGCAATGGCACCGAATGAGCCGTCTTCGGGCGGATGCCAGGGCGAGGCACGACTTGGCGCTCAATATAGTACAAGTCAACCGATCCTGGTCTCAGGTAGAGGTATTTTGGGCAGAGAGGATTGTCCCGGACGCCTTTTTCAGCACTCAATTGAGCGGTGGCCATGGAGCGGATAAACACGTTTCGCCCTGCGCTGCACACAAACTGAGAATTTATGTGGTGCTGCGATGCTTATATCTCACCGTCCGGGTAACATTTGTGGAGTAGAGAGGACTTACGCGGTTGAATAACTAGCAATAAGTATGTTAGAAAAATATAGAGAACAGGGTAAACAATATGATAATATGATCTTGCCTTATCTAAAGTACCGCCGCGACTAGAGCCGGGACTTTGAAAAACAATAGGTACGGTACATCTGATCTCTCAAGCTGTTCAATGCAAACCATCCTCATAGAATTGGGTCGTCCCCTCTGTGGGCGCTTTCCAAGCCACGCGATCCCTGGTGAACTGTTCCATTGTAGGTCTGAGCTTAGTATCGTGAAGGGAGAAATCATCCACGCTGCCAACGCGCAGAATACTCTTTCCCGGGAAGGCCGCTCCAATACGATACATGAGGGAGCCGCACGTTGAGCAAAAGTAGTTGGTCATGGTGTTGTCCTGGCCTGGAGCCTTGAAGAAGACGGTGCGCGACTGGCCATAACTCTTCAGATTCTCCTGACCACGCAGGTGCTTCAGATGCGTGTCGAGAACCGTGAAATTGGTCGCATGCACCGACCCGGTTATCTTGTGACAGTCTGCGCAGTTACAGATAGTTGCGCCAACAAAGCCCGGCCCGTGAGTTGGCTGCAGAAGGTGTTAGCATAACTCGATCAAAACGATTAGTATTGAGACGTACGAATGACAATTGGACTGCACCGCAGAAACAGGTGGCTGTCGCTTCATCTTCAGTGGACCAGCCATCACTCGCACCTCCAGCGAGGGGAAAGTACGGCTTTGTTTTGTCAATGGGGGTGGGCGACATGGTTTTCTTGGTTTCGTGGTTTCGTGAAAATAGTGCAGGTGAGATCTTAGGTTTACTGACGGATATATATACATTTCCGCGACGACTTGGCAAATGTCAAGTGTCCCAGTACTCTCGGCGCACCTCGGGCAAGGCATCGGGCATTGCGGGCTTTGGCGGTCAGGTTGTTCCGTTGGGCCTGGTATACCCCCTCGATCTGTTGCTGTTTGTAAGCATTGAAGATGATTTAAGCAGAAAGGCTGCGCGCTCGGAAAGTGGGGCTCTGTACGGTACAGTCCCAAGTCAGAAGTAAGTGCGGGAAGCCAAAACTGGCGGCGGATGCCCATTACCCACTACTAAATGCCTTTGTGGCCTTTCACTTTTTTAAGTCTTCCCCAGACAGGTTTCGTAATCTGCGAGCGAACGGCTGACTCAGGCTGTACGGCGGAAGCTACGCTGAGTAAGCTGAATAAGCTGACAAAAACCAATGAATATTGCTGCGACTAGCAAAGAAAAATCTCAAATGGCTCCTGACAACAAGCGAGGGCCATGTACGGCTACGGAGTTGTTCATCTGACGGTTGTCGAAGCGAGACTAAATGGCTTGGGCGCGCCAATCTTCATATATCCGAGAAGGTCCGGGTAACAGGCGGTCCCTACTGTAGTGGAGCTCTTACGGCTGGGTATAACTTGCTATAGGTACATTCAAAAAAAAAACTAAAAACAATTAGGAAAAAAAAAACGTATAAAAGCTGATACATATTAGGAGCTTGCCCCTTGTGAATTATCACCGGAACTGACGCCGGTGTGGCAAGAAATTTGGAAAACGAATGGCACGATGTGGCTGGTCTTTCTCAAGCTGCCACATGTAAACCATCCTCATAGAATTGTGTAGTCCCTTCCGTAGGCGCCTTCCAAGCCACGCGGTCCTTCGTGAACTGTTCCATTGTAGGTCTGAGCTTGGTCTCGTGCAAGGAGAAATCATCCACACTGCCAACGCGCAGAATGCTCATTCCTGGGAAGGCCGCTCCAACACGATACATGAGGGAGCCGCACGTTGAGCAGAAGTAGTTGGTCATGGTGTTGTCCTGGCCTGGCGTCTTGAAGAAGACTGTGCGCGACTGGCCATAAGTCTTCAGGTTCTCCTGACCACGCAGGTGCTTCAGATGCGTGTCGAGAACCGTGAAATTGGTTGCGTGCATCGACGCAGTCAGCTTGTGACAGTCTGAGCAGTTACAGACAAACGAGCCAACGAAGCCGGGTCCGTGAGTTGGCTGAAAAGGTTGTTAGTATTGCGTGAACACACCAATATACTTTTTGAAATTAGGACTTACGAATGACAGCTGAACAGCACCGCAGAAACAGGTGGCGGTCGCTTCATCCTCAGTAGACCAGCCATCACTGGCACCTCCAGCGAGAGGAAAGTACTGCTTTGTCTTGTCAATAGAGGTGGACGACATGGTTTTTTTTTTGGTTTCTTGGTTTCGGGAAAGTAGTATAAGTGGAATTGATTGTTTATTGAATGATATTCAAAGAAAAAAAGAGAGAGGATCCCAAGGCTACACAGCATTCTTTATATATCACCGAGGCAGCCGGTCTGTGTGAGAGGGGCCGCTCCAAGCAGCTGTTAATTTGTTGAACGTCATTAGGGTTTTGTCAGGTATATTTGTCAGGGCCAGAACACTTTGTATATTTATGACTTCGTGACCGCATACACATCTGAAAGATACTACATACGACCAGCCACACAGGGCGGATTTCCTGTGGTCGACGCCTGACATTCTCACGGTGTTGATTATGAATGCCTATTTTGTCAGCCGCACCATTTTGTGTTCTCCAAACGCTCACCAATCAAGAACTCATTGGTAATCTGAGGGGGACTCACGAGGAGCACCGTACATGGGGCATTACCAGGAATAAAAACAGGAGATGACTCGGACACTGCCACACAGGAAATTGAAATTGTCGGACTTGTGAGACGTCACCGATCAAACTTGGCAACTGCCGCACCACTCACTAACTTAAGGGCACAGTATCGGGCATCGCGGGCTTGAGGTGTCAGACAGCTCCGCTGGCCCTAGTCATACCCCTCGATTGGTGCGTTGTTTTTGAAGCCTCGGAGGTAATTTGTGCTATTGGCCTAATGGGGAGAGCGACCGAAGCCGAGAAGCCCGCTTGGTCAGAGGGGTTTTGGATGTATTGCCTCCTCCTCGTGGGCGGCCAGAACAACCGTTTGGGGAGAGCACGGCTGGGCCGCGTTCGGGCGGATGTCGCGGCGGAGTGCAATTAAGTTTCAATATATATAGCGCAAACCGGCCGAGCCGTTGCTTGTGAGAATTATATTAAGCATTCTATTACCTTGACCAACTGGTTGGACTCAAGCTGTTTACGGGTCCGCGATACACGCTTCATTTGTCAGGCCCACACCCGCGATGCTCTGTGACGTCGCACACACTTCAGAGTCGCTCCAGAAAGGCTCTCTCGTACTCTCCAAGCACTCGCCTGCCTGCCTTTGGGCCATGTTTTTTGCGCAAATTACACTGAGTGAGCTGATTAAGCTCAATAAATGATAAACAAATTATAAATACCTATATGCATGTCACTTGGGAGGACCCCCTGTGAAAATGCTGACCAAAGTGTGGAACTCGTGTGCTCCGCTTAGAGTGATATACGTCTTGCTCAGTAAAACTTCCTTGATGCGTTTCTTCTCAGCATCGTCACCCACGATCTCGCTCAGCTTGTACTTGTCGAGCTCCGCAGACACGTCAGCCGACGTTGTCGCGCCGGTGCCCGTGTCATCGCCAATCAGAACCACCTTGACGTCCGCGGTCTCAACCCTCCTCGCGAGACTGAGGTACCGCAGCGCTGCGTCCCTGTCGTTCGTGACAAGACACACCGCCTCGCCTTTCCCGTTCGCAGCAATCCACCGGTTCAAGCTATCGAGGTTCACGTCGTCGTGCTCCACCGGCGGACAGAACCGCATGCTCAGGTAGTTCACCGTGCGCCGGTTCGAGATCGTCCTCGCCAGCGTCTCGCTCAGCCGGTGATCCAATTTCTCATCCACCGAAGCCAGCAGCCTGCGGTACGTCGTCCCTATAACGGACCACTCGTCATCCATCACCACGGCAATCGTGCCACTGCACCCGGCGCGGCGCATCCCGGCGACAAAATCCCAGAACTCGTCCTTCACACTCGTATGGTAGTTTATCGTGTCGCGCACTCGTTTCGCCAGTGGTATATGCCGATTAACAGCGTCCCAGTCTGAAAACGTCACGAGCTCCCGGAAACACCGATAGTACATGTCCTGCGCCTGGTGCAACTGCAGCGGCAGGCCGTACGACCAGCCTGGCCGCAGGACAAACCCCGTAGATACAAAAGGCAGGGCAAGCGCCCACGCACGCTCCATCGCCGCTGGGTTAAAGGTCTCCTGGAGCGGCTTCCCACTCTTGAACGCCCGCGTCGCTATCGCAATTGCAGACTGCGGCTTCCAGATTAGCTTATCGTGCAGGAGAAACCGCACCCCGGATGCCTGCATCTCGGAATTCTTCTCTTTGGATATCTCCGCCCTTGACCGCTCGCCGAGATCATACCATTTCTGTTGTCTAGGCGGGTTTCGTGGTCCCAGCGCAGACGAACTCATACACAGCTGTCGCTGAGCCGTTCGTAACAGAGTTCGCCTGGTCCCATTATTCTTTCGTAGCACCGCAACACATCTTGCCATGGGAACCGTCATTTTCTGTCACTGAGCATAGTGGGTTGACCGTGCTGATGTCAACTTCGAGAAACACAACCTTTGGCTTGTACCTGAGCCGTTTTCAAACTTCCAGGGTCGGTCATGTGACCTCGTATAGTGAGAATTCTTGTGAAAAAATAGTACACGAGATTATATTATGTGCAACGACTTACATACCCAAGTTCATATAAACTTCCTGGCCTTATCTTTTATAGCCTCATACTTAGTCCTCGTGTTGTCAAGAAGACGTGGCTTTGTAGGCAGCATGCCTTTCTTCGAAGGCTGCGGAGCGTTCTTTCCCTTTGGCTTTGATGGCGCTCCTGCTGGCGGTGGCGCCGGCCCACCCTGGCTATTCTTCTTCTCCCTCTTCAATGCAAATTTTCCCTTCTTGTAGTTCTCCTTCTGGTTCTTGTTTGCGCTATTATTATTCGCAGGCAAGCTGCCCGACTTCACCGGCTTGATCGACGCTGGAGGCGGCATGTTTTGGAAATTGGATGTCGACTTGCTGAATATCCTCGACATCATGTTGCTCTTGCCAGCCTTCTTACGCATGCTATTGGCATCGTCATTCGTGCGCTGTCTCTTCAGCGGCCCCGAGGAATGGTTGTTCAGCTTCGTAAAGAAATTCCGATTATCTCCACCGCCGCCGCCACCCCTACTCGTAGCCACCGCACTCATCTCATATGCGTCAATGTCCTCCTCCCGTGCCGCCCTACGCAAGTTGTCGAAATACTGCTCCCTGAGCTCTTTCGGTAGGTTTGCCCCCGTGAACGCCGACCCATTCAAGTTGGGCGTCCGCGACGACCGCGCACGGTAGCACTCATCACCGTAATGCCCCTTGGCACCACAGTTGTAGCAGAACACATTCATCGGCAGCGCCAGCTTCCCATCTTCGGGCAACGACATCGTGAGGTAACTCCGCCATATCCCTGGACACCGGTCATCGGAGTGGTGTTTCGATTCGCACTGGGTGCAAAACGTGTGTTTCCGACTTTGTTTGCACTTCCCCTGGAAATGGCCCTTCTTTCCACAGTTCCCGCACACCATCGACTGCGGACAGTGCGTCTCGTAATGGTCATCAACCATCCCGCAAGCGTGGCACACCACAACTTTGCACTGGGCCCGTATGTGGCCGCTCCTGTGGCAATTAGAGCATATTGGGCCTGCGTTCGCCGCCGGGTCGTTCGCTCCAAAGTATCGGCCCTCCCCTCGAAGCTCTACCAGTTCTTCATTATTATCGTTAACCTGGTCTATCGACAGCGAGAAGACGCTTCTTCTGTCACCGTCAACTATTGCCGGCGTCCGTCTGCAGAAAAAAGGATTCAAGTTAGTAGTTGCTCACCCCGGCGTTTAATCTCCAGTGGAATAAAAATAACACTTACTCTGTATCGGCCATCTTTTGCTATCTCTAAGATATTCCTTGATCTTGTGTCTTTCTACAAGATGATCCATCTAGCCTCAAGCTACACAAAGGCGATTTATCAAAAAAGAATTTGTTAGTGTCCAAATGTACTGCGATGAGCCGGATCCTAGCGTACAACTCAGCACGGCATATGGCTTTTCCAACACACGCTCAGTGAGTCAGGTCCGACCGACGTTTGAACGCGAGAGGTCTGGCGCTTAGCACAAACAGGGAATATATATTCATCTAACCATGGCTGACGCAGTTGTCGAGAAGATCAAGGACATTTCCCTGGACGGTGGCAAGAAGAAGGAGAAGAAGGAGAAGAAAGAGAAGAAGGAGAAGAAGCCCAGCGGGGCCACCAAGGCTCAGTTGGAGCTCGACCCCAGGCCACACTTCATCGATTCGAGACTCCAGATGTTCGCCGAGCTCAAGGCCAAGTACGACGCCGAGATTGCCGCGAAGGAGCGCGTACCCATCACGATCACGTTGAAGGACGGCACCACCAAAGTGGGCACCGCGTGGGAGACATCGCCGTTTGAGATTGCCAAGGGCATTGGCAAGTCGTTCCTCGAGAGGCAGGTTATCTCGCGGGTGAATGGCGAGCTGTGGGATCTTGAGAGGCCGCTCGAGGGCGACTCGACGCTTGAGTTTTACGACTTTGACCACCCAGAGGGGAAACGCGTGTTTTGGCACTCGTCAGCCCATGTGCTCGGCGAGGCGTGCGAGTGCCACTACGGCGCACACCTGTGCTTTGGCCCACCAACGGAGGATGGCTTTTTCTACGACATGGCCATTGACAACGGTGAGACTGTGGTGTCGCAGGCTGATTTCTCCAACATTGAGTCGGTGGCACTCAAGGCCATCAAGGAGAAGCAGCCGTTTGAACGACTGGTTATGACCAAGGAGGAACTGCTAAAGATGTTTGAGTACAACAAGTACAAGCAGACGCTGATCGAGTCAAAGATCCCTGATGGAACTTCGTCCACTGTGTATCGGTGTGGCCCACTCATTGACCTATGCGTTGGTCCACACGTGCCCCACACCGGCCGCATCAAGACGATTAAGGTGCTTAAGAACTCGTCGTCGTACTTTTTGGCTGACGCCAAGAACGACTCCCTACAAAGAGTGTATGGTGTTTCGTTCCCAGACAAGAAGCAGATGGCGGAGTACCTCAAGTTTTTGGAAGAGGCGGCATCGAGGGACCATCGCAAGATTGGAAGGGAGCAAGAGCTCTTTTTCTTCAACGAGATGTCTCCCGGATCGTGCTTCTGGCTGCCCCACGGCACGAGAATCTACAACACCCTGTGCGATCTGCTGCGCACTGAGTACAGGAAGCGTGGCTACGAAGAGGTGATCACTCCCAACATGTTCAATTCGAAGTTGTGGGAGACCTCGGGCCACTGGGGAAACTACAAGGAGAACATGTTCACCTTTGAGGTGGAGAAGGAGACGTTTGGCCTGAAGCCAATGAACTGTCCTGGACACTGTGTCATGTTCAAGTCGCGTGAGAGGTCTTACCGCGAGCTCCCATGGAGGGTTGCCGATTTTGGTGTTATTCACCGTAACGAGTTCTCTGGCGCTTTGTCGGGGCTCACCAGAGTGAGACGTTTCCAGCAGGATGACGCTCACATCTTTTGCACGCCAGACCAGATCGAGGATGAGATTTCAAACATTTTTGACTTCCTCAAGCACATCTATGGTATCTTTGGCTTTGACTTCAAGATGGAACTCTCAACGAGACCCGAGAAGTTTGTCGGAGAGATTGAGACGTGGGACAAAGCGGAGCAGAAGCTCGAGAATGCGCTGAAGAAGTGGGGTGGCGCGTGGGAGCTCAATCCTGGCGATGGTGCTTTCTACGGACCCAAGATTGACATTATGATTTCGGACGCGCTGCGCAGATGGCACCAATGTGCAACAGTGCAGCTTGATTTCCAACTGCCACAGCGTTTTGGCCTTGAGTACAGCGGCAAGGATGACTCAGCAGAGCTCACGCGGCCAGTGATGATCCACCGTGCGATCCTCGGCTCTGTCGAGCGCATGACCGCGATCCTCACGGAGCACTTTGCCGGTAAATGGCCATTCTGGTTGTCGCCACGCCAGGTGCTTGTGGTGCCTGTGGGTGTCAAGTACTTTGAGTACGCGCAGAGCGTGCAGAAGGAGCTCCAGGGTGCGGGCTTTTACGCGGACGTGGATGTGAGCGGTAACACGCTGCAGAAGAAGGTGCGCACGGGTCAACTCCAGAAGTACAACTTTATCTTTATTGTTGGCGAGCAGGAGCAGGAGAGCGCTGGTGTCAACATCAGAAACCGTGATATCCAGGAGCTCCAGAACAAGAACGAGATGGTGCCACTGGCTGAAGTGCTGCCCAAGCTGCTTGCGCTGAAGGAGGAGAAGAGGGGTGACAATGCATTGTAAATAGCGTTGTGGAACCTCAATAGTTGGAAGCGCTTCTAATTTACATTTGAAACATATTAAACGATATCAATTGGGTGTAATTTTCTTCTATTAAGATGCACGCAAAAATCTATAACTAGGCATCCTCAGGATAATACTCTTCAATGACGGATCTAGTCTTGAAGTACTTAGCCGCAGGACTGTACACGTCATCCATGCCGAACGCCTTGGGTCCACCGATGTCGATACCCTTCTGTGTGTTTGTCCACTTTTCGCTCGGCGCAATCACAAGCACAAACACCATGATCCCGTAGCGGTAATCCGGGGTCCCGACCGCCTCTCCCGTGTCGGCATCCACAACTGCAATCAGGTCCGGCACGGTACACACAACCTTCTCCTCCGTACTGTCCTTCTCGCGCACACGGCACACGATGTTTTCATTCTTGAACGGGATAGTCATGACGCGCCCCGAGCCGCCAGCCTCCTCGATCACAACCTCCCCGTAGAGGTGGCCCTTGAACAGCTTGCGCTCAACGCCCACGATCTTGCCTGTGAAGATGTGGTGCCCGCTCTCGGGCCCGCCCGTCGCCTCGAGGATCCGCGCGGGAAGCCCATCGATGTCCGACTCCTGTCTCGCGATCGCCACCGCGCGGCCAATGCGCCACGACAGCGAGATCGACCTGTGGATCGTCATGCGGTCCACCTGGTCGAGGTCCATCGGCGCGTTCACGACACCGACGCTTGCGCCGAGCTCAGCTAGCGAGGCGCGCATCACGCGCTCGAGGTACTGGTCGCTCGAGCAGCTCGAAAACACAATGTTGTTCCCGTTGCTATCGCTGAGCACCGTGGGCATGTAGAATGGTCCGTCGGAGACAACGGTGGGGATCGTCTGGAAGTGGGTTGGGTACGCGCGGCCCATCAGGTCACAGTCAACGATGGGCAGGTTGAGTCTGTTTGATGCGCCGGTTTGGAATGCGGTCAACCCGTTGGATCCACCAATTTCGAGTGGCAGCACTGCGCCGAGCGGCGTGTGGATGTGCTCCTCAAGAGCTTTGAGCGCCACGAGGATCTCGTCCGACTGGATCTGCTCAGCAGAAACGGTGGGCGAGCCCGCAAACCCAACCGAGATCACCGAACGCACGTCCTTGTCAATGTGATCGCCCAGAGTGTCAATGTCCACGACACGCATCGTTGCTCCAGCACGCAGGAAACTGCGTACCTGCAGAAACATCGAATATGGATTACCACCTCCTCCACAGCCAAGAATGTAGACGCCGACGCGCAAAAAGTCGAGATCTGTCTCGTTGATGAGCCACTCGCGGTTGCGTGTGATGGTGGGACGGTATGTCTTGGCATCCACGGCCGCCGCCCCCTTGTGCTTGACTTCCTCCTTGGAGAACTCCGAGTCCTTGACAATGGAGAACTCCTTTTGCTGTTGCGGCTCTTCGGCGGACTCCAAGATCTCATCGGCTTCAAACGCCTTCTTGACCTGCGTGTAATCCACGTCGCCCACCATCTTGACGTTAAACTCAAAGGTGTTGGGGACATAAGGAACAGGCTCCGCGGCCCACTCAACGGTGGTGATACTCTCACGCATGGCTCCTTTACTGAGGGCAATCTCGAACGTCTTGGCCTTGAGCTCCTCAAACACTTCTTCACGGGTGCCCTGGCCCGGCGGGATCATCCGGATGGCGTGCGAGGAGGCTGAGATCTTACCGATTGCTGCACCAATTGCGTTGGCCACGTTGTAGAATGGTGGATGCAACACTTTGGAAGCGCCGTCCAGCTGAGGAGGCACAAGGAAAGACCCACCACCAACAAGGAGAACAGGCAGCGGCTCTGGTGACGTGCGCATTCTGTCAATAGTGGACTCGATCATCCTCTTGATCTCGAGCGTGTACCCTGTCTTGAAGTCATTCGCAAATTTCCCCTTCACCAGCTCGGGTTTCCCAATATCAAACATTTCGCCAAAAGCACTGGATTCAAGCGCCTTTGCTATCGTCACATCTGAAGCGGTCGTAGTAGAGCCTCCAAAGATCAACCCGCGGGTAACGATGTCTGCGCCGACGGAATCTGGCCCAACGGTTATCGCTCCGCCCTCGGAGCGGACAATCGAGCCGCCACCAAGACCAATGCTCTCCACGTGTGGCATGGAGAAGTTCATTCTCACTCCACCGACAACCGAATACGACGAGGACTGTCTGGGGAACCCGTTGGGCAGCAGAAGGCCAACGTCGGTGGTGGTTCCACCGACATCCACAACCATAATGGCTTTCCCCTTTGTCTCCTCGTCTCCAGAACACAGGAACGATGCACCGCGCATCGAGTTAGTGGCTCCAGAAGAGAACGTCCTGATAGGGGTCTTGGTGGCCTCAGATGTGGACAGAACCGTTCCGTCGTTCTGCGTCAGCATCAGCGGACAGCTCAGCCCGATGCGCTTCATCGCACTTTTGAATGAGCCTATGATCTTCTTTGCAAACTTCAGGATCGATGCATTCAATATCGCCGCATTCTCACGCTCGATGTACCCGACACCGGAGACGGTATGCGACATCACCACCTGGGCTCCGGGGATCTCCTCAAGCACGATTTCCGCCACCTTCTTTTCATGGTCAGGAATCATGTTGGCAAAGATGCCGACAATCGCGACAGCCGTGAGCCCAGCGTCTCTGATCTTGGCACAATGCGCTCTCACCTCTTCCAAGTCCAGCGGCTGGATCTCGTCGCCGTGCACGCGATGGCCACCATTGAGGTATCCAATGTACCCATTGGTGATCTTCTCAAGCCCGACGGGGAAGTCGGAAAACGGGATGCTGTTCTTCGTGTAGGGGCCGCACAGACGCAGCACTGCAACCTTATCGAGCCGCGCCTTATCCTGCTCGATCACCGCGTTGATGAAATGGGTCGTTCCAATCGTCACCGCCACCACCTCCGACTTCTTGGCCTCGGTGGCTTTCTCAAACAGCGAGCCGATAGCAAGCTCAATTCCGTCAGACACATCGGCCGTGGTGTTCGACTTGTTCCACGCGAGCACTCCACGGGTAGCCTGGTCGGTAAATCCCGAAGGGTCGAGCAGGACAGAGTCGGTGTTGGTCCCGCCAACGTCCACTCCGATCAGCAATTCTCTGGTCATTTCTTTAATCTGTTAATGTGGCACCACTTGAGGTGCAAATATATCAAATTAACGTGCAAATCGAATCATTCTGGCGGTCTGGTGTCTTGCTGGGGTGAAATGCCTCCGGATATATAGCGCTCTCGGGTATACTCAGCGGTCAGTGGGCGAGCTGCCGTGCGGCTGCGGTGGGCGTCCTGCAGTGGGCGCCCACCTGATAAGATCCATCTCCACCGCCGTTATCCGTACTTATATGGCACGAAAGGGCACGAGAAATGTCTGGGGAAAATTGTGGATTCGGGTGAGTTGAGCTGCCAGATATTCAGAAATGGCACCCACAGCACTCACACCGGAGGAAGATGAGACAGCGTCGGTGCCGGTCATCGACTTTGGCCCGTTCCTGAGCGGATCCGCAGAGGACCGGCTTGCGACGGGAAAGCGCATGGTTGAGGTGATGCGCGACGTTGGGTTCATGTACGTGGTGAACCACGGAATCGCGCCGGACAAGATGGACGAGATGTTTGCGTGGAGCGCAAAGTTCTTTGCGCTTTCCGATTCTGAGAAGCTCAAGTGCGAGCACCCGGCTAACGGCGCGCACCACCGCGGGTGGTCTGGGCTCGGAAAGGAGAAGGTGGTGCAGATGGTGTTCGATAGGAGCAAAATTGCCAGTCTGAGAAAGCACCCGGATGTGAAGGAGTCGTTTGACCTGGGCAACGAGAATGGGTTCTACTGCAACTTCTGGCCCGACGAGACCGCGATCGCCGGGTTCAGAAAATACGCACAGGAGTATTTCCACGTGTGCGACGCCACCTCGAAAGAGTTCTTGAGAGCCATTGGCCTGGGTCTGGATCTTGGTGAGGAATACTTTTTGCCGTACCACTCCGACTCGGACAACCAGCTGCGTCTTCTGCACTATCCAGCGACGGACGAGCAGAGTCTGCGCACTGGCGAGACAGAACGCATTGCGGCACACACGGACTTTGGCACGCTCACTATGCTTCTGCAGGACAGTTGCGGTGGGCTTGAGGTTGAGAGCCCACATAACCCGGGCGTGTTCATCCCTGCGCCCTACATCCCCGGCTCTCTCGTGGTGAACACGGGCGACTTCCTCATGAGGTGGTCCAACGATATGCTCAAATCGACGCTGCACCGTGTACGTGCGCCGCCTATCAATTCGGAGACGGGGATGTCTAGAGTCAGGTACTCGATCCCTTTTTTCGTTTCAGCCAACAAGGAGACTACAGTTGAGTGTCTGCCCTCCTGCCACTCCGCATCCAATCCTAAGAAATATGCCCCGGTCAACGCGAAAGAGTATCTCTCGATGAGACTCAACGCTACTTATTGACTCATATGCGCCTTTAATGCGCAGGGTTTCCACATTTATATGCCATTATACTAAATATACGACTTGAGAATACGCTCTAACGTGGGAACGTCCTTCTGGATGCTTCGCCGGCCGGGTTTCTTCAGAAGCACAATCGTGTACGCAATTATCCCGATCACAAACTGCTGGCGGCGCCAAAATATCTCGGTCGAGGTATCTTCGTCCCCCGGTTTATCAGCCGTCGTCCCCGCGGACGATGGTGACGCATCCTCCGAATCCGTTTCCATCACCTGAGCAATGTACGCCATTGCATCCTCCTTCGCAGCTGCCTCGTCCAGCTCTTCGCCGACAAAGTACCTCGCTGCAGAAACGCTGTCAGGGCGGGCTGACCCGTTTGCCCCGCTTGGCAGGTCCTCTCTGTGGGCCTCAAAACACCACGCCGTGAGGCACGCAAGCACCATCGTGCGCGACACCTGTGCGATGCTCTGAACAATACCGGTGTTGTCGAGCACAGTACGCAAAATCTGGCATGCGTCAAGCGTAGCAGCTGTGCCATCACGCGAGCGCGCCCACGACGTGATCTTTTGCAGAAGCCGCGCGTTCTCCGATGGCACGCTGTCCAGCGCGTACTCCTCTGCGAGCTTTGTGATCGACGCTGTATCCGCGTGCAGCACCAGAAGCCCCACCTGAAACGACGTCAGATTCGCCCAGAACATGGGGGACACACCGTAGTCGTTTAGAACATCGCGGTTAAGGTCCACGCGCAGTAAATTATGGTGCCATGTATCGGCTGGTCCGACCGTTGCGTTGTTGGTGTCAAATATGTGCTTATCAAAGTAGTCTCGCCAGCTGAGAAATGCGAGTTCGATGCGCGACGAAAGCTCAACGAGCTTCTTCTTCGACACGATGCCCAGATCGAGCAAGCCGCGCCACCGTAGGTCCCAGCAGATGCCAATCAACCCGTGTAGGAAGATGAAACGTGAGAATTGCGAGAAGCAGTTCAGCGGGTACTCCTTCTGGTACTCGCGGTACGGCTGCATTAGCCTTCGCAGACTGAAAAGAAAATTCGGCCAGCGTGACTCCGTCTTGAGGTTCGTCATTACGGGCGCCCAATTCGGGTTATATTTGTAGGGGGCACTCTCCATGGAGCCTGACCCGCGACGAAATATCTCGCCAAGTTTGCTGCGCGACTTCAGCTCGCGTGGCTGTTTCTCATACTCCTGGAAAAAGCTAAACGGGTTGCCTGCATTCCAGACGGCATCGCTGCAGGGCAGGTCGAGCTGTATCTCAAACGCAGACAGGAGTTGGTTGTGTCCAAAAAGAGCCGCGCTCTGGGCGTCGCAGACGTATCCAAAGAATGCTGTCCGCTTGGACGTTTCGTACTCGATCCAGCGGCTCCATTGTGCAAGCGTGGCGTCTGTCGAAAGTCCAGATGGGCTTGCCAGCGGGGGCTCCGACAGGCTTGAGAAAAACCCTGAAAATCGCAGGAGGTTCATGTTGGTGCCGTGAAACAGCTGTGATACCTCGTATTGACTCGAGTCGCTCAAATGCGACCCAAAGAATATCGACAGCAGCAGCGACTGCAGTAGTGGAAGCCTGATCCTGACAGAGTCGCCGATCTCCGCTAGCTGCATGCTACGTAGCCGCTTCTGTATTTGTATTGCGATTTCGTGCTCCTCGTGAATGTCGGAGTACGCCATGCCAATTCCAACCATACTTATCAGTAGGAACATATCGCAATGGTTGGGGTTGAACGTGGTGTGGTGTATAATCGGGAAGACAGAGTTGAAAAAAGACCAGTACAAGTCCAAAAACCGGTTGAGATTGAGCGGAGTCAGCACATCCATGTCGGCAAGTCCCAGCTTCAAAATCATCTCTGTTCGCGTCCTCTCGCTAACCATGATATCCTGCGGCTCTTTTTCCTCGGGCTCGGACTTGGTCGACGATATTGGCGAGGTTGTGTCTCCAGCACTGGAACCACCACCGCCACTCCCTATCGGAGCATTAGCGGATGAATTCCGGCCATCGCCCATCAGGTTGCCGAACAGCCATTCATAATTATCGGTGAACTCGTTGAAAGAGCTCGGAAATGACGCTGACGCTCCAGCGTGCTGTAAATGCCAGTGCGAGCGCGCAGGCGAGGAAATGCTTTGTTGGGTTCCTGGATGGTGCTGCTGCTCCGTATGCCATTCCTTTGGCAGCGGCGACAACCCGGGACCTGGCTGCATATTCGCATAGTTGGCCTGCGGAGACGTTAATTGCGAAAAATGATCTGTCTGCCGCGACGAAAACTCGGGGGATTGGATCATAGGCGCGGGATCTCTGTTGATTAGCAAGGCAATTCCCTGCTTCTGTTTCTTCTTCGGTGACTCCGCAGCAGGTCCGCTTCGCTTCAATCGCAGCTCCTCGATCTGCCGCTGGTGTGAGATTGATTTGAAGTGCCTGGGGATGCTGTCAGTGAACGTATACAAAAAGGAAACACAACAGCTCTACTCACTTCTCCAAAAGATCCTTCCTGGCAAATCCAAGAGAGCACTGAGGACAAGAAAACGGCTTTACTTCACTATCTGACATCAAACGTTAATGACTCCGAACCCGGAAGATAAGCCAGCACAACGACACATACGGTTAGCCTCATGCCGCAAGAGGTAGTCACGACGCCCAAATGACTTGGAACAGGGCGCAAAGTGGCACCTGAACCGCTTTTCTGTCGTAGCAGACATGGCTATATGTCCCTCCGGACCTGTTGACAAAGGTCTTCTCGGCCTTGGTTGTGCTTTATTGTGGTTCTGATGTCATTTGTCCGGGCGTTACCCGGTGCAGGTGATAAGGCCAAACGCGGGCCTCTAGCTGAATTGGAGAACAGTAGAACTACATGGAGAAACAACATACTTCAACGAGCATCTATCACGATGCCGTCAAGCACAAAGGAACAGCAAATGAGGCGCCAGCTTCTGATGAACACAATGGAGATCCAGGACCACCTCCTGGTGCACACGATGAAGCCCAACGAGAAGGGCATCACGTCGACTGAAGTGAAGCATATGCTGCTAGAGAAGCTGGTTGGGAGAGACGTGCGCAAGCCGGAGGAGAGATCCTAGATGTGAGGCATATATGGTGAAGTGGTTGTTGTACTGAGCAATTGCAGACGCTGATCTGTGTGCTGGTGCTTGCTTTCTCAGCGCAAGCAGGGCGCTCACCATTACAAATCCGAAAAGCTCTGGAAGCATTTGAAGCATAAACTCGCTGTTATGTGAAACAAATGAATCATCACCTGGAAGGCGACTCACCACAACAAGGCCCAAATCTCCAAAAAGATACAAAGTGGAGGAGCCGCAAACGAGTTGGTACAAACAAAGGTGACCTACGGCGCCGCAGACCACAGACGCAACGGAGTGCGCTACAAACACAGATGAGTGAACATAATTGAGAAGTGCTGAAGGAACACGATTCGATTTTTATAAATAAAATCGAAAAGGGTTCTTCACAAGAAAGAATAATTCCCAGAATGCTTATGAGTAGAAAACATAAGAGGTACCACATTTAACCAGACTCGGACGCAAGCGACTCCAAAGCGGTAATTGGAACCTCTGGAAATCGCTTCTGCGCTCTCATGACTACCCCATTTCTTTGGGAATCACTCACCATCTAAGCAGGATCGACCTGATGGGTATTTCATCCTACCGAAATATAATAAACTTGCTGTAAAGGATCAAATCTACCAAATCGCTAGCAAAAGCACATAGGTTACCCGGCCCCGGGAGACAGGCCAATGGGACACCCAAAAAGCCAAAGACGAAGACGACCCACCAAGCCCGGTCCAAGTGCAACAGCACACTCAACCAGCACAATCTCCTCAAACATGTTTTGCACCTCCAGGATAGTGTCGGTGCGCGGAGTGCTTTCTCTCACGCGTACGCGACTGCAGTCGACAAAAGTCCCGACCCAGGCGACGCTGCACGACGTTGGGGTGCCTGACCCGACCAACTTGGCCCAGCAGGCTCCCAACAGAATTGCGCCATGGTCGCCCACTCAGGTTCCTCGTGCGGAGAAGATGACGGGCCCGCGGTTCCAGGGTCGCGACATGGAGAAGCAGCCACGGCCATACGCCGCGATTGACCTCATTGCCAAAGCGCCGATCCGGTTCATTGAGCACGACAACGTGGCGGTGTGCGACGGGAACGGGGGTATGCAGGGCCATCCAAAGGTCTATATCAACCTGGATCAGCCCAGGGCGAATACGTGTGGGTACTGTGGGTTGCGGTTTGCGCGTGCTGAGCTGCGGGAACAGCTGGAGTGAAGAAACACACACGCACTACTCACTATTTATTATATTTATTGTTCCGATACAGCCAGGTTTTTCATCCTTCTAAAGAACTACTTAGACCCAAAACTATTTAAACATCCAGGGCATAGATGTAGTACTGAACCTTGAGCGCACCGGCGGAGTCTCTGATGAAGCGGCCCTTGCCAATCAGCTTCTGGCTCCTGATCCAACTCTCTTTGGTTGCACCCTTGTCGAGTCTGACGGTGGGCGAGCACGTCAGATACCCATCCGCAAACTCCATGTACGACTTCTTCTTGCTGAGAACGTCACCAATGGGCTCGGACGCCTGAATGATGCCGTCGTACTGGATGAACGCACCGTAACCGGTCGAAGTGGTGAGGTAGACACGGCAATCGAGGATCGTGGTTGACGAACCTGGATCCACGCGCAGATCGTCCTGGCCAAAGTTCACTTTAGCGTCAAAAGGGTACTCAGGATCGAGCGTTGTTGAAGATCCGCCGGTAATCTTGACGTATGTAAGCGAGCCAGAATCGTCCGAGTAGATTGGCAGTGGCTCGTCAAGGTCGAGGTGAAGAAAAAACACTGGCTTCAGGCCAGGGACAGATGGAGCGGTCTTGGGAACTGGTGACATGATTACTTTTGGCGAGATATTTACAGCTGTTGTGCTGGAGTGGTGGGAGAGAGCCAAAAAAAAAAGAGTCGGAAAAGAGGAGGCAGCTCGATTCCTCTTTTAAAAGGTGGTGAGATTTAGCCGGTGCGATTTGTGGGGAAGGCGAAGCTCGGTTGAGGAGAGTCCGATTTCCCCGAGTTCGCACTTTTTGTTTGCGATTAGATTTGCCTATATATATGTTCTTTAATTGACAAATTTTTTTCTATATTTCTTGTAGCTTTTCTTGCGTGGTTTATGGAATCTCACCAGGACACTCGAGGTCGCAGTAGTACTGGTATCCTGCCCACTTGCCAAAGTCTGCGTAGCGTTTGGAGTGGCCGAGCGACGACAACACCGCCATGTCGACATCCGAGAGAACAACGTCGAGACCTCCCATGTTCTCCTCTATGCGCTTCGCATTCACAGACTTAGGAATCACGGATGTGCCGCGCTGCAGCGCCCACGCCACGAGGACCTGCGCGGGTGTCTTGCCGAGCCGATCGCACACCTTAACTACACTGGGGTGGTCAAGGATACGGGGTTCGCCAGACAGCGAGTAGGTTGGGTTCTGGTTCCCAAATGCAGAGTACGCCGTCACCGCGATGTTCTTCTCCTTGTGGAACTCGAGGAACTCCTCCTGTTTGAGGTATGGATGCATCTCCATCTGGTGCACTGCAGGCACGACGGACCCCTCGCTGAGTACCTTTTCAACCTCGCATTTCGCAAAGTTGCTGATCCCAATAGAGCGCACTTTACCCGCCGTGAGCAGCGCCTCCATAGCTTTCCACGTGGCGACGTAGTCGATCTGCGCGTTCACGGTCTTGCCGTCCACCTCTTTGTTCGCGCACGGGTAGTGCATCAGGTAGAGGTCAACATAGTCGAGCCCTAGCTTCCCGAGACTCTCGTCGAGTGCTCCTGCAACCTGCTCTGGCTCGTGCTTGTCGTTCCACAGCTTGGTGGTCACAAAGAAGCTCTCGCGTGGCACACCCGCGTTCTTGATCCCCTCGCCCACCTCTGCCTCGTTGCCGTAGATCGCAGCCGTGTCGATGTGTTTATATCCCGACTTGAGTGCATGTTCAACTGCAAGAGCAACTTCGTTGGGCTGGGACAGCCAGGTGCCCAGTCCAAATGCAGGCATCTTGATGCCGTTGTTGAGAGTGATAGTGGAGCCCATTCTAATAATCGTCACTTTACGCGGGAAGCCTCGGGATAGTTGCAGAAGTCGGCGAGCTGCTCCCAGCATGAGCGGATGCCTGACACTTTATACCCTTTTTTTATTTTTGCTGGCGGCCGTCACATTTTATACTCTCCTCAGTGGTTGTGTTCGTGGTGTAGAGGCGCCTTTACGGTCGCCTGCGTTTCTTATCTTCCCAAAGCGGCACGGTGGGCAATGCGCGCCGGCGACCAAGATCCGACGCTGTGGATCGGTGACTCTTGTTTTTCTTCGCCTTTTTTTTTTTGCCAGGTATATTTGAGAGACTCGCGAGGAGGCCAATTGTTCGGTCCAAGATTTATAGAGCGAGGAACTGAAAAAAAAAATGAACTGGACTGACTACCTGTCCGAAGAATCTAAACTCCGAGGGGTGTGTATACCGTTCAACAGTTTAGCATGGACCCGGAGACACATACTGACAAAAACCCAAGCCCTCGGCGATGAAATCGCTGACACCCCACTTGTCAAAGGAGGGTCTCGTGTCTCTTGGTGGTGGACTTCCTCATAGCAGCGTGTTCCCCTACAAGAAGATTTCTTACGAGTACCCAACCAAGGAGTCCGGGTTCGAGGAGCTCGCTTCGGCAGACCTTGGTTCGGACGCAGGCTCGACTTTATACGAGGCACTGCAATACCCTTCGGGCGTAGGCAGCGCGTTCCTCGTCAAGTGGAATAAAGAGCACATGCGACTTGTGCACGCTCCGCAGTACGATTCCTGGGACACCGTGATCACCGCTGGATCGACTCAGGCGCTCGATGCCGTGCTCAGGATGCTCGCAGACCCGGGCGACACGATTTTGCTCGAGGAGCAGACGTACCCTACCGCTCTCGAGACGTGCCGTCCGCTGCGTCTTGCAGTGTGCCCCGTCGAGATCAGCGACAACGGGGTGGTTGTCGAGAAGTTGGACAAACTGCTGAACGAGTGGCCGAGTGACAAAAAGAAGCCAAAAGCGATCTACACAATGCCCACAGGCCAGAACCCGACCGGCGTCACCATGCCTCTTGAGCGCAGAAAGGAGTTCTACAGGATGTGCCAGAAACACGACCTTATCATCATCGAAGATGACCCGTACTACTTTCTGCAGCTCACGGGCGCCAACACGACATTGATTCCTAGTTTGTTCAGCCTCGACACCGACGGTCGCGTCGTCCGGCTCGACTCCTTCTCCAAGGTGATGGTCCCCGGCGCACGGACCGGCACCATCACCACGAACCACGTCTTTGTCGACAAGATCATCCGGCACAACGAAGTCAACATCCAGTCCGCAGCAGGCATCTCGCAGCTGCTGCTGTTCTCGGTGCTCTCGCGCTGGGGCCACGACGGCTACATCCAGTGGCTCGAGTCGATCCGCGCAGAGTACACCCGCCGCAGAGACGCACTCATGGCTGCCTTCGACGCACACCTGCCCAAAGATCTCTGCAGCTGGAACCGCCCGGTCAGCGGGATGTTCCTCTGGATCGATATCGACCTCGCCCAGTTCGCCAGACCGGCTGATGTGTCTCCAGAGGCATGGCCCACCGAGTTTGAGAACCTCATTTACGCGCGCGCTATCGAGAACAACGTGCTGCTCGCCAAGGGTGGCTGGTTTATCGTGCCAGGGTCTGATAAGCGGGCACGCGCTGGGTTCCGCGCCACCTACGCGTCGGCCAGCACCGAGGCGATGGTGCTTGCCGCCCAGAGGTTCGCACGGACCCTCGTTGATCTGAAGGTGGAGCTGGCGAGCCGCACCGGTGGAGAAGTTGATCGGGCGGGTAACGCCTGATGCCGACTGATAAGAATCACGGTGGAGGCAGTGGAAAATAGAGAGCGATGTATATATATATAACTTGTGTCTTGAGGCTTGAATAGAGAGGCATGTGTTTGCTTGGCTCGTAGAGCAATCGTCTTGCGAATTATGTCTTCCACCGAGACCCAGACGACCACAACTACCCCAGGCAAGCTGGCAACCACCGGCGACTCGGTTGTGCCTCTTATCGATCTCGAGCCATTTCTGCACGGCAGTGATGTGGAGAAAAAACAGGTTGGTGAGAAGTTGTTTGTGGCAATGAGAGACATTGGGTTTGTTTACATTAAAAACCACGGACTCCCACAGGAGCTTGTTGATGAGTGTTTTGCGTGGAGCAAGAAATTTTTTGACCTGCCATTAGAGGAGAAGATGAAGATTCCACACCCGCCAAACGGATGGCACCACCGCGGTTACTCATCGCTCGGTAAAGAGAAAGTATCACAGATGGAGTTTGACTCTGAGAAACTGGCTGCGATCCGCAAAGTTCCCGACGAGAAAGAATCGTTTGACATGGGAAACGAAAATGACGAGCTCAGCAACCTCTGGCCCGACGAGGAAGCGCTGCCCGGATTTCGCGAGTTTATGGTTTCATACTTTGACGCTGCTGCTGTAGTAAGCAAGTCCATCCTGCGGGCCATTGCAGTTGGCATGAACCTCGGGGAGTTTTACTTTGAAGCGATGCACAGCGAGTCGCATAACCAGGTGCGGCTGCTTCAATACCCACCCACAAGCCAGTCCGACCTTAAAGCAGGCACAAAGGAACGTATTGGGGCTCATACCGACTTTGCCACGATGACTATGCTGCTCCAAGATGACGTGGGTGGACTCGAAGTTGAGGATCCGAACCACAAGGGCGTGTTCCTCCCCGGGCCACCTATTCCAGGTACCATGGTGGTGAACATTGGTGATTTCTTGATGCGCTGGTCGAACGACACGCTCAAGTCAACTCTGCACCGTGTGCGTGCGCCTCCAGTGGACTCGGCCACAGGGATGTCGAAGACTCGCTACTCGATTCCGTATTTCGTCCAGACGAACAGGAAGACCGTGATTGATTGTCTGCCAGGCTGTTGGTCGGCAGAGAACCCAAAGAAGTACGAGCCTATTCAGTCGCAGGAGTATGTTGAAATGAGACTTAATGCTACTTATTGAGTGGTCTTTCTGAGTGTTACTGGCCTGGGTGAGAGGCGTCACTGGTGTGGATGTATATTCACGTGCTCGCGACACGGTGGGTGCGCCTGTGTTTTTACGATTTAAGTTCTTTTATAGTTATATACGCAAGATTTATCATAATTATCGAATTCACGAGTAGAATCATCAAATATTGTAAAGCACATAATAATTCTAAACTCCGTGAAAACAGCAAAATCGCTACCAAGCCTACACCAACAAATGATTCATTAACTCAGCTCAAATTTATGAAAACCATCGGATAGAATATGGGACCCGCATTAATTCCAATCTCAGTGAAAACAATAAAGTCTCACAAGTGATTCAGAACGGGCATTTACTCAGCCTACACCAAAAGTTGCTCTAATGGCAAATGACTATCTCACCTTCCTCCACCAATGCCCACCGAGACCCTCGAGATGCCCACCGTCGTGCCCACATCTACACTTCCCGATGGAGACCCAACTGATAAGATCGACGATAAACGAGACAGGCACCAACATCGGCAACCGCAAAAGACATATTTATAATCTTCGATTCCTAATTTATCATATCCAGATGTGCTGACAGGTACAACATCGACCGCTTGTCCACCAGTGAACACACCTCCAATGGTTTGGATCATCAACCTCTTTCGCAATCCAGAGGGCCTCTCCTGGCCCGACAGACTCAGGGTGTAAGTGTCACTCTGAAAAAAAAAATGAAAAAACTTAACTAACCACCAGCTAAAGCCCGGAGGATGAGGATGCAAGCTATGCGACCAACCAGTGGAACAACAGAGACTTGATCCCGATGCCCAAGGAGAGACGCACCTTCTCGACGTTGTCGTACTTTGGGTACTGGTCGGTGTCTGGGTCTTGTGTCTCGGCATGGACGATCGGCAGTACGATGCTGTCGTACGGGCTGAATGCCAAGCAGGCCATCATCTGTGTGGTTATCGGCAGTGTTATCACTGGGCTTCTGGCCATCAGCTGTGGGTGGATGGGCGAGATCTACCACATTGGGTTCACGGTGTCATCGCGGTTCTCGTATGGTTTCTACGGCGCTTACTTTGCAGTGTTGATCCGTGCCTTCATTGCCTGCTGTTGGTTTGGAATGCAGGCGTACTGGGGTGGCCAGGCTACCCGTAACTTGATCGGCGCCATCATCCCTGGATTTCTCACCGGTGGCATCAGCGACCTCTTCTCGACGTCGTCCCACCTCGCCAAGAACGACTTCATCTCGCTTGTTATCTGGGGTGCCTTTTTCTGCTACTTCCTCACGATCCCACCCGAGAGAATGCAGAAGCCGCTGTACGTTTCGTTTGTGTTTTTCGCAGGCAGCCTGTTTGGCCTGCTCGGGTGGTCTGTAAGCGCTGCCAACGGCGCCGGCCCGCTCTTTACTTCCAAGGCAACCACCGACTCCGTGGGCTGGTCCATCATGTTCGGCATCACCGCGCTCATCGGCTCATGGGGCGCGGGCTGTCTTGGACAGTCCGACTGGACCCGTTACGCAGAAAAACGCTACGCGCCGACGCTCAGCCAGCTCGTCGCTGCGCCCATCACGATCATCGTGACCGCGATCATAGGCATCATCGTGACGTCTGCGTCGTACGAGGTGTTTGGCGAGCTCATCTGGAGCCCCATCGAGCTGATCCCGCGTATACAGCTGCACTACGACTCGTCCTCCGCGGCGCGTGCCGGCTGCTTCTTTGCGTCGATCGGCATCGTCACGGGCCAGATGACCATATCTGTGCTGCTCAACTCGTGCTCGACGGGGATGGACCTTGCTGGGCTGTGTCCGAAGTACATCAACATCCGCAGGGGCGGCTTCATCATGGCGGCGATCGGCATTGTGATTCAGCCATGGCAGCTCGTTGCGAGTGCCACCAAGTTCCTGACGGTGCTCTCCGGTTTCGGCATCTTTGTTGCACCCATGACGGGCGTCATGCTTGCCGATTTTTTCGTCGTCCGCAGGATGAAGCTCCGCATCTGTGACTTGTACAACCCAGACTCATCGATTTACTGGCTTGGCCCACGGACAAGCTGGCGCGGGGGGTTCAACTGGAGAGGGTTTGTGTCTGCTGCGTTTGGTACCTCGTTCCTCATGCCGGGGCTCATTGCTGCTGCGGGTCCATATCACATTGCCGCTGGGTGGACCCGTCTTTACAACATGACATTTGTCATGGGCACGGTGATTTCCTTCTTCGTCATGTGTGTTGTGTGTAAGATTTCTCCCCCACCTGGTCTTGGTGAGTCGGCGCCGTTTGAGGAGACCGAGTATGCGTCTCGCTCGATCAGCCCGGATGTTTCTGCGGGAAAGGACTTGGTGACGGTCAAGGTTGATAGTGTTTAGCGGTTTCTCCTTTCTTTATATATTCTCTGGCGTTTCAATGAGCGAATTGTGATTGTTATATTTTCGATGGATGTAGCTTGCCCGAACCCGAAAGATCCTAAGCTGCAAAAAAAAAATTTAAAAAAACAGTTAAACGGTTCAACACTTAAATAATAAACATCTATTTCCCAAAGAGCGCGCGACTGATAAAGTCATACCACTTTGGCTCGGCCGGATTGGCCTCCAAGTTCTTGTAGTAGTTGAACTCGTAGTCTTCAATCTCGGCAAGACCAGTCGTGAGATCGGCCTCCTGTGGCGACTTGTACTTTGTACGCTTGTACAACTTCCAGAAAATGAGGATCGCAATGTCGACAAAGATAACGAGGTAGTTGAACAGAAACGTGTCGATTGTCCAGCTACCGGGCAAGAACACGGTATAACCTTGGACACCTGTCATGATCACATTCATCGTGAGCGCAAACCACGCAATGTACGGCTGGCCCCAGCCGCGGAACGGCAGCGAGCTGCGGTCGAGTCCCTGCACCTGGCACGCACGGTAAAAGTGCAGGTACGTGATGCACACGACGGAGTAGTTCACGAGCTGCGACGCGGTGACGAGACTGTAGATCCAGTTGAGCACGGTCGACGCGGTCTTCCCCAACTGCAGGAACGCAATGAGCGCCCAGCAGTTCGCGGCAAGCACGGCGTAGATCGGCACACCGGACTTGTTGCAGTACGAGAACCATTTAGGCGCTTTACCGTCGAGTGCCAGTCCGTACAGTACACGCGACGAGCAGTAGGTGTACGAGTTTCCCGCGGAGAAAGAAGACGTGAGCAGCAGCACGTTGACAATATGCGGCAGCACCTTGATGTCGAGGTTAGACATCGCAACGACGTACGGCGACGCACCGGCACCGGGCTTACCAGTCAGGATGGCAGTGGTGAGCATTGGGTCGTTGTACGCGCACACGATGCCGATGGCCAGCGAGCCGCCGACAAAGAATATCGTCAGTCTGTATGCAACCTGCTTGTATGCGTTTGGCAAGTTCTTGCGCGGGTTCTCGGACTCACCAGCCACCATCGACACGTACTCCGGGCCGGCAATGTTGTAGCATGCGTTGATCAGACACGCCAGGAAACCTTCAAACCGGCCCAGTCCACCTGTTGCGATGTGCTCGGCCATTGGACCCGGGTTCTTCCAGTAGCGGAACCCGTAGACGTCATGGTGCGGGTTGCCGCCAACCATCGTCACAAAGGTGAACGCAAGCAGCCCTACGGCGAGTATAACTTTACCGATAGCCATCCAGAACTCCGCCTCGCCGTACCACCTCACGGCAAACACGTTGATGAAGAAATACAGGACAACCTGCACAACGAGCGGGATCACGGGCGAGAAGTCGTCGCGCCAAAAGTGCAGGATCGTGTTGACAAGCGTCAGCTCGAGCGGGATCAGCGCGCTGTCGAGAAACCAAAAGTTCCACCCGGCGGCCGTCTCGAGCGACTCGTCAACGACGCGACCGGCAAATCTGATAAACGGAGACGAGATGGGCAGATAGCACACCATCTCGGCCATCGAGGCTGTGATCATCAGCACAACGACGGACCAGAAGATGTACCCGAGCAGCAGCGACAGCGGGCCACCCGCCTGCAGTGCCTGGCCAATCGACACAAAGAGCGAACTGCCAATGGTGCCTCCAATACCGATCAGCTGGATGTGTCTGTTGCGCAGCTTACGGTGCGTGTAGCCTCTCATGGCGCCCACGTCGCCGCCGCTCGACGAGCTGTCAGACGAGACAGAAACAATGTCGGCGTCTCCGACCGCCTTCTTGTCGCTTCCGCCGTCTGTGTCGACCACCTCGACGGTGGTCCTGCCGCCAGTGCGGGACGCGGTCGCTGTTGCAGGTGCTGGCGCAACAGGGATGAAGATATCCTTTGCACCCTGCAAAATATTCATACTGAATTTTTTTCTGCCTGGTTTTCTGCCTGGTTTATTCAGCTCCAGTTGGCCCCCATAAAAACCCACAAAATCTACATTGTCGGGGCTGAAAAACACGTCTGTATATATAAGTGTTTATCCGAATCGGAAGCTTATCTATCCTCTTGCGGGGCCCTCCATCTGCCTCTATCTCTGCCGTCGCAGGTGGCTTTATCAGGCGCACACCGTTTCAGGACCGCGCAGAGATGGCGCACCGATATTGAAAGCGACAGCGAGCGCGCGTCAGCCATTCGGGTCGGCCCAGACGCTCGTTGTCTGTCTGAGTGCGGCCGTCGGAATGCTCCAGCTGGAATTGGAAGGAGTCGCGTCGCGTGGCTTTGCCGATTCAGGAGCCCGCAGCTGGGTTCTCCGAGTTCTGGTTTTGGTGTCAAGCGGTTTGGATGACTCGCGGTGTTTCTATTCGCTGGTATTCCTCGAATTATAATATCATAATATATGTACACCCGTCACTGTCAACCGCGGTATCAAAAGGGTCTTTTTTTCCCCCTTTTCCTATCTACTCTTCTCCGTCAGCCTCTCTCTGTGTAAGATAAAGCTTGCCATCTCACGCACTGCAGGGCCGAGAAAGAGAGCCCGCAAAATCGACAATAGACCAATAATATTGTTCGCATCTATTTGCAGTCTCCCTGTCCCCCAAAAATTAATAAAATACAGACACAAGACCGAAAAATACAATAACCAGAGACAGGTCCGCGAGGAGAAACATCAGCATCTCCTGGTACTTGGTCAGCACAACCAGCAGGTTCCTCCATTTCGGCGGCAGCAGCCCACCCACCGCATTCACCACGCTCACGAGGATCGAGTCTGCGCTGTACGTTTTGCTCCTCGAGACAAAGAGAAAGAACGCAGACTGGAACACCACCTCGAGCGTCAGAAAGTAGAGGAAGAGCGACGTCCGCGGCTGGAACAGGTCCTGCTGGGGCGCGTGGCTCGTAGCGTACGCCTCGCCAGAGTTGAGCGTTATCAGAAGCAGGATCAGAATTGATGTAAACCGCACCAGCGTGAACCTGCTCTTGAACAGCGCGCTCTGCTGCTTGCCATACGCGGCCTTCTTCTCCTGGTACTCAATCTCCTCCGCCGACGCTGTAGGATCGGGTAGATCACCATCGCCAAACCCTGCTCCAGCACCACCTCCACCACCATGCTGCGCCAGCATCGCTGACATTGTCTTCATAAAGTCGTCAGGTAAAAACGGTTGCCCATCTGCGCCAACACCACCACCACCCGCACCAGCCGCACCACCGAACCCACCCGCACCCGCAAGCATCGACTCCAATATCTTGTCCAGGTCCATGTCCTGTGGAGGCTGCGATGCATCGACATTGCCGTTCAAGGGATCGGGCACTTTTGGCTTGGTGGGCTGATTGCTCACAATGAGGTCGGCCAAGTCGACAATTTCAGGGTCGTCGTCGTGCGATGCGGTGTGGGAGGGAGTGGCGAACGACTGCGATATGCGGTTCGAGTTTGAGGATGCTGTGGTTCTGGGTGTGGGTGCGGTTCTAGCCGGTGCACCGGCACTTGCCGAAGGCGAAGATGGCGACGGCGACGGCGACGGCGACTCGGTAGGCAGCAGCGAGCCGTTTGCGCCCGTGATCTTGTTCAGGCGGTTGCTGCCTCCGCCCTTTGCGAATTTGGCACTTCTGCGCTCTCTGAGCACGCGCCTCTTCTCGGCTTCCGAGACATCAGACATTGTTCGCGCAAATTTATTTATATGTAAAGGGGCTCCTCCTCAAATTCCCAGATCACTTCAACTCGCCCAAAAAAAATAGTGTATGGAGAGATGGTATTGTGTTGTGCACTACTTTCCGCGTCTAGCTGTAGAAGAAGCGGGCTACTAAAAAAAAAAATATTTGGAATAAATAATGTGCTAAATTATGGCTAAAGCGGCAAAAAAATATTGGGTGCAAGGCTTCTAGCACGCTTCTTTTCTATTTGGCTGTGGAAATTCGGGCCTGTCTTTGGTAGAACGGCTGGATAGGCCTGTAAGTACAGGGAAACCGCGCCCACGCACGCATGCGAAATGCGTTGAACAACAGGAAAAGCGGGTCAGCATCTATGAAATCCGCAGAAGACACGCACATGAACAACTGACAGGAGAAAAATCTACAGGTTGGTCAGAGAGCGAGATCAAACATTTTATGCACTTGAGGAGAGAAGTGGAGGGAACTGCCACAGGCAGACCAAAAGTGAAAAACCACAAACAGAATTTCCGGCTTTTTTTACAAAATCTCTCACCAAAGCACCACCCCAATGCTTCCAAAAATTCTCCTGGAAAACTCGAGACAAACTTGTAGCTCGCTGCGCTGAGCAACTTTGGTTTGAAAGTTGAAAACAGTAACATGGAAAATATGCAAACCTTCGAAAGCCCAGCAGCAACCTGAGGACAAACTGCACAGTAGGATCATGGGCAGTGTACATTCGGCCGTGTATCAATCAACCCTCAGCTCTCGCGAACGAGCTGCATCCAGCTCTTTCCCTCACTTTTCAACTCGGCAGTGATCTCGTCTTTGATCCGCGCCGCTAAACCTGGACCTTTGTATGCGAACGCAGTGTACAGCTCAACATACGTGGCTCCAGCTTTCGCAAACTCGACCGCGTCTTTACCCGACTGAATCCCACCGCACCCGACAAGCACGAGATCAGAGTCCCTCGTGTGTTTCCGCAGTAGCTTCAGCGCGTTCAGCGCGAGCGGTTTCAGCGGTGGACCCGACAACCCACCGGCCTCACCGAGCACTCCCGACGTCGTGAGCATGCGCTCCGCGGGCCGTTGCACCGTCGTGTTTGACATGATGATCCCATCCACCTTGGCCGTCTTGGCGGACTTGGCGATCGAGGCAATCTCAGTCTCGGTCAAGTCAGGTGCAACTTTGACAAGCACGGGCGGACGCACAGCCGCGTTGATTATCTCTCCCTCGAGCGCGTCGCGCTCGCGCACCACCGTCGTCAGCAGCGCAGTCAGCTTCGCCTCGCCCTGTAGATCGCGCAGCCCCGGTGTGTTCGGCGACGACACGTTGATCACGAGCACGTCCGCATAGGGCCCAAGCCGCTGCACGCCCAGCACGTAGTCCGCCACCTCGTCTCCGGTCTTGTTCTTGCCGAGGTTCACCGCGAGCAGTTTCCCTTCGCGGAATGCGTTGGAGTACGGGTTCGGCCCGTCGCGCGCGAGGTACCGCTCTAGCCGCACACGCAGCCTCGCGAGCACGCTCCAGTGGCCCGTCGAGTTGAAGCCGTACCGGTTGATCACCGCGTCGTCCTTTGGTAGTCGGAAGAACCGCGGCTTGGGGTTCCCCGGCTGCGGCTCGGGTGTGATCGAGCCGATCTCAACGAGGCCAAACCCTAGGTCAAACAGCGAGTCGATCGCCTCGCCGTCCTTGTCGAGCCCGGCAGCAACACCCACGGGGTTCGACAGCGTGCGTCCAAACACATCCACCTTCAACAGGTCGTCGTCGTGGTCGGAGAAGAGGCGGGGGACGAGGCCGTACTTGAGGCACAGGATCCCGATTCGGTGGCCTTGCTCGCCGTCGGTGAGCAGCCTGATGGCGGGACAGATAACGTACTCGTGCACTGCCGAGCGGGCATCTAAGCAGTATAAGCCGCCGACAAGCGCACCAATAGTTAGAATGGCACTGCCAAACACACCCGACTTGAGCGGCTTGCGTGCTGTGGTGGAGCTGAGAAACCTGGCATTGGTCCTGAGAGCCTGGGAGCGAGCAATAGTACGGGCATTGAGCCTCGCATACTGATTCACGGCCAACCTAAACATGCCGTTTGTAACTTTTTCAGACAGCTTGTCAATATAGTACTCGAGTGAAAATCCGACGGAGATGTCACACTCTTTTTTCCCGAGGCCTCGAAGAACTCGGATAAAGTCAGGTGCTCTTCGGGTCGTGTGCTACGTATATTTCCGGTCGTGCGACTGCCGGTGTTTTATAAGTTTTATTTAGCTTGTTGTCAACCCCCAGGAGACGATATCGAGTGAACCGCAAGTGAATGGTTTTCCTGTGAAAAGAGTTAGCTGGTTTCTTTTTTTTGTTTTGCGATTTCGGCAAAGCTCTACTCACCACGTATTTCGCGCTCTCCGCTATGAATCTTACCTCTTCGGAAAGCTGATTCTTAAAGTTTTCATAAATCGAAACAACATGAGAGCTGCTAAATCCTGGTCTCGTCAGCCACAGACTTAGCAGTGAGTACTCTTCGTTGTTCCTGTTTCTCCAGGTCACTCCACACACCGAGTTGCTAAAGTCTCCAGACGCAAACAACGCGTCTGACAGAACGACCCTAAGAGTGTGTTTCCACATGGGCTCGGCAAATGCTTTTGGAACACGGAAAAATAGTTTCCCGCTCTGAGAGATCAGTTTTTGTGATCTTTTTGGTCTGATTCCATTTCTAAACACATGAAAGTGGGCCATTGGTTGGAGTAACATCCTGCAGTACGTGTCTATAATAGACTCAATATCCTGTGGTTGTGTTAGCTTGGGTCCTCATGCAGTAAAGGTGGTTCACACCAACATTTCTAGTCTCAGCCTCTCTCTGGAGTGTTAGAATCCTTTTCTCACCAGAAGCGTTACCCCTCCTGGTTACTTCCACGTCGCTGCAATCGTTAGACAAGTTTTATAAGTTGAGATAAAAAGTTGAAAGAAAACCCACCTCTCCTGCCACACACTCCACCCAAATGGCAAAGGAAAATTCTGCAACTGCATTTTCACATAGTCAATCTGAGAATCCATTAATCCCACTTGTTGAGGATCTTGCAGAGCACGTCGCGTGGAGGGGACCCCGACGTAGTCACCGTCCAGAAGATCAATGTGCGCGTCTGAAAGGCCCAACGCGGCAAAGTTAAAGTCGTTCAACGAGCTCTCGTTCCTCCAGTTTCCTCTATTTTCTTGCTGCTTGAGTGATGGATGCAAAATGGAAGACCGCGCCAGCAAAGCCGGCACACCTCTGGCTCGTATAGCTTGATCCTTTGCGCTTCTTGACTCATGGCCTGATCCCTGCGCTGGCTCGCTCTCCTCATCCGGTACAAGTCCCGGCGCATACTCGTTGGCCTCGTCAATTTGTCTCCTATTTGCCTCAAGGCACGAGCTCCGAAACAAATCTCTATCCTCAGTGCTCGGCGTCTTGGTGGTTACCGACACTTGTTCCTGCTCTCGCTTCCCCGCGAGCGAGCTCCAAAAATGTGCTCTTCTCGTCTTGGACCTGCCCCTCCTGGGTTCATCCCGCTGCGATGGACCCATTTCCTCAATCACAGGCTCATGTGGCTCAGGAAATGTTGTTCTGATAGTGTGGATGGAGAGCATGTTCAGCGCGTCCGCGAGTCGGTTGACCGTTGCAGACTCCACCACAGGTGGGGCTTGGACGACGGCTGCAGGCTCGGGTTCGAATGCTGCCTCAGCACGTGTACCAAACCACCTTGACCAGGTTCCTTCATATCTGGCTCGCATCGTAGCAATCCTCAGTTTGGCTGCCCCATGAACACTCCACAAAAAAAAAGAGACAACATAAAAATCGTTTTGTGGTTTCACCGGTTTGTGGTTTGGATCGCGGTGCGGCTCGCTCATCGCTGCCAGCGCAAGGCGTGTCACTAAGGAGATGTCTGAAATTTTTTTTTAGAGGTGGTGAAGCGTCTTATACAGTGCAACAGCCAGATCACTCTCTAGAAAAACACACACAGGTATGGCCGAGGCAGCAAAGAGGAAAACAGTGGCGGAGCGGCCGATGCATGACAAGTATGAGCGGTCGACCCGCGGCAACAAGACCAAGTTCACCAAGGACAGGAAGCTCCAGGCCGGGATGAAGCGGCTCGATCAGCAGTACAAGGACGCGGTACGGTCAGCCGCCGGCACAGACATTTTGCTTCAAGAAGATGCCGGGTTCTTGGAGGCCGAAGGCATGGAGCGCACATTCAAGTTCCGGCAGCAGGACATCAAGGACGCGGTGGATGTGGGAACCGCCAACAAGGGGTTCGAGCTCAAGCTGAACGAGTTCGGTCCATACACGCTCGATTACAGCCGCAACGGGCGCGAGGTGTTGTTTGCCGGACGGCGTGGTCATGTGGCGTCGGTAGACTGGCGTACTGGCCGGCTCGACTGCGAGCTGCATCTCAACGAGACAGTGCATGCCGTCAAGTACCTCCACAACGACCAGTACTTTGCGGCCGCGCAGAAGAAGTACACGTTCATCTACGATAAACAAGGTACCGAGCTGCATAGGCTGAAACAGCACATTGAGGCCACCAGTCTCGAATTCTTGCCGTATCATTTTCTGCTCGCGACGGCGGGGCAGACCGGGTTCCTCAAGTACCACGACGTTTCGACGGGTGTGCTCGTTGCGGAGCTGCGGACGAAGCTCGGGCCAACGCAGTGCATGAGGCAGAACCCGTGGAACGCGGTGCTGCATCTCGGTCACGGCAGCGGTGCAGTGACTCTGTGGGCGCCGAACATGCCCACTCCACTTGCCAAGATCCAGGCGTGCCGCGGGCCCGTGAGGGCTGTTGCCGTCAACCGCGACGGGCGCTACATGGCTGTCGCTGGGGCAGACAAGACGCTTAAGCTCTGGGACATACGTAACTTCAAGGAGGTGGACTCATACTATACACCGACTCCCGCGAGCACGCTCGACATCTCCGACACGGGACTCGTCGCGCTCGGATGGGGGCCGCACGTTACAGTCTGGAAGGACACGTTCAAGAAGAAGCAAACGGCACCGTACATGAACCACCTGCTCCCCGGGTCTCAAGTGCAGACGACCCGGTTTGTGCCCTTTGAGGATGTGCTCGGCGTGGGGCACAACGGCGGGGTGTCGAGTCTGATTGTGCCGGGCGCGGGTGAGGCCAACTTTGACGCTCTCGAGGTGAACCCGTACGAGACGGCGAAGCAGAGGCAGCAGGCCGAGGTGCGCTCTCTCGTGAACAAGCTGTCACCCGACATGATCTCGCTGGATCCGAATGTCATTGGAACGGTGGACAAGCGCGCGAGCCAGACACGGCTGACGCCCGCTGATTTGGCCCGAGTCGCTGCAGAGAAGAGGAAGCCCGGGAGTGAAGATGTCAAGATGGAGGTGCGGCCGGATGTTAAGGGGAAGAACTCGGCGTTGCGCCGTCACAAGCGCAGGGCCCGGGAGAATGTGGTTAATGAGCGCAGTATGCGGATCGACGCGGCGCTGAAAAAGGAGAAGGATCTCAGGAAGAAGGTGCTCAACGAGGTAAGAGGGGTGCCCGAGGAGAAGGACCTCTTGGGCCCAGCTCTTGCGAGGTTCAAATAGCAAACCAAGAAAAATGTAATTTCATACATGCAATTTTCTACGCTCATCCTCTTTTCGAAAACTTTTAAGATTTGATATAAAAAATGCGTAGAGGGAGAGAATAACAAAAGTTGCTAATGCTTCTCCTCATCCTCGTCGTCGCTTTCGTCTAATGTGAATGGATCCGGAACAGGCGCCTCCTTGCTGTTCATCTCCCTCACCGTCTTAATACGGTCGAGCGGCTCACCTGGCTTCTCGTCGCGAAGTACAACAACACCGCTCGTACCTCTAAACTTCCTCACGGGCACAAAACGCTCACTCTTGACAAACGCAATGTACTTCAGCTGTGAAGGCACCACACGACTCATGTTCTCAAGCTGGTACGGCGTCTTGGAGTACAGCGTCTGTGACGACTCCTCGGCTCCATCCTCAACGGCGGCCGCAACATCGTTGGGCAACTCCTCCGGTGTGGGCTCCTTCGCTTCTGTAGTGGCCTCAGCGGGTGTGGCTGCGTGGTCTAGCTCCATCTTGTCCTCAGCTGCTGCTGCTGCTGCCGCCGCCGCTTCGTCGTCGCCAAGCTTGGACTCTTCCTCCTCCTTCTCCTTTTCAGCCTTCACCTTCCTCGCTCTCGCCTTGGCGCGTGCGGTGGTGGACAGGACAGCCGTGGCAATCTTGTCTGGTTGTTTTTCAACCAAAACCTCAGCCTTTGGTGGGTACCCAAAGAGGTCGGGCTTCGTGTGACAGTTAATCTTGAATTTAGGCACCTTGAGATCCTCTCTCACGCCGATAACCGATGTAGGGGTAAATGACAGTGACAAAAAGTGTGTGAATGGGAACCAATACCAGAACTGCGCAAACACTGTAAGACCAACGATGGCTTTCATGTTCAATGTCCCAGTCTGCAGGTTCTCAAGCTGGATGGTCGAGTTACGCCCACCAGCGTCAATGATACCTTGCGCAAGCGCAGCACCAAACTTGGCGAGTGAGTCCTCGTTCTTGTTAGAAATGACAGACGCCAATTGTTCTCTCACCTCTTTCACCTTAGGAAACGTCTTCTCACTCTGCTGGATCAAAATCATCGACGTGGCAATCAGCGCGCCCTGTCTCACAAAGTCCACTGCATCTTTAGTTAAAGGCTCCAGAACCTCAATCGCAGCGGGAAGACCGCGCCCAGCGCACGAAATTCCCAGAGCCATAGCGGTACCAAAACGCACATGTGGGTTGTGCGACTCGGACAGCAGCTCGACGATTGTCGGAACGGTGGTGTAGTCGCGCAGCAAGATGAATCCGAGCGCCATCACTGCCGCTCTCCTCACGTTGTCCGACGAGTCCGACACGGCAACGTGCAACAGGCGTTGGATAGCTGAGTTATTGCTGGTACCGCAGTAAGCAAGGGCGATGGTGAAAGCACCACCATAACGCAAAATAGCATTCTGATGAGACATCAGCTTTTCGATGATTGGTTCAGCGGCGCTCTCCTTACCATAGCAGAGCAAAGCGATACCGATTGCCAAACCCCGCATGATGCTCTCATGCTGAGTCTCCTCAGCATAGTGCAGCATATCGTCCAAAGCAGACTCATTGCCGGAGCCAAGCATCACCAGTCCCATGGACAAACCTGCAGCTTCGCCTGAGATTGCAGAGTCAGCGTACAAGATAGCCTTGAGCTCCTCGTAAATCTCTTCGCTTCCAAGACCCATGCCGGCAACACCAACACCAAGACATGCGCCGTGCAGCAAAACGTCCGTGTTCTTATCATCAGCAGAGTTGCTGTTTTCCACAACATGCCCTCTCAGATAGTCAATAACCTCTGAGCCATGACCAGCATAGATCAGGCCGAGACCGTACAGGGAACCACCATTGGTGTATGGCGAACCAGTACTTCCAGGGAAATAGGGGTGCAACAGAGTGCGGCCCTGAGACAGGTTACCCTTGTGAATCACTCCGAGAGCAGCAGTTGCCGAAAACTTGGACCAGTTGGTAGCCTTTCCCAGCCAGTCGAGGTTGGACCTGAAAAACGAATCGTCTGTGGTACCAGCGTGCATGAACGCATTTTCAAAAGTAACCGCAGAGTGAAATATAGAGTTCCGGCCATCAAGAGCTTGCTTTGTCTTTGACAGAATGGTTATGTCTGTGTTGTTGTTGTTGTAAAGGAACGTAATATCCAAATCACATGTTGGCACACCCGACAAAATCTTAGTGAGCTTGATCGTGTTTCTGTCATCCCTGTCAATCGTCTCGTCGTTATTCAGGATCTCAATGGTTTTCCCCAAAAGCTCCTGGGACGCAGAGTTAACGAGATCAAATGCAACCTGGAACGCTGTCAGGTGGTTACCCGATTTTAGGAGGTTCTTGAAAATGTTATGCGCCAACTTGTAGTCATTCAGCTGCACAGTAATCTTGGAGATAACAAAGAAATCTGGCGAGTCAAGCGATAGCAAAATCAACACAAGCGAGTTCATGGTGCGCGTTCTGAATTCGAGGCTCTCGATAACGGTCGTGGCACAGGTGAGAACATAGTTGATGAGATTCATCGCGGACTCGCTATTTGCCTCCGTCTCCAGTTGCAGTTTGATGATTGCCTCGACAATGTCAAGACGGTAGCTCTCGAGCGAGATTCCGAGAGCCAGCTTGAGCTCATTGCTGTCGACGCACTTCTTGAGCATGCGCTCAAAGATCAGCGTCAATTGAGGGTCGATCGAGATCGACGAGTCGGTGAATTTGGCCTGTGACAGCTCAATGTAGCGGTCGATGCACTTGGACACGATTGTTTCCACGAACTCGGTTTGTTCGTTCACGTCGAACTCAGAGCCAGAACACAGCGAGTACTTGACGGATGAATCGTAGTCGCCGAGGTTGTAGTACACTTTCGACGCCAACAACGCGGCCAATTGCCTGCTGGTGAACTTCTCATCCTCATACAGCTCCTCAATTTCGGTGATGCTATTGGCGATCTCGGCCCACAGCTGGTCAACCAGGTCGTTCAGTGACGTGAGGGCATACGACTTAAGGCTCTGATCCTCCTCCCCTAACAACGCCAGGAACGGTGCAGCAGACGTTAATGCCATCGTGTCCTATAAGATTCTTGGGGATATATGTGTAGATATTTGTAAAGTGGTGACAAGAATGAAAGATGCGATCGATGTTCCCACGGCCAGCGGTAATCGCCACTGTGGTGGTCAACTATCGCCTTCCCGGCTCGCGTTCAGTTACCCGGCTTTGGTGAAACCCACTTGGATAGCTGAGCGCCAGGTTGGCATTAGCTTCCAAGAATCCTGTCCAGCCTTGTTTAGATGATACTGAGCAGCCAGTATATTTAGTGGAGACTTCTATTTTTGCTTTTTTCCTAGAATAACATCCACCAATTGGTAAGTACTTGAACTGAAGTGGTTCCTAAACAGAAGGGCGTGTGGGCACCAGATTCTTTCGGCTAAGCCGTAAGTGCTTCGTTATTTTGGATGTCTTCGTGGCCTCTATGGACTCTTCAGCACATATCCTGATCAATTTGTGTTTGGATCTGATAAAAAATAGAAAAAAAAAATAGTGTAAAGTATTGTGAAGATAAAAAGATCAATTAAAAAGGTAAAGCGAGGCAACTATTACCCTGCGAACGCTCAAACTTCAAAATGATTAAGATAATAATAGGAACTCAAAAACAAATAAAAATTAAAATAAATAAAAAAATAGCTCAGAAATGCCAATGTGAGGCTTGCTTGGGAGTACTCTGGCGGTTCCCTGCCTCTGAACTGACAGGGATGTGGTCTCTATGCTTTCCATCGCTTTAAGAATTTGGTTTCAGACTCAGAGACTTAGCTTTGAAAAAGGCCCCTTCTGCAAAATAAGCTCAGATAAAACATCTGCCGAAGTTGACGGCAAGAGGCATGTAAAAACGGCATCCATTGTTAATATATTACTTCTCACAGGCGGGTGGCTTGCATTGCTGTTTACTCTGTATTGTGATGGATCATGTTTTGATGTTTTGGTGAAAAAAGAGACAAGTCGTATTCCAGTAACGGATACAATATCGGGATCTGCGAAAATTTCACAATAAGGCTTGATTAAGAAATTAAGATTCTCAAGTTACTAGAACAGACAAGTCTTAGCATGTTCTGAGGGCACTCAAATTATTGTCCGAGCTCTTGTGGTGATCGAGTTGCCCGTTGAAGTCAGAATAGGGTAGAGAGTCGGCTCTCGGGAATGTCCCATAGCCACCGACAAACAAGAGAGCTCTGCCCATCTGCGACTGGCTCCACTGTAATTGGTGTCATTTGTATGGTGGTCAGCATTTCCGGAATACACCACACCATACAATCAGTCATTCTTCAATAGTCGTACCAAGTGCATTATTGCTACTTGATGCCCACAACCACATCATCATGGAACCGCCGAGAAAGCAGACGGCATTCCAAAACAAGAATAAGAACAATGACCTGCTTGCTTCATTAGCCGCTATAGCTACCTCGAAGCGGCGAGGCCAGAAACAGGTTCCACCTACACATTGTCATCGTTGGGAACGCGTGCAAGCGAGTGAGTATTGAAGTTCGGAACACAGAGCTCTAAAGCACAACTGCATTAACACCAGACCAACTACACAATTTCCAGAAGCAAGCTACCCACAGATCACTGAGCTTCGGGCACAAAAACCAGTTTTTTTCATAACATAAGGCTTACGCAGTAGGCATATCCCAACACGACTACCAGGGAGAACAGACATTACTTGGTACACGACTTTTTCATATTGATCTGGACACTATCTTCCCAGAACTGCAGTCGTGTTCGGCACGATTTTAGATGTGGGGAGGCCGGGGGATGGGTGGTGGTGTTTGTGGTTGTGTTTGTGGCAGAGTGTGTGTGGGCGGAAGTGGGACAGTGGAGGGGGTTTGTGTTTGGAGGTTCTATATATGCAAATACACGGTCTACGATTAATGTGCGCGTGGGGATATGTGCGGCCAAACCTATAAATGAAGCGTGTATTAATTCTGTGTTGAACATTATCCCAAATAACCTGGAAATAGAAAGAGAGAGTGTAAAAAAAGGAGGAAAAAAATTACGCCGACCTTATTTGCAGCGGCGCAGTGTATAGAATACTATGGTTGTTGTTTTTTTTGGATTTCATGGCAAGGCACAAGCTCTGTTGTTGAAAGAGTTGTGCGTACGGTTTTTGAGACTTCTAAAAGGGGGAGATCGGACTCTTTTCTAGTACAAAAGACGAGTGGCAATCTTGTAAGGAGTGTTCTCGAGCTGCTCGTACAGCGACTTGATGTCGTCGAAATTCACACCTGAGATGTCAGCCATCAAGTAGGCAATGTCACCTCTCGAGTCGGAAAACTGCTTCTCGATGTTGTGGTCAGCCAAAACGTTGTTAACGGTTTTCAAGACACCGGGAACGTTCTGGTGGATGTACAGCACTCTGACGGAGTCGGCCTGATCAAGGTCAAGTGCTCTCAGGGCCACCTCAGGGAAGTTGACGGCACCAGTCGAGATACCCTCATTCACGTACTTAGTGAGCGAGGTTCCAACCTCGACACCAATAGCGGACTGGGCCTCTTCTGTCGAACCACCAATGTGTGGGGTGAGAATCACATTCTTCAGCGAGGTGAGTTCGGAGATCCATGGGTTGAGGTCATCCGTGAAAAGCTGACCGTTCTTGGCGGGCTCGTGTGGGTACACGTCGAGGGCGGCACCTGCGAGCTTGCCAAGCTTGAGAGCTTCGACGAGAGCTGGGATGTCGACAACTGTACCTCTAGAGGCGTTGATAACGTACGCGCCGTCCTTCATCGCGGCAAACTGCGCGGTCGAAAGCATCTTCTTGGTCTCTGGGGTCTCTGGGACGTGCAGCGTCACAAAGTCGGCTTGAGCGAGGAGATCGTTGAGCGTTGGGACCTGGGTCGCAGTTCCAAGTGCCATAATCATCATTATGTCGTAGTAGATCACATGCATACCAAATGCCTCTGCCAGAACGGAAAGCTGGGCGCCAATGTGGCCGTAGCCGACGATACCCAGAGTTTTACCTCTGATCTCCCAGCACTTGCTGCTCACCTTGTTCCAAGTCCCTTTGTGCATCTCGATGGATCTGTCACCGAGCTGTCTCGCAAGGGTGATGATCTCGGCAATCACGAGCTCAGCCACGGATCTCGAGTTGGAGAACGGAGAGTTGAACACAGCGATTCCGGACTTGGCCGCATACTCGAGGTCAACCTGGTTGGTGCCGATGCAGAAACATCCAATACACACGAGGTTCTTGGCATGTCTCAAAATCTTCTCCGTCAGCTTCGTCTTGGATCTAATTCCGATAACGTGCACGTCCTTGATCTTCTCAATGAGCTCCTCCTCTCCAAGAGAAGTTTTGTGGAACTCAATCTGATAACCTTGGTGGTTGAAGATTGAAATAGCCGTCTCATTCACGTTCTCGAGCAGTAATATCTTAATGTCACCGGTAGAGAATGGCTTGAGGGCCTTGGCCTGCTTGGTCGCCGTGGAGTAGGCTCTTGGTCTCAGGTTCGTCATGTAGGAATTCGTTGGGGACGTGGAGACAGCGTTAGGCGAGGAAGAGATGCTGACAGAGCCCTGGAAGGACTTGGTGAGTTGGGCGATTGGTCTTGGTGCGGACATTTTATGATCAACTGTGGGACGGAGGAAGTTAAGGCGGGAGAACAACTCTGAGGAAAATAGTAGATAAGTATTAGTTATGGTCTGAAAAGTCGCCGTGAGTCAACCACGGCGACTTTGATCGCGATGACGGTCACTGGAGGTCACGTGTGCGGCGCAGCACCTCGGATTAGCAGCCGTTTCCCTGGGAGAGGGCAGACTACATCACGTGCATAGACCAATATCCGGTCCATCTGCACCGCCACCGGTGCTCCATCAGATCATGCGATGGGGCGGTGCTGTCCCCAAAGCCCGTTGAGCTCATTTCCACGAGAAAAAAATTTTCCTCGGAAGGAGCGGTCATTTGGGCGGTAATTTGGGAGGAAGGCGTGTTTGTCAAGCAGGACCTACAGGCTGAGCAAGGGGCGGCGAGTTTTCAAGATCCAGCTTGAATCACACGGTAGCGATAGGTGATTATCTGGTGCCCCTGCTATTCTCCATGTTTCTGATCGTCCTGGATGTGGTCCCAGGTGACTCTGGACCGGCGCAGGCGCCAGAGTCAACCTGTCAACGTTCAGCCGCACGGACATGACGCAGGTCGCAGCTCCATTGAGGCCGTTCGTTTGTGGCTCTAACAGACATGTTTGCTCGATAGTTGCCAACGTTGGAGGTGTCAATTCCAGAGCATGCTGGCTTTTTAGGGGGTATTGACACTCGTACCTACAAAAGGGAGAACTACGACGGGAATGATTGATGTTGCAGGCTTTCTGCGGCGGCTGAGGCGTAGGTCGAGAGAATTTGGTATCGTCTCGCCTCTTTCGCTCATAGGGCTTCGCCAACAGCGAATATCTTATATGTAAAGCCAGCTTTAGCGATAACCGGCTTTCCCGTCATAGAAGCCCTCCCACTTTATGTGAAAGGCTATGTTGTGCGCAATACCACGGTCTGTTCCGGGTAACACCCAAATACACAGTCACATCTGCCACTGCCCGATCCAGCTGCTCGTAGTGTGCACATCTCAGCACGCACACGGCCGCAGACACCAGGGCACGCAACCTCTAGCTCATCGTTACCCGGCCACAGCCTGTTTTGTGTTTGGCGCACGATGCAGAGCTCCTCCCAGCGGGTCGGGAACTTCCAAATTTTTCAGAAAGGTGAGGGTTTCAACGAGAGGATCGAAACAACTCCCCTCTTTACAACCAGTCTCCAACGACAACTTTATATCGACAAAATGGGTGCCTACAAATACTTGGAAGAGCTGCAGAGAAAGAAGCAGTCTGATGTTCTGCGTTTCTTGCTGCGTGTCAGATGCTGGGAGTACAGACAAAAGACGGTTATTCACCGTGCTCCAAGACCATCTAGACCAGACAAGGCCAGAAGACTCGGTTACAAGGCCAAGCAGGGCTTTGTTATCTTCCGTGTTCGTGTCAGAAGAGGTGGCAGAAAGAGACCTGTGCCAAAGGGTGCCACCTACGGTAAGCCAACCAACCAGGGTGTTAACCAGCTCAAGTACCAGAAGTCTCTCCGCACCACTGCCGAGGAGAGAGTTGGCCGTCGCGCTGCCAACTTGAGAGTTCTCAACTCTTACTGGGTGAACCAGGACTCGACCTACAAGTACTTTGAGGTTATTCTCGTTGACCCACAGCACAAGGCGATCAGACGTGACGCCCGCTACAACTGGATTGCAAACCCAGTGCACAAGCACCGTGAGGCCAGAGGTCTTACCTCCATTGGCAAGAAGTCCAGAGGTATCAACAAGGGACATCTGTACAACAAGACCAAGGCTGGTCGTCGTCACACCTGGAAGAAGCACAACACTTTGTCTTTGTGGCGTTACAGAAAATAAGCAGTCTAATAGATGTGGATGTGGAGCCCTTGATGTGTTTGCTTTTCCAATTGCGTTTGTTTTTTACGTATTTGGGTTGTATCTCTTTGGGGGCCTCCAGTTTCTTAGTTCATGCTGTGAGCCGGTTTCATTACGATTTAACATGGAAGTTATCTAGTTGTTGTCTAGTTGGTTTTTTGGTTCTAATGGAAGTTGCATGATTGCTTATTTTGATGAGGTTGAGAGGTATTTATATCTCAATTGTAGAGTTTTCGGTGATTTTTTATCCTCAAGAAAAATCGCCTTGAAATCGCCTTAAATCCGTGTCAAATCCGTAGTTTGAACCGTGCAAACCCGCACCACCAAATTCCACCAAACCACTGCTTAGCCCGTTGCTCCCTTCCCCAATAGCCACCATACTCAAAGCCTCCACCAAACCACCCACAACTCACAAGCTGACTCTGACCCGCAATAATTAACAAATTCTCACTCAAAAATAAAAGTCGTGTCCGCCAACCAATCGGCAGATGACCATCGACAGAGTCCGCAGAGGCTAAAAGCCAAGTCAAAACCTCCAGCGGGAGAAGAAAAAGCAGTGCATTGGTGCCCGCCATTACCCCCTGCTGCAACGTCTATTCCGTAAAGACCCCTCACGCGAAAGACTCAGCCGTTTGGTTATCACCGTTACAGACACAGATCGCTTCGTCTGTTCCGTCCGTCCGACTCACCATCACCACCACCACAACCACCAGCGTTATCCCCCCTTTACCTTACATTCCGTTTTCTAGATTTCACACATAAAGAATGCCTGACTATCAGAAAACAGCTATCTTGTCTGTCTACGATAAGACGGGCCTGCTTGACCTTGCCAAGGGTCTGGTTGCGAACAAGGTGAGACTGCTCGCAAGCGGCGGTACCGCTCGACTCGTGAGAGACGCTGGATTCCCAGTTGAGGATGTCTCGTCGATTACGCACGCACCCGAGATGCTGGGCGGAAGAGTCAAGACCCTACACCCTGCGGTGCACGCCGGTATTCTTGCAAGAAACCTCGAGAGCGATGAGAAGGACCTGGCTGATCAGCACATTGAAAAAGTTGACTTCGTCGTGTGCAATCTGTACCCATTCAAAGAGACCATTTCCAAGATCAACGTGACGATTGACGAGGCCGTTGAAGAGATTGACATTGGCGGCGTCACGTTACTGCGTGCAGCCGCTAAGAACCACGCGCGTGTCACGATCCTGTCCGACCCAAAGGACTATGCCAAATTCCTTGAGGAGCTATCCAAGGGCGAGGTGTCCAAGGAGGCACGCAACCGGTTTGCGCTCAAGGCATTCGAGCACACCGCAGACTACGACGCAGCGATCTCTGACTTTTTCAGAAAGCAGTACAGCGAATCTGTGTCGCAGCTGCCTCTGAGATACGGCGCCAACCCACACCAGCGTCCCGCGCAGGCGTATGTCTCCCAGGGCGAGCTGCCATTCCGGGTGCTGAGCGGATCCCCAGGGTACATCAACCTGCTCGATGCGCTCAACTCGTGGCCGCTCGTGAAGGAGCTGTCTGCGTCCCTCAACCTCCCCGCTGCGGCATCGTTCAAGCACGTTTCCCCCGCGGGCGCGGCCGTTGGACTCCCCTTATCCGACGTTGAGAAGAAGGTGTACTTTGTCAGCGACATTGAAAACCTGTCGCCGCTCGCGAACGCGTATGCGCGCGCGCGCGGCGCCGACCGTATGTCGTCGTTTGGCGACTTCATCGCGCTCTCGAACATTGTCGACCTCCCCACCGCGCAGATCATCTCGAAGGAGGTGTCTGACGGTGTCATTGCGCCCGGGTACGAGCCAGAGGCGCTCGAGATTCTCAAGCGCAAGAAGGGCGGCAAGTACTGCGTGCTCCAGATCGACCCCAACTACACTCCTGGGCTGTCTGAGTCGCGCCAGGTGTACGGCATCACCCTGCAGCAGAAGCGCAACGACGCCATCATCAACTCGTCCACTTTCAAGGAGGTTGTCTCGCGCAACACGGCGCTGACGGAGCACGCTGCGCTGGACCTGACCGTGGCGACGATCGCGCTCAAGTACACGCAGTCGAACTCGGTGTGCTACGCCAAGAACGGCATGGTTATCGGCCTCGGCGCCGGGCAGCAGAGCCGCATCCACTGCACGCGTCTCGCGGGCGACAAGGCTGACAACTGGTGGTTCAGACAGCACCCGCGCGTGCTTGCGTTCAAGTGGGCCAAGGGCGTCAAGAGACCGGAGAAGTCAAACGCCATCGACCTCTTCGTCACGGGCCAGATCCCAACGACGCAGCCCGAGCTCGACGAGTACCGCTCCAAGTTTGCAGAGCTGCCGGAGCCGTTCACGGATGCCGAGCGTGCTGAGTGGGCGGGCAAACTCACCGACGTTGCGCTTTCGAGTGATGCATTCTTCCCATTCCCTGATAACGTCTACCGTGCTGCTCGTTCGGGTGTCAAGTACATTGCTGCGCCATCGGGCTCCGTCATGGACAGAGCGGTGTTTGACGCTGCTGACTCGTTTGACATTGTCTATGTTGAAAACCCAATTCGTTTGTTCCACCATTAAACGGGGAGGGGGCTTTTTTTTATAATTATTCAATTACCATACGCACTGATTTGTCGTAGTTAGCCAACCCACCCGGCTCGTGGTGTAAAGTCGATCCATCTCGGTTGTTCTCAAGGCAACGAATGATCAGAGATCAGAAATCACGTCAACACCAAAGCAACTCTACAAGCATAAGTAAAAAGGACGAAATTTCAGTATATAAAATTCAAGAATATCAAAATATGGGGACAAAAAAATCACTCAAAATATGGAATATGAAAAAAAAATAGTTTGTAATCACACAAAAAACCACAGGATCAAAATGGTATAACTGAAAGCCAAAACTCCTCCGACAGAGACAGCTTTCAATTCCAAAACAATGTACATACAAAAACCAATCCTGATATAATGTGCATTTTTGTGTGTGGGTTTGGGTTTGGGTTTAGACAGAAACCTCAGAATCAATCCTTGGTAGACCATGTCTTGAGACTCGTCGATGTGGTCCACGAGTACGTGGTCCACTTGTGCTTCAGCGACTTTGTGCCTGTGTCGTTGTTGTCCTGGTGTCTTGGCTGGAACAATCCAGAAGCAAAATCTGGCAAAGTTCCAATCTCCTTCTGCACATCAACATGGGATCCTGCAGCCGCTGGACCAGCAATGAGAGCAGCAAAGATGATCATAACCAAAAAGTACAACGAGCAGTACTTTCTAACCATCCGCTTTCTCAAACGAGCCTGCTTGATCGAGTAGATTGGTGGTCTAATCTGGCGCGATGGTTTCAGCCAGAAGAGCATCATCGAGTGCCATCTGTCGATAAGTGGAATCAACAGAATTGGGAACTGGCAAAACAGCAAAAAGTGACCCAGGACAAAGTCTCCGGCAAATTCAGACAGCTCAATAATCTTGGCAGCGAATTCACGTGCTGGCTGAGTCCAGGCCATCCATCCAAGACCGGAGCCATACCATTTACCGGTCCAGAAAGCAGTGTTGGAGTGGTCATTCTTGAACTCTCTCGTGAGCATCAACAACGTCATAATCTTGAAAATCATACGCTGAACGTAAATCATCGTAACGAGACCAATGAGCATCTTGGCAAAGACAAAGCCTTCAAGGACCCACATCACAACGAAAAACACAATGTGAATGACAACGGCAACACCATGTGCAAAGCCAGCAAGCACGGCTCCAGTCTTCTTACAGCACATGCCAAAGAGAGGACCAGAACAGCACGAAAGACCAAGCACAAAGAAAAGCACACCAATGTCAATCACAATAGGGGCAAGTGCACAAATCACCAATCTCAAAACAGAGTTTACCGTTGTTTGAGTGTTAACACCCGTCTGGGCATTGATGAATGTGTATGCAATAAAACAACCCGCAGTGTACAAAATACATGGGAAAGTGTCAGAGATGAACACATTGGTACGGTGGGCACGCGCCGAGTCTCCGGCAGCCTTCTCAGAGTCATCACCAATGGACTTCCTCTTGAAGCCGGTAACTCTCGATCTCGACAGACGAACGTAACCAATCCACGAGTTTCTGTGCCACTTGGTGTTACCACGCGACAACCAACGGATGAAATCACGGTAGTCGATAAAGTAGTCCTCCCATGCAAACTGGTGAGGGTTGAACAGGAATGGCGAAAACATCAGAGCAGACAGAGAGGCCCAGAACCAGAGCAATGCTGGCTGCCAGTGGGCAACGGTGCCAAACAGCAACATCAGCATCGATCTCGCACCCATGTAGATGGACGAGTCGGCGAAACGAGAGTACAACACGGAGAATGGAATACGCGCAGTGGCGAAACCACGACCGGTCGAAATATAACGAGCACCACCGACGCACACATCGTTGAGCAACGAAGAAGAGTAGATTTGAGCAACGAAAACCTCAAACATTGGAGACAACGACAAAAGATGGCGCAAGAATCTCTGGGCACACTTGTAGACACCACGCTCGATCAACTCTTGCACGAGCAATGGAACGAACGAGATGAAGAAAACGATAAAGATCGACAGAGTGTAACGACGGATCCAGTCAATTGCGGGCATCAGGTTGTAGCAACCAAGCGGGTAGAGGACATCGGTGATTGGCTTGTTTCTGTTGTAAAGACAGATGATACTCTCGTGGGCAAGCGCGTTCAGGTTAACCAACGTGAGCATAAACAGCTGCAAGGAGAGCTGAATAAACAAGTTGTTGATGTGGAAACCCAAGTGCGCATAGTAGAACGAGAGGAATCTGTCCAGAGGAAGCTGTGTGCCGAGGTAGTAGTACTCACGCGACAACATTTGCTCACCCATACCGGCACCAATCTTGGTTGTAAAGTTAAGAATGGATCCGAAACCCAAGTCACGACCTTTACCACACTGGTAGTATTCACAGTGCTTGATTCTACCACCACGGCAAACTGCAGTCATACCGGCATAAATATCCTCGTTCAAGTGCAGTCCCTTCTGCGCTTTCGAAACACCACCACGGGTATTCATGTAAATCGCATTCAGGAAATCGGGGTGACCGTAATGGAGCTTACCACCAATCTGGGCCAGGGTACGTGCAAACAAGGTACCAAAGGTCTGTTCCTTACCAGCAGCAACATCACCAAGGACACCAGAGTTCTCGGAGAAAATGTACTCACGAGCACCGACAATAGCAACTGGGTGTGGAGAGTCTCCATCAGCCTTGAGGCCAGGAGCGTATGGGTTCACGTGCTCAATGTTGAGCTCTTCGAATTCGGCAAGGACAGATCTGATCTTCAGACACTCCTCGAGGTAGTTGTCCTGGTTGGCGTCAATCAGCTGCAGGTACTCACCACGGGTGAAAATCAGAGCGTGGTTCTGGTTATCAGACTTACCGTCACCCAGAATTGGGTTGCCGGAAAGCTGAACTCTAAACTTTGGTCTTCTGCGGCCATTCTCCATAATCTCACAGTGACCATCAATCAGAGAAGAGTAGATACGTGGCTCCTCGCCTTCGTTGAGAGGAGGCTCCTCGTCCAGGTAGGCAATCTGCAGGTCTGGGTAGGCACGCAGCAAAAACTCGGCATTCTCAAGCTCTTCAGGCTTAAACTTGGTGAGTCTCTGCATCGAAACGACAAACTTGAACTTGCGTCTAGCCATTCTCTCCAGCTCTCTCTCGAGACCTTCGGCGTTTCCGCCAAACATCTGAACAATCTCTGGGTTTTCAACACGGTACAAGAGCTTGATAGCTCTGGCATAGTTCATGAAACCGGAAACGGTACGGTACAGAGTCTGGGATCTCAGCGAGGCCCAGATTCTCGTTCTCAAAGTGTACTCAGGAGCAGCAGACTTGAAACCGATACAGTAAAAGGGCAAGTCGTCAATCTGGGACTTCATGTTGTCCTCATCCTTCTCCTCGCCATTCTCGAACGCGGCAGTTTCCTCGGCAAGAATCTTGGTGTCCTTGACGAAACAGTCCCATTCAACAGGGTGCAGCTGCTTGAGGTACTCGAGCAGAGTAACTCTCGAAAACTGGTCATCCTCACGGATAATCTCACGCAAAGAAAGCAAAATCTTCTCACCGTAGTGAGGAGTGAAAACGGTGAAGGTTGGCATGTTGTCAACTGGCAGGGGTTCAGGGATAGGAGTGGCCAAAGACTGGGCAAAGAACGAAATACGACGTTCAGCCTCCGAGTCTCTTGGGAAGAACTCAGTCTCAAAATTGTTGTCATCCTGGGACACAAAGAAAGTTGGAGCTCTCAAAGTGCGCTTACCCTCGATTTCAGAAGGAACCTGATGGTAGAGCAGCTTTTGCACATGGTCAATGGCAAGCAAGTGCTCTCTGTACATGGAAATGACAATGGCGTTCCAAACTTGGGAAATCAAAACCTTGGGCTTGTACTTGATCTCCATGTCAGTGGTTGCCAAAACCTTGGAGTAAATTCTCTTTGGCAGTCTTGTGAAAATGTTTCTCCATGGGGTCAGGATCGAGATACCGAGGTAGAAGGATCTACCAACGGAGAAAACACAGTTCACGACAATATACCACATGTAGGTATCCAAAAAGAACAGAACCAGATCGGTGAGCAAAATCAAACCAAGGACAATCTTACCCTGCTGCTGACACAAAACATTGGTAAACCATTTTTCACCAACACAGCGCATGTTGCTGGCAGCCAGGTTTCTGATTGGGTCACGCACCGACAGAATCAAAAACCAGTAGGATTCAACAAACTTGGCAAGGAAGACCAGAAACCAGAGCAACCAAGACATGTACATGTCAAGACCTCTCAGCTTATAAAAGTTGGCGGTAAAAGTCTGGGATGCAATGTATCTTCTTGAGCTCTTGTTCATATAAGGAGTGAACAAGCCACCAAGAGGCATAACGGTGAAGAATATCAGGGTCACCACAGCAATGAAAAAGGAAACGACCGAGACAATGTATGCAGCCTTTGAGTACGTCGCAATACCAGCCCAGGCAAAGACAAACACAACGGGAGCCAGGTTGGCACCGAGGATGAGGAACAAAAACATCAGCCTGCGGGTCAGGTGCTGGGCACCGGCCCACTGCCGGGGAACGAAAGCCCACTCACAAAGGGTAGCAGCAATCTGAATGACGGAAGCAACGGTACCACCCAGAGCTGGAGCGGCCCAACGAGACGATGGGGTTGGCTGGTTGTTGAGAACCTGGATGTAGTTTTTGGTGTAAAGACTTGGCGCACTGTATGCAGCGTACATCCAGAACATAGTAACGTGGATAATCCAGATACGGTTGAAGTTGGTGATGAGATGCAACCAAGTTCTAACCTCCTTGTATGTTTTGAAGAAAACGTTATTCCACTCAACTTCGCCGAGACGAACATATCTCTCTTCGGATGGAATGTCAACAAGTCTTGAGCCATCCTCAAACACGATACGCGAAATACCCTCGGGGTACCAGAACAGCTGGTTGACATCGTCGTAACCAATAATCTTGTTGTGGTCTCTCTCGCGCTTCACGTAGCGGCCATCGACAACCTCGTAAACTTGCGATCTGATGAAACGGTAGAGTGGCGTGATGATACGGTTGAGGTAGTCACCTTCTGGAACCGGCTCGGATCTCTGTCTGCAAGCCTCAGAGTTGAGGTAGTCCTCGGCACACTTGTAGATGAAACACAGACACTCGGGAACAAATCTAACCTGGTTAGCCTCACCCCACAGGAGCAAGTACAAGGCAATCTGTCTAACCCTCTCGAGAGGGCCCAGAGCATTCATCTTGGCCTTCCATCTATAGTCAGCAGCCTCGAGCGAGTTGTCGCCCTCGAGCTCGGACAGAGTACGTTCGGTGTCGCCAGCGTGGTCCTCAACGGCCTGTCTAGCCTTCTTGGACTTCTTCTTGGCCTTGCGAGCCTTACGGCTGAGCTTGCCCATCTTCATGTTTCTGAACCCAATCTCGTCATCGACATCGAGCTGTGCGGCAAAGTACCACTTCTTGTAGTTTGCCGTGTCACCTCCAATGTAGTCAGCGTGAACCGAGAGCAAAGCCTGGGCAGGAGACATACGCGACGATCTCGAGTCGAGCATAATCATGAAATAGTCAAAGATGTTTCTCATCGAGTCTCTCTGGAATCCAAATCTGTTGGTGAGGTCGATAAACACATCTTCAATCTGTTCGATCGAAACTGGTGCTTGGTTGTCGGCAGTCCATGCAGGGTATGGGTCAGTAGGCAGAGAAACGATACCACTCTGGTCATATGGGCCAGCACCGTAGATAGGTGTCGAAGCACCGGAGGAGCGCGGTCCACCATACGACATTTGAGAAGGAGTGTATTGAGCCCCACCGCCATAGCCATAATAAGGCGTACCCGAGGCTCCGCCTGGACCGTAGCTAAAATCGGAAAATGCCTCTGGGTCGTTTCCACCGGCTCTAGGCACCTGGTCGTAATAGCCCTGTTGGTTCAGGTTGGGATCCGAGGCATAGTTTTGCTCGTAACCTTGGTCGTAACCACTTTGCGACTCGTATGGTTGCTGGTAGTACGCTGGATCCTGGCCCTGCTCGTAGTACTCTTGCTGGCCAGCAGATTGCAAGCCTTCTTCCGAGGGGTGATAATTTTCAGCATAATATGCGCCCTGTTGCCCCTGAGGAGGAGGAGGGGCGTTCGGGTCGTAGTATTGGTCGTTGTATGACATCTGGTGGTGTGGTTAGTATAGGGAAAGCACAAGAGCCCAACCAACAAGAAAAACAAAAAAAATCCGCAGCACCACGGATGAGCGAAAAAGCGTGTTTCAAAGGCAGAAAAGCGCGGCAAAAACGAGCGGATAATACCGAGAGGATATAATCAAGGTCGAATAATAGGCCAGATACTTTTTCCCCCAGAAACAGCTGGTTGTCCTTGTTGGAAAGAGCGGCAAGAGGAGAAAGAGACACGAACCCTTGTTTGTAGTTGTGTTTCAAAGCCCAAAATTCAGGCAGAGACAAGACAACAAAGAGACACACACACGCACGCACGCACGAGGAGCGTTATATCAAATCAAAGAACGACAATTAAAATATCCCGGGGGACAGATAATGGAAACAAAAAAAGGGCAGAATCAGCGTGTTGCTGTTGTTCAAGTTTCCGTGAGCCAGAGGGTCAGAGATGCTAAAAATAAAAAAGGCGCCAGATCAGGGCTCTGCTGTCTCTCTCGGCTGTGTGCTCTATCCGGAATCAGCACACGCAAATATAAAACAACCTATAGACGATCAATCTCAAGCGAATGTGGATCGGTCTGGGCAGATCAACGACGGAACAAAAAGAGAATAAAAATTCGCAAACAAACCACCTGGGCGCTTGTTGGGAAACAACAAAAAAAAAAAGGCGAAGAGGAAAGAGGAAGAAAGAGGAAAGCGAGAAAGAGCACAGCACAGCACAGCAACAGGAATCGGCACACACACACACACCACCACCACAGACAACCACCGCACAACAACGGCACACACACGCTCATCGCCCGCCAAAAACAACAAGCAAAAGCCCCGAACGCCGACAGCAAATAATATGGCCGGATCTCTGGGTCGCGCACTCTAAGCCCACCGGTAAAAAAAAACAGAAAACAGAGCAAAAGTAAGCGCCCACGTCAAGCCACCGACGCGCTCCAAAATTCCACCCTCCTGCAGCCACCGCCACAGACGCGGTCGTCTCCCGGCGTGGCTGGTGCGCGTCTGCGAGAGGCGCAGCTCTCGCTCCGGGCCGGCGTTCTAGAACTTCGGGCACTGCATAGCCACTGCCAGCCACTGGCTGTGGCGGTGTTGCCGCGCCTCCGTGCCCCTTCTGAAACGCTTAATAACACGATCCACTACTACTACGGCAGCAGCACAACACAACACGGAAAGGTAAAAGCGCGTTTTGATATTTTTTTCTATTTTGTCAGCTACAACCACTCGAGGAATTTCACAATACGCAGAAGATCATCCCGCGTCGCGTCGTGTTCAACCGATGCAACAGCCTGCTTAACCTCCTCTTCCACCCGCTTGTACCGATCGGCAAACTTGCGTAGCACCGCCTTGAACAGTCCTCGTGCCTGGTGCACCCCCCACCGCATCTCACTAACCTCGCTAACCTCGCGATCGTCACCGGGCGCATAAACAACCACGCTAGCGTCGGAAGGGCTTGCTTTCCGCACGAATGCGTCAATCGTTTCTGTAAACCGCTTGGCAACGAACACGGCAACCTCGTCACCGCCGCCGCCGCTCTCCTCCACCGCCATAACGCGCTCTAGCAACTCCGCAGCGTGGATTTGCGTGAGCAGTACAACCTGTCCAGCGCTGCCGTCGAACAGCGATGAGATCAGTTGCTCGCGCGTAATGAGTCCGCGGTTCATCAACTTCTCAAGGATGAGGTACCCGATCCTGGGCTCATGGTTCCACAGCCGCAGCACCCCGCTGATCATCCACCCTTGGCGCTTGGCAATAATATTCTCGGCATCTTCTGGTTCTGGGGTATCCATCCCCAGCACTTTGTGTAGCTTAGTGTATGCCAGCTCGAGTGCTCCGTCAATCACAGACAGCGACCTCGACCCAATAATACACACCGACTGCGCAAGCAGCGTCACGACGTACCGATCGGCATCGACCTTGTCCTCCTTTTCAGTTGCGTTCGCCGTCTCGATGGCCTCCTTCAACTCAGCTATAAGCGCATCAAACGCGCCCATGTCCCCGGATTCCTGCAAATTCTCATAAACAGAATAGCACAGCCCCTGGAACTCGTGCTCAGAGTTATTGAACGCAAACTGCCCGAGCAAATCAACAGGCTTGTCCTGTTTCTCCACCGCTGTGTCCTCCCCCATTGCATTATCTTGTTCTTCGTCCTCCTCCTCGCCAACACGCTCAGCCAGCGCCCCGAAGAATTGCCTGTCAAATTCAACAACTTTCTCCCGTGGCAACAACGCCAAATCGAGGAACCGATGCAGCTCAACGGGTAATGTGCCGCGCACATTCCGCACAGTGCTCACACGCACCTCCTTTGCAATGATGTTCCGCACAAGGTACACCGTGGGGTGGTACACCGACCCGGCCAAAGCCTCCACATCCTCAACCCACTCGACCCACTGCCAGTCGAAGTTGAAATTGCTCAATTGCACAAGCAGCCAATCAACATACCGCATACTCAGCTCGAAATCTAACTGCACAGCGTGTCTGTAGAAAAACCGGATCGCTCCACCAATAACCCGCGCCAGCGTTGCTCCACCACTGCTGCGTCTCTGGGCACTCAGGTCCCGCGTGCAGCACTCCACAAGCAACGTGTGGTAGTAAACCACCGGGTTCGACGCACGCGGTAGAGTGAGCATCAGGTTCAGCAGCGACTCAGTCACAACTTCCTCCATCTTCCACGTTGACTTGTACCCTTCCGCGTGGTCGGCGCCAACCTCGCGCGCAAGCTCAACCAAGTCGTCCTCTACCGCCTCGCCCCCTGCCTCCTTCAGCTTCTCCTGCACGTCCACCCCGTTGTTCAAATCGTTAACGAGCGACAGCCGGTCCAAGCTGGCATTGGGCCGCGCAAACAGCTTCTCGTTGAAGAAATACTGAAGCGTCAAGAGCTGCCGCGCAACGGTCAGACGGTTATACTCCATGTTTTGAATGATGTCCTGGCTCACGTCGCGTAGAATCACAGAGGCATACGACTCAACGGGAGGCACCGTGTCGAACCCAGCCGCTGAGGGGAGGTACACCTGCAGCACGAACCGCGGTACACGCCATAGCGAGTCCACGTTGCCGCTCGATTTGTCCAAGTTTGACTGCTCCTTCAGCACATCCAGCAAAGGTATGTTGAACTGCGGTAGTGGGTGACGCGTCACGGGCGTGTGGTCAGCCAACTGTGGAGCGATCAACCGCTCAATATCCAGAAACAAAGAAACATCCCACTCGCCATCCTTGTCATCGCCGCCCCTCAATGCCTGCACAGCAGGCAGCGCAAGCTGTGCAAACGTCCTTGGCTCAAATGGTAAAGTCTGCGTTTCTGGGTTTGAAACCTGCAAGTGCTGCAGGAACTCAGCAGCGAACTCGGGTGTTTCCACGCGGAAGGACTCCGCCTGCTCCAGCAACTCGTTGCACTGGGCCCTCAGTCCCGCATTACCACGATCCGAAGCAACGATGTACGGAATGGAGATCACAACGCTGTAAAAGATTAACTCGGCAAGCGCACTCCTCCCACCAACACCACCACCACCGCTGCTCCCTTCGCCCTGCAGCTCAATGCTCAATGTGAGAAATTGCTTGAACACGGGGACAACCGCATTCTCCTCCAGCATCGGCGTCAGCGTAGCGAGGAACCGCAACAGCAGCTTGAGACGCTCCCACGGCCCACACTCAGACGACCCAAACACGAGCGTGTCCGCCTCATCTGCCTCGTCTTCCTTGGTCCGCTCAGCGCGCAGCTCATCAAGCACGCTCTGACACTGCGAATGCACATATTCAACAATATACTGCCCCACCTTTGGGTTCTTGGCATTGCACACTTGAACGAGTCCAGAGGCGCAGAACACCTTGTGTGGCTGCTCAACGACAAGCGCATACACGAACTCAAGCATCGCGCGGCGGAACTCATCCGCGGACTCAAGCTCAGCGGAAATCGCCATTGATAGATACTCAATGTCGCGCGCGAGGAAGTGCGGGTTCTCGCCCAGTTTCGCTATGTCTGCGCAAATGTTCTTCGCGAGTTCGAGAACCTCGGGCAGGAATTGCTGCCGCTGGCGCTTGCGCGAGTACGCATCGTTATTCACCAGGTCCTGTCCATACGAAGGTTCTTGAGACCGCGATGGTTGTTGTTGGCTCCGCTGGTACTCAGGCTCGTAGTGCGAGTCGTCGTCCTCATCTGAAGAGCACAATGGTTAGTAAAAACAACAGCTTCTTTCCAAAAACAATCTCAAACATACCGTCTCGTCTCCTCTTGTGTCCGTGGTATTCAGACATCTTCTCGTGTTGTGTTCGATTGGACTTGTTTGACCACCTGCAGGATATATTTCACCTCTCTCCAACTCTCTGTGTCCTTCCTCTTCCATTGCCATTTTCGCCCATAAGAAGTACAAGGTGTTACCCGGTTTTTATCAAAAAGCAAGACATAAAAATTATATTGTACATTCGTATAAACAGTTTGTTTTGTTTGTTTTCCATAGGCTTTTCATTCAACAACTGGAGATGTCGGTTGCCTCATTTCTGTCACAGACTCTCTACTCGCATAACTGTTGATGCTGGGACTCCGGATGTTCTGAAACGAAGTGTGCGCCCTGAGACTGGGTGACGATGCAATGGCAACATCCTTCTCCGACACCCCAGTCGACACGAGCCGCCGTGACATCTCTGCATTGACCTGACTCAGCTTTGCAACCCTGCCCTCGAGATGCTTGATCTTCTCCTGCGCGAGCCGTAGCTCGATGTCACCTTTACCCTTGAGCGACTTCAATGCATCGCGCAACGCATCGCGCTGGTTCTCAACAGATGCAATGCTGTCCGACGTGGTGATCTGCCCACGGAGAAGGTCGTTCTCCTCCTTGAGCTTGCTGAACCTCTCGTTCAACTCCTTGTAGTCCGTGCGGTTCTCCATCACACGGATCGTGTTCTTCAAGTGCGGAATCGTCACCGACGTGAGCTCCTGGTTCTCGGCACTCAGCTGCTCAAGCTTTTTAACAAGATCCCGGTTCTGGCCGTTACCTTCAAGCATGGAGATCTTGAGCTCCTGCTGCTGTAGCTTCTCGTTCTGATGCATGATCGTTGTGTCCAGCTCGGAATTATTGTAGCTCAGCTCGAGCGGCGATGGCTTGATGCCATTCTCCCACTTGAGGCAAAACTCCTCGGCAATGTACCGCTTTTTGCGCTCTTCAACAAGCTGCTGCGACAGGTCCGCAATGTCCTTCGATTTGAGCCTCACGTCGCCGCCGCCCTCACTCTCGCCTTCAACAGAGGGCGACCCGGGACCAGTGACCAGTTTCTCCTCCAGCGCAAACTCGCGACCTATCGAGTCAGCGAGTTCGTTCGACACAATCTGCAGCTCGTTCAGTAGCTGCATGTTGGCATTCATTACGCCAAGCTGCTCAGGTGTGAACTCGTAGGCCTGTTTGTCAGTGCCACGCTGCTGTGGGGTCGAAGGAATAGCTGCAAGTTGTTCTGGGACAGTTACAGGCTGTGCTCTGGGGTCCACCTCGCGTGGCTCGTCAGACAGGAGCGAGCGGTAACGCGGGACGCTACCGGACGTTGGCAAGTCCGAGCCGCTCAATGGCACCTCAGGACGAAGCGTCTTGTGCGTTTCTTCGACCACCTCTGGCTCAGCTGGCTTGGCTGGTTCAGCGGGCGCCAGGAGAGACGAGTATAATTGCGACGACAACGAACTAACGCTCCCTCGCTCCCGCAGCTGTTGTGGCTTGATCTCAGACGACCCAGCGAAAGATGCATGCCCCTGTGATGACGAAATGCTTGCATTCCGGTCAGCCAGATGTGGCTTGACATCTGCAGGGGCAGCTTCAGCTGGGGGCAGCAGAGACGAGTACTTCTGCGACGACGACGACAACGAGCTAACGCTACCGCGCTCCCGCAACAGCTGTGGCTTGATCTCCACGGGGCTGTACCCCTGCGACGACGATACGCTCGCGCCGTCGCGCTCTGGCAAGCGTGGCTTGACGTCTGCTGTGTCGATCGGCGGCAGGAGCGATGAATACTTCTGTGAAGACAGAGAGCTCATGCTGCCGCGCTCGCGCAGTTTTGTCTTGATCTCTGCAGGGTCCTCGGGTGCACCAACCAGGGATGCAAACCTCTGCGATGGCGAGATGCTCGCATCGCGCTCAGGCAGGCGTGGCTTAGCATCTGATGCCGCCTCGACGGGTGGCAGAAGCGATGAATACTTCTGCGATGAAAGCGAGGTCACACTGCCGCGCTCCCGCAGCTTCTGTGGCTTGATCTCGCTTGGGTCCTCTGAGGACCCAAGCAGAGACTTGTACGTCTGCTCCGGCGAGACACTCGCAGGGACGCGCTCGGGAAGTGGTGGTGGGGCGCTGCTCGTAGGGGCAGGCGCAGCAGGGCCTAGCAGCGATTTGTACTGCGGCACTGCACTTCCATTCATCTCGTCCTCCTTCTGCTTCTGCTGCACTGTCGTCTCCGGCTCATCCGAGGAAAGCAACGACTTGTACTTCTGCGTCGAAGCTATACTCGCGTCATCGCGCTCTGCCAAGAACGGCTTCTCCACGGGCGCCTCGACGCGGTACCGCCGCACACTGCCCGACTCATGCAAGGAATCCTGCTGATTCTCATTCACGGTAGGCATTGGTTCGCGAGCAGGTGTATCCACTGGCTCGGTGTTCCCCGCAACCGTCGACAGAGTCGATCCGGACTCGTCCCTAGGGAAATCAACATCCAGTCTGTACGCCATAAAGTCAGACTCAACAGGAGATGGAGGTGGAGGTAGTCGTTTCCGATTCGCTGCCAGTGCAGGCGTTGTTGAAGGCTGGTCGATCGTTGCTGTGGTTGAGTTGGCCGCAAAGTCGCTGTCTTCTGGGTAGTAGTCGCCGCCGCCCCGTGCTGGTGGCACCGGTGGCAAGTCCTTGTCCTGTGAGAACCGCACCGATGGTACAGATGGATCTTCAACGGATCTCCTCGAGATGTCAGGTGACTCCCTCGAAAACGATGGGATCGCCGACTGCCGCTGTGAGGGAGACGCGTAGTCCTGGAACGTGTGGCTGTAGTTGTCGCTGAACGTTGCGGGGGTGGACCCAATCACGTTGAATGTTGGACTGCTATGCTGCGTTGGCGTCTTGTAAGACGCTTCAAGACCCGGCAGACTCATATTCAGCGTAGGCTCTCTCTCAGATAGATGCTGCTGCTGTTGCTGATGATGCTTTCCATTCTTCCCTTTGAAAGAAAAGTTTTTCAAAAACTTTTTAGACTTGGCCAGAGCAGGCGAGTTGGGAATAGAGGTGAAGCTCTCCTTGCGCAAAGGCAATGAAAACTTCTTTTCAGGAGACGCAGGCATAGGCGGTGGCTTCTTCTGCATCTTTGGGTTGGGAGAAGTGAGTTTCTGCGTCGTGTTCGCAGTCACTCCAGTCTGCAGTGGCGAATAGGCCGTCGATGCCGTTGAAGCCACCGAGCCTGCCCTAACATCCCGTGGAATCATCGACCTGTAACCCGTGTCCTGTTTGAACTCTTCCGGTTGTGGCCCAGAGACAAACGGCGCGGTAGAGTTGGTATGCACCGACGAGTATCTCGAGCTCGCAAAGCTTGGTTGCTCGGTGCCGCTGGCGGTGTTGTTGCCTGCTGATTCCGAGGCTGAGCTTGTAAAGCTTGGCTGCTCAGTTTCGGCCGTAAGTGGTAGTGCCGATGGCTGCCGCTGCTGTTGTTTTGAAAGCGGGTCAATTGGTCCAGTAACCTCTTCATTCTCGCTCTCCTCAACGAGCTTGGTGTGTTCCGGTGTATTCACGTACGACAGATCAGTCGTACCGGTCCTGTCCGAAGTGATCATCGACGGCATCTCATAGGTGTGGTTTTCGTTCAAAGATTGCCCCTCGTCATTCCGTGGAGTGTGATCCGCAGGAATGTCCTCGAGGGTACGTGTTGACGAAGGGCTGATGACAGGTGACGAAGTGTTCTGCATGGTGTTCTTGCTAGCCGATGAGTCCGATGAGAACTGACGCTCTTCAAGAGTTCCCTGAGCACTCAGCTGCTTTGAATGCTTGGGCGAAAAGTCGAATTTTTCCTCCTCCTCTTCTTGCTGTGCCTCCTCCTCCTCCTTTTCCTCTTCGGTCACGTTAAACTCCATTGCCGTCACAAAGACATCCTGTTGAGTGCCAGGCTTCGCGAGCTGGTACAATTGTGCATTTCTTTCTTTCGCCTGAATGTACTCGGCTGAGTTGTGGTACTCGTCCGCAGAGCTCGTTGTCGAAAAGGCCGAGACGGTAGAATTGGAGAAATGGCTATTCATCCTCGCGTGCGAGCCATGCATCGATGATCTCTTCGCGTACGTCGGAGATGTCGCAGAATGCGGCACAGCTTGGCCAACTGGCGGCTGCACGATCATCAGACCTGAGGGCTGCGCTTCATCAGCCTCGATAGCACGCTCAGCTGCTTGAGGTGTCACCGGCCTGAAATCTTCCGATGTGACTTCGTGTTTCAGGGGAGAATGTCTTCCAGCATGCTCTGGAATTTGCTGTCTTGTCCGCTCAACATCGCGAGACCCATAGGAAGCACGAGGGTCAACAGTAACATCTGTCTCCTCGGCGGCAGCTTGTTCCTCGGCAGGCACCTCCTCGTCCAAGTCCTCTTCATCGTCACTCAGGTTGAAGTTGTACTTGTTGAGCTTCCTCACAGAAGAAGACGGAGGTACGTAGTTCTCAGGAGTCTCAGGGATAGAGTTTGGAATCGACTGCGGAAAATCCCCTGTCGGCTGCGCACCTCTCAAAGGCGAGATCTCCTTGGAGGAATCGCTCTGAAGAGAGGCGCGATACATAACGTTGGGCGCAGGCGCCAAAGGATCTGGCGCCGTTTGCTGCTCGACAACAGGAGCTTCCGTCTGAGAAAAGGGCACCGAAGTACCATCGTAGTATCCCTGTGGTGCTTGTTGTTGATACATGAGAGGCTGTTGTTGTTGTTGTTGTTGTTGTTGGGGGTGCGGCTGGAACTGAGGCTGCATCGCCATCTGGGGTCCATTGTTAGGCCTCATCACCGGTGACTGTGGCCGTGGCGCCTGTCTGTACGGGGACTGCTGAGGAGAAGGAGGATATGCCTGACGAGGATATCCATAAGGTGCCTGTTGTTGTATACCGAAACTGTGTCTCTGAGGCGTCTGCTGCATCTGGGGTGAGGGTGGCATTCCGGGCCCAAACCTGCCGGGCTGCGCGTATCCACCCGTGAGCGACATGGCACGCGGTGGGCCCTGCCCGTAACCCTGTGGTGGGGGAGGTCCCTGGTAGTAGCCATTAGCATATGGGCCAGGAGAAGGCGCCATACGGGGCCCAGTCGTCAATGACATGGCGCGAGGGTCTTGTCCGTAGCCGTTGGCGGACTGGAGGCTCATCGTGCGGATCTCAGCCTGCGATGGGTAACCTCCAGCACCACCCTGTAGGCTCATCGACCTCAGCTCGGCGTCTCCCTGTGACGCAGCGGCAGCCATGGCCTTTTTCTGCTTCGTGATCTGTTTCCTATACTGCGTGTTGGAAAGCGAGCCGTTCGGGCCTATGGGCTTGGAGGAGAGGGTTGGAATGTACGGGGTTGTATCAAACGACGACGCTGTCTGGGTCCCATAGCGGCCCCTGTCCCTCAGGTGCTGCAAATCGTCGAAAGACACGTCGTTGTCGTTGGACGCCATATCCACGCCGCCATCATCGTCGAAGTCTCCTCCCCCGCCTCCTCCATTGCCGAATCGCATTCCCTTTTTGAAAAACTTATTCATTGATGTTGAGCTGTTTGACACCATAGAGCTACGCCGCGAGTGTGCTCTAGACTGTGGTCGACTCACTGGCTGGGCCGGCGGCTGCGGAAACTGGCCATAGGGGGGTTGGTAATAACCCCCCTGGTTATAGTAAGGTTGTTGTTGTTGTTGTTGTTGTTGCGGATGCTGGGGAATTGGAGAACCCTGATTGATCTGCTGCTGTCTCGACACGTCAATGTACGCCGCGTCATCAAGACCCTGGCTCCGCATACTTTGCGGCATGCCGTTGGGTCCGAGCTGACCTGGCATCCGTCTGTTTGTGGTTCCCATAGCCGCGTCCATGGTTATTTTAGGTGATCCCTCGATTTCAGAGTAGATTCAAAAAAGCGTCCTCGTAAATTTCTGCAATATCAGCAATTGTTACCAAGACGAGAAAATGCGGTGAGCATGCACTGGTCCGGATCCAAAAAAGTAAACTAGAGCTAAGCGAGCGAGTAAACGAACGTGTGTCTTTTTTTGGATGGCTTTCAAAGGCGAGTCTCAAACACCGGTAAGAAGCAAAGAAGACAAGCGCTCCGCGTTCACTGAAATCTTCGTCGGGAAAGGAGGAGTGAGTGAGGTGTCTCTCGTTCCCTTGGTGGCTGTCCAGGCGTTGGAGGCTGTGGTGCTTGCACTAAATCTGGGATGATGACTGTTGTGTTATTTTTCCCGTGTCCCAACAGAGGCCCAGCGCGTGCAGTGTGCACCTGCGTTCACCAATTGTAAGCAGGTTACCCGGCGTGCCTGTGCGACTTGCCGCTTTCGGCGCGCGTCGGACTACGTGTGGGGAATATATATTTGCGTGTGTTATTACTCTGATCTAGCGGTTGATCACGGATGGCAAGGCGTTGGGACCACAGCCACCACCCTGACAATTCACTCAGCAGTCTTTCCGACAACGTTGTACCTATTCACAAACAATGTTAGCATCTCCAGTCACGTGCCAGATCCTGGTATATAGAAGACACTCACCTATTGCTGAAAAACGTGAACCAGTCATCGAGCACCTTGAGCTGCTTGTCGTCCAGCGTAGAGTAATCCCACGACACGGCGTAGTCCGTATCCTCAGGCTTGAGACTCGACTTGCCTAGAGCACGAGAGGCATCCCGCCCCACGAGCGCATGGTAGCCCTTCCCTATACCGTATGCATTCGTATTCTGCGTCACGTCAAACACGGTGCCCTTGATCCCAATGTACATCTTGTCGCTTTGCTCGCCTAACGAGAGAAATTGTGCGTTAGCTCAACATCAGGGAAGTCGCGGGGGAGGAGAAAGATTACACAAAAAGCAAGACTCACCATCGTATCGTTGTAGTTCCCTTCGCGTTATACGGTCGTCCTTGGGTGGCGCCAGCGCAACCGGTGTCTTTGGCAAAAACTTCCCACTCATGTTGCTTTGTTTCTGTGTGTTCTACTGTAATATACCTCTACACGGTCCTGCTCCGCTGGCCGCTCCGCACCGAATCTCGCGATGTTTTGATAGCAATTCGCAAGGTTGTGCCCGGCACGACCGCTGACGAGTCTGCTAGCTTAACTTACATGCTCGGTGAACGATTATTCTATAACGCGTGTTTTCGTGTATCATTTTTTCCTCTGTGTTCGAGGAAAGACATTGCTGACAGGCCAAGACAAGCCGATCAAAGTTCAGCAGCGTCGCTGGTTTCCACCGCCCCGATCACCACCATCATATCACACGCCACACAAAAAGCACTCAACGGCATATAGTACAAGCACGAATAAAACCCAATGCCCGCTACTATATCTTCTTCTTCACCTCCGTCGTCTCACCCTTTGGCTCAACCCCCGTTGTCGTGCCCTCCGTCTCCTCGCTGCCCTCGCTGCCCGCCAGCAGCTCATTACTCTTCAGCTTCGCCTTCTCCTTCGCCAGCTCAGCGATGAACCAAGTGACGGACCCCCAGAGCAGCAGCGCAATCACCAGAAGATTCACAAAGTGGATCGATCCACTGAGGTATATCAGCCACACGAGCGAGATCACGAGCAAAAAGAACGAACCGTGCGTGGCCTTGATCAGCGCTGGTCCCGCACCGGGCTGGAACACGGACTCCCAGAGCTCAGTCACGAAGGATGCCATTGTCTGTGCTGATCTGTTCGAGGATGACGTTTTGTGTTTTGTTTCGGGGTTTCTGCAGGCGGTGTCTTCGTGGGCACGGAGATAGAATATGCAGAACGCGCGGTGTGGCAGTCAAAGAGAATTATTCGGTTACGGCACGCACGAAAAAAGCTTTATGAGAAAAAGTATCATTTGTGCAAATAAACAACGAAATCAATATAAAAAAAATTCCTAATATTCGGACATTGCCTCATCGTCATCGTCATCGTCCTCCTTGATCTCCATCTCCTGACCGTCAACGGTAATACGCTCAACGTTATCAATCTCATCCATGACACCATCCACTTCAGGTCTTCCAAAATCGAGAATCTCAATAAACGTTTGATGCCCCTTTTGCACGGCAGCAACGCACCGACGGTAGTCGAAGCGAACCTGCCATATCCCACCCGTCACATCGCTCACCATATCCCGCACGAACTCACCCGTCCGGATATTCCACAGCTTGAGCATGCTCTCACTCCCGCTGATGGCAATGTTGTCATCGTGCTGAAAACACGTTATTGCTCCAATGTGGCCCTTCAGTAGGAATTTCGGCGCACCCGTCTGTGGGTCCCATACACGCACCGTTGCATCAGCCGCGGCAGACACCAGAGCCGTGTCGCACAGGTTGATTAGTCCAACGAGCAGCGAATGCCCCTCGAGCGTGGCGATGTTCTCACCGGTGTTCAGATCCCAGATCTTGACTGTGGTGTCCACAGATCCGGATATGCACCGGTTCCGTTTCTTGTCGAGAACAACGCTGTACAGCCTGTCGGTGTGTCCGCGGAGAACCCACTTACACTCGCCCGTGATGAGATCCCACACACGAGCAGTCGTATCGTAACTCACGCTGACAACGATGTTTGCGTGTGCTGCAACGGCACGAACAGAACCAGTGTGTCCCCTCAGAGACCTCACCAGAAACTTATTCTCGTGTTCTTCCGAATCGATTGGGGGTCCCGTGGTGGTGTCGTTCTCGTCGGCAATCGGTAGCTCCCAAACGTGCAACGTGCTGTCTCTCGAGCCAGTCACCAGCAGTGGCTTGGGTGGGTACATGATTGGCTGTCCCTCGTCATCGGTGCCGATGCGCACCGGCTCGATAATGTCCAGACATCTCACGGTGGACGTGTGGCCCCTGAAGATGTGTGTGCATCGTTGCTGTTTGATATTCCAGATACGCACCGTGCGATCCGTCGACCCGGAAGCCAGTGTGTTTCCATAGTACTTCATAGCCCACACACCTCCCTCGTGTCCCGAAAGCACTTTACGCAGCTTCCCTGTGGCTGTGTCGTAAATGTTCACCATTTTGTCATCTGCGCCAGTCACAATCTTGTCCGTGTCAAACTGCAAACACGTAACAACGTTCGATCCGTGGCCCGTAACGCTGATTCGGTGTGGGTTAAACTTGGGATCCATCCACCTCCTTCGAATGATATGCCTTCTCTTGTACATGAGCTTGGCGATCTGCGTTGCATTGGCCTCCTCGTCATCGCTAAACTTCTTTTGTTTGTGAATGTGATCAAACTCACGCCGTAGTTCATCTTCATCCTGTGCCAATCTATCGCTCAGCAATAAACGTCTCCAGAAATCCTCACTTTTGTTCAAAATGTTGAGCCAGCTCTTGCACACTATTGAAACGCTGCACAGACTTTTGTAATCCAGATAGCTAAAGATCTTCATCGTGATCTCAAATGGCAGCCCGCTAATCAGATCTCTCCTCAGAGATTCTCTCATCACACTGTTCAATGCAGATAGCGTGGTTCTGTCTGTCTGCTGCAGCAGCTTCCATAGCAACAGGTTTTTCATGCCAGCCTCTTTGGGCATCATATTCACGAGGGTTTCAATCAGCTCCATAATCTCGCCCTGCGTCTTGGGCAAGCGCACAAGATGGTCGCAGTCCTTTGCCACCAGCGCATCAGAAAGACGTGCGACTCCGTTCTCCTCTTCTTCTTCCTCTTCATCCTCATCCTCCTCGTCCTCGTCCTCGTCAAAAGATGACTGCACGGGAGATGCACTGGGGGAAGGCAGGGGAAGCTGGAGTGGATCCTCACCGCCGATCCCGACACCACCAGGCGTCGTTCCGCTCAGCGTCTCGCCATCCTTTTCCAACAAAGAAGGCGGGGTCTGCTGCCCCGTGGCTGATGCGCTTGCCTCATACGACTGAGTGGTTAATCTCTTCTTTGTGGGTGGAACATGCGAGTCTCTGATTATCAACCCAACAACTCCCGCCATGGTGGCCTCATCTGCTGCATCCATCGCAGCATCCATCATTTCGCTTGCGTCGTCCAGCGACAGGTTACGCAGAGATCGATGGTCGTCCATGTTGCGTTTGCGGGTATTGACTGGGGTTGATGGCGGTTGATTGGTGGTGGTGATGGGAGTGGAGGTGAGACGCTTGAGTTCGAGCTGGTTATCGTTGCTCAACGTAGTGTCAAACTGTTTGAGAGACTTTTTGGGAAACACAAATGTAAGGTCGGCTGATAGAAGCGAGAAAGGGTTTGGTATTATCGAGTTAACGTTGCTGTTTTCAGTTGTATAGTCAGACATGTCGTTTCAAAGGCATTAAAGTTGTGCAACTGTGTGTTTTTGTGTGTTTATGTTTGCTCCTCTGATATTTCTTTCTCTTCTGTTTCTCCGTCAATAGAGTACTAGACCCTGGCACGATTTCAGCGGTCTGGGGGATATGCGAGGTATAGTTGTTTTGGGAGTGTTTGTTGGATTGTTGTGTCCTTTCGACTTTGCAGCGTTGCGTGCTCCTCCTCTTTCTTTTTTGGGGTGCAAACGTGCGCGGAGAGATCGATACAACAACAGTGTCGGGGAAATGGGAGATATCAAAGGATGTGAAGGATGGATATCTCTTTTGTCTGTACTAACGCAAGATCAGGCGGAGAGAGATGGTTTGCCTGGTGGGTCAGAGGGGTGGGTAGACGAAACACGTTGCTCGATACGAGGGTCGAGTGTCCCTTTAGGCGCCCTCTTTTCGCTGTATCAAAAGTGTCGCATAGCTGCGGGTCGTGGCGCGCACAATCCGCGGGTGGAGTAAACAGCGACCGCGGCTTTGTGGAGAGAACCACATATGGACTGTTTATTTAGGTTTAGTACGATAAACATATTCTAAAGACAAAAAGCAGGGGAGTGAGGGAGTGAGGGAGTGAGAGAAAACAAGAAAAAAATCAAAGCGAAACGCCAGTAAATAGAAGAAACTCAGCAATACAGTGAGACCACCGACATGATACAAAGTACAACCGGTCAAAAAAACTACTCCAACTCGGGAGAAGCTAGAAACCTCCACCGCCCATGTCGCCTCCTCCGCCAAAATCACCTCCTCCACCGTAGTCTCCTCCTCCACCGTAATCACCTCCTCCGTTGTAATCACCTCCACCGTAACCTCCGCCACCGTAATCATTGTGATCAGCTATAGACTCACCAAGCAGAACACCACCGAGACCGCCAAGCGCCAAACCTCCCATCATACCGCCCATACCCCCCATACCACCGCCTCCAAACCTCGACATCCTACCCTGTTGCATAGGGTACTGCTGATACTGCTGCTGGTATCCCTGTGGCGGGTATCCACCGTATCCCTGTGGTGGATACTGCTGATACTGCTGGTACTGCTGCTGTGGGATAAACTGTTGTTGCTGCTGTGGGTATGCGCCACCAGCAGCGCCAAATCTCTGGTGCTGCTGCTGCTGTTGCCGCTGGGGTTGCTGTTGGCCACCCAACTTCTGCTGGCTCGAGGGCAGGTCGAACCCGTGCTGGCCCGTGGTGTTTGCAGATTGTGGGCGTGCTGTCGTTGTTGTTGCTGCTGCTGCTGCTGCTGCTGTTGCTGGCTGGGCGTCGTACGCCGGTGGGGCGTCAGCAGATGGTGAAGGTGGCTCCCACTGGGACTTGCCCGTCGACTCGTTCACGTAGAACCACGTCGAGTACTTCTCGTCAAATATAGCCTTCCATCCCGCTGGGACTGAAGGCGGACTGCTGCTGTTCGATGCCATTGGCGTGGATGAAGTCTGAGTTTTGAAATTGTATGGGTAAGAAAGGGGTATAAACCAGAGAAGAGAGGACCCTGTTCCAAGCATGCCACCAGGGGGAGAAGGGGAGAGAGAGATCCATGGTCCACGTGACCAGCTCAGCTCAGCCCGGCATCCCCACCGGAAGTGCGCCACCCAATTACACCGTCCACATCCCCACACCCATTTGCCCACGTGACCTTCCTTCGAAGAACGAAAAAGAAAAAAAACGGACGGCCCGGACAAATTCGCGAGGGCCGAGCGCAAAGGTTCGCTGACAGCGTTGGCGCGAGACCGAGCTCCGGCCGCCGGAAATAAGACGCAGCCGAAGCCGGTGCGTTAAGTGCGTTAGCGCTGACACACAACTTGTTTTGTGCCAATGACAAATGGAGAAACTTATTTGTAAACATAGCGAACGGTTAGTCCCTTTATCTCCATTATTCATAATATTTATATATATTTGCTCCTGTGTGCACTTTCTCTTCAGCTAGATGGTCCCTGCTCTCCATCCCATACCCTGTTCTTAGACCCGTGCTCACACACACATGATGTCGATACATAACCACAGCCATAGCCCGGCCCGGCCCGAGAGGCCAACGGTGAATACAGACGCCTCCTCGTCCGACACACACAAGACATCTCTGCGCTCGAAAATAATGAGGCGAACTTCGACGTTTGGATCTCACAGAAGCTCCGCTGCGTCGCCGCCAGAGTCTCCCATCCAGCGCGCCTCCCCCACCACATTCAGCGACTCGGATGATACCCTTGCCCCACAGGTGCCCGTTGTGCCTCTCGGATGGGAAGTGAGGTTTGACCCGACGCTCAAGCAATATTACTACGTTAACTCGCTGAAGAATTTAATCCAGCTGGACCATCCGGGTGAGGTTGTGCTGCACTCTTCTTCGGGCTCTCCCGCGCTGGAAACGGCGCAGAACGACTATGTTCTCTCTAAACAGAGCAGTAAATCAGATTCAGAACAGCAAAAACAGACTCCAAAGACAAAGAGACGGTGGTTGTCTTTGAAGAAATCAAAATCGAGAAAATCTTCAGTCTCGGCCGAGCAGCCTGAAGAACCGTCCCGTGGTCGTACGCTCTCGGTAGATGCCGAGGACGAAGATGAAGAGGAGGATGACGATAGACGGACATCGGAGGAGTACGAGAGAGATTTGCAGGAGCTGAGAGAGCGGATGCTGTGCGAAGCTGAAATGCACCGCATCAATAGACTCTTGTCCATTTGAGAAGAACCATCACGAAATCACGAAACCGCATGATACCACCACTACATAATCCTGCTTTTTTTCATGCCATCTTTTGTCTCTATTATTGTTCGAGTATTGTACATAGCTAATAATTTATTCCGCTCTTTTTGCAAACAATTTAGTAGAAGTTTTCTTTGTGTCTCTGTGTCTTTATGTCTTTGTGTACACATCGCCACCTTGGACAGAGCATGTGACTTCTCCAGCCTCTCAACTCGCGCGGATGTGAACGGACCCCACAAACTTTCACTTCCAAACACTCAGCAATAACAAAAAAAAAAAAAAATTGTTCTAGTCATACCAGGGCAAACACATGTGGATATCCATCCTAATCCCTCCCCACAGATCACAACTACTTCCCTTCTCTCCCACCACGCCAAACAGCACTCGCGATATAGCCGCTACAAGAGGTCACGCAGACTCAATTAGGGAAACTAAGCGGAAAACCACGTATATTCTCAAATGACACATGCTCCTGTGTGCTTTATTCTATGAACCGGGTCTGTGGGTTGGGAATGGTTCCTGGGACCACGGCGAGCGGGTATGAGTGTCCGATGTGTGGGGTTAACTGTTGATTGTTGATTATGGCATTAGGCCGAGCCGACTTTTTGCTTTCTTGTCGCTTTGCTAGTAGTATATGGGAATGCACACGCACTTTTCTGTTATGAGAGGAATATATGTGATCTTGAGCTGTCATTTATTTTATTTGTGCTTGTAGTTTTCGTGCTGACGGTGCTCATCAGAGGGGTCTGCGGTGTACCTGGTGAGAGGCGGTAACACAGCCTAAGAAAGTTAAACTTTCTTTGACCCATTCAAAGCATTATTTTGGAAAAGCGGAAATGGGCAATAATCTATTTACTGAAATAAATCAGAATACAAACATTTTTTACTTGATTGAGAAATCAGAACATTTCGGAAAGAATTATATTGTAGTGACCAACAATTCTAAAAAATGCGATGAAGCAATTTGTAAGAAAATTGTGATACTCTGAGATTTAGAAGAGGGCAAAATCGAAAAGGGGCAGATAAGAGCACTCATAAAACAGATGCATCTATATCATATTTTTTTAAGTGCTCAGTTCAAGGTGAGATGGTCGTCAAACGTTACTGCATTAACTAAGAAAAAAAAGAACACATCAGAAAGCCGCCGTCTCCCTCCATAACCAATCGACAGCTCTTTTATCCCCACACTCATTCAAGAAAGGCACAAGCTCCCTCCTCAAAACACGATTATACCCATTCAACCACTCGATCTGATCCGCATTCAGCAGCTCCGTATCGATCAACTTGCGACAAAAAGGCACACGCGTGAGATAATCAAACTCCAGGAAATCCTTCTCGTCCGTGCTCCGCCGGTTAAGCACAACCAGCACGTCGCTCTCTATGCGTATCCCAAACTCTTTGTCCTTGTAATACCCGGGCTCATCACTGATAACGTTCCCAGCCTCGAGTGGCTTGGCGCTCCGTGTGCCTATCCCACACGGGCCTTCATGAACACAGAGAAACGTGCCGATTCCGTGTCCCGTGCCGTGTCTGTAGTCCATCCCTTCCTTCCACAGCGGCTGGCGAGCTAGTAGATCCAGACTCGTGCCGTCTGTTCCTGGTGGGAACCGCGCCATCGCTAGCTGAAGATGACCCTTCAGGACGAGCGTGTATGCCTTCACTTCCTCAGCCTTGGGGGTCGTGAAGTGTAGTGTGCGTGTAATGTCCGTTGTTCCTTCGAGGTACTGTCCGCCAGAGTCGCAGAGATACACTGCGTTTTTATCGAGAACGCTAAAGTCAGACGGCGTGGGCGAGTAATGTATAATCGAAGCATTGGGCCCCGTGGATGAAATCGTCTCAAAGCTGAGCCCCTTGAAATTCGCCAGTTTGGACCTGTAAAGCATGTTTTTCTCAGCTGCTTGTATCTCATCCACACGCTCATTTTTAACAATCAACTTGTGCTCCAACCACGAAAAAAATCTAACCAATGCAATGCCGTCTTTCAGCTGGGCCGTCTTGTGGCCCTTTATCTCTGTTGAATTCTTCAATGCTTTGAACTCCTCAATGATCGAGCGTCTTTTTATCTTTACCGTGGATGGGATGTTCATCAAAAGGGCAAACGTTGAGTTTGTTGGGAGAACGAGCTTGTCGGATGACGTTGACGAAAGCGCTGGGAGATCGTCCCAAAATGCATCGTACCTGGACACTTCCAAGCTGTCAATGGTGGCAAGATAGCTGCGCACTTCCGGACACAGCTTGATGTCATCGACATAGAATTTCACCTCGCTCAGCCCGACAATAACGTACGCAAAGAAAACAGGATTATAAGGGATATCAGACGCTCGTAAGTTGAGCAGCCACGCAACATCATCAAGTGCAGTAACCACAACCCCAAAGGCATTCGCCTCGCGTAAGTACTCTCTAACCCTCCCAATCTTGCTGTTGGTGTGTTCACCTGTGAAGCGCACATCCAACTCAAACAGCTCCGTGTTTGCATACTCTGGTTCTTCCTTGGCTGCCTTTCTTGTGGTGTCAATCAGATTATCCATGATAGGCTTGAACTCCACATTCAGCTCGTGACATTTCGTCTTGAAGTACTCACCCACAGAGTCTGTGATGAGTTTTGGATCCACGCCCAACGATTTACTAAACGAGCCACTGCTGGCCTTTGAGAGTGCCCATGCCTGCCACGACGGATACGACGGTAATGTCTGTTTCAGAAGCACCCAGTTCGAGTCCAGCTGGTTCTCAGCCTGTAGGAAGTACCGGCCATCGGTAGAAAGTGCGGCTTCTCCAGAGAGGGACTCGGCATCCGTAAGCGTCACAACAGCAATACCGGCAGACCCAGTGAACCCCGAAATGTACTCTCGTCTCTGATCCTTCGGCGAAGTGTACTCGCTCTGGTGCTCGTCCTCGGACGGAATAATGTACACTCCAACTTTCTCCCTGCGCATCTGCCTGCGAAGCTGCGTCAACCTCGCTGATGAGTCAAACATAGTTGTGAGTGACGGCTTTTTCTCAGCTTCGCTGTACGGGCTGAACTTCCTCAGCGTCATCTCAACCTTCTCGTCCTCGTCGTCGTCGGACGCAGCATCCAGCGCCAGATCGGCATACCGCACCCCAGCAAACATATCCTGAGAGCCCCTCCTCGCCGTGAAGAAAGCCGATATCGACGAGAAGCATGAGGTCACTTTGTCTGCTGAGTCAGTCAGGTGAATGGGACCACCGTCCTCTATAAGCGGCATCCTTTTTGTTAAGTGTCAACTGCTGGTGGCTGACCTCTCCTTTGTGAAACACAAAATCCCCCAAAAATGGTATGGGTTATTTGTGCAATCAAAGCCCAACCCATCGGGGCCGCACCATCGGGACCGCACCATTTAGCCGCAGGCCCTAATTGCGGGTAACCCATCTACTTGAAACCGGTCGTGTGCTGAACCAAAACTAAACGCGTGTCGCGGAGCAGAGGAGGACGCGTCTGGGAAGAGTAACAAGACCAGCAGGGTTGGTTGCGGGATTCACTGTAGCCGATACTGCGATAATCACGGAGCAATAAACGGATATGGGTAGACTGGTGGGGTTGGAACTGCACAACTTCAAGTCGTACAGGGGCACGTCCTCGATTGGTTTCGGAACCTCGTATTTCACGAGCATCATTGGGCCCAATGGCTCCGGCAAGTCCAACATGATGGATGCGATCTCGTTTGTTCTCGGTGTGCGCAGCAACCATCTGCGATCCGCGCACCTGAAGGATCTGATCTACAGGGGCAGGGTCATGGGCAGCGACGCGGCAGATGTTGAGGCGGAGCCGACGCTGACGCAGCCCGCGAGCGCGGACCCCACGATGGCGTACGTGATGGCGATTTACGAGAGGAGCGAGGGCGACGTGCTCCAGCTCAAGCGCACCATCACTGCGTCGGGATCGAGCGAGTACAGGGTGAACAACAAGGTGGTTAGCGCGACGCAGTATGCTGATATCCTCAAGGATGAGAATATCCTGATCAAGGCTAGGAATTTTCTTGTCTTCCAGGGTGATGTCGAGAAGATTGCGTCGCAGTCTGCCGAGGATCTCACTAGCCTCATTGAGATCATCAGTGGATCTAGTGAGTTCAAGAAAGATTATGAAAAGTTCAAGAACGACATGGAGAAGGCCCACGATGAGACGGCTGCGTTTTACTCGAAGAGACGGACTCTAAACGGCGAGCGCAAACAGTACAAGGAGCAGTGCGTCGAGGCGGAAAAGTTTGAGGCCAAGCTTCACGAGAGGGCCAACTTGGTTAAGGTGCAATACCTGTGCAAACTCTACCACAACAAGAAGAAGAGCGACCAGGTTGTCGAAAAACTCAACGAGGCTGAAAGGGAACTTGAAAAACTCAGTAGCCAGCTGAAGAAGGAGGAGACTCTGTTCAAGGCGGTTTCGGCCGAGTACTCGAAGGAGTCTATGAAAGTTGCCAAATTCAAAAAGAAGATCCGGACTAAAGAAAACGCGGCCGAGGAGAAACGTCTCGAGATCATTCCGATCGAGGCACAAAGGGAAATGGCGGAAAAGAAGGTGGGCGACTACCAGAAGAGAATCGGCCATCTCCAGGCAGACTTGGAGAGACAATCGAAGTTTGTTAGTGACATTCGGACTCAGCTGACCGCTGTCCAGAATGCACAAAGGAGTTACGAGAGCGAGCACACCGACACCGGAGCCGGGTTGTCCGAGGATGACCAGAAGGAATACGAGAGCCTGAGAGAGCAGTTTCTGATGAAAGGTGGTAATGTTGAAGCAGAGCTGCTCGACATCGTGAACGAAAGCAACTCTCTCGCTGCCCAGATTGAGAATCTGACGAGCCAGAAGGAAATCACCCGCTCGAGAGTGAGCGAGCTTTCGGAAGCCAGAGGAAACTCCAAGATGCAGCTTGACGAAATGACCTCAACCTTGAACGACACTCTTGCCAGCATCGAGACCAAGAGAAAGGAACTCAACGGTATAAAGTCAAAGAGGGATGCGTTTTTGCAGGAGGAGTACGGGCTCAATTCGAAACTCAGAGAGGTGCTTACGCAGCTCAACGAGCTGAATGCCAATCAGAGAGAAAACGCCAGGGAGAGGAAGCTCCGCGAGAACACTGCAACACTGAGGCGTTTGTTTCCTGGCGTGAAGGGATTGGTGCATGACCTGTGCCGGCCCAAGCAGAAGAAATACGACCTCGCCGTCTCTACCGTCCTAGGAAAAAACTTTGACTCGATCGTCGTCGACAGCGTTGCCGTCGCACAGAGATGCATCGAGTATCTAAAGGAGCAGCGCGCCGGTGTTGCATCGTTTATTCCACTGGACTCGGTTGACTCCAAGCCCGTCCAACCATACCTGCGCAGCATCCACGAGAGCGCAAGGCCCGTCGTTGACGTTGTGGACTACGACCCTGTCCTGGAGCGTGCTATCCAGTATGTGTGCGGGAACTCGGTCGTGTGTGACAACATGAACATCGCCAAGTATGTCAGATGGGAGCGCAAGATCGACGTCAAGGTTGTCACGCTTGACGGGTCCCTGATCCACAAGGCCGGGTTGATGACTGGTGGGCAGACAAAGAATCAGGGCCGGCGTTGGGACAAGGGCGAGGCCCAGTCACTGAGCGCAAAGAAGGATGAGCTCAAATACCAGATTGACGAGCTGCAGCGTAGAAGACCCAACGAGCTGATTGAGAAGAAGATCATGGATGCGATCTCCGAGCTAGAGAACCAGCTGCCGCTGCTGCGGAGCTCTCGTGCAGAACTCGAGCGCACACTACAGGACAGAAGTGCCGAGATCAAGAACCAGACCAGAATTCTCGGCGAGATCGAAGCCAAACTTGAGGTACAAGAAAAGGACCTGGAGCACCTGAGAAAGAAGTCAGCTAAAACTGAAGCGGAGCTGTCAAAGATCCAGGATTCGGTTTACGGCTCCTTCTGCGTGAAGCTAGGGTTCGCAAATGGTATCAGAGATTACGAGGAGACTCATGGATCGAATCTGAGGGCTAGGGCAAGAGAGAGAGCCAAGTTCACCAAGCAACTCTCATCCCTAGAAAACAAGCTCAGTTTTGAGGCTGAGAGACTTGGCGAGACCGAGAAACGCCTTAGCAAGATCCAGTCCGATAAGACAAAGTTTGAGACGAGCCTCGATCATTTTGTCAAGGAGAAGGCTTTGCTCCAAAAGCAAATCGACCAGTTGGAAGCCGAGGCCGAGGTTCTCCAAGAAGAGTTTAGCGAGCTTGAGGAAAAGCAGAACAAGCAGCTGAAGTTTTCTAAATCCATTGAGGACAAACTTAATGATTTACGCGCTGACATTAGCTCGCTCAAGAAGAGCATCACCAGCTTTGAGGAGGAGATCGAGAAAGCAAACATGGAGATGATCAACGTTCTCCGCAACTGTAAGATGGAAAACGTGGATCTTCCGTTATCGTTCGGCTCTCTGGAGGATCTCCCAATTGGAGGTGGCGACGGCAATGGTGAGGACGATGACTCAGAGAACCAGACTCTTGACTTTTTGAGCAACGTGGAAATCAACTATTCTTTGTTGTCAGGGAGACACAAAGAAACTCCGATTGAGCAGCTCGAGAAGGAGTTCGAGGACAAGATTGTCGCAATCACTGAAATGCTTGGTGGGCTTACTCCAAACGTGAAGGCTGTGGACAGACTCCGGGAAGTGGAGGGCAGATTGAAGGATGCCGACAAGGATTTCCAGACTGCGAGAGAGCACGAGACGTTTCTTTCTAACGAGTTCAATAGTGTCAAGGACGAGAGATACAACGTGTTCACCGAGGCGTTTACACACATCTCGGGGAAGATCGACCTGATTTACAAAGAGCTGACCAAATCCATTGCCTCTCCTCTTGGTGGGTCTGCGTACTTGACTTTGGAAGACGAAGACGAACCATACATGGCTGGCGTCAAATATCACGCGATGCCGCCCATGAAGAGATTCAGAGACATGGAGCTACTTTCGGGAGGAGAGAAGACTATTGCCGCACTGGCTTTGCTATTTGCAATCCATTCTTACCACCCTTCGCCTTTTTTCGTGCTGGATGAAGTGGATGCCGCATTGGACAACGCGAACGTCAACAAGATTGCTAACTACATTAACAAGAACTGTGGGCCTGATTTCCAGTTCATCGTTATATCACTGAAGAATGGGCTTTTTGAAAGAAGTGATGCATTGGTTGGGATCTACCGGGAGCAAGTGCAGAATAGCTCTCAGACCCTCACGGTGGATCTGAGAAGCTATCCAGAGGAGGAATTAACTGCTGTTTGAATGTGTGTATCTTCGCTGTATATTACTGGTAAAAGAACTCTTCTTTTCGCCTTGGATTATATTGTAGTTAACATGCTGGAAATTTCGTAGAATTCGTTATGAAACAAACACCACCGACTTGTCTGATCAGCTACCTGCGCATCAGATCTACGCCAGTGGGCTGTGGCCGGAAATAAATAGAACAAACTATCATATCAGTCCTCGCAGCAAAGTCGAAGCCCAGATATGCACTTTCAAAAACAGCTTGTCGTCCTGCACAAGCTCCGTCAAACTCTTCGGCTTCGGCAGCTGTGCTCTTCTGAAAAACCTGTCATTCCCCACTTCGTTCTTCCTCTCGGACTCTATCACAGACATCCTTTGTTTAATGTAGCTTATCATGCTCTGCAGGCTCTCGACGACAAGGTCCCACGAATGTATTACTGCTCTTTCCTCCTCTGCGGTTATGATCAGAGCATATTTCCTCTCGGACCCACGCGCCAGCGAGTCTTTAACCTTGAATATCATGGCAATCGAATATCCCGACAGCTGATCACCGAACATTATAGGAGACGAGTCATACGTTGTCTCCACCGATAGACACTTCATGACAATCTGCCGCAGAGCGCTGTACCGCGCCTGTGACGAAGGGTACTGCGTCGTGATGAACACACGGTCTGTTCGCGTGTCTTTTGTTTGTATCGTTGTCCGCTCATACTCTTCCTCGTCGCCCGTCCCTGTTTCATCTGTTGACTCCGGGAGAATGAACCGGCAGGACTGGCACAGCTGTGAGCTGGATGATGGCGGAGAAACGTACTTCTCCGCGTCCGCCGCCGACACCGACTGCGTGCACAACACCATCGAGGGACCATGCAACTCACAGAAGTGAGCTAAGCACACCATAAAGTTGCCCATCCCGACACTAACCTGACAGCTCCTCGGGTGCCTTGCCAAAAAGGATCCCGTTTTGTGGTTTGAATCAGTTGAGAACCACAGAGCCGGGGTCTGAGTGCCACACTACCGCGTGCGCCAGACAACAACACCACAGCGCTGTTTTAACGTCCCTGTGGGGTGGAAGGGCTTCTTATTTGCTTTTGTTGCGAGAGCCAAGAGCACTACCTCGTATAGAGATGTTCAAATCGGCGCCGTCTTCGCCGGTCAAAGGCGGTGGCCACATATCTCTCGCGAAGAGAGTGAACTTTGACAGCCACGCCGAAATTCACTGCGTGGACCACCCCTTCATACTGGCTCCGAATCAGGTACGTATCGTTGCTGGCAGCCCATTGCACTGCTTCGAAAACTGACGACAATAATAGCGATGCCTGAGGCATGTGCGATCGATATCATTCAGAAATATACGGATATCGAACGAGAACGAACTTGTGTGCCCCAAAGCAGCGCCGATTAGGAGATTGAATCGACATGCAACACAGAGCTCTGCGGATTTGAGGACTCTAGCAAAGAAGGAGAAGCCGAGCGAGAGCGTACCGAAGAAAAGTGCCTTGACCGTGTCAGTCAATGCAAGTGGGACTAGGCTGCGAAGAGACACGAAAGAGATCATTCTGGGGCTGAACGACCCCGTGGAGAGACAATCCAGGTTACAACAGATCAACAGTAAGTCCCTGGTTGATACATTTTTCTCACTGCACGATCTGTTTTCAGTTGACCCATTCTACGTGAGCGAGGTGGCTGATGATACCATGAACCCCAATTTCAAGGAGTTTGACCTGGCGTCCTTGAAGAATAGCAAGAGGAATTCGATGACCATCATGATATGGAGCAAAGAACACTCCACCTCGAACTGGACCCTGCTTTCCAGGATACACCTGAGACTATCGTCGCTAATATATGTGGGAGAAGATCTTCCATCAGTATCGCAAAAGTTGAGCAGCACTCCGAACAATGTTTTCATGACGCTCAATGATGGCTACTACCTCGTCCCTGACCCCGAACAACGGAACATTAGTCTCACTCAGCGTGACATTTCCGAGCTGCAGAAGCACCACAGGTCGTATAGCCACACCCACCAGCTCATGTGCTCGTTTGACCAGATAATGAAGATCAACAATCTACAAACATGCAACTACGACTCGATGCGAACCAAGGAGCGACTAGCGATGGACATCGAAGCCAAACTCAGGGTATCTCAGAATTACGAGCTTGAGCAACTGGCCATCCGCAGAAGGATAGAGTGCGTGGACTCTATATCCCAACCAATAAAACAGAACAACGCAGAGCTGCAGGAAAAACTCGAAGCTGTACGGGGCTCAATCGCCAACAAGAAGAAATCTCTCGCCAGGATCCCCGCCGATCGCAAATCCGGCGAGAACACACTCATGTCGTTCCGCGAGGACTTTGGATTGTTATTGACAAAACTCGATGAGGTGAACGAGCGCCTTGTCGGGGAGAAGGCCCGCATAGCGAGGACGATTTCGCATATTTTCCCTATAGAGGCACTCCCGAATGCGCCGTACGAGTTCTCGCTTTTTAACCTCTACCTGCCCTCACACATCACAAACACAAGCAGTATCACTAAGACGAAAGAGCTCGAGATTGCTGCTGTGCTTGGATTCATATGCCAGATCGTGTACTTACTCTCGGCGTATCTCTACGTACCATTGAGGTACCCTGTTGAACCGTTTGGAAGCCACTCGTACGTTGTGGACCCCATCAGCATCCTCAAGGGGTCTCACATGTTTCCCCTGTGGGCCAAGGATAACACATACTACAGATTTGAGTACGGGCTGATGTTGCTGTCCAAGGATATTGAACAGGTACGTCTATCCTTATTCTGATGCCTCTTGCGCGCGCTACTAACAACGTCATAGCTGATGGAATCTCAGGGACTGAAAACGGCAGAGTCGAAAAACCTGCTTGGAAACATCAAGATTCTGCTCTTGTGCGTTTCGTCATACGAGGACGACACAGCGTGAGTATATCATCACCCCTTCTTTCACGACTTTGATCTTTCAGAATGACTAACCCCGCATAGAACTCTCGACAACTATACACTGTCAAGGGCCCGAATCGACCACATAAGAAGGCACCTGAACCAGCGCAGCATCAGCAACACATAGGAACGTATTATAGAAGTAATGATTAATGACTTATAAAAAAAGGGCGAGGAGAAAAACTCAGAAATTTGGACTCAACTCTAGAAGAGCTCGACAAACGAGACAATCTTTTCCAATGCATAACTGGTGAGAGGATGCAGTCCCTCAGTGGTAAGGCGAGCCATCGCTAGATCACCTGCAGCAGGGGGCAGGTCACCATCAACAGGCGGGCTCAGGCCAGGCGCACGGTGCTTGCCCTGGTACTTCTTTATGCCACCGTAAAATTCAAGGCACAGAGTAGCCAGCAGCACAATACCCAGGATGAGTGGACCGAAAATGCCGTCGAGATGCTTGCCCGAGCGCTGCTTGATCAAGTTGAGACGGCGCATGTAAATGAAGTATCCCCACAAGCCTGAAAACAACGTCAGGCCAAAGTACACATACGCTGTGAGTGTAGCCACACGCGGGAAGTGTGACGCATGAACGGACGAGTAAACCAAGAAAGTGATTGCCGAGAGCATCGTTGTGACGTGCAACCATCTGACAAAGGTACGCTCGTTCGCCAGCCACACTTTTGCCTCAACCTTCACCGGCCCCGAGAGGCGGAGCAACTGCTTTGGTTTAGTCACTCCCGCAGGCAGCACGATCTCCTCATCCTCGGACTCGTAGTCCAGCTTCGACGTCGTGTTGAAAATCGGCAATGAGCCGAATACGTGATCCTTGCGGTTCTTCTTAGCTGATGAAGCGGAAGACGAGGGGCCAGAGGTGACTGCAGTTGGCGCCTCCGAGTTGCCAGTAGCCACGGCATCCTCCTCGTCACTGGATTCGTGATCGTCGAGGTCAACCTCAGACTCATCTTCGTCAGGCAGCTCCACGATCTGGTTGAGGTGCGTGCTGGTGCTAGTGGAAGCACGAGGAGATGCGCCGCCAACGACAGGACTCGACACCGACTTTTTGAGATTTTTGAGAGACTCGTCCTCTTGCTGTTTTTTCAGCAACTTGGCCTTGGAGTCCTTGTATGCCTGTTCAGGGTTCTTCCTGATATCGTGTTCGAGATCTGGCAACCAGAAGGGCAGGATATCCAAGTTATCGTCCTCGAGATAGAGGCTCGAGATACCTTGAATGAACTTGCTGAAATTGGGGACCTCCTTCGCAAGATGACCATTTGTCAAATCTGTGATCCATCTTAGCGTCTTTGAAGATGGGTTAGCAAGGATCGACTGCGCAATCTTAATCTCCATGACCGAGTATGGGAACTTTGCAAATTCGCCCTTTCTCAGCAACGAGTACGGGTTTTCAATGGCCGAGTCGATGTCCTTCCTGTGCCATTCGCTTGGATCTCTGATAGGTCTGTCTTGATCAAAGGCATCTTCCCTAATGAACAGAATATCGCTGTCAATGATGATTCTAAGCTTGTCGTCACCCGGAATCTGGAAAGCGGTTCTGGTGTACACTGTCCGCAGCGCAGGCTGCAGATCGTTCTTCTGGATGAAAGTCTGCAGCTCTTTGAAGTTCGAGGCGTACTTGTCGACAGACTCCTTAGGCAGCCCTCTCTTTTCTAGTTTCTTGATATACTTGAGGACATCCATTTTCTTCTTCTGCGCCGCCTTGCTCACGAATCCCTCTTCGGCGTCCTCAGCTGCATCATCCTCAGAGAGGCTGATGAAGCCATTGATATGCTTCTCTTTCAAGTTGAGCTTAATATCGTTGGACTCGCCGGTGTCGTAGTTGAAGGTTCTCTTCTCGATAGTCAATTCTGGGTTCTCAGGCAGTTTTCCAGACCATCTGATCCTCATGCTGGGTGTCTTGTTCAAGTTTTTCAACAGCTTATTGTTGTAGAGCTCAAAGTTCCTATTGTCAAAGTACAGAGACGTAATGGTTGGGTCGCTGGTATATTCATCGTCATCCTGCGAGTTGTTGTAAATCAAGACAGGCAAGTGCCTAAGAATGGTTGTCTTAATCTCCATGAGGTTTTCGGGATGCACCCAGAATTTCAAAACCTTGAAGGTCTCGGCGCTTGGGTGTTGCGTGAGAGTACTAGGTGTAGAGCTTAGCTTCCCAGAAGAAGACAATTTGTTCATGCTCTGGTTCAAAGAGGTCGATAGACTCGAGCTTTCAAACGTAAAGTTCTCTCTGAGGAACTGATACAGGACAGACAATCTGTACAAGTATGGGCTGTAATCCTCGGAATGGAACGGCAAATTCTTCAAGCGAACATTCAAAAGGGCCTTGACAGAGTACCTTTTGTGCAGCCGATCATGTTTCTTGACAATCTTGAGGAAGCCAGTGAAATTCAACCGAGCAAAGTGGTCGAGTTCCTGTGCCATGGCAAGAGATTCCTCGAGCGCCGACTGGAAGCCCTTCAAGTCAAACCCATGCCCGCCCTTATTGTTCTGGCTTTTGTCGGCATAGTTTTCCAGAAACGTCTCAGACGTATTCTCGAGCTCCGTGATCTTATCGTTCAGTTCGGTATACTTCGAGGCTTGGAAAGTGTACACCTTCTCGAGCTCTGTGTCCAATTGAGTGGCAAAGTTGGACTCATCCTCTTCACTCCAGTCGTTGTGTTCGCTGTTCTTGGCGTTGTCGTTTGTCACAATGATGTTCTCCTTGAGCAGTTTCTTGAGGAGGTCATAGTTGATATACTGTGCTTTCCAGGGAGGGTATATCTCGTTCTGAAGCTTAACTCCAAACAGCATTGTGCCTGATCTCCGACGTTTAGCGCCAGGTGCTCCCGATGACGAGTGGCTCTGAAGTGACTTGTTGTCCATTGCAAAGGTGTAGCGCCAAATTCCCTCTCCCGCGCTCTCTCTCGCTGTGTCTCGTGGCAGCACTGCAGCTGCAAACGGCTGTCGAATTTGGGCCCACGTGCCGCTCAATCGATACGGGCGCGGCTTAGTGACACGGGCACAAAGTGGCAGAGTTAAGTCGTGTCACACTCAATCTGCTTTAGTGGCCCGTGAGATGGTGGCAGACGACCAGAAGCGATCGGGGACCCCAGTGGACATCATCTGTGATGGCTTGGGGATCGAAGAGGGTCGCCTGAGTGGTCTGAGCAGTGGAAAGGAAGAGCAACATATATACATCACACAGCTCAAGCATGTCCTACGATCCCGTGCGTGACACCACGGTGAAACCGGAACCCGAGCCACAGCCACAGTCACAACCACTGCCGCTGCCGCGTCTATCGACGTTTGTCACTGGTGCCGCTGCGCTTTCCGCGGACCCTTCGCAGTCTCCACCGGCAAACCAGAATTCGTCAATTGCGACTCTTCTGTCGGGCGATGCCTACCCTGCAGTACCACAAGTACATCAGGAAGAACCGGCACCCGCGCATGAACACGATCATGAATTGGACCAGCATCACACGCAACCGCTGCCAACTTCGGCCACTGAGGATACACTGAGTACGTCGGTTGCCGCTACACAGTCTCCCCCACCCGCCGCGTTTTCAGACGAGAGTGTACAGCCACCAGTGGTGAAAACTAAGTCGGATGAGTTATCTTCCTCTTCGAAAAAGTCAAAGAAAAGTACAGATTCCAATGGTCAGCCACAGAGCGCGTCAAAAAACTATCAGACACTTTTGATCAACTCGCGAACGAGACATCTCAAGAAAAAAGATGGCGAGCCTTTGTGGCGCAAGGATATACAATTTGACTTTTTAAGAAGACTGTTCATCAACAACTATAGAGTGTTTACCAACCCATACTACGGCACCGCTGAAGGGTTTGACTTTCCAGTGTACTTTCATAAGTTCAAGGATGAGCATGGTATTCACGTTTTGCACGGCGAAAAGGTGACATTTTTCGAATTGTACCTCATAACGCTTTTGAAGTCGAACAAAATCTCGAAGATTTTGAAAGAGAGACTCATGGTTGACATAAACTATGCTTTTAACTTTGTGATTCTATGCCTTTTGGTCAATATTGGAAGGTTGAATACGACTGTGAATTTTGACTACGAGATGAAGTCGCAATTGAGGACATACCATTCTATTCCCGTGTTGCAGGTGGGCGATAGTCTTGCGCTTCTGAGAGAGATTTACGACGTGAATGCAGTGGAGGAGGAAAAGGAACCCGAACAAGCTGTGGCAGACCCGCTTTTCTCTATCAACCAGAGTTCGCCCGAAGTCAAGCTCGAGGCCGAGTATGGATCTAGAGATAGTGAAGAGAGAATGGGCGGCACTTTCATTGGTAACAATGTAAGAGGCGTTAGTGGATACACGGTGGCCACAGTCAAGCAGCTGCAAGATACACCTCGATTGAAATCTATTCTCAAATCCATCAGTGACCTGACTCCCAACCAGCCCAAAAAGTTCGAAAACTTTTTGAGGCAGATCGGGACAGGCAAGACTATTCACAACGAGGCTGTGAGCTTGAACCTCGTCAGCATCATTTTCATGATGTGTTCGTTCGAGATTGAAACGGGAAAGGTGTTTTTAACCGGTGATTCACAGAATCAGACAGAGACGGAAAACATGTACCTCGGAGCCGACCCAGTTTCGAAAGAATCGCTGGAAGCCGACAACCCCTCGAGCCCTTCATCGACGGGATCAGTCTTCAACGACATCTGGCTCAGACTCGATGTGCATCCTCAGGGCAAGCTCGAAAGGTTCTTGTGGTTTGTGTATACCTTCCTCGAGACCGACCTGTCTCTCTCTGGAGTTGAGCGCAATCCCTTCATCAGTGCCTCGTACACAAGACCACCCGCCATATCTACCGAAAGCCTGTGGGAGGGCCTCCTCAAGGAAGACGCGCCGACGTTCAAGCTCCTTAGAAGTATGCTGCCCGAGGTGACATACGCAACGATTGAGGATGGAATAGACATAGATTCCAGTGATGAGATGGACTTTGCGGGAAAGATGCGCGAGAACAGAATGTCGTTTTTGACTGCAGAGGCGTCAACTGCAGCGACTGCAGGCAGTCCAGGCGGCACTGATGCCACGACCTCGGGACAGACGCCTTCGTCTGCAGCCGCAGCAGCAACAGCGGCACCAGGGTCTCCCGGAGTGCCTAGTTTGCTCAAGTTGCAACCCAAGTCCCGATCCAAGAAGCCTAAGCAGACGTTGTCTCCCAAATCTGGACAAACCAGTGGGGTGCCTGTTGGCACTGCGGGTGCAGCCACCGGCGCATCGAAGAAGAGACGCCGCAATGAAGGTGAGTCTGATGCTATGGAATCAGAGACTCCTCCTCCGATACAAGCGGCAGCGACGCCCGCAGAGGGACAGGATGACACGCTCATGGATGAGCTCGTGGCGTCGGCGACGGTAGAAGACGGCCGGGTCGGCATTGAGGCGGCGCCCGCGAAGTTGTCAAAGAAGTCGACCAAAGACAAGAAGAACGAAGCTGAAGAGGTGGAGAAACCTCCCCGGCCGCTTTCGAAGAAGGCACTGGCCAAGAGAAACAGGGAGAGGGTGAAGAACAGAACCCTGAACAACTTCATCAGGGAGTACATCTCTCTCAAGGCTGACTACTTCCAGAACAAGAGGACAAAGCTTGGAAATCTCAAGTACTTTTTCTGTGGCAGCAGCTCCAGCAGCACAACTGCGTATGCTGACCCTGACGCTGAAAGCAAGACAGCGGCAGTGGCGGACAGTGATCCAAACTTCAAGCTGATTGAGAAACTGCTGCTCGTGCAGTATTTTGAAAAGGATGAAGACCTGTCCAACTTCTATCACAACGGTTCAAATCCCGTCCCTGGGGTTGCTGGCGATGGAGTCAAGTTGGAAGAAACTGATGCTGGTGATGCAGATGGCGAAGGAGACGGGGACACAACGATGGCGCTGGAGGCCGTGCCTACCTCATCGTCATCGTCATCATCAACTGCAAGATGCCAGTACCAGGATTATGGCGAATTCAAGCGATCCTACTACAAAAGTCTGAACAAGGTGAACCACAAGATTTTTGCAACGTTGAACGAAGAGACTGGCCACAGAAAGGAGTTTGTGGCTGAAGATTACAGCTTTGTGAGCAAAATCTTTGACAAGATCCAAGAGGTTGGCCAAGGGGATATATAACAATAAAAATGCAATCACATAAATTAAGTTCAAAATCTCAGTATAGTACAGTCACAGCTGGAAAGACATTGTATCTTTCCGCGGCTGGAAAATAATCTCGCTCTAGCAATGACAGAGAGCCCGTCTCTCGTCCAATCCAAAACCACCACCAACTCTCCGTTCGCACACATCTAACCCAGCACTTCAATACTTATAACTGAGTTACCCCGCACCACCGCAGTCCCTATTTTGACTGTCTCTTTCTTGTCCTTGAGTTCAACCGCATCTTCGATAGTGAGGTTGAGAAAGACGTCGTATCCGCGCAGCGTGCCCTCAATTTTGCGGGACCCGTTCAGCTGCAGCGACAGCCTCTTGTCCATGTACTTCTTCAGCTCCGGAGTAGACACCATAGTGGGGAGGATAATAGACGGTCAACTGTCCTGTATATCCATCAGTCTCGTCTCCGACCCACAAACCTCTCGCGACAGAGCCAAATGACATTTTTCAAAAACAGCAGTGTCCCAACCAAACAAGGTCACGTGACTGTGTTTACACCAAGATACCGCTGACCGCGTCTGTTTGTGGTGTACAAAATTGTGTCAGATATTGATCGATACAGAAACACAAGAAGTGTAAAACAGAGATATGGACCTGTCTTTGCCTGACCTGTTTACGTCGCCGTCGCAGACTTCCCGCGGAGTCCAAGAAGGGGACGCTCGCGCAGAGGATGCGTACTCGGAACCTCCGCTCGCTATCAATCCACAGCTGCTCCTGTCGGGCAGAACGCGATTGGACAACGAGGAATATGAGACAAGTGTGCGATCGCGGACTTCCATCGTCGTGGAAGAGATTGAGGAGGAGGAGGAGGATACTGTGCTTGTCCTGGGGAACAGGCGCGATGCGCTGATGCTGCGCAGGCGAGAACTGCTGGGACAGATCAGTGAGATGAGGGCCAACATCGATACTGGGGCTGGCGTTCACATGGAGCCCGAAGCCGGCGAGGGAAGCGGCAGCGATGCTGGTGATGTTGTGCAAGCTGCTGAGGCACGTCTCAGTATGGAAGATTTCCTGGAAACTGCTGCCATACTGCGGAGATTTGGAACTCTCCCATCTGATGAGTGGGGGAAGAGGATGGTGTATCTCAAGATGTTCTGTCCCCTGTTGGACATAGAGAACGTTGAAATTGGAGAAGTGAGTGTGCTCCCGGAGAGCGGGCAGCTTGATCCTGTTTCTTGTAAGAAGATCGCGTTTAGTTTGACGCTCAAGAGATTCTTTAGCCTGAGGATTAGTCTGCAGATTCTCACAGCGACCGAGCAGGTTCACTCATTCGAGGTGATGCAAGGAAAAGACCAATTGATTGAGTCTGGCGAGATACATGGGCTGGTAGATTACTGTTTGAAGGCGAAAGATGTGTCGCTGCTGATGTACGGGCTGAATTCGTACATTAAAATGCTACAACTTCGAATCAGCACATGGGGCCAAATATTCGATCGATACAGGCGAGATTTCAAGGTGAACGGTATTAGCTCAACCACTTTATCCAGCTCGACTGGCGAAGCTGTGCGGAAACTGCAGAACTTCATCCGCTTCAAGAATCAGTCTGTGGTGACGTTGATATCCAAGAAAGACGAGACGCGTCAGCTGAGTTTAGTCTGGAAGCTCCAGTGGGATCTGGACAGCGGAGACTACAGTGGTGAGTGCAGGAGCTTGTTGAGTGGATCACTGAGCATACTGGAGGACAATGAAAAAGTTGTCAACCTGGACCAGACGCTGAACGACTTGGTGTGCCTCCGCGGCGTCTTCCAAGGCTGCTGTGCAGTTATAGAAAACGTGTTTGGAGAGTGACTTGCTCAAGGGAGAGAAAATAATACACCTAACGAATTAATGACATACTGAAAAGGGAAAAAAAACATGCACAACTAAAAATGAGGGGAAAAAGCTCTTGGCCTTACGCGACCTGCGTTTGAGCAAAGCCATCACCTATCAGTACCTGATCCCCATCTCGACACCCACAACACTGAGTCCACACTTTTCGTAAAAGCCGACATTCCCCTCAGAGCAGTCGAGAATAGTCTTGTAGCATCCTGCCTCCTTTGCGAGCTCAATCAGGCTCGAAATCATAATGAGCCCGAGCTTCTTGCCCTGCTGATGCGCCGCGACGGAGATATCCTCAATGTGTCCAACCTTCCCGCAGCTATGAATCAGCTTCATCTCAACCACAAGTGTCCCCGTAGAAACCACCTTGCCCGAGCCATCCGTAATCACGAGCATCTGATACGTCTCACCCTTGGACTGCCAATGCGAAATCAGCGCGCGGAAATCCTCCCTCGTGACTGTTCCAACGGTTGTAAGCACAGATAGCGTCTCGAGCAAGCCCATGTCGTAGTCTTCGACGCAGACGTGTCTGATGGTATAGCCGTCAGGCAGAGGGATTATGTGTGCCATTGTATCTGGAGAATGGCCAATTCTATAAATATCAGTTCGACGAAGGATGAAAGACAGACACTGTGCTTTATCGCGAACAGGTTCTGTGGTTCTGTCATTCCGCACACAGCCGCGTGTCACGTGATTGGATTATCGCTTGTGCTGCAATTGGCGGACAATAGCAGAGAAATCCAAATGAAAAGGAGTGCGAGGAGAGACTGTTGGGTATGTAGGATATGCATTGGGGATGGAGTCAGCAAGAGAGTTCTGTAGACATAATTTACATTGGGAAGCGACTCGATTTGGGGACGGCAATATAAAACGACCAAAAGTCGTGCGGCAAACAAACGTTTTTTTTTTTGCTCCAGGAAGAAGGTGAAAAAGATGTCGATTTGCCGTCTTGTCTTGTGATAAGCGCAAACTCTAAGAATCTAGATCACTAGTGTCTTGTTGCGCTAGTTTCTGTTTTAGCCAAAACGTTCCCCCTCAAGTTGCGCCCGTGGAAGGTGGCTCGTTACCCTTTAGAGATACTGAAGTCCTCCGCTCGGACAATGTCATCCCAACCAGCTCCAGCATTCGAGACACGGGTCCTGAAGGTTGACCGATCCTCGATCAGCTTCATACAAGGACAGGAACTCCCTGTCATAACAGACCCAGAGACCGAAGCGAATCTGCACACCGCAGCTGAGATCCTCAAAACCACAAACGATGCCATAGGGTTCCCCACAGAGACAGTCTACGGCCTCGGCGGCTCGTGTCTCAAAGACGAAGCCGTGCGGTCGATCTACAGGGCAAAGAATAGACCAGCGGATAATCCGTTGATCTCCCACGTGTCTTCACTCGCACAACTGACCCGCACGCTGCTACCGTCTTCCTCCACCGACGCTGCTGCCATACCAGATATCTACAAACCGCTCATCGCCAAGTTCTGGCCGGGCCCACTCACGATCCTCCTCCCGGTATCCCCCGGCTCGCCGGTATCTGCTCTAGTCACCGCGGGCCAGCCCACTTTTGCCGTGCGCATGCCCGCTGACCCCGTGGCGCGCGCCTTGATTGCGATCAGCGACATCCCGCTCGCTGCACCCTCTGCCAACGCCTCGACACGCCCTAGCCCAACTACGGCCGCGCACGTCTACCATGACTTGAAGGGCCGCATTCCGCTGATTCTCGATGGTGGTGCGTGCGATGTTGGACTTGAGTCAACCGTTGTCGACGGGCTGTGTCGGCCACCGATGCTTTTGCGGCCTGGTGGAATCTCGCTAGAGGAGATCAGGGAGGCTGGCGGAGAGCAATGGAGGGATATAGTGGTGTCCAAGAAAACTGCAGGCAAGACCGAGGCTGTAAGGACGCCCGGGATGAAGTACAGACACTACTCGCCATCGGCAAAGGTGGTGCTGTTCAACAACTGCGGCGACGGCGTGAGTCGTGTGAAGCAGTATTTGCTGGAGAACAAGGTGCCTGACGATTTTAAAGTGGCCTTGCTCAAGTCAAAGCATTTTAAGGACGGAATCGAGATAAGCGATCTGATCACCGAGCAGAGAGATCTTGGGTCGACGGGAGAGGACATCTCGCGCAATTTGTTCGCTCAGCTACGAGAGGTTGACGAGTTGGGTGTTGACTTAATATTGGTGGAGGGCATTGACGAGAGTAACGAGGGCCTTGCGATAATGAATAGACTCAGCAAGGCTGCTGCAGAAACCGTCGGGTAAAACGATCTCTTATACAGCCTAACGATGTTGCACTGGAGCGCCAGGGGACTTGATTCTGTCACTGTGCCGGAACTGCATTTTCCACAACGTGAAACCATATGTCGCCGCGAGAATAAGAAGACAGATCCATGCAATCAGACTAACGGCAAACACGAGGCCCCCGGAGACCCTCATCTCCGTTTTCAAATCGACGCACCTGCTAACGGTGACTCTCGAGCCATTGACGCGAATTGTCTCACGTCCATCACACAGCATCAGAGGCCCGTCATAGTTTATCAAGACAGCCAGCGAGCTTGCACTCACGATTACACTGACTAGCTGCACCGCAGCGGCCGCCGACCACATAAAAAAGTCTGCTCTATTCGTCAGCGTCTCCTTGACTCTGCATGTTATCACCATTATGAGAAAGGAGCAAAGCGCCATCTATGGGGTTGTGTGATCGTTAGTCTAACCAAGTATCGAAAGGGAAACACGGCATGGGTTTTTCTTACCGAAACCATTGGCATGACACTCGCTGCGCGGTAGATCAACGGCGCATTGAGAACATCTTCCTTTGCGAAAGCAGCGACGCACTGACACACGAATGAAATCGCCAGAACGACAAACGCACACTGACAGAGAGAGTTGTCATGAGGGTCGAAAGTCTCAAACACCTTGGTTGCAACGGGAGTATCGAAGTCTACCATACTGAGATTCTCCAGCGCGCTCTCCGGATCAATAGGGTTCAGAGGTTCCAGCGGAACATCGGTCTCGCATGGTGGAACCATTCTGGAATAATCCCTAGCGAGCGGAACGCTGAGCTTTGACTGTGGAGGGCCCTGATCTTTTTCAGCAAGCATCCGATGGTTTCCCGTTTATTATTTGATTTTTGATGTTTTTTGTGATATCATCCCTGCGGTGCTCTTATGATTGTGTCTTCTGGACTTTGTGGCTCGGAAGCGATAAATAGGAGATCGCTTCTGTGTAATGATACTATCGGATGTGTACAGATGGAGAAATGAACGCGATGATCAAAGCGGCACCTGATCAATGATTTATAGAAATCTTTCATGAAAATTTCGAGCGATGAAATACGATATGAAGAATGGATTTATAATGTTGAAACTGATGTCCTAGTGCTGACTATGGTATGATCTACATTAGTATACCTGTGGCACCTCCCACTTCTAAATATCTTCGAAGGATAAACATCAGCATACTAAGCATTACCTTGGCTGTCAGAACCACTCACTAAGTCAAAGAACATAGTTCCGTATTGGATCAGCTCCAGCTCGGCCGGCTGAGAAAACGATACAGGGACAGGAGAACGAGTAAACGTAGCGAACGCGTACCCCACACTAACAATGACTTACCGTCTATTTGAGCACCTTACAAGTACATCTCCTCATTAAATACTAAACAAGCCTCGTGAATCAGACAGCCAGGCTGTATCCGTTATTGCCAAACGAGCTTTTCACCCAGTATTTTCTCAGCTCATCGGCAATCCAGACCGTGCTGGTGAGAGCGATGAGATACAAAAGGTCGTTCAGCGACAGTGCTTCCGTTTGGAAAATCGATTGGAAAAACGGCACATAAATCGCCGCCAGCTGGCCCAGAAGAGAGCCGCCAACCGCAATGTTGAACATGTGGTTGCTCAAACCTATCGAAAACACACTCTTGGAGTGATGTCTGCACGCGAGGGCGTTGAACATGTCAAACAGCACAAAGCACGTAAACGTCATGGTGGTGTCTCTTGCGGTAATTTCGTCACCCATCTCCTTGACGTAGACAAACATCGTTCCGATAATGATGATGGCCGCGGACTGCAAAACACGTTTTATAACAGCAATGGTGAGGATCTTGTCGTTGCGGGATCTTGGGGGCTTGTTCATCACTTCCTGATCCACCGGCTCAACGCCGAGGGACTGCGCTGGAGGCCCGTCCATCAGAATGTTAATCCACAGAATCTGCATGGCGTTTAGCGGATTGGGTAAGTTGAACAAGGTCGATAGGGCGATCAAAGACAGCGCAGCAACAGAGGTGGACAGCTGAAAAGTGAGAAAGTTCTGAATGTTGTAAAAAATGCCCTTGCCTTCTTGAATAGCATGCAGGATGGTGGAAAAGTCATCATCTGTGAGCACCATATCTGCGGCTTCTTTAGCCACATCCGTTCCGTTCTTGCCCATTGCAATACCAATATCCGCAAGCTTCAAAGCCGGAGCATCGTTCACTCCATCACCGGTCATGGCAACAATGTCACCGCGACGCTGAAGCGCTCTAACAATCGACACTTTGTGCTCAGGGGTAGTTCTGGCAAACACCGAAACGTATTGGATAGCGTCAGCGAGCGCCTCTTCAGACATGCTGTCGATCTTGTCACCGCTCAGCACTGCCCTTTCCGGGTCGGTCAACGGCATCCCAATTTTTTTTGCTATGTTGGTTGCTGTTGTCTCGCTGTCACCCGTGATCATTATGACGTGAACTCCACCCCTCATGAGTCTGGCAATCGACCGGCTCACAGAGGGTCTTGGAGGATCGTTCATGCCCAGCAAGCCACAGAAAACCAAGTCTGAAGGCTCCGTATCAAATGAACCAGACTTTCTAGCAAAGGCAAGTACACGCAAACCATCCGCAGCTAAATCGTCAGCCATGGTAAAAATTAGCTTTTTTAAACTGTCGCTGAGAGGTTTGGTCTCACCATTCTTGTTGATGTACATTGAAGACATGACCAGCAGCTTTTCAACGGCACCCTTAACGAATGTTTCTGTCTTTGTTTTGTCTCCAACATGGGTGGTGACCGCCATGTATTTCCTGGACGAGTTGAAGGGCAGTTCGTCGGTTCTTTGCCTTGTACCTCTAAGATCTTCTAGTCCAAAACAGTGCAGAACTTCAAGAATTGCGATATCAGTTGGGTTTCCAAGATGCTTTTCCTTCTCCGCAGAATACTTTGCATTGTTGCAAATGTTACCCGTTTCCAGCAGTGATTTCACGTCCTTAAACAGGTCTCCGGAGTGGTCTTTGTGTTTATCAACATCCAAATGGCTCTTGTCCATGTCAACAGTCCATGCTTTCGTGACGGTCATATGGTTCTGCGTCAGTGTACCCGTCTTGTCACTACAGATGACATTGACGGATCCCAGGGTCTCGACGCTGGGGAGTCTCTTAACGATGGCCTTCTGACGAGCCATTCTCAAAACTCCAAGAGCCAAGGTCACTGCGACAATGATGGGGAGCCCCTCCGGAATGGCTGCAACAGCAAGAGAAACAGATATCTGGAACATGTCCAACCAGGACCTTCCTTGTAAAACACCAATCAGACCAATGACACCAATGACACAAAAACTAAAAATGGACAACTCCTTTCCCAATTTGTCCATTGCATTCTGCAGCGGCGTCTTTGGCTTCTCGATAGCAGACATCATCTCAAACACTGAACCAAAGGCCGTGCTGTGACCCGTTGCAATAACAATACCAGTGCCGTGGCCGTCTCTAACAAGGGTACCCATAAATGCAATAGAGATACGGTCATTGATAGGAATAGAGGCATCGCTTGTTTGTACAGAAGCATCCGTCTTCCTCACTGCTTTCGTCTCTCCGGTCAGGTTACTCTCGTCTATAGTTAAGTGCACTGCCTCGGTTAGCCTAACGTCAGCTGGGATTCTGTCTCCCACTGCAAAATGAATCAGATCGCCGGGAACCAGGGTCGAAGCCAGAACGGTCTCTGTCACGCCGTTTCTTGTAAGATGGGCTTCCGCCGGCACCAGCTTGTTCAGAGCCTCCAGGGACTTTTCTGATCTGTACTCTTGCACGAACCCGACAGTCACCACGATTAGAATGGCCATAGAAATGCTGATTGCGTCATCGATGTTGCCCATGTAAAAACTTATTGCTGCGGATCCAATGAGAAGCATGATCATTGGATCTCCGTAAAAGGTTGACAAAAACTTGATAACCAGGCTTTCGTCCTCCTCCGACTCTAGTTCGTTCACACCATGTACTGTTCTTCTATACGAAACATCCTGGTGATTGCAGAGCCCCTTGACTGTGTCGGTTCCAAAGTCCAGCACCGTTTGCTCGACTGACGTATAGCAATACTTCTGAGAAGGGCTATTGGGGCGCGACGGCGATGTGTTCGCAGCGGTCAGCTCATTGGAAAAAGGATTATCGCTGGCTGGCATGCTTTCGCTGTGATCTTCACTGTGACAGCGCTCTAAAGTTGTGTAAGTCTGGCGAGCGGTGGTGGTGGACCTTCTCTGGAGCTCGTGCTCTTGAAGCAACGTTTTCAGATCTGGTGGCTGAGGGAAAACGCGCACCGACGAGAAATTTCAGGGCGCGATCTCGCACAAGGAGCAGGGTCGCGTCACAGAAAAAAAGTTTCGGGATGCAACAAAAGGAGGCTGAGAGTATATGCAGCAGCGCCCTTAGACCCTTGATAAAGCACCTTTGAAGGATTTCAAGAGGGTGCTGTCTTCGGAGAACCCTCGCGCCGTTTTTCTGTCGTTCCGTCGCTGTTTTTCTTTTGGTTGAGCGCTGGCAGAAACAAGCGGTTGAGTTGCGCACGACCGGAGCAGATAGCCGAGGGAGGGCAACAGCTGGCTGTGTAGCTGTTTTTTCGTGTATCTGTATTAGGGGTAGGTGTTGTATGTATCATGTAGTGTATCTTTTATTATTATTGAAAGAGAAAAAAACTATGCACTGCCATCTTCTCCTGCCCTCACTCACCGTGGCTCGACGTTGTAATGCATGCGGATACCCATGGCTGCGAGCTCCGAGTCGAGGTACTTGAGCACGAATGGAATGGCAACAGTGGTGGTGTCGCTGCCACCAGCAAACTTGTTCCCCTGGCCGTCTTCCCAGATATCGATCTCGTCGTAGCCGCTCCCTGAAACGTGCTCCACCTTCTCGGAGCACCGTCTGCAGCGCACGCTCGCGGCGGCGCCGATGCGAGGCACCGAGGTTTGCGTCGACAGAAGCGAGCCACACGATCTGCAGATCGCAGTCTGGGTGTAATCCGAGCAGTTGAGTAGTCTGTCCTGTAGCAGGAACGCGGTACCATGGCCGATGAGCGCATCACGTTCCATCTCACCAACACGGATACCACCCGACCTCTTACGGCCCTTGACAGGCTGCATCGTGAGACTGTTCACTGGGCCGGTGGAACGCACCTGGAACTTGTCGTTCACCATATGTCTCAGGCGCTGGTAGTACACCACGCCGATGTAGATGTCTGCACGCAGCTCCTCTCCAGTGGCGCCGGAGTACATCGGTTCGTTACCGTGGTAGTTGTATCCTGCCGCCTGGAGTTGTTCGCCGAAAAAGTCCGCGGGTGTATCGTCCTCGCTGAACTTCCAAGGGGTCGAGTCCTGCGCTATTCCATGCAGCGCGCCTGCCTTTCCGGCGAGCGACTCGACAAACATACCGATCGTCATACGCGATGGGAAAGCGTGTGGGTTGATGATGACGTCTGGCTGCATGCCCGACTCCGTGAATGGCATATCGATCGTTGGCCATTTTCTCGAGCACACACCCTTCTGTCCGTGTCTCGACGAAAACTTGTCACCAATCAGCGGCGCTCTTGTGATTCGGTATTTGATCGTAAGCGACTGGAATTCCTGGTCGCCGTTGTCGTCACCGACGAGCTTCACCTCTTCGATGTACGCTGGCTCCGAGTTGTGGTACGTCTTTGCCTTTGTGCGACCCAGAGTGTCGTCGTAGAACGCGACAATTGGGTCGCCTTCCTCGACACGGACACCAATGAGCGGCAGCCCATCGGCATCCAGCTTCTCCCTCCAGCTTTCTGGCCACTCATCCACACCAAATCCGAAATGCTGAGTGATGGGGTCACCCCTGCGACGGTTCATGGCAAGATCCACCTTTTCAACTTTGTAGACGGTACCGTAACCAAAACCTCTCTCATCAGCCGACTTGTTGATGATCATGGCGTCGTCCATATCGTAACCGGTGTATGAAATGACAGCAACCACCGCATTGGTTCCGTTGGGGAAATTGTCCAACCCATATTCATCGTACAAATTGGTCTTGACGATGGGGGTCTGACCGGACTGCAACCTGTACAGCTTGTTATCGCTTCTGTGGACGAGAGCCACACCAGGAGTACCCATGGTTTGCTTACCCATCTGGCACTGGTACATGTTTCTTGGCGACTGGTTAAAGTCCGAGAAAGGTGTAAGGTTAGCCAGAATCGAGAGCATGTTTGTAGGCGAGAATTCGACATGGGTGTGAATGTTTGCCTCAATCTCCGCTGGAACAACGGCAACGTCCATGTACACCTGCTCAAAGGGGCCCACAATGTCCAGCTTGTCCAATGGCAAGTACTTGACTGGTCTCATCATTCTGGAGTGACCTCCGAAAAGGTAGAGACCAGGGTACTGACCCTTGGTGGAAGGTGGCACGTATCCAATCTCAAGATCCAGGGGAAGCCCGTGGCTGCCCTCAACCTTCCAGAATCTCAGAGCATCAGCAACGGCCCTGCCCTGTTCATGCGTGCACCATCCGATTATTCTACCGTCCAGCTGAACACAGCACATGTTGGGACCAGCTGCGAAAGCATGCGGAGGAGAAACACCCAGTCTGTACACTGCCTCAGGCACGCGTGAAACGTCTGCGGCGGTGGTTGAGATCTGACATTTGTGGGCCAAATGGTTCAGTAAACCACACGGAGAACCATCGGGAGTGTGCACGGGACACAAGAACCCCCATGATTCAGGCAGAAGCTTACGAACCGTTGTGGTTTTCAGTTGTGCAAAAAAGGAGCCTCTATGCACCATTCTGAAATGCGAGATAAATCTGTGGAAGTTGATCTTTTCAGCAACCACGGTGTAGCCGGAAACCTGCTGCAAATCGAGTCCCGATTGCGAGACCAGGTTACCCGTGGAGAGGAAATACTGTAGCTTCTGGCCAATGTTCTCGTTGATCCGCATGAACACCCTGTTCATGTACCGCCTCTCGTTGAAATTAACGGCAACCCCACGATTTATGTCAGACTGGATTTGCAATCTGATATTGCTGAGGTACTCCTCGATCTTCTCCTTTAAGATCATACCATAGAGGAAGCCACCAAGCAAAACTTCCTGATGTTGTGTAGCATCTGGGTTGTCCGGACAACAGTCACCTGCAACCAGAGAATACAGCTTTCTGATCATGAACAGCAGCATTCTGAACTTGTCCGCGTTGTTTGGTAGATGCACGAGCACAATCCTTTTGAGCACCTCCTTGCCCACCTCGACGTCAGAAATGTCGGGCGTGGCGTTAAACACCACTCTGAACTTGTCTCCAAGGTATGCCAGAGTCTCCTGCTGCGAGTAGAGCCCATATGCCCTGTAAGTTCTGAGCAACAGCTCGAGACGATCGGTCAAAAACGAGTTTTCAGTGTCGGATCCCACAATGCCATCAAATATTGCTCTGTCGTTTGTCTCTATGAGTGCCTTCAAGATCATTGTGACGGGAACCAGGAATTCGTTCTTTCTCCAGGAGAATCTGAAAGTAACGTTACCATCACTCAGGTAATGTAGCACATTAGTCTGAGACGTCTGGTCTGGTCTCACACATCTAATCTGGATACCAAATTTCGTGTATGATGCGCCTCTGTTGCCAAAGGATGGACGGATGATAGCCATTGGGTGGTTTCTTCTCTGCACGATGAGCATACGGACCAGCTTCTCGATACCGTTCACGATGAAATAACCCCCGAGCTCATCGGACTCCTCTCTGTGCTGCACAAGCTGATCGGGAGACATCGTCTCCAGATGACACCGGTTCGACTTGACCATCACAGGCACCTGACCCGCCTCTCTCACCTCGCTCACCTCCTCGCCGTCGTTCACACTCCAGCACACCTTTAAGAGCAGCCGCGAACGATACGTCGACATGCGCTCCCTGCACTCGGCAGGGTACGTCTTCCGATTCACCGACAGCCTGTCGTTCTGTGGCACAGCGGGTTTGGCCAATTGTACCGAGTCGACCCTTATCCTCAGCTTGTTCCCCAAACGATCCGTCTCATTGGAGTCAAAGATGGTTTTTGCGCCAATGTCCTGGACGGCCAGGTTCAGGAGTCCACCATCGGGACCCTCCGTCAGTGCGTTGAAGGATCCAACGTGCGGTGCCACGGCATCAGCCAGCAGTGGGTATACGGACTTGTCCTTGGGTGGGTTCTTGAAGCGATCTTCCCTCTCCAGTGTTCTGAAAGACGCCTTCATAATGGGTTAATTTAAAAGGTATTGACAATTTGAATACTATACACCAACAGCTGTGTTCTTTGATCTTCTATCCCCAGTCAAGTACCTTGGGTAAGCCAGATCTCACTGTTGGATCGGTCTAGTCTAAGCGCTATATTTCACTATGCCAAAAAAAAATTTCAAAAAAAAAAATGGCGCCGGGTAACATTTACTGGTTGGCGGACGACCTCATCACCCAAACTTTTCTCTTTCTGTGGAGAGACACACAGAAGAGGAAGATAGTGACTGATAGAGATAGACACAGATAAAGAGAAAATAATGGCAAATTCCAAATATGAGTATGTCAAGTCGTTTGAGAAAGAGAATTATTTACTGCCCGAGACACGAGTGGTGATACGAGTGGACGGCCGGGGCTTCCACAAGCTGTCCGAGGAGTACTCGTTCAGTAAACCTAATGACCAGAGGGCGCTGGACCTTATGAATAAGGCTGCCGAGTCTTTAATGGCTGATATGCCGGATATTTTACTTGCCTACGGCGACAGCGACGAGTATTCTTTCCTCCTGCGCAAGAACTGCGAGCTATTCGAGCGGAGGGAGGCCAAGCTGATAACCACGTTCAGCTCCACATTCACAGCGTACTATAACTTCTTCTGGATACGATATTTCCCGGACCAGCCGCTCAAACCAGGCCGGCTGCCGACATTTGACGCAAGGGCAGTATTGTATCCCAATGACTATAACGTGCGAGATTATTTTTCGTGGAGACAGGTGGACTGCCATATCAACAACCTGTACAACACCACGTTCTGGAACCTCATAATCAAGAAGGGACTGACTCCAAAGGAGAGCGAAAACAGGCTAATGGGCACACTTGCCAAGGACAAGAACGAGATATTATTTCAAGAGTGCGGTATCAATTACAACAAGGAGAATGAGATGTACAAGAAGGGGACTATAATCGTGCGGGAATTGGCGGTGGTGGTGCCGGAAGTCAGTGGGGGTGGTGGGGATAACGCACCAAACGAGCGGGAGCTGAGCAAGAGACAGAAGGAGCGTATGGGCAAAAGGCGCGGGAAGGGTAAGACGAGCATTCTCCACACCGACCTCATCGGCGACCAGTTCTGGGTCGAGCGTCCGTGGCTGATGGAGTAGGGTAGAACTTTGTATTTTTGCAGGTTCAATTTAGTCCTTAAAGGGAAACCAGCGGTGCCTGCGTCGCACATCGAGCGAAGGCACGCGACCTGTGCGTAGGGATAACGCGTCTGACCGGCTACAGACGACTCCAGTGGCCCGAGTGAGCATCCCACCGTGCATGCCCAGGCCTCAAGTTGCTCCGCGGCAATAATACGAATATATGCACCCTCTGTGTATATTCCCACCCTCCAACTGGCCACACTGCCCCTTTCTCGACCCAACGCGTCCCCGGTCGTGCGTAACTCAACCAGACCCGCGTCCTCCACAAACACGTCGGGCCCAAAATACCAGACGACCCGATCCACAATTCCTCCCCTGGCTCCAACAAGCCTTCGTGTGACTTTTGGACATCTGTTGCTTCCTGGTTGCTCTCCCCACTTGCCCCCGGTCGCTGTTGACCTGCTTTTATTGCCCTGCTGCTGCTGCTGCTGCCGTTTTCACTTCGTCGTTCCCACACATAGAATCGCGTCCCACAGCCACTCTGCTCATTCCCCCAGATACCACCACACCAGTTGACCTCGCCACCCCTGAAATAGCTTTTCAATCACGGTCAGTCAGCTCAGGAAACAAAAAATGAAAACGATGAGACCAAGCTTACACCTACAACTTTCGTCGTCGCGGAAGAACTCGTCTCTGGATGTGCCCGGTAGCGGATTCATCACGCCGATCGACCAGACGGGATTTCACAATCAACAGGCGTCGTTCCCGTTCCAACAGCCACCCCAACCACAGCAACAGTATAACTTTCAGACGCCCATGAATGGCAGGAGCAATTCTACATACTCGCTCAACTCGGAGGATGAGATGGCGGTTGACGCGCAGACACCATCGTCGCGTACCGGAAGCAACGGGTCAGCTCTGGGCAAGTGCAACAGCTACTCGTCCGTGGCTTCCTCTACCATTGGCAACGAGACCGCCAGCGTGCCCGTCAACTACACCAAGGCGTTTGACGATCTCCTGGTGCAGGTGTACCAGTCATACTCGAGCAAGCCCGAGATCACTCCTTTCAACCCTAGGTTCCCTCCATCGGGGATAGTATCAAAGGTGTCAAAGGACGTGTACAAGAAGATGGTGTCGATGGTGCTGCACATGGACACAAACCTGAAAAGATCGGAAGAACTTCTGACGTCGTCGAGTCGCGCGTTCACACTAACGATGATTCGGAAAAGGCTCTTTGAGCTCTGCAGCGGTGTCGGGGCAGACAACAGCGAGTATGCGTTGTCGAGACAAAACAGCTCATCCTCGCTTCAACGCCAGAACTCGGCTGGCAACATTTCGTTCAACACAGGCAACAGCAGCATGATGGGCTTCCACAAGCCGTCGTGGTTGCATCTGAACTCGGGGTTCACTGCCAACAGACTCTCATCAACAGACTCCCTCGTGGATGCCGTGCCACAAACCATGGCGGCGCCAACGAGCTTCTCAACACCTCCACAGACGTCAGCTGGGTTCCCACACGGGAAGCAACCGGCACCACTGCGGCAGCAGAGCTCGGGGTTTGTCTCGTTCGACACACCACCATCGTCGCAGGGTTCCGCGGACTACAACGAGGAGTTCACGTTCGAGCGCAGCGCCGCACCAAGTCACTTGATTTCGATCCCCAACTCGCTGCTGCAGAACCCGGCTCCGGTGCAGACCGGTGCACATGGCAATGGTAATGGCAATATAAGCAGCCAGTCCCTGCCACCACCGTCACCTTCGTCACAGCACCATCTGCAGGCTCCTGTGAACGTTTCGATGCACCATGGGTTTTCGATGGGCGGTGCGCTGCAGTCTCCTTTCAACGAGGGACACTTTCACTTCAACTCGCATTCGAAGAAGTCGAAGTCCGTTGCTCCTACTCCACTGCAGTACAGCACCAAGGACAAAGAGATGGATATTGAGATCGATCCACTGTACAATAGCACCAGTAAGAGAAAGAGAGACAGTCTGAAGTTTAAGAGAAACGGAAGGTTGTGAACTGCCTTGTTTTTTGTTCTGCATGCTTCGTTCTAGACTATCTGTTCTACACAATTTGTTCCTACATTTTTTTGCACTTACTTGTTGCTGATTCGACTCGATTGCCTCTGTTATTTCTGTCCGCATTGTTTCCAAGGGGTCGAACGAGAGAACGAAACAAAAGAGAGTCTTGCCTACTGCTGTTTTTTGTCGTCATTTTGCTCACCCACACTTAGTTTGTTTTTTTGTTGCTTGTTTGCCAATCTGTTTCACTCGTTTCAAGTATCATTATATCGCCATTCAGTCATTTTGCTCTCCATGCTTACATCGTCTGTTTTTCATCCTGCGTTATTTTCTTTATACTATGGCTAGATATACTCAGGTGGTCCATCTATTAGAGGCCACCATTGCTAAGAAAATATCACGGACACTTCTTTCACCACACCTAAACAAAAAGCACAATCTCTTTTCTGTAATTAAAGCAAAAATAAGGGTATATAATGTTCAAATAGAATGCTCAGAGCTTCTCCTTGGCGCCAAAAACTTGGGCCAGTACCCTCCTCTGGATCTTGCCCGTTGCTGTCTTGGGAAGCTCCTTCACAAAGTAAAACCTTTCCGGTATCTTGAAGGCCGCCAGCTTGGGACGCAAGAAGTCCTGAAATTCCTTCTGCGTCAACTTCTCGCCGCCCTTGAGGACAACAGCAGCATGTACCACCTGTCCGTACTTCTCATCCTCTGCGCCAAACGCAACAGCCTCGGAAACAGCAGGGTGCGTCAGCATCACGCCGTCGAGCTCGATCGGCGAGATCTTCTCGCCACCGCGGTTGATAAGCTCCTTGATGCGGCCCGTCAGAACGATGCGGCCCTCTGGATCAACTTTCCCTTGGTCGCCCGTGCGGAAAAACGTCTTCCCACGGCTCTGCACAAACGTGAACGCCTCGGCATTCGCCTTGTCGTTATTGATATATCCCTTTGTGACATTGTCCCCAAAGATCGAAACCTCACCAACGGTTCCCTGCGGCACAATCTCGCCGTTGTCGTCGAGAATGACAACCTCCACGCCCTGGCCAACGCCAATAGTGCCTGACTTACGCTTAAGTCCGCGACCAGGCAGATTGTTCGACGTCATCTGGTGCGCAGCCTCCGTCATGGCGTACGCCTCAACCACAGGTGCGCCGAACGCGCGCTCGAGCGTCTCGAAAGTGTGAGGCGCCAGCGCGGACGAGCACGACCGGATGAACCTGATGCGGGGCACGGGCTCCGGGTGCGGTGTCTTGAGCAGGATCTGGTGGATTGTGGGCACGGCAGTGTACCACGTTGCGCCGTTCGCGATGAACTCGTCCCAGAACTTGGACGCCGAGAAGCGCGCAGGCACGATGGCTGTGCCGCCCGAGGAGAGCGTCGAGAGCAGCGCGCCGATGAGGCCATGCACGTGGAACAGCGGCATCACGACGTATGTCTTGTCAGACTCGCTCAGGGAGTAGCACTCTGTAATGTTGCGCATCGACGTCGTGATGTTTTTATGCGTGAGCGGGACAGCCTTGGGGCGGCCCGTCGTTCCCGATGTGTGTAAGATCATAGCGATATCCTCTGGCGAGCACTGGCCTGGGAACTCCTCGCTGTAGTTTTCGTGCACCGGTATGTTGAGCGAGTTGAACACCGACTTCAACGTACCCTGGTTGAAGATCTCGTACTGGACTCTTTTGCGCGCGCCGTCCCACCAAACCTCAACCAGCAATGTGCCGTTGGCCTGTGCGGACTGGACAATCTCCGACTGTGTCTTTAGGTGCGTTCCGCGCGGAACGACAACTGCAGCGGCCGAGAGATCCTCGAGATAGAAATCAAACTCGGATTTCTTGTAGTTTGAGTTGAGCGGCGCCGCGATCCGGCCAGCAGTGGTTATGGCAAGAAAAACAGCCACAAACTCAAGCCCATTGGGGAGAGCAATCGCAACTGCAGACTGTGGAGGCGAGTTTGTGGCGAGAGGCGACACAAAGTGGGAGAAGATCGCTTGAAAATGCGCAACGATCGAGCCCAGCTGCTTGTATGTGACTTTGGGACCACCTGGTACAATCACAGCAGGTGAGTCGGTCAGTGCGATTGCGTTCTTGAAAGTTGGCATGGCTGAAAGGGGGTATAGCGAGTTGGAGATGAAGTGGGGGGTAAGATTCAGGTAAAAAGCACACGGGCAAGGGCAAACAAATGTTCAGACCGAAAACAAATATAGTGGTATTCCAGATATAAAGATACGGGGTGCTCTTTATACAAATACGGCTCGCCGGAGGGGTAGACGGAGTGGGTAGATGTTTTGGAGTTTCGAGGAATGGCAGTTTCTGGGTAAAACGGCTGGAGCGGCGTGCGTCATAATACGCGGCCGGGTCTTCTAGGCTACGCCGGTGGTGTTGGACACTTTTCCACTGTTTTCACTACTTTGACTGCTTTGACTCACTCGTGCCGGCCGATAGGGTCGATACGCGCACTCTCATATTGACAATAATACCCGATAGCTATTTACATCTTGATACGCGGATATTGCTAGTCGCTAGTTGCTCTGTGACAGATGACGTCCCTAAACACATCGCACAAATGCCACATTTTTCTCACTTTCTTAATTTTTTTCACTCTTCCACAACCTTCCGTGGCTGCACAACCTCTCTCTCAGGAACAATCGGGCCTCTGTCCGGTGACGGCCACTCGGCGTTCAGAATGCCAGCTTTCTTGAACAGTCTCACTATGGTATCCGTAGGTTGAGCACCCACAGCCAGCCAGTATTTCGACTTGGCAAAGTCTAGTCTGATGTCCTTCGCCGGCACTTCGCCCCTTAGCTTCTGTTCTGGCGATAGCGGCGGCGCAATAGGGTTGTAGGTTCCAATCACCTCGATTGGCTTTGCGTCTCTTCTCGACTTTGCCTTGGCAACAACAATGTTATACACCGGTTGGTGCCTCCTGCCCATTCTGGCTAGTCTTATCCTCACACTGCCCTTCATATTCGGCGTCCTGTGTATGTGTGTGTGTCGTCACGCTACGGTAAAGTGATCGATCATCCCCGGTGACCACCTTCTCTCGATCTCTCCAGCCTGAAAATTGTGGAAGCAAAGCGAGGTCGTGCAAAAGGGTCAAATAAGTTTGCCGGGTAATTGAAACATAAAAGGTCGTTCCATAATCAATAATTTCTATGTCCGGGTAACAACTAAAACGTCGTCCCTGGCTCAAAACTGGGGCCAGGCGATGAGCTTGAAATTTTTTTTTTTGTCTTAGGAAGCCTCAGCTGGCAGAAACTACTGATTCCCGGTTTAGTTTGGCTTCTGGTTCTGCAACAGCCAACACTTCCAAAATTCTTGAAGATGGCTGAAACAAACCCGGATGACCAGCTCCTGGAGTTTGAGTCCAAGTTGGACCGTATCAGAGGACAGATCAGCTCGAAGCTGGATAACCAGAAGCAGCTGGCGTTGATCTTATCTGCAGTTGACGAGAACATTGAGGAGCAGAAGAACAACAAGACACCAGTCGCGTACTTTGTGTCGTTCCTAGCACTTCTGGAGCAATGTGTGAAGCACGGCCAGCTGCTTGACAATGACCTCGCAACCTCGACTGCATACTTTCTGGACATTGTCCTGCCATACACACCGGCTACTCTGCTGAAGTCCAAGTTTTCTGATATTCTGACAAGACTGGCTCCGGCTTTGACCAACGAAAGCGCGGGAGCACCACTCATCAGATCCAGCATAGGCGCACTGGAGTGTATTTTGATCGCTCAGGACAGCAACGCGTGGCTGAATGCCGCAAACTGTCACATCTCCCCAAGACGAGGATTGAAGGGTCTGCTAGAGTTGTCGCTCGACCCGCGGCCAAAGGTGAGAAAGAGAGCTCAGGAGGCGGTGAATAAAGTGTTGTCCACCCCTCCACCGAGCCCATCTCTGGAGCACCCCGCCTCTGCGTTGGCCGGAGAGTTTGCTCTACAGTCCCTGGTGTCCCTCCTAGAGACAAAGGGCAAGAAGAAAGAGTCAACTTCACAGATCATCCACAACCTACAGTTAGTCACTGCTATCACGTCGGCCAATGCATGGCCAACTCAGCAGGTGGAGCCTCTATGTGATGTGCTGTTGGAGACTTCGAAAACTTCAGACCAGTTTCTGGTTTCCAGCGCTTTCAGCGCATTCGAGGGTCTCTTCAACTCTATGGACAACGAAATCGATAACGACAAGTTTGTGCGAGTGCTTAACATCATATTTGATCTCAAGCCATCGGTCAACGACGTTCACCTTGCTGTGTCTTGGATTGCCGTGATTGCAAAGGCTGTGACTGCATACTCCAAGATTGACCCTATAAGTTGTTTTGCCAAGCTTCCCCAGATATTCAAAGTTGTCGCTGAGTTTTTCAACTCGGAGATCGACAACATTTACATTAGTGCGTCGCAGTGTCTGATTGCGATCGTGGTTGACTCGATCGATGACAAGTTCCTCTTGACGCCAACTCGCACCAACGGCATTACCGGTGAGATGTATGAGGTAGTTGATGATGCTCTGTCGCAGATCTCGGAGATCTTGGTTGAGCTGTTGTCGGTGAGATACAACCACTGCTCGAAAGAAGTGATGGAGTTGCTTCGCGCAATTTTCGAAAAGCTGAGATTCAGATCAAACCCAGACTTTATCAAGCCTCTGGAGATTATCGGTGAGTGGAGATCGGACGAGGAGCATTTCCAGAAAAAGGAAGAGGCAGAGGAAGTCATTGCGGCTGCTATCACGGCACTGGGACCAGAAGTTGTGCTGTCGTCACTACCCCTCAACCTCGATCAGCCAAGTAAGATCGGCAGGGCCTGGTTGTTGCCCCTGCTGCGTGACAATATCAGAAATGCCGAGCTTTCGTTTTTCAAGTCAGCTTTCATTCCACTCATCCAGTTTTTCACAAAAAGAATCGAGAATGCAGCAGACGCTGATTCTGTACACGTCAAGGTTTTCCAAACCATCATTGATCAGATCTGGTCTCTTTTACCTCACTTCTGCGACTTGCCAAGTGACCTGACAGAAAGTTTCAGCGACGAGTTTGCAGGAGAATTGGCCTCTTTGCTGTATGAGAAGGTTGAGCTCCGTGTGGTGATCTGTCACGCATTACGTCTCCTTGTGGAGAGCAACCTTGCTTATGCCAACGGGGCACTAGCTGACGACGAACTGATGCAGCAACGTTTCCCAGAATCCAAAGCCAAGAAGGCAATCAAGCACCTGTCGACTCGAGCATCCAAGATCCTCTCTGTCCTGTTCAACGTTTTCACACAGACCCCATCAGAGTCAAGGGGATTCGTGCTCGAGACAATTGACGCATACCTGCAGGTTATTCCAAAAGGAGACCTCGAGTCGACCTTCAACAAGGTGTGTGGCCTGCTCAAGGAGGCATTGGACAAGGAGGCACAGAAAAGCAAGCCTGTGCACCCTCAGCAGAAGGAGAGCGATGTGCCTAGCCTTGCCATCACGATGATGGATTTGGTGGTGGCAATGGCGCGCTACGTTCCCGAGTCGGCGCACACTGCTTTGTTCGCCATCTTCAACCAAACCATCTCTTTCAAGGACGCGGCGATCCAGAAGAGATCTTATAGGATTTTGACCAAGCTGTTGGACACAGAGGAGGGTACCGCGTCTGCGCTCAGCTTTATCGCCAACATCGAGACCGTTCTGATCGAGTCCTCCGAGACGGTGCACCCCTCTGCAAAGGCTGCCCGCCTGTCCGCAGTGCTCTCAGTCACGAAAACCCTGCCGGAATCTGACCTTTTCTTCATCCCCTCGATCCTCTCTGAGATTATCCTATCGACGAAGAACGTGAACGAGAAGACCAGAGAGCTGTCGTACCAGATCCTGATCGCGATGGGCCACAAGATGCACGCTGGTGGCGTTGTTGAGAACAGCAAGGTGCCATCGATGGACCCAGAGATGCCCAACACCGAGGCATCACTTAAAGAGTTCTTCACGATGTGCTCTGCTGGTCTCGTCGGATCTACTCCACACATGGTGAGCGCGGCCGTTACCACGCTGAGCTGTCTCGTGTACGAGTTCCACGAGCTGATGGGCACCGAGCTGCTCGTCGAGGTGTCGTCCACGGTTGAGCTGTTCCTGACGTCTAACAACAGAGAGATTGTGAAATCGACGATTGGGTTCGTCAAGGTTGCTATCCTGACGCTGCCCGAGGAGATTGTGCGTGGAAACATGAGGAACTTGCTGGAGAACCTCCTGAGATGGTCGCACGAGCACAAGGGCCACTTCAAGTCGAAGGTTAAGCACATCATCGAGAGAATGATCCGGAGATTCGGATACGAGGCGATCGAGGAGAACATCCCCGAGGAGGACAAGAAGCTCATTTCCAACATCAAGAAGAGCAAGAACAGAGCGAAGAGAAAGCAGCTGCAGGAGAAGGAAGAAGGCGCTGCTGCCGATGCCGCGGGCGCCGACCCCCAGCACAAGAAGGGTAATTTCATGTCCGCTTACGACGAGGCGCTCTATGGTTCCTCCGACTCTGAATCCGACAACGACGACGACGACGAAGAAGTTCCCGCAGGCAAGGGCAGAAAGTCAAAGGGCGGGAACCAGTTCATCCTGGAGTCAAGCGACACGCCGCTGGATCTGCTCGACCGCCAGACGCTTTCGCACATCTCGTCGTCGAAGCCTCGGAAGTTTGCCAGGAAGGACATCGCTGCATCCTCTGACTTCAGCACCAAAAACGGCAAGCTGGTCATCAGGGACGAGCGCGATGTCGACGAGGATCCGTTTGCCGGTAAGCAGTCGGGCATCAATGCGTACGTCGAGGCTGTCAAGAACGGCCCTGTGAGGGGCCAGAGAAACAAGCTCAAGTTCAAGCGAGGCAAGGCTGCGCGCGATGACGACGATGGCTACAGCAGTGGCGAGGAGGCGACGACGAAGAAGAAGCCCCAGCCTGCATTCAACAAGAACAAGGCCAGGGTCAATAAACCCAAGCAAAAGTTCAAGGCTAGAAAGAAGTTGTAATTGTACAAATAGATACAGGTGAGAGGAAAAAAAGCATTATATTATTTGTTATTCATGACGCATGAGTTTTTGGTTTAGCCTTCTAGGTCTCCATGTAGTCACCTTCATGAGAGCCGCCGTACATGTTGAGATTGTGCGACTCGAGTAGTTCGTCGTGCTCGGTGTATTCCACGGTAGCGCTCCGGGAGCCTCGCGCAGAGACAACCGTTAGTTCGTCAACACTATCATCGTCGTCGCTGTCTTCTTCGTCGTCGCTTCTGATGTACGGCAAGTAATCAATCAGCTTCTCTGGCGTTGGGCCAACAACCAAGAAATCGTGGATCGGTTGCCTGACACCCTTCGTCTGTTTCTCCAAACCCTCTCTGCCTTCTCTAGTCTGTAGCTCAGGAAGATGGTCAAAGAGCACAGTTCCCTTGAACTTGAGCTCTCTGCCCTCGATCTGTCCCCTCAGTGTATACTTTATCCAGTCTTCATCCACCATGATCTCCTCTTCTCCCGCATCGTCCTCACCTTGCTCTTTCGCATCGGGCGCCTTCTCCCCAAACGCATCCGCCAGGTTCGTCATGTACTCCGGAATGCTGCTCTTTATCTTTGTGTTCATGTTCTGTGAGTGCTGCTCCTGCAGCTGTCGCCGCTGTATAAACTCTCGGCTGGGCCTAGCCACCTCGCGCGCCCTGTCTGGCGCAGCTCCCAGGAACCAAGCCTCGAAGTTCTCTATCCCGCGCGCGTTGTACGGCGAGATGTCATACGGATCGAGCAGGCTGCTCGGCCTGATGAGCTTCACGTCCACAAATGCCTGAGCAATGTCCTGTATCGTTATATCTGCGTCGCCGTCACCGTCACCCCGAACGTACATCAGCTTCTGCGCCCTCTCTATCAGCAGTCGCAGATACCGTATGTACAGATCAGTAACTGTGTCCAGCACCTTGTTTGAGCATCTATCGAAACCATGAGACTTCAACAGCTGTACATTCGTGCACGTTAGTTCCTGTTTGTGTCGCTTCCCTCAGACGAGAGAAAAAAACAAAATGGGAGGATGTCCCCCACCGTCAAGCACGTACCTGCGCTATTGATATACGCAAAAGATGGAAATAGAAACTCGACTTGGGCATTGTCCGGGAATCTCAATTATGTACAGCTTGGAAGCTCCATTAAACCGATTCTATCCCTCTGTATCTTCCTCTTTCTGTGTGTCTCCGAGTTCCTCCTCGCTCGCAGGCGTGTCCCACTCATTTCCCAACCTCAATGATCCACAGACAGATCGGGGCTACGTGTTTATGGCGTTTGGTGAAGGCATTTCTCGGACGCTGTTTGGGTCTTTTGAAGACTGCGCTTTCGGACGAAATAAAAGCACAAAAATGCCCTCTAATATATCCTTGTACACAATTAACTCTATCATAATCCTGGATGGCGAAGGAAGAAGGCTATTCGGGAAATACTTCAAGCCCCCCCATGGCCCGGCCGAACCAGACTCGCTCGCTGGCCAGGACAAGAAACAGACTGCGTTTGAAAAGAGTTTGTTCCAGAAGACGCACAAGGTGAATGGGGATATAATATTATTTGAGAACCAGGTGGTCATCTACAAGGAGTTTCCCGACGTGGTGATTTATCTCGCTGGTGGTTTGGAGGAGAACGAGGCCCTGCTGTACACAACCTTCCAAGGCTTGGTGGGATCGCTGGAGATTGTGCTCAAGAGCTCTATCGACAAGAAGTCCATTCAGGAGAGCTACGACATGGTGAGCTTGGCCGTGGACGAGACGGTTGACGACGGTATTATCCTCGAGACGGATCCGGCAGTGATTGCGTCGAGGGTGACCAAGGCACCAACGGATGACGTGAACATCAAGATCGACTTGAGCGAAAAGGGCCTTTTCAATGCGTTCCAGTTCGCAAAGTCAAAGATGTCGGAGCGTCTGCAGCAGGGATTCTGAGGTGTATGTACTACAGTGTGATTTTATGTATCGTCTTCAATTGATTGCCAAGGCAAAAGAATCAACTTTATTCGCTGCAAGTAGTTAGTCATATCACCTTCTATTTCCAGGTTTAGATTTGGGCTTGGCGCGATCGCTCCCACCAGGAAAAGCAACTTTCATCTTGCTGACAGTAATCGCCATAAGCGAGTCCTGCTGGCTGACGAGAGAAACCAAGTTGGAGCTGTCGATCCATTCAGACCCACCGTCACTTTCCTCTTTCTTCAAGTCCTTGCTCTGTTTTGTGAAGTACTCGACAACATCAGAAACCGTTTTCCCCTTTTTATTGTTCCCCTGCTGGACCTTTACCTTGTACTTGTACTTGGACAAAGCAGAGTATGGCGCAAACACAGGAATACAGTCCACGATATTGTCCGTCTTGTTCGGGGATGATATGAGTCCCGCTATCGTGTCAGTATAAGGCTCGGCCTTTTGCGCATCCTTATCATCGTCCTCTTCGCCGTCACCATCATGCTCTTCCAGCTCGTCCAGGAGCTTCCTCAGCTGGTTTTCCTCCTGCGCTTTCTTACGCTGCAACTTCCACCCAGCAGACGTCCTCGTACTTGACTCCTTGTCATTTGGAGTCTGCAGTTGCTCCTGCTCTCTCTGCTCAACCTGTTTCAAAGTTCCCAGCACAGCCATGCGGAGTCTTCTCTCTTCCTCGTCCTGGTTGCCATACTTCTGCTTCATTTTCTTCAGTTTTGCCTTCTTTCCACGAATTTTTGCTTGAACCTGCTGGTTTGGGCCAGGGGCCGACACATCCAGCGACTTCAAAGAGGAGCTGATCGAGTCAGCGTCGCTACTGGCCGGCACTTCTTTCCCATTTCCATTTTGTTCCGTCTCTGGAGTTGCAGAGACGTCACGCAAAGACTGCTCTTCAGACCCATCATCCTCCTCTTCCTCCTTCGGCGCCACCGACCCAGAACCAGCGCTTTTTCCAATCTTGGCGAGCATGGTTTTGAGCTCGTCCACTTTCTTCCGGGATGACTCCTCGTTCGAAGCAAGTTTCAGCCCGAGCTCCTCGTCTCTGGCACTCTTTGCAGATTTGTACTTTTTGGTGGTCTCTTCATCACCTATCCAGAGCAATCCAAATCCCATCACAAGCTGACAAGGAGGCAAATATGTTTTTTCTTTAGTGACGTTTAGCATGCCTGTTGGGAGCATGGTTCCATCAAAGTCCCGCTTCGAGACATCGGCACCCTGCACAAACCATGGCGATGTCACCATCTTGTTCTCCCATGCTTTCGTTGTTGACAGGCTGTAAATTCCAGCTTGGAGCAACGTGGTTGGAGGAATATCCTTGTTCTTGTACGGGTTCTTGACAAATACTTTGAGAGATGACTCCAGGTCGTTGGAGACAAGAAGATCGGTATCGTTGTCAAAGTACCTGTAGTACAAGGTGTCAATCTGGGACAAGTCACGACCAGCAACACATAGGTAACCATCGCTCGAGATGAACCAGAAAAACTTCTCAAACCAGTGCTTGTCCCTGAGCTGCTTCAGCTCGGTTTGGCCGCCGCTGACACCGCTGGACTCTCCCTTCTGCTTTCTTTTCAAGTCAAGCGCGATCTTCTTCTCAGTGTTCTTTATGGCCATAGCAACATTCTGCTCCGTCTTTGCCTGTTTCTCCTGAGCTACCTTCTTCGCGTCAAAGTATGTTGAAGAGTTGGCGTAGGCCGACAGTCCCAGGTCGATAGTAACAGTGATGGACTTGTCATTTTTCTTGTTCTTTGACTTTGCAGACGTCTCGGCGGAATCAGATTCCGAGTCAGATTCAGACTCAGAGGAGTCGGAAGCACTGCTCGAGTAACTCTTGTCTTCTGCATCTTCATAGTCGGTATCTGGCAAGCTCAAGTTGATCTTGTTTTCCTTAAGGTTCAGAGGAATCTTGATCATTGATGCAATCTCATTCCCACGAGATTGCTCAATCTTGATCAGTTTCTCGATGTTCTTCCAGTCCATTTGTTGGTCAAGCAGAGCCTGCACAGCTCTCTTGCAGTCTTCAACCACGTCGCTGTAAACCATGATCAGTTCTCCTTTTCTGTAATTGAGTTGCTGAAGCTCAGATAGCTTGTTGAGCTTGCTGTTGTTCTCATCCTTCACCTGCTGCAGACGCTTCGCTGCAGTGTTCTGCTGCTGCTGTCTCTTCAGGGAACTCTTGGAAGACTCAATTGTAGTGAAAAAGTGATCCAGAGTCTTGTTATATCCTTTCACTGGCTCAATCTTCACGTTAGGTGCAGCTTTGTGGATAGGCTCGATTGGATGGAACTCATCAAATATGTACTCCAAATTCTCTCCCGATGGTTCCTCATCCTCCTTGTAAAGAGGATTCTTTTTGCTGACGATATACCCAGTCACCTCACCAGTTTCCGTGTGCACCAGTTTGTCGACCTGTGACTGCGACTTGTTTAACACTTCGATTATTTTCTCAAGAACGCCATTGTCATCTTCGAACTCGAAACAGCTCCTTGAAAGGGGGATACCAGCGTCCGCCAGATTTATCTGTAGCAAATCTAATGACAGATGACTGGCTTTCATGAACAAAAGTTTGTGAATCGAGAACACTTTCTGTTTCGGCTTCTTGTCGGTCGCGGCAGCAGACGGTAGATTACCAACCTTGTCCTTTTCTTTCTTTATCCAGCCAAGAACCTCTTCCTTGGTGTACAAATGAACCTCAGCAGGAACTTCGCTGTCCTGGAACAACGATTTATCAAACATGCCGTACGTCTCTCCAACAGCATATCTGTCGTTATTTTCATTCTCGCCCACAAGTCGTTGCAGCGACAGGATCTTTTTGTTCTCATCGAGGAGAATTATGTTTCCAGCACTGAAAAATTCAAGCACAAGATAATATAGCCCATCGCTGAACTCCAGGACAACAATCCGATCATTCCCAACTTGCTTGATGTTCGAAAGTCGTTTGGTCTTGAGATGCTTTCTCAACTTCACCACCGAGTTCGAAGGCTGCTGTGTAGTGGGTCTCTGAAAATCCGTCAAGTGCAGTTTGAACCCGGAATCTATGATCAGACTGACTTTCGAATCGGGCACAGCAAACTTCAGCAGCAGCGACCTGTTGCTATTGATCAAATTGTAGATGTTCTGCAGCCTGTAGCCCTTGATCGAAGCTTCAATCTCGGACGTGAGCAGCTTCAGATCGAGTGATGTGACTCGTTGCTAGCCACAAATGCAAAGTTAGTTTTTGTGTCTCCAATTATACACCGAACAGTACTCACCTTCATCTTTGTCTATGCCGTGGCCGCTTTCTGTTGTCGGTTCGAGTTCTTGAGACGGCGAAAAGTTGCGATCATCTCCATAGTCATCGCGGAGAAAACGCCATCGTGAAACCCTGGAGCCTCTTCGTTGAAATCTGAGCCGGGCCAAACTTGACACAAAAAGGAGACAACAGTACTTCGAGATTAGCCACAAAAGAAACACACAACATGGAATCCGAACTGAAGAGCATTGCTAAGATATTGACCGAAAAAAGCCCGCGCGTGGTGGTGATGGTGAGTCTGATTTGGGATCACGATCTCTGTTGAGTCTGCTAACAGGAGTCCAGTGTGGTGCGGGTATATCGACCAGCGCCGGCATTCCCGACTTTAGATCCCCAGAAACGGGACTCTACCATAATTTGTCAAGGCTCAACTTACCGTACGCTGAAGCTGTGTTTGACATTGATTACTTCAAGAAGCATCCGCAGGCATTCTATACCCTTGCAGAAGAGCTCTACCCAGGAAAGTTTTTGCCGACTAAATTCCACTACTTTCTCAAGCTTTTGGAAGATAAGAAACTGCTGAAGAGAGTCTACACACAGAACATTGATACCCTGGAAAGAATTGCAGGTGTGAGTGACGAGTTCATCGTTGAAGCGCATGGCTCTTTTGCCCAGAACCACTGTGTCAAATGCCACCGCGAGATGTCTTCGGAGCTTTTACGGAAAGACATGAAAGATGCCACCAAGAAGAACATCCCAGTGTGTCGCAAATGTGGAGGCTATGTCAAACCCGACATTGTCTTCTTTGGTGAAGCTTTACCAACTAGGTTTTTTGAGATGTGGGACCTGGACTCTGAGAAGGTGGACCTGGCCCTGGTAGCCGGTACTTCGCTGACGGTTTACCCATTTGCTTCTCTTCACTCCGAGCTGGATGAGTCCTGTGTGAGGGTCCTGGTGAACAAAGAAAGCTGTGGTGACTTCGAGCGCAACCCTAGAGACTCTGACGTCTTGGCGTTGAATGGCTGCGACGAGGTGGTTGAGCTTTTAGCCAAGCTATGCGGTTGGGAAGAGGATCTCACTGAACTGCTCGAGGCTGGAAAGAAGGCCAAGGAGGAAGACAGTCTTGGTCTTGACAAGTCGGCTGCTCAAAGATCAAAAGAGATTGCTGCTGACATTGCCGCCGTGGAAAAGAAGGAGGAATCGACCGAGTCGAAATCGCCAGTGGAGAAACCTGCAGAGCAGTCGCCTCTCGATGAAATTGCCTTGCAGATCGAAGCTTTGTCGGTTGCTGACGACAGTGGCGAGAAACAGGGCTAGTTGGTGAGGTCGTGGGACTGTTAATCAGTTTTCAGATGGCTTGTTCATGCGCTTTGTCTTCTGTCCAAACAAGACAACAAGACGGACGGCGCTTGATTTCAGAGAGTTTACGGGCTTATTTTGTCAATTGCAACATGGCGGACTACTCGCGAAAACCAATATCTTTAATCTTCAACTCGAGCTCGCTGAGCGCCCTGGAACCGTCGACCACCTCGTTCGGCGCTAGACCGGTAACAGCCGCCAGAAGACAAACTGCGCAGCGGAAGGCTCTATGTGCGATATTCGAATCAGGGGTTCTCTCGCCAGATGTTGGCTTATGTTTTGTCGACTCTCAGACAAGCGAAATGGTTTTGAGCCAGATATCGGATTCTCAGACCTACGTACGAACCGTTCACAAGCTGCTGGTTTTGAACCCCACCGAGATTATTTTCCCCAGTACATACAATACACCATATGCCAGCACCTTGATGAAGATTGTCGAAGCAAATACAAGCTCTGAAGTGAAGATATCCTTTTTGCCCAAAAGGTACTTTGCACAAAGTGATGGAATGCATTGGATTCATAAGCTGGCTAGTGAGCACGATCTATTGTCTTTGCAGTCTGAACTGCAGGGTCGGTCTGTGGTGCTTACGGCAATCAGCGCTGCTCTTCAGTATATGCGAGACTCAAATCACTATCCACTTTTGCATGACAGGTTCCGAATTAAATACCAGTCCTGCGAGAGCTCTATGCTTATCAGTTGGACCACTATCGAGTCTTTGGAATTGGTGGCGAACGCTGTTGATGCAAAGCGAGGGATGTCGTTACTCAAGTTTTTAGACTCTACTTTGACAAAGATGGGAAAGAGGCTGCTCAGGAATAATATTCTGCAGCCGCTGACGGACGAAGAGAACATAAAGCTGCGGCTCATGGCCGTTGACGAATTGCTTAAAAAGGATAAGACCTTGGAGGAGTTGAGAGGCGTACTGCGCAACGTTACTGACCTAGATAAGCTTTTCCTGCTTCTTTCCGCAAAGCCAAAGGCAAGCGTAGCTGAGGCAGCCGAGCAGAAGGTCAACACCATCATCCTACTAAGACAGACCATGCGGCAGTGTTTGCAAATCTGCACGGCTTTACGCGGAGTGGAGAGTCCGCTGCTCCAGCAGGTGGGTGAAACTTGTGGAGATGAGCACGTATCGCAGGTGCTGGATATCTTGGAAGGGCAAATCAGTGAAGACTGTGTGTGGGCCAGCAAACCATTGGACCTCAGAAACCAACAGTGTTATGCAGTCAAAAGTGGAAGCAATGGTCTTCTTGACGTGAGTCGGCAGGTGTACAAAGGGACTATCGAGGAAATTTTGGTTCTCATAGACCAGCTATCCGCGACATGCGACTTGCCTTTGGAACACAAATATGACTCTAGGCGTGGATTTTACATCGTCATCAAGGGTTCCGCTATCGCAGATCTTCCTTCTTGCTTCATAAACAGGGTTCAGAAGCAAAAATACACTGAGTGTACGACGCTCGAGATCATGAAGTTGAATGTCCGACTTGAAGAGTCGTTGTCCGAGATTTTGCTGATGAGCCAACAGGTTGTCGAAGATCTACTCAAACGCACTCGAAAGTATATCTCAACTTGCTTTCTGATCTCTGAGGCGGTCGCTATCCTGGACCTGATCTGTTCGTTCTCCACCAATGCCATGACCTCCTTGAGGACATATGTGTGTCCCGAATTCTCAGACAAGCTAGTTGTAAAGCAAGCGAGGCACCCTGTTCTTGAAACAACAACGGACCATAACTTTGTTGCAAACGACATCATCTCGATGCGAGATAGTTCGCGTTTACAAATTATTACAGGTGCAAACATGAGTGGAAAGTCGGTTTACATCAAGCAGTGTGCGCTACTAGTTGTGATGGCTCAAATCGGCTCGTTTGTTCCGGCTGATTATGCCATGTTCCCCATCTACAACAGTTTGCTTTCGCGTACAAGCAGTGACGCACTTGAGCCCAATGCATCTAGTTTTAGTGCAGAAATGACGGAGATGGCTTTTATCTTGCAGCACATGAGCGAGAAGACGCTCGTCATTGTGGATGAACTTGGCAGAGGAACAAGTTTCACCGATGGATTTTCGGTTTCACTAGCTATATCCCTTTCCCTCCTTTCGGGAGGGGCTACAGTGTTTATGACAACGCATTTTGTGGAGATTCCCAAAATCCTAAAGTCCAAACCGGGAGTTGTGGAAAGGTATCTCGCGGCTGACTTATCTGATAGTGAGTGTCGAATGCACTACAAGGTTTCAAGCGGAACTAACTGGGAAACGGGCTACGGAATAAACTTGCTCAAAGCTCTTGGATTGTTTCCACAAGATTTTACTCTATTTGCTGAAAAACTTGCGAAGAATTTGCGCGTTTTTAAGAAATATGCGGATTGCGACCCAGCGAAAAACAGGTTGCTGAAACAGCGCAAACTCACCCTTGACCTATACGAAACGCTGAAGCAGATCAGTAAGACAAAGGGAGAAGGCGTACCCATCGCAAGTCTTTTGCGTATAGCTGAGGCCAAGTTTGTGGAGGATATGTCATCAAACCGGACTTCAGAGGTCCCACCCACGAGAAATGAAGATCAGGATCCGATCGTGATAAGTATACCAGCACCTTATCAGGTCGACATGGCGCCACCACACCAAAGCGAGGTCCCTCCATTATATTTTTCTGACGATGAGGATGTCGAAGAGCTGAACTGATGAAGATCGTCAAACCCGGTGAGCAGGCCAGGAGCCTCTTTTTTCGAATCGCTTGCGGTTTACAATTAATTTTGCATAATAACTAGTTGCAATATCGTTTCTTGCTTCACCACCCACTGTAGACTCCGCCATCAACAAATGCAAAAAGAATATGGATCAAAGGAGGTTCGAACTCCTGCCTCTTTCGAGAACCGATCTTGAGTCGGTCGCCTTAGACCACTCGGCCATTGATCCTATTATTTTTGATTTTTCTGAAATTTTGCTTATATCAGGCTGCGAAAACTTTTTTTACCCTACCAGAGTGCTTCACTAGCCACCCATTAGCCACTCTTCAGCCCGTGCATCTGTGTATGTTTTTTTGTGAACTGCTCTGGAACGAAAGTACGACGTCTCACATAGAAGATAGCACAGTATTCGCATCTCATCACATTCATTGTTGCAGTCGCAATTTTCCTCCTGTATCCTTTTTACTGTGAGCGCTTTTTTTCCCTCCTATTTGTTTGTCCGAGGTGTTGGCTGCGTGCTGACGGCAATCGCAATTGCTGATTACTCGATACACATCCACCATGGCGTACCCATACGGCAGTGATCCGTGGCAGGCGCGACTCGGACTGAATGACAACCCAATAATAGTGCGGAAAAGGCAGTCGGGCTTTTCTCCCGGAGCTTCAAATGCTCCGCTGAGATCGGTGCCCTTCATGACGCGAGGCAAAATCTTCTCGCACTCCACCTCCATACAATCCCTGGACTTTCATAATATACCCAGTTTTTCACAGGCGCTTACCGGGGGAGGGTTTGCGCTCCCGTCTCAGTCTCGGTCTCAATCTCCCCGGACTTCTGAGGTTCCCCGATTCGAATCGCGATCCGAGCCGTATCCTTCCTCGAATCCTGGCACTCCTCGTGGGAACCCCTACAATGACGACGCAAACTACCCCACAGAGGAGCCATCTTACAACAGCAGTCCAACCATCAGCAACAGCTTGAAGAATGGTTTGAAGAGCTTTAGACAGTTCGTGGCGGAGAGAGTGGTCAGCACAGATGAATCCGATTCCACTGTCATTTACAACGCGCCTCTCCGGGACTGGCCACTCAAATCAAGGCTCGAAAGACAAGCAAGAGACGAGCGCGAGCTCGATGCCAGGATAGGGACAAACACCGGTCCAGAAACAGAAATCTTTGAATTTTTCAAGTTTTGCTCGCTGAAGGGCCTGCAGGTTCTTGTTGCGTTGATTGGGTTTCTATTTGCGCTTCTCAGATTGGCAAAAGAGTTATTCAACGACCACAAATACAACAACGCGGATGAAGATCGCATCATTGATGTTTCAGCCACGCCAAAACCACCACAACTGCAAGAAGAGCAGGTGCCGGGCACATTCCCGAGGAGGGGACCTTTGCTAGAGAGACTTGTATCGTCAACTCCAGCCAGTCGTATTTCCATTCAAAGTGCGGCGAGTTCCCCTGCAGCCGCTGACACTCCCACCTTGCCATCAAGGCTGCGGCCACAGCCCGGAAGTTCCCCATTGTCCCAAGAGTTGAAGGACGAGACATTCAGCGTTTCGTCGATAAATTGGGACAACGAGGTCGAAGAGGAAGTTCCTGAGATGGAGCAGAAGGTTTTTGCTAGACCTGATGGTGGCGTCAGCGCTCAATCTGATTACGGAACAAGGTTTCTCAACACAGCGGAACCTCCAAGTCAAGAGCCGGATGTTGAGGCTGAGTATCTGAGGAAAATATTTAATCGTGATAAAAAGTACGAAATGGTTCTGTCGGAGTCGAAGGAAGACAATTCGTCCTCCGAAACCGACTTCCCCGAACCACCGGAAGTTGAAATGGGCAGCGCAGGTACCCTGGGGATGTTTTTTGAGCTGACATCGAAGCTCCGCAACCTCGTCTCCAGCGAACAGGAGGAGGATGAGCCGCTTGTTATTGTGGGTGAGCACCACGTTGATGATGATTTCGCGCCATACAGGTATAGCGCTCCGTTTTTTGATGAGCAGCGCGGGAACTTGCCCGTTCTTCAGTTCGAGGAGGAGTTTAAGACGTACCAGGCGATCATGGAGGAGAAGAGGAAAAGGCAAGAGCTCATCAAGTTCACCAAACTGAAGGAGCTCGCCAAGGTGAAACCGCTGGGAACTGATGAATTACTCGTCGTCATGAACTACTGGAACTCTTCCGACTTGAACGCCAAGCTCAAGAGGGCATTCACAGTGGAAGTCACCGTTAAGGACCTGAAGACGCTCCAGGATGGCCGGTGGCTGAATGACTCGGTCATGGACTTTTACCTTGCCATGGTTGTGGACAGATCCAGAAAGTCGCTGGAAACGGAAAAGCCTCTCCCTGAAGTTTTTGTTTTCACAACTCATTTTTACACTACTCTGGCAAAGAGAGGTTATGACGCCGTCTCGAGGTGGGCCAAAAAAAAGAAGGTTGATGTAACCAAAGTTGACTATGTGTTTGTTCCTGTCAACGTGATGAACTCTCACTGGTCGCTGGCTGTAATCAACAACAACGAACAATCGTTCCAGTATTACGACTCTCTCGGAGGTTCGTCCGGTAACGTTCTGGAGCACTTACAGAGGTACATGATGAAGGAGGCACAGAGAATTTATGGCCCTGGTGGAAATGGCGTGAACTATATGGAGTGGGCCCGTTTCGGATCTATGAAGGCACCTCAGCAGCAGAACGGATACGATTGCGGGGTGTTCACATGTGCCGCTTGCGAATATCTGTCAAGGGATAAGCCCCTTCTTTTTTCTCAGAGCGATATGAAAGCTCTCAGACGTCGTATGGCGTATGAAATCATTTACGAAAAGTTCATTGACAGGAACTAGATATGTGATATGTATAGTAAAGTATCTTGAATCATGGATTTCTGAGCGCATCTTTGCAATGTTTTGGATGAGAGTCGCTGCTGTCTCCATCGTCACCGAAAACGGGAGGCAATCAGCGTTCTGGAACCCAAAGCTCCGGCGGTAGCACCTTGGGCACCAACGAATGCAAGCGCTCTGAACGGGGTAGTGCATTCCCCGCATGCATACACACCAGGCACAGTGGTCTGTTGTCCAGGATTCACAGAAATATACTTGCCATCGGCTGACATATCGCAGCCAAGTTGAGATGCCAGATCCGATGCCTGTCTGAAAGGAGGTCTGAGATAGCAAACTTCAGCTGGAACACTTCTCCCACCCTCCAGGGTTATACCCCGAAGTTGACCAGGGGAACCGATATCAAACGAGACAACCGGGTCCGTGATCACCGCAATCTTGTTCCGTGCCAACTTCTGTAACTGCTCTGAATCTAACGATGACACCCCGTTTGTAAAAAGGGTTACTTTGGGTGACCAATTGGAAACCATCTCACAAAGCTCCATTGCCACGGCAGCTCCGTTCTCGAGAACTGCAGTCTCGGCATCGTTGTACTCATACCCGTGACAGTACGGACAATGAATGGCTGACACACCCCAGCACTGAGCCAGATTCCGAATATCATATGAGTCGACGAGGTCGACAATCCCGGTTGCAAGTATCACTGTCAGCGACTTGAACCTGTCCCCCGCAGCTGTTTCGACAAGGAAAACGCCGTCTTCTGACTTTGTGGCTCTCGCAGCCCAGCCCGCATTGAAAATGGCGGTCCCATATTTCTCAACGTCGCTTCTTGCTTTGGCCAAGATCTCAGAGGGCGGTGACCCGTCGTGGGTGACGAGGTTGTGCGAGTGAGACGCAAACCTGTTCACTGGCTCTGCCGAGTCGATGATAACGATCTCCATTCTTGCGCGCACAAGTGCGAGAGCCGCAGAGAGCCCAGCATAGCTGCCGCCCACTATAACGGTACTGTATATTTTCTCAGTCGTCATATATATAGTACACCTCCGAGAGTCGATGCAAAAATTCAAAAATGGCTTCGAAAATCAGGCTGTATTTATACTCATTTCTTGAGCAGCATGATAATTTGCTCTTTTCAGGCTCCCCCTCCAGCAGGTTCCCAGCAGGGTCTTTTTGGTACATCTGCATGATGTGAGAGGGTGCTGCCAACTGTGAGGCATAACAGCTGCTTGACACCTTCACAGCGGCCCTCACTCCAAAATAACATTCCTCAAATTTTAGAAACCGAGTTCTATCTCCCATTTACTTAGCTTCCTCGTGTATATAGTCAGTGCAGGCCGAATGCCGGGGAAGGCCATTACTTATTTTCTGCCAGATCACTCTGCCCACAACAATTGATTCTGAAACTGTCGATATAAAACGTTACTTGTAGGTATAGCCTTTAATTCTCTGTTTTGATTATATCAGTTACAGCGACTTAAAACCCACTATCATGTTAGCTAACTTTAACGATCTTACCGTGTGCGGAGAGTTCGGTCCGGGGAGGGTGCAGACAAGACAGGCACGACAAGGAGGGGCCCCACGGCGTCGCAAATGACACGGGGCAATAGCGCGCGCGCCAGTGAGCATACTGAGACTTTGAGGTCAATATTATTCAGCGGTGTGCGTGCCACGCGGGTGCGATTAGTTTCTTTTTTGGAGCGGAGGGGTCGTGTGTGAACCGTGTCTGGTTGGAGATCTGGCAAAGTGTGAGATTTTTTTGTGAACTTCAAAAAAGTTTTTGAAATCTCAAGAAGGTAATTTTGGTTTTTCGAGCTGGGCAGCTGGCTGGGCAGCTGGTACGCTTAGTCAGCAGTTGGTATGGGGAAGGCGTTTTATTGTTTTAAAACATAAAGAATAACGCTTTTAGATATGTGTTAGAGTCACGTCTAAGTCCACAGAGAGCGGGCGTTTATTTAAAATATTTTGGGAGTAAATATTGCTCTAATAATGGCCTAAACGGCAGTGATAAGTGGCGCTGCCTCTGACAGCACGGCAGGATGGGCGTTGAAGATGGAAAAATCCGGTCTTGATTTTTGGCTTCCCCATACGCAGCGTCGGGATTGACTAGGTTTATACATAACAATTATCTGTAAACATTAATCTTAAAAAAACATTTTCCGGCTCATGAGTTTATCTCGATAAAATATCTTCAGATTCCACGTTTAAATCTGCAACAACATAGACATTAACAAAACATATTACTTTTTTAACTGATAGAAACCTAAAGAAATAAGGAATGAAATATCGTTTCAGTTTGCCTTCCATTATCTGACTTGATCTTTGGAGTTTGGGTTGGCTGCGATTCTGAAAGTGATGAGATTAGGTAGGAGAAGAGAAGCAACGGTGTCTCGGAACGGCTCTGCTGATTTTCCTTGCGGCAACAGGCACAATTATTTCCGAGGGATGAGCTTTTTATGGAGTTTTAAAACAGTAATTCTTAGCTTCATAGAATCAAAAGCATATACTCTTGTCAAATGATTAGAATCTACCGCTGGTGATCTCAAAATACGTGTAATTACCAGTAGTGCTAGCCCAATTTATGCTTTGCATCTGGGTAACCCTATTCAGAGCCCTGCATTCACTCGGCATTCGACCGGCGTTCACCTTTTTTTCATTCCCATTTTCTTATATTCCTCCTATACATCGATATACGCGCCATTGAATCGAAAGTCATTTCAATTTATACAAAATGCCTTTAGCAAGCGGCGCCTATGAGAAATCTCTGATTGCTTGCGCAATCTCGGTTGAACCGTTCACGAGTGGAAGAATCTTCCCGATAGTTTTATCATTTCTCAGAGTCTCCACGATAGCAGTAGCCACATCAGCACGGTCAATCTCAACTTTACCCTTGAAAACGTCTGGTCCGGCTTTTGCAATGTCTTCAACTTTGCCTGTACCATTACCATCCTTGTAGTACCCAGGCTGCAAAATGGTGTAATCCAAATCTGTTCTTTTCAATTCGCGATCAGCGTATTTCTTTGCAATGAAATACGAGCGAATTGGCCCATCATACCAGGTCTCGCTTTCCTCAGCACCATAGGCACTAACCATGACAAACCGTTTGATCTGAGCGAGAGCAGTTGCCTCCATTGCCTTGACAGCTCCATCGAGGTCGATCGAAAATGTCAGATCAAGACTCTTCCCGCCAGAACCCGCACTGAACACAACGGCGTCGCTGCCCTTCAGAGCAGCTGCAATTTTCTCAACTGGTTCTTCGAGTGAGACCACCTTTGTTGAAACATTCTGTGACTCAAAATACGCGTTTTGAGACGCGTCACGAATGATTGCAAGTGGCGTAAACTCAGATTTTAACTCTGAAATTTGCGCAATGAGTTCGCGTGCAACTTTACCGTTTGCTCCAATAATTGCAATCTGTGACATTCTGATGAAACGTGTTATGCTACGTTTTTTAGAACTAAGTGGCAATATCGCGACAAAGAAGAGGGCGAGTGAGGAAAGAGACAGTACGTGATATTTATCTTTCAAGCAATGCCAAGAACATGTGCCTCCCACGACCTTTGGATCACTTCGGGAAGTACCACTTCGGGCAGTCTTCTCCGAGCCACTATAAGTAGCCGTATACCGACTTCAGGCTCTCCTTTTCCTCTCTCCCTTCTTTCCTCAAGTCCTTTTACATACGTAGTACCATATACAGTATAAACGAACATCCGACGAACTTCCACTGCCGAGGGTTACGCTAGTCGTGTGACGCTCAACTGCTCAATCTCTACAAGCATCAAGCAAGTGTGGAAAGACCAAATTTTGCGAGAATAAGGTCGTGCCTAGCTCGGTGCTCAAGGTGGAAAGCAAGGAAAGGACAAACAAGTAGCTCTGTAGTGATGAAATCCCCTTCAAGAAATGCAAAGCTATGAACATGAACAAGAACAAGAATCAATAAGCCACGAGGAGTGTCTATATACCTTGGCAGTCACGCTTCAATCAGAGAAGGGGGAGCAAACCATGAAGAGAACTGTCGGTAGTGTCGTCGGGTAAGACACAAACATCTTGGAGGCCTTGAGGGAACCTCGTTGGTCCCGCACGGGATCTGACAGTAGCGCGAGTAGGATCACATGGAGCGTAGAGGGTGGACCCGTGACGTCTCAGACATTCCATAACACGAGAAAGCTTCCACAGGTTTCTGGAAGCGCCAGATTCCTTCCCTGAGCCCATTGCCTAGGTTCTCAGGAGCGAATCTGGGGAAACAAGAGACCCGAGCGCTGCCATTTTGGCTTCTAGAAGCATTTTGAGAGCCCGATAGCAGCAGCGCTATAGCTTCCAGTGATTAGCAATCCAGAACTTAAGCTCAATGAGCTCGCGAGATTACAACGGTACTGCCATCTCGAAAAAGTTGAAAATTTCAAACTCACATACAAAACCTTCAGGTACAAAACCCTCAGCGAGAAGGTCGTGCCGAGCCAAAGCTTAGTAAGCCATTATTTCTCAAGACGTTAAAACAGTGGACTGCGCTGAATACTCCAAAAAGAATCAGTATTTTGCACCGACACTACCATTTCCCCGGCTTTTTCATCTTCTCACTCGCTTCGCAACGCCTGAGCTCGGTATCAGACATAAAGCGAGCACAACGCTTTTCACTTTATTCTTTGCTAGAATGACTAGAAAAAGAACTTATTTCCATGGACGCAAGGTAGTGCCGAACCCATGTCCTTCCCACCGAAGGAACACTTCAAGTGAAAGAAAGACACACAAATAGACACACCCCTGTTCCTGGGAGCAAGGACTTTTTACAGTTGAGAAACTGGCTAGATGGCTCTGTGTATCCCAACTTACGACAACCCAAAGCATAGCCTCGAGGCTATTGCACACGTATTACTGCCCCAAACGGAAAGGTAAACGCTGCGGAGACTGTGAGAGCCAGTGTATCCAGGATACAATACCGCTAAAAACAAGCCCACACACATTCGTACGATTAACAAAGGTCGTCAGGTCCCTCTCGTTCAAGAAATCTACTAACGGGACGCGATGATGGTTGGAGAGACGACAGCGAGAAACAAGAAGGCACCGAGAGCAATAAGGAAAAGGTGGATCCGGGGTCACTGCCCGATGCGGAAACAGCTCATCGCCGGTGAGCGCACGACCTGGTGAGAGCACTACGTCATCGCTGTCTCTTTTTGCTCTGTGTGGGGCAGAGCGATTTTTTTTTTAAAAAAGTATTGATTCTATTGATTCTATTGATACGGTCTTGAGCAGTGATAAACTATTGGTGAATTATGTAGTTTTTCAACGCTTCACTTCAGTGCCGCAATGATCTCGTACACGCCATAAGCACCAGGGTCAGGTGGGAAGACGGTCTGTGTCTCTGTGCCGCCAACGTAGGTCGCCCTGCCGAGCTTTGGACGCAGTTTGCGTGTTCCCTCAGCAGCGTCCCTCGCAACGACAACGGCCTTCGCCATGCTCTTTGTCTCAACGTACGACCGACAGAACGGAATCAGCACATCCATCACTGTTCTGTGTCCTTCACGTGCCTTGGTGTAGTCGCACAGCGTCTTGATGCCGTAGTCAAACGCGCTGCTGTACACCTCAGCCAAGTCAGTCTCGCCCTCCGCAAGCGACTCTTCAATCTTGTTGATGACAGCCTTGGAAAAGATGAACAGGATCGCGCCCAGCGTGCCGCCCATGTCCTCCTTGATGATCTTCAGCATTGCGTGCAGGACACGCAGCAACGAACCATCAGCGGCAATGTGGTCTTCGTCGAGTCTCTTCAAGATCAAGACGGCTCCCGTCTTGAGCGTGTGTCCACAGTCACCGTCACCCATCTTGGTGTCCCAGTCGGTGATGTCTGGCTCGCGGGCAATCACGTTGTTCGCCGCGGTGCGCACAATCTCCTCGAGTTCCTTAGGGTCAAGCTTGATATCCCTCTCGTGGTTAACCACCTCGACATCAAGGTCTTCGTCATACCCCTTGAAATCAGAAATGATACGCGACTCAATGTCAATGAATGCTTTACCTTCAAAGTGGTTCTTTGGCCAGTTGGTGGCCTCCGTTGGAGCATCCAGAAGCTCAAAGATCTCCGACTCAGACACTTCAGCTGTGGCGGCTGTGGTCGCATTGAACAAGGTGATGGTGAAGATAGGCGCGTTCAGCGAGGATACGAATTGGCCAGCGTACACTCTGCTAGGAACAATTCCGTACTCGTCGCTCAGAGACTTCACGGTAGTGTACAGCAGCGCTTTCTCTTCAAGGGCAGCCAAACCACCGAGATTGTTGAACAAAAGAACAACTTTGTCACCCTTGGTGTACTTGAAAAACCCCCTCTCCTTGTCGCTCGTGTCGAGGATCATCTTCAAGAGTAAGGGCACCAGCTCCTCGTTGCTTGGAACATGGTCGAGCTTCTTCACACCTGGTTCGTTGTGGATTCCTAGACCAATCTCAACCTCGGTCTCACCCAGCTTACCGTAGTCAGAGTCACTGGCGTGACCTGGAATGTGCACGTGGTCCAGCCCAGCGTTGATCGAGCCAATGCTATCGTTAACAGACAACCCAAGCTCATACAGCTTGTCAATGTTGAAACCTCTTGCGCTTCCCGCACCCAGCACCTTGTTGATGATCGCAGTGCCGGCTAGCGCACGACGGCCAACAAGTCCACCCGTGGACCTGCCAACGGCAACGTCATCGGTCGACCGCAGAATACGCACCTTTGACTCGCCAAACTTGGCAACCAACTCCTGTGCAGCCATGCCAAAGTACAGGTTGTCACCGGTGTAGTTGGTAATGATGAGGATCACTCCTGCGTCCGAGTGCACGACACTCTCTGCAAACACAATGTTGCGATAGTTGGGGGATGCAAACACATCGCCTTGAGCAGCCGCAGCCAGCATACCTGCGCCGACGAACCCAACCATACCCGGCTCATGGCCCGAGCCACCACCGCTGATCAGCACAACATGGTCTCGGTTGTGCCTGTTGTTGAACACAACTTTCTGCTTCTCCAGCACGGAAAGCGTATCGTTCTGGCAGATGACGCCCTTGAGACACGTAGCCACGATGGTCGTGGGGTCCTTTGGTAGAAAGTGCTTTGACATGGTGTGACTGTTATCTGAAGCAACACACTAGAAAAAATAAATAAAAGACAGCTGGCCGAGATTCTGATATTTATACGTTGGAACCAGATGTTCAGTCCCATCGGGTGCGGTTCGGCCAAATGTGGGGCGCCGCATCCTTCTTATCCGGACTCGGAGAGCATTCCGAATCTGTCATTTTGGCTGGAGCTGAGGTTCCCCTGTGAGAAAACGTCGGGCGATTCTGCAGGTTGAAACCATTTGTATGCCCTCTGCTTCCATTTCAAGCAACGGCGAAGCAATGTAGAATGGCAGGGAGGGGCCGGGCGAAATACTGCGACCCCACTTCGTGTAGGTGGAACATATATCTCTGGTTTGGCTCACCGTGGTGGGAACCCACGTTTGATCCCTTACTGACTTTAAAAAGCACATTTTCTCTCTCGTTTTTGTTGTTGCTCCCTTTCATTATTAACATAGAACACATAGACGAAAATGGCACAGCAAAAATTCACGGTGGTTATTGGCTCAGACCAGGCTGGATATGAGTACAAGGAAACCATCAAGGCGGATCTCGAGAGTAACCCAGCAATCGCCAAGGTGATTGACCTTGGAGTTCCATCTAACACAGACGGTAAAGCGTATCCGCTCGTGGCTATTGAGGCTGGTGAGCGTATTGCGAGAGGTGAGGCTGACCGTGGAATTTTGATCTGTGGGACCGGTTTAGGAGTGGCCATCTCAGCGAACAAAGTGCCGGGGATCCGCGCCGTGACTGCTCATGACTCGTTCAGCGTCGAGCGCAGCATTCTGTCTAATGACTGCCAGATCCTGTGCATGGGCCAAAGAGTTGTTGGCTTGCAACTAGCTAGACGGTTGGCAAAGGAGTGGTTTACGTACACATTTGACAAATCGAGCGCTTCAGCTGATAAAGTTGGTGAGCTGGTCAATTATGAAAACCAGCATGCCCAGATCTCGACTTGAGAGGGGCTGTTATGGATAGTTAATGAAAAGATTGAGCGTTTTGGGTATACAGTGATTGGAGTAGACTCAGCACAAAAGGAAGAGGGAGACTCAGCTTCACTATCGATTTGTGGTGTGCGCTGCACAAGTCTGACTGGAACCAGCTGCCACAAAGAGCCATAGTACAACAAGTGACATATCTAAAGAAAAGAACGTATCTGCTAAAATCCTAGATAATCCTCAGACAAGTGAACCTCTGGTGAAGCGTCCAAAGATGGAGTATTTCTGTAAGAGGAGGTACACAACGGAGCCAACCATGCACATACCCGTGATAACACCAAATCCCATAAGGTATTTTGGCGCGTCAGAACTGGGGAAAAGGTAAGACCCGTAAATTTGTGCGAGGTTACCAAGGGCGTTGATCAAAGCGAGTCCAACACCTCTAGTCTTGGCGTCTCTGTGCGACAGTGCGGTCGACGCGTAGGACAACGCCAGGGCGTTGGCTGCCCAGAGAGCAGAAGCCATGAGGACCAGCATTGTGTAACGCGCTTTGAAGTTGTACACCGTGACAACGATCAGAGAAAACACAAATGCCGCAAAGAGCAGCCAGCACAGGAAGTATCCACGCATGCTGATGAACCTGTCACTGAGAAACGCGATGATGAGGTTGACGACGAACGCTGCGGCGTAGATTGGGATAGTCATGTACTGCACCATTGTGCCCGAGTAGCCCAGTCCCTCGACTAGCGTTGGGTAGAAATACGACAGTGTTGACGATCCGACAATTACCATGTACCCAATGACGAGCAGGATGAACTTGAAGCTGCTTATGTTGAACCACAGGGCCTTGAGGGGAGATATGTCCGAACCGATCGAGTTGTCAACGTTGTCGTCCTGCAGGCGCTTGATGGCGATATCGAGTTCCCTCTTGCTGAATCTGCGCCCAGGGGTGATGGAACCAGGGAGAGGCAGCAGTGTAAAGTATGCAATGATCGCAATACCAATGGTTCCAGAACCTTCAATGATGAAAAGCCATCTCCATCCTTCGATGCCGTATGTGTCATGCATGTGACCCGTGATTAACCCAGCAATGATGCCGCCAAAGGCACCGCTGAGAATAGCTGCGGAGATGTAGAAGGCGAATCTTCTCGATTGTTCCTTCTTCTTGTACCACGACGACAAGATCAGCAGGATGCCGGGTGCGAAACCGGATTCAAAGATTCCAACGAGAGCACGCAGTGCAACCAGTGCACCGTACGTTTGAACTTTACCCATGCAGCAGGTCAAAATACCCCATACAATCATGATGGAGGGGATGAATTTGACTGGTCCAATCTTGACGAGGATAAGGTTGGCTGGAACTTCACCCACGACGTAAAAGATGAAGAATACAATAAGAGCATTGGAATACATGGTTGAATCCATTTTGAGATCATCATCCATGCCTGCAACTTTAGCATTGCCAATATTGGTACGGTCCATGTATGACAACAAATACATCCAGAAAATGGTGACGATGAGGTACATGTCAATCTTGAAGAGCACCGCGGCCTCTTCTTCGGGTGTAAACTCGATATCTTCACCATCTGGTTCTTTGAAATCAAGAGATTCCTGGTCGTCCACCTGCTCAATGTACTCAACTTGAGATTTTGTAGCGTCAGGGATACCAGCTTCTGCTTCTTCTTGAGGAGTGAGTGACATTCTTTTTTCTCTTTGTTTCTTTCTTATTAGAATTAGCTCTTGGAGCTTTTTCTGCAACACGCAGACTACAATAGCCCTGAAATGACAAAATATATATAGATAGATAGACAAGACAGTTTCATCAAGGGTTGCACTGTACCCCACAAAAAACGTATTTCTTATTTCGATCCCTTGAATGAGGGTGTACAAACTGTCGAAGGAATGTTAGGGTGTATGAGCGGCGGGGTAATGATACTCCCCGAGCAATACTGCCCCGGAAACACCGAAATTTGGACCCACATGTACTTGCATTTCTATTGTCATTCGTTCGAGGATAGTTTTCTGCATTTTTTCTCACTAAGAAAAAAAGGAAAAAGGAAGTACTTCCAAGATTATCACCTAAGGTCGAGAGGGGCAATCACCCCACCACTGAATAGCCAAGTTCATGTTTTGTTTTCTTTCTATTTGCATAAACGTACTCAAGATAATCAAATGCCCACATCATGCCTTTCCTGCTGAACCACTAATTACAATCCACTCCTCCATGCGCTCAACCAAAAGGGCATTTGATTTGTCGAGCAAATCAGTTAGAGTTGATGTTTTAACATTGTTCTCAAAGTACTCCACACTTGTGTCCAAGACGAGCTTGTTCACATTGATTTTAGTCATGCCAAGCTCAATGTTTCGTTTCAAGAGCTCGGGCTCGAAATCGTTCGTTCCGTGGAGACAAAGACGAACGTTTTTATCCCCCACGTACTTCTGTAGCTTTTCAAGAAGGTCAAACCGGAGCTGGGGCCCCTCTGGAGGGTAGTCGCCGTGGAAGTTTCCAATTGCCGGAGCGATGATATCGATCCCCGTGTCCAGGAACAGACCAGCCTCTTCGGGCGTAGTGAGCACACCCTCGAGCTCCGCAGTATCCATGACGCCATCCTCACCACCTTCAATGCGGCCGGGTTCCGCTTCGGTCGATTTGTGGTGGGTGTTACAGAACGCAACGAGCTCCTTGGTGCGCGCCAAGTTTTCCTCCTTTTCGTAATGGGACATGTCCACCATGATTGAGTCAAACGGTAGTGTTGCCGCGAGTTTAACGAGCTCAGGGTCCTGTGCATGATCGAGATGGATTGCAACCGGCACGGTTGCCCTTTTTGCACACTCGGCAGCCGCAACGGTTAACGCACCGCCGTAGTGTGTAACGGCCCAGGGAAACATCTGGATGATCAGCGGAGCGCGCTTGTTCTCAGCTGCTTGGATCATGGAGACAACGTGGTCCAGTGTATAGGCAACGGTGGCTAGGACACCATACCGGCCAGCCTCTGCTGCCTCAAGAATTTGCAGTGTCTTGTTGTCTTTCTTCCAGTCGTCCGACATCTCGTGGATGTGTATAAAAGTCTATTGGCTGCTTTGTTTCCAAAAGATGGTCTTTGGCAGAGAGGGAGGGAGAGGGGGAACAAGAGGAGAGAAACTGGGGGAGATATTTGAACTGTAGTTGTACCACCCAAGACGAGAGGGGTAGATTTCCGAGTTTGTCCAGTATGAAAATGCCTCAATGTGTTATTTCTATGGCGATTATATCGAGGTGAATATCTTGTGAGATCGCTTGCTGGCGGGGTCAAGTGTGTATGCTCGGTGGATTGATGAGTCTTCCCCCCTGGATGCGCGGCGCGTGGGATAAATCTGGGGAGCGTCTCGAGATGCAGCGGGAAAATAAAAAGGGTGCATCATTAGTTATTGCACTCCCCCTCTTCTGAGCGATTTCCCGGCACTCCACTTTTTGGATATATATATAATTGTTGGGAGGTTCTCTGGGCTGTCGGTTGGGAGGGTGTATGGTGTACCACCAGAAATAGCCACAAACAGAGAGCTTTTTTTTTCAGGTGACACGGAAAAGACCAACCAACGATGCTACACAAGGAGAAGAAAGAGTACAAGAAAATCTCAACCAAGCCCACCACGCCCAAGCTGGTTACTGGTTTACCAGACCGCGTGATTGTGATTACTGGTGCGAACACCGGAATCGGTGCTGCAATTGCCAAAGGTGTCCTCGACGCCGGTGCCAAGTCAGTCTACTCCCTGGACCTCCGTGCTCCAGCCGGAGACAACGAGCTCGTCGCTGTTGAAAAGGAGTACCCGGGGAAAGTACACTACCAGTACGCTGACGTCACCAAGCTCGAGACCGTCAAGGAGGCATTTGCAGCTGTGCGTAAAGCTGAGGGAGTGATTCACGGTGTTGTGGCTAATGCCGGCGTGACTATCCGCAAGGGGTTCCTCGAGTACACTCCCGAGGAGTGGGACTTTGTCCTCAATGTCAACTTGAAGGGAACGATCAACACGTGCTCGCTTGCCGTTGAGACTTTCCTGGAGCAGGAGACCCAGGGGAGTATCGTGTGCACTGCGTCGCTCGTGTGCCACGGCTCAAACAAGGCTGCACCATCGTTGCCATACCAGGCGTCAAAGAACGCCATCCCGGGCATCGTCATGGGCATTGCGTCTGAGTTTGGACAGCAGGGTATCAGGATCAACTGTGTTTCACCCGGATACATTAAGACCAAACTCACCGACTATGACACCCACCCTATGTGGGAAACGAAGCTCGACATCTGGGGCGGGATGCACAGAATTGCCAACCCCAACGAGCTTGCAGGGACATATGTCTACTTGCTGTCGGATGCCAGCAGTTACACCACCGGTATCGAGATTCAGGTCCATGGCTCTATCGATGCGTGGTGAGAAACCAGGAAAACAAAAACGGCGTCACGTCTCTAGATTTTCTCGTGGCTGCACAACGATTGAATGTGAACTCATTAGATATTAGCCTAGTACCTTTTTTTATATCGAATACAAACCTATGGCGAAAAAAGAATATAAATCCATAAATCTGTCTTCCCCGTTGACTCGACTTACTCCTCTCCTATTCACCCGTCGCACAAATGGCAGAAGCGATGGCCCATTACACTGCGGCAATCGGCTTTGTGTTTTGTGACCCTTCTTCTTTGGAGCTGCGGTACGCCACACAGGGGGTTGTACACTGACTTATAAGAATGACAACCAGATTGATATCAGTACAGTGGTAGAGAGAATGCAGAGACCCGCTACGTACTGTGGAATCTGCAATACCAACTACGCGACATCACCGCATGTTCCGCGGTCCCAGTCGCGAAACTACAGTGGTGCAGCTGATGCACAGGGCGTATCGATAAACCTCACCTGTGCATCATGTATGAACTTCAAAATCCTGAAAACAAAGCTGAATCTGGTTAACTGCGAGTTCTTCAGCGGCGAGGCAAGTCGCGAGATTGATACTGTGCTTGAAAACTGCATGAATGGCAAAGCTGGCCATTTCCTGCAGGAGTACCTCGGCCAGGATGAAAGTGCCAGGGACGCTGCTGACACAACTGCCAAAAGGACAAAGAGCGGACAATTGCCTGTGCCTTCACAGGGGTCTGTGGCGAGATTGGCACATATGCTTTTGAACGTTGAGATCTCGCAGTGTAACAAGAGCATGTCTCATTTGCGGGGCAGGTTGAGACACTGTTCAGCTAACAATGAGCATATGCGAAGCCAAGTTCAGTCGCTCAGAGACGAAATCAAGCAGAGAAAGGAGAAGCTGGCTGCAAATACAGAAAGGCTGAACGACTTGTATACTCAGCAGCAGGAGAAACTGCGGGCTGAAGTTGAGTTGTACACCAAGGAGAAAATCGTCCATGTTGACAGGTTACTTGCAAACTCGCGAGCCAAGCTGTTCCAAGAGCTGATTGCCTTTTCAATGGTTCAAAAGGTGAAGGAGAAGAGAAGGACCAATCGGAGTAGCACCACGTCGATATCTGCATTACAATCAAGAGCGGCCCAGAACAACAGCGAGTTGCATAAACTCAACCAGAATTTAATCGCAAACATGAAGGCTTCGAAATCAAACGACTCGAATTTTTTGCTGGTTGTCAGTTTTACCCCCATCGTGCCTATAACGCAATACCTCTACTATACGCCCATTCTGGTGAACTCTTCGATCGAAATGCTACTCAAATTCATCCAGCTTTCTGCATACTACCTCAAAATCAACCTGCCATATCAAATCTTGCTTTACCCAACCCCGGAGTATGTGCACCAATTGAACAAAAGACACAAGGAGATCATTTTTGAACCGCTGAAACCGTTACTTGTGAACCCAACAACGGACGAATGCTTTCCCGCGTATATTCCGGATCGCGAACGTTTGGTGAACTCAGGCTCGTCAAATAGTTCCGGTGATGGTGGTTATCTGGGTGACATGAGCAAACCACAGCTCCGAATCTTTAGCAAGGCGGTTTCTTGCATGATTATAAACATGATTATAATGATTAAACTGTTGGAGAAGGGCGATGTCGAAGGTGTCGCTCCTGAGTTTTCTGTTGAGAACGTTGAAGATGTATTTGACACCGACGAGCTGTTGTGGTGGTTAATATACCACGAAAAACCTCAGGAACACGAAGTGGTTGAGGAGCAGCAACCCGTCGAGGAACCCGATGGCGCTAATGAGAAGCTTAACGGTCTACTGATTGAAAATGAAAAGACAGCTGCTGCCAAACAAACTCGACGGTTGTCATTTTCCGATGCGGTGTTTGGGTTCTGGAGCCGCAAGAGGGGCAATAATCCCGAGCCCGATGAATCCACCGCGGAGACGGCGACTGATTCAGAAAAGGAATCTGACCGCTTGGTGGTTAAGCAAGCTGATTCTGGAGACTATGATTTCTGGAGAAGCGAACGCGTTGACCGGCATTTCAGAATGAACAGCGATCTTCAGAGAGGAGGAAGTTCAACCAATTTCACCGTTTCCCCATTGTTGGGATCCAGCATGGCTTCGCGGTCGAGCTCACCGGATATTGTTACCGTGTCTAGACCGAACGTTGCAGCGGCGAAGAGTGGCACCGGCAAATCATGGAGGCGGAGGATATCTCTGGAGGAGGTGCTGTCGCTGAGCACACTGCAGGAGGGCGTGTACGATTTCTTCTGCAGCGAGATCCAGAGACACAACGAGGCAGCAGCGGATAGCATTGGCGCCGCGTCGTATGTTTCCGCACACAACCGCACACCACCACCGCCGGAGAACGGCACCGGAGGAACAACACTGGCCCTATCGACAAGAAACAAAACCGTCCAGGGAATCATGCCGCCATCAATGATGGCTGCAGCGACTACAACGCACGCCCACACGATGCTCGAGACATCTCCGCCGTCGTCGAGCCACCCACCGCAGCCGCGCACGTCCCGCATGGCTAACCATCCACACCGTATGACTAGTTTGAGGGAAACAAGCGTGGATCGCACCCACAGCCACAGTTATGGGAACTACGGACATCGGCACAGTCAGAGCGCCGCCACGTCGCAGATGGGCGGGGCAGCTGGCAGCAGGCACAGACGAGGGTCTGTGACTGGTGGAGTAAGACGCGCGGCTAGCATACCTTCTAAAAAGGCATCTTTTGATAATTGGGAAGTTATATAGATAGATTTAAAGAGAAGGCGTGTACTTACGAGTCTGGCTGTGTGTAAATCGTAGTCTGGATGGCTGCCCCCGTTGCAGGGCCGCGTAACCGCATGGCGTTGGCGGCTGGGCTCTGAGAGAGTTGAGGGCCCGAGAGAGAGAGGGAAAGCGACGAGGAGGTTGGTACAAGCATTGAGAAAAGGTGGAACTAATCACACACCTCGATATAGACAGATCAGCACAGATTCAATTGGCTCAGTTTGCATTAGTCGAAAGGTCGCTCTGATTGTTTGTGTGGTTGTCCCTTTGTTTCACTCCCCCTTAGAATTATCTTGGTTTCTCTCCCCTTTGATTCACACATCTATTTTCTAATCTTATACATCAGATATGTTGTCAGACAAGGAACTGTGTATGTGAAGCATCTTTATTTATTGTGATTTCAGAACAGACTTACTAACTTTGCGCGCGCCCCCAGTTGAATTGAACAAGAAGGCCGTCACTGGTGGATTCAGCGTTAAACCACGCATAAACTACAACACCGTTGGTGGTGTCAATGGTCCGTTGGTCATTTTGGAGAATGTCAAGTTCCCAAGATACAACGAGATTGTCAACTTGACGCTCCCCGATGGGAGTATTCGTGCCGGACAAGTTTTGGAAGTGAGAGGCGACAGAGCCATTGTCCAGGTTTTCGAGGGTACCACTGGAATTGACGTTAAGAAGACCAGGGTTGAATTCACCGGTCAGAACCTGAAGATTGCTGTGTCCGAGGATATGCTCGGACGTGTGTTTGACGGCTCTGGTCGTCCTAGCGACAACGGTCCAAAAGTGTTTGCCGAGGATTATTTGGACATTAATGGATCTCCCATCAATCCATATGCCAGAATTTATCCCGAGGAGATGATTTCCACGGGTATTTCTGCAATCGACACGATGAACTCGATTGCCAGAGGTCAAAAGATTCCAATTTTCTCTGCTTCCGGTTTACCGCATAACGAGATTGCTGCGCAGATTTGCAGACAGGCTGGTTTGGTTAGGCCAACGAAGGATGTGCACGACGGTCACGAGGAGAACTTTTCGATTGTGTTTGCCGCCATGGGTGTCAACCTGGAGACTTCGCGTTTCTTCAAGCAGGATTTCGAGGAGAATGGGTCGCTCGAGAGAACGTCGCTGTTTCTCAACCTGGCGAATGACCCAACCATTGAGAGAATCATCACCCCGCGTCTTGCACTCACCACTGCCGAGTATCTGGCGTACCAGACCGAGCGTCACGTGCTGACCATCCTGACGGATATGTCTTCGTATGCCGACGCCCTGAGAGAGGTTTCTGCCGCTAGAGAGGAGGTTCCCGGTAGACGTGGATACCCCGGTTACATGTATACCGATTTATCGACGATTTACGAGCGTGCCGGAAGAGTCGAGGGCCGGAACGGGTCGATCACGCAGATCCCCATTCTCACCATGCCCAACGACGATATCACGCATCCTATTCCTGATTTGACCGGATACATCACGGAGGGACAGATTTCGGTTGATCGTCAGCTGCACAACAGAGGCATCTACCCACCGATCAACGTGCTGCCCTCGCTGTCGAGACTGATGAAGAGCGCCATCGGTGAGGGGATGACGAGAAAAGACCACGGTGATGTGTCCAACCAGCTGTATGCCAAGTATGCCATTGGCAGAGACGCGGCAGCGATGAAGGCTGTTGTCGGTGAGGAGGCGCTCTCCATCGAGGACAAGCTCTCGCTTGAGTTTCTCGAAAAGTTCGAAAAGACATTCATCGCGCAGGGTGCGTACGACAACAGAACCGTGTTTGAGTCTCTCGACCAGGCGTGGTCGCTGTTGAGAATCTACCCCAAGGAGATGCTCAACAGAATCTCACCAAAGATCCTTGCTGAGTTCTACGACCGCGACAGAGGTGACGATGACGAGGACAAGTCCGACGCGCCTGTTGTCGAGGCTTAGATAAACTAAGTATCGTTCATTTTATCATTAGTTCCTTAACAGTCCAGTAGTGGGTCATATATATACCCGATCTCCGATCTGGAAGCAGCAACGCATCACGAGAGAGGTTACCCGCACGCCCACCTCCTCAAGTCCGCGGGCCCGCCCTCTATGACGTCACAACAATAAGCGATGGATGTTGACAAGAAGTCTCGGCCTCACCCCCAGAAAGAGAATCTTCCCCCCACCATGAGAGACAACCGCCTGAAAAGAGAAAGTGCTTTAGTGTTTCTCTGCAGTTGAGTGATCCATCTATTGAAAATAGGACCTAGGAACGATGAACTTCAACTACGATTTCAACCCGCTCCCCAGACACCGTGGTAAACCCCGTCGTGGATCGATACACCCCGCTCCAAAGTCTCTCGTTGACCTACCGCCCGAAATCACCTTCCGGCTCGTGAAGCTGTGTCCCACGGAGCTCAAGTCGACATGCAAGCACTTCTTCCTGCTGCACAACGAGCTCTACTACGAGCGGCTCGTCTCCGAGAACGGCAAGGGCGTCATCACGACGCTTGCGCTGTACGCGCTGCCGCACGTTGTGGCGTACATCCGGTCGTTCGACTACTGGCGCGGCACGCTGCGCGAGATGATTGCGCGGCACTACGGGCTTGCGGACTACGAGGTGGAGGAGAGACAGCGCGCGCGGCACCGGCGACCGCCCGGGGACGTGGTTAGCTGCCGGTACGTCAAGGACTCGTGGAAGATTGTGTACAGCCTCTTCAAGAACCGGCGGCTGTTTGTCGAGTACGCGGACTACCAGGTTGACGAGCCGATGAACTACATGTACAGGCACGTGCTGCAGATCAACAAGACGTATTTGCTGCACTACAAGAAGACGATCAAGCTGTCGCCCGATGTGTACAATCTGTCGTGCGGGATAATCATACAGAATGCGCTCGGGCTCGGCACGATCAAGTTCCAGGTGCTGGAGCACGACACAGGGAGGGAGCTGCTGACGTACTACCCGCCGACGCACATCAATGAAATGCTCCCGCACGACAAGTTCTCGCTGTTGGACCTGGGCAATTTCTACGTGCCGCACGAGAGAACTGGTAAAGATGATGATGAAGAACTCGTGTCGCAGCAGCTCGTGCCGACATTGACGAAATCCTCGACGCTGTCCGAGGAGGGCGACGACAACCTGGTTGAGATCGACATCATAATGGAGGAGACGGGGCTGTACATCAAGTCGGGCTTCAGCATCTGTTTCATCGACGTGAACGCGTACCCTCGCCAGCTGCGATTGCAGAAAGACGCACTGCACCTGCAGCCGGAAGACCACCCGATCCCGGAGGTGCTGCAGGAGGACTGGCTCTTCTGGACGATCGACAACCAGAAGCCAACCCCGGAGCGCGTCGTGAACGTGCTGCTGAAAAACTGCTACAAGTCGATCAACAAGGCGCTGACGCTGCCGCCGCTGCCGTCGCCGTTCCAGCGCGTCGGGAGCTATGCCGAGATCATACGGTCGCGCGGGCCGAGCATCTCGGGCGGGCTGCACATGACGCCCGCGGACATGGATGACGAGGCTGCAGCGGCGTCGTCGTCGCCTGGGCCGCCCAACGGCGATGAGAGCAGCAGCAACGGCGGCGGCGGCGGCGGCGGCGGGGTTAAGCTGGACGATGGCGAGAAGTACGACCGCGTGCGGGACATCGATAGCTACAACCGCGATTTCTACTCGCGGTTCAACGAGGACGGCGAGGCGATCACGCGGACCGTCAAGTTCAAGACTGTTTTCGAGCAGCGGCAGTACGATTTGGAGATGCAGCAGAGGGACAAGGCGAGGGAGCGCGCGGCGAGGCGCCGCGGCAGTGTTGCCGGTGAGCTGTATACCGAGAATGCACCGCTCAAGTGGAAGCTGCCGACTTTGTTCGAGATATGAGCTAGCGTCAGTTCAGGAGGTGAGTAATATCATCCGTATACATAAACTAGCGTTTTGTCCAGGAGGTGAATATTATCATCGGTATCGATATACAGGTACATATTTATTCTTAATTTTTTTTTTCCTTCCTTCTCTCTCCTTATGCCGCCTATATGTGAATTGTGTTTTGCGAATGACTGTGTGGTGGTGGTGGTTGTTGGGGATAAAAGTAGTAGATGGGATATGTGGGGGGTCATGATGGTCGTGATGGGAACGTAGGGGGATGGGGTATAGTGGTGTGAAACTTGAGAACAGACATGGTGGAAAGGAAAAAAAACAAAACAAAACAAAACAAAACAGACAAAACGAGGAATAAGTATAACGAGACTCCGGGTTGTAAAAGAAAGAAAAAGGACACAAAAAAAGGCACAACGGCACAAAAGACAACAACAAAAGATCACGCCTCTTCGACAACAAGCGTCGACACGGAAGCGCGTCTCTGTCTCTCCTTCTCGAGGAACCCGTTGAGCATCGACAGCGCGCGCTCGATGTTCGTCTCGCCGCCCGTGAGGGTGAACACGCGCTCGCCGTCCGGGTTGTCCTCCGGGTCGATCGATATGACACACCCCGAAGAGCGGCGCGTCTCCTGGATCCGCGAGCCGCGCTTCCCGATCAGCGCGCCCACGGTGTCCCCGGGGAACTTGACCGCGCGGCTCACTTCCCTAGTGGTGGTGGTGGTGTTGGAGGTGGTGTTGGAGTTGGTAGTTGCTGAGCTCGAGCTAGACACATCGGAGGATGCACCAGCGGGGCCGGAGAACGACGACGAGGGCGACGTGGTGTCGCTGCCACCGCTGCCGCCGCCCCTGCGCGCGTACCGTGGGGGCGTCGGGATGTAGTAGATGGTCCCCGCGGCACCGTGCCAGTCCTCGAGGAGGCACTTTGAGATCATTTTCAGCGCGCGCGTGATGTTGGCGGGCACGCCCTGCACCTCGACGACGCGCTCTGTCGAGTTCGCGAGGAAGTCCTTCGACGCCACCATCTTGACGCCGTAGTGCTCCTGGATCGTCTTGATGCGCACGCCCTGTTTCCCTATCAGCGTGCCCATCTGCGAGTGCGGCACGAGGAGCCGCAGGCTCGTTGTCTCGGGCGCGTCGCGGTCGTCTGCGGCCGGCGCGGGACACAGCGGCTTCAAGGGGAAGAAGGCGTACTGTGTCGGTGTGTTGTTGGTATTGTGGTGCTGCGCCGCCACGTCGCTGAGCGCCCTTGCGAATAGGCCGAGCGCGTGCGAGACGTTGTCGACGCCGCCGCTGACTGTGAGGATGCGATCGACGCAGCCGTCCGATAGTTTCGACACGCCGGCTTTCACCTCGGTCTCGTCGCGTATCCCGGAGATGCAATCGCCGTTTTTGCCGATGATGACGCCCGCCTCTCTTCTCGAGACCAGGATGCGGTATGTTATCAACGCTGGACTGAGGTCTCCTCTGGACGGGAGTACCTCGGAGTTGGTCGTGGTGTCATTGTCGTGTGCGTCCGACATAAAATTGGAGTCGAATAGAGACTCTGAGGATCTGGAATCCGAAGCCATTAAATAATAATCAATGTGGGTGTTGGCTATTATTTAATTTTTTTTTTTTTTGGCAGTTTGAATTGGCTGGGAGATCAAAATAACGAAAAATGAAAAACGAAAAATCGAATGTTGAAAAAAAAAGCTGTAAAGGGGGCAGAATCGGAGAAGACGCGCGGACGTGTGAGTGCTGATTCTGTGGAGAGGGTCAGGGGGAGTTAAAGGGGGACGGATATAGAGAGCGGGCAGGGGGCCAGATATTGGGAGATTGCAAGTATATTGGATATTTGGGGTTGCCAGGTGGACACCGCGGAGCGGGAGAGTGCGAATTGACTCTGGTGCGGATGCCAGAGAGGTGATCTGATCATGGAGATCAGGGGGATCAGGGAGGTTGAGCGAGCATTAATACAACTCGTACATCGAGACTACGTAACGCTTAGAGTTCTACAGGTTGTGCATCTGCGAGTGAGATCCCACAGCGTCATTGCTGTGCAGAATACCAGAATACCAGAATATGCCCAGGCGGTGAGGTGTCGACGGTGACCCGGCTCGCCCGGTGCCCGCCGTGCAACAGAAGACGCGCACACACGTCAAGCAGAACAACTCTGAAGCGCGCACAGGGCGCACACCCTCTCAGCTCAGCACAGCTCAGCACAGCTCAGCACGGCTCTGCATCAGCATGACATCACCGCGCTGGGCCAATCAGAGCCCTCTCCCGGTACCCACATCCCCACACCCACCCGTAGTGCGCGGCCCGAAACAGAAAGCCGCTAACGGCCAAAAAACCGGCGATTGGTCAGCCGGCTCGCAGTTTGCACACCCAGCAGAAGACACCAGAAGACAACAGAAACAGACAACAGAAGACAACAGACACAGCCGTAGACAGCCGTACGGGCCGGAACGGCTGGACGGCTCCACAGATGAAACGCTTTTAACACCGCAACGGCTGTCACGGAGATATTGACCCGTGCATGCAATAATAATGCCCCTGCTATTATTAATCCCACGCCGCCAACGGTCGAAAACGCTAATCGGATTTTGGGCACTTAGCTCGCACGTGACCCCACCGGCGGTGCTAAGTCCTCTATTTCCAACACGCCGGATATGTGCCTATTAAGCTTCTGGGTGCGTTCATACTCCCGTATACCCGTCTACCGTGATGACATACTAATAGTACAAGTAGCAGTACGGTAATATATATACGAGGAGATGCCCCAGTGATTGTTCGCCGTTTCTAGAATTCCATTCTGCACACATCTCGAATCCAGCTGCGATAGCCGATTACTCCTTTGGGCCGTCCACGCAATAAGGTGGGGAAGATATCTACTACTACAAACTACTACAACCAGTTACTACCACTTTCAACTACCTCATGTCTTCAACTACATCAACCCCTTCAAATCACTCGATGACTGCGAAACCGAGCATGGAGTACAGTACCGACGACAACAGCAACGAGCTGAACGTCCTTCCATTATCCCCTGCAGCTACAGTTACCCCCAAGGACACCATCCACCGCACGCAATCAGGCATATCGTTTGACCCCGATGAGGCCAACATCGAAGCGCTATCAAAACACTCGTCGCGCAGATTGGGCGCCGCGAAGGACGAGGAGGCTCAGGACGACGAAGAAGACCCGAACGAGGTTAAGGCGGGCGAGAATGACAAATACAACATGTACCTATTACCGCTGTGGAGAAAATGGGTCATCAGTCTGATTTTGTCGGCCACGGCGCTCTGCATCACGATGATCTCCTCGTGCTGGTCAATGGCCGCAGACAAGATCATGGCCGACTTTGGTGTTGGCGAGGAGGTGACTGTCCTGGGGGTTAGTCTCTTCATCTGGGGCATGGGCACGGGCCCCCTGTTTCTGAGTCCCATCTCCGAGTACCACGGCCGCAAGCTCACCTACGTCTGCGGCCTGGCCCTGTGCATAGCGTTCGAGTTCCTCACGTCGTTCAGCCCGAACTACGGCGGCATGCTCTTTGGCCGCTTCATGTCTGGCTTTTTCGGGTCCGCATTCATGGCGGTCGCGGGGGGAACCATCTCGGACATATTCACGCGCGAGCAGATCGCGCTCCCGCTCACGATATACTCGCTGTGCCCCTTCCTGGGCCCCAGTCTCGGCCCCACCGTCGCCGGCTTCATCAACAACTCCGACAGCGTGTCGTACCGCTGGACGTTCCACGTGATGCTCATCTTCTCGGGCGTGCAGCTCGCGCTCATCGCGGCCTTTGTCCCCGAGACGTACGGCCCCGTCCTCCTCGTGCGCAAGGCCAAGGCCCAACGCGCCGAAACGGGCAACGAAGCCATCTACGCGCCGCTCGAGCGCCACGAGCTCACGCTCTACCAGTCGATGATCCTCTCGTCGCGGCGCCCCTTGCTCCTCCTCGCGCGCGACCCGATGATGCTCGCGATATGCACATACACCGGCCTCGTCCTCGCGATCGTGTACCTCTTCTTCGTCTCGTTCCCGTACACCTTCAGAACGGTCTACGGGTTCTCGATCGCGGGGCAGGGCATGTCCTTTCTCGGGCTCTGCGCCGGGATGCTCGCGTCGGGCCCCTTCGGCCTCATGTTCGGGAAGCTCTACCTCAAGCTCGGAGAGCGCCACGGATCCCTGCAGCCCGAGTTCAGGCTGCCGTCCGTGATGGTGGGCGGGATCATCGCGCCCGTCGCGCTGTTCATCATGGCGTGGACCTCCTTCGCGCAGTGCCACTGGATCGGCCTCATCATCGCGTCGGGCCTGTACGGCCTCGGCACCGCGATGGTGTTTATCGGGTTGTTCACGTACATCGTCGACGGGTACCGTCTGTACGCGGCGTCGGGGCTCGCGGCGAACTCGTTCGTGCGCTCGCTCATGGCGGGCGTGTTCCCGCTGTTCGGGCTGCAGATGTACGAGAAGCTCGGCGTGCATTGGGCGTCGATGCTGCTCGGGTTCCTGGCTCTGGCTCTGGCTCCGTTGCCGTTCTTTTTCTACAAGTACGGTGAGAAGCTGCGCGCGCGCAGCCCATACGGCTGGACGGGTTGATTTTCCTTTCACATTGTGCATTCTTTATAGACTAATAACATCATTTTTAATTAATTTTTCTCATGATTCATCACATCACCACTCACACGAGTCGCCAATGACCCGACACAGCTCCTCCAGTATCCGCACGTCATCCGCGTCAAACCCACCGAGCGCAAGACAGTCGATATCGAGCACACCGCGCAGCACACCACCATCGCCACCACTGAAAACAGGCACGACGATCTCGCTCCGCGTGTCCCCGTCGCACGCAATGTGCCCGGGGAACGCCTCCACATCCAACACGCACTGTGTCTTTTGCTCGTGCGCAGCGGCACCGCACACCCCGCGCCCAATCTCGATCGTCTGACACGCAACTTTGCCCTGGAACGGACCTAGCACTAGCTGCGCCGCGTTCTGCGGGTCAACAACGTAGAAACCGGCCCAGTTCACGGGTGTGCTGAGAGAGTGGTACGCGTGCCATATCAACGACGAAGCGTTGGCCAGGTTGCACACCCAGTTGCGCTGGTCCGTGCTGAGCGCAGTGTATGCCGCCACGACATCCTGCAGCGTTTCAACTTTGGATGTGCTGTTAAATGATGCGTACTCTGCATGGTGTTTTTCCGTCATTTCTGTAGCTAAACCCGGTTTTAATTGGTGTGGGGGGAAACCAACCTCGAAAGTCTCCGTTGAATCCTTACGCAATCCACAAAACGGCGATGTCACGTGACATTACACAGAGCCTAGCTCATGAAAAGGTATTACTATTATCACTACTGATCACCACTGATCACCGCCACCTTCGCAGTCCGTCAACCGAAGGCTTGCTCCGGAGTCCTAGCCCGGGGATAGACGCAGCGGTAGTTGACCGCGGCAGCATCGACGGTTTGCCTTCCGCGGCGCCACCACCCTGCAAATCCGGCCGCGATCGCGTCTGCATCCTCGTGCGGGACGACAGAACCTGCGTCGTCGTTGACCGCGTCATACCCGCGGGCGCACCCAAGCCCAAGCTCAATCCCCGTGACGACGTCGACCGCTGGATCGACGCCGTCGTGGGCGCCGCGAACGTGGGCGGCGTGACGTCCCTTGGGCCCAGCGCAGTACGACGCCGTTTCGCCGCTGACTCGACATCGCCAAGCGCGCCTGTCCGCTTGCCGCGTGACGTCCGCCTGTCTTCTTCTTCTTCGTTGTTATTAGCAGTCGCAGCTGTGCTCGATGTAGACACCACACCGGCTCCGCGCCGTCCAGCGGCGTAGTGCGACGATATCGAGTCCATCTTGCTGAACCGCGACCTGTGCGCTATGGAGTACCGCGACGACGACGACGACGTGGATGCAGCGGGCGCGCGTCTGCTGCCGCCTGACCGCGTGCCCCCGGGGGACGGCGCAGCCAGCCCCGCGGGACGTGCTCTCTCAACGCGCGAGCTCAGCTCAGACAGCACGCTCTGGCTCAGCCGCTGTGAGAACTGCCGGTTCGCGAGTGCTTGCTTCTCGTGGTTGAAGAGCCCCGAGCCCGGTGCGTTTTCCTTGTTTTCCTCGTGCCGCCGCAGCCCGGGGTACGAGGGCGTGCTTCTCGTCGGTGTGAACTTGAACGATGCCGACTTGGGCGTTTCCATCTGTGCCGTTGTTGTGCGGTTGTTCGTCTCGGGTGTTCTCGTTCGCAAACCAGGGAAAGACCCGGGCATATTAAAAGGCATTATTTGCGGTTGTGCGTATTGTTGCAGGTGAGTGAGTTAGTGAGTGACTCCTCCGCTCTACACTCCCTTGACAAGTCCTCCAGGGGCCTCAGAAAAGCCAAGTCTGTGGTCTCTTCCCCCAAAGAGGACATTTGTAAACACAAACCCACGTGACTGAAAAGTCGTGCCACAATCAGCCGCGCGTGTCGTGCGCCACACACGCCCCGGCAGCGGCTGTTCTCGATTGGTTCGTATGGGATTAAGAAAGATAAAGGATGGATGGATTATAAGAAGGCCGGGATGTCTGATCAGACCATCTTCTTTTCCTCCTCTTTCACCAGTTGAGAAATGAGTACCGAATACGTGGTCATTGGGTGAGTCAAGCAAACCAAAATGAACTAGCCCATGAATGAACCAGCCCCATGAACTAACCTCCCCTCAGCGCCGGCATCGTGGGCCTGTACACCGTGTACGCCCTCATAGAGCACGGCGTCCCCCCCAGCGACATCTCCGTGCTCGCGCAGTACCTCCCGGGAGACCAGTCCACCCACTACACCTCGCCATGGGCGGGCGGCAACTTCTCCGCCATCTCCCCGGACGACGACGCCATCCTCGCGTACGACAAGCATACGTACACGCACCTGGCGCGCCTCCAGGCGGCCCTCGGCGGCGCCGCGGCGTGCGGCCTCGCCTCGCGCCCCAGCACAGAGCTCTTCGACGCGGTGCCGTCGGCGCGCAAGCGCGCGTCGCTCGCGACGTACCTCCGCGACCTGGCAGTGATCCCCGCGCGCGAGTTGCCCGCGGGCGTCGCGTACGGCGTGCGGTACACCACGTGGAACTTCAACTGTCCCGTGTTCCTGGCGGCGATGCGCGCGCACCTCGCGGCGCGCGGCGTGGCGTTCGAGCGACGCACGCTGCGCGACGTGTCTGAGGCCTTTGGTGGAACCACGAAGACCGTGTTCAACTGCTGTGGGATCGGCGCGGCTGTGCTGGGCGGGGTGGAGGACGCGAAGGTGTACCCTGCGCGCGGCCAGGTTGTCGTTGTGCGGGCGCCGCATATCGCGGAGAACTACATGCGCTGGGGCGCTGACTACGCGACGTATGTCATCCCGCGTCCGCACTCGCACGGACAGCTCGTCCTGGGTGGATACCTGCAGAAGGGGAACTGGTCGGGCGACACGTACGGCTACGAGACGGAGGATATCCTGAAGCGCACCACCGAGCTGTTCCCCAAGATCCTGGATGAGCCGCTCGAGGTTGTGCGTGTGGCTGCTGGGCTGAGACCGGGCAGGGAGGGCGGTGTCAGGATTGAGAAGGAGGCTGTTGGCACAAACAAAACTATCGTGCATAATTACGGTGCGGGAGGCTATGGGTACCAGGCTGGGCTTGGGATGGCTGATGCTGCTGTTAGATTGTCTTTCGCCAAGGCAAGCAAGCTGTGAGATATCAAATATAGACTGTATGTATTATGTACAAGCTCGTTACAATATTAAAGAAGTCAAAAATTAAAACCCAATACCTGAAAAATCCTTCATCTCGGTACCTGTATTTGTCCCCAGAGTATTGTCGTAATCCAGCAGAAAGCCAGGAAGGCTAAAAACGTTGTGCATAAGGTACCCGCCGTCCTGATTCTCAAACCCATTCTCAAACCCAGAAATCACACTCGTGCTGTCACTGCCGTTAGGCGTTGTCTCGGGTGCAGGCACCAAATCGTCCAGTAGGTGATTCAGCCCAGGACTCGAAGTGAGCGAAAAAGATTGAACCGCAGACGCCGTTGTGGTGGATCCCGAAGATGGCAACATGCTTTCACTATTGGGTGGCGCCTCGGGCTCACCAACGACGCTCGGCCTGTTGCTGGCTGCCATCTTCTTCTTTGCAACTGCAGACTTGAATTTTTGTAACTTGTAGGAGCACGCACAACCGTCAGCAAGCTCGTAATTCCGAACCTCCTGGATAAGCGCATCTGCACCAACTTTGCGGCCTGTCTGCTCCTCAACTGCAGTCACCATTATGGCTAGTAGAAATTTGGTTATAACGCTCAACAGCAAAATCTTGTCCGTATCTTTGAACTCACGTCGGCTATCCTGGAAACGCGTCGAGACAGAAAGCAGCAGATTCATATCCTCCCATGCACGCTCACTCTTCGGGTTTTGGAGTACACTGCCAAATAATGTTATAACCGCAGAAAGAGGGTAAAACATACTCCAGTCGGAAAGACAATATGACCTCATGTCTAGGCAGTTAGTTAACTCCAATATCGATCTCGCGGCATCCAGACAGATCTGCTGCGGATCGATCATTGCGTCAATTCGGTTATAGTTGGTATGTGCTTCAGGCACGGTTGGGTTTCTGGACGGCATCGACCCGCCAACCCAGCTCGAGGTGAGCGCAACTTTTGTAATCAAAAGTTGCAAAAAATAGTACTTGAACTGGCACATCATCACAACATATTTGCTGTGCAAATCAAGTTCGTCGCGAACCTTACTCATCTCCGCAATGCTTTTAGATTTCTCCTTGTTAAATCGAAAGTCCGGGCGATCGTTTTCGGGAACACACAATCTCCAGCACTCCAGATCGTGCATCAACGACATCACAGTATCCCAAATCTGACCGCTGCGCCGCCCAACAAGCGAAGTAGCACAGAAAAGCTCATCGTATATGCGTGAAGTAATTATCGCAAGGTCTGTGAAGATGTACTCTTTTTTCAAATGCAGTTGCTTGGCGGTTCCGTTCAAACCAGTTAACTTCTCCAAAATTTCCTTCTGCTTCAGTTCTCGATTTTTCTTTTCATTCCCGAGGTAGCCGGCAGAAGGCGAAATGTTAGGAGACCACAATGATTTGAACTCGCCCAGCCCAGGGGTTGTCACGTCTCTATCATTTATAATCGGCGGTTTCCCCGATTTCAAACTGTTATCCTTGTCAATAGAGTAAACATACCACCACAGTTTGATCCTCAAATCTGCCTCCTCTTGAGGCAAATTGTGTAGCGAGTCTTCACGGTGCATTCCAAGCTCTTGCGCATGCCTCACCGTCGTCGAGGAAAGCATATAGGTTCCCTGCGCAAGGCACATAAAGTCAGCATACAATGTGAGAATAACCATACCTTGCAAGGATCTGACACCGTCTCCTATAATCGCCAAGCGGTGGTAATAATACAAAGAATTTCGCAGGAGCTTTTTCTCATAGTCAGCAGCCACCTCGGGTGTGTATCCAGGGGGAGCATTTTTAGATAGACCCAAACGATTCATTTCGATATCGATCGCACCAGTCATCAAGAGCATAGTGTTCATGGTCAGCATTTCAGAAAACGTAAACTTGGAGCCGACAAATCTCGCCTCACGAGCTTCGCAGTATCTTGCAAATAAAGATGTGGCATACGATTTCTCAATAGATCCAAATTCCTCAGATCCAGATGGGTAAGTACGGTCCAACAAGTAAAGAATAACAGCTTTGGGTGGTAGCTCCGCAAGTTCCGAACGATCAACAGGACGAGTCCAGGTCTTATTAAAATCTTCGTGTATTTTGCTCGAGCAAACGGTGCGCATCATGTTCAAAGGCTCAACGACAGACTGATCTTTCACACGCGCTGTTATCCACTTCATTCCCGCGGTTGAAAAAATTGAAAAAGAACTGTGCGTTCCAAAATACTGGTTATCAACCCCAATGGTTGAAGGAGAAGCTTCGAGTTGTGGGGTGCTGGAGCTTTGGGCGGGAAGTCCATCCTCGCGTTCATCAGTTTCAACCTCATCCTGGGTACTGTCATCAAGCTCGGGGTCCTCGTCCGACGACAACGACCCTTCACCAGAGTCGGATTCTTGTCTCGGGGTAGGCCGATCGAGCGGCAAATTCCCGTTGGCTCGTGCTCCGTCTCGCGACAACTGTTTCAGTAGCGATTCCATCATCAGCTCCATTTTGCCCAGTCTGCCCTCCAGCTCAGACACACCGTTCGGCTGCGGCTTCTTGCTCATTGGCTTGCGTTTCTTAGGCACATGGGTATAGGTGCATTGTGACCGGTACGTTAAGCAATTCGAACATGGCGAGGTTCCATTGCACTTGATTTTTTTCGCGCGACAATAGTCACACGCCTTAGCTATTCTTCGACGCTTGGAGTCCTGCTCGCTTCTATCCTGATATCTTCCTGTAGACTCCTGCGCCACCATAGCTGTCTTTTTTGCCCACTAAAGCCGATAGCAGAGAAACAAACCAGACGGTCAGAAAAGGGGCCGGCGGTTATGGAAAGTGAAGCAATGTGAGTAACTGCGGTACAAAAAAATAAGACGAAGAGGTTCAAAATGCACAAAATGAGCTTTGAGTACGTGAAGGAAGCCTTTACGTGGTCTTTTGTCTATGTCCCAACCTTCATTCAGCGCCTTCTAGCGTTTTGGCGAGGCCGATTCGATGTGCATAAGTGCATGGCGCTATTCGGTGCGGCACGACCTCATCGGAAATCCGGACAGATGATGACTTCCGAGAAGCCGACGTAACTAATTGGCATCTATTCGCGTGTCTCTTACTTTCTTCTAAGTTTTCGGATAATTTGGGGGAGGGTTTAACGGGCAGAGTTACCCCAAAATCTTCAAATGCCAAGCAGGGACTTACGTCATTGTAACTACACAGAAGCAAAGCTCATCTGATTGAGGGCGGGCTGAGATTAGCCAGGAATGGCCCATACACACGAAGTGTAGGGCTCAAACGGTATTTAGTTCGACTAAACAACCAATTACTTTGGATTATATATACTTCATTCTCATTTGCCATTCATATTCTACTTCGTACATAGGTGTCATTCAAGCGTCTAGTAAGAGGTGTCAACAACGTATCTGCCAAGGATAGCACCCTTCTCCATCTCCTCGTAGATTCTTGGGAGCTCAGAGAGACCAACAACCTTAATAGGGCTCTTGACAAGACCTCTGGCAAAGAACGACAGCGCCTCTCTGGTGTCGGCTCTGTTTCCAACGTACGAACCCTTGATCGAGATCGACTTGACAACGTGCTGGAACACTGGGGATTTGCACACAGCGCCGGCTGGCATACCAACAAGCACAACGGTACCGGTTGGTCTGACGTACTCGCACGAGTTGGAGATGGCACGCTCAGAAACGGAAACGTTGATCACACCGTGGGGTCCACCGTTGGTTGCGTCTTGAATAGCCTTGGTGACGTCCTTCTCCTTGGTAAAGTCGATGAACACATCGGCACCAAGGGTGCGGACAAGCTCCTCCTTACCTGGTCCACCGTCAATGCCAAGCACACGAAGACCCAGGGCCTTACCGTACTGGACGGCAAGGGAGCCAAGTCCACCACCGGCACCGGAGATGGCAACCCACTGGCCTGCAGCCAGGTTGGCGGTCTTCAGCGCCTTGAAAACGGTGACACCGGCACACAAGATGGGTGCAACCTGGGCCAAGTCTGTTCCCTCTGGGATCTTGGCAGCCTGGATTGCGTCGGCGGTCGCGTACTGCTGAAACGAACCGTCGTGGGTGTAACCGGAGAGGTCAGCGTCTGGACAGTTGGATTCGTGGCCTTCCTCACAGTACTCACACGACATACAAGAGCCGTTCAGCCACTTGATTCCGGCAAGATCGCCAATCTCGAAGTTCTTGACGGACTCGCCCTTGGCAACGACAATACCAGCACCCTCGTGACCACCGACAAGAGGAAGCTTGACTGGAAGAGGCCAGTCACCCTTCCACGCGTGCAGATCAGTGTGGCAGACACCGGAGTACTTGACGTTGATCAGAATCTCGTTAGGCTTAGGGGTGGGCACAGGCAGCTGCTTGTACTCCAGAGGACCGCCATTGGTCTCAAAGATAACACCCATCTGGGTCTTTGGGATGGCATGGGTGGAAGCAAATCTGGCAAAGCTGGACTTTTGCGAGAGAACAGATCTCTTGGCAAGGGAAAACATTTTTCTTTGTCTGATTTCTTGTGGGGATAAGAGTGACAACTGGGAATTTCTCCTTCGTCTCAGAATGTTTTTCATTTTTCATGGGCGCACTGGGGGTGGACACCTCTTTATGTAGCGGCGCGGGCTGCATCACCACACGAGGGGCTTACGTAAGAGGGGGTGGGACCCGGCTTTTAGGAGAGTCGTCGACCACCGTCTGGATCCCCCGGTTTGCACACGGAAACTCGGGGTTCAAAGCGTTTATTATTAACCATCGTGTATCTGGGAGTGTTGTTGCTGCAGTCCGACAGTTCTAAGTACAATTGTTTGTGCTGGGAGAGGCCAACAATCGTGCTCTTTGTTGTCTGTTCTTAAGCCCGCCGCTCGAGACCACAAAAAGAGCGGAGTTTCGGAGTGAGTAAACACACAAACACAAGCGATCTCGGCGATCCTACAGACGCACAGGCGTAGGCAGTTCCCATGGCATTGAGGCCTCCCAGCTGAAACGGGATCAATTGCGCGAGTTAGATAGAGCCTCTGCTGGGTTCCCGCCGAACGTTTCGACTGTGCCTGCGGCGCGCGTCTCCAGCCTCTCTCATTGGCTGCCGGGGAGACGCTAGGGGGAACTCCGTGCCCCGTTTACGATAGTCCGTCTTCGCAATTGGCCTCCCATCGGCATCGCTCGGTAGGCACAGAGAGCAACAAAAGAGAGAGACAGAGCCATCGAGTTCCCGAAGGCGGGGTGGATAAACGGCTCTCGCCCCACCAGGGGGTGTGCTTCCACCCCCGGAGTTGATGCATCTTTTTGCGCGCCCATTTTCTCACACCACTTTTTCGCACCCTCTGTGCTGATGAGCCTGAAAGAGAGCGAAATAAAAGATCAGTCAGTAGGAAAGGGTTTGTTTGTGCTGCCCTTTCACCCCCTGTAGATGACTGGATTATTTTATTCTTGTTTGTGTGGCGGATCGCGAGGGGTGCGCCGGCTTCACGTACTTTTCCCCTTCCACACCGGCGTGCAGACCTCCCCACTCACTCACCTTCAGACTACCCGCGGCATATCTAAAAGATCCATTTTTCAATGAGGTCATAATCAAGCTAGTTGCCTGAGGCAAAAAATATGTTCAATGTGGGGTGCTTTTTGTCTCCACTAATCGGATCAATACGGAGAGACTACCCCACACACTCAAGTGATGTCAATGATACCGTGACGATCCATTTTCTGTGAGTATATACAAGTCGTGCTACAGAATATCACCAGATGATAAAAATGATAAAAACAAGAATGTATTGAATTAGGTGAAATAACGGTAGGCTCTCTGTGCACCACAAACCGGCGCGCTCGCCGCACCGCAGCGATAGCCCAGGGCCAAAAACAGGACTTGGGAGAAAAAATTATAACAGATCGAAAACATCACAAGGCAAACATATAGTGAAGTTTTCAATCATCGAGCCCACAAGAAAATTTTGGTACACTGTTGTTTCTCAATTTGGAAATAGAAATAGGAAAGGGTCCGGCTAGGCACTGACTTTGCATATCTTAAGCGATAGTGCAGAAACCACCGAGGGTGACAGGCGCAAAGATGTCCTTCCAGTTGTCGGCGTCATCCTTGTTGTCGGACTGGGTAGCGGAGGTAGAGGTGGTGTAAGAAGGCTGCATTGTAGGATAGTTGAGCTCGAGAGTGTTGATAGAGATTGAGAAAAGTTGGAGACTAGAGGGGACCCAGCGTCCCCATTTATATATTATCCAAGGTGGCTCCCCTGAATATCAGATCCTACATCCATTTGAAGTAGAATCGCGACTGAAACAAAGCGGTCTTGAAACATCATGCTCGATAAAGTAGATATACAACTCCCCGAGGTGGGTTAGTGATTGTGTCTTCCCAATGCGGTAATTTTGGGATCTCGCCTGCTCCACTTCGTGCATGAACCTTGACCGAACACTGGACCGACATTGGACCAACGCACCGCATCAGACAGCCTCACACTGGTAAATTTCCGGGGTCTTTTTGAAACAAGCGGAATATGCATGGTCTACTTACCATTTGCTGATTACAGCCTGTCTGGCTCCCATTTCGGGCGCCCGCTTAACAGAAGGGACACTAAAAATGTTTCACTTGTCTCTCGATGACCCATGTGGGTAAAGATATCGTGGACAATAAAACAAATGCTAATCTTCTCAGTACCTAAGCTGCTATCAGATGCCATGTACTTAACTTTCTTCTACGTTGTATAGGGAATACTGAAGCTGACTGAAACAACCCGACCCCACAACACTTGACCGCTTGCAAAAGATAGCCCGCAATCTAGGCTAGATTGCCCTTCAGTCATCAACTTTAGGCAGTTTCATATCCAAACTGTCAACTTAGACAAGCAAACCCTTGGATCCAAGAAACAAAGCTGGCGTACCTTTGGAACAACATAAATACGGGCTCCCAAGCCACCCTAAGCTCCTTTCTTTCGCTTCCATTATCATCAACACTCTCGATCTCAACTATCTAACAATGCAGCCTTCTTACGCCACCTCTACCTCCGCTACCCAGTCCGACAACAAGGATGACGCCGACAACTGGAAGGACATCTTTGCGCCTGTCACTCTCGGTGGTTTCTGCACTATTGCTTAGATGCTAAAAAACTTCTCAGTGCCACCATTGCCTGCTGTGATTCTAGTTTGGTTTACCTACTAAGATGCTGCCGCCAGCGACCTTAGACTGCCCCCGCTTGGGCGATTTAATTTTGCTTCTTCTTTCTTTCTCTATTCGAATATTCTTTTTTAATACTATACCAATGGCCATATCTTCTGACCGTAGTGAGCCGACTCGAAATCCAAATATGCTTTTTTCTACTCTTCCACTTCCTCTTCTTCCTCTTCCTCCACCTCCTCGTCACTTGATAGACTGAAGTCTTCATCCTCGGCGTCCTCTTCATCCTCACCCGCGATATCTCCAGCAAGGAAAAGAGTCCCTTCCGAAAGTTCGAGCTTGTGCTCCTCTGTCTCCTCCTTCTTTTCCTCCTCGTCATACGCCCACAGTTTACTAACATCGCCCTTGATCAAAGCTAACCCAGACACAGAAATAATCAACGAAGGGCACAGGTACAGCAGTGCAGGCTGGCCATGGTTGAAAACATGTAGAAACCCCACCGTTAGCAACATCCCAAAGAGATACCCAGCCATCGCCGCGGTGAAATACGGCTTGGGGAAGGAACGAGCGTGATAGAACTCAATTCCTGGATTCGCCTCGTGGTGATTCCACAGGTCAAACCGCAGACACAGTGACGTAAACATTCCAGGGACAACCATGTCCCCGAGCCCCAGGATTGAGAGTGGGAGCTTGCCCGATGGCAACTCTGCAGGGAGCGGCGCCACAGGCACAGAGAGTTTAATAGGGATGTCGATCCCCATCGCCACAGTCACCATCACGTCTGTGCCAAACACAAAGTACACATCGTACAGAAACAATCCTGCAAGGATGATGAAGGCTGGCCTGAAGTTGGCCATCCGCGACATGCGGATGCCGAATACTGTGAAGCACGACCCAAAGAGGTTGCTCAGAAGCCAATTGCTGCTTCCGTCAAACGCAAGGTAAATACCCGTAAGAACAACACTGCACGCGACGCCGTAGAGCTCCGCTGTGGAGAAGTAATAATTGGCAATCTGCGTGGGGACAGCAACGTCGATACGCGACTCGGCCAGTCTCTCCTCCCTGATGATCTTGTTCTCGTCTGTGTCCTGTGGCAAGTCCGAATTCACCTCGGAACCAGCACTGGTGATTTCCTCGTCGTGCGAGAGAGTCAGCTTGTACCGCTTGATGAACTTGAGCGATGAGGTTCCAAACGCACGGCTCAGCTTGCGCGCCAGTGTCTTGATCGTGAAGCCAAACGTAAATGCGTTGGCATTGAAACCCATCACCAGTATATACCGCGTCAGGTATAGCGAGATTGTGGCTCTGTCGAGTTTTTTAACCGCGTAGTACAACCCAACCAACACTCCGGCCCCGAGCAGAGGCACAGCTGCAGCGTGGCCCTCTGTGATGTTCCCGTCAAGCGCCGAGGTCTCGTCCGTGTCGCTCTGGTCAAACAACGGATGCTCTTTGTTCGGTTTCAATGCATTCAGCGGTCTCTCCAATGTTGAGTAACTCCCGTAAATCACGAGGGAGACTGCCATGAATATGACGGAGGCGTATGTGAGGAAGATGGGGTTGATGTAGTTGTTGAGCCGCGTGTCGTAGATGGCGTACGCCACTTTGACCGACGCGCTCTCCAAGAAGCTGGCGGTGATATTGACAACTGCATTATCACTCGCGTTCATTATGAATGGGATATGGTGCTGTGCTGGAGCTCTTATTGGGCCAGTGTCCGGTGGTCACCATCACCTACACAAACATTTGCTTACGCCCGATCTGGATTGGACTCGGTCCACGACCACATAAAATTATCATGGTGAAAAAAGTACAAAACTAGCCATTTTCAGCCCATTCCAAATTGTTTCATCATCTGCTTCATCTGAGGGTTATCCATCATGCTCATCATGTCCTGCTGGCTGGGCATACCACCGCCTCCGGCACCGCCCATCAGACTGCTCATATCTGGCATTCCTCCAGCACCACCAGCGCCGCCGCCAAACATGTTCATCATGTTGTTCATCATCCCCGGGTTAGACTTGAGCTGCTGCATTGCTCTCGCCATATTAGCCGGGTTAAGCTTGTTTGCCATCCCCCCTGGTCCACCGGCACCCTGCATCATGTTTTTACTCGTTGATGCCATCTTCGCCATCATCTTCTGCTGCAACAGCACAAGCTCAACCTCGGTCGAACTGGTTCCCGACCCGCGCGCCACACGAACGATCCTGTTTGGCTGTTCAATGAATATCTTACCGTCACTCTGCAGCTCGGCCTTGGTCATCGAGTCCATGATGTAGATCATCCGCTTGAGACGTTTCGATGCTTCCTCCTCGCCAACCTGGTTCATCATCTGTCCCATTCCACCAGGGAGCATGCTTGCAAGCTTTGACAGCGGACCCATCTTCATGATGTTGCTCAGCTGCGTCTGGAAGTCGCTCAGTGTGAACCGACCCTCTTGGAAATTCTTCATTGTGTCCTTCTGGTCCAGATTCAGCGACTGCACATGCTCCATGAGTCCCTGGATGTCACCGATCCCCAACAGCTTGGAGATGAACTGCCTGGGCGAAAAAGTTTCTAGATCCTGCACGTGCTCACCAGTACCGATGAATGCAATCGGCGTCTCGGTGGCTGCAACGGCGGAGATGGCACCACCACCTTTTGCGTGGCCATCCATCTTCGTCAATAAAATGGCACCAAAGTTCGAGGACTCTTTGAAAGCCTTGGACTGCGCTTCAGCCGCCTGTCCAATCGAAGCGTCCAGCACCATGATGGTTTGGTTAGGCTTCACCGCCTCGCCGATCTGAACCATCTCCTCGAACAGCTCGGTCTCCTGTCTGTGACGCCCCGAAGTGTCCACAATGATAATCTCAAACTTCTCCTTCTTGAATTTCTCTACACCGTCAAATGACACCTTCACCGGATCAGTCTCTGTGTAAGAGCCGTAGTATGGAATCTTGGCCTTGGTTGCGTTCTGCTTAAGCTGATCAAACGCACCGGCTCTGAAGGTGTCCGCACACACCAGACCCACCTTGAGGCCTCTGCGCTGGTAATACACAGCCAGCTTGGTACACGATGTGGTTTTACCGGCACCCTGTAGACCGACAAACATTATGACGTTGCTCTGTTTCTTCTTGGGTTTGAACTCCTGCGTCTCCTTACAGTCAACGAGGTTACATAGCTCGTCAAAGACAGCCTTCTGAATCAACTTTTTCTTGTTCACGCCGGGCCTGTCCTCTGCCTCAATGCTCTTCTTCAGTTTCTCGCGCAGCCGCGCGACAAGCTTGATGTTGACGTCGGACTCGAGGAGAGCGTTACAGATCTCCTTGAGCATCGCGTTGATGGCGTCCTTATCCACCACATTCGACTTTGTCACATCTGACACGGCCGCATTAATGCGCCGACCCAGATCTGCAAGCACCATGGTATTATAGTGATGCTCTCGAGTGACGGAATATTCAGTAACTGGGGCTCAGTGCTCACGGCTCCACCATCACCACCACCACCAACTTTTCAACCACTGGAGCTGTCGCCGCTGGGGATGACAATTGGGACGGGTAACCCACTTGTATCGGAATGGGGAGCACCCGCACACAAAAGACATCAGCCAGATAGACCCACGAAGTGACACTATACGCAGCTGTCGGAGCCATTAAGAGAGACCGAGTGTGTTGGAGCAGGATATATTGATGAATGCCTTCAACCTGATACCGTCGTCTCGGCTCTACAGCTCTGCTGAGCCTGCTCCCCCGGTGGTAACACCACCAGGTCTCTCATTCTTTTCAATATATAATCCGTCGCTGTCGGAAGAGGCACGGAAACGGGGCGATGTCGAGGACGATGGTGACGATAGCGTGTTCTTAGTGGAACAGCTGCTGTGCTTTGTCAATTTTGACAAGCGCGCCGTGAGCGAGTCAGAGAAGCTCAAGACCATTGGTCTCGTGCAGGGCATCACCGACTTCGCAGCGAACTTCTCGCGCGGTGGGGTGCTGAATCACATAGACACAGACAAGGCACGGATAGTGGTGGGAAACTTGGAGGGTGACTACTGGGTGGTGGCGCGGATACACCTCACGCGATCGGGACCTGCTGAGAGCTCTAGCGACGGAAGCAGCAGCTCGGCTGCGGAACACTACATGCGCGGGCTGGCTCCGCCGGAGTATCTGCTCAGCGAGCTCAGGAGCGGCTATCGGCTTTGGAGACTGCATTTTGGCACAATCGAGGAGAACTATAGGGCGCACGGGCGCGTCGAGGTGTGTGAGCAGTTGGAAAAGTGGTGGGCCGTATGGCTACGGCACAATTGGGATTTCAGTTCAAGCTTCAACCTGAATCACACGGGGTTCTTGAGCCTGCTGGAAGGCCACCGGCGGTCATCTGTGCTGCTACCGCTTGCGTTTGCGGACAACCTCGAGGTGAGACTCAACGAGTTCATCCCGCAGCATGAAGGCCTTGTGGACCTGTTCATCATGAATACCAACTGGACGCCGGTGAAAAACTTTGGGACTGTGTGGGTGAACAAGGATTCTCCCGTAGATAAGAGGTCTCTGCGGGATCTGGTGAACTACTTGGAGAGACTCGATGTGACTTTCGGCTTATCAACGTTCCTGCTCCAACTGTCGAATATGCCCAGCTTGAGATCGTACATGAGGGCGCTGCAGCGGTCAAAATCTATAGCACCGGATGGAACGACCGTTGAGCGGTCGCTGCTGAATCCGGCACAATTCATCCAGGACCAACTCACGAGCGTGTTCAACCCCTTTGCGATGACGATGGATGCCGTTTCCAGTGTGACGCAGATCGTGGACTACCTGCCCAGTTTCAACCTCTGGGGTGGCAGTCAGGCGGCCGTGGAGGGTGATGAAGACAGAAATTTGACGCCGCATACCAGCACCACTTTGAATGACAATCTGACATCCAGCACTGAGCTGCCACCTGATCATAAGGTTGAAGGAAAGTTTCTTATAGGGTTGCAAGCTAGTGGGAAGACCACTGCGGGACTGTCTGAAGAAGATGAGCAGGATGCCTTTGTTGCCGACTCACAGATCACAAGCAAGACGGTCTTCTTGCGAACACGCTCTGGAGACCTCACCCAGTTTGATCTTGTACTATACGAAATTTGCGGGATACTCTTCACTATGATCTACAAGGCGAGAACAGACGAATTGCAAAAGGAAGAATATTACTCAGGTCTGCAAGAGGAGCTTAACAAGTTGTATGAGACGTACTTTCGCGATCTCACCATGCAGCAGCTGAAGGATATGGAGCACGCATTGGTCAAGCCACCCAAATTGAAGAGCCGGTCGGCATTTTACTACTTGGTGTACGATCTTGGGGCGGAAGAATACCAGACCTCGTTTCCGAATATTCCTGACGACACCGAGGTTAGACTGCTCAAGTCAATATTCGAGTCTTCGAGGAAAGGAGCGGGCGCGGCGGAGGATGACGACTCAGAGTGCATGGCCAACACTCCGCAGGGCGAGCTTACGCGCAGCCAATGCATCAGTCTCCACCATAGCATAATGAACTTCGTCCTGAAGGACGGAGATATCATGGGTCATAATTCCACGACCGACAAGCTGAAGGAGTCGGAGAAGTTGGTCAAGACGCATAAGAACTGGTGGGTTCTGAAGAAGCACTTTCCGATCTCGGGTAAGATTCTCGTGATATCCAAGAGGTTTAAGAACAACGATCCGCAAAAGGCAAGGGTGCTCGAGGGGCCCAGATCGATCGAGGAGATAAAGGATGACAGAGACGGGCTGATTGGGTCTTTCGGCGATGACGTGAAAGAGTGGTTTCGCACTTTTTCGAAAGAAAACGTTTTCTGAAAATGGTCATTAAAATGCATGTTTTATTCGCTGTTGTTGTATATATTAAAGCGCATCGCCATGCGCGATATCATACTGCCTCTGCCCCTTTCCTTTCCTTTGAGACCCTCTTATCCTTCTCCCTGTAGTGGCCTTCTCCCGCTTGCTCACTCGTCCTGTGGGACCTGTGCCGCTCTGATTTATAGTCATCCGACCGTCGATGCTCCGACCGATGCCGGTGGTGTCTGTGGTGTCGTTCTCTATCACTTTCACGAGAGCGGTGCTTGTCCCTGTCGCTCCTCTCACTCTCACGAGAACGATACTTATCTCTGTCGTCCTTATCACCCTCACGAGACCGATACCTCTCCCCATCATCATCCCTGTGCCGGCTTCTATACCGCGCATCGTCCTTACCACTCTCGCGCTCCGCGATCTCTTTCTGCCGCCGCACAAGCATCAACCGCCGGCCCTCTTCCTGTCTGAACTTAAACATCGGATCCTCCTTCTCCAGCGCCGCTGCGCTACTCCCCCCATCACCAGCCCCACCGGTCTTCCCCACGCTCAACACCGTGTCAAGCCGACTGGTCTCGCGCGCACGCGCACCCCCGAGCGCCGTCTTGCCAAGGACAAGCCCGTCGATACGCTTCTTCCCCAGTAAAAACTCCTCATTGTCGTCCGGCGCGCTGGTCGTTGTTGTACCCGGGGCAGCAGCAGGCTCGTCCCGTGGGCCCTCGTACATCCAGTCCACCTTCTCACGACGCACGCGCGTGCCTGGGTTCCGCGCGAGCTGTAGCCGTTCGAGCTCCTCGCGTTCGCGCTCTTTCTGGAACTCACGTTGCCGTTCCTGGATCTTCTTGTGTTCCTGTAGCGCATCTTGCTCTCGCTGCCACACCTTCTCCTGATTTCTCATCAACTTCGGGTGCCATGACTTTTTCAGATTAAGATCGGACGGCATGTTTTAGTTTCAAGGCCTACTGGTGGTACGCTCACAGATAATGAGGTAGGGTCTCTTTTTGCCCTTGGCACAAATGTGATGAGCTTCTTTCTCCGGAAACCTACGCCACTGGGACAGAGCCCGGTTTCGCAGGGTTCGTCTACATCATCTCAGTTATAGGTGACAAGTGTATATATTTCTCTATGGCCATAAAGGTAAGCGAGGCCAGTAGAAAATGTATATATATACGCATTTCACATGGAAAGTAGGAACAAAAAAGAATGCACAGTGGAAGTATAGCCACTCGTGTTAACAATGCCCCAGAACATCGTAGAGGGGCAGCAACAGGTGGCTTGTGGCACGGTAGAGTGGCAAATTTGCTGTGATAACGTTCCATCGTAACAACTCAAAGGCACGCACGCGTTCCGACTCAGAAACCGTGGATCTTGATGTTCTTCTTCTGGAGAGCAAGCTGCGAGGTCAAAAATTCCATAACTTTCAATCTCTGATCGCCCTGCAGCTGGATAACCTGGCCGAGCTCCTCGTCCTTGACGATGTTGCCGTTGCAGGCAAAGTCCTTCTTGAGAACCTTGAGGATCTTCTTCAGATCATATTCATCTGGCAAACCTTGGACGGTAGTTAGCGTCTTTCTACCATTTCTCTGCTGGATACGGATGTGAATGTAGTTTGTTGGTTGAGTATCGTCGTCACCGGTGTCGGCGAAAGGGTCTGTAAGTATTCCGTTAGTATAAGTCGTTCAACAAAAAAAATTAAAAAAAACGCGCCAGCTCCCACGTTGTTGATGTTGCTCTTCCCCTTTCTGGGGCTTCAACCAGCTGTCAGAAGAGGCTGTACAAAAACGCAAGAGGGAGACGGCGTGAAGAACGACATACCAAAAGATTTGAGGTTTTCGATAGAACTCATATAATGTATCCAAGCAAGTATGGGATCTTAATACCTAAAGCAGGGGTGTTGAGGGTATGAAATGGTGACCTGGTGATAGATCTTCTCTTCTTCTTCGGCGGTTCCTGCCGTTTCTCTTTCTGGGCTCAGAGAGAGGGAAAAGGCCCGCGCACAACTGCGCCGTGCGTTTGCCGCACTTGTGCAATCTGCCAGGGGCGGGTAACCTGTGCTAAGTAGCTGTCCTCTTACACATTTCTCCACATTTTCTATATATTTCTGTATCATTTATATTCGTATATTCTTACATTTCGGCGGCAAAATACGTGGCTCTTCATTGTCCCTCGTTGCGTGCTCTTTTGCCACCTTTTTTTTTTCCGTCACGGGTACCACCGTTCATTCGCGTATTTGTCCGCCTCACTCACCTCCGGCTCCCCCTTCATCTCAACAGGATTCAATATCACGTCTCCGTCGTGGTAGATCCGCTGGTAGTACATGACACTTAGATCAGGGTTTGCTGCAATCAGCTCCTCCACCTCCTCGCGGCTCTCCTCATACGTGACCGGCTGTAGTCCCGTTTCTGAAGAGAAAACCCCACGAAATATCGGAAGCAAGGGAATCGGAGGCAGGAATGGTCGTACTCGGCCAATAGATGACTCTTTGTGATGGTCAGGATTCTGCCGGAGCGATTCCATGAAGTCCTCGAGGCTTTCAAATGGAACTTCAGCTGGTATCTGGACGTTGAGACTGATCTCCAAGTGGTCCAGCTCGTTCAACAGGAGCGAATTGTCCACATAGTCATCTCCAATAAGCCACTCAACCAACTGAGATCCCCTGCTGCTTGAGGACAGCTGGGAAAATACTCCCTCGAGCTCCTCCTGGCTCTTTCGTATTGCAAACGAGCGCTTGCCTTCTCTGAACACAATCAGCAGCAGAGCCTCGATGTAGACATAAATTCCAAAGAGGCTCAAAACGGGAGTGGTCACAAGCCCAAGCTCCAGCTGGGTGCTAGACCGTAGGACAGGCACAGGGTCCAATTCTGTCTCCATCACGTCTGGGCTCTCGACATAGTCCGCCAGACCAAAATCGCGGTCGTGCGCAGTCACCACCCTCAACCACGCGGAAGTGGACATGACAGGCCCAACCCAAATGCGACAATGGATAAGCCCCGTAGTTAATCCGGTACCAAGAAAAAACCACTGCTCTCTAGAGGAGGTAGCTCCCGCTGTTATCTTCTTCACCTCCGCCGAGAGACAGAAGGAAGTGCTCCACCCAAAAATATCTCGAGGCTCAGTTAGTTGCAACTCGGCCGATCAACCCGTCCATCTGTTGTTCTAACCCCTCTGGCATTTTTCAGGAATCATCGCTGAAATACAATTGACGGCTTTATTGTCTCTTTGCCTGACTGCCAAGGGACAAATTCTCAAGGAGACTTGTAAGTACAAGAAAAAATATAGCTTCGGCAACCCAGCGCGTGATCGCCCCAATCGACTTCAAGCTAACATTCCCCCTCCAGATCTCCTATCTTTCTATTTTGCTTTTCCATCTCATATTTTTGTTCTTATTTGAGTAAGCATCAGTCATGAGTCGCGTTGATACCGATTTGCAAACGAGCATCAAAAAGGCATGTTCTCCGGACGAGTCAGCCCCCAAGCGTAAGCACGTTAGAGCCTGCATCGTGTTCACATGGGACCATAAGTCTTCGAAGTCGTTCTGGAACGGAATGAAGGTGCAGCCAATCCAGAGCGACGAGGTTCAATTATTTAAAGCGCTGATCCTTGTTCACAAAGTGATCCAAGAGGGTCATCCCTCGGCCCTGAGAGGCGGCTTCAGAAACAGGGATTGGGTCGAAAGCTTGGGCAGGGTCATCCCTGGAGACGGCTTCAAAAACTATGGAAGACTCATCCGTGAATACGATGGTTATCTCCTTCGCAAGCTGGATTTTCATAGAGACCACAGAGGGTTCAATGGCACGTTTGAGTACGAGGAATACGTTTCTCTGAGAGCCGTGAGTGACCCCAACGAGGGTTATGAGGCCATTCTGGACCTCCTAGGTCTACAAGATGCAATTGACGATTTGCAAAGACTCGTGTTTGCAAGTATTTCTCAGTCACGCTCTTCGGAATGTAAGATCAGTGCCTTGGTGCCACTCGTTGCCGAGTCTTACGGTATCTACAAGTTCCTCACATCGATGCTTAGAGCCATGCACAACGCATCTGACTCTGAGGAGCTGCTTGAGCCATTTAGGGAAAGATTTATTGCGCAGCACGCGAGACTCTATGAGTTTTACGCCGACTGCTCTTCGATCCGCTACCTGAACTCACTGATTAGCATTCCTAAAATTCCCCTCGATCCACCCGATTTGCTCTTGATTGAGGACGGCCAGCTACCATTGCCACCGGTAGCTCCTCGTTCTGAACGATCGGTGGATGTGACGCCTACACCGGAACCAATAGCGCAGCAGCCAACCGCAGGTGTTGATTATTGGAACCAGGCAAACGAGCAACAGCGGCTATACGAGCAAGAGCAGCAGAGACTGGAACAGGAGCGCCAAGCCCAACTGTTGCAACAGCAGCAGGCGCAGCAGCAACAGCAGCAATTCTGGGAGCAACAACAGGTGCAGCAAGCTGAGGCACAGAGAATGGCACAGGAGCAGCTTCTGCAGGACCAGGTACAGAGACAGGCCCAGGGTCGCGTTGCTGAACTTGAAAGAGATTTGCTCGCCATAAGAGGGCAGTATGAAAGAGACCAGCTGATGCTCGAACAGTATGACCAGAGGGTAAATGCTCTAGAGGCTGAGATTGCCAACACCACTCAATCTGCTCAGCAGCAGCTCGTTTCCAAAGACGAGCAGATTGGAAACCTACAGGAGCAGGTGCAGTTGTGGAAGGGCAAGTACGAATCGCTTGCCAAGCTTTACAGTCAATTGAGACAAGAGCACTTGGGCCTGCTGTCAAAATTTAAGAAAATCCAGCAAAAGGCATCAAGCGCTCAGGAGGCCATCGACAGACGCGAGAAATTGGAGAAGGATCTCAAGGCGAAGAACATCGAACTGGCTGACCTGATCAGGGAGAGGGACAGGGCGAGATTGGAGCTCGACAGACTGAGAGGAGGCAAAAACAACGAGATTGAGAAGCTTGAGGCCCAGGTAAGGACGCTTGAGGACAGACTGGCCACATCTGAAAGAAGCCAGTCGTCGAACTTGTCGTCGATCTTTTCGCAGCATAACAAGGAGATCGAGGAGCTGCAGAAAAAGTTAAACAACAATTTGTCACTGTCCGACCCTTCAAGGCTTCAGGACCTCGAGCTGAGACTCAGCGAAAAGGATGCCGAGCTTGAGATGATGCACCAGACGATGGAGGAGGCCATCAAAGACCTTGCCAACCAACAAAAGGACAACGACGCTGCCATTGACGAGCAGATCGACCAGGTGCTACATGACCACCTCGACAAGCTCGCGTCTTTGATCGATGCCATTCTCCAGAGCGGTATGCGTCGGATCCAAGACGCCACGTTTGAGCTAGACTCACCCATGCAGGCAGGCAACCAGAACGCGTCGCCCGAATACTTGTCATCCGTCATTGAAAAGAGTTCGATCTTGGCTACAGACTTTGCCACGAGCTTTAACAACTTCATTGCAGATGGACCTAACGGCGACCACGTTTCTGTGATTGACACAATCACTAACTTTACCACTTCCATCAGTGACGTGCTGCTGAACACCAAGGGTCTGATCCGCTTGGCTAAAACCGACGATTTCGCTGATGATCTCGTGGACACAGCGAGAGACGCGGCCCAGATCTCGGAGGTGTTCCTCGAGTCCCTTCTCTCGACCAACCTTACCGGCCTTTCTGATGATGACAAGACGGATAAAGCGATCAACGGTAATTTGGATGTACAGGAGGTTCTGCAGACGCTGTTGAAACTCGTTGAGACAATCGCGCCGAGATCAACCGCCCGTGCCGCAAACGGTGATCTGGGCCAGATGGTGGACCAGGAAATGGGCAACGCTGCCAAGGCAATTGACGCCGCGTCGGCCCACCTGAATTCGCTCCTCTCAAAGCCACTCGACCCCACGATCTCAGCCATCGACATGGAGATCAACAAGGCGATCCTGGCGGCTGCGATTGCGGTGACGAACGCGATTGCACTGCTGCTGAAAGCGGCTGCGGAGTCCCAACAAGAAATTGTGAACCAGGGACGCGGGTCCAACTCGCGCACCGCGTTTTACAAGAAGCACAACAAGTGGTCGCAGGGACTCATCTCGGCTGCTAAATCGGTTGCTGGGTCCACGACTGTGCTCATCCAGATGGCGGACGGTGTGCTCTCCGGTGGGAACACGCCCGAGGAGCTCATTGTTGCGTCGAACGAGGTTGCGGCGTCGACTGCGCAGCTCGTCGCGGCGAGTCGCGTGAAGGCGACGTTCATGTCCAAGTCTCAGGATAAGCTCGAGGTCGCGAGCAAGACGGTCACGTCGGCGTGCCGTACCCTCGTGAACCAGGTGAAGGATATCCTGGACAAGCGCAGCTCCGGAGAGAACGGCGGTGGTGTGGACTACTCGAAGCTGTCTGTGCATGAGAACAAGACTGTTGAAATGGAGCAACAGGTGGAAATCTTGAAGCTGGAGAACGCACTGAACGGTGCTAGAAAGAGATTGGGTGAGATTAGAAAGTTTAGCTACCGTGATGAGAGTGATGAGGAATAATTTTCTATTTAGCTGACAAGGCAACTGCTCTGGTTTCAAGAAATTTTGAAATGAGTTGCTCAATTCGTTAAAATTCTCAAAGATGATTTTAGTTAGATGGCCCCATTGAGCCGTAGATGTAGCAAGCGTCAAGATGTCGTTACAAATTCAAAAACCCCTTGGTAGACGGAAGTGTTCATAGAAGCTTGACTTGAGTACTCCAGCTCATTTTTGCTCATTATGAGTGGGTCAACTGCGTAATAATCGGTTTCTTTTTGCAAGGCAGTGTCCGTTCGTTGCAAAGTAAAATTATTTCTCTTTTCCACATCTTCCAGCGTCTTTACGAAGACATCCTCAACACCCAATCCTGGGTTAGAGGAAGCAAACAGCCAATCCTGGTTTTTTTTGACGGAAATCAGGTCCTGCGTATCCTTTTCTTCTTCTAGCTCTCCTAAGCTCTCAAGCCACCCTATGAAAGAGCTATCCTTATTCTGTGCATTGAACTCAGCCGAATATCGTTTCCATAGCAGTTGGTTCGGATTAGTGGACCAAAGCCGTGCCAGCGCAACGGAAAGCTCCCTTTGGTGCTTAACCGTGGAGACATGTCGTGAGTAGAAAGACCTAAATGCCATGAAGCCATTCAGCTTTCGCCGTGGTCTATCGCGGGACTTGCGTTTTTCATCCCGTAAGGGATTCGGCCTTTTGCGGACGCTCCGTCTACCAAAAATGGCCTTCTGCTTATAACTCTGGAGCAATAGTCTCAGCTCTTCTGAAGGCTCTGGTAAGGTAGGCAAAGCGGTAGCGTAGAAAGCTGTGATATTTTCATCCCTCGGAGCAGACCTTACGTCGCTTGCGGCTTCAGTTAATTGGGTTGTGAAAGAAAGAGATCTCTTGGACATATTATAATATGCCAGGAGACTATATATATAGTAGTTATCATCAAAAATTCTGGAGTAGAATGTGCGGAACTGCTTATTTATTTGGTCCCGTTTATTATGTCTTGGGTTTGTTTCCAATTGTCCTCAGGGGCCGTTTATGTAAAACAATACGCCCCAAACTTTAAACAGGACCTCATCATATGCAAGTAATTCACGTGATTTTATCTTTCACGTGATCGGGTAGTCTTACTTTTTGTGAATATTGTATAGGAAGCAAAAGGTGCACTCTAGCAAATAAAAAGCGAAGAAAAGCAAAAAAGAACGAAAGGCGAGACATAAGAAATAACAAACACCCTCGCTGCAAAACCCTACCGCGAAAACCTACCTCAGTAACCCATATAATTCGTCGGATATCCCCGCCGTTTTTTCCTTCCGCCTTCATTTGCGTGTCAGTGTCTGAAGTAGAATGAAGAGTAGTTAAAAGCATTGCGCACCTTTTATTGGAGACCCTTTCAGCATGTTAGTAATTCAACTTTAAGAAAAGAAAGGGTTGAAAGGCGACATACCAGTTACGGACTTGAGTCGTATGAAACCCAGTTCGTGCAACAAGCATCTTAAGATCTTGATCTGACAAGTAAGGGTTTCCAACGTTTTCCTGGTACCTTGATCAGTTGTGGTTAGCAGTCAAAAAGGTAAAAAGGTAGAAAAACAGGTCTGTCTTACCATTCGTTCAGTATTTCAACAGCACTTTTCGGTAGCCGTCTACCTCTTCGTAGAACGCTTTCGTCGGGGCTCTGGTCCAGCATATTCTGAGTCACCACATTAAACACAAAATCGGGCTTAGCAGGTCCCGCATCAGTGATCGAGTTGCACTTCTGCAGAAGCTGCTCCCCCTTCAAATTGTCCAGCTCTTGTTCTAAACAAGCCCTCTCATTGAGTAGAAGCGCTGCCGTGTTCGACAGGTTGTTGACCCTCGCAAGCGACTCTCTCGCTCCGCTGCTCAGACTTTCCGTTCTGGTGATGTTTGCAAGTTCCTGTACGTTAGTAGCTCAAAGCAAAAAGTGCCAGGACTATACTCACTCCAACTCCCGTAAGCAGTAAGTCATTGATGCCATCTAGATCAGAGGGTTCTCCTGGTTTGCCTGTCAAACAATCCAAGAGCCTGATTAGCGAAACCTCCAACAACTGCAGATTATCGCCTTCGTCAATTCGCTGGGCTGTATTCATGTTTCTCTTGCTCTCGTTCTTTCCGTTACCGTTTGTCTTGCTTGTTTCATCTGCCTTTGCCTCTTCTATGTGGGAAGGATTACTTGCAAGAGGAGAGAATATTAGACACTTGTTGTAGAGACTTCCCATAGAATACGTCAGCAGTTCGAGCAGAAGATCCTCGTCTGCCTATTGCAAGACACACTGAACAGATCTGACAGAGAGTAGCTAACTGTTCTTTATATGATTCGAACACCTTCGACTGCGTTTGATGTTCCCGTCAAGCCCCCTCCAAGGATGTTTGGAGACGGACATATATCGAAGATTATGTAATCTTGAGAACAGAGTGCGGCTCAGAACTGGATGCTGTCTGTGTAACGTACAATTGCTGATTATAACCTTTTCTGCCGCGACTCATCAAATGATACAGTTTTTTCCCAAGAAGCAGGCAACGGTCGGTCTTTCTGAACATGAGCTGGAAGACTTACAGGGCAGCAGTAATAGCTGTCATTGTATCTTCGTTTGGGATAATGCAGGGGCTGGATCACCTCTCTCTCTCCCAGGTTTCCGAGAGACAAGGTTTTGAAGACATTTTTGGTCCGATGTCAAAACTGTTTCAAATAATGTCCGCGATTTCGGTGGACTTAGGCGGTTTCAGTATCAACACATTTTAATGAAAACCTTTTCCGTTCTGACCTAACGCGCAAAATCTGTAGCCGGGTGCTGCATTCTTCTATTGGTGGGCGACACTTTCGGGCGAGTGACATGTTTACAGATAGCTCTTGTTTTGTGGGCTTCCGGGTGTGAGTACTAAAATAGCAAACTTCCTGTTCTTGATTTTTCTAACAGGTTAGCGATTTTGTCTGGTTGCGCGATAGATATATGGATGTTGCTGGGAGGTGGAACTTTGAAGGGTGTTGCAAATGGTATAGTGCAGTGCATGATCCCTCAGTACATAACCGAGATTTCTCATCCATTCAAAAGGGGGCGCCTTATTATGCTGGTACAGTGCTCTTTTCACGCGGGGGTCTTGCTCATGGAATACTTATGTGAGCCTGGAAAGCTATTGCGTACGGACGTTGCTTTTCGAGTCCTGTGTGGAGGCTCCCTGGGACCCGCCATTGTCCTCCTTGCATTGACATTCATCTTGCCTGAGTCTCGGAGGTACCTGGTCCTGAAGTCTAGATGGATCGAGGCTGTTCGTGTGACGCAAAATCTTCATTTGGAACCGTTCATCTTGAGAGAAATCAAAGGGGACACTCAAACCAGTATTTTCCAGGTTCCCAAATCCACCTTCGATTATTCAATAAGAAATTCCATTGGTTTTTTGGATATTTTTATTCGTGATTTTTTTGGACCTGTCTGTTTGAGTGCAACGAGTCACTTTTTAATTCAGATATGCGGGGTCACTATGCTCGTACAACATTTTCGCTTCCTGTGTGAATTTTTAGGTTTAAGTGGGAAAGTCCTGACCATAGCACTGTCATCAAAAAACATTTTGTGCTTTTTGTTCACTGCTGCTCCGATCTTGGTCATTGATCGTGCCAAAAGAAAAGATTTGCTATGCTTCGGATTCTTTGTGATCTCCCTTGGAGAAGGCCTTATTGGAGCTCTCCTCTCAACAAACAGCCATGCAATAGGTGGGAATGATATCGTGTCAGCGTTTGGTGGAAATATGACGGCAACGATATTTGCATCTAGCTTGTTGGTCTTTGTTGTCTTCTCGGCCGCAATAGTACCCACGACATGGTTGTTTTCCGTTGAGGTACTTCCGGAGCATGTTCGGGTGGCTGGTCTTCCGGTTGCATTAGGCACTTCACGTATAGTGGCAGGCCTACTGCAGGCTTTTGGTGAAAGAATATATGTTCTTGCTCCGTGGGTGCTTTGTCTTACTCTGTCTGGATTGTCTTTCGTTGGCGGCACTTTGGTCCTTCTTGTTTTTCCCGAAACGAGACCGCTGCTGGATAGATCCAGCAGCGACGGAACAAACGATGACTCAGCTGTCAGTCCGTTTGGCGGACAGTTTCGCCATAGTCCAGCGTCTTCTGATGATGTATCTTTCCAACGAGTTCAGGTGTTTCCTGGTCTCTCTGGAAATTTCAGTAAGTCGAAGCTCTCGGTGGAGACACCTGGGTCTAGCATAGGAAGGCAGGAACTTGCTTTACCTGAAACCACTGGGAATTTTTTGTCTTCGGTCCTCAACCCCGAGTCCAGACAGCTTCAAAATTTTTCCGGAAGACCAAACTATTTCGAAGAGGTTTACAATGATGGAAAAGGGCCGGAGACGGTGGTCGATACGGAAGCCTCTTCCAGAAATGGTGGCTACCACTTTGATTCCCCATTCTCGCAAAGGAACAAAAGCTAAATGCCGGGTTTGAATTACGATAAGTAGCCTGCTGTAAAAATCATTATTATAAAGAGAAAGTTTGCAGTTCTGGCTATTATCCTACAGCCAGAGTGACGTGCCCCACCCAAGAACGGACAACGATTTCCGACCGCGAATTATTTATCTGAAATCGAGAGATAGAGTAGAGTGCATAGTTGGTCAACTAACAGTTCTAGTCGTTCACTCACCCATAATCCCACCTCTATTCCACCGACCATGACCAGGCAGCACGCCCACCACACTCCAAACTTAGAGTCCTCGGATGACTCCACCCTGGAGTATGAAAAACCGGCCCCAAAAGTGATCTATCCGTAAGTCCCTTCCCCCCAAGTCGCGTTGCAGTAAAAATTTCAACTAACACCATTTTGCAGATTTTGGTATGGAGGTGAGTCAAACTTCAATTGCTTCCCAATGTTCATCCCACTAACCAACTTCCAGGCGCCGCTTCCATGTTTGCATGTTTATTCACACACCCACTCGATCTCGCCAAGGTGAGATTGCAGACCGCTGAAAAACCTGGTGATAACCTCTTCACAATGGCAGCCAAGATTGTGAGAAACGAGGGCCCTCTCGCTGCGTACTCTGGGCTTACCGCGTCGCTGCTCAGACAGGCAACCTACTCGACTGCTCGTTTCGGGCTGTACGAGTACCTCAAGGAGTACTTTTCCAAGGACGGCAAGCAGCCAGGCACGCTCACTCTGTTATCGTGTTCGATGATGGCTGGTGCATTTGGTGGACTTGTCGGTAACCCATCGGACATTGTCAACATCAGAATGCAGAACGACTCAACCCTGCCCGAGGCGCAACGCAGGAACTACAAGCACGCTCTCGACGGCGTATACCGCGTTACAAAAGACGAAGGTGTGAGTGCGCTGTTCCGTGGTATTGGTCCCAACCTGACGCGTGGCGTCTTGATGACTGCTTCCCAGGTGGTTAGCTACGACATTGCCAAGGATCTGATGGTTGAGAACTTTGGTATGGACTCCAAGAGCAAGACTACACACTTCTCCGCGTCGTTGTTTGCCGGCCTCGTTGCCACTACAGTGTGCTCCCCCGCAGATGTGGTGAAGACGCGTGTCATGAACGCTGCGGGCTCCAGCAAGGGCGCAGTGGGCATCCTGCTGGAAGCTGTCAAGACCGAGGGCCCAGGGTTCATGTTCAGAGGTTGGACTCCTGCGTTCATCAGACTCGGACCACACACCATCCTGACTTTCCTTGCTCTTGAGCAGCTGCGCAAGTACAAGGTGGGACTGTAAAAGACGTATATTATCATTATATTATTTATAGAATAGAAAGAGAGCTTAATTGGTGAGATCATGTGACTGTGCGGCGCACTCCTTTTCGGGCGTTTTGTGCACGACCGCCCCGAAGGGTCGAAGGATGGACCAAATTGAAACACAGAGCATTTGTCATTTGGGCTACCACCCACACTTCTTTTTCCCGTATGCTTCAATTGACAGAGGAGGAAGGTGGTGCACAGCTGAAGCCGCGCATGTGCACGCAGGCAGGAACGCTGCGCGGACACACCGCGGCCGTAACCGTGCTTGAAATATTTCACCTCCCATCGAACCTCTCATACTCCCTCAGCGACAACCAAGCAGCAACAGCAACACAACTACTGACTCCGACGCTGCTCTCGGGCGATGCAGCGGGCTGGGTCGTCTGGTGGGACCTTGCAGCGCGACGGGCGCTCGGCTCATGGCGCGCACACGATGCACCGATCGTGTCCCTTGTCCAGCGCGGCGTCTCGTGGCACGGCGCGACGCCGAGCATTGACGATGCCCTATTCGGCGAGGTACTCACACATGGGAAGGACGGGCACGTGCGCGTGTGGCGGTTATTTACCGCAGAGCCACCGGCGTATGCATACGTGCTGAGCCGCGTTCTGCAGCGGCGAGTCCCTGTGCCGGGGGACTCCCCGACACCCACATCCTATCCTACACCGCCGTTGTGTCTCGAAGTACCGGTGAACAGTCTTAACTATGCGAACGTTGCACTGCATGGCAGCACGCTGGTGACGCCCGGGTCGACTGACTCGAACTGCGCCGACGTGTACTCCCTGCCGAGAACAGACGACGAACGACTCGTGCGGCTGGCCCGCGGTGTCGATCCCGTGGCGCTCGTCGAGGAGCGTGGCTACGCACTGCGGTTTCCACACACCGAAAACGTTGAGGGCCGCGATCTCGGTGTGGTGATGCGCGTTGCGTGGCTTGCAGACTCTGTCTTTGCAGTCGGCTACGAGAGCGGGCACGTTGTGGTGTACCGCGTTACTGGAGGCGGCAACGTTGAGATGGTGTCCGTCGACGCGACGCACTTTCCGCACCCTGTTCTTGCGCTCGTGCACGATGAGACCCACGGTGTGCTGCTGTCGTCGTCCGCGGGCACTGACAAGCTCGCGGTGTGCGCGCTGGAGTACATCGCGCAGCAAGAGGCGGGCGCTGAGCCAAGGGACGTTACGGCGGAGACGCGCGTGCATCGCGTGCGACACCGCGGTATTGCGGAGATCGCCGTGCGCGCTGATGGACTCGTGGCGCTCGTAACGTGGGACGGCGTCGTGCGGATCTGCGAGTACGCTACTGGTGACGACGAGGAACCGCTGAGATTCCGTGCAAAGTTGCGAAGGCTGGCGCCTAGTGTACTTCCTAATGACGTGAACCAGCCACAGGATGAAAAACAAACGACGGCAACCACGACGCGAGCTTCGACTGTGCGGTTTGCACAGTTGCAGCGGAGCTACGTTGAGCTGAAACAGCGGCATGCGCTCGCTTACAACAACGGACAGAGCAAGATGATGGTGCGCAGTCGTGAGGAGGCTAACTTTGAGAAAAAGAGGTTCTGCGTTGGATACAGCGACGGAAGAATCGCGGTGTATTATACAAATGGTGATATAGTAGAATAGACTTGAGTCATGCACGAGTTTCTGGGTGGTGGTTGTTCTGTTCATTCTTCTGCGCGATAGAGGCTCTTTGACTAGTTTGGAGAAGGAACGTGGTGGAAACACGCCCCCTATATATCCCGTTTACTTGTTATATATGAATTGATACCTACCTTGACTCTATATCCATGATTCTTGAACGCAAAAGAGTAGTAAAAGCAACTTCTGCTGTTAGCGTTAATATAGTGAAGAAATTCTGCCGACAAAAAGACTTTGTACGACTGCTTGAGAGCAAATTTGGCCTTGATGTAGCGCCGCTCAAGGGCTTGAACTACCTCATTTCATTGATGCAGAGCAACGATTTTGTTTGTTTTTATTGAGACCAAGGCTTAAAGAAAGCACTCTGATGGGTAAATACACTGTTTATTCGATACCAGCTTTACATGAGGTGCTGGTAGAGAATTGGGTCTAATTCTGAAGATGACCAAAAGGAGTGATGATCAGTCTATCCTGTATTCAGAGGTCTGAGAGAATTATGTATGGCAGCTGTCTTACGGGCCCAAAGATTGTGGAGCTAAAAAAAGGCCCAAATTGCAAGTCAGGACTCCTGATCCGAGAGGGAGCCGAAAAAAATCTGGCTCCTTCTGTGTCACTATCCTTTCTCGACACCATACCACTATCGCGAGCTCTTGAGGGGGACATAAGAAAGAAACGTCACGTGACATCACTAAAACCTCAACACGTAGCCAGCTGCATTGATCTGTCTATCATATCAGCTCCATAGCAATCATATCAATTCCATAGCATTCATAGTCTATAAACGTAAAATCTCAAAAGCCTACTCATGCCTTAGCAACGTACTCCAACAAGTCAACGACTCTGCAAGAGTAACCATACTCGTTGTCATACCATGCGATGAGCTTAAAGAAAGTCTTATTACCTGGAAGTCCGAGACCAGCCTTGGCATCGAAAATCGAGGATCTGGGGTCGGTCTTAAAGTCCGAAGAGACAACATCCTCTTCAGTGTAGCCAAGAATGCCCTTGAGCTCATTCTCGGACGCCTTCTTAACGACCGCCTTGATCTCGTCGTAAGTGGTCTCCTTCTTCAGGTTGACGGTAAGATCAACAACGGACACATCGACCGTGGGCACGCGGAAAGCCATTCCCGTGAGTGTGGACGAACCCAGAACTGGGAGCACTTTGGACACGGCCTTGGCGGCACCGGTAGACGATGGGATGATGTTTCCGGAAGCGGTTCTGCCTCCTCTCCAGTCCTTGTGCGATGGGCCGTCGACAGTCTTCTGGGTGGCGGTCATCGAGTGCACGGTAGTCATGAGACCGCTCTCAATTCCAAAATTGTCGCTTATAACCTTGGTGAGTGGAGCGAGACAGTTGGTTGTGCACGAGGCGTTGGAAACAATTGTGAGGTCGGGGGTGTACTTTTCCTCATTGACACCAATGACAAACATTGGCGCGTCGGGGGAAGGAGCAGTGATGACAACCTTCTTGGCACCAGCGTCAATGTGCTTTTGGGCACCGGTCAGTGTCTTGTAGATACCGGTGGAGTCAATGACAAAGTCGACACCAACCTTGCCCCATGGAATGTTGGAGGGGTCCTTCTCGCCGAAAACTTGAATGGCGTGGCCGTCGATAATGAGCTTGCCATCCTTTGAGGTAACGTCACCCTTGTATTTGCCGTGGGTGGAGTCGTACTTGAACATGTACGCTGCGTAGTCAGCCCCAATAAATGGATCATTGACGGCAACGACGTTGATGTCCGGTCTGGAGAGAGCCACCCTCAGGACGAGGCGACCAATACGGCCGAAACCGTTAATACCAACAGTGATAGCCATGGTGTGTAAATTTGTGAAGGATGTTGTTGTAGATGTTTGTGTGTAAAACTTTGAACATTGCGAGATACAAAGAAAGGGGGGACGAGGGCGGAAGTGAGGGTATTTATGTTAGTTGAGAAAGGTACACAGATGGAACAGGTGATGTTGGGCCGGGAACAGGAGGTGCAGCTGGCCACGTGACTTCGGAGAGCATTTGCCCTGGTCCGCTCTACCCGGACGGTCTCGCTAGAGATTTGAGTAAGGTGATCGATCTCGCAGCGCGGGAAGCTCAAAGTAGAATAAATCAGTCAATCGACCGTCACCACCACCGCCCGCCGCAATGTTCTCGTCACTACAGAGGGTGCAGGGCATTGCCAATTATATTCTCAGCGTGGTGATCGCCATGGCGGCGTTTGTGGCGCTCGCGTCCTACATCCAGCTGTACGCGCTGGACAACGTGTCTTCCATACCCGCAACGATAGACAACGTGATAGCGTGAGTACGGCTCATATCTCTGAAATTCACCCAGTTTACTAATTTTTCCGGCAGCACCAACTCGCTCAAGTATAGCCGGAGTTTTGGCGCGCGCAATCGCCAGGGCAAGGAGAACACGCGGATCTCGTTTGGGCTACACACGGACCTCTCACCTCTATTCACATGGAACACGAAACAGGTGTTTGCGTACCTCACGGCTGAGTACTCAGGTGCGAACGCCGCGTCACAGAGTGTCGTAACGTACTGGAACAAGATCATCACGGACCCGGATCATGCAGTTGTGTCGTTGGACAAGCAGCGCTCGTTGTTCTCGGTGTGGGATGCAGAAGGTGGGTTTGCGAACCGGTCCGCTGTGCTGAAACTGCATTGGAACGTTCAGCCGTATATCGGGGCGCTGCTGTATGGCGCTGCGGATGGCGAGTACGAGGTTGTGTTTCCCGAGCCGCCAAAGTGAGAACCGGGGGTGGAAGGTATGATATAATAATGTGAAAAATGCTATAGTGTACACATGAGATGTATGTATATATATACAGGTTGTGATTGTGATGCAAGTGTCATTGCGGTGGCATCCTGTCGTGCCATGCTGGGAATTCTGGCTCTTCTTTGTCCTCTGATTCAGTCGCTGTTTCTCTTTCTTGTTGTTCCTCTTCTCTCTCCTCCTCTGCTTCCTCTTCTGTAGCTGTCTCCGTCTGCTGTAAACGGCGACGGGGCCTGCGACGAACGGTCCCGCTTCCTCTGCGCGCTGTATCACGCCGCAACCGCCGCATAGCCTCGATCCGCTCAACCACCATGTCGAGCTCGCCCTCGCGCTCAAAGAACTTGCGCAGCGGTCTCCCCATCGACTCAACGAACCGTTCAGCCTCGTCGCGGTTCGCGAACTGCGTCTCGACGTACCCGCGCATCTTGTCCAGGATCTCAATGTACGTGCGCTCCTCAAGATACATCTTCGGAGGATGGTAGTTCGCCAATCCGTGCGGCACCCTCCTGCCACTACGCCGCAGACGTCGCATGCGCCGGATACCAATGTATCCTTGGAGCATGTGCTTGTCGACGAACCGTAGCGTCTCGGGTGTGCTCTGGAAACTCGACATACCCACCACAACTGTGTCGTTCGCGTTGCGCCGGGACAACCGCAGTCCGAGTTTCTCCAGTCTCGCGTGCTCGCTCCATAACTCTTTGAGGCGGCCCTGTGCTTGCAGTTGCGCAATGCGGTACCCCCACACGGGCACCACCGCGTTGCGCCATGCGCCTTTGAACCTCGTCGCACCCTGCAGCTCAACACCCTGCCGGACGCGCTCGGCCGCCGCAGCGACATACTTGTCAAACGCGGGGGCAAACACGGCCCAGTTCTGTTCTTCACCAGACACAACGAGCAGCATCCGCAGCGCGCCAGGGTCGGTGCGTGTGTCGCGCCGCCGTGGCGGTATAGTCGCGATGTACTTCTCAAGGTACTTCCCCGCCGTGGCCGTTGAGCTGTACCGCGCAGTGCCCACGACGAAATCATGGAACAGCGCAGCAGGCAGCCCAACGTCGCGGTTGCCCAGCGTGCCGGCCTCGTAGCTGCGAAGCAGATCATCCAGGATCTCGCGCGCACGGGGCAGCCGCTCAGGCCACCTGATGCCGCCGCTGACCTCGCGGCCGAGGATCGCACGCACGAGAGCCACGTATGTCCGCACGTCGGGAGCCACGCCCGCGTCAACCATGCGCTCGAAAAAGCTAACCGCGCCATCGCCGCGCCAGCGCTGGCCCCATGCAGTGTGGATCAGCGCAGTGTACACCTTGCGCAGTGCCGCGGGATCGCCAGCGTGGCGTGTCTCGGCGACACGCAGCGTCTCTTCGAATTTCTCGCGTAGCTCAGGGTCGCGCCGCTTCAGCTGGTCGCGCAGTGACAGGGCCGTCGTCCTCGATGTTGCAGGCTGGCGTACCTGTGCAAGCAACTCAGCGACACGTTCGTGGTTGCCCGCGTTCACATGCGCTGTGATCGCCTCGTTGTACAACTTGCGCGAGTCGGGGTGGTCACCGCGTGCCAATTCAAAAACGGCATCGACTTCGCTGAGATTGCCCGCCGCCGCACAAGCGCGGATCTGCCAGATCCGCATCTCCACGTCTGGCTCCAGCTGAAATTTCTTCTGCACCAGCTCCTCAATCACGCGGCGCGCCGTTGGGAAATCACCAAGGTTGGCACACGTGTTGAGAATCGGCGTGAATAGCGAGCGGTGCACTCGCGAGCGCGTCTCGTACAGACGCTCAAAGATCTGGAACGGCGTGATCACATCATTGAGACCACGGAACGACTCGAACAACAACCGAAACGCCAGCGGTGAGCGGTGCACGCCGTGCTCAGGAAAAATCTGGAACCACGTAATCGCGGCCGTGTAGTCCCTGGCGCGCACGTTGGCACGCATCATACTCGTGAGCACCGCTCCCGAAGGAATCATCTTACGCGCAAGCAGCTGGTCCCACAGCATCTCGACCGATTCAACCTCACCACGGCACGCGAGCGCGTACATCACAATCGCATAGTGACCAATGTTGGGCAGCTCACCGCGTCCGAACAATGCCTCGAATTGGGCTTGCATCTCCTTCCAGTGGTTCAGCTTGCCGTGAATCTCTAGCAATGCGTCAAAATCAAAGTCTGATGTACCGTGGTACTTTGGGTACGCGTTATACACCGCAAGTCCCTCTGCGGCACGCCCCACGTGAGGCATGCACATGAGCGCCATGTGGAAGTCGTCCCGCGTCACCTCGAGCCCTTTTCTGCGTTTGTGATCCCAGATCGCCGCAGCTCGTGTATAGTGAGAGTCCTGGTACGACACGTACATTGAAGTCGACAGCAGCATGCCGTAGTCGTGCCGTGCGAGTCGCCGCTGCATGTACTTGAACAGGTACGCGTTTGGAGCCACCGTCTTCAGCATCCGTCGCATCGCCTTCATCGCAGGCGCAGAATTCGGTGCCCGCACAAGATCGAGGTGCCCGTAGACTGGCAGCATCACGGCACACCAAATTTCAGTGGCCTCCTTGTTCTTCCGCCGCCGTAGTAGCTCGTCCACCATGCTCTCAAGCAGTTGCAGACTCGTCGCGGTGTCTTTGTTCTCGTAAACATCCGCAAATATGGCGACACGAGCGGCCGGCCGCTCAGAAGAGTGCAGGTAGAGCTGCAGAAACAGACTTATCCACTTTGAACCATCCTTCTTGCTCAACCACTGCCGGTTCAGCAGTACGCGCAGAGTGTCAACAATCCTTCGCCGCAGGTACACGCGCGCGCCCTGAGACAGCTCATTCATTCTGCTGCACACATCCAGCAGTGCCTTGCTATGAATGTGCTTCCTCAGACACTCCACATACGTTTTCACTAGCGCCATATCGCTGTTCTTCCCCTCCACCCTCATTAATATCGTATCGCCCTCGCCCGTCTTGGCGTATTTCTCATCCAGCCATGCAAGGAACCGCGACACCTCGTCGCGCGTCCCGGTCTCGTCTACCAAAATGGCTCGTAATGTCGGAGCCACATCTATCTCTGTGTAATCAGGCAGACTCATAATGTCATAAGCGAGTCGCCGTGCGCCGGGTGTTTTGACCAAGTGAGCAAACAGTCCCTGACGAGCAGCAGAGACACGCTCGGACCGCGTGCTTGGATCAAGGTACAACGCTCGGTATGTGTCCGCCATCTCAGCCAGTACTGCTGCGCTCGCAACATCGCGAGAGGCATACATCTCGAAGAACCTGTTCTCGAGGGGCGTTGCTGGGGGACCAGCCGCTGCTCCCGCAGCATTGTCAAATTCTTCACCCAGCACAGCGTAATTCCCCTGGAAAAACAACTGCCGTGAACCGGAAATTCGCCGTTGGAACGAATTGACGGCCCGTCGCGTGCGCTCGGTGATTGGGACTGATCGCCTCGAGCGGTCTCCCCATGGCAGAATACTGCTCCGCAGCAACAGCGTCTCGGGCGCCGAGGCCAGGCTGGAGCCCCATCGCAGGTGCCAGTCTACCAGCAGGTCGCGTCGCTGGAACCCGACGAGCTGTGTATATCGCTCAAAGGCTAGCCTCAAGCTCATGTGTTCCGTATATGCGAAGCCAACGTTGTCATGTATGGCACAATTCAGGTATGTGTGTGTGGGTGGGATGAATGCAAAGAATAAGCCTTGAATGCCAGCAGCGCTTGTCTGTCTATGAGTATTACCTGGGTTCCGTTTCTCGCTCGCTTGCCAGCTGAGTCTCTGCCCCGTGTGGAGTGGTTTTTCCATAACCCAAAACCGACTCGGTGGAAAATTGGAGATGGGCCGTCACGTGACGTCACAGTTGGGATTTTTTTTTTGGCTTTTTGATTCTGTGAGATAGGCCACTGGTCAGTTCTTTTTGAAATATATATATTTATATTTATATTCACAGGCAATGGGTTATGAGAGACAGGGATCACAGACGGCCAAGCGGTATGGCAACGGCTTCAAGCAGCGGCAGTCAAAGTGTGAGTGAAACTTTTGTGGCGTGGCAGTTTATGGCAGCATATTAACAGGATGTGACAGCCGAGGATATCAAGCGGTCGCTCGTGCACAGCTCGAACCTGCGGAGGAATTACTTCAAGATGCTTGAGAAGGAAGGTGAGCGTGTGCCTGAGAAGCCGGTTGGACGGCGGGAGCGGCAGCAGGACGAGGAGGCTCCTCGCGGATATAGCTTTGCGGAGAGACAGCGGATGGCGAAGGAACGCAAGGAGAGGCAGCACCGCGAGAAGCTAGACCACACGCGGCGGACACTGCAGGAGATTGAACACAAAAAGGTTGAGCGCGAGCGGAAACGTGACCGACTCAAGAACGCAACTACGAGAAAGGGTCAGCCGTTGATGGGTCCACGTATTTCGAACCTGCTGGATAAGATCAAGGAGGACAATGAGCGCAAATGATTTAGGTCTATGTATTTTAGTTAAACCGGAATGTTTCTTTCAACTTAAACCATTGCAGCATGCTCAGACAAGTGACATGTGAAGCAGCCCGTCGACCAGCGTGCTGGTCGGCTCGCCCACCAGCGCGTCGCCGTTGACAACTCTGGAGTGCGGAGTTTCGGTAATAAGGGACTGGCGGCGCTCAAAAGCGGCAAGCCTGTTGTTTGCGGCATTGAGTGCTTTGTACTGCGCGCGCGTGATACTGGAGTACATGCGTATTTCGCCGTTGACACCGCCAGCCATGAACTTGAAATCATAGTGGGTGCTGCCGTTGCCGGAGTCGCTATCGGCTGCCCACCACGGTGGTCTGAAAGCGCATGCCGCTAGTCGTGGTATAAATGGCACCGTTGTCCGACACACCTCGCCGGTTGTTTCCCACGTATTCAGGTTGGCAGTAACGGCCGTGATCGAGCAGTGCAGTTTGTCGGCAACGACGACTGCCTTGTCGCCATGCACGATGCACGCGCCCATGATGTGGCGCGTTGAGGAGTCACTGTTTTGGATGTACAGCTCGCCCTTGCCACGGTCATATGTGAACTCGTAGTACGAGTCTCTCTCCGTCGCAACAACCACACGGTCGCCCGAAACGTTGACGCCAATGACGGTCGAGTGGAACTCAAACACCTCGGTCACTTCGTCCATTTTCTTCAGCGGCACATTGTACCGAGTCAGCAGGAGTTTTTTCCCGGAGCCATAGGCTATGGACGAGTCCGAGAGTTGAGCGATCGCGAGCACCGGGCCGTCAGGACACCGCCATGACGTGAGGTAAGTCGCAAGAACAAACTCGCTTTCCTTCGTCTTCATGCGCTTGAGGTCAACAATCTTCACCGAGCCCTGCGATTCACCAACACGACACCCAACCAGCAGGTGAATGTGTACGCTCGCGCTCGTGTCGTCGGTGCGTAGCATCACACGCGAGAAGCGCCACTCCGCCAGCGACATTGGCCATTCCGAGTCGTTGAAAATTCCGCTCGCGCGCCTATCGCTCGTCTGTTCAGCCTGCACGACGCGCTTGAGCCTGTGATCCACAAACATCATTTTCGTCAGCGGGACTACCCCCGCGCTGTTGTTGTTCTCCGACCCGGAGTCTTGCTCGACATCTTCGTCGTTGTCACCCTCTCCCGCCAGAATCACAAACATGAGGTGGCTAGGCATGTACAGCATTTTGCGCGCGCTGCGACCAAGCTTCACCTTGCGCGTACACGTAGTGGTTAGTGCACCGACACTCACAACGACGAACCCATCGTCACGGATCAGTGCAAGGCAGTCCGATCCATCGGCTTGGGGATCGGCCGATACTACGGCACCAGCATAAGTGCTCTTGTCGCTCTCGTCAACCAGAACCCGCTCAGGGAACATCGAGACCAGCAGGTCGAGCTTCCACAGCGTGCGCGAAACGACGTATGTCTGTGTGCGCGAGCGAGCGAGCGCAATGAAGCTCACTGCAGTGTCACCAATTTTGATGCCGAACTCGCACGAGAGATCAAAACCGCCAAACATGTGTAACACGTTGAACACTGCGTAATACCCATCGCGCGAGCCAACCACGATTTTTTCCGCAACGTTTCCAAAGGTGTCAGAAATGTCATCACCACCATCGCGGCCCACCCCCGGCATGTAGAAGAGGTCGTTGACCACGTGGAACCCATCCGTATCCACCAGCTCTCGACGCACCAGCGCGCCAGCATCAATGTGCGCCACTTTCACAAATGCCTCCTTGGCCTCGTCGAGCCTGTACACCAGCACCTCGTTTGAAAATGTGCCGACGAACAGATGCACCGCACCACCAATCTCAAAGAATTTCAGCACGCTCGGCTGGATGTGCGGCACGAGCGGACGTAAAGCCACACTGTTGAACGCCCCGGCAAAGCTCGCGGTGTCGTCGCCAACACGGAAACACTCGAGACCCGTGAAGCTGAGGTTTTCTTGTTCATTGTCGGGCGTTTGCACGGTGTAGTCGTATGCTATCGCAACGTACTCCCCCAGCGAGTGCGCCAGCACGATATGCGCGGGCGTGTGGAATACCACCAGCGAATCGACCGAGCTGCCAATTGCCAGTGACCCTTCGGAAATACGCACAAACCGGTTATGCGTCGTCGCTTCAAAGTGGAGAGTGCGCTCAGAGATATGAGAGTCGTCTTCAACGCATGCAACTGCTCCCGTCATGTCATCGTACTCAACCACTCCCGTCTTGAAAGGGTAGCTCACGACAAAACGCCGTGGGCCGTAAGGGAACACCCGCAACGCGTGCTTGAACTCCGAAGCCGCCGAGCCTTTCACGGCACGGTGCCCTCGGCGGAGGTTCCATAGCGCAGTGCGTTTACCCGCTCCCCCAAGACACCATAGTTCCTGAGACGTAGCGGGGCGACCAAGAGGCCCGCGCGCGCGCGCAGGTTCAACGATGGCGTAGTCGGTAACGGGAGCCCAGTTTGCCAAACTGCGTTGTGTTGCCTCCGTGCGGAAGCGCGGCGTGAGTGACACCTCTGATACAGAAGAAGACGAGCACTCAGAGGCGTATGCAAGTCGGTATCGCGTGCTGCCAGCGATTGGTTCCAGCGAGAAACACGACATCACCACCGTCAGCGTGAAGAGCTTCTTCACAGTGAGATTCCAGCAGTCGGCTCGTACGTCGTGTGTTGACTCAACAAGCCAGACATCACCCGTGGCGCCTGCAATAAGCACCTGATCAACTGCGTTCTCTTCAGCGCCCTCGGTCTCGTCTTCCTCTTCTGAATCGTCGTCCAGAGCGGAGATCCGCGTGCGCGGGATGTAGTATGACACCGGATGGCCAATGTCGGTGGGCCACGGGGCGTCGCTCTGGTCCCTGCCGTCCTGCGACAGTATGCAGTTGACACCGCGAAAGACGCAGCGCGTCTTCATCACTAGAAGTACGCCTCGCGTTGCACGAAGCGGCACAAAAAAGTACGGCACTTCAAACCTGTTGCTTAGCAGCAGCGGTGAATGGTGCACGAGGCTCTCTAGTGGTGAATCGGTATAGAACTCAACTAGCTGCATCTGCATGATTCCGGCATTCGACATCACAAGCGTGAGAAAAAGAACGTGGTTGCGAAGGCTCTCCTCGAGCGGCTCGAGGTAGCACGAGAAGAGCAGCACGCCGTCGAGAAAAAGGTTGATCGAGTGGTCGACCGTAAAGTTGGAGGCTCTGCCCCTGCCCAGCACGTAGATGCGCGCCGAGTTGCAAAGTGCAACCACAGCAAACGATGTTCCGTTGGCGTGGGCACACACGTCGCGGCCCAGGGTCGTGAGCCTCGGGCGCGCCTCCTCCTTGATGTTCGACACGAAGTGATCGCGCAAGTCAACGCGCTGCACGATGCACAGCTCATCCACAACAACTTTAGCCACTAAAAGGATACCGGTCGTTAGTGACAGAAGTAGGAGATCACCGTTCGAACCAGGGGTCTCCGCAGGTAGTACTGCCGCGGCCCGTACCGAGGCGTGCAGCAGCGTGCTGTGGTCTCCCCCGATCGACACCGAAGTGGACCTGACGTAGATGTCAACGAGCAGCGGAGCCGGTGGCTCCTCTACCTCGGGCGTAGTGTCGTGCATCTCGACATCCCCAGGAGGAGCCGTCGTTGCCGCCTCAGCAGCAGCAGCAGCAGCCGCCTCCGTGATTTGCAGCAGCTCCTCGTCAAGGATATCGTCGTCAAACGCCTCAAGCGAGTCTGTGACGTGCGTATCGCCGCGCAATTGGGCCCATGTGGCTTTCGACAGCGTTCGCTTGGGCGTGTACTGGGATTGCGGGGCCCGCTGCTGTCGCGTCGGCGCTGCCCTGAACCCTGTAAAGATGTGTGTTATGATGCCTGAGGGTATCACCGTCTGCTCGAGAAGATAAGTCTCCCTCTGCGACATTTTACGCGTAATGTGAGCGTGGCGAAGAGTGCTGTTGTGGTGTTGAGGGCGCAGGCTCCTTCTAGTGTGGTTTCCTCAAAGTGCCTGCCCATCTCACAAAAGGGGCCACTTCACCTTCTCTTCTACCTTCACCACATCAGATATCCCTAAATCCAACACACACACACAGGAATGTCCAAGAATTACCAGCATCTCGTGAGTTTGTATATGTATTTGGATTCTATGCAATTGCGACTAACAACTGCAAACTAAAAACAGAACACGGATCCGTTTGCGGATGACGACATACTCCCTGACAGTAAGTACCACGACGCCTCTATCTCCAAAATCTCCCAGCTAACCTTGCAATCCAGCCGCCGTGCCCAGTTTTAATGATACAGCAGCGACTCCAGATGTGCAGCCGCCACCTGCGCCAGCAATCCCACAGTCCAAGGCAAGCTACGAAGGCGGCCTGCTCTCGCTGAATCACTACCGGCAATTTTTTGACCTGACATCGCGCGAGTTCTTCTCGCACTGTCTCCGGTCTGCCAACCCGCTCGCCACTATCTCCGAGGACAGTCTCACGTCCCCGGGTGACCTATACGGCCCGCTCTGGGTGACGGGCACCGTGATCTTTGCGCTCTTTGTCTGCACGTCCCTCGCTGACCTCATCGCGGAGTGGGCCAACAAGCTCGAGCCGAGCGGCGCAAACTACGTCCAGCTCCTGCTGGCGTCGATTAACTTACTTTATGGATACATTGTCGTCGTGCCGGCTGCGCTGTACGCGGCGCTGCGGTTCTACTTCCGCCCATCGCGGCTCATCCCGCTGTCGCAGCTCGTGTCGGTGTACGGCTACTCGAACGCGGCGTGGTGTCCTGCCGCAGTGCTTGCGGTTGCGCGCGGTGCCCTGGGACACCATTCAACAGCCGACAGAGTGCTGAAATGGGTGTGTATTGCGCTGGGTGCTGTGCTGAGTGGTGTTAACGTGTGCTGGAAGGTGTATCGGTATCTGGAGGTTGCGTTTGCGGATTCCGAGGCAGGGGGCCCACGCATGCCATTGATACTGGTTGGCATTCTTGCCCTTGCCCACGTCGGGTTCGCCATTGCCGTAAAGGTGAGCTTTTTCGGAGACCTCAAATGATAAAATTAACAGAAGTGTGTATGGTAGTGCGAATGTCAATAGTAGTGTGAATGCAAATAGTAGTGCGCATATCAAGCCGAAAAAACTCTTCAAATGCGGAATGGACAAGGAAAAAAAAACTCGGCACCTTTGAACCACTTCGAAAGAAAACAAGTTGGCGGTCAATATGGCTAGGATTAGCTCAATACGAACATCATCATGACCATTTCAGTCAGGTGATGCTGATAGTACAACTGGTGTTTCAAAAGGTGTGTCTCTTTTATCTCATTTTACTGATGTCTCTCTTTTCACCTGCAGTGATTATTTGCATTTTACCAATTGTTCCGACTGAATGGAGTTTCCGCATGTCGACAATCGCACTATCGTTAAGTTTCAGCCTTGTATGAGCCATGTGAGGAGAGTGACTACCTGTTTGATCTAATGAAGAACCACAACTAACCGATTCAATCAGGTACTTATAACTATGCGCTGTTCAATGCGCGGTATCGGCCATGATGGATCTCCCTTACACTCCGTGTGATGAAGCATTCGACCGGGCGGACATATTCAACCCCGTGCGCCACTCGAAAGAGTAGTCGTGGTTCCAGTGTACAAAAGTGAGCTGCTGGCGCGTGGGAGGTGATGATAGGTCTTTCGACTGACTATGTGGAGGGGAGAGAGAGATACCGTGCGTGATGGTTGTTCGCCGGATCGCGAGACTAACTAGATTGAATTAGTGTTTGGAACACACGTTGTACGTGTTGTTGTTGTTGTTGCATGGCTCATTGTGATGATCATCTTCTATATTCACACTGTACGAGGTTTAACCGCCAGTGACTTTGAAACGAAAATACTGATTTAATGAATCTGATTGTGAGCCTTTGCAAGACTATTGGGTACATAAACAGATATATACATATACATTAATTGAAAATCGTTAAGTTGGTCGAACGAGTGGAGCCTTCACGGCCGCAGTAGTCTGAACCGATCGTGCACCTGGTGTATTTCCAGCTGGAGCTGTCTCTGTTGGTTGTCGTAAAACAGGTCAAAGTCATCCAGGTAGTGGTTTTCGTACGGTCTCATGGGAGGACGCCCCGTGTTTCTTCTCTTTAGTGGTTGCTCATCCTGTGGCGCGGTCCGCGGCGACGAGTGGGAAAGCGAAGGTGTGGCTTCCGAGCTGTGCGGGCCAGGTTTCGTCACCTTAAAGTTGAAAAGCCTCTCGATGTCTTCTATCGAATGGTTGAAGATTTCTCGCTCGAGGAACTCACGCTTGGAGAGACCTTGGTGCTTGTGTGGTGGTGGAGGTGGTTGTTGGGCTGCGAGTGGGGCAAGTCGACAGTCAGGTGAACATCGTGGGGTAGCCGCGGACGGCCACTTCACCATTGGAATCGGCGAGATTATCATTTTTGGTAAATTATAATAGAGAGGTTGGGTATATTCTAGAGCATTAGGAGGGAAAAAAAAGACACCGAGGGGACCAACAATATATAAATATCCAGCCTGTCAACGTCGTTTCAATGTGTCAAAACAACCACAAAAGATAACAGAGATAAGCCGTTGATCCTTCTGCTTCCGGTTAAGGGACACGCGCCGTGTGTGGAGTTAGTGGTGCAATTTGCACACATCTTTTGTTGCTCGCTGAATTTGGGTCGGTGGGGTCGGAGTCTATTGTCTGGATCCGACTCTGGGTCGTTTCGGTTGCTGTTATTGGTGGTAATTTTATCTAGCCCATTTTTGCTTTATCTGCGCGTTCTATCTTGGTGAGTCTCTCCACTCATCGCGGCTACCTCCGCTTTCTCGGGGCTGGCGGTCCTCGTCGACTTTTTGTGGGGATATTTTTTGACAGCATACATATACACCGCCTCCCTTCTTATATCCTCTTATGCCTATTGTATCCATATTTCACCAGCAAAAGGCCATGTACACGGGGCTACATTATGTCCATATTTCATGTTCGCCCAAGCGGTGAAATAGGTAGTGTCCGAGTCAAATAGTAGTGTGCCGCTCATTGTTTTGCATTGCTAATTGCTGAGCTAAGCTTCGGCCTATATTTCCCTTTATGGAAGACATCTCCGCTACCGCCGAAACTCCGGCACAACACCAGTTCACTTTTTTTCTTTATATATCCCTCCTTTTCGTGCTTAAACTCTTCAAGAAGTTCACCTCCACCAGCAATGTCCCTAGTGCTTCTTCCTCGCACAAGAGTCGCCATCATCGGCGCGGGCGTCGCGGGCCTGGCCATAGCGCAGGCCCTCAAACGCAACGCAGTGCCATTCCGCGTTTTTGAACGCGATGTATCGCCGACGGCAAGACCCCAGGGCTACCGTCTTCGGCTTAACCCGCATAGCGCCAAGATCCTCGGCAAGTGTCTCCCACCAGCGACCTTGGAGGTGCTCCGCGACACCTCTGCACTCGACAGCGCCAAGCTCGGCTTCTCCCAGGTTGATGCGGTCTCGGGAGAGCCCCTGGGCGCGCGTACGGTGTTCAAACAGCCCACGAGGGGCGGAGATGGGCCGCCGCCACAGGACGCCGTTCCGGAGATGTTCACGGTCGATAGAAAGGTGCTGCGGTGCGACGTGCTCCTACGCGGCATCTCCTCGGAGGTTTCCTTTGGCAAGGCGTTTGACCGGTATGAAACCACCGCCAATGGCGATGGTGGTGTGCGCTGCTTCTTCCAGGACGGTACCGCCATCGACGCCGACTACGTCATTGCTGCAGACGGTGTTGGAAGTCGCGTTGCCCGCCAGTATGTGCCGGACCTCAAACGTCTCGACACGCTTGTCCGCGGTGTCTTTGGCAAATCCGACCTCGCGACTGACGCAGACCCACAACTCGACGCCGACACCGGTTTCGGCGTCACGATCTACAAGACGCAGGTCGAGGGAGCGCCCCTCGCGCTCTTCACCGAGCCAACGCGTTTCTCCAAAGACGCATACGCAAAACACGGACTGACCCCACCGCCAAACTACGTCTACTGGGTCCTCGGGACGCCCGAGCGCGTGTACAGCACCTTTGCCGCGGCGGAAGCAGCACAGACGGCGCTGAACGCAGGTGCAGACTGGCGCTCGACGGCGCACCGCATCCTCGCTGTCCAGAACACAGAGCAGGCGACGGCTGTAACGTTCACGACTGGTAACCCGGCGGCTCTGCGCTCTATGCAATGGGACCCGCGCTCGCGCGTCGTGCTCGTCGGCGATGCCGTGCACTGCATGACTCCCGCGGGTGGTTCCGGCGCCAACACCGCGCTGAGGGATGTTGAGCTCGTGGTGCGTGCGCTCGTCGAGGGCGGAGACGATGTCGACGCGGTGCTGTGTGGGTTTGCAGAGTACTTGAAAGAGATGCAGGAGTACGCGCCGGAGTTTGTAGAGAGGTCGGCTGGAGCGGGTGCTGGGATGCTGGGACAGCTGCCTTTTGAAGAGTGTCGCGAGGTGGACTAGTAGATTGCGGAGCAGGTGGTCCAGCCATCTGCCATACTTTCTGTCAACTACATCATTTGCTAAATCACAACATGTATATAGTCACATTGTTTACTAGATCACGGCATGTCCATAGTCACATCATTATTACTCTGTCGTCTTACTGCACGGGAAGCATGCCTTTCAGACTCCCTAGGCCCAACGTCTACACGCTCTTGGACATTCATGTGTATTTTACCATCCATGTCTGGCACATAAGCAATAACTATCCGTACTACAAACAACCGTATCCTAATATCCCTGTCCTGTGCTCTTCTGCAGTACCCCAATTTCATATCTCTCGTTAACTGTGTCACCACAACCTCATCCTCAAGAGTGCCCCTCCTGAACCTTATCATCACCCCAGTAGTCGCCCGCGCTGAACCCTGGATGCGCTTCGAACTGTGGTGGTGCGCTCGCACTCGCACTCGCACTCGCCAACGAACCCCGCAGACTCGCGGTCTGTATATCGTCGTAATCGCTCAAGTTCGCCGTATCAACCGTCGTCCCGAGCGTTTCTGCATCGCCCGCACCAACCAAAGTGTACATCTGCACGTCCTCCGTGGGCTGCAATGACTGCTGTTGCTCGTACTCTTCTTCGCACCGCGGACGTGCAGCGAGCCGCGAAACCAACCAGTCGAGCCGCGTCCGCTTTGTCCTCTTCGCCCGCTGCTGCAGCCGTCTTCCGCCCGAAGTCCCCCCGCCAGTGTGGAAACCAGCCATCGAGCCAGCATCCGCGGTAGCTGCCCTGGCCTTGTCCCAGTCCGTGTCGATCTCGCGCCCGACAACAGCGCGCGCCTCGACCCTCTGCTCGTAGCTTTCAATATCGCTCATCCACTCCCACACGAGCGTCACGCACATGATTTCGACAAAATGGTTCAGCATCAGCGCCCAGGTGTCAACGCGGTGCGACACTACCCACACAATATGCAGGGGTATCGGCACAATGCAGAACACAAACGTCACGAGCGCCATCGCGACGCTCTTGGAATGATACGCGCTGCGGCCTTTCCCCACGGTGTACCAGAGCACCACGCCGTCGAAAGTCGCATACAGCACAAGCTGCGATGCCATCGCAACGTCGCGCAGCCCGCGCGGCACCCTATCAACAGCTGTGAAATACGACGCCGCTGCCGTGACAACGTTCACGATGGCAATCAGCAGCCACACACCTGCGGCGGCCCATTTGCGCTGCTCGCGACACCGCTGCGCCAGCATCGCGAGCAGCGCATCCATCCACGCGGCCCACATCGCACAGCGGTAGACGACCTCCACGGCGAGGTACGCCGTCGACTGGAGCACGCGCGCGTTGTACTCGGCAACGTCCTGCACGCCATCGTGGAACTGCATCCGCAGCAGCGCGCTCGTCTGCGCGAGCGTCGCCGTGTCCGCCGCGGCAATGAACAAAGTCGCGAATTTCAGCGAGGCGGGTTTCGGGTTCGCCGCGAGCCACTGCAGCGCCACGAGACACCATGCTGCTGTCGTCACTGCGGCGGATGAGAGCGCGGCGGAAACCACGCCGGCGACGTATGCGTCCCGCGCACGGAACGCCACGCGCGCAGCCTCCATTCGCCGTGCCACGGCCACCGCTGAGGTCTTGGCTGAGCCCGTGCAGTTTGCAAAGTATAGCGCTGGGTGAAGCAGCTGCTGTGTCGTCGTGCGGTTCGCAGAGTCTGTGAGGGAAACCTCTCCGGACGGGAGGTAGTACACGGAGCACCCTAGTTCACTGATGGCCCGTCGTATATCGTCTAGTGTGCTGGACATTTATTTGTAGAGCTTTAACGAGAGGGAGGGGTAGCAGGATGGATAGGGCATATCGGACCGTGCCTCTTCAGAGAGGAGGAAAACGAGTTGAAGATGACGTCACGTGACTTGAATTGTTATCAGGCTAAATAGTATGTACTTTTTTTCGCATTAGTTTTTTTTGTCTTTTTGCTTCATCTGGAACGTTCATAGTGACGGCTGCTGCCAGAGTATGCCGTAGTGCTGTTTCCGCCGCTGCGATGGTACGACGCGTTGGCGCTGCCGTGGTTGTTGTGGTACGGCGAACGGTAGTACGGTGCCGCGCCCGTTGAATCTGCTGGTCTGCGCGTGGGCGGCTGCTTGCGTGGCTGCTTGTTCTCAAGCTCGCGAACGTCCACATTGACAACGTACGAGCGCTTGAACTTCTTGACGTGGTCGCCGCCATCGCGGTCACGGTCACGATCACGGTCGCGGTCGCGCTCAGGCTCGTCCCCGCCATCAGTCACAGGCAAACTCAGCCTCACCTCTGCGTACTCTGCTCCACGGGCCTTCGAGATAATCATCTTACTCTGCAGTTCACGCACAAACATAAAGTTGTTCACTCCGCGCCGGTGGAAAGTCGATGCAAAGCCCTCGGGGTATGCTGAGATCTCGAGTTTTGCAGGACGTGCAGAGCCCGGGGTGCTCGATGCGCCGTAGCCTGAGCTTGCGGCATCCGGAAACAGAAGCAGCATCTTGGACTCGCGATCCATGCCGCGACTTGCGCCAATTCGCGTGCTCTTGAAGGGCCCCTTGTGTGAATACAGTCGCGCAGTAACACGGAACCGCACAAACTCGTCCGCGGTGCCACGACTGGCATCCTGCGCTATCGACAAAATGTCACCGTATGACCTGAACGCGTCGCGAATTAGCGTCTCGGCCTGCACCGCATACTCAAGCGGAACCGAGGCCGTGTAGCCCGAATGCGTCTCGACGTTCTTGCTGATCACCGTCCGGATATAATGGCTCACAGCAGCCGCGCCGTCGCTGGGCGTGCCCGACTTGCTGGAAACACCACCAGGTAAAGATATGACTGGGTCCTCTTCGACTTCTCCTTCTTCTGCTTCTTGCTTTCCTTCAAGCGAAGACTGCGCGCCCAGACCGTTCAGCTTGGGAATCGCCGAGCGGTGGTGCGCGGCCGTCTTCTTCTCTGCGTCCTCAGCAGGAGTTGCTGGGGTGAGCGGATCAATCCCAGACATCGAACGTTCAGGAACAGGAGCCGAAGAAGACGCAGTCAGAACGGCCTCCAGAGAGTGCTGTCTGTGGAATGACTGCGGGAAAAGATCAAAATTAAGTGTGCTTGAGCTGCTGCCGTTGTTGCTGGTGTTGCCCATAAAATCTTTTTTCTGCTCAGTCACCGGTGACGGGAAGAACCTCGACATCCGTGTGGAAGACGAACCGGACAGCAGCGGTGACTCCTTGGAAGTGATCGAGCTGTCGAGACTCGAGTGAGCGCTCCTGGTACTGCCATTGTTCGTCGGTGTAGTGTCAAACGAGCGAAGTTTCAGCGAAGGAACGCTGGAACTATCGGTCTTGTTGTCAAACGCTGCGCTCCACATCGGCGAGGCCGGTGTGGTGCGTGTAGCCTTGTCGTTGCTGTGGTTCACGCTGTTGCTACTACGGTGGCTCGAGTTGAAATACGAATCACCGCCCGAGCTCAAGGAGCGGCCCTCGTTCGCCGTATTGGGGCCCCAGAGCGACGACGAAGACGAGGACGATTGCGTGTTGCTGCTCGCGTCGTTGGAGCTGCGTCTGTGTCTCATGAAGCGTGGCGCAGGCACGCGCTCATCCGCTGGCTTGGCGGGCTCAAACCTGCCGCTTGCTGGGTTGAACAGTTCGCGGTTCACGGGCTCGACTCCGCCGCTGAACCGCGAGCTTGAGTCCTCAAACAGCAGCTTGTCACCCAGCGGTGGACCAACGCGTGAGTCAATCCACTGCTGTGGTGGAGGTTGTTGTGTTGGCAGGGAGGATGCGTTTTGGTGCTGTGGTTGTTGTTGTTGTTGCTGCTGCTGCTGTTGCTGGAATGCGTTTCTCTGTAGTCTACCCGGGCCATAAAATGGGGTGCCGCTAGCGGTAGTAACCGTGCTTGTAGATGTAGTGGTGATGCTGTTGTGGCTGCTGCTATTGCTCTCGTTGCTCCCGGGCGCAGCTGACGTGTTCTTCCTTAGAGTAGGAATTATCGGCTGAGGAGGAGGAGGAGCAGCAGCAGCAGGTTGCTGCTGTGACGGCACACACGTGAGAGGGTTGCGCCATGCATTTGGGGTTTCAAAAGACGCAGGGCGCAACGTGCTCTGGATAGGGAATCCGTCCGCAGACACGAGGGGTCTTTCAAATGACGACGTTTTCTTTGGTGCTGGGGCAGGCTGTGATTGCGCCGCCGTTGCAGTGGTCGTGCTGCTTGCTGGAGGAATCGTTCTCGCACTAGCGCCATTTTCACGGTCAATGTGCTGCTTTATGTCTGACCAGATCGACCGTTCAAAGTCCTCGTCCTCGTCCTCATCGGCCCAGTTAAAGTTCCTTCGTGTAGTCATGAACTCTGCAAATTTCGATGTGCTTGGCTTGGCTGGCGAGGAAACGGATGGCGAAGGCAGCACCGGTGCTGCCGACTTATTCGGTGCCTCTGATGAGGAGGTGGTAGTGATTGCACTCTTAGCCGCAGCGCCAAGGGCCACACCCAAGCCTAACCCCTCGTCCCTTGCCGGGGGCTGCTGCACTGGAGCAACGGGCACGGGTACCGGTACCGGTGCCAGTGCCGGTGCCGGTGCGGGTGCTGGCGTTGGTGTCGGCGTCGGTGTCGGCGTCGCGCGCACACTCCCCCATGGCGACACAGCCTCCGGGCTAACGACCCCCGAACCCTGTCCCGCGCCCTTCCCCCACACGTTATCCGGAGACCGCGAGTCCTTCCTGGCGAGTTTCATCTTCGACGAAGACGCCAGCGACAGCGTCTTGACGCCCTTCTCTATGTGCGCTGCTGATCCCGTCCCGGAACCCGGTGCGGGCGTCTTTGCCGTGTTTTGCGCGACTGAGATCTGCTTGAAGAGGTTATTCACAGACTGCGATTTGAACGTTTTCTTCTTCGGCGGTGCTGCTACCGCTGCCGGAGCAGTGGACAACGGCGATTGTGCGCGGGCGCTCTCCTGCGACTCGCTCATTGCGTGGTCTCCCCGTCCGTGTTCCGATTAATGCTCTCTTCCAACTTGCACTGATCTCTCTCTCTTTCGCCCGGCGCTTCACCTTCTGCAAGCTCCAGCCCAAAAGTTACCCGGCTCAAGCGCTTCACCTTTTCTCTGTTGACACTTTTTTGAGGACGGGAACAGCGGCTCCGAAGTTGTTTTTGTGTTATTCCCAGCAGATAACACCATACCATCCTCTGGACCTCCGTGCAGTTCCGTTTTCCATCAGGTGAGTCCGTGCGAATATTCGTCGTTGTTCGGTTGTGTTTGTCTCGTGGGTACACCTTCCGTTGGTCATTGCTTACAAAGGAGCTCCACAACTGACCAACCGATTAGATAATGACGATAAACATGTTTTGTTATATTTTGTTATATTTTGTTATGTTTTGCTAACCGTTGCTCAGCCATGAACAGTGCCTACACATCGTGGGCAGCAGACCCGAAGAAGAAGTGTACGTGTTTACCCTTTGTGTTTGTTTTTTTCTTTGACTCCTCACCACGGCAGACTAACTCTCCCTCAAAACCAGCCATCGACGAGCAGATCGACCCGACTTTCTCGCGCGAGCAGCACGTTCACCACCATCACCACCACCAGCAACACCAGCACGAGCCCGACTTTTCCGGTGTGGATGACGTGGCGGTAGCGGCCGTTGCGCAGATGCAGCCGGCGTTGCGGGTGCAGCAGATGCTGCCGCAAGGCGGTGGTGGGTCGACCCCACCGGAGCACCAGCAGACGGGAAGCGACTCACAGGGGAACACGAAGCAACAGCAGCAGCAACAACAGCAGCATCAGCAGCAGCTCCTGGGGGACGCGGCGATGCACCATGGGAAGCCGTTGACGAACACAAAGCGCGCTGCGCAGAATCGCAGTGCTCAGCGTGCTTTCCGGCAGCGCAAGGAGCAGTACATTAAAGACCTTGAGATCAAGGTGCAGCAGGTGAAGTATCTCGAGGAGACAATTGAAAACCTCAAGGCTGAGAACATGCAGCTGCGTGACTACACTCTGGCTCTGCAGAGCAGACTGATCGAGAGCCCCGACCACGGCGTTGGCGTGCCCACCCCACCGGTGTCGGTGTTTGGCAACCAGGGCATGGGCAGGAGCGGCAACCAATCTGGAAACAGCCCGAATCTCGTGTCGGTGAACGCTGCAAACAATTTGATAAGCTCTGTGCTGGCGGGGAACCCGGGCGCAGACTATGGGATTTTCAAGAAGGATAAGAAATGAAGGGTGCTTTTGTGTTAATGTTAATTTGTATTATTTGTTTTTTTCTTTCTTTTTCAAGAGTTGTAGGTCCACTGGTAAAGAGGTTTGAGGTAGTGAGGAACATAAAACCCCTGGTGTTACTAGATCGGTTTCAAAGACAGCACCAACAAGACTCGGAAACTGGTATTTGCCAAATGGTAGAAACTGCTGGTGAAAAACTCACATAGCAGAAAACCAAATGGCACAATTCCCTCAGGCGTCTCGATAGTGTTATAGTCAAAGAGAATCGAGATAGCAGAGACGCCAAGATCAAAAGCAGAGACCAGTATTGTGATGAGGAAGGTGGGTGCCTGAGAGCGCAAAAACTGCAACTTCAGAGCACCTAGTATCCGCTATACGAATACCGCATAATGCTGATGAGCCAGACAGTCCCTTTCAAAACGTAAAAACTAAGGATCTTGAGGGTTGTTCTACGCACAGAGACACATCGGCTGGCATCTTTGGAGAACAGAGCTCCTGCACCAGTCAACTTAAGTTGTGCGATAAGACAAAGACGCGCTGCCAGCACAAAACTGAGCACCCTTGCACAGGCCGCATTGGCAGGCGTTGTCCACGTTTCACACGCAGTTGTGCGTTGCCTTGGGTGGGTGTTTTCGAAAGATGTTGAAGAGGTTTCGAGGCTACCTTCAGGCGGGTAACCCGCAACCTGGCCACAGAAACAGCAACAGGAAACAGTCCGTCAATTGCCATTGTGCCTCGTGCTACGAGAATTGAAGTGTTTTTGTGGTTTGAGTGAGATCCCCGCTTATGACATATCTGTAACTGTTAACTCAGTCTCCCCTTTCAATGTTCTGATATGCCGTCCGACCCAGCTGCAGCTGCACGGATGTCCCTCCCAGGGTCCTGCGTGTGCGGACGCGTCACGGTCACAGTCCACGCTCCACCCCTTCGCACGCGAATGTGCTACTGTCGCGACTGTCGCCGTGCCAGTCCGTGTGTCGGTGCGTGCTTCTCGTCTTTCCACGAGGGCGAAGTCACGGTGTGCGACCCACACGACGCGCTCGTGGCTTACACCACAAAACGCACCATGAGCGGACACCCCAAGACGCTGAGATTCTGCGGCGTGTGCTCGACTGTGATATCGGAGGAGCTCGAGACGTATCGTGGTGTGGTTTGTCTCGCCACGTCGCTGCTGGATGGAGATCTGCCAAGCTGCTTCTACCCGGTGGATGACGATGCTCTCGTGCCCGAGGAACGTCCGCCTTTTTTCCACATCTCTTGATTTCTCTGGTGGTTGATATTCTAATGCGTAGTGTAAGGCTGTTTCTAAGGAGTGTAACAATTACATGTTCAAAATAAAGATGGGTGTAACGTGTAGTTCCCCACACAAAGACGATAAGATAAGCGCGAAGGCGACCACAAACGCGACCCATTACACCACCCACCAGCAGACCCACCAGCAGACCCTCCTCGCCCGCCCGCCCCCACAGATGTCAACAGTTCAATTCCCACTGAATGGCTCGTGCTTGTGCGAGCAGGTGAGTTTCAGTCTCACTGCCCTCCCTGTCGAGTCGCACATGTGCTACTGTATCGACTGCCGCAAGGGCAGCACCTCGGTCGGCGCGCTGTTTGCTGCGTTTGACCCCTCCGCATTCACTCTCAAAGACCCACATGGCGTGCTGAAGCTTTACTCTTCCAACAAAACGTACAGCGGCAGGCGGAAAGAGGTTTATTTCTGCGGAACGTGCTCTGGCGTGGTGTACTCTGACTCGGAAAATCGTGATGGACTCGTGTGCGTTGCTGTGTCGCTGCTCGACGACATGCCTCCAGAGCTGTTCCCAACTCATGCGCTGCACCCGGAGCAGAAGCTGCCGTTTTTCGAGGTTTCTAGTGTTCTCAGTTGAAAAGTACATACAGATGTAATGCTAATTTGCCCTCCTCTTATTCCCACCCGCCTGCTGCCATAGCCACAGCGCCTCGACGGCATAGCTGCGCACGCTCAGACTCCTCGTGCGCTTCTCATCCGCCGCCTCCGTGAGCGTCTCAACGACACGCAGCTCATCCACGATCCCCCACAGCAGCTCGTCAAACCCGCCTTCCTCGTTCTCGCCGACGCGCGCCACGTGGTACCCGCGCGTGCCCAGCTTGTGCAGCACGCGCCCCAGCGTCTGGATCGCAACGCACCGCTGCGCCGCAAACGTCGACCTCGCGAGCCTCGCCAGCTCCGCGATGGTGTACCCCGGCATCTCGGGGCTCTCCGAGTGGTGATGCAGCCCGAGGTACGTGGGCACCGCGGCGCCCGCGTCCCCGACGAGCTCCCCGCGAAGATCAAACCGCACCTCCGAGACGGACTCGTAAACCACCTCGCGCGGCACGTCGGGCAGCGGCGCCATCCAGTCAAGCGCGCCCGTGTCCCGCGGCAGGTCCGGGAAGTACTTCGCGCGCAGCTGCTCGTTGAACTCAGGGTCGTCAACGTCGAGCGTCGGATCCGAGTACACGTTTCTGTGCGCGCGCGCGCGCGGGAAGTGCACGTCCGCAGCGGCATGCAGCGCCGCGGCGTCCTCGTAGCTCGGCGCGAGGTTGTCGTCGAGCTCCGCTATGTCCTCCCAGTCGCCCGTGTCCGCGGCGGGGGTGGTGGTGGCATACTGTACCTTCGCTTCAGAGTTGAACCGCACGCGCTTGTCCGTGTCGCCCGCGCCGCTCGTGCTCTTCCTCATCGCGGACCTCAGCCCCGTGTCTGTGTCCGTCTCTGTGTCTGTGTCTCTGATCCGTGCATCTTCGTCATCGCTGTACTGATCCGCAGCCTCGCCATTACGGCCCCCGCCAATCCACGTGCCGTCGCCTTCAATCACCGCGTGCTCGGGCGCTGGTGGCGCTGGTGGCGGCGTGGCCTTCGCCTCATCTTCATCCTCGCCGCCCGCCACACCGTACTTCTTCTCACTGCGCCGGAGCAGCATGCGCAAGATCTCCGGATCCAGCGAGTCAACCAGCTCCTCCTTCGCGGCCTCGCGCTCCTCAACGGACATGTTCGCGAGCCGCGCGATGTTCTCAAGGTGGATCTGTTCCGCCTCCGACTGCGTCTCCTTTGCCGTTTTTGTAGTTTCCGCTTCCACCGCTCCGTCCACCACGCCCGACATCGACGTGAGCTGCTTCTTCTGCAGCCGGGTCCGCCAGTCTGTGGGTTTCCTCTTTGACACGGCGGGGAACCCCGTTTTCGTCGGTGGCGTCATGGGGAACGACGGGGGCGCCGGTGCCGAGATCTCGCGCTCAACTATATCTCCAACGAGGTCCATACTTCGTGGTCTTTTCTCGAGCAGTGGTAACAAACCCCGTAGAGCTTCTTCACCTTCTCCGATGAGTCGAGACCCAGAGAGAGAGAAAAAAGGACGTGCCCTAATCAGATTCCAGGCTACGCTATCTCGGTTGCAAATGGGGTTACACAGAGTGTTACAGAAAGTTACACAGAAAGTAAAAGGGTTTAATGGTAGGGTATATATGTTAAAGGTACGTATGGTGGATGTGCAGCCCGCAGCCGCAGTCTCGTCATTCAGTCCCTCCATGGCTTCTCACCAGGCAGAAATCGGCACTTGGCAAGCGGGGCTCGACAGCACAGCACAAATTGCGATGTTCCAAAACGGAGGGACAAGCATAAGAGCAGACACGGCTCAGATGGCACCGTAGCTGTGTCCTTCTCTCCCGGGCACGGTCAGCCCAGTGTACGAGGAGGTCTTCTCGTGGGGGTAGCACGAGATGATGTACCACGCGTGGATCAGCGCAGGGATGAATCCGAGGAACAGGAGTGCAATGTTGATCCAGACTGTCGATTGATGGAAGCGTTAGTATATGTAACAAAAGGTCAGGCGGGGGGAAAGAGATTCAAGCCAACTCACAGTCTGCAGATAGAACACCACGCTTGACCGCCACAGGGACGGGGGGGAGGAAGATGCCAATGAAGGCCAGTAGCCAGTCTCTTGCGTGCATTGCGGATGGATAAATTTAGCTGGAATTAAAAAAGACTCAACAAAGAACGCCACTGGGAAAAGACACAAGGTATATAAACCGTATTCTGCCGCGCGTGGCGAATTCGTGCTGCGATGATGGCTGATGGCTGTGTGGAGATGGACCGGCGAACCGGTGTTGAGCAACGGTTACGGGCGATGGGCGGTGATAAGATGGGCCCTGGTGGACCGGTCCGCGGGTGGTGAGACCTCTTCTTGTGGTGTATGAGAAGAAGAAGGGATATCATGAAATCGTTTAACTTCGCAATCTACTTTTTCTGTCCTTGTCAAATCGTAAAAGTCGTGAATTTACTTTCTCTGTTTTATCCCATCGAGACGAAGGTAAATCTCATGAGACACGGCATCGCATAACCCCGGCTGCTGTCTCTCAAACTCAACAAACACATCGCGTAGTTGTAGAACAACACCCTTAGTCTCGTCCGTCTTGGCGCGCCCCAGCACACGACGCACCGCATACAGCACAACATCGTGCAGGTAGTCCACACGGGGCATCATCCCGGGCGTCCTCGTCGTCGTCGTCCCCATCATCGGCGACGTGTCGGGCGTGACTGCTTCAACGGCCGAGCTCGCATTCACCCCGCTGTCGTTCTCAACTTCGAGCCACGCATCGGTGCTGGTGGTGGTGTCGTCCCTCACGGTGAACCGCCACGACACAGCCTGTCCGATATTACAACTCTGCAAGTTCAAAGGCACGCGCGGCTTTTTAACCAAAACACGGGCCTCTTTCTGGCGGAGCAGAGGCACGAGCGACGTGTGCCGGCGCACGCTCCGCACAAACCGGTGCCGCAGCAGCTCGTTCGCGCTCGGTCTCTTTGACGGGCTCTTGGCGAGACACACACGCACGAAATCCCTGAGCGGCTCGCTGTATGCGCCGCCAACCAGCACGGGCGCTGGGCGTTTCGGGATCTGGAACAGCACCTTCATCGGGTCGTTGTCCGAGTGCGGGGCCGAGCCCGTCACGAGCTCGATCGTGGTGATTCCCAACGACCAGATATCCGCCGCCTGGTTGTATCCGTTCTTGCGCAAAATCACCTCGGGAGCCATCCAGAACGGCGTGCCGACAAACGTGTCCTTCCGCTTGCGCGTCGCCGAGATCTGTCCGCTGACGCCAAAGTCAGCGAGTTTCACCTGCCCCGTCTCGGTGATGAGGATGTTTGCGGATTTGATATCCCGGTGGATCTTGTTCTGATCGTGCAGGTATTCGAGACCGCGAAGCGTGTCCCTAATGATGAACGCCACGGCATCCTCTTTCAGCTTCTTGTGGTGTCTCAGCAAATCAGCACAGGACCCACCGCCGCAGTACTCCATCACGATCCACATCGAAACATCCTTGACAAACGTCGAATAGTAGCTCGTGATGTACGGCGAGCGAAGCTGCGAGAGGAAATTGATCTCCTGGATCAAAACCTGGATCTCGTCGTCTGACTCTTCGAGATTGACAACTTTGATAGCAACGGTCTTTCCCGCGGATTTTTCTTCGCTTGGACTGTGTTAGTTTGTCAGGTGGCCAAGTGCTGGACTTGAACTTTTTTGGCTTACGCTTTGAAAACGTCTCCGAAATTCCCACGACCGATACATTCTCCAACGGAGAACACACAAGCGGGGTCCACGTTCATGATGAGCAAATGATAGATTAGTTGGCAATGGGGGTTTTGGTATGTGGTTGTGTGTTCAATTCTATGTCTCTTTTGGGGAGGTGTGTTTGTGTCCGTGCGGCTCAAAAAAGTGAATCTGTTTGTGCATCAAAGGGATGATCTGGGGTGATTATTGGACTTGGTCGGTTATTATTTTGCAGGACACAATCCACACAGCGCCGTCTTCAGAGTTCGTATTTTCTGTGTATCCAAGTGGTGGGATGGTTGCACCGACTGCGAAGGCGTGTTGTAGCAGAGTAGCAGGTAATCTGTGTCAGGAACGGCAAACCCGGAGCCCGTCGTTTGTCGTTGATCTGAAAGTCAGGAAAACTGTAGTTCATGGCTTTTGCACCGCACAGAGCGAAGGCGAACTTTGAGGGTGGCAGTCCAGGGGGGAAGCAGCTGTAAAAGGAAAGTCAGAGTGACGAGTCGAGTCCAGCAGACAAATCGAGCGAGCAGGGTCGGCATGCAAGCTCAGAAGACAACTCGCAGACAACTCGCGGACAAGACCAAATGAGCAGAAGCAATGCAAACGAACGCCGTTGTTTGTCACGCCTGATTAGGATTCCTCTTCTTCAACAACATCGCCATCCCGTACTTGGAATTCGAATTCGGAATCTTCGCGCCCTTTTTGATATCCGAAGACTGCCGTGACGAGGCGGGCTGTATTGGAACCGGCGACTCCCGCGACTCCGGCTCCGGCTTCGCGTTCGCCGCCGTCCCCTGCTTGTCAACCTTCTCCTGCCAGTACTCTCTCGCACGCGCCGACAACCCAGCACCCACGACACCGTCAGCACCCCCGCACCGCGCGCCGTTGAGCACAAGCAGCTCGGCAACATCCACCGCGTCGCGCCCCAAAGCGAGCCCAAACAGTGACGACTCTCTGCCATCGTCAACCGCAGCGTTCACGTCCGCACCGCGTGCTATCGCCGCCAGCACACCGCGCACGTCCGCACCGCGCACTGCGTCGCCTAGCTCCAGCCCCACCGCCCGCTCATCCTGGTTGACAACCCACCGGCGCGCGCGGTACTTGTCCGCGACGAACGCGCGGCGCGCCTCGTCGCGTGCGTCCGGTGCCAGCTTCTCCCGCGCCGGCATCGTGGCTTCCCACACGCGGTTCGCCGCGGTGTTCGAGACGCACCCCAGCAGCGCAACCTGCTCGGCGCTGAAGTGGTCGAGCCGCAGCGATTTCACCTTGGTGATGCTCGTGCCGAGGGAGCGGTGCGCCGAGGCGCACCGCACGCAGAACGCCACGAGGAGGTTCATCGAGACCCACTCCATGGCGGCGCCCGCGGCGCCCGCGGCGCCGCACTCGGCGCACCGCGCGTTGTCGTCCTCGTCGAGCCCCGCGCGCTGCACGATGACAACGTTCCTCAGCGACACGGACGAAACGCGGCGGGGCCGCGTGATGACTGTTGTTGTTGTTGTCGCTGTAGGCTTCGACTGGATCTGCTGTCCCGCGTCGTACAGCGCCGAGATCCACGCGTCCCGCTCGCCAGAGCTCACGGCCTGGAACACGCGCTCGACGCCCTGCGACGTGATGACGCGGAAACAGAACCGGCGCTTGTCCGTGTCGAGCGGCTTGATGCTCGCGAGCGCAACCTCGATGCGCGTCTCGCGCGGCTGTGCGCCGTGCCGCCAGTCCATGAACTCCGTCAGCGTGCCGCGCTCCAGCACGACCCACTGCTTGTGCCACCCGGCGCGGCCCTGTCCGCCGTGCGTGAACAGCAGCCCGCGTTTCCCCTTTGTCTGGGAAGCACCAGAGGCAACAACCGCATCGAGCTCGTCCTGCGTGGTGCACGCCTCGACACGCCGCCGCGTCTCCCGGCGCGCCCTCTTCCCCGGCGCCCCGATCGTGTCGAGGAGGTACGCAACGTACGCCACCTTTGCCGCCTCGAACGCCTTCGTCTTCGCAAACAGCTTCCCGTCGCGCGCGGGCTTCCCCGACCCAAGGTGCTTCGCCAGCCAGCTGTAGTACCGCTGGCTCTCCTCCTCGAACGCGCGCCGGCTGACGGCGAGCGTCTCGGGGCCGCCGATGAAGTCAGCGGGCGGGAGCACACCGGCCACGGCGCGCCTGAACGCC